>BSBN01000098.1:14284375-15712500 GCA_027924645.1 Cunninghamia lanceolata
CCATCTATCAGTGATCCTCTTTTCCATTTTCAATCATACATCCAATCCAATAAGATCATCAACCTAAGTCATCCAACTTTCCCATCCTTATTTTTAAACTTAGTGGTCCCTTGTCACTAGTTATCATATGGAGACCACAATCCTATCCAGATGCAATCTAATCCTAATCCAAAGCAATCCATTGCAATCCAATCCAAAGCAACCCAAGAAAAGCCTCATCCCAAGCACTCCAATGCAATAATCCCAATCTTGATAAGCAATCCTAATCCAAACAAATCTTGCCAAGCAATCTATCCTATTATCCCAAATCACTCCATCAATCTTGTTTCTAGCCTTGCTATAAATCCTAATCAACTTAATCCAATCAATGATCATCATCCTCATGATATAGCATTCCCAATCCTTGTGTTGTTCTTGGGATACACTATTCCCACATCAACAACACAATCCTCACATTATTCTCGGGATATATCATTCCCACATCAACAATGCTATCATCATCATCATCAAACCATCATTGATTTTTAGCTTGACTAGGGGAAGCATTGTGTTTGTCTTTGTCTTTGAATCATTTTTGTGCATGCTTGCTTGTGTGTGTATGTTATCATTTTGCATCTGCATCAATCCTTGCAAAATACCTGCCACGACGTCATGGTCTCTCATATCATGGTGCCATCGGCATATGCTTGCTTGCAACTTTAATCATTTATGCATTTGACACAATCACCTTAATCTTTATATCATGGTACATAACGTCAGGTGCTATATCAAATATCAGGTTGCTCATACTGACTCAACATGACAATCCTTTTTTCCATCATTTGCATCCAATCTCTTAGCCTCATATTTCCTTTCCATCTATTTCAAGAGCCTACTCATGTCCTTTACACCCGCCTATCCTATTGAGGGGGAATCATCCCATCCTAATTTTTTATAAGCCCCATCCTTTTTCCACCATCTATATTTTATTCTTCTTTGACATGACATTACTTCGCAACATCATATCATAGAGAGGCAAAATATAGACACCTAAATTTGACCACTTTATTCCAAAACAAGTCCTAATCCCCTACATCGACCACTTTATCCTTAGACAATCCTAAATTATCCTAATCATGGTTAATTATCCTCTTATTGTCATTATTTTATCCATTATCTAATTATCTCAATTATTAGGACTTGAACCCTAAGTATCCCTCATTATCCCTAATTTTCCCCTAATCCTAAATCATTATTCCTAAGTCCTAAATTATTTCTCTAAGTCATAAATCCCCTTTCCCACACATGATTTAATTAATTAAATTAATTAAATCCCTCTCAAACTACCAAAAATGAATAAAAGAAATTAAAATTCTTTTATTTTCATCCTAACTACTTCATTAATATCTCCCAAAAATATTAAAAACCAATAATAATTCCTTTTATCCTCCACCATCGATCTCATAACTTCCCAACCAACTTAATCCTGGCCATCAATTTCTCATCGAATCCTCACCGTCGATCCTCCTTCCTGGTGGTCTATAAATTGACCTACTCAGAGCTCATTTTCATCAACGATTTATCACACAATGTCATGCTGACGAGTCGAGCAACCACATCCATATCGTTTTGAGAAAATCCACCATTTTGGTGCAATAGGAATCAAATCATGGGTAACTTCATTTTGTTTATGCATTTTATATTCGATTTCTAGCTTAATCAGAGGTCACATTCGATATAGATTCTAGGTTTTCACATTGTGTTTAAAATCTTTTTTTGGTCTATATTTTGTGTGTACAACTAGATTACAATGAAATTGCTCATATGTGATCAAGAGATGGGTACATATAGGATATTAGACCTAAGAGACTAAAAACACAACCAAAACGGGATAAAATGAAAAAGTCCCTAATTAAACTTAACTAGGTGTGAAAAGGACCTAAATAGAGAATTAGATAGGTAAAGTACCCCATTCACACCAACACCCCCTTTAAGAGCAAATTAGGGGGAAAAGAAAAGATGGGTCTCGACTACAAGGCTTGATGAGGTATCCATGTGCAACAAAATCCCTCTAAAAAGAAGAGAAGGAGAAAACCCAGTGGGAAAAAATTGCCCCCATGAGAGGATGAAGCAAGAAGGGCTAAGTGACCCCCTAAAGAAATGTCCCACACCCCCAAGAGAGCTTGAAGATGGATGTACTTGCTCTCTGTGAAGGGTTTGGTGAAAATATTTGCAACCTACTTTGTTGTAGGACAATAGTGCAAATCAATGACCTGCTACTATATTAACTTTCAAAGAAAGTGCATGTGGGTCTTGATGTGTTTGGTTCAGTGATAATGGATCAGGTTCTTTAAGATTTGAATGGCACTCCAATTGTCATAGTAGATGACTAATTACTTTGAAAAAGGAATGCCAAGCTCAATGAGGATATTCTAAAGACAAATAGCCTCATTGGTTGCATTAACATCCCCTGATACTCAACCTTAGTCAATGAGAGAGCAATAGTGTGTTGATTTTTTCTCTACCAACAAATGGGACTGAAAGCAAGGTGAATATTGTAGCCAAATGTGGAATTATGATCATCAAGATTACCAGCTCAATCAAAGTCTATGTATCCAATTAAATTTGAACTTGTGCGTACTACATATTAGGGTGTGTGCATGGAAACGAGGGAACAAAAGGGGGTCATAAGTGGCCACTTTTTTTTGTTCAATAAGTAAAAACTGATCTTGGATAAGAAATTGAAGATAGCCATGCTCAAAATTAGAAGATATGATAAGAACAAGATTTATAGTGCTCAGAATCTAGTTTCTAAACTAATATTTTTTCTAAAAATGGTGGAGATTAAGAGGTTCAAATAGGGGGAGCACACAAAGTGCTCCTATCTTTGTCAGAAAAATATAACATAGCATTTGGTGTGCTCCCCCTAAAATGTTGACCTTTTTTAAGTATTTCACAAATCACTTGAATGGAAAATTAGCTAACATCATGTAGTTTATGCCTAATTTTTCTGATAATTTTTTAATGAATATATGATTTTTTATGAATTTTTAAAGTGGACACATCCTGAAAAATGAAAATTTGATTGTGCTCCCCCCTAAAGTTTTTGAAAACTAATCAAAAATCATTTTTTTTCAATGTGTATAGAATAGAGTCTAGAATCTAAAAATGTAATTTTTTTCAAAATTTGACAAACATGTAGAAAATGACATAAAAATACGACACGTAGGTTTTTTGTAGAAAAAGAACACATTAACAAAAGAAATTGAAGATGGAAACCTTAATGTTATTAAATTTTAGAAAAAATACATGGTTAGAAAGCTAATAAAAAACTTGAAGTCATTGGTGGAGCAAGAGTTTTTTCTCAACATGGAATGATAAGATAAGAAAAGAGTGGAAACATTTAAAAAACCCCACTATGACTAGCATGCCCAAAGTTAGGAAAGCAAAGAGGAAAAAAGTAAAGTGGTCGACACCACCACACGATCGCCTCAAACTTAATTTCAACAAGGCGTCAAGAGGTAACCTCGGAGCATCTGGGGTTGGCTTCATCATATGGGACATCAAAGGGGTTATATGCCATGCGAGTTCCATCAAACTGCAAGCTGGTACAAATAATGACACAGAGTTTGCTACGTTGGTGGAAGGCTTGAAAGTGTGTGCTAAAGAAAAACTATTCCCATTAGACATCAAAGGTGACTCACAGGTGGTGGTCAGGGCCATAATGACCAACTCAACTATCAGTTGGAAATTCATGAAGTGGTTAGAAGCAACACAGATGTACCTAAAGAAAATAGGAGAGTATACAATAAAGCACATATTCAAAGAAGATAATGGCGTCGTCGATTTCCTATCAAATCAAGGTATTGATCAAGTGGAAGGGATGAAGAGTACAACCAACGCGGATAGTTAGGATAGATTGCAATCCGTCATTAAAGACGAGAGAGATTCGGTAGTAGATGCTAATAATGTGAGACAGGACGAGGTTGTAACAATTTCGCTCTAAATGGAGCTAAGACCGCTATAAGATGGCATAGCAGCGTTTGGGAAGATGGCAAAGACACTCAAAATCCTGAGTTGTAGGTGTGATTGTAGCATCAACAACATGGAGACACAATTAAGAAGAGTCTTCATGATTTATTCTTAGGAGGCGGAGAAGGTGATCAAGGAGGTCATCGGGGAGAAACATCTGTAGCAAGCCCATTTCCACAACGTCGACTTGGTGAGGAAGCTCATATACAACATGGTGGCAACTATGGGGAATGTCCACTGGGGGGAGTTGGTTAATAATAGGTTCATGGTACCCAAACTAACAGGGGAAGTATCCAGCACCGTCACGAACATGAAGAGAAACCCGACCACTGGCCTGGTGGGAGATGCCATATGTATAGAGTTGCATTGAAGTAATAAATTGAAATAGATAATCCAACTATTTATGGAAGGAACAGAGAGGGAGAATATGGAGGTATATGCCTTCTACATGTCTCATGACACTGATGCCTTGACCCCTGCTCAAATAGAGAAGTTGCAAGAAATAGCCTCAGGATTGTGCTTCCTATTTCACCATTAGCATGGTGTTGACAGGAACATGCAAAAAGATGTAATTTTTTTGAATTAATATAATGGGAGCTACCCCTTGGTAGCAGTTCTCCTAAAAAACTTGAAGTCATCCTGGCAATTTTTGTATTAACATTGAAAAACATGTAAACCTGATGGAGAGCATGCTCAAGATTTTGTTGATTTTCTATGTTTTATTAAAAACATGTATTTGGTGTCCAAAAGGTAGGTCCAACCCTTTGGGTTGGATGACCAAGGCAAATCCAACACTTAGGGTTGGAATTTCCCAACGTAGGCAAAAATGCGCTCGCATTATAATATGAGCGCATTTTATATTTGTTTAAATCCTTTGGATGTAACTTAGTTAATATGCTTTACAAAACTAATGTCACCCCTCTATCTTCTTTCCCTCTATAGTAGCCTCATGTCTAAGAAGAGATAATTGTTATATTATTAGGTGATGATGAGGAGGAATCTCTCTCTCTCTCTCTCTCTCTATCTATCTATATCTCCCTTTCTATATCCCCACCTCTCTCTCCCATTTATCTCTCTCTATATCTCTCAATCTCCCCTCTCTCCCTCTCTCCTTGTCTCTTTCTCTCTCCATCTCTCCCTCTTTATCCATATCTATCTATCTCTCCTCTTCCCCATCTCTCCCTCTCTCTCCCTCTCTCTCTCCCCCTCTCTCTATCTATCCCTCTCTATCTCTATCTTTCTATCTCCCCTCTCCCCATCTCTCACTCTCTCTCCCCCCTCTCCCTATTGCTTCCTCTCTATTCCTATCTCTCTATCTCCCCTATCCCCCTTCCTTCCCCCTCTCTATCTCTCCTTCTCTATCTCCCCTCTCTATCTCTCCTCCCCCCATATCTCCCTCTCTCTATCTCTCCCTCTCTATCCTTATCTCTCTATCTCCCCTCTCCCCCATCTCTCCCTCTCTCTCCCCCTCGAGCTCTATCTCTCCATTTCTATCTATCTCTCAATCTCCCCCTCTCAATCTCTTCCTATTTATCTCTGCCTATCTCTTTCCCACTCTTTATCTCTCCCTCTCTATCTAGGTATCTCTTTATCTCCCCTCTCCCCCATATATATATATATATCTCCCTCTCTCTATATCTCTCATGGTCTCCCCCCCCTCTCTCTCTATCTTTGTTTATCTCTCCCTGTCTATATCCCCACCTCTCTTTCCCCTCTATCTCTCCCTCTCTTTATATCTCTCAATCTCCTCCTCTCTCTCTATCTCCCCTCTCCCCCATCTCTCTCTCTCTAAAGGCTTTTCAACAAATCCACTTTGTGCATATCTAGTAATCAAGGCATTCCATGAGACCACATTTCTTTGAGGTGTTCTATCAAACAATTCATGTTCCTTGTCTATGTTTCCACATTTTGCATACATGTCTCACAGGGTAGTTGTAACTACAACATTTGACAAAATTCTCACATCCTTGATGTTTTGATGGATGTCCATACCCCATTCCAAAGATCTCATTTTGACATAGGTAGGGAGGATGCTGGCAAAGGTTGAGAAATTTGGCTTTACAATAGCAGAGAGAGAGAGAGAGAGAGAGAGAGAGAGAGAGAGAGAGAGAGAGAGAGAGAGAGAGAGAGAGAGAGAGAGAGAGAGAGAGAGAGAGAGAGAGAGAGAGAGAGAGAGAGAGAGAGAGAGAGAGAGAGAGAGAGAGAGAGAGAGAGAGAGAGAGAGAGAGAGCTTTAGACTTTGAAAATCTATACATACTTAAATCATTTGAAGTGAAAATAAAGGCATTAGAAGGCTAGGTCACCACAATTGTAGAGCAAGCCATTTAAGCTGAAGATACATAGGTATAAGAAACTAAAAAATGACTCCTAGAGGTTAAAACAAAATCAACTAAAGCAAGAATAGAGTTCGTAGTAGGGAAAATCTAGATGGTAACTAAGACAACCACCAAGAATGCATTATCAAATCAAGTGGAAAACTTGGAGTTATAATTGAGCCATGAAAAGGATAAAACTAGTGCCAAGGCTATTTAAATAAGATCACTAAAGGAAAAAGGACTCTAGCCAAGATTATGAGCTAGCGAAGCTAAATAATCAAATGGACACCTAGGCCTAGACACTCAAGAACCTAAGAGAAAAAGAGGTTGACCTAAAGAATATAATAGAAGAATCAAAGGAGGTCAAGAGGTTAAAGGACCAAATTAAAGAGATCAAATAGTTAGTGGCTTCCCTTGACCACATCAAGGTCTTGTGAAGATCATACTGCAAGGCCAAATTAGAGGCCACATCATCTAAGCCTTGTGAATGAGAAGAACCAAATTTCTAGAACTAGTGAATGAGAGGAGCTAAGAAGAAACTATATTCAGCATGTGGTCCTTAGCTCCTTCTATCAAATAGGTTCAATTGGTTTTCAAGACATTGATAGAGCTAGAGGCCCTTATACAAACATCTATGGCTCAAGCATAGGAGGTATCCTATGAATGCACCATTGGATTAGAGTGCCACTTTAGAATCTTATAAAAGATCAATTTTCCCTTGGACAAAGAGTGGGATAAGCTTCTAGATTATCCTTAGGTTGACCTACTTCCATTTATGAGCATGGACTATCATTGTTGCAACCTACAAGCATAAACTAAAAGTAAATTGAATCCACATGATTTGTACCCTTGGTCTATGTTCTATGAAGATGTCCTCTACAAATGGCTTGGGTGAGGCTTGATTTATAGGAGATGAGGGATAGGAATGGATGGCTAGGATTAGATTAATGATGGATGGCTAGGATTAAGTGAGACATGGATCAAGGCTTAGAGTTGTAGTCATGTGACAAGTGTCACATGAGGGTTGAATTGGAGGAATTAAGTCAAGGATAAGGATTAAGAATCTTCTAGAGGCTTTCTTGTAATAAGGATTTCTAGAAGCTTCTAGTCATGTGAGGATAAAGATAAATAGGGAATTAAATAAAATAATTTATTTAATTTTTGGAGAGGGATGATGTAAAAAACATTAATTAAATAAATCTTTAATTTATTTAATTAATTTGGATAGAAGGGATTAAAAATGTAATTAATTAAATAAATATATTTTATTTAATTAATTGGATGAGGATGATGGAGAAAAATGATAAATTAATTAAATAAATATCAAATTTATTTAATTAATTTGGAAAAAGGATAAAAATGGGATAAAGAGAGATTAGTTAAATAAATATAATTTATTTAACTACTGAGGTGATGGAAGGGGGTATGTAAGGGTCTGAGGACAAAATTTCTCATAAGGTATCTCAAGTGATGTCAAAAGATGATGTCACAAGACCTAGTCAATTTTAGGTGTCTACATTTTGCCCCTTTTTGAGATGGTGTTGCGACTAAAAGAAGTAACATCATTTCAAAGAAGATAAGGTATGGATGGAAGAGAAAAGGATGTCCCAACCACTTGGAAGAGTGATGAGGAATGGATGAAAGGATATGATGTAAGAATAGGATGATGATGTAAGGATAGAATGATGCCCCCTCGGGAGGATAGGTGGGTTGGAAGAACATGGGCAGGCTCTCGAAAAATGAAAGGGATTGGTCAAGGAGATGGAGGAAGAAAGAAAAATGATGAATAGAAGTGGATGAATGATACATTATGCTACATGAGGTGAGCAACCATATAGCTCTATATAGCACTAGACATTATGCATCAAGGTATAAAGACCACGGTGACAATTTGTCTTGTGCACCCAACGTAATACAACCTTGTCTAGATGTATGAGGAAGAAAACTTAGAGCATTAAAGTCCAAGTGCATAAAAGGTATGATATGACCTTAGATGTAAAGGATAATGCAAAAATTTATTCCAACATACACAAGATATGAATATTAGCTCGAAAGATATGGATTTGATACAAATGCAAGATAACATGATAACACACACAAGCAAGCATGCACACATGATTCAAATACAAACAAGGTATTGCCCCTGTCAAGTTGTAAACCAATGATCGATCGATCGATCGATCGATTGATGATGATACTAATGATGATGATACTAGTGTTGTTGGCCGTGTGAATCAACACGAGGATTTGATTGATAAGGATAGTGTTGACACTGTGGGGAACGATATATCCCTAGATCAATACAAAGATGTGGGAATGATATATCTGTGAGGCCTACCTTTTCATTCCCTTATATTTGACTACTTTATTTTATTGTTGATGACACGTATTAGACTTATGGGATTGTTGATCCCGATTCGCAGGACTGTTAGACTTTATGCTTTATGTGGATTTATTATGTTTAGCATGTTTACGATGTGGTTAGACCTTCATATTGATTTACTGATGATGTTAGACATATGATTTATATTATGATGCTATTGGGATACTATTCATGTGATTTTAATTAGAAATTTATTACGAGACCTTATCTTGTGATGGATGTTTGAAAATGCAAAATTTAGATGTTTCAATTATGACAAGATTTCTTGATGTTTATATGATCTTGTGATGATGTGAGTGTATGTTTTAATTTGCTTCGGCTATTATATACATGTGGGATCAACATTTCATTTGAGTGCACAAGTGTTTCTAACGAAGCCACATATACTTGGAGATCATCCCACACACTGTGTTATTTTCCGATGTGAAGCCGATCTAGTTCCAAGAGGAACCAAGATCAACTATGTATGCATGATAAATTTTTGTAATGTTGTTGCATGGTGTTAGTTGGGGTAGGTCTACCCTTCTTTTATTTGATTTCTAATTGGTGTTGTAAGTTGTAGTGTCATTTGAATTTTATTTTTGAGTTATAATTATTGTGACCCCTTTTATGTGTTTTTACTCAACCTTTGGTGCTCAAAATAGGTTAAACTTGACCCTGAGTTGTACCCCTAGGGTCTAGGGGTCATTTGGGCTTGTGTAACCTTAGGTAAACTCCCATTTGGTCACTTTAACTTCAGCCTGAAGTAAAGTGACGAAAATAGAAGCTTGTGAGGGAGAGGATGAGTGGGTCAAACACTCAACCTCTTGCTTTCCTCTTCCCTAGGTTGGGGGAGTCTTCAAGACCCCTTAATTGTGGAGGACTCAACTCCAAGCCTCTCCCACAATTGGTGAGGGTACCGTGGGGTTGAGTGGGCCTTCTTAGGAGGAGATGATTGGGGCACATGTGGCATCCACTCCTTTGGCTCCACCTTTCTCTCCCACTTAATTAAGAGATGACAAGTGGATGGGAGAGAGACTAGGTGGATTAGGTGAATGACATGTGTCACCTCCCCATTCCTCAAGGCTCATGAGAAGAGCCTATTTTTAATTTCTCTTGAAGGGAGGGATGGGGTTGTTGAATCTTTTGGCAATTTTTGAATTTTAATTATTTTGGCAAAAAGTTAGAGGTGAAAATTGGTGGCTCAACTTGGAGAAGGAGTTAGAGGAGCTCTTCTCAACTATCTTCCATTTGGGCTTTATAAGGTAGGATTCAAGGCAAATGCCTTTCCTTATGCATTTTCTTTACTTGCATGTTGTGTGTGTGAGAGTTTCATCTTGTTGTTTTTACATTATTGTTGTGAAAAATTGGGAATGGGTTTGTGAGAGCCTCTCCTACTTGGGAGAAAATGCTCAACATGTGTGGGGTGGGGGAGGAGTGAACCTCCTCAGGGTCACATCCTTAGTTTCATAGAGTTTTAGCTTTGAGGGCAAAATTGTGAATTTGAGCATTATGTGTATATGAGAAAATTGTGATATGGCCTGAGAGCCAAGAGAAAGTTGTGAAATCATGTTTATAAGTGTGGGCTTGAGGCCTTGAGGGATTTATGTTTTGGGAAGTTTTTGGAGTGTCACTCTTGAGTTGAGTGATGTCCACTCCCCTACCCTATTAAACTCATTTTTGGTGAGTTTTGTTTTGTGTAAGCCACGGGAGTCTTCTTGCTTTTGTGTTTGAGTGTTTGTTGTGAAGTGGTGTGTGTGTTCCTTGTGTGAGGATGACATCCAAGCTCGGGGTGACTCATGAATGAGTCCATGGTAGGGAGGAGAGCGGTTTTAATGGCTTTTTCCCCCTTTCTATGTGTTTATTGCAGATTATTTTGAAGCTAAGGAGCTTGGGAGATAAGACTTCTATTTTTTTGGAGTTTTATCATTTTGACTCTTGAAAGAGCTATGGTCAAGATTGGCCTATTTGTAATTGTTCATTGTAAAGAGAAGAGATAGTTCCTCTCTTGTTTGTAAAGATATATGTTTTAAATCTTGAGTTGTATTTATCTATTTTGAACTTGAAAATAAAATTGGGTGGTTGTTTATTTTATGAAAATATGGAAAATGCACAAGGGAAGAAATATTGCATGTAAAACCTTATCCTTGTTGTAAGTAGATGTTTAAATTTGATTCTCACATCTTCATGTTTACAAACAAATGCAAAAATAAGTTGTTGATTTTATTTAAAAGGATAGTGAAAATGTAAAAAAAAAAGAGTGGTTATTTGCTGTTTTATTTCATAAAAAAAAGGAGAAAAAACTATTTAATATACTTGCTTTCATTTTAATATATAGCTTGCCATTTCTTCCTTTTAAAAAAAAATGTGAATACACATAATGCTTACCTTTCCTTTTAAAAAGAAAAAGAAAAAAAAATTTGCTTTTGTCTCTCATAGGTGAATATGTTATAAAAGTGTAAATATATATATGTAAAAATATATATATATATATATATATATATAAGAATAGTTTCATTCTTTTATTATAAAATTACCATTATTTTAGCTTGCTGGATTAAATTGGTAAAATAGCGAAATCTGAGCGCGCACACACACATATATATATTAAATAGATTTTACATATTTTAACAAATTGAAAGAAAAGAGTGTGTTTTTGGGAAACTGTTATTTTCCATATATATATATATATATATATATATATATATATATATATTATTGGATCTATATAATAATAAGAAGAAAAAAAGAAAGAAATAAAATATTAATTAAATTTGAATGCTTGTGTCCACTGCCAACACAATTGTTTTTGCTATTTTTTTTAAAGGAAATGATGGATGGTGGAAACTCCCACCGCAACCCCTCTTGTGTTCTGTGTGTGATTTGGGAGTGGAGTGGGGGTGGGGGTTCGACCCCCTCCCCACATTCCCATTTCACTTATGCTTAATTTTTTTTAAAACAAATAAAATCACTGTCAATGCGTGCATACTGAAACCTCCCGCGGTGGCCGCTGTTTCCTTTTCGCCGCCGTTGATGGATCTGTAATACATTTTTTTTATTGTAAAAAAAAATATAATGAGGTTATATATATATATCATGTGTATACTCAGCTTGCTTTGGAAATAAAAAAAGTCATCTCTGGTATTTTTTTATATATATACATTTTTTGAAAAAAAAAAGATGGTTTTGAAATGAGTATATACCCAGTGTATATACCTCCATGGGAGCTTTGTCCATGGCTACCCTATCTCCCAACCTGCAACAAAGGGAAAAAAAAAGAGAGGGCTTTTAATAGATAAATATATATCTTATGAATATACCTCTGTAGCATCTTTTCTTGACTCCATTCATGGCTGCCCACACATTTAACCTGCAAAAGAAAAGAGAGAAAGAAAAAATATAGAAGAGAAAATGAGAAAATGAGAAGGAAGAATGATGAATAAAACAAATAGGGTTAGGATAGAAAACTCATAAGGAAATATTATTTTATTAGGAGAGCTTTTAGAGCTCTTGTAGTTTTAAATTAGAATTTTATTAATTTCCCTCTCACTATGACTTTTGAGTTTTTTATTAATTTATTTAATTTTTGTTGCTCTTGTTTTCATGGGTAAAAGGATTAAGTGTTATATTTTTATATAAGTGAGTTTTGATTTATTCAGTTTGGAAATCCTTTTTAATATCTTATTATTGTTTTATTTTTAATTTATTCTTGCTTTTCTTTCTTTTTCTCTTTCCTCTTTGTTTTTTTTAATTTAATGAAGGAATAAGGGGGGGGGGGGAGATTTATGTGGGGTTTCTTTTATAGTTTAATTAAATAGTGTGAATTATTTTTCTTACATCCTATTATTTGGGTGACTTTTATATTTTGATTTTAACTTTAATTTTAATTTAGAGGGAACAAGGAAAAAGGGTGAAATTACTACACTTAAGACCCCTATCTTTTGGGGAATTATATTTTACTTTAATATTAAATTTAAATGTTTTGGATTATTTTATTAGCAGGTCTATATTAATTTAAGATTAATTAAATTATTACGGTTTTAATTAATTTAACTTTATATTACTTTATTAGTAAATTTAATTGTTGATTTATTTATTTTATTAGTTGGTCTATATTATTTTGGGATTGATTAATTATTTAATTGTTTTATTTAATTTAATTTTTGCTTAGATGGAGAGTTAATTTATAACGTTATTATTTGATTTTAATTTAACCTTTGGTTTAAATTTTCCTCATAAATGTTGTTGGGCAACCTTCTTAAAATTTATGATTTGAACGCTAATACCACTACTTCATTCCAAGGCGCTTCCTGCCATATCTAAATGAAGTTAGTATAACATGCTTCTGTAATTTGGTCTACCAAGAAATTAGGAATAATGTATAGGATGCAGTGATAGCTCTGATTGATAGAGAACGTGAAGGAGAACAAATTGATCGAGCATTGTTGAAAAATATTCTGGGCATCTTTGTAGAGATTTGATTAATGAGTTTTGGGGTTTTTAATTAATCTAATTAACTTTTCTACCAATTTAACTAGTGTAATGTAGGTAATTTAAAACCAACCCAGTAAACTTTCGATCAAAATTAGTTTTATTATAATAAACCCTACTTACGCCCGTGAGGCGTTATGCTGCTAGATTTTTCTGGAATCTAGGGTTTATCTAGGTTAGTAAATTTTAACATTGCATAGGATTAAATTATTATTGCGGATTACCGACATTATGTTTGGTATTAAATATATTTCTCTTGCACTAGAATTTGGCTTTTGATTTTGACTTGTGTCAAAATCCCATCATCCACTTAGGCTAACCTAGGGTTTGATCCTTGATCCTAACCCTATTAGCAACATTAATCGCGTCGCATCGACCCACCTAGTTGACCTTTATCGCGTAAGGGAAATGCGCTAGAGATCACATTACCCCACCTTCGACTAACTTGTTTACGCCTTATGCGTATTGCCACCGAGCACGCTTATGCCTGCGAGGTGGTTTCTTGGGAAGCGTGGAATTTTTTTGGTATTTCGTGTCATAACCACATGACAAATGTGGACATGACACGTGTGATGCATGTCGTGAATGCATGGGAAATGTGGGCATGACAATATCCCATTGATGATTGATTGATGATGTTTGATTGATTTGATTGGTTTACAACAAGGCTAGGATCAAGACCAAAGGATGTGATTGGATAATTTGGTGAGATTGTTTAGCTAGATTGGTATGGATTAAGGATTGACTTGCATTTATACTTTATTGCTTGGATTTTTGGATATTTGATTTTATATTTTTTTGTGTGTTTTTTGCATATTTTAATTTTTTTATATTTTTTTGGGAATATTTAAGTTTTTGTATTTTTTAATATGTTGTGATTTTTTTAGATTTTGAATTGTTTTGGGATGGAATTAGAGTACAATTTGGATAGCCTTTGTGCTAGATACCAATGACAAGGGAAAACCAAGTCTAGATGCAAGGATGAAGGTGGGATTGGATGAATGAATAAAAATGATGGGCGATAATAAGTGGGATGGAAGACTCATGATAGATGGATGGATAAAAGGATAGGCAATAGTGTGTGGAATGGAAAGCTCATGATAGAGGATGGATAAAAGGATGGGTGATAGTAAATATGATGGAATACATGAGAGGTTTAGGATGTGATCTCCAAAGACTATGTCACATAGGAATAACATGCCCCATTCTAAGTGTAATGCTTAGGACTTTACATGACAAAGATTATGATGAAAAATGACAGGATTGGTTAGAAAGAATGAGGTATATCAAGAGATATCTAAAGCATTTTAAAACATTTTTCCTCTGTGTCTTTATTAAGATCAAAAGGAGGAAGGGAGGATGAAATGTATTACATCTGATAGGTATGTGGGTATAATGGATAAGGATGGTAGGATGAATATGATGGGATTAAATAGGGGAATGATAGTATGATATGGATGAGACAACATTCCCCTAAGTGTAAGACATATAGATAATAAACCTACACATTACACTTATTTGCTAGGTTTTCATCATGGTACTTATCCAAGGTGCTACCAAGGTGGTTTTCACCATTGGACGAAGGGATTTCTCTTTACTATTTTGATTTTTTCTTCTTTCTTTTTATTTTTTTTCTTTTTCTTTCTTTTTGGAATAATTGGATGGAATAGGTGGATATGGAAAGGAGGGACTCAAACATCTAGTTCCATAGCAAGGGAGTAGTCCCATTAGAGGTGGATGTCACACATGGACCATGACAAGTGTCATTATTCTCATAGATGTTGGTAGATGATTACATGAGAGGGAGATGTAGTAGGTAGATAGTGAATTATGATGTGGATTATGAAAGGTTTATGCAGGGATGGATGGGGATAGTGGATTATGATGTGGATTATGGATGGAAGGATAGTGCATTATGATGTAGATTATGGAAAGAAGGATAGTGGATTATGACGTGGATTATGGATGTAAGGATATTGGATTATGATGTAGATTATGAAAGGTTTATGCAAGGATTGATGGTAGGGTAATGGATTATGATGTGGATTATGTATCGAAGGATTATGCAAAAGCATAGACCATAGGGATATGATGGGTGAAATATGTAGGATAGTGGATTAAAGATGGGGAGATGGAGGTATGTGGGAATGTTTTGGAATTGAAAAGAACCAAGATAAACGGTTGCACACATCATGATAAACATTGAAGCTGTTGATTTGGAGGAGGTGTAGGAAGTAATGGAGATGTTTGCTTATGGGATGGTTGATTTAGGAATTTAGGGACCCACATGAACTTAGGATTTTTATGATTTTTGCATTGCATGTGAGATGAAGGAATTTGAGATTTTTGGATGGAGTGGGATTGTTGGGATTTTTGGGATGTGGATGCTTCATTTGACTTGATTCCTTTTTTCTTAGGGACCCAAACCATTTTGTTTTTGGACTTTTCTTGTGGAGGTATGGGCTTATATAGCCTTTGGATGGATTTGACTTTAATTCTTTGTATTTGTGCTCTAAGACATGAGGATCTTTAGGATTTTTGGCTTTATGAAAGGAGGCATCTAAATTTTTATTTTTGAATCCCATGGGCTTGGTGAAAGCTTCATGTTTGGTCAATGTGTGCATTTTTTGATCATGATAGGGAATGTGTAAATGGAGGGATTAATGGGCTTGTGGATAAATGGATAAGGGGATTTGAGGATAGGGATATTAGGAGTTGGAAGTAGTGGAGGTAGAGTGGATGGTGGGAGGTGTATGGTCACATGATTTCAGGATTTGTAGGATGATGGAGGAGGAATGACAACATATGTTTTGGGGGTATGACATGGTTTATAATGGAAAGGAGTGGATTTAAGAGGCATGAAGGAAGTACCAACATCTTTAGATTGTTTTCCTTGGGATAGATAACCAAGGCCATGCAATCGTGGAGGGACTTTGACATGGATGGGCTCCAAAATACCTTGTTCATGAAGGCCTAAGCCTTTAACTTGATAATTCATGTTTTGGAGTATGCGATGTACAATAGGATTATGGGTGTTTTGGATACTAGACGCAAGATCATTATTTGATGGACAAGGTGAGGTGGTGGATAGAGGTTGTTTCTCTCCTAGGAGAGAAAATTCATGGATGAAGGTATTAAGACCAAGGGGATATGATGATAGATTTGAAATGGGTTTGATAGTGGATGAAAAAGGATCATTAGGATCTTGATTATCATTATGCTCATTAAGATCCAAGCTATTTGTTTGATCATCTATGTTTACTTGGGAGCCAAGTGTCTCATCAAGGGAAGTGGGTGTTGTTGTATCATGGATAAGACTAGGTGGAAGATGGATACGAGTAGTTTGGATAGCTTTCTTATGGATGATTAAGGGATTATGGATAGGTGGAGTGATAATCTATTAATCATGGAATGCATAAACTTGGCTAAGAGGATCATCATGATTTTCTTGATCACATATAGGATCTTGATCATAGATAGGATTAAGTGTGCTATGAATGGGATGAATTTGCTCATGGATATGCTTTTCATCATAGATAATATCTTGATCATAGAGAAGAGATAGGTTATGGGTAGGTTGAACTTAGATTGATTTCTCATGGTTAAGAACTTGATCATGGATAATATCTTGATCATAAAAAATATATAGGTTATGGATAGGTTGAATGGAGGTTCTTTGATCTTGATTTGGACGAGGGGTTAATGTTTCCACATGCTTTAGATTATACTCTTGACATAGCTCTTGATTTTATTGAATGAGAGTGGAAGACTCTTGGATAGACTTGATAAGTTCTAGATGGTCAACAACATGAGGGTATAATGGATCTTGACTTGGACTCATGGTGAGAGACCCCTCAATAGGATTGATGGGTTGTGGACTACATGATGTATTTAGAGGACTAGACATGGTGTTTGAAGGTTCTTTGATAGGTTCAAGGATAGGTGTTTGATGACATGGAGATGGTTTATTCCTTGCTAAGAGCCATTGGATCACATCCTTCATAAGTGTATGGGTGGATGAACAATATAATGGATGGATAATAATGGTAGAAGGTATAGGATTAGGATTGGGATTAGGATTAGGTGGATGGATAATAGGGGAACATTTTGGATTGGCATGGTGATGGGGGTGACAAATGGGATGGGGATGATTTGGCATGCTTACCCTTTCTATGTTTGAAAAGCTTGTGGGATAAATATGGGACAATCGTTTGTCTTATGACCTTTGATCCTATGGTATGCATAATAGTCATATTCATTGTACCTGTTGACACCCAAAATTACCAGTTCCTTAAGTGCCCCATTTTGCCCCCAATTCTCATATGAATCCCACTTGAACCTATAGTTTATAACTGATTAGAGAGATTTTTCATAGGTTTTCATGTGTTTGCCATTTGAAAATACAAGGTAGGAAACTAAAAAAATTGGCTGAGTCTTAATATCCTAAGTTTCCCCTTGTGTTTTTCCCTTTTGTTGGAGGTTGGAGTTTCCAGATTCCTCCTTCCATTGTGCTTCCCCCTTTGGGCCCCAAAAATTGCCTAAGTGTTGAAATCCTAAGTGTTCGACGGATTTTCAGAGGTTAGAGTTCCTCCCTTCCGTCTTCCCAATCTCAAGTAAAGGGACGAAGGCCCGAGGGCCAAAGTCTTCTCAAAGAGATGAAAATAATTATAAGTCTGAAGAATGTTGCGGAGTGTCAAACTTTGGAGTTGTGCAATTCAGCCTTCTTCAGTGTTGTGGTGAAGGGTCGGGCCCCAAAGTTCGCTTGGTATGTTTGAAAACTCATCTAAGTGTGAAGTATTCAGCAGATGTTTAGAGTTTGGGCTTCCCCCCTTTCACCTTCTCATTTTGGAAGATGAAAGGAGGAAGGCCTGATGACCAACCCCCAACAGGTAAAAGTTTCCTAAGGCATTCTGTTATTTTGTCGAGCCTTTTGGTGGGCCCATAAGCTAGGTTGCGGAATGGTAGAATATGGACACATGGCGAGTAAGGTCGACGGAGTTCAGAGATTGGTTCTTCTTCATTCTTTTGAAGAAGACAAAAGCAGAAGGTGGAAGGCCGAAAGGCTAAAATCTGCTTAAAGTCTAAAAAATATTATAAGTAAGGTGGACTTTAGGGGGTTAGAATTATGATTTTCTTTCTTCTTCCTTGTGGAAGGTGAAACAACGAAGGCCCGAAGGCCGAAGTCCGACAAAAGCAAAAAGACTAAGGTAGAGAAAAACAAAGGTAGGAGGCCAAAAGGCTGAAAGCCTGAGGTCCAAATGTCTGACTTGTCAGAGGTTGACTTCCTGGCCTTCCAGACTCCTCCAATTGCCTGGGAACGCACCAACTACTTTCAAGAATCCCATTAATGCTAAGTTGGTAGTTGAAATAGTGCCTGCTGTCCATGCTCAAGTACCAAATTTAATGGGAGGAGTATTCATTTTCATCTGTAGTACCCCCAAGGACTGAAGTTGGTATGCAGGGCATGGGCACCCTAAATTTTCACCAATTCATCTGATTGGGCCATGCGCTACATTTATTACATCATTTGCTTGTTGACCAAATCTTCTAACGCCTTGGGTTACACGATGAAACATGATTGCTATATATATGTCATTTGAAGACATTCTCAGGGTTGGTCTTTGAGCCAATTGTCTAGTCTATAGTGCCTCAGGAGAGTTTTAGGGCTTCAAATCAAGCTAGTCTGGGTAGTAAATGGAGAAATGTGTTTTGATGCAGCATAGGAATGTATTGTAAAGTATATTTTATGCATTGGTATGTCTCCATGGCCATTTGTAAAGATTCAGGGGAATGTATAATCACAGTTGTATGTTTTCCTTCACCACATTTACTGGTGTGATTGTAATAAACATTTGATAATGTGTGACAACATTTAAAATCAATACAAGCTTTGTTTAGAGTAATCTCTTTGTTGCAAATGGGTCTTTTTTAGTTTGGTTAGATGGATCATTAATAATGTCCAATATATGAAATATAATTTGAGAAATGTGTGTGAATACATTTTGGTATTCTGTTGATGCTGATTCAATCCTTTTCTTCTCTCTTTATTGCTTGTGAATACATTTTGGTATTCTGGTAACCCACCCTTCACCTTCACTTCCCCAAGGTATAGAGTTCTTGGGGGCTTAGCCCAAATGACAATATTTCAACTTATAAGAGGTGTGTCTTTCGATTCACTCCTCACTTTTTATACTCTACCGGAACACTAGAGTTGAGGTTGTCCCTTGGAGTGGTGTGTCTCCAAGTAGGCCTCCTAAAAGGGTGACATAAGCAAATCAAGTGATGTTTTTGATCTCTAAGATCACGTTGCGGTGAGAGGAGAGAGCATACACACATGCTTGACTCACACTCACAATGTTAATTTACCCTTAGAAATGGAAATGTGTGTTTGAAGATGATTGGATTAAAGGATGTTTATGATTCCCAAGATCATGCGAAGTGCAAGGGCAAAGCATACACACTCTAATTCACACTCAAATCCACCAAAAAAAGCAAGTACAAGTTTGTTTTATTTCCAAGTACAAATGTGATGATGCAAACACATGTTTATTTTATGCCCAAATTTAAGTATGATGATGCAAAAAATTGTCCGTTTTAAGTCCAAATCAAAGTGTGATGATTGAAAACAAGTTCCTTGATCAATTGAGAATGCAAAAGTTAGATTGTATGTGCTTGGAATGTTTGTCTTCAGATCTGATGCTAATGCAATGCCTTATGTCTTCCCCTATTCCACCAAACAAAAAAGAAAACAAATGACTTGCAAACCTAGTTGTGAGAGTGAAAAAGGATAATCTAGATATTTCTAATAATGATGAATATATATAGAAAATTGGATGATATGATCAAATTGTATGCAAGATTCTATGTTGTTTAAAAAAAATCATCAAATTTCGTTAAGAAACACAAAAGTTATTGCGATTTAAAGATTGCAAACAAAGGGTGTGTTTGACTGAGTATACCTAATAAATATAATAAAATTGACTAAAAAGTCCTACACCATAGTGAACTTGGGTGAATCAGCTTTCCAATGCCTCCAGTTTCGTGAAAATTTGATTTGTTACACAAAAGTTATGTGAAAAATGAAATAAGGCCCTCTTTAGGGCACTTGAAGAGCAAAGGGCAAGCTGGCAACTAACGCTAACTGCTAGTAGTTGGGTGAAGTGTGGTCACATGCATGGTTTACCACCGATAGTCAGGGCTAGAGGTTAAGTGCTAAGTAGGCCCCTGGTCACCCATGTGACTAGGGTTGACTACATAGAAAAATAAAAAAAGCATAGGGACGGTCACCAATGTGACCCTGTCACTTGCTAAAGGGGGTGCAAGGCCGATAGTGGTTGGGGGCTAACCATGGGTGGTAAAGGGTTGTCGAAGTGGTAGTGAAAGGCTATAAGACTGCGGGAATCAACAGCTATGGAAGCCGCTAGCGGATCAGGGGAACGTCTCGCCAGGGACCGAGGTCGAGATTTTAACAATCAATTAACGAGAATGCTTTAAACAGTGGTGGCTGGGAGTTTAACGATGGTGAGGGAGGTGTGTGAGATAGTGGCGATGATGGTTTGGTCATGATGGTGACAGGAAATTTGGAGGCGATGGTCGACAGGGAGGTTATGTGGTAATCGATGTTGCAAGGTGTGCGCCCTTGGTCTCCTTGTGCTATGCAGTGCAACGCTTGGGTTCATGACAAGGCTTAACTGCCTCCCATGGATTCATTATCTCTAGCAGTTGTATCAGGCATTAATAGGTCAATCTTTTGGTGCAATGGCAACCGTCTTTCCAACAATTGGTATCAGAGCCTGGGTCACAGGTTCGAACCCCTCACTTGCACTGGGGGGATTGTTGTAAGGTGTGCACCCTTGGTCTCCTTGTGCTATGCAATGCAACGCTTGGGTTTGTGAAAAGGCTTAACCGCCTCCCATGGATTCATTAGCTCTGGCGGTTGTATCAGACATTAATAGGTCAATCTTTTGGTGCAACGACAACCGTCTTTCTAACAGTCGGTAGATGTGGGAGAAGCGATGACAAGAGGGTGTCAAGGGGGCCATGAGGTGGCAACATATGTGTGAGTGGGGAAGGGAGTGGTCGAAAAGGGTGTCAATAGGGTTAGGGGAGGCGGAAGCACGGGTGTCGACGCACTGTGATGGGGATATCGATCGGGGGAGCAGTGGAGGATGCAGTGGCAGGGGTTTGGTCGATGGAGAATCGAGGGCGATGGGAGAGTGGAGAGATAAGGGTGTCGGGAGTGTTGGAAAACCTTTGGCAATGGTGGCAAGGGATTTTACAGGTTGGTGAAGGAAAAGTGTGGTAGAGGTTGATGGAAAAGTGTCGACTGAGGATTGGAAGAGATGGTGGCATGAAAATGCAAAGGGTGACATTGAAATAAAAACCTACAATCGAAACTGCAAACCAACAACATGGTCGATAGAAAGGGTTTGGTGGATCTGTACGGTACGAATATGTACTGTACGGATCTACAACCCTAAAAAATTTAAAAATTTACAAAAACTTTTTAGGAAGTGAAACCTATAGTGTTTTATGTCAAAATTTACCTGTGAGGTCTCCCAGACTCAATGGTGAGGTCAGATTTGGTGTAGGAGATAACCTGCAAAAAGTTAATTCCAAATCTTGCCACAAAATATGGATCTCACAAATTCAAGTGCATAAACCTACAAGCGAGGTTAGACCAACGGGGCGTGCCAAAAATGTATGCAAAAATTTGGATCAAAGGTAATAAGAAGATAAATGTAAAACAACCCAATACTTTCACCTTCAAACCAAGTCCTCCACACTTGATAGAATGGAGTAGATGCAGCCTAATCTACTAGATTTGTTCTCTATGATAATTAATGGATAGAATTAGATGTTGATTGCTCATGATTTTTGTAGCATCACACTAATATGACGATGATAGATAAGAGGATTTAGAGTGATTTTAACAACAGATGTTCTATGAAGATGTCATCTACAAATGGCTTAGGTGAGGCTTGATTTATAGGAGATGAGGGCTAGGAATGGATGGCTAGGATTATATTAATGATGGATGGCTAGGATTAATGAGACATGGATCAAGGCTTAGAGTTGTAGTCATGTGACAAGTGTCACATGAGGGTTGAATGAGAGGAATTAAGTCAAGAATAAGGATTAAGAATCTTCTAGAGGCTTGTTTGTAATAAGGATTTCTAGAAGCTTCTAGTCATGTGAGGATAAAGACAAATAGGGAATTAAATAAAGTAATTTATTTAATTTTTGGAGAGGGATGATGTGGAAAATATTAATTAAATAAATCTTTAATTTATTTAATTAATTTGGATAAAGGGATTAAAAAGGTGATTAATTAAATAAATATATTTAATTTAATTAATTGGATGAGGATGATGGAGAAAAAAGATAAATTTATTAAATAAATATTAAATTTATTTAATTAATTTGGAAAAAGGATAAAAATGGGATAAAGAGAGATTAGTTAAATAACTACAATTTATTTAACTAATGAGGTGATGGAAGGGGGTATGTAAGGGTCCTAGGACAAAATGTCTCATAAGGTGTCTCAAGTGATGTCAAAAGATGATGTCACAAGGCCTAGTCAATTTTAGGTGTCTACAGGCATCACTAAGGATGTGAAGACCCTAGATATTTCTTCTTTGGTTGCATGTTCAAGCTCCTTGGACATCACTGAGGGTGCAATCATCAACAATTCTCTTAACAACACTTCACGCTCCCTTCATTCCAATGCTCTCCCTTCAAAAGATGAAATATTAGTGGATGAGGAGAAGTCTCTCACATTAAATCCCTTAGGGATGGATGTTGATCTTACTCAAAGGCAAAACAATGTCAATTCAATCATCATTAATAAACTTATTCCACCCACTAAGGGGATAATGAATAAGTGTACTAATGTTCCTAGAATCATTGTGCATGAGGCACCTAATACGCCTCCTTGCTTCAAATAGGTGATTATGGTTCAAGGTGATCTAACACCACCTTGACCTCTTGGTTACTATCTCAATTATGCAAAATAAATTACTCAAAAGAATCAAGGTGTTCAAAATGTGTCGCAACATCACACGATTTCTCACACATATAACACCCACAATAAAAGTAAGCACACACCAAGTGTGCCCATTTCTCTTCCACCCTCTCAACCTATCCTACCTCAAGCACCTCGTCTTCCTCCACATATTGGTAAAGAATATGATCTTGTCGAACAACTTTGCACTGCTCTGGCTAATATCTCTCTATGGGATTTAATACAAACATCGTCCACATACCACAAAATACTCCATGAGGCTCTACAAAAGGTAGCTATACCACCTTTTGTTAGACCGAATGATGTAGCATTTTTGTTTAGTTGCATGCATGCAACAACATCAGATATATCATTTCAACAACATGAATTACCTCCCATAGAAATTCAAAACCAATATGAACCTCTTATGATATTCATCATGATTGGTAACATGAGAGTAAGACACACTTTGATTGATGGTTGATCAGGTCTCAATGTTTGTGGATTAGACTTGTTACATAAACTCAATGTTGATACATTTCTCATCAAACCAGATAAAATGAACATTCGTGGCTTTGATAATGTAGATAGGCAATCACTAGGTACCAGATATTAAGGCTGGACCTGTGACATTGCCTACCATTTTCCATGTCATGCCTAATTCTCTTTCATACAATCTTCTTCTTGGTAGACCGTGGATTCATGCCATGGGGGTAGTCCCATCTACCCTTCATCATTTAATAAAATTCATCTTTGAAAACAAACTACATACAATTAAAGTTGATTCATTTCCAGAAAGTTACTTACATCCAGAAGTAAGACATCAAATTCCTTTAAGTGATTTGATCCCTTCATTAACAAAAGTAAAACCACTATCAACCACTACTAACAATAGTGTTGATTAGGATAGTGCCAGTCCTTCGAATGCATTTTTTGGCGATGATTGGGGTTCGTTAGATTTCACACCCTCTTTTGTGGGTGAATATAAAATCTCACCCTCGCACCCAAAAATCTCGAAAGTAAATGAAATTTCTTCAACACAATCTCTTACTCCTACAAAGTTTAAAATCAAGATTGATGATGATGGAACCTTTAAAAGATGAAGATCCACCTTCTTCTACAAAAATGGCAGCCATTTGTGATAAAGTATCATCTAATTCTAGTACATGTCTTGGTAGTGACGAGGTCTCTTTAGATTTCAACCCCCATGGGATGGTTGAAAAAAAGGTTGACCCTCCTCACCATGATGAAAGCAATGATCATTCTTCTTCAACACATTTCAACAAAGACAGTGATATGACCTCTCCTCTTCCTTCAGATTTGGAGATGCATTATGGCGCAGATTTAAAATTATTTCTAAACAACTTGGATACAACAGAAATGGGTTAGGATGTAAAGAACAAGGAATTAAGAAACCTATGGAACCAACATTGCACTTTTTTAAGGTAGGTTTAGGTTTCTAGCCTTCTACGTTCTCTTAACCATGTTCACAATAAAAAGGATTGCTTCCTACTCCCCCTAAATCCTCTCTTCTATCTCAACAAGAGGATATTTTGCCAAGTCTACTCAAAGACCGCTTAATCACTCTTCCTACTTCAAAACACAAAAAGATTCAACAAAATAATCATTCATCACCTGATTATTGTGCATATCATCGAGCGCTTGGCCATTGCACTAAGGAATGCCGAGACTTGGGTGATAAAATTCAAAAACTTTGAACAAGGTTTGGCTTTAGCACTTCTCACCACGCTTGATGTAGTCCCTAAAGCACCTTGTCCTCCGTTCATTTTATAATCAAGTTGGGGGAGGATAATTTGTTATAGGCTAACTCACAAGAGTGGTCCCTTCTCATTTGTGTTATGTTTGTGCGTAATGTGATCCTCGTATTGTGATGTTTTATGTTTTGTTAGTTCTCCCTTAGCACCCTTGTTATCACAAAGGTACAAGGAGTAACAACGCGTCAAGTGTCATTCTCTATGTGTATCTTCATTCTTCTATATGTCGTGATGTGCAATTTTGTTATTTTTCCTTGGATGATTTAGCATCCTTTCATGATTCAATTTATGTGTATTCTACTTTCATGTGATCTTTCCTCTGTCATCTCTATAGCTATGATGTTTTATGTATATGGTAGCTTGTTGCAATGCTCGATGTCATACCATGACTACACAAGCCATTGCGTATCATGCCTGTAAGCATCACCTTGGTTTGCTCGTCTTGGGGGCAACCCATTGTCGCGATGTAGCTTTTGAAAACACATATCATTTGGGCATGTGCTTTTGGAAAGATCTCATGCCTATTTTATACTTCTTCCTCACTCTACCTTAAATTCAATTTCTCCCTAATGAAGTTAGCAATCACTTTAAGGTGGGGGCATTTATCATGCTACGAGCCTTACTCTCATCTTTCCTTCAAAACACTTTTCATGATGTGGATTATGTGTATGATGTGTTTGTACTTCTCTTGTGTTTCTCATTTCTAACTAACCCCTTAGCATTCTTCTTTATTGTATCTTGGGGAATGATGCATGGTGATTGAGATAACATTTAGATTGAGGTCTCCTTTGTCATGCTGACTCAAGGTCTTCCGTTATGTGTTTCTTGTGATTGATGTGTGATGCATGTATTCTCCTCATATATTCTTATTATTTATATATTCTTCATGCATGTCTCGTATATATTATCTCTATGTGTTCCTTATGTATTGTCCTTAAGTGTTTCGTGTGTATTCCATGTGTGTTTCATGCGTATTCTATGTATACTTTGTGCCTTATGTGTATACTTTGTGTATGGTGTGTATACTTTGTGTATGACATCTATGCTTTGTGTGTTGCATGTATACGTTGTGATTTCTCAAGTGTATGCCTTGTGTATGTCTTGTCTTATCTCATGTCTTCTAAGTACTTCATATATGAGTGAATTATATCATGTGTCTTATGTGTATGCAAATCATCATAGACTCCTAGAATCCTAAACTTGGGGGCTTGATCACCCCTCAATTTTGGTGACATTCTATGGTTTATATGTTGTGTTTGAAATTTATCTTCTCCATCCTTTAGTGTGAGTTCAAATGTAAGTTCGTACCCACACTAAAGTGGGGGCTAAATGTTATGTCGTAAAATGTGTACATTAACATTTTACACTAAGTTTAGCACCTGGGTGGACCTAAAATTTTTAAACTTGTTAATTAGGACCTATTTTAACACCTTTTTTTAACATTAAACGATTAATGCTCGATCATGATGATAAAACCCAACAAGATAACTATGAGACCGACCTAAGAACACCTTAAGTGACTTGTGCTAGAATTTTTGGGCTTTGGACACCCTAGTCCCCCATTTAGCCCTAACCTATTTTATAGGAATGCCAACTTAAGATATCTTAAGTGGTTCCTCTTGGTAGCCTTAATTGGTTTTATTAATCATTTGTGAGCGAGAATGCATATAAAAGAAAGTTTATTCATTTGAACATCTCTAAGTTCTCTAAGCAATCTAGGCACTCTTGCACTCTCTCTCTTTCTCTCTCATGCTCTCTACTCTTATCTAAAGCTCTCTATGGTGGATTATTACTGCGGCACTAACTTATTGCAGGCCTTGTGAAGATCTTTCTACTTCTTTGGGCTACATCAACTTCTTGAGTCAAGTTGTGATGCCACATCAAACATGCTAGAGTTTCCATGGTCATGGTGAATTCTTTCCTTCATGCTTTGTTCTAGCATTCCATTCTACTTCAGATTTACCTCTTCCCTCCTAGGGCATGTGCTCTTCATCTATCATCTTTTCTATTGTGGAGGTGGAAACACCATTCACGAAGCTTGGGCAAGCTCCTAAATAGCACCAAACCATCTTCCTTCTTGTGTGTGTGCACGTCAGATCAAGAGGAATTGGCTGAAGACATGTTGTAGACAGGAGGAATACAGGAAGGTAAAGACATTGGAGTTATCATAGTCTGCAAAACCTAATCAAGGTCTAGGGCACCCAAGCACCCTAGTCCTAGGCATTTCTATTCCCAAATCTAGGTTCTGATTTGATCCCCCACCTCTGTTGTTCATTTAGTTTCTAGGTTTAAGCTTCCGATAGTTTGTTATACTCTAATCTTGCTCAATAAGGGTGTCTTGCCTTGCCCTAGTTTGATTTGATTAGATTTGGTTGATTCTCCTCTAATACAACAAAAGGATAAAGATCCTATAGTTTAGCTCTCCTTCTTGGGTAGAAGCTAAGCTTGACTTCTGTCCTAATGTTGGATAGAAGAGGGTTTGACCTAGTTTGATCTTTTGAGCTAGTCTCTCTTTTATAGATAACACATTCTTGTCAAACTGCTCATAGTTGTTGGTGTCAAACTAGTTTATCTAATCCTCTTCACAATACTCAACTACACCCTCTTTGTTTGGAAACTCCTCACTGCTCATTGAATGAGCCACTACCCAATTGGTTGGATCATGGGGAAGGAAACATGCCTGACACCATGAAGATGTCTCTTGGAAATTGATTTGATCTTTTCTCAATGGATCAGGTGTGTCTCTTTTAGGCTGTTTGAAACTAACCTACCTAGGGGCTACCTATTTATCATTTTGTTGTGGTCTTTTAGGCCAATCAGTATTGTATGGCCTATTATGCAGTTGCTAAGCATCATTGAAATGTGTTGTAGCACCCTGAGGTGGCAACCCTTTCTCATTTCATGCAACCTTGTAAGATAGGTCTTCCATGACCCCCATAAGTTTATCCAATTTGTCTTCATTTATGAAGGGCTTGTGAAAGTTGTTTTATTTGGCTAGGAAAATTTTACATCAGATCTTTTAATATGCTTCTCTGAACCTCTCATGTTGCCTTCAATGCTAATGGTTGTAGTATATGCTTCCCTTAATGTTTGTGGACTATTGTCCCTCAAACAATAACCAATATTTGAATCAAACACACCACAATACAACACCAAACACATAGACTCATTAGGTCTCATATGGGGAGGTACCTTTCTCATAGTCATGATGAAGAAACTATTAAAATCAATTACTATCTTGTTTATTGCCTTCTTGATAGTCGTGAGTTCATGGATGACAAACTTTGGATCAATCCTATCCCAATATTGCAATCTGAATACCCTCATGAATTCCTCCCAAGAGTCAATACTATTATCTAAGAGAGAGCCTTATACCTTGGCACTTTCATCCAATGAGTGTACAAATAATTTCATCATGACATATTCATCCTCAATTTCATACTCATCAATGGTATTAATAAAATGTCTAAGATGCTCTTCACCTATGTTGGGTGAATATTTTGTCGTCAACTAATTGAAGACAAAATGGTTATATCAACCTTAGTGTGATGAGATAAATCTCTCCTCTTAGCAAGGGGAGGCTCCCTTCTTACTACTTATTGAAACAAAATTAAACTACTTTAAGCTAAAAGTATTTACACTAGCTCTGACCATGTAGGGGTGTGTTACATTCATCCTTTTCTCTTCTTTCAAAAAAGATGTTTACAATGTTTCACGGTAATACTCAATAATGCTTCTACACTTCTAATATTAACCTAAATAGTAATTGCCAATATTCTTGATTAAACATGTGAGTAATCGAAGAGTACCAGTATAAATATATGATAAGAGATCGGAAGACACGAAAAAGCACAAAGTCTTTTCTCTACCTTCAACGAGAGTTTTATAGTAACCAATGACGTAAGTTAAAGCACAAAGTCTTTCAACTCACTTCACAAAAAGATTCACAAACCAAGTGAATAATCTCAAGCACAAAGTCTTCAAATTATCCCCAGAAAGATTTTAAAAGTAATAGTATCACCAGTTGGAGCACAAAGTCTCTCAACTAACAATACCACTGATCCACGTGAATGTAATTGAAAATTATAGCACAAAGTCTACAAGTTCTCAACACGATTCATATACAAAGTGAACAACTACAAACTCAAAGTCTTTATAATCCTCCACCGAGAAATGCTTTCAACACACATAGATTCAAGTAAATAATATAGCACAAAATTTATATAACTTATCTTGAACGTCCTCCAATCGTAATAACCAAACACCACTTTATCCAATCAATCAACAAGAGAAATCAGTAAAAATGCCATATGAACATCCTCACTCATACAAATTCAATTCAACACAAAGTTTGATATCAAAATTTGCCTTCTTTATTGTTGGAATTGATCGTGTAATTTGAACACAAAGTCTCAAAGTTGAGTCTCAATTTGGGCAGCACTTTGTTGCATAAGATTAAAGATAGCTAATTAAAAAAGAGCTCTCTCATATTTATAGGTGAGAGCCAAGAGCTAATCTAGGAATACGTCTAACTACATTGACTTATTCAACAATAAAAGTCCTCATTGATTTAGGACTTCCTTTGTTCACACATGTAATTACATTTTTGAAAAGTACATATGGACATGTCCAAAACTAAATACAAAATGCATGTAAAAATGTATGAAAAATTAGCTAAGGCATGAACATCTTGATTAACTTTCACCACCATCTTTCTTGAGAAAATCCTCATACATTGTGAACACAGTTTGCATCTCAAGACTGTCTGGAGCAGTAGTATTTTTAGAAATGACACGGGCTCTGGTTATTGCATCTTTAACTGTAGTAGCTGCTTTCTTATGACTTATCAATTTAGCCTTTAGATTATCCAGAGTAAATTGATTATCTAGTAACTTATCCATAGAAGTGATTGAAAAAGATTCTTCTTCAAAATCTCTCTAAATCATCTTATTGAATTCCTGGATCATTTCATCAGCGAAAAGAAATTGATGATCATCACCTGTCAATTTGCATGGAAGTTCCTCCACCTTATGAAGAAGATCAACATTACTATCCTCACTGTGCTCTCGAGCACTCTGCAAATCTTTGATCAAATCTTTCAAAACATTACTACGATGAATCAACATTTCCTTGGCTTCCACATATGATTCACGGTTTGAAATGATTCCAATTGATACCAAGGTTTTCAATTTCATCTTCTTCATGTAATGACTTGGAGATTGTTGCTTTGTCCTCTCCACGAACTCGGCCATATCCACTTGACCAATTTCTGTATCCTGGATTCCATCCACATTGGATGTTACTGAGGTCACGAGAAACATTCCCTGGTATTTATACTTAATGGCTTTAGCTTTCTTTGGTGAAGGATCAACCATCTGAACCATAGACTCCCTTGGTTGGAAAATAGATCTCGACAATCTTGTAGAAGCAACTGTAGCATAAAAGGCATGATTTTGTAGTGTTAGGGAAAATTTGGCAAATGGGGAATTGCAATGTTGAAGATCATGGTCAATAGAATGAGTTTGGTGGGGCTAGAGAGAAATAAAAGTGAGAAACTAAGTGAAAGCGGGCTAAAGTTAACAAATGTAAAAATTCTCCAGAGTTAGAGAATTTTGGGAAGATGATGCAAGGGCGGTAAAAATGTCCGCCTCTGCATGTGGAGGATAGTGCTTTGTGCAAGAGTGGTAAAAATTGTTGTCTCTGCATGTGGGAGAAAATATTGCAAAGTGTACAAGCGGGGAAAAGTAACACTTTTACATCTTTATACAAAACACTTCATTTTGTGTATGGGCGGCAAAAATTGCCGTCCCTACACCTTGATAGATCCTAAGATTTTATGTATGGGCGGCAATTTTTTCTACCCCTACACATAAGGAAAGACAAGTTTCTAGCATGGGCGGTGAAAATTCCCACCCGTGCTTCATGTAGGTAAAACTTCACATGCAAGGTTTTACAAACCTTGGTGTAAGGGTGGTGAAATTCGTCGGCCCTTCATCAAGGATGAAAGGTTAGGAACGATTGGCAAATGCCATCGATTCCATAGCAAAAAACCTAGGTTTTCAGAGAGAAGAAAACGATGACAAACAAAAAATAAAACCAATAGGTGATCTAGACTAGGGTTTGAATAATATCACAAGGCAAAATAGAGAAAAGAAAGAATGTCTTCAAACAAACAAATGACAAGAATAAAATAAACACTAGAAACATACATCACATGAAAGGAAAAGGAGAAATGCAAACAAGAAGCACATACCTGGAAATAATGATGAGAGACGAGGAGAGCCCAAATCTGAAAGATTTAGTCGATCCAACCAAAACCACACAAAATATACAAGCTCCTTAGGGGCGCAAAGATATCATGAGGGCAAGGATGAGAAATAAAATTAACAAAATAAAACAATAAAATCTTTTTAAAAACCCTCGGGACATATATTAAACATAACATTAATGACAGTTGAGATGAACTGGGAGATGCTTAGATGGCAAAAATCACCACCTCCGCACATACAAAGGGAGACAACATCCATGGGCGGCAAATTTTTCCACCCTTGCATATGACAAAGATATTAACATGCATCGGTGGAAAAATTGTCCACCTGTGCATATAACACAAAAGACCATGTAGTGGTAGGGAAAAATACTGCCCTTGCATGTAACTTAAAATACTCTAACTCCCAAAAACATCAAACTCAATTGTTTGATTCATTTCCAATTTAACTTTATTATGCAAATTTTGAGACATCGAAACGAGGGGGGACTCGAATAGATTTTTCGAAGCTAAGGAACCATGCACTAGGGCAAATGGACTCACCTCATTTTGGTGCTTAGAGTTGTAGGCTACAAAACAAACAAGTTTCGTAGGGGTCATCGTACAAAATGAGCACAACTAATTTTGAGGATAACAACCCGTGACAACGTTATTGCCTTGGAACCTAGGAATCTTTCCTCTAATCTCATTTGGAATTGGATTGGGAAAATCAGGTATGCCAAAGAATTCAAGTTGTTTATACCTTTCAGATCCCAGGGGCTGCCTTAGTGGAGGAAATCTTTGTGCTTGTCTTCTTTGTGCAGGCCTAGGGTTCTGAACATTACCATACTATTGATTCACTAGTTTTTGTGGTGGCTGATGGTGAACATTTTGAACATGGGCATGATTTATACCTTGCTGTCCCATTTGTTGATGATGTTGTGTCTGGTTGTTCTGTTGGTTATATTGTTGATTTCGGCCTTGTTGTTGTGCATTTTGATTTCCCTGGACCTGTTGAGCAATTTGAGCTTGATGTTGGTCAAGTAGGGCATGTACCTCTCTTTGTCTATTCCTTATATGATCAAGTAGGTCAAGTTCATCCTGAAGGGTCCTTTCTCTTTCCTAAGCTTCAGGTTATTCTTGTTAGTTTCCCTCATTGGGAATATTATCATATTGGCCTCTAAGTGACCTTGTAGGATACAAAGGCTACTAAGTATTCTGAAATGTCTCTTCATTCTCATTGGGCATTCTAAATTCTCTCAAATGTGCATCACAAAACCTATCCCTACTTCCTCTCCCAACAATGTTTTCATTTCTTTGAACCTCATACTCATTCCTATTCAAGTCCTTCTATTCATTCTGAGTATATTATCTGTTGAGTCCTTAGAAGTATACTGATACTGACTTCTGAGATCATCAAATGTATCGTTTCTTCGAAAATCACCTACATGATCTTGGGCATTCAATGGTGTCATCACATTAGGGTTTCTTTCCCTCTATCTACTCCTATTTCTGGCACTGCCATAGGATTCGTCACGCCCAGGCTACTCCTGGTTTCTTCCTCTATTCATTGTAAATATCTTTTTCCTTTTCAAACTACAATTCATTTCTAGGTTATCAAAATAGAGTTACCACTTCCCCTGCTAGGAAGAAATATATGAACTAACACTGTATCTCAATACTGCAACAAACAACAGTAAAATGATTCTATGGGTTTCCCTGATGACACTGTTGGCAATAAATGTGAAGGAACTAGTCCAAAGATTTGGTCCTCAATTAGATCTCTAAAGTCAGTTTATACCCCAGTCATATAGTGAGAGAATTCTAGATAAATAGTAAGGGATAATAACATGTGGTACACATAAGTCACATACAAGTATTCATAATATACACATAAACATCTTAGAACCCTTATATCTCCTTTATATATATATTCAATGGGTAATTGTACATTCATATTGACAGGTATTAGTCTTTGCCCTTTTACATACTCACATATTTCCTTACCCTCTTATTACATTCTTGCACTTTCTCTTTCCTCTTACACTTACATGTACATCCTATATCCTATCTATTTATCACATAGAGGTGCATGTCTTTTCTCAAAGTACCTCTTTTTATGTTGGCTCTGTCCTTTGCATACCACCTACAGTAAGATCTATTTCTTGTCCTATCTTCCACCAACATCATTCCCCCTTTTAAAATTATGTCTGGTCCTCAATACATGCTTTATTCCACTTGAAGGTAGAATATTATTATAGATTACTATGAACTAAGCCAGAGTTGTGTCCCATTGTTTCTTGGCTGATGTCAAAATTTGAGGTTGGCTCTCTATCTATATATATGTATCTTTCGCATCTCTTAGTGTAGTAGGAATTTGAATTTTCTAGGCTCTCTACTTAGCCTCTATGAAAATGCTAGTCAAGGATGCTAGTCTTAGGCTTACTACTTCCCTTAGTTGCTTGATTTGTGATTTTATTTGTTCCCTCTGGTCTTGGAATTACTAGAGCTGAGTGTGTAATGAATCTACTTGTGCCCTTATTGCTCCATTAGTATCTTTTATAGGATCATATGTGGTAGCTACCTATGTTATTTGTGCTTCTAGCACATCTATTTGATCCTTAATATTTTTAGTAGTGGTGGGCCAGTATAGACAAAACTGATACAATACATTTGCTTCCTCCATGCCCTGTTGGATACTTCTTATTTGTGTTTCTAGTTTATTATGTGCCTTAGCACATTTATTTGATGCTTCTACTAATATTTTCTTATTCATTTGTTTAGCGATGTGTTGTTCTGCCTTATTCTCTAGGTAGCTAGAATGGGCTTTGAAGCTTTGCATTAACTATCTCAATTGTTGTGTGAGAGGTAGATATGTTTAGTAGGGGTAGAAGGTAGACAAGAATCAATGTATTGATCATGAGAAGGTATCACTATGACCACACTATATTCATGTGCACTAGGGATAGAAAAATAAAAAATGAAAGCATGTGGGAAGATCATAAAAGAAGTTGCAAAAAATAAGATGAATCAAGCCATTTCAAAGATTTAACACTCAAAGTCAAGATCCCTAAATGTATCAATTATATATAGGAATGAAGTAGTAGATATGTTGTTATCATTGACAACAAAAGAAGTATCCTCATAAAGTGTGGTGACATAAGAATCCATCTTGGTAAGGTAAGGAAGGGGGAAGAAATCCATGATAAGATAATGCCAATCAATTTTAGCTTTGAAAATTAGAAAAATTAGTGGTACATATCAGATTTGAAAATGAAACTATAAGGAGAAATTCATGGGTTAGTTGGGTGAGAAAAATCAATTTAGAATAATAAAGAACAAACCATAGATGTAAAGATGTAGCAATGAAATAATAATAAATATAAACACAAACCCCAAAAAGAATTGAAGAGAAATAAGAGAGTGAAAATATAAATCCATGATGAATGTATAAACCCTAAAGAAAAACCCTAAGGTGGTGGAAGATCAAATCTAGGTTCACCAAAATTGTAAAGGAAAAATACTTTTGCTATGTAAATCTAGGCTTAGAACTAAACTCATACAAATGAAGCACAATTAACCTATATTAATTAAATGATAGCTAGGATTGAAAATTCTATAATAAATGTTATTCTAGGAATTAAATATGAATGGATAGGGAACTTATCTATAAGAAATTTGATGAAGAATTAAGTCCCAATGCCATATAGAAATCAACCATTAGATTATAGAAAATAAGATGACCTTGATATGCTCACTACCTGGAAATTTAGAAAACCTAAAAAATATTGTTGGTTGATTTTGTAGCTATGGATCAATTTTGTATGGTGTAAATCTACTATGTAATCTATACATATTATTTATTGAAATGTGTACTTTTTTTGCTCCAAACCCTTTTTTTATTTGGGCTTAAGTATGGTTAGTATTTAAAAGTACCTTAGGGAAAGTTAGATCACAAGGGCCAAGTTCTCCAAGGTTGATTCCCTTAATTGAATTGGCTTCACAATTGTCACAAAGGTTGGCAAACAATAAATAGGCACTCAAATGATCTAGATGATAACTTTGATGTGAGTATTGACTCTATTTAATACTTGAATTTAGACATTCCTAAGAATTCTCCACTTAATTCTAAAGATGCTTGAATGATAATTAGATGTTCCTAAACATGAATTAATATCCAAATGAATGTCTTTAAATACCAAGACATAATAAACTATTGCACAAATGTGTGTCAAGTAGGCTTGCAATGGATAGTGAAAGGAGTAGGAATCAATAATTTAAATTATAAATTATAATTTGGATCAGATCTACATTGTGCAAGATCACTCCCATGCATTATAGAAATGACCCAAGATAAGGAATGCAGAATCTTGAGGTAGGGATCGAGTGCATGGAAATGTGAATTGATGATAAGACAAATGTAAGGGAATAGGTGCAAATAGAGCATGGATAATGTCAAATGTATGAGAATGCATAAAACAGAGTAAATGATAGTGGATAAGAATAAGGAATAAAGCCAAACTTAACACAAGAGTGTGCAATATATTGCTATGTATTTGTATGAAGACATTCACTCAAAAGGGGCCCAAAACTAAATGGGAATTGACATGATGTATTTTAATTACCGAACTTATCATTTCTTTATCAAGTACTAAGTATAAGTAGGACCCCCTTCATTTATCTTGATTTATTTTTTCTTATCACTACACACAAATTGCAACATTATCACACATACAAGAATTATGGCATCTAACACCCTCTTAATTATATTGGACAATCAATTAATTAAATGGACCATTGACCATTACAATGAGCATACAAGATCAATATAAGGTTGATAAAAAATACCACATGCATGTTAAAAGGGGACATTGTTTCTTGAAAAATTCCAGTTAGTCATAAACTTGTATATATGTGAGATTATTTCTATAAAGAGGATTTTAAAACTATGTATTAGTAGATTGAAGAAGGTACTTGAAAGATCAATTTGTTCATAAGACTAATTTCCATGCACGAAGAATGGTTTTCTCTTCAAGTTGGGTTTGTTGTGCATTCTAAAAGAGAAGATATAAATCTTATTGAGGTGCATGTACCCCTAAGGTGGATGGGAACTTTGGGGACAGTAAACCATATAGATAATTAGAAATATTACATTAATTAGACCTGATGACATCTAATTATGTTTAACATGAACTACTTGAGGTGAGATGTTATTGAGAGTTGAGTAATTGGAAACTAGGACTATATCAACTACTTCAAATCCAAACACTATCACATGTGAAAATATAGTGAGATTTTGTAGGTGATTTACCTAGATGACAAAAAAAATGTTCATGGATATCTCTTTGTGGTGGTTGATAGGTTTAGAAATTTATATGAATTTCTAGAACATGTAGGAATCTAATTTATATCAATATTAAATCTAAAATTAGATACTATACTCAAACCCTAGATTTGAGGAAGAAGTGGAAAGAGATATAAACTCTAGAGAGAAATTAGGGAATCTAGTGAATTTAACCTAGACAATTTAGATGAATGTAGAACAAATAGGAAGATCTAATATGTAGTTTAAAATTAAATCTAATACTATAAACTATATTGAAAACTATATTTTTGAATCTAATTCTAGACTATTGAAAACTATTTAGAACATGTAGGAATCTAATATTTTTGAAACATTTTTATACATACCTTTTTTTTAAAATATCTTTGTGTCCTTTCTTGAGATAATTTTTGTTCCTTTTCTATGGAATATGATTGCATAGCTTTATTTTTCCTTGTTCTTTTATTTCTAATTTCCTCCTTCGAAAAATATGAGTCGAAAATTCCACCAAATATTGTCTTCAAAAAACTTCCAAAATTGAAAAATGCGAATAAATTAGGACATATATAATTTTTTACTTTTACAAAACATTTGATTATTTATATATTATAGTTCGCTTACATTTTTTTATATTAGATTCAGCTTCATGACGTTCAAACAAAGGTGTTTTTTTATGTATTTTATTATTATTATTTTTCTCTGTGACCTTTGTTCGAAGGTAGGTAGTTAAGAATTTTTAAATTTTTTTTTAAGTAGCCCAATTGACCTTCGAACAAAGGTACCTTTGTGTGAAGGTATCTTCAAACAAAGGTGCTTCATTTGTGCAAAGGTACCTTTGTTCGAAGAGACCTTCATACAAAGGTCCTTGAATGGCCTCTCCCGCTCTAGGCCTCAATATTTCCTCAGAATTTTTAGTTTCAAACCTTGGGTCAGACCTCCAAATGGAATGAACTTGGCTAGATAATTTGTAGGATTGTAGCCCTCAAAGTGAGCTTTCCAACAAGTATAATTTTGAATATTTTTAATTTGATTGTTATATTTATTTTCTGTTTTTTACTGAACATAGATTTTTTATCGAACATCAAGCTCTCTGTTCTACACATGGAAAAATAGAAAAATTGTGAAACAAATTCTAAAACATATATGTATAGTAGCTATTGATGTCCTTGTTTCAACAAAAAAAAGTGAATTTGGATACATACAGAAAAAGCTATGCTATATGGTATAAACCTATGTCTAAATTATAATAAGCTCACCTTACAAATTAATTAAAAAAAATATATCAAAAGATTATAAAAAATATCCATGCATTAGATATTGGTGTTACAAATCTATATTTTAAAATTTAGAATTTTATCTTTTCTGTTAAAAAAAGTTATACTATATGGTATAAACGTCACTTTTTAAAAATATTGTTAACTATAAAAACAACTTATTAAAAGTTATGTAAAAAATCACAAGTTATTTTTTAAAATTTTAATATATTTATATATATAGAATCTACACATAAAATATGAAAAATCACTAGTTCACATCATCTTCAAATTCTTAACGGTTTAGTTGCTATAGGTGTCGGAAAGTGAAAATTTGGTTAAAAATGCTAATTTCAATGTCCTACTTTGGCCAAAAAGTGGGACACTGTTTAGTCCACACTAATTTAATATAATGTAGGTAGTTAGTATTTTTCTTTTTTAAATCAACTTTATTTGTATGGTGTGACTAACGCCCCCCTCCACATGGTTTTTAACTTTAAAAATGCCCAACAACATTATAATGAGCATCTTAATACATGTGGACATTGCCAAAGTGATAGTCACATATAAATAGCTTCTATCAAGAAAACTTATTTTATTAATTATCGCTAAAATCCAAGAAAACTCATTTTATTAATTATCCTCAAAATAGCTCATATTTTCAACTGCTCCCACTCTAGATTTCAACCTGATGTCACTCTCACTTACCTCAAAAACCCTTCCTTTATGTTTGAGAGTCAATTTTCAACCGATACATGTGGTCCTTAGTGGAAGGATCTCTCCCGATGATGGTTTATTCACTGGCTCTTTTTAAGCTCTAGGTCATGTTGCTATTGTTGGGATCTCTCCTACTTCCCATGATAGTGATGGCATCCCTTCTTTTGTGCTTGAAACTATGACTTCTCTGGCTCATGTTACTTTGGTTCCTAGGGGTCTGTTAGTGAAGAATGGTGGGCCTAAGTCCTTTGCGGCTATAGTTGGATTGGGAGGTCCTTCTCACTCTCCTCTACTCAACAAAGCCCAACCATTGGTGTATTCTCAGTCCTCCTCTGTCACGCGTTATGGATAATATGTAAAAGACAATGTATACCATTACTTTTGTTGGGCCTTGATATGCAAATTTAACCCCTATAACCTTCTCTTCCTGACTTATATAAGTGGGCTTTAGAGTCTTGGAGACCTCTCATGAATGGAAAAATCAAGCTCTACTCGTGTGCAAGGGGTTTTTTATTTCTTCCTTTATTTCCCATGCTAATAGGGAGCTGATATGTGATGGCAGGTTATGGTTGTGGGGTGAGCATTCTCTCTTGCTCAAGTTGTGGTTTCCTTATTTCTATTAGAGTTGGCTATGATTGGAGCCACCCAGGATCTAGGAATTCATGAAAGCATAAGAGAGATCAAATGAGAGAATAATTATATTCTATCAATGAATGCAAAAGATTGTTATTAGATTGTTGTTACAATGTACATGATATGCCTTGCTTATAAAGACAAGGATGAAATGTAGGATGTTGTAGTCATGTGACAAATGTCATTATCCTATGACATGTGAAAACTATAGGATAAGATGACAACTATCAACGACTATCAACAACTAGAAACATCTAGTAGACTCACTAAGTCAACTTAACATGTGTGAATTATATGTGATCTGTGAATATTATTTAACTAGTAAATAGTTAAATAATATGAATTATCCACACAAGGGTAAACCAGTTAGGTGATAACCCTATTCACACCAACACCCCCTTAAGTGCAACTTAGGGAGTAGCTAACTAAAGAAAGATGTAATGATGGATGGTGATGATGAATGGGTCCTGACTACTAGGCCATGTTAGGTACCCATGTACAACAAATCTCAAGTGGAGAAAAGGAAAAAACCTCATGGGAAAAAACTCCTCTCCAAAAGTGAGAATGCATGGAACAAATGAAAGATGTGATGGAAGGAGGACTCAAGACCCCCCAAGAACTACATCCAACACATATGTACAATCAATTACCCCCCATAGGAGAGAAAGTGTGAGACTATAGGTCCCCTCCACAATGAAGTAGCTCCTGTGCCAATGGTGACTACCTGAAGAAGAATGCTGAAGAGAATCCAAAGCCTGCAAACAACATTCTTCCCCTTAGGAAGAAACAGGTCAAAAGGCTGATGTAGAAGAAACTCCATCTCAAGGTATGAGGGGAAAAGCCTCATGATGTATGATGTCTCTGAAAACTTCTGGAATGTCCACATGTCAGAATCAAGGAATGGCACAATACAATGAGGTGTGACTAATCTGAAATCCTAGGTAGACTCATGAAGAACAATCTCCAAAGATGAAGTAGATGGGATAACAGTTGTACTATAACTGTCATCAAAGAGGAGAGATATCACCTCAAGTGTGTCCTCCAAATCTGTAATATGAGACTCACAAAACAAGTCTGATATACGTGCCAAGAAAGTATCCCACAAAGTTGTGTTTGAAATACATGAATGATCTTGCTCTACTGAAGTAGATGAAACCATGTCGATATCAACCTCTGAAGAAGTAGGAGGTTGAGGTGATGGAAGCTTAGCACTAGTCTCATGAACCAAAGTGGGTGAAAGAACACCAAGGTTCAAGTGACCAAACTTCTCCTTGGAAACCTAATTCACACTTGATGCATGAGTGTGAATATAAATCAATGGATCTACATCATCAGAAGAAGCAAAATGGGAGAAAGTATACAAGCGAGATGCATGATCAGCCATCCCAATAGCAATGATATCTCTACTCTCCAAGTCCCATATGATCACAGAATCAGGAGTGAACTTAACTGTCTTCCCTGTACCACAATGAGTAATCTAGTAGATGGAAAGGAGATTAGTTGTCAAAGAAGGTACACACAATACATTATGGAAAGTGCCATCACTAATATGAATAGTCCCTTTACTAGTTGCGTGCATGTATGTATTGTTACCAATCAAAATAGGTGGTGAAGTACATGACTCAAATGAAGAGAACATCCCTTGTGAAGATGCCATATGATGAGAAGCTACTGAATCAAGAAGCCATCTATCTGATTGAAGACTTCTAGAAGCAAAGAGTGATTGTCCCTTGTTTGTCCCTTTGGCAATGTCTGTTGTTCCTATATGTGTAGATGATGGTGTCGAAGAAGATGATGTACTAGGTGATGATGATGGCATTTTGATATTGTGCTTTTGAATAATATGAGTCAACTCATCAATTTTCTTCTCATAACACTTATGCTCATCATGTCCTAGTTTATTGAAATATGTACACTTTGGTCTCTCCTTCTTAGATGATTCTTCCTTGGGAGAGGATGAGGACTTAGGTGATTTGGTTGACTCTTTTGCTTGCTCATTGTTCTTGAAATCCTTATTTATCTATTTCTTACCTTTGCTAGTTGAAGTATTTTGATCCTTTGTACCTTGATTAGTAAGAAGTGCTTGAGGTCTAGGAGACTTCAATGTGCCCATGTGTAGTAACTTAGCTTGCTCCCTTGTGAGTGATGCAACAAACTCATTAAGTGAAGGCATTGTGAAAGCTTTCCCAAGTGCATCCATAGTAGCATAAAAGGTAGAAACAAAAACTGAATAGTCAGGACCAAGCTTGGCAAGGATTGAAAGAATCAATTGAGTGTCCTCTTTCTCAATTCCACATTGTTTGAGTTGCAATCTAAGTGATTTTAGCTTTGTGAAGAAGTCTTGGATGCTTGCAAAATTGGTTGGATTCAAACCAATTAGTTCATTCTCCAATTTGAAACCTCTCATAGTATCTTGTTTACCAAATATATTTTCTAAGGTAGTACACACTTCAGTAGGTGTAGTACAAGATTCAATATGAAAAAGAAGATCAAGAGAGATAGACAAGCATAGTGCTCCATAGGCTTGATCAAGTCTATTGTACCACTTTATCTTTTCTGCAGCTGTTGTTGGTTCAATTTCTGTACCTATTATTACTCTATGAATTTTCAAACTTCTTAAATAAATCTCTATTTTAGTTTTCCACTCATGATAGTTATATGGTGTGAGTAGAGGAAGTTTGTTTGGATCCATGATGCAGAAGTACAAAAAAGAACACAAGTACAACCCCTCTTTTACTCAATCAAAGAGATCAGCCCCCCAAAAAGAATGATTGTGGCACTTTATACTTAGTGTGATTTACAATTGTCCATAAGGGATTAAAAATGGGAAAGCCTCAAAATCTCATAAAACAGAGATCCAAGGGAGATTACAATCACTCACACTAATTGATCATAGCAAACAAATCCTTCCAAAACAAGTTTCACTTCCTCAAGTGTCAAAAAGCCCAAGTTATCACTCAAAAGCCAAAAAATTGACAAATAAAACAAAATGAATCTAGGGCTGAATCTAAAAAAAGTGCATGGATGGATTTGAAGAACTCCTAAATACCTTTCCAATGCTGTAAGAATCGTGAAAATCAGAGATCTATCTTCAAACTATTGTATCTATCACCTACAGAAAAATATAAAAAAACTATTGACACCACTGTGAAGTTCTCTCTGTCATCTTTCCAACAATATCTCATTTTCCTGATTTTGCTTATGTGGGCAAAAGTTATTGAAAAAAGAAAAAAAACCCTTGTTTAGGGCTTTGAGGGGCAAAAAAAGGCCCCCTGTTGACATCAGATTTTGGTGCAAAGACTGTTGGGGTGAAGTTTTATTCATTGCCGAGAAACAAATGCTACTGAGAATTATGTTACCACCAACTGCTAGGTTAATTCCACCAGAAATATCTGTTGCCTGCGTGAAGATATGGTCGGGTAGAAGTCCACCGACCCGTAAGACTTTATCTGCCGAGAATTGTTTTTAACCACTGAGATTTTTAACTGCCGACCGATAGTGTTGACACCGGTCATGGTTTTAAATGTCCCTGTTGGACTGTTGAAAACATGCCTTTTGATTGAGAGATGTGGCCAGTTTGTATGACCGTGGTCTTTAACCCTGCAAAGCCATCAGTTTTGGAACCCTGCACTATGGCTGATGGCCAGTCAGAGGCGGGGTTTGCTACATGGCACTTGCTAGTGGGCCCAAGTTTGCAGTAGGTACCCTGTCTAGTGTACTATGCCTACGTAGGGTGGTACAAAGTAAAATCCACAAAAATATCTGAAATAAAAACCGCAGAAAAGAACTTTTAACCAACGAACAAAGAAAATACCTAATGGATAATTCATAGATTTTGATTTGACTGCGTAGGTGATGATGTAGAGTAAGAATATTCCTCCAGACAGGGAATATTCCCTACGGCAAATCCGTACAGTCAAAGGGCAATTTTTTTGTCTTTTGCTACAACTTTGTCCAATTTCAAAGAATTGACAGTTGATCTTGGGGTTTTTGGGCCTCCTGAGCATGATGGCAGGGTCAAATTTGACCCAAAGTGCTCTGAAAGATCAAGTATCTGCTGGATCAGGCATGGACCTCCCAACTTCAAACCCTCATAGATTTGGCCTCTAATGTCTGATCTGGATGAAACAAAAGGCAATCTTGACTATCTCAGACCCCCTAAATGCAATGGTGTGCTCAAATTTGCAGCAGCATGCTGCAAAATGAACCTGAAATACAAGGCCACAAAGAGGAAACCCTCACAAATCTAGTATTTCTATCAAGTCTTTTTGATTATCCAGGTCATCATTCAATGCAAGAGAAGAGCATACTCAACCATCAAGATCCACCATGAATTACACTCAAGATCTCTCAAAAAAATGACTAACACAAAGTGATTCTTCCTAAAGCTCTAATACCATGTTAGAGTTGGCTATGATTGGAGCCACCCAGAATCTAAGACTTCATGAAAGCACAAGAGAGATCAAATGAGAGAATGATTCTATTCTATCAATGAATACAAAAGATTGTTATTAGATTGTTGTTACAATGTACATGATATGCCTTGCTTATAAAGACAAGGATGAAATGTAGGATGTTGTAGTCATGTGACAAATGTCATTATCCTATGACATGTGACAACTATCAATAACTATCAACAACTAGACACAACTAGAAACATCTAGTAGACTCACTAAGTCAACTTAACATGTCTGAATTCTATGTGATGTATGAATATTATTTAACTAATAAATAGTTAAATAATATGAATTATCTACACAAGGGTAAACCGGTTAGGTGATAACCCTAGTCACACCAACAATTTCAACCCTCTTACAGAGCCCCTCCATATCATGTCAATTTGGGTTATATTACCCTATCTCCCTGTCCACTTCTGGGAGGAATCCTATTTTGAATCTATTGGAAATTCTATTGGTCAGTTCTTGAAAGTTGATTCAATTGCTTCTAATATTGGCCACACTACCTATGCCCATATTTTGGTGGATATCGATACCTCCAAGGCTCTTCCTAGGGATGTTGTTCTAATGGTAGAGAATAGGCCTTGGACTGATATGCTCAATTATGAGGGTCTCCCCTCTTCTGTTGCAGGCAGTGCTTTGCTACAAGGCACCTTACTTTTGATTGGGTGATCCAACAACAGTGTGTCCCACTTTTTGGCCAAAGTGGGACATTGAAATCAACATTTGTAACCAAATTTTCACTTTCTAACACCTATAACAACTAAACCATTAAGAATTCGAAGATGATGTGAATTAGTGATTTTTGAGATTTCATGTGTAGATTCTAAATATATATATTTTTTAAATGTAAAAAATAATTTATGAATTTTTTTACATAACTTTTAATAACTTATTTTTTATAGTTAACACTATTTTTAAAAAGTGACATTTATACCAAACAACATAACTTTTTTTGTAGAAAGGATAAAATTTTAAATTTTTAACTATAGATTCGTAACACCAATATCTAGTGCACGGATATTTTTTCATAACTTTTTGATGTATTATTTTTTTATTAATTTTTGAAGTGAGATTAATTATAATTTAGACATAGGTTTATACCATACATCATAACTTTTTCTGTATGTATCCAAAATCACTTTTTTTTGTTGAAACAAAGACATCAATACCTAATACATAGATATTTTTTAGAATTTTTTTCAATATTTTACTATTTTTCCAGATGTGTAGAACAAAGAACTTGATGTTCAGTAAAAAACCTATGTTTAGTAAAAATAGAAAATACATATATTAAAATTATACTTGTTGGAAATCTCATTTCAAGTGCTACAACCCTACAAATTATCTTGTCAAGTTCATTCCATTTGAAGGTCCAACTTGAGGTTTGAAACTAAAACTTCTGTGGAAAATTTGAGGCAGGAGTGGGAGAGGCTATCCAAGGACCTTTGTTCAAAGGTACCTTCATACAAAGGTAATACCTTCATTCGAAGGAACCTTCAAACAAAGTTACCTTTGTTCGAAGATCCTTTTGGCCACCGAAAATATTAAGAAAAATCATAACAACCAATCTTTGAACGAAGGTCCCTGAGTAAAAAAATATTTAAAAAATGCATAACAAATGACATTCAAACAAAGATTGTTAAGACGACAATTTAGAAAAAAAATTATGTGAACTACATATAAATAAGAGATCAAAATATATTTGTAAAATTAAAAAATATTTGTCCTAATATTCACATTTTTCTAATCATTTACAAGTGAAACATTTGGAAAAGAATTGCAAAAAATTGTGTTTGCAATTTTGGGAGTTTTTTAAGGATAAATTTTCTGGTAAAGGAACCTTGGACTAATATTTTGCAAAGGAGGAAATGGGAAATAAAAGAACAAGGCTAAATAAGGCTATAAATCATATTTAATAGAAAAGGAACAAAAATTAACTGAAAAAAGGGCGCAAAGATATTTCAGAAAAAATAAGGTATGTATTTTTTAATTTGTATTAAATTTTTTCAAAAATATTAGATTTGTATTACATTCATCTAAATTGTCTATTTTAAATTCACTAGATTCCCTTGTTTCTCTCTAATGTTTGTATCTCTTTCCCCTACTTCCTCAACTCTAGGGTTTGAGTATAGTTTCTAATTTTAGATTTAATTTTAATACAAATTAGATTCCTACATGTTCTACATTCATCTAAATTTCTAAACCTATCAACCACCAAAAAGAAATATTCATGCATATTTTTCTTGTCATAGGTAAATCACCTACAAAATCTATCACTATATTTTCATCTGATAGTGTTTGGATTTTAAGTGTTTGATATAGTCCTAGTTTCCAATTACTTGCCTTAATAACATGTCACCTCAAGTAAAATGTCAAACATAATTAGCATCATCACCTAATTAATGTAATACTACAAATTAGATATTGTTCAGTGGCCCCAAAGTTCCCATCCACCTTAGGGGTACATGCACCTCAACAAGACTAATCTCCTCTTTTAGAATGCACACCAAACTCAACTTGAAGAGAAAACCATTCTTCACATGAAAATTAGTCTTATGAACAAATTCATTTTTCTTACCTTCTTCAACCTACTAATACATGACTCTAAAAAATCCTCTTTATAGACATAATCCCTCGTGCATATACTTAACTTGCAAAGAGTTCAAGAAGGGAAAAAGTATTAACTACCAACAATAATGGTGGTCATGAAGAAAAATCAACTTGATCACATATTATTTACACCTCTTTTATATTTTATGACTAAGTGGAATTATTCAAGAAATAATGTCCCTGTGATGCGCCGTCATGCAACCCTAGAGAGTTAGGCTAACAGGTGCTAAAATTAACAGAATTTTTTTTTGAAGAAAATAAATGCATTAGCATACAATTAACACTATTTACAATAATTAAACAAGATGAGCAACTAACACCTCTAGGGAACATAACTGCATCAGATAAACATAAATTTACAACAACTCAAATGTCTCAAAACTGTCTAAATGCAATATAAAACTACCAACTATCACAAGCCAAAATGAGGGGCATTACATCCTCCCCCCCAGAATTAGGATTACTCTTGGAAGCCTGCAACAAGATAAGGATAGGGAGCTCGTATCCTGACCTCAACCTCGAGGCATCCTCTTATGGACAACTTGAAATTAAGGAATACTTAAAAATGAAAAGAGTTTAACTTACAGAGTTTAAGCACTAGGTTACATAATGGGCTCATTATTAACCAGAGTACCCAGTGTTCAAACTTGGCTCTAATACCAAATGTGATGCCCCGTCATGCAACCCTAGAGAGTTAGGCTAACAGGTGCTAAAATTAACAGAAATTTTTTTTTTTGAAGCAAGTAAATGCATTAGCATACAATTAACACTATTTACAATAATTAAACAAGATGAGCAACTAACACCTCCAAGGAACATAACTGCATCAGATAAACATAAATTCACAACAACTCAAATGTCTCAAAACTGTCTAAATGCAATATAAAACTACCAACTATCACAAGCCAAAATGAGGGGCATTACAGTCCCCTTGTAACATGGTGTTCTTTCTCAACTTTCTATTGATCTTGTAAGCATTGTAATGTCAATGGTCCATTTAAGCAATGATCTCTTTAAGGTCAACAAATAGTGCTTCCAATTTTTCACCACTTGCACCAAAGCATAAATCTCTTTGTCATGCATCAAATACCCAAGGATGAAAACATGAAACGTTTTTAAATTACCTACCTTGATTATCTTTCCATGAATAAATTTTATGCATGTAAAGGTGTAGCTATAATTTAGAAAAGACAACAATTTTCCTTCACTATTAAGCTACCCATACAAAGTGCCTTATTTTGATGATGCTTGTAGTCCATTAGGCCAATTCATTTGGCCTCTACTTTTGATGGTTCTATATGAACCAATCCATTCCAAACAACATTAACAAGACTAACTATTGAATTTTTCTCAGAGATATCACATTTGTAACCATTCAAATGAAGTTTGTACTCCTTTGAAATCAATAATACCTTCTCTAAGTGTGCAACAATTTCCTCATGTATTTTTAACTAGTAAAAGCACCAAAGGTGCTATCTAATGGCCGATAGACACACATATTTATAGGCCTATCACTAAATAGTTTATATTTATAATTGTAGTTGGTGGACAAGACTATAATTACTATAAGAAATTCAATTATTTTTTGGCAAATAAAAATAATGGAATGATATTAAATGAATAACAACTATGGCCTCCCATTCAACCACTTTAGCATGTTTCACTTTGGAATCTATTTATTGTTTTGTGGAGTGCAACTTTGGCATTCACTTTAGTTTGATATACTTATTGTTTGTGTGAATTATGGGTTTGAACTTTGACATTGACTTTTTGTGTGTAAGTGTTTGAAATAAATTTAGCATTCACTTTGTATGAAGTGTGTTTGAATTTTACCTTTCACTTAGATTTGATTTTCTTATTGTGTGTGTGTGTGTGTGTGAACTTTCACATTCATTGTGTAAAGAGTGTACTAACTTTGGCATTCACTATTGAACTTTTGTATGTTTGAACTTTAGTGTTTACCTTATATATGTATGAAGTGTACATTTAACATGTATAAAGAAACTTGGTAAGAATTTGGTTAAAAATATTAGGTTTCCATGATTCATAGTTTTAACTTTTTGACAATATGTTTTCCATATAAAAATAATCCAAATTTTATAGAAGTAGTTGGAAGAAAATGAGTTATAGATACATGCAACTAAACTTGTCATTATCTTCCTTTGTTAGTGGGAATGTATGAAGCATGAATGATGTAGGTCTTAAACTTATTTACAACTATGTATGTTGTAATGAACATTTCATGTGGTATGTAACTTTGTGTTGTTCAAAAATTGTGTAATGATGAAATATATAGTTATATGTAGGCTTTTATAAAGTACGCTCCTCAAGATTTGTGCAATTGGTTTTATTTCCTAATGCTTACAATGTCAAGTCAAACACAGGATGAACTACCCTTATGTTGAAGTTGAAGATAGTGCATATCTCATCACCAACTATGACATTAGATAGTTTTATTTGATAAGTCAATGTCAAAGTTCAAACCCATAATTCACAAAAACAATAAGTATATCAAACTAAAGTGAATGCCAAAGTTGCACTCCACACAAACAATAAATAGATTCCAAAGTGAAAGAAACATGCTAAAGTGGTTGAATGGGAGGCTATAGTTCTCTAATAGTTTATTTATGATTTGGTTCTCTAATGGTTCATTCACGATTTAGTTATTGATTTAGTTCATGTTGTTATTCATTTAATATCATCCCATTATTTTTATTTGCCAAAAAAAATTGAATTTCTTATAGTAATTATAGTCATGTCTACCAACTACAATTATAAATATAAACTATTTAGTGATAGACCTATAAATATGTGTATCTATTAGCCATTTGATAACATCTTTGGTGTTTTTACTAGTTATGTATTGATATTGATTATTGATATATCACCTTTTTCTACGCATTTGCCTTTTACCAGAACTGCGCATTTATACCGACTTGCTGTGCATTTGTCCTCTATTTCTGGGCTTTTGTTTCTACGCATCCATGACAGTGAGCTTTTCCACACCTTTTGAGAGAAACTTTTCAACCTTTCTGAGTACCCACTTTTGTCTTGTGTCAGTTTCTGAGGAGATGACAACCGAATTAGAAGAACTTTCTCAAGAACTCCAATACCTGAAATTATAGTTAAGCTTAGACGCCTTGCCCCAAGGTTGTATAGTGATTGCTCAAGAACTCCAAGCCATACAACAACAATTTGCAATCTTACAAGCTAAATAGGCCAGTACTAGCTACACCACACCCCAGAGTCATACATTCTTGTCCCGTCTTAATGATAGTCTTGACAAGGCAAACACCACCTCAAGTGGGAAATCGTATACCACTCCATCTACTAGTCCTCCTTCACCATCTTCTAAGACACATATCCCAAAGCATACCAATCCTACACCAACATCACCATCGAATTCCCCAAACTCTAAATGAACAACCAAAAAATCCTCAAATGATTTTTTGGGAAAGATACGCAGCACAAGAAAAGCTATGGAGAATTCCAAAATCCACTCATCCATTACCTCATTCATTTACCCATACACCTACAAAGGATGTGATCCAAGGACTAACAGCGGAGAGTCAACCATGTCCCTAAAACCCGGTCCTTGACCTTATCAAGGAACCTTCAAACATATCCATTACACCAACCTCGTCGTGTATTCGGCAACCCCTTGAGCTTATTGAAGAACCTCCTACCATGAACCAAAGTCAAGGTCCGTCATACCTCTGTATTATTGACCAAGATCCTATCCAAGAGACCTCTACCTCCACTTCCATTTAAACAAACCAAGAGTTATGCCAAGAGCACACTTTAGAACATGTGGAAACATCCACCCCTTGTCTAAATCAAGATCAAAGCACCCCCATTCGACCCATGCATAACCTTTATCTTTTCAATAATCCTATACCTATGCATAAGCAGGAAATCCCATTTCAGACCATGTATAACCTGTATCTTTTTCATGATCAAGATACCACCTTTGAAGAGGCTATCCATGAACAAATTGATCCTATGCATGAGCAAGAGAACCAATTTCAACCTCTCCCTAACTCCTCTCCTTTCCACGATTAGGATATTGTCGTTGATGAAAAACCTATACGAGAACACCTTAATCCCATCACGCTAAATCCGATCTATGATCAAGACCCCATCTACGATCAAGAGCCTATCTATGATCAAGCATACCATGATGATCCTCTTAGCCCACTTTATGCGTTCCATGGTCCTGAGCTTATAACCTCATCTAGTCCCATCCAAGATCTAACAACTTCCACTTCCCTTGATGAGACACTTGCCTCCCAAGCAAGTGTCGAAGATCAAACCAATGATACTCCTCCACCTTCCATTATTGACCATGTTGCAGATACCCCACCATTTATCCTTGGTCTTACCACCTTCATTCATGAGTGTTCCTCCTTAGAACACCAATAACCATTATCCTCTATCTCGCCTCCTCCATCTAATAGGGAACTCGTGTCTAGTGTTCCACCTATACACACTCCCGTTGTCCACCGCATACTCCAACATATGAACTATCAAGGTAAAGGCTTAGGCCTTCATGCGTAGGGTATTTTGGAGCCCGTCCATGTCAATGTTCATCCTCATTCATACGGCCTTGGATACATACCCCAAGGTGAACAGTCTCAAGATGTTGGTATTGCCTCCACTCCTAAATCTACCACTTTCCATCGCAAATCCTTTCATATCCCCACAACGTATGTCACCATTCCACCTCCATCATCCTACAATTGTCAAAAGCATGTGACCATACACCTTCCACCATCCAATCTACCTCTGTTACTTCCAACTCCTAATATCCCTCCATGCATTTTACCACCACTTCTTCCAACACCTTATCCATCCATCTATAAATCCTCTAACAATCCCAATCATGACCAACCAATTCAGGTGTTGTCTAAACAAAGAGCTTCCACAAACCTCACTTCCACCATCTCAAGGGAATTCAAAAGCACAAATCTGGATACCTCTACCTATCAAGTCAAAAATCCTAAGAGTCCTCATGACCTAGGATACAAAAGCCAAGCATCAAAGAAATATCTTTCTCAAGAGCTGCATACACCCACACACCTATATGCCAAACTGAAAAAGGTGTGGGTCCGCATCCAACAAATAATTACCTCTGAAGCAACACAAAAGTTGCATACACCCAAGGCCATACCTTCACTGGTACTGTCTAAAAGCAAAATGGTTTGGGTACCTAAGCAAAAAGCCCTCAAGTTACATGAGGCATCCACCTCTCAACAATCTCAACTATCCACTTTCTCCCATTCCATCCAAAAGTTTCAAATTCTTACATCCCACATGACAAATGAAAATTAGAAAAATACTCAGTCTATGTGGATCCCTACATGCCTAAGTCATTCATCCACAAGCAAAAGTCTCGGTTGCTTCCTACACTACTTTCCCATCACCGGCTTCAATGTTTATCATAGTATGTGCAACCGTTGGTCATGATTCCCTTCCATCCCACAACATTTTCATATACCTCCATCTCCCCTTCCTTCCATTATTATCCTACATATCTTCCCCATCCTATTCCTATGGTCCATGCTTTTGCATAAACATTTCCATCCATATTCTGCAACATCATCCACTATCGCACCCTCCATAACCCACTATCTACCTTCCTCCATCTCACTTTCATGTAATCCCCTACCAACATCTATGGGAACACTTGACATTGTCCATGCAACAACATCCATCTAACGAGACTGTCACCTTTCAGCAAACTAGATACTCAAGTTTCTCCCTTCCTTATCCACCTTCTCCTATCCCAAAAAAGAAAAAGAGAAATCCCTTCATCCAACAGTGAAAACCTGGCAAATAGGTGCCTTGGATAAGTACCATGATGAAAACCTAGCAAACATGCGCCTTGGATAAGTACCATGATGAAAACCTTGCAAACAGGTGTCATGTGTAGGTTGGTCTTCTACGTTGCCTACACTTGGGGGCACCTTGTCTCATCGACACATCACTCTTTCTCCTATCAATTTCCTTCTGTAACGTTTCCTATCCTAATCCTTCTATCCATTACATACCTATATTGTCCAGTCTATCCATCCTAATCTTCCATTCCTCTATTTTTGATCTTGATAAAGATTGGGGGCACAATGTTGACAAATGTTTTAGATGTCTCTTGACATACCTTATTCCTCCAAACCATGCAAATCCTTCATTATCCTCCTATTATCATAAGTGTTGCCATGAAGAATCCTAAGTATTTTACCTACAGTGGGGCATGTTATTCTTATGCGATATAGTCCTTAGAGATCACATCCTTGCTTCCTTCTACCTAACCATCCGTGTCCACTATCACCCATCCATCTGCCTATCTGTGGTGTTTCCTTGTCATCAGTATCCAGCATTAAGACTATCCATATTGTTGTCTTAACCTATAATTGCTTGCTACTCTGTCTCTTTTGTCACCTTATCAACTAAGGTCTTATCCAGTATCCTATCTACAGTGTCAACATAGCATAGCATATGTCGTCAGTATCATAGGGTCAACCGTGAACTACATTGCCTCTGCATCATCATGTAGGCAAGGCCATTATTCAATGCACCCCCAAGGCTCCACTTCCCTTCCATCCCATAGTTGGTCCTTCTATCTATTTGAGTCCGCACCACTTTCTATCGCCTAGGTCTTAGGTCCATTAGGGTTCACCCTGAACTATGTTGCCTCTGCGTCATCACATAGGCAAGGCCATTTAGCAATGGGCCCCCGAGACACTAGGTCAGTCCCTTAGGGTCCGTCTCACCAATAAGGATTGTGGAACCTTTCACAAGGCAAGCAAGCGCAGGCAAAACCTGCTTTCAAACAAAAATTTTGACGCAAGGACCTCAACCTATCCAAAGTAAAGCAAGCAAGTACCTAAAGCACTCTAAATGATTCTATCTAAATTATGGCAAGACAAACACATCTAAATGCAAGAATGTTTTGTGGTTGTGATCAAGTTAAGTTACAATGTCTTGATTTTTGTTATCATGTCTTTCTACGCTACTCAAGGATGCCAAAAGCTAGAGACGCTATGATGGGGGTATCATTATTTTCTTTATTTGCTGTTTGTGGATTAAACTTTAGTAATGTGATGCCTTGTCTAACGACATGATCGGCAAAAGATCATCGAGGACATCAAAAGTCTAACACAAAAGAGGGCAATCCTTGTCTGTTGATACGCAAGAAATACTCAGGTCATCTCCGTTCAATTATACCTTGATGCTTGTATTAACTTGCTAAATCAAAATCCATGTAAGCCATACTCAGGTCATCTCAGTTCAATTATACCTAGATGCTTGTATTAACTTACAACATTTAGAAAAAGTACCAAAAAACAATCACCCAATGATGAAATAAGCACTTCAAAATACTTGCAATATCAAGATGACAAATATCTATATCCATAACGTATCCAATTGCATTTCATATCCGTCTTCATATCCAATTGCATTTCATATCTGTCTCCATATCCAATTGCATTTCATATCCGTATCCATATCCCATGCAATAAAGATTCTATGCAGAGTATCAAATGTTTACTATTAAAAGCTTGTGATTTCTTCAGTTGAGTCATTCTTCTATCAATCAAATTTCTATCTATCATTGTATCTCTTGTCAACAGTTCTAGCTGTCAATCCAAGCAATGATCCAAATGCAAGTCCATCCTTAATCCATACCAATCAAGTCAAGTCAATCTTGCCAAATGATCTAATCACAATCAGTGGTCTTGATCCTTATTTGGTCGTAAACTAACTCGATCAGTTAATCAATCAATTGTCTTATACAGGATGTTGCATAGTCAAAATCAGACTAACACATGCATCTTACATCACATGCTTCATTTCCTGAAACCAGACACTATTCTTCGTGTTGCTCTAGGGATCCATCGTTCCCCGCCATGACAACACGCCTGTCGTGTTGGTCTAGGGATATATCGTTCCCCGCCATGACAACACTGTCGTATATCGTTATCAGCATATCGTTGGTTTACCACTTGACAGGGGTAATACCTTGTTTGTTATTGTATCATTTGTGCATACTTGCTTGCTTGCTTATGTGTGTTATCATTCTATCTTACATCACGTATCATTCGGCATCGCGTATCATTCGGCTCTTTCTTCAATCATTTTCTTCACCCCAACCTATTCTTCCAACCTTCATCGTGAGATTGTCTGTATCGCGACCTTGAAACTCTCTCCTTGTCCAATCTCCTGAGGGGGCATCCTCATCCTATCTTTCCATTGCTGTCTTTTTCTTCTATCTATACCTTAGCTTCTTTGAAATGATGTTACTCGACACAAATCTCATCATCTTGAACATCACATCAAAGAGGAGCAAAATGTATACGCCTAAAAATGACACGACTCTGCCTAAATAAATATTCTTAATATTTATTTAAATCAAATTCCTTTATCAATAAATAAATAAACAAATTTATTTATTTGATTCATATTCTCCCAACAATTAAATAAAATTAATTTATTTAATTAAAATCCTTAAAATTCTTCTAATTCCTCCAACAAATTAAGTAATACCAATTATTTAATTAGTTCTTCCAAAATCATTCTAAATTAAATAATTCCAATTATTTAATTGTTTCTTCCAATAATATCTTCTCTAAATTTAAATAAATCAAATATTTATTTAAGTTGTCCATTTCTTCTAAATTGAGTTATCTCTAAATATAATTCAATCCTTGTGCACATGCAATTGAATATTCTAAATATTTAATTGAGCTAAAATATCTTCTCATCCTCATGCAATTTCTATTCTCTAGTTCTATTCTCTTAACTGATTGATCTATTCTTTTAATTGATTAATCTCTTCAGTTAACTCATTCTTCTATTTTATTAATTCCTCTCATGCAAAATAGAGCAAGACACTTGTCTTCTTCTTATTCGCGCATATTCCTCAAGGTTTCTATACCATTGATCTTCTCTCTCTCAAGTCTATAAATTGAACCCAATTCTTCCATTTCATTCATCCAAGCTTTCAGTACTGTTACTCTGTAGGAATTACAACGCACCTTTGGCACCCACGTCATTCCTTTTGCTTGCAATCAACTTGTTACCATATCACTACCATTGTTGTGAAGCTCATCTTCATTAAAAAGCACTATCATGGCCATTCTCCATTGAAAATCTTGGAATAGTAAGGAAGTGCACTCTTTGAGGGCCTTATTCATACATGCAAGATCGATTGAGATAGGCAACCAATGGAAGATATGAAGTATTGAGGTTTGCAAAAGTTTCATCTTTGTTTGTTTGATCTTTATTATTTCCCTTTTCGTTGAGTTTTGGGTATTATTGATATTGATATATTGATTATTCATGTTTACACCAATTTTCCCTTAACAAGTTATATCCCTATCTTAATGTTTCTGGCGGACATTCCAACCTGTTTGGGATGAATCTACGCCATTGAGTACACCACTCAAAGGGAGTTCTTAATTTTGTTTTTAATGTTGTATTCATATTCTAAGTGTAGATGACCTAATTAACTGATAGGCTTTTATATGTGAGCATTATAGTGCTCTAAATTGTCTCACGTTGTAAAAAACAATTAACGTCGAAAAATTTTCTAAACTCGTTGGTTGTTCCTATCGGGTATTCCTTTTACCTCCTATAAATGCAAGTGCTAGTAACTAGCATACCTATATTTAAAAAATATATCTAAAGTATGCCGAGAGACATTGTTCTCGAGGCACCTATTCCACCTATGTGCGGTAAATTGATTAAAAAAATAGGTGCCTCGAGAAGGATATCTCTTGGCATACTTTAGATATATTTTTTAAATATAGGTATGCTAGTAGCATCTGGAGAGGCAAGCCTAATTCTATCTATATTATATAATTATATGAATTATTATAATAATATAATATAATATATTATTATAATTATAATATATTAAAATAAAACATATATAATATTTTATTATAATTAGGGTTAGGGTTAGTGTTCAAGTTAGAATTAGGGTTACGATTAGTATTAGAGTTAGGGCCAGATTTAGGGTTATAATTACAATTAGAGTTATGTTTATTGTTACATCCCTAATTTTTGTCATGCTATACTTTTTACTTTTACTTGGACATAAGTAAATCTATTGTGATGTTTAGATTAATGTCGAGGAAAGACATAGATTATATCGAATGTCATATATGGAATTATGGAAATGAATATTTTATTGTTGTTGATTTAATATTGCACTATGAGATTTGGTTTATTATTTGAATAATGATGCACTGATCATAATTTGTTTGGTAACAAGTTCGATACAGGAATTATAGGTTTTTAGACAACTCTTAGAGAAAAGAGAGAGAGAGAGTATCTTTTGAGGAGAGAGATATAGACCTCAGGTTACGAGTGGTTTATTTGCCAAATGAGTATAAGTGTTTAACGAAAATGTGAACCAATGTGTCGTAAGAAGTAAGTCTTGTCTTATTAGTTTACTTTTGAACCTAATCGACAGGTAGTCGATATTTTACAATCTTTATAAGTCGGAGTAAGTCACCTTAGCCGTTAGTAACGTTAACATCATCATTTGAGTGTGAACTATGACTATTTATGTTTAACTTAAATATTATAACGTTATTGTCGTAAAATAGTTCTCTTATTATTATTAAGTCACTCGAGATGTTATAAATGATTCTTAACATTAAGGCGTTTTCATCGAGTTAAGAAGACGTGATTATTGTTGACAGATTGTGATGGGGAGACAAGCTCAACCCAATCACATTATCCGTAATCCTTTGTTTAAATATTATCTTTTTATTGATTAAACCATAACTATCTAATGTAGAGATGATGTTATGTGAATCATAGTTGATGTAATCAAATATGTAAATATATATGCTTCACGTGAGGATAATACCTCATAATGAGTCAATAATGTTATGCTTGAGTAGTCGAAGGCTTACATTTAGGAGAGTCTTCAATAATATTAGTGGTGGATTGAACCACTTATTAGTGATCATTTAATGATCAACAATGTTTAAAATGACGTGTCGGCCTCATCCAAAAGACGAGGACTGTGGTATTAACCACCACAACCAACGAGCCATGGAATGACTATCTCCCATCGACATGTGGGAAACTTTGCAAATTTTGTGGATTCGATTGAAACCAAATTAGTTTAAGGATTGTTTTGAATTCATTATATTATCAACTGAAAAGAGTGGATGAGTATGAATCACACGAATCATCAAGAGTCGTATTGACGTCCATAAAGCAACGACTCATTAAGAGTCGAAGAAAGCATAGGAATCATGTTATGTTTTGGGGAAGAGGTACGCTGTTATCATCAGGGAAGAATATAGGAAGGAGGAAAAATGGTATTTTTTGGGGAGGTTAACATAACTCTCAGTAGAGAACGACTTGAGAGGAGCCGATAGAAGAGAAGTATTACTACTTGTGTATTAGATCTACTCAAGTTTTCCATACTATTCAACATAACATAATAGAGGTATGTTTATTCTCACTCCAACTGTGCATCTTTTCTTAAGTCTGTGACTAAGAGTATAGCATAAGCCGAGTATTATTTCACAGTTTAATGAATTCATTTTAAACAAAGTTTAATGTATTTCTTTTTTATCAGATTTCTTCTCATATAGAAAACATAGAAGCGTAGTGTATGAGGAGGTTTATAGTCTTCACTACAAACATTAAACCGAGTGGTTTTATAAATATATTATTATTGTGAAGTAGAACCTTGGTCGAATAAGTAGATGCTACGTTAGTTGCTGATCCAACACGATAGATTTATGAGTATCAAACCCTTGACAAACCTGAGATATTATGTTGTGTAAATTGTCTAACCAATATTGAGATATTGAAAATGTATTGGGCAAAAAGTCTCTATGTATTACTCTCATAATATTGACAAACCTAAGATATTATGTTGTGTAAATTGTCTAACCAATATTGAGATATTGAAAATATATTGGGCAAAAAGTCCCTACGTATTACTCTCATAATATAAATTTGGTGTAAGATACTGGATAATCGAGGTTTATATTCAACCTTAATATGCTTTTGCCATAGAGATACTGTGTAACACTAGTATCTTTTACACACATAGAGCATAGTGTAAACAATAAAACATAGACCCCTGATGCCATGGATGAGAATTTACTCCGTATTATATTAGTATTTCCATATTGTTGTATGAAGAGTTTATTTAAAAGAAATACTTGGATTTGCTCATAACGATGAAGCATATACATCGATAAGTAGACTCTTATTAATGAAAGAGTAATGTCTAATAGAGTTTTATATATTCATACTCAGAATAAATATAGTTTGACACGGTTTATCCATGTCTTTATTTTCTTGTTTACTATAGGGTTCGATGTAAAACAACTCTTTTATGACAAGAAGAACTTGCATGTCATATGATACTTCAAAGTTAGTAATCTCATGCCTTAGTTTTAAATAGTTATTTATTTCATTAAGAGAATACTTTACTCTAGGGATGTTCAAAATGAGTGGATTCCCTACATCAAACTTAGATAATAACTCTCGTATACTATTGACTCTATATAGTTCAGTATGCTAAAAGAGAGAACTTAAACATGAACTCAAGAGGATAGCAAACTAAAAAAGTCTATCACCATTTTGGAATCAAGTCGAATCTAGTCAAAGTCTAGTAGTGGGTAAATCCTTTGGTTAGTTATAACTAAGGTTGTCTTGTAAGTAAGAAATAATCTTGTTTGAAAGATTGAAACAACCTCATAGTCAAAACAAGACTAAAGGAAAATTGTTTACTTAAGACGTGGTTCTTTCTAGCATTAGCGAGTTTGTCATTCCATTTTGATGGGATAGGCTAGATAAAACCCTAGATTAGACCTAGAAGGGTTAAAGATTATTTAAACACCTTTATGGTTATAACCCGTTTTAGTTATTTTATGTGGGTAGACATTAAAGGGTCAAGAACCCTAAATAAGAAAAGTTTATATATATCTTATCATAAAGAGATTTTTTACTTAGTTCATAATGTTTAACCTTAGGTAGAGAAGCCTATTTGTTTGATTTCAAGTCGACTTGAGATATAAGTTTTAAGCCTCGGGTTTGGAAGCATGCAAGAGGTACTATTAAATGGTTAGTCAACCATAAAGTTTATTATACCTCCTTGGTCACAACTTCTCTTAGCTATTACTTGTCGATAATTGATGAATCTCAAATGTTGCAAAGATGCAAAGAGATACCCAAGAATAGATAGTCATTCCATAAGGTCTATGGAGCAGTGACAGTGTCTTATGAATTCACCTAAGTCAGAAAGACTAGATTTGAGTTAGATAAAACTCTTTAGTTAAAACTTAACTTGACCCAGATATGGTAATTATTTATATTAAATCATTGAGATCATTATATAGATCATGATTGAAAGGACAAGTACCCTAACTATGTATATTTATGCTTACTTGTAAGAAAGGAAACAATTTCCTAGACTATGATGCTTAACCTGGGTAAGGTAACCATCTTAGTCATTATAAATCGATTTAAAATTCTTATGAATTGAAAAGTCTTGGATCTTGGGTATTGTAATGATGCAATGAGAATCCTCGTAAAGAAAGGTAGTCGATAAGGTCTATAGAATATAGACAGTGAATGCAAACTTGTCTAGGTTGGGAAGACTAAAATATTTAAATTGTCAGGACTTCATAAGTTAAACATAGTTGACCAAGTCGAACTGTTGGAATATGATAGTATCCAAGTCGAGTTGCTGTGGGTGAACATTACGACAACGTTCATTGCGAACGTCATTTTATATTGAAACTATGGCCATAGTAATGCATTTGTTTTCTACATGCATTGTCGGTTCACTATATCTGGATTGCACAACCTATCAGAAATCATACTTAGCTAGAGGGTATCTAGAATTGTATGATTGATAGAGTTGTGTAGGATACAACACTATGTACTCGGGAAGGCAAATTACCATTGGTCACCTTTGGTCTATATTCCTCGTGAAGGGTGGGGCCACTTCCTATGTGGAAGATGTGTGGGAGACCGCCGATCTGTGGATGGAGGTAAATCACTGGAAAGATATACTCTCTCTCTAGTAGAAGACATGTCGAGGCTTGTGATAAAGATGTCAGATTTCTGGATGTAGTATATCTTTGAGACTTGTATTTATTGGGACTATGTAAAACATTATCTAATACATATATTTGTAATTGATTTACTTTTGTAAACATTTTATTTGAGAAAGACAATATGGTTTATTGTATTTTGTAATGAGAAATCTTGTAGTTGTAGTTACTTGATTATATGTTGAATAAAAGAAAAAATTTCTCTCATTTTTACCTTGTTAAGTTACTTTATGGTAAATTTTCTAGTTTACTATGTTTTTAGAATGTGGATGTTACATATGGTATCAGAGCTACCAGGTTTGGCACTAGGGCTTATGAGTCCACTATGCTACCCTATAGTCAACATTATGCGGTTAGCTAATGTTTGAATTTTCTTGTGCCAGAATGGCATGGAGAAGAACCAAGAAAACTGCTAGAAAGTCTATTTCCCAGCATTTGCCTAAATTAGTGTTTAAGAAGAAACCTATCAAGGAGGTTGAACTTAAAGAGCATATTATTTACTCTGAAGGTGCATGGCTGGAGGATTCAGAGACTTTTACTGATGCGCTTAAGCGTATTTAGCTAGAAAGAAAACAACATTTTGAACTGGCCAAGAATTCTGCTATTTCTACTTATGTAGTAAAAACCTACTAAACTGTAGCCAGTTACGACATGTCACTTAGGGGTTGTTGCGGTACTTCTATTTTAGGAAAGAGGTGTTGGAGGAGTACTTGTGTGTATATCCAACCTCTAAGTTTGTTTAATTGGAAGATCGTTAAATCGACAGTGACATGTAGTCTTGTCATATCAACTATATAAATAAGGATGTGGTTACTCCTAAATAAATTATAATAAAGATGAGAATGTTTTGTATCAATCTATTGATTGTTATGAGATAAATATGTTTGATGTTTTGAGTCGCTTTAGATTCAGAAAACTATTAGATGACTTATTTATCTGGCATGAGAAAAATGACATGTATCATACAAGAACCAAACAAGGGGGTATGTGCAGGATCATGATGGGCCAAACTATACCTCTAAGTGGCAATGAAAATACAAAAAATTAGACTTTATCAAGTTCATGTGAAAATTGGAATGGATTATCTACACAATTTGAAAAAGATGTAAGAAAAATATTTGTAGAGAATTGAATCTAGTTTATAGGCTACTATTTTTTTTTTAAACTAAATTTACTTAGTGAAAATTGAATATTTTAATGAACAGCTATTAAATTTTTTAGAAAAAAATAAAAAGTGGGTGTCTGTCCAGCCAACCTAACTATGAGTAAAAATATATATTTTTTTGAAACTTTCAAAATAAGTAGAGGACTCATGTCCGGATGTGACGCATATTTATTTGAAATTTTTTTCCAGTAAAATAATTAGTTATGATTTTTTTACTGTGACTTTTTTTAAAAACTAAAAAGTAATTTTCCAGCCAACCTAACTCGATAAAAAAAAATTGAAATTCAATTTTTTTTTAACCTATAGCCAGAAAAGCATAGAGTATGACGCATGTTTCGGATCTCAAAAAGGTGAAATGGTTTGAAAGTTATGGATGTTTTTCAATTAGTGTGTCCATCAGGATTTTAGAGACACTATATATAGAAAATTATTAATAATTATTTAATAAAATGATAACCAAACAAATCTTATATTTTTAGAAAGATAACAATTTTTTCTATAAACCCTTTTCGTTTTATCAATTTTACATAAAAAAAGTTGTCAGCATGAAGGGTGAAGTTCGAAGAAGAGACTGAAACATGAAAACACGTTAGAATCCTTGAAATGTCAACAACCAAAATGAATATCTGTCTTGCTTTGTACCAAAGCAAAACAGATATCCGTTTTAGCAGCTCAAAATGGATATCCGTTTCTAATGGAAATATTTATTTAATGAAATAAGAATGTAGACAAAAAAAAATACTAACAAATGTAGATAGTTAGAGGTAGAGGATGCAAGGAAACATGGGGCAAGGTCCTGTTAGGAGATCCTATGTCATAGTGTGTTGTGTACAAGTGTCAGAGCATGAATCAAGCATGTCTTATACTAGAATCCAATGTTCTTCTTTTGTCTTGGTGCATCTGTCTCCTAGTGGAATTCATGCATACACATTCTTTATGTATTTTCTTAAAGTTGGTATCCAATGCTTTTGGGTTTCCATGTGGAATTGGTATCTATGTTGTGTTGGTATGTTTGGTCCATGATGCTCTAGAAATTGCAAATTTTTTTGTCCCTTACAATAAATGTATAGAGAAAAGGTTTTAAATTTGAGGCGGAGTAAGAATTAAATTCATATTTGGTGGAGTCTTCCCCCGCACACGAGTTGGCCGCACGTATGCATGTGAGTCAACTCATTATAATATGGTGGAAGATCATGTGAACGCTTGTCATTTTTAATTAGTTAAAAATTGGTGGATCCTTGTGAAAAGTATGGGATCTTATCAAGCACGCATAACCAAGAAGGTTGATATCCATTTTTCTTACATGTTTGTTGATCACATCTTATGAAACGGATGTTGCTTGGTGATAGTTCTAGGTTTAGTGAACAATATTCTCAAGCTTAATGTAAGTTTTACACTTGTGACCAAATTTGGTACCAAACCCTTTCACCTTTTCAATTAATCCTAATAGTGTCATCTCACTCCATGCAAATCAAACCAACATTAGGACCATGTGAATGAGATTAAGGATAGCCTTGAAATATGAATCTTTGTACTATTGACTATCCTTTTAGCATGACAATCCTTTAGGATCATTGTACCCAGGTGCAACAATCCTTCAATCTTCTTTTATTTATATTTATTTCCTCTTCATACACAAGATTCTCATGCCTTGTAGTCATGACAATCCACAAATCACCTAACTGTCCTTAGTGAGACTATATCTTATTTTGACAGTGATAGTCATCTTCCATTCACAACTCTCGTCTTTAACATAGATACCCTTTGCACATGTTTTGACTTCATGATTTTCCTTTTGTATGTTGTATTATGGTATGAAAATACTATGGCCCCTTCTTCATCCTCTTGTATAATGAAATTGAAGGTCGACACTTAAGGTTACTCTTCTTTATTACTTGGTGATAATGAATCCCTAAACTCATTTTTTATTGTCTTGAAGCCAAATTTAACACTGTTGAGACAGTCAAAGTTGATTCTTGATCATGAATATTGTGAATTACTTCAAATATCCATGGACAATTTCAATTGTGTTTCTTAAGACAACCATGCCTTGACTATCCCTTGATGTTGGTCATGATTGTGCTTGGATGGCACAATAGTTCATAGTTAGATTTTTGCCACTAAAGTTTTCCTTTCACAAAGTAGTATTTGTAGTCCACCTTTTGATGATGTTCAAACAATATAAATACTTATTCTTAACATAAGCAATACATTTCTCACAAATACCAATGCATTCTACTCATAAGGTTCATGGCACCATGCCTAAAGGTATGATAGTCAGCAGTGTACTATTATGGCAGCCTATGGTTGGTTTGACAATCCAAAATAGTGATAGCATTCATGCCTAACAGTCCTTATCGTTATTGTCATAATATATTTTACATTTGAGGCCTTGTCTACAACATACAAAGTTTACCTTTCTCACCCATACCTTTACTATATAAAGGACATTGATAGGGAAATTTTAATTTTCACTTAGTCAGTGCAATCTAGGAGAGGATAGATTGTCTAAAGTTGTAATCTATTTCCATTTACACTTGCCATAACTACAAATGCTAAGTGTTTATTCTCAACCCTGGTATATGAATAAAATGTGACCTATTGTTCTAATAGGCCTATAGGGACAAAGAGGTGATAAAGCCTTTAATTTTAAACATGACATGGTTTTGATAACTTCCCATATTGGTAAGGTCCTGGATGACAATACTTTGATGCACCTAATTGTAATAGGTGTTATGATAGTCCTTGGTATCTTTTCATTTCTTTCTTGAATGGCCTGCAAATAAGACATAAGACCTATTAGATCCTTCATAAATAAGAATTCTCATACATTACATTTAAACTTAAACTCCCTAAACATTCATCAATCCATCCATTACTATCAAAATGCCATGAATATCTTATGATCAACCATTCTAATTCCTAGGATAGTCATATTGCAATTTTGCTTCTCTATACTAAAATAACCCAAGGAATATTTACCCTTGAATTTGTATTTTAACAATCTAATGTCTTTACAAATAACATTGAGCCTTCTTTTGGGACAACATTTTTTCCTTTAGAAGCTCCCCATTTCATGATAGCCTAAAATAGAATAAGTGGATAGTCATAACATTTTAGCATAATGGGAAAACCCTAAAGTGTGATAAAGTCTATACATTATATCTATTCCCATCCATGTCACGAAGCAACTATTCAAATGCTAGGCCAACATGATTTAAACAATCATAAGGGCCAACAATCCACTCCAAATGCATGGGAAAAGGACAACTCTTGGATCCCATATTAATCATGTTCACATGGCTGCTAGCATCTTCAAGTGAGTCAATACAAAAATTGAAAGCCTCAAACTCATACACTTCAGAAAAATATACCTAATTATAAATTTGATATGCATGAATAAGGAAGTCCTCATGCAATACAAACTAAAATATGTCACATTTAGACATGTCATCAAGTTGAACTACATCATGTTGAGACTCGTGTTTACTTAAGCATTGCAAGTCACTTGCCTCTTTGCATGCTTCAAAGTTCCAAACAAAGGACTCAACTTTAGGTGTAGCAGAGTCCTCATCAATGACTAATTTACATGGCCTTCAACAAACTAAAATTAGATATCATCTTTATGCTTATATGGAGGCTATATCATCTTTACAATTGTATGTCCAGGCTCTTTAGGAGTCTTCACAAACGTGTCCAAAGTAAGATTACTCAAATCAAATAATGGCTTATATCCAGAGCTTTATTAAGTTGATACCTAGGTGGATTAGTGTGTAAACATTCAAATTAGATGGTAATTCACAAGTTTATAGAATAATAAAATGAATCCCTAGTCTAGAATCCAAATTTACATATTCAAAGGCATTAAAGACTTTGAACAAATTACTTTATTGAATTGGAGAAGGCATGTACAAATGTGCAATGTTTAGCTTATTCTTCCTTGTCTATACTTTTATACAAATTTGTATGTACATGCGTGTGGTGCATGGATCAAGTGGTCAAGGTGATGATAGATGTCAAACCCATATGACTTGTTGTTCCTATCTTCCATGATTACCATATATTCTATCCTATGTTACTTGTTTAGCTCGTATTCTTTCGTATATTCAATCCTTACCTCCCATGCTTTCTTCTATGCCTTGTTTGGTTCCTAAACATCTCTATATTCTATGTTTAGATTCTATATTTTTCTATGTTACTTGTTTACTTATATATCCCTATGCTATATATCCATGATGTCCCTATATTCCTATGATCTATGCTTGTGATCTCTATCTCTTATGTATCCATATTCCATGCTTATCATGATGTTTCTAATACTTAAACATACTTATGGTTCTTACACATTTAGCATTCTTATTCTTTAGTTATTTATATATGTATTTTAACATTTAATTTGTCCTTCTTATGTGTTCTTATCATCTCCTATTCTCATTTATGTATATCTAGTTGTATACTTTGTAGATTATTTCATGCTTTGTGAGGAAAACAAAACATATATCCATTTTGAAAATGGATATCTATTTTGTAGTAGCGATATGGACGTTGCAGAGTGTCCATTGGCAAAGAATTGGGTTTAAGAAATGGATATCCATTATGTAAATGAATAAAAAAGACAAAAGGAATATTGTTGGGCCCAACATCCACGCCTAGAGACCCTCTGCTGTCGAAATACTCGTGATTTCTAGCTATGACAGTGAAAGGAATATTTTTATGCACTTTTGGAGACACAATTTTCTTGTTACAATTATAGGGTGATATTTTTGTTCCCCTAATGGGGAGCAACAGTTGTTGTAAAGAAAAAAGGAGGATGAAAGTTACATTGGAGGAAATTGAAGAAATTAGGGAAAAATATAGGGAAAGGAAGAGGATTGGAAGAGCAGGTTTGGCAGATGCTCATCAAGGTGAATCTTCTTCTTTACCATCTAATGACATGCAAATTGAAGATGTTAATTTTGATTATAATGAAATGTTAGATAAGAATGAAATTGACCATGATATTGCAAATGAAAATATTGAAAAATGTTATGAAACACCTATTCATAATAGCAATACCATGGATAAAGAAGAAGAAGAAAAATGAAGACGTGCACTTGAATAAAGTGGATATGAACATCATGATGTTGAAATTGCACTCCATAATCCATTTGTTGATAAAATTGATGAGGTTGATAACATGGATGAAACAAGAACAATCAATGTATCTCCAAATTTCATAAGAAGAGGGGACATTTGTCAAGAAGAGAATAACCGTGATGAAATTGGAAAACACCCAAGAACCCCAAAATGGTTACTTGAAATTTATGATAACATAATGGAAAAACTTGAAGGCAAGAGGTCGTCACGAACGGTTCAGTTGTGGGCTTCAAAACTCTTCAATGAATACTTTGAGAAAAAAACATTAACCGAACAATGCCCACCTTTTGTGCAATTATTAAAGATGTACAAAATGAGACCTTTACTAAAGAAATTGAAGATTCGGTTAAACAAAGTGTCCGATCAGAATAAAATTATTGTTAGAAGCCTTTTCAATGCACTCAATTCTATTAGAAAGACTAGCAAGGAGAAAGATAAAAGATCTGCTTGTAGATTAATAAAAACCTCAATAGTAAGCAAACAATTAAGAAATGCTCGATTAATGAGGCAAACTTGTGTTGACTTAAGATTGAATCGTAAAACATTGTCAAAAGCACTAGCATTAAGATCAAGGCTAGATAGTCCTCTTGCCAATGATGCTTGGGCTTTTAGTGGTAGGCTTCCACGAGTTGAAAAGAAGCTAATTGATAACACAAAGAAAGAAATTGAACGATTTTGGCACACTAACTCTAGGGTATCACTGAATGCAAAAGATGTTGTAAAGTTAAGAATTGGTGATAAAGACCGCACACCACATCCTAAACATTACTTGGAATGTAGCCAAACAACATTGTACAAACAATATTGTGAAACTCACCCAGGTATGACAATCTCACAAAGAGCATTTGAATCTCTTAAGCCATTTTATTGTGTTCCTCTTAAAGTTCATAATACATGTTGTTGCAAATACCATGTAGAGTTTTCTATGTACCATGAATTATTATGCAATATTCGTTCTACTTTGGACACTAATGAAATGTTACAGGAGTGTGGTGCAATTCAACTACCAAAGTCATCTAGGGACTTATTGGATTTATTTCTATGTATTAGAGATGATGGTTGCATGTTCTACAAGAATGATTGTTTAAATGAAAAGTGTTTACAATGTGGTGGGTTATCAAAGTTTGTATCATGTTTTCATGAGCATGATTTTGGAAAGAGAATGGTTGAGAAAAAGAGATATGAGATAGTGAAATACAATTTGAAAAGTGGAGGTGAAGGTTCTAGATGTGAGTTGATTGTAAGAGAGGTAAGTATTGCTGATTTTATTGATGATTTTAAGAAAAATCTTTTCTACAAGTATGTCAGACATAGCCACAGATCTCAATGGTTAGATCAATAGTTTAGGATGTGTAAAAACTCTTTCCCAATTGGAACTATTGTCTTTGTAGTTGATTTTGCAGAAAACTATACATTGCAACCCCAAAATGAAGTTCAATCCCAGTACTACAATTCTATTCAGATTGCTATTTTTGTTCACATCACATACAAACATGCCCCTGAGAGTACAGAAGAGAACAGGAAGATTGTCAGAGAATACCATTTTTACATGAGTGATGATCGATCTCATTCAGTAGAGTTTGTGCAATATTGTTTTCAACAATTTTATGGGTTCTTGGAAGAAAAATATATTAGAATGGATCAACATCTCATTTGGTTAGATAATTGCACTGGTCAATTCAAGGATGCTCGTAATTTCTATTGGTTGAGCAAAATGCATGTAGAGAAGGGTATACCTCATATTTGGAATTTTTTTGAAGATGGGCATGGAAAAGGTGAACATGATGGAGCAAGTGCATGTGTGAAGAGAGCTCTTTTTAAAGAACAACTAAAGATTAGAGGTGGTGCTACATTCAGTGATGTAGATTCCATTGTTAAGTGGTGTAACTATGCATTGTCACGAGGAGTGGCTCTTGAATCTGAAGTGCGCAGGTTCTTTTGGTTCGTTGATGATGGATAGTGATAGAGAAATTAGAATGTCAGAGAATCAGTGAATCATCAAAGATGCATTCATTTCAAATCTCAGATGCAAGTACATGGACTATTTGGACACGAGAATTAGCTTGTTTTTGTCAGAGTTGTATTAAATGTGATTGGTACATAGAAAACTCTACATGGTATTTGCAACAACATGTATTACTGGGATGCTTGGCGCACAAAACGAGCCCTCCAATGGCATTTACCCACCCACCCCGAAACATTGGCGTAGTCCATTTGACCCCATGAGCTATGGAATGAAAAATGTCACACCTAGCACCTTTCCACTTCGTCAAATTGAAGCATTTTGCAACAATGTGTTTGATTTCAGCACGGTCAAACAGAATGGAGTTGACCAAAAATGAGAGAGTTTATTATGGACGAACCTCACATGCACTTGTAGGTCCAAACATAACATTCCCAGCTATCACAAATTCTAAGAACTACTTCGTCAAAGTTTGGCAATTTTTTGGTCTCAGGGATCTTAAGGGACTTTGCCGGTGGCCTCTTGACCGGAATGACTGGGATGCTTGGCGCATAAAACAAGACCTCCTCTAACATTTAACCACCCACCCCAACATGTTGGCGTAGTCCGTTCGGCCCCACGAAGAGTAGAACAAAAAATATGGCACCTGGCAAGGTTTTTTCTCTTAGGATCTTAAGTGACTTTGCTCTTACAGAACAATGTATCGGCAAAGACCCCAGTTTTCATAAGGGGAGACATGTGATTTTAATAGGTTTTTGGGAATGTGACTTTATCCTTCCACTCCTTATCCAATGATGAGTTTATTCTCAAGTTTGATGGCTTTTATGAGCATATACACGATGTTGTTTTAGGATAGTCATAAAGGGTAGTTTTGGACAGCCATGTGTATCTTTTTAACAATCATAAAGGGCCAGTTGTACATGGACTATGACAGTCCCAAAACTCATATAAATCATTCATTTTGGTGTTTGACAACCTTATAAATCCATTAGATCATTTATACAAACCCTAATGCAACTTATAAACCCTCTTTGCATAGTAATTTCATGAATGACTGTCTTGTATGATTGTTATGTGCATTTTAACAACCCAATGAGGATTGTATGGTGTTGTGATCTTCATGATTTTAATGTGATGCAGAGATAGGATTCAACTCAACATGATAGATGCATCATTACAAATGGATTGAATTGCAATAGTCAGAGAGCCAACCTCCTATCAATGAGAGTTCAATGATAGTAAATAGAGAGCTACTTGACCATAAATAGGATTTACATACATACATACATACATACATATATATATGATCTCATAGGCATCTAGGTTTCATACACAAATTGCAATAGTTGTAGAGTCAACCTCCTATCAATGAGAGTTCAATAATAGTAAATAGAGAGCTTCTCGGCCATAAATGGGATTTGCATACACACACACACACCCAAATGAAATAGTATCCTTATTGGCCTTATTCGCACCTCGCCCCAAGATGTAAGTTTTTTATGTTTATAATGTGCCCCCAGTGTCCTTGTAACCCTCAAATTACAATTGACCTGAGATGCCTCATACATTAGGGCTTCATGTTTGGGTCTTGCACATAGTAATCTCAATGTTTGTTCATGTTACATTGTGCATGTTCATTTCTTTAGTTTTCTTGTGGCCTTCATGGCATGCTTTTGTATCCTAGTGGCTCCTTATGTCTTTGGATGTTATGTCCCTTGCTCTTAGTTTGGGATTCATTACACTTTCATGGTAGCCTACTAGTGAATTCATAAACCCTAATCCCCTTGCTTAATCTTGTTCCCTTTCTTGCAAAAATCCATTTCATTTTATGCTCAAATTTATACCTACTAGCCCATTAAGAACACCTATGCAAAGGGTTCATTATGCATCTTGACATCATTCTCAAGTCAGTTCCACTTTTGAGGAACACTAAACTTGTCAACAAAAGTCTCAAACCCTTATTCTGTTGTCTTAACAGTCTGCAACACATGAGAATACAGTCTTATAGTATCAAGAATTAATAACAAACTTCATTTTTTCTATCTGCAACCTTGGGGTATGAAAAGGTATACAAGAGCGAGCATTTTCACCACCATTAGAGTTCATGACTTGACCTAAAACCAGAGCAAGACAATTTTATCTATTTGTTGTTACCCTAGATGAGGGTTTTGATAGTCTGGAGCAGTTTTTGGTAAAATGACCATAAGTTACTTATTTCTCCATGAAATTGAATGAAATAAGAAACACAAGAAAGTAGATTCCACCAGCTTTCAATTACAATTGCTCTCAGGCCCTAACACATCCATACAGGGCTATACTAAACAAAGAAATAGCAGGAAAATAGTAAAATCTGCAAAAACAAAGTTTCTTGACATTAATTTCATTCAAACTTGTCTTCAATTCATCTTCAAAATGTTTTCAATACATATCCAATGCCTTTTCCATGAAGGTTTATGCATATTTATACATGATTTGAGGGAAACCAATAGTCTCCAACTGACTTTTGAGTACTTGACTGTTCATCTTCCTTACTTTTGCATTTTTTTTACATTTTTCATATGAAAACTTTGACATATTTACAAAATTTGACAAGATGAAGACTAAATACATGATGAAATGGTCTATCATGACCTAATTATATTTCAAGCTACTATGCTTGATTAGGGCATATAAGGAATTTTGTCATATTGATTCTATTGATCTAAAACCATTCTCAATGCTAAACATATCACCAATGGACTAAAGAACTATCATCATAATGTATGGCATCATGGGAAGTATCATGACATGCACATAAGGAATTTAAATTATATTGTATATCAAGGTGTATATATATTAAAATCTAGTCCATAATGGTAGACATATACAAAAATTTGGCAAATATGCCAACTCAAAACATTTTTTACAAAATGTGGCATATGTCATGTCTCAAAATCTATATACAATCTACATGCCAAATAGCTACATCAAATACTACAAGTCCACTTGACCCTCAATCTGTGATGGATCATTAATCTGTGATGGAGCCTCAATCTATGATGGATCCTGAAAAAGTGTCCTCTTTGTACCAGAATGTTTAGTAATTGATGGAGGCGAAGTTTCCTGCATTAACAAGTTAAAACACAAATTTGATTAATCTCTTCAATGGTAAATAAAAATAAGTTGAAGTTAGTAAATGGATTCTTATCTACTACAATTAAGTACTTTCATTTATTAACATACATCTAAATCACTACAATCAACTATAAGACCACTAGATAAACTATCAATTATGTAGAAAAATTCAATTCAATTACCTCGACTCTATGTTGTTGTTCGGACAATCGTTCTGCAAATGATTTTCTCTTAAGACAATCAAGTGTCCTAGTGAAGCATGATGGCAAAGGTGGCACATCACTCACATTCTCAAGAGACTACATAAAAGCAAAGTAACATTGAAATAAATTAATATATAATTATTAAACAAAATAGGAAATGCATACATTTAAAAAGGTTAGATGTGTTACACACAAACAATCTAGAGTGCACTACACAAAAACTTATCTACTAGAAAACAAGCACATACCACCATCGAGGCCTCCTGCATCAATTGAGAAGGACTCTGAATTATCAAAATGACAAGAATGTAAGACTCTAAATGACTATAATCAAATATTTAAATTTTCTAAATTATCAATTAAAGTACAATTCAATCAAATTAGCTCCACCTTTTGTTGGTGTTGAGAAAGTTGTTCTGCAAATGATAGTCCCTTGGGTCGATCAGGAGTTTGAGAAAAGACTATTGGCAAAGATGCCACATCATTCACATTTTTGATTGACTATAAAATAAAATTAACATCAAGATATAAATTAATATATAATTACTCACAAAGAAATAAATGCATAAAAAAAAGTTGATGTGTAGAACAAATTATACCGACAAGTCCAAGCCAAATTGGATGGCAGACAAAGTTCCATGATGAACTTGTGTCAACTCCTCCTCTATCATCAACTGTTATCCCACTTAGATACATTAGTACTAATAAATTTGTTTATATATTCAAATGGAATAGACCATAAAATTTAACTTTAAATTTTACCTGTATAAAAGATTGCTCATGCATTTCTCCTTCTCTACGGTTCACTGACCCAGTAGCTTCTACTCTTGTCCCTAACCCCTCAGCTTGAGTTCTAGACCCCATTGCCTCATATCATGAATGGAGATCGTACTCTGATGTGTTCAATGATGGCTCACTAGTCTCCATAATAGGACCTAAGAATAAATGATTGCAAGAAATGCAATGATGGGGCACACATACATGTGTGGATGACGACGGTTTAGTAGAACCAGGTGATCCAATATCATCGCCTTCATCATGTGCTTGTGCAAACTGAGATGTCTTTATAATCAAATGCTCAGTCAAAGAGTGTATGGCACTAAGGCCTTGTTGTGTTGCATTTGCAACAACATCTGGGTGCTGCATTGGGGGTGGAGAAGGGATAGCAGGAGGGGGAATATAGGGACCTTGTACTTGTCTCATTACCCTAGGTCTATCTTGAGGCATTCCCTTACCCACTCCCTGAAACTCTCTAAAATCAAAATAATTAACATGTTGACCCATGACGAACTCTGCATAGAGTTTACGAAGGAAATAAAAAGGTACATCTAAATTATTGTTGGGTGGTTTATCAAAAACCATCCACCAACAATCCCAAAAGTTCTGATTAATGCCCTCATGAATACACCATTTGATTGAAAACTTGGGCTTATGGATATCAACATGCAATCCGGTTTTAGGATTGACAAAGTATTGGGCTAACATAGCTTTTGTAATCTCTAATTCTTTGACTTCATCATATGACAAACCGTTAGCATATTCGGCCTTTTTGGCTTCTCACCATTGCCTAAATGATTCGTGTTGGGTTGACAAGGTTTGAACATGATTAATGATTCCCTCTAAATTTGATGTCATTGTAGACAATCGAGGGTGGTGGCGATACATTTCTATGATCTTACTTATTTGATCAATATTTCTTTGAATATTCTCTTTGATTGTTGGAGGGGGAGGGTTTGGTGGTGGAGGGTTTGGGTTTTCATTTTTTGCATCCATTTTACCTAATTAAAATATAAAGCGTACCCACTTAGCATAAAAAACCAAAAAAATTGCTTGAATATACAAAACAAACAAAAAAAATGCGAAAGATCTTACCTTTTTGGATCGGATATCCGTTCTTCACCTCTGATATCTGTCCTTGAGAGATGGCACTACATTTTGCAAGCTGCGGGTTTGCAAAAATGTGACCCTTTTTCACTTTTTATGTTTTCCAAAACAGATATCCGTTTTATTTTTCCCAATTGTTTTCATTGTTTTTTATTTTAGTATTTTAGCATTTTAGTATTTAGGCATTTTAGCTATAAAATACAATCCAAATTTTAGAAAGACTGTATCATATGAAAGGAGAGATTTTGGACAAACTATCGAAATTTATATAGGATTATGATGATATATATATTTGATTTTTATATGATATACTTATACTAAGGTATCTCATAGTATTTCAAAGGCACTTTTGAATAGATAATTGTCATAAAAAAATTGTAAAAGCAAGTAGTTTTGGTGTAAATTCTAACAAATCATTTCATGTTTAACATACATATTAGATGATATTTGTGTCAACAATTGAGATCAAACTTGTGACACTCAAGATCGACCTCTCATTTTTCTATACCTATTCAAATTCCAAGACAATCATTGAATTGATGTCATTTATTTTCTAAAGGTGGCAAATCAATTTAGCACATCCTCAACATCATTAGATTGATGTCGATAGAGAGAGCAATATAGAGAGAGGGAGATATCTATAGAGAGGTAGATACAGGAGAGAGGTAGATATGGGTTAGGGGTTAGGGATTAGGGGCATTATTTAGGGTTTACGGATTTAGAGAGAGAGAGAGACTACTTTTGACATGAAACCGTAAACCCTAAATAATGCCCCTAAACCCTAAACCCAAGTAACCCTAAATAATTCCCCCAAACCCTAAACCCTAACCCCTAAACCATAAACCCTAAAAAAATCCCCTAAGCCCTAAACCCTAAACCTGAGAAAGGGAGTCCTAGTTTTCTTGTTTCCATTTCCTTCATCGATAAGGGAGAGGGAAAGATAGAGGGGAGAGATAGGATATATAGGAATGATAGGGGGAGAGAGGCAAGAGATAGAGAGATTGGGAGAGATGGATAGGTATAAAGAGATAGATAGGAAGAGATAGAGGAGACGAAGGGGAGAGCTAGGGAGATTGAGAGTTAGAGAGATATCCAGAGACACATGGAGATAGAGGAATGATAGGGGAGAGAGAGGCAAGAGATAGGGAGAGATAGATATAGGTAGAGAGAGAGGAGATAGATTTGGAGAGATAGAGGAGACAAAGGGAGAGATAGGGAGATAGAGAGTGAGTGAGATGTCTAAAGAGATAGGGATAGAGATTGAGAGGTGGAGGGATGATAGAGAGAGGGAGATAAGGGAGAGATAGGGAGATAGAGGTGGAGGGATGCTAATTTTAATGACCTCCAAATTTTCCATAAATTCTTCTCCACTAAACCCTAGACCATCACCCAAATCCTTACTTTCCTAATAAAAGCCCTTCCCCAAACATCATTTGATCATGTGACTCCTTCCATCACTAGACAAGTGCCCAGGTACTTTCCATTATTCATCTAATATTGTAATCCCAATGTCATAGCTCACATTCCCACACCTACATTCATAGACTCCATTCCCCCTATTGACACCATCATTGATAATCATTATATAAGGAGACTCCCTTGAATAATAATTAAACCATGGATTATCCCATATCCCCATATTACACTTTCCTCACCTTTGAACCCTTAGAAGATGACATTTAGCTATCCCCACCATTACCAATCACACTTTCTAGCAATCCCACATAAGACACCTTACTCATCACTTCACCTAGGTCATCACCAATTAAATCACCTCATTACTCCATTCAACCATACCCATACCACCCCTTTCTCACTCCACAACCTGTATTAATGCATGATTAATCCTAACCATTAACCCCTAACCCCTAACCTCTATTTCCTAATCCCTAAACCCTAAACTTGAGAAACCATAAACCCCTAAATCCCAAACCCTAAATCCTAAACACTAAAACCAAGAAACCCTAAACCTCTATCTCTATATCTCCCTATCTCACTATCTTCCCATCACTATCATTCCTCTACCTCTCAATCTCTCTCCCTAGGCTTTGGCCATGTCCCTCACTCTATATCTCCCTATTGGTCCTCTCTCTCTAAACACTAAACCCTAAACCTCTAAACCTTAACCCCTAAACCATAAACCCTAAACCCTAAATAATGCCCCTAAACCTTAACCCCTAACCCCTAAACCCTAAACCCTAAATGCGAGCAACCCTAAACCCTATCTCCTATCTCTCCCTTATCTCCCTATCTCTATCATCCCTCTACCTCTCAATCCTTCTCCCTATTTCTCTGGACATCTCGCTCGCTCTCTATCTCCCTATCTCTCCCCTTTGTCTCCTCTATCTCTCCCTATCTGTCTCCTCTCTCTTTCTATCTAGCTATCTCCAAAACTAAGAAACCCTAAACCCAGGTACACCCTAAATCCAATCAACTCTAAACCTATATCTCCCTATCTCTCCCCTATCTCCCTGTCTCTATCATCCCTCTACCTCTCTTGATCTCTCTCCCTATGTCCCTGGCCATGTGCCTCACTCTCTATCTCCTTATCTCTCTCCTCAGTCTCCTCTCTCTATCTCCCTATCATTCCTCTCTATCTATAAACCCTAAATCCAAAAACCCTAAACCTCTAAACCTAACCCCTAACCCCAAAATAATTTAAATCCTAAACCCTAAATAATGCCCCTAAACCCTAACCCCTAACCCCTAAACCTGAGAAACCCTAAACCCCAAACCCCAAACCCCTAAACCACTATCTCCCTATCTCTCCTCTATCTCCCTATCACCTTTGTCCCTCTACCTCTCAATCTCTCTCCCTATGTCTCTGGCCATGTCCCTCACTCTTTATCTCCCTATCTCTCCCCTTAGACTCCTATATATCTCCCTATCTCTCCCCTCAGACTCCTCTATATCTCCCTATCATTCCTCTCTCTCTATAAACCCTAAATCCAAAACCCTAAACCTCTAAACCTAACCTCTAACCCCTAAACAATAAATCCTAAACCCTAAATTATAATGCCCCTAAACCCTAACCCCTAACCCCTAAACCTGAGAAACCCTAAACCCAAGTAACCATAAACCACTATCTCCCTATCTCTCCCCTATCTCCCTATCACCTTTGTCCCTCTACCTCTCAATCTCTCTCCCTATGTCTCTTGCCATGTCCCTCACTCTTTATCTCCCTATCTCTCCCCTCGGACTCCTCTATATCTCCCTATTGGTCCTTTATCTCTCTCTAAATCCTAAACCCTAAACCTCTAAACCTTAACCCCTAACCCCAAAACCATAAACCCGAAACCCTAAATAATGCCCCTAAACCCAAGCAACCCTAAACCTCTATCTCCCTATCTTTGTCATCCCTCTACCTCTCAATCTCTCTCTATGTCTCTGGACATGTCTCTCACTCTCTATCTCCCTATCTCTCCCCTCTGTCTCCTCTATCTCTCCCAAACTCTATCAGTCCCCTCTCTCTATCTCTCTTTAAACCGTAAACCCTAAACTCCTAAACTCGAGCAGTCCTAAACCTCTAAACCCTAAATAATCCCCCTAACCAACCTCTAAACCACTTCTCTATATAGGTGCAACTAATACCACTTTTTCATTGTTTTCCACATTTAATTATATTCTTTTCCATTTTCCAATTCCTACATGTGTCCAAGTTGTATTGTTTTTCAAGTTTTTAGTCTAATTGTTAGTCCCAGCTCTCATGGTTATTAAAATATTAGTATAGTTAGATTTATACTTAGGTAACATTAATTTACACATTGTTGCACAAACAACCACACTGAAACATAACCTTACCTAATTAAGGTTAACCTTTAAGGTTCTTTCATAAATGGCGAGCTTAATAGATCCAACTAGTTCAATGTTCTTATAGTCCATGCTTACCCTTCCAAGAGAGTTCATGCCATGTTAACTTTGCATTATGTCCTTACATATCACATGAAGGATCATCATCATCACAAGGAATAACAATGTCATGAAGGATTAACGAAGGTGTAGCTTCACCACATAGAGTATCATTCATAATTTATCACTAGAGGGTAAGGGTATATCATGTGTATCCTTCTCAAACCATGTATCATGAATCAAATCATATGAAGGATTGGGTAAAGCAATTTAGGGCATGAAATCCAAAACAAATATCCATTTTGGTTTGGTATCCAAACCAAAATAGATATCCGTTTCAAAACATATGAAAGTCAAACTTTGCCAAGTCGCGAATTTGGCTAAGTAAAAACACGATTTTTTCCTATTGCCACTATTTGGCCCACGATGATCCTGCACATACCCAAGGGTGAGAGTCTAGAAGAGAATAAACCACTAGTTAATCTCTTGAACAAATTGGAGCAATCCTAACCATGTTTGTAGAAACCAAGGAGAAACCTAGTATTCTGGAAAAGAAAGTAAGAGATCAAGGAAACCCTGAAGAGGGAAAATAAGATTTCTCATGGGATGAGAAAGGAAAATCACCAAGAATATAGTATGAGTAATGAAAATCCTGTAACCATAGACCCTAAAAGGAAGTAAGGGATAGAATTGCCTTAGAACTTTCCTAGATATGAAGAAAGTAATTCCACCAAAGTTGATGGAACAGGTGATTGAAGCAACTGAAATTTTATTCCTCCTAGAGTTTTGGATAAGTTAACCAGAAAAGTACCTTACCTTATGATAGCTATAGAATTAATGGAATCAAATCTCCATTACAAGAATTATTGGCTAAAGGTTTGATTAGATCCAATATTTCACCAGGCGGTGCACTAGTTATCGTTGTCAAGAATGCATGTTTCTAATATAGCCAATAAAGAATTTTTGTGTGGAGAGAAGTACACACTGCACCATACTTAGGATATCCAAAGGTAACTAAACTTCTGGTGGGTGTTAAACCTCTTAATTTCATGAAAAGAATGAAGAGTGATGCTGCGAGATTTGTAGCAAGTTGTCTAGAGTGCCAGAGGGAAAAAGTAGAATATAAATACCTGTAGGACTTTTTGTATCCACATGATATACCAGAATGGAAGTGACAAGTCATAAGTATGAACTTCGTTCAGAATCTTCCAAAGTCTAGGGATAGACATGATGCCATTTTAGTTATGGTTGATAACTCACGAAGGTAGCACATTTCATACCAGGGAATTTGACTGATGGAGCACCAGTGTTAGCTCACAAATTTGTGCCAGTGGTGTTTAGATTGCATGGCTCCCCTAAAAAGATTATCTCAGATAGAGATGCATGTGTAACGTCAAGGTTTTAACAAACTTTGTTCTTTGCGCTAGGGACTCAACTTAATAAGAGTACAACTTATCATCTTGAGAACAAATGGTTAAACTGAGAGAGTTAACTAGGTTTTAGAAGATTTGTTACAAACGTATTGCATGGATCAGCAATATAAGTAGGGAGACTAATTATCACTTGTGAAATTTTAACAATACCTAACTTTTGCTATTAAGATGGCTTGAATTGAAACATTGGACAGAAAAGATGTCAAACTCCTATAAGATGGGTAAGCTAGAAGATAGGATTAGCATTAGTCTAGAAATGTTGTCTGAAATGGATAAACAGATTAAGCTAGTCAGAAAAGATCGGTGGAAACCATTAATAAATAGAAAGAGTTTCATAAAGTATGGAATGTAATCCAAACTAGTTACTAAGTATAAAGGACTCTTCTAAATTTTCAAGGTTATAAATTTTATTGATTACAAGAATCAATCTATTACTAGTTATTGCCAGGAGGCATAATGTTTTTTGTGATTCATATATGAAAAATATATTTATGTAATATATGAATATTATATTCAAAGAGTGTTTTTCAAGTACAGAACCTAGGAATGGTTATGATCAAGTTTTTTTTTCTTGAAGTTTGCAAACATTGCTTGTGTAGCATAGAAGTCTTGTAGTGCAAGGTCTAGTAGGATCAATATGCTGATGAAAATGCTACATGGGAAGATTACCATGAATTTTATCAGAAATTTTCTCATTTATTTTATGTTGTTACCAATTGAAAACAATGAACTTGCATTTTAGTTACATTTTGATACTTTATATCATCGAGGACGATGAATCTTTAGGGGAAGGATATGTTACATCCCTAATTTTTGTCTTGCTATACTTTTTACTTTTACTTGGACATAAGTAAATCTATTATATAGATTAATGTCGAGGAAAGACATAGATTATATCGAATGTCATATATGGAATTATGGAAATGAATATTTTATTATTGTTGATTTAATATTGCATTATGAGATTTGGTTTATTATTTGAATAATGATGCACTGATCATAATTTGTTTGGTAACAAGTTTGATACAAGAATTACAGGTTTTTAGATGACTCTCAGAGAAAAGAGAGAGAGTATCTTTTGAGGAGAGAGATATAGACCTCGGGTTACGAGTGGTTTATTTGCCAAACGAGTATAATTGTTTAACAAAAATGTGAACCAATGTGTTGTAAGAGGTAAGTCTTGTCTTATTAGTTTACTTTTGAACCTAATCGACAGGTAGTCGATATTTTAGAATTTTTGTAAGTCGTGGTAACTCACCTTAGTCGTTAGTAACGTTAACAACGTCGTTTGAGTGTGAACTATGACTATTTACGCTTAACGTAAATATTATGAAGTTATTGTCGTAAAATGGTTCTCTTATTATTATGAAGTCACTCGAGGTGTTATAAATGATTCTTAACATTAAGACATTTTTGTCGAGTTAAGAAGATGTGATTATTGTCGACGGATTGTGATGGGGAGACAAACTCAACCCAATCACATTATCCACAATCCTTTGTTTAAATATTATCTTTTTATTGATTAAACCATAACTATCTAATATAGAGACGATGTTATGTGAATCATATTTGATGTAATCAAATATGTAAATATATATGCTTCAAGTGAGGATAATACCTCATAATGAGTCAATAATGTTATGCTTGAGTAGTCGAAGGCTTACATTTGGGAGAGTCTTCAACAATATTAGTGGTGGATCGAACCACTTATTAGTGATCATTTAATGATCAATAGTGTTTAAAATGGCGTGTTAGCCTCATCCAAAAGAGGAAGATTGTGGTATTAACCACCATAACCAATGAGCCATGGAACGACTATCTCCCATCGACATGTGGGAAACTTTGCAAATTCTGTGGATTCAGTTGATACCGAATCAGTTTGAGGACTATTTTGAATTTATTATATTATCAACTGAAAAGAGTGGATGAGTATGAATCGCACGACTCATCAAGAGTCGTATTGACATCCATAAAGTAACGGCTCATTAAGAGTCGAAGAAAGGATAGGAATCATGTTATGTTTTGGGGAAGAGGTACACTGTTATCATCAGGGAAGAATATAGGAAGGAGTAAAAATGGTATTGTTTTGGGGAGGTTAACATAACTCTCAGCAGAGAATGACTTGAGAGGAGCCAATAGAAGAGAAGTATTACTACCTGTGTATTAGATCTACTCAGGTTTTCCATACTGTTCAACATAACATAATAGAGGTATGTTTATTCTCACTCTAACTGTGCATCTTTTCTTAAGTCTGTGACTAAGAGTATAGCATGAGCCGAGTATTATTTCACAGTTTAGTGAATTCATTTTAAACAAAGTTCAATGTCTTTCTTATTTATCAGATTTCTTCTCATAGAAAACGTAGAAGCGTAGTGTATGAGGAGGTATATAGTCTTCACTACAAACATTAAACCACGTGGTTTTCTAAATATATTATTATTGTGAAGTAGAACCTCACTCAAATAAGTAGATGCTACGTTAGTTGTTGATCCAATACGATAGATTTATGAGTATTGAACCCCTAACAAACCTGAGATATTATGTTGTGTAAATTGTCTAACCAATATTGAGATATTGAAAATGTATGGGGCAAAAAGTCTCTATGTATTACTCTCATAATATTGACAAACTTGAAATATTATGTTGTGTAAATTGTCTAACCAATATTGAGATATTGAAAATGTATTGGGCAAAAAGTCTCTATGTATTACTCTCATAATATAAATTTGGCGTAAGATACTGGATAATCAAGGTTTATATTCAATCTTAATATGCTTTTGCCGTAGAGATATTGTGTAATACTAGTATTCTTTTACACACATAGAGCATAGTGTAAACAATAAAACATAGACCCTTGATGCCATGGACAAGAATTTACTCTGTATTATAATAATATTTATATATATTGCCGTATGAAGAGTTTATTTAAAAGAAATACTTGGATTTAATCATAACGATGAAGTATATACATCGATAAGTAGACTCTTATTAACGAGAGAGTAATGTGTAATAGAGTTTTATATATTCATACTCACTCAGAATAAATATAGTTTGACACGGTTTATCCATGTCTTTATTTTCTTGTTTACTATAGGGTTCGATGTAAAACAACTCTTTTATGACAAGAACTTGCATGTAATGTGATACTTCAAAGTTAGTAATCTCATGCTTTAGTTTTAAATAGTTATTTATTTCATTAAGAGAATACTTTACTCTAGGGATGTTCAAAATGAGTGGATTCCCTACATCAAACTTAGATAATAACTCTCGTATAATATTGACTCTATATAGTTTAGTATGCTAACAGAGAGAACTTAAATAGGAATTCAAGAGGATAGCAAACTGAAAAAGTCTATCACCATTTTGGAATCAAGTCGAATCTAGTCAAAGTCTAGTAGTGGGTAAATCCTTTGGTTCGTTATAATTAAGGTTGTCTTGTAAGTAAGAAATAATCTTGTTTGAAAGATTGAAATGACCTCATAGTCAAAACAAGACTAAAGGAAAATTGTTTACTTAAGACGTGGTTCTTTCTAGCATTAGCGAGTTTGTCATTCCATTGTGATTGGATAGGTTAGATAAAACCCTAGATTAAACCTAGAAGGCTTAAAGATTATTTAAACACCTTTATGGTTATAACCCATTTTAGTTATTTTATGTGGGTAGACATTAAAGGGTCAAGAACCCTAAATAAGAAAAGTTTATTTATATCTTATCATAAAAAGATTTGTTACTTAGTCGATAATGTTTAACCTTAGGTAGAGAAGCCTATTTGTTTGATTTCAAGTCGACTTGAGATATAAGTTTTAAGCCTCAGGTTTGGAAACATGCAAGAGGTACTATTAAATGGTTAGTCAACCATAAAGTTTATTATACCTCATTGGTCACAACTTCTCTTAGCTATTACTTGTTGATTAGTGATGAATCTCAAATGTTGCAAAGATGAAAAGAGATACCCAAGAATAGATAGTCATTCCATAAGGTCTATGGAGCAGTGACAGTGTCTTATGAATTCACCTAAGTCAAAAAGACTAGATTTGAGTTAGATAAAACTCTTTAGTTCAAACTTAACTTGACCCAGATATGGTAATTATTTATATTAAATCATTGAGATCATTATATAGATCGTGATTGAAGGGACAAGTACCCTAACTATGTATATTTATGCTTACTTGTAAGAAAGGAAATAATTTCCTAGACTATGATGCTTAACATGGGTAAGGTAACCATCTTAGTCATTATAAATCGATTTAAAATTCTTATGAATTGAAAAGTCTTGGATCTCAGGTATTGTAATGATGCAATGAGAATCCTTGTAAAGAAAGGTAGTCGATAAGGTCTATGGAATATAGACAGTGAATGAAAACTTGTCTAGGTCAGGAAGACTAAAATATTGAAATTGTCAGGACTTCATAAGTTAAACATAGTTGACCAAGTCAAACTATTGGAATATGATAGTATCCAAGTCGAGTTGGTGTGGGTGAACATTACGACAATGTTCATTGCGAACGCCATTTTATATTGAAACTATGGCCATAGTAATGCATTTGTTTTCTACAAGCATTGCCGGTTCACTGTATCTGGATTGCACAACCTATCGGAAATCATACTTAGCTAGAGGGTATCTAGGGTTGTATGATTGATAGAGTTGTGTAGGATACAACACTATGTACTTGAGAAGGCAAATTACCACTGGTCACCTTTGGTCTATGTTCCTCGTGAAGGGTAGGGCCACTTCCTATGTGGAAGATGTGTGGGAGACCGCCGGTCTATGGATGGAGGTAAATCATTGGAAAGATACTCTCTCTCTCTAGTAGAAGACATGCCGAGGCTTGTGATAAAGATGTCAAATTTTTGGATGCAGTATATTTATGAGACTTGTATTTATTGGGACTATGTAAAACATTATCTAATGCAGATATTTGTAATTGATTTACTTTTGTAAACATTGTACTTGAGAAAGACAATATGGTTTATTATATTTTGTAATTGTAGTTACTTGATTATATGTTGAATAAAAGAAATTTTTTCTCTAGATATCTCATTTTTACCTTGTTAAATTACTTTATGGTAAATTTTCTAGTTTTACTATGTTTTTAGAACATGGATGTTACATTTATAAATCTAGTTACATTTAATGTTTTGTTCATGTACCAAATTATGGTTAACGTTACCTGGTTAGGTTTAGAGTTAGGATTTGAATGAAGGTAAAGTTTAGAATTAGGGATTTGTTTAGGGATTGAGTTGGGATTAGGCTTATACATAGGGTTAGATATAGCATTAGTCTTATAAAATAATGGTAAACTTTGTGATCTTACGGTTATGGTTAGAATTAGGGTTAGATTTAGAAATAGGGTTTTGGTTAAGCTAAGAACCAAGGTTAGATTAGAATTAGGCTTAGATTGAGGGTTGTGATTAAAATTTAGATTTGGGTCTGAATTACAGCTATGCTTTAAATTAGGGTTAGAATTAGGGGTTGTTATTAAAATTAGGGTTTTAATCATGGTTAGAATTAGGGTAGAGTCAGAATTAGGTTAATGCTTAAAATTAGGGAATTTAGAATAACATTTTAATCTAATAATGGTTATGGTTATGTTTTTAAATATAGTTACATTTAATGTTTTGTTCATGTACCAAATTATGGTTAAGGTTAGGGTTAGGTTTAGAGTTAGGATTTGAATGAAGGTAAGGTTTAGAATTAGGGTTTTGTTTAAGGATTGAGTTAGGATTAGGCTTATAAATAGGGTTAGATATAGTGTTAGTCTTATAAAACATCGGTAAGTGTGATCTTATGGTTATGGTTAGAATTAGGGTTAGATTTAAAAATAGAGTTTTAGTTTAGCTAAGAGCCAAGGTTAGATTAGAATTAGGGTTAGATTGAGGGTTATGATTGAAATTTGGATTTAGGTCAAAATTACAACTATGCTTAAAATTAGGGTTAGAATTAGGGTTTGGGTCATAATTAGGGTTATGCTTAAAATTAGGGTTAGAAAAAAGTTTCAATCTAATTAGGGTTATGGTTATGTTTATAAATCTAGATATATTTAATGTTTTATTTTATATTTAATGTCTTGGTCTTCTTTGTATGCCCTAGTCTACTCTTTACTCCCTGCTCTATATGCTCTTCTCTGAATGCTCTAGTCTACTCTATATGCCCTGATCTGCTCTTTATGCTCTGCTCTACTATGTATGCTCTCTATGCTCTACCCTGTATTCCCTGGTCTGCTTTGTATGCCCCACTCTACACTTTATGCTCTGCTCTGTATGTTATGGTATGCTTTGTATGCCCTGGTCTTCTTTGTATTGACTGGTCTATATCAATATCTTCTAATAAATTTAATTCTAACATTAACCCTAATTATAGTTGTAACCCTAATTCTAACCATAACTGTAACCCCAACCCTATTTATAATCCTAATCCTAACCCTAACCCTTATTCTAACCCTAAACATAGATCTAATTTGAACCCTAACCCTAACCCTAACTCTAACCCTAAGCAATAATTCTAACTGTCATTTTAACCCTAACCCTAACCTAAATTCTAACCCTAAGTCTAGCCTTAACCCTAACCCTAATTGTAACTCTAATGCTTACGCTAATTGAGTTACCCTAATTCTAACTCTAACCCTAACATCAATTCTAACCCTAACCTTATCCCTAATTCTAACACTAAAACTAACCCTAATTCTAACCCTAACCCTAGAATTTCTATCATAATTCTAATTGTAATCATTATTTTAACCCTAATCCTAACCCCAACCCTAATTCTAACCATAACCCTACCCTAATTTTAATTGTAATTCTAACCCTAATTATTTCCCTAACTCTAACACTAACCCTAACCCTAATTCTAACCCTAATCCAAACCGTAATTATACTTGTAACCATAACCCTAACCTTAATCCTAACACTAATGCTAACCCTAACTCTAATTCTAACCATAATTCTAACCCTAACGATAACCCTAATTTTAACCCTAACCCTCACCCTAATTCTAATCCCAACCATTTCGTTATATATATATTTACCCTAATTCTAACCCTAATTTGAACCGTAACCCTAACCCTAATTGAATCACTAAACTTAATTCTATCCTTAACCCTAACCCTAGAATTATAACATTAATTGTAATCCTAACTGGATTATTTTAATTCTAATCCTAACCCTAATTCTAACTCTAATGTCTTTCTTGGTTATATATATTTGTTGTAATTTTAACCCTAATTCAAACCATAAATGTAACACTAATTCTATCAAAAGGAAAAGTGGATGTTGCATGTGTGTGTGGCCCTATCATTCTTTGTCATTTTATGCTTTACCCTATTAATTCTTTGGTATTTCTTTCCTTGTCTAAGCATTAACTTGTTCACTAAATTTGACTTGGATTTTGTGGATGGAGTCAATCACTTTTACACTATGATCACAATTCAATTGCACAAATGTAGATTTATAGACTTAACATTACCAAGTGGGAAGTCTACATCTACTTTGAAAGTTAGTGATATAAATTGAATATCTCCATATGATTATTTAGAATTTATTTTTTACATTGTAATAATGATTATCAAATAGAAATATAATTAATTAATCTTTATTTTTATTAACATGTTTTTGAATTTTTTATACTTTAAAATTATAACTTTTAATTTTCCAACTATTTAATATTTTAATTTTATAAAATTACATATAGATATTAAATGTTTTTCTCTAAATTTTAAATTTTTATACAAATATTTTTTATTTTTCTATCTCCAAATATTTGGTTTATCTCATTCTATATGGGTTTAACTATATAAGTCTTTCTTATTTCATCTTAATTTGATAGGAAGATTTATAAATTAGTTAAAATGCCTAATTAGTGAGACCATATAGAGCTATCATATAACATTTTTATTCTTTTAGTATCCATGATGTAAAAACAAGTTATTAGAGAAATATAATATAATTTTAAAGGTTAATGCAATTCTATCACAATTCAATTTGTTAATTATGGACTATAAAAAATTAAAAATATAGAGAAAATGTAGAAACAATTATATACACAAATAGATTTTAGTTTTTGTGCTTAAAAAGAGATTTCCTCTATGGCCTTGGATTGATTCTTCAGAAGGCGATTCTTTTGTTTTCTATTTGCGCTCCCCTATAGCTCATCTTAGATCTTGCAATTTGATATGCTTGCCCAAGTTATTTGCTTTCAATCGTTTTCCCTTTCCTTTTCCTTTTAAAAATATCTTTGCAAAATGTTTCTTCCAACAAGGAAGGAATGATTTTAAAATATTAAGCAAAAGATTAAAGATTAATGATTTTTGAGCAATGCTTTTGTTTTCTCCAGTGCATAAATGGCATTTACGACAGTGTAGCAAAATACAACCTGGAAGATCAAAATGAAATGGGGGGAAGATCAAATACAAAATTATTTCATTTTGTAGAACATGTGATTCAAACATTTTGGAAGTCCAAAAGGTGGCGTTCACATACACAAAGATGCTTAGAGGCTTGCAACAACCGGACTGCAAAATTCAATTCAAATTTCACATATTATTAATATAGAAAGAGATTAAATATATAGTATTCATACCATTGAAGAGGCGAGACGTAGTTCAAATACACCATAGTTACAATATTTAAAAAATAAAATAGAAAGGAGATTTTAGGTGTGGAAGCTCAAGTGACTTACCTAAATTGGGGACAAGTTTTTGTTGTAGAACTACTCTACAACTTCCTTGACCAAACTATCGACGAGGCTTTTACATACTTTCATTACACTATGAATAGAGGAAAGAGTATATATCAATGGGACTTAAGAAACCTAAAGTTGAATTTTATCAACACCTCAAAACTATGAGTTTCCAACCTCGTTGAAAAAAATCTAAAGATCTTTTTTTTTAAGACAAAGGTGCTAAGCACCCATACGATATATTAGAAATAAAAAACAAAATTGAAAGGTACAATAGGGGGGCCAAAAAGGCCAAAGGGCACAAGGGCCATCATATCACCCATACAGGAAGGCGCTTTACAGAATATTGAGATAAGCGTCCCATGGGAAATGAAAGTGAAAAGACAACAAGTGTTGGGCATTGAGACGGAACTAAAAAACATAGACAAAGTCATATGAAACTCCCAAAATGGATAACCACCAGACCAAGTAGCCACCCACTCTTTTCATGTAAAAACATTAATTAAGCTACCCAACAGCATCTGCGAACTCACTTGATAGGAATAAAGGGCCAAATCCACTGAGGATCTGCCTGTTGGGAATAGAAAGGACAACAATAGCTACCAATGTGACTGTCCATGGGAGACATTTGCTTGACTTAATAAATGTTAAGATTTGAAATTATCTTCCGCAGTCTCAACTGCTACTAACACCAACACCTAGCCATCAATTCACTCCACGATCACTACCATACCTCGCCACAACCCAACGCCACCACCAAGGCTTCATTCGTCAACTAGCCAGAGTCCAGCTCTACCACCAAGGACACCACCACCAGGGACGCCAACCACACCAAATCCATCAATCACACCGAGAACACAACAGCCTTATCACCCTCTCCAAAGGCACCATACAAGCTTCCATCTACGTCGTCTCATCTGCAACCCGAGACCTCTGGTCAACCATCCCTACAAAACAAAGCCTAAAACATGCTCTTGAGGCAACCTCCAAGCGCCACCATTTTCCTTCACAATAACTGGCCATTTGCTAGCAGTCGGGAAGAAGCACCAATAATGGTGAAAAGTACTTCCAGAGCCTCCTACTCCACAGAAGCAAAGGACCCATCAGTCGGTCCAAGACCACCCAAAAAAAATCTAAAGATCTTAACAACAAAATTTATTTCAAAGCAATGGCATCAATGATAGGGACGCATGTGGGATCTTCTTCCATGTCAATATTACAAAAGATCACCTGTGCCCCTCATGCTCCAGTCCAATGACTGGACCCCTTCTCTCAGCCCCTCATGCCAAGTCTTGTTCCCACTCACCAACCTCTCAAAATCGCTATTGCTCCAGCTATCCAATGAAATTGTAGGAAACAAATTTTAGTTTTTGTGCTCGAAAAACAAAGAACTGATGCAAATATGTTTTTAAAAAAAAAATTCCTCCACGAACTTAACATATGTATTCCATAACTGTAATCCTAACCATAACGGTTGTCTTGAAATCTTTATCTATAAAAATTAAGACATTTGTCATATAATTTTAATTATTTTGAACAAATTGGCAACTATTGCATCGTGAACATTAATTTTATTGATTTTTTTGGAATGAAATGACTGTAGCATATTTTTTTTACTTATATTTAGTTTTTCTTCTCTATTTTTTCTATTTAGCTAAAATATTGTAGATTCTAGATGCTTATGACAAATGAAACGCCAGCCATCCATGCCATATTCTAATTTTAGCTGTGGTGACAAATTTATGACGATATTTTTTGGATGACTAAAAAAAGGAAGGACTACCAAAGAAATTATTTTTTTATTAGGACTACCAAATTTTTTTGGCAGTTACAAGATGTGTGCACATATAGAATGGCCTATCGGCCAAATTAAAAATGATAATTTCATCCAAGTATTAAAGGTATCACATACTCTTAAAAATGAGTGTGTAGAACTTTATTCATAAGCCTCATTAAGGTTTTCAAAACTAAATTGAATTCTTGGTTGAATTTGATGCTAAACCTTTGTTCTCTAGATCTCTAGAAAATCTTGTTATTATTTTGTGACAAAACTCCTTAAAATCTTCTCAAATCTTAATTGTTTAAAAATTGTGTGTAATGATTTCAAAGGTTCTTTAGATGTTTGTAACATATTTCTATAATTTAATCCTAGAGATCTGTTGTTCTCAAAATCAACTACGCTCATTTTTGTAGACAACACCTATGAAACTTATCTGTTTTGTGATCTACACTCTAAGTTCGCAAATCGAGACAAGATTCTCTTGGCCTCGTGCGAAGTCATATGACATCCTAAACTAGTTTACAACATTCCCTCGAATCGATTCCTCAAAGTTTGTACAAATCGATTAGGTTGTAAACTGACCAAAATATCAATTTTGATCATTTTTGGGTGTTAGTTAAATTTTGAAACTGTATGTGTAAAGTCGGCAAAATTCGCCACCATTGCATACCTTTTTGTTTGCTTGTGTTAAGTTGGTGAAATTTGCTGATTTTACATAGTTTTTTGTTTTGAATATGCCCGAGCGGCAATTTCCGCCGCCATTACATATTCTTCTTTGAAAGCAAACACATAAGCGGTGATTTTTGCCACCGTTACGTTAATGGTTAGCACATGTCGGGTTGGCGATTTTCACTGCTCGAGTGAGATCTTCAAAATCCTAAACTTCAATGGCATTTATGGCCACTCATGTTAAGCATTAAGAGCTTGTTTCTTAACCTTTTTAATTGGTAAACTCATTTTATTTTGTCATTTCTTTTTCGTCAAGCCTCCTAGTCGATTCTTGAACCCTCCCTCAAAATGCTTGATCGCGTTGATCTTGGATTCGAACGGATTTCAAGTTGCCATCATCGCACTTAGGGTTTCACTCTTTTTAACAGGTAAGTCTTTAAACATTGTTTTTTGTTATTGTTTCCTTTTTAGGGTTTTCTGTTTGTTGTTCATTGAAGCAATCAAACTCGTGTCCTTTTAGGGATTATATTGTTCGTATGTTGTTCAAAACAAATCGTAACTTTTGTATATTCCTTCTTTTTGAATCATTCGTAAAACCTTAGTTTTTGCTCAATTCTCCTCTAGCCGATGTTTTATTGTGAGGGTTTACCAATATTCATCTCATGAGGAGTTAATTTCCGCATGCCCACACGACAAGTTTTACCCCTTAAAAACATGCTCATAGAAAACCTTGAAACATCAACATGCGATGTCGGCGATAATTGCCGCTCTAACATGTTTTTTGTTATGTATGGGTTAAATGCAATGTCGGCTATATTTTCCAATCGAAATCTTTCCATAAGCTTGTGAACAAATGCTAAGAAGGCAGAAATTGTCGCTTAAGCATTTGAAGTTGTATCCAAATACAAGTGTATGGGCGGTGAAATTCGCCACCCTTACACGAAGAAAACCTTGAAATACCAACATGCTATGTCAGTGAATTTAACTGCCGATACACTTGCAATTTTGTCCTATATCACATGCAGTGTTGGCATTTTTTGCTGCTCAAACATAAAACACTTGCAATTCTCCCAATCATGCAAAAGTGGTAGTTTTTGCCGTTGATACACATGCATTTTCAATTTTCCTGTAGGGTCAGTAAAAATGGCCACCCTGAAACTTGCGAACTATCCCTTACATGCAAGGGCAGAAAATTTTGCCGCCTGTGCACACATTCCCTCAAATTTTTCTAACTCTGGGATATTTTCAATTTTGCTTTTCCAAGCCCGCTTTCCTCTGTTTTTCGACCTACTTGCACTCTAGCCCTTTCAAGCATATCTCGATAGTCGTGACCGTCGACATGCAATTTTCCCAGATTACCAGTATTTCCCCCTAATTGCATGATCATGGCTTTTTGTTGCAGTTTCTTCTATGGATTTTCTCTCTTCATCGACATCCTTTTGGTGATAGCTTTTTTAGATGACTGAGTTGTCTCCAAAGAAGTCGAAAGTGATGAAGTATAAGTATCAAGGTGTTTTTCCAATCACCTCGGTTACTTTTAATGTCGATGACATTAGGGATACAGAGATTGGCCATGTGGACATGGCCGAATTTGTGGAAAGAACTAAGTCCAATAATCCCAGTTTTGCAATGAAGAAGATTATTGATAGTAACATTCATTTGGTGTTGTCTTTCCCGGTGGCAGACCATAACACAGAGTTTGTTCTTTAGTGTGCTCAGTTTTGTAACAGAGATACTAGGGCTGTGATGGATGCAAGTGGCAATGTGATAATCAGATTAGATCCTGAATTCATTGATAAAGTTTTCATGTGCCCTGCTGTTACAGAAGTGATAAAACTAGATTTTGCTGAAGCACAAAAAGAGTATGACAAAAATCTTGAGAAAGCTAAGAAGATAATCAATACTAAATGGCTCAAAACTCCACGGTCAAACTTGTCCAGGTGGCCACGGAGTTTTCCTAGAAGTGACTTTGTAGAAGAAGTTGGTGATGTTATAACTCTTCTCAGCAGGATAAGGGGATTGGCCTCTTCCTCGCTATTTCATGAGTGGATGTACCCTTTCATCAAGGTAATACTCCAAGGAAAACAAGCCATCTTCTAGGGTGAGCAAATCAGCAATGCTTTGCACAAGCAATTGACAAAGGTATCCACTACCTTCAAATTCTACATGACTTCTTACCTAGTGTATATAGCAGCCTCCATGAGAATCTTTCTAGGTCTAACATCAGAAGGAAATAGGAGAGTAATTCCTATGTATCAATACTATTCTCAATTGACATTGAAGGGTTCCATTCACCACTTTAGGAGAGTAAATGATGCTTTCTTTGCAGTGTTCTTGTGTCTTTTTGACCCTCAGCTAGAACAAAGAAGAGTTTTAGACGAAGCTTGGTCAGTAGTGAATGATTTTGGATGCATGTTCTTACAATTTCCTTCTTTCTCATATCTAAGGTTTGGCTTTTTCCAAGGTCATCCTTATATGCTGCCAAGGTTTCCCTCAGACAAACTTGTTTTAATGGAATTATGTAGACAAATGATTGTCGTACATAATAAGCAAATGGAGCTCAAGAAACTAGGTTTCAGGTTTCCAGTTGAAATTGGTAGGTTTTCAGTATTAACTGCTGCAAAGGCTAGAGTCATGGAAACTGAAATGCAACTTGTAACTATGAAACAATTCAAATGAAGGCCAAAGTTTGACTACAGGGGTGTGAAAGATAAAATCAAGAGAAAGACCCAGTTTCACGAACCTATGGTCGACGATGTCTGGGTAGATTTGAGGACAGAAGAAGATATCAGAAAGTTGGATTATAGTTGGTTATCTCTGGAGTAGATTAAATATATGGGACTTGCTGATATTCCTGAAGACCTAGTGGATGATGGAGAGTTGATAGATGATAGATATAACACTGAACAGGTTGTTGGCTCTCCTCTCCCTCCTATTCAATGGTCTCAAAAAGAATTGACCTCTCCGTGAAAAAGATTTGAGCCTATATTGGTGAACACCAATAATTGGCTAGTAGATAAGGGAATTGCTTTGAAAGAATTCCTTACAGGATCAGAGACTGAAATTCAAGAGAAAATAGGTAAAAAGGTGGAGAATAGGATAAAAAACAAGAGTGATGTTCCCTCTTCTTCCAAGCCACATAAGCCTAGAATCAAATTTGTGATGAAGAAGTCAAAGGCTGTGGAGAAAGAGTCTGAGATAAAGATATGGAAATCGAGAAATAGAACACTGAAGAACCAGCCACTGATGAAATGGAGGTTGAAGACAGACCTAAAGATCAACAAGGAGAGGAAGTTTTGTCTCCACAAGAGAATGTACAACAAGAAACGAGAGTCTCTTCTCCTTTGTCCGACACACCTGTTTCAGTTCCTTTATCTGTTTCCCCCATTGATATCAACTCTTCTAAATCTCCCTCACCTTCCAAAACAATTTTTGACAATCCTCAAAATACTTTTGAAGATGTCCTTTGTTCCTCAGAGTCTATTCCTAGTTTGTCCTCTTCATCTTTTGATATTGGGAATACTTCTATATTTGATCACTTTGTAATGAATACTGAACAGGTATCTAATGTAAATGTAACAGGTGCAGTTTTTACTAATACTCCACCTATTGTTTCCACTTCCAGTGCAAGTGTAGTTTCGGTGACACCAACAATGGGAACAGATCCTAATGTGAGTACTTTTGTGCTTCCACCATGGTTGTCAACTTATACACCAAAAAGGAAGAAACAAGCCATCTCTCCAGATGACTTTGATTTTAGTAAGTTGGTGCCTGCAAAAGCCAAGACCCCGAAGAAGCCAAAGATTCTTTCGAGAATGCTTGGGGACAAGGGACACAAATTTCTGGAGATTGCAAGACCTCCGCAGGATGCAACCATGGAAAATTTTAGTATGAATGATTACTCTATCTCTAGGGTTGAGTTAGGCAAAATAACTCATGAAAGTGCAAAGACTAATATGCAGTCAGCCATGGATATTCTAATTCAGAAATTTGACAAAGAGAAAGAAATGAAAGATCATTACAAAGCAATGGTTGAATAGTTGACTGCAGTGGTGAGGAAAATCACTTTGAATTCAGAATTAGTAACTCCTGAGGCCGTTTCTGTAGAAGACCCTATTATCCAGAAAGTAGAAAAGACTCATCTTAAGGGAAGAGTACTTGAAGAGTACTTGGAAAGGATGTGCACACAAGGAATATCTCTGCTTACAGAGCTATCTGAGAAGACAAACAAAATGGAGAAAATAAGAGCAGAACTTGATGACCTGATTGATGTTATTTCTCAAGATATCGAGCGTATAGAACACCATCATGATAAGTGGGTGGAGATGAGAAAGTTGAAAATAAGCGCTCTGATATCAATTGGTGTCATTCCTAATAGGGATTCTTATACTGAAACCAAAGAGGCATTGACATATCGGAGCCGTGTACTAAAAGATTTGATCAATGACCTGGAAGCTGCAAGGAAACTAAGTGAACAGAGTGATGTTAGTCTTTTGCATAAATTACAGGAGCTGCCGTGAAAACTTGTGTCACAGGATAACCAATTTCTCTCAGCAGAAGAGATGGTTTAGGAATTTGAAAATATGTTCCAGAAAGAGTTCGAGGACAAAACATTTTCAATGGCCTCTGTGGACAATATTCTTGACAATCAGTTAACTTTGGATAATCTGAAGACCAAGCTAACTAGTCACGAAAAATCAGTCACCATGGTTAGAGATGCCATAGTTAGAGCTAGGATGATTTTCAAGAACACAGTTAGTCCAGACAGTCTTGGGATGCAAGTAGCTTTCACCATGTATGATTGTCATATGAAGAAAGACGACAATACAAGTTGAAACAATTTTTCCCTTAGTTTATTTTCTACTTTTTAGATGTACTTTTGAAACAATTTTAGACATATTTACGTGTACTTTTCTCATATGTAATTACACGTAAAAACATAGGAAGTCCCAAATCAAAAAGGACTCCTTTGTTGAATAAGTCATAGTTTTTTTTTTCCTATTTTTGCTCTTGGTTCCTCTTATAAATAAAGAGGACCCCCATTGTAATTATCTATCTTTTAGTTATTGAAGCGAAACTCTACCAAATTGAAGAGCATTTTGAGACTTTGTGTTCAAACTGTAAATCATATTTTATCAAGTGAATAGAAAAGCAAGTGACCTTTCAATCTTTGTGTTGAAATAACTTATGGCGTATTGGAAATTGTTCTTATGTCTTTTTCCTAATACTATCTTATCTGCTTGATCAAATTGTAGTGTGAGTGTGAATAATCTGGGAGATGTTCTAAAGTTGATTATGGAGACTTTGTGCTACAACAATTATCTTTAGTTTGTGATTTTATGTTTTGAAGTAAAAGATATTGGAAAGGCTTTGAACTACTATTATCTTTTATGATCATATATTTTGTCATAGTTTTCGGTGAAGACTTTGGGCTGCACCTTATTCTACTTGGTTCTAAGTTATAAATCAGTAAAAGAAGCAACAATAGACTTTGTACTCTCGTGGGTTTCTTGGTTATTCAATTTGTATCAAGAAAGTGCTCTTTCATTTTGTAAACATCATTTCTAAAAAAAGAGAAATGGATGATATGGTCTCACCCCTGAATTAGTATTTAGTTTAAATAAGTTTGTGATAGTTGATAGGGAACCTTCCTTTGCTGAGAGGAGAGATTTATCTCATTACACTGTGGTCGATATAACCATTTTGCCTTTAGTTAGTTGAAGGCAAAATATTCACCCAACAAGATCAAGCACACTTTTACATTAATTTTAATACTAGAATTAGATTCCTACATGTCCTACATTCACCTTTCATATATGCATGGACAAGTAATATTTCATATATGCATGGATAAGTAATATTTCTTTCCCACATCATGGGAACCACATCTTGGATTCAATATTATATGTTATTTAAATAATTTAAAATGATATGCAAGTCACCTCAAACTATTTTTTTCCATCTATGTATGCTACCATTATGCAAGAATATATAGACATGAGGAAAATGATGTTAGAAATACATGTTTAATTTTATAATGATTTGAGAGTAAATGGAAAAATAATGATGTACATTTAAGCTTATATTTAATATTATATAATAGAGAATGATAAAATGTTAAAATGTTAAACTTCCATAGTTTTTTGAAAATGAGTTTATATATCCATCCCTTAAATATATTCTAAAATCTTCTCTCTTTTATATGGTATGTGTATGGGCTTAATATACAGAAACGGGAGTAGAAGTCAAGCCTAATTTAGATATTAGAGTAGAGGAGGTCCAACCACACACTTGATGTCAGGGAGGAGGCCCAACAAAACTTTGATGTTGGAGAGGGGTCGAGATCGCTTCCTTATACGAATATCCATATGAATCTAATTAAAGAGGTTAAGAGAAAAATTTATTACAGAAATATAGATCATTTACTTGAAATGGATATAGAGAAATTGAAATTTTATGCTGAGCAACCTCCTCAAGTTACTAAGAGGTCGTTGAATAGAACTTCAAAGGAGATACTTGAGAAGCATTTCAAACATCATGATACACTTGTCAAATCTAGCTATTATCAAGTATACTTCTTTGTGACGAGATAAATAAGCCATTAAAATTGTTGGGTGTAGATTTCACAAAAAAACGAGGAAAGACACCTAGAAAAAGATATTGTTCAAAATGTTACAAAAGGTTTGCGTTTCATTGGCAAAAGGTCTCAATCAATTGATAAGATCATTTTAAGAAGAGTGATGTTGACATCTATTGTAAGTCCACAAATGCCAAGAAAATGTTAGATCTCTTCAATTTCAAGTGAAATTGGCTTAATTAGAAAGACACTAACAAGATATGTGAAAAGGATAAATGTTTTGGATGATGGTACTATAGAAGGAAATTGGGCAATGATGTGTAGGGCTCCTCATTCTGATAAGTTTAAAGATGGTATTAGGAAGTTGATCTCAAATTTTTTGCACTATCATACTCGTCCTTCATCAAATAGTAGAGATGTTCTCAAACACAGATCGGGCCAAATGATTATGAACTACATACAAACCATTGGTCAGACATAACACAACATGAGATGTATGTGAAATTTTGTGATGCAAATCCTCATATAAAGATTAGGCAAACAATGTTTGAAATGTTAAGGCCATGGTATGTGAAGGCAAACAAAGTTTTTGAAACTTGTTGGTGTCGTTACCATATTGAATTTGATCTTTACTATCAGGTCTTTCGAAGAATCAGAGAAGAAAGTGATGGTGTTGAAAATGCACCTCTTAGAAAGGTAAGTTAGTTCATAGCATCCATCTTATGTGATAAAATTGATGACGATGTAGATGGTTCAATGAAATGCATAAAAGGACTTTGTGAAACATGTGGAACATTGGCTAAAATGCCTTTAAGAAATGAAGATACTAACATGATGAAGATGGTAAATTGTAAGAGTTACAAGTACATAAAGTTTGAAACAAAATTTGGGAAAGAATCCACAAGGTTAGATTACACAGAATAGGAACTACCTATGGGAACATTTATGGAAATTTTTTGTAAATTGATACAACCATACATACATCATGATTTTTTTTCTAAGTGACAAGAAAAAGAGTTTCAATTGTTGAGAAATACTTTCCCACCTGAAACAATTTTATCAATAGTGGACTTTGCAAAAAATTACTCTTTTACCCATCAAAAGGAGATTCAAACACAATATTACTATTAAGAGAAGGTCACTATTATGGTGCATGTGTGTTATTGATATGCACAATTGGATTTGGATGTTGTTGAGAGTACATATCTAAAACGATTCATTAAGAAAAATATTACTTATATATTAGCGATGATAGAGAGCATGACACACATTTTGTAGAACATTGCTTTAAGAAGTTTTTTAAAGATTTGGCAAGAAGGGGTGTGAAATTTAAAAAACATTTTGTATGATCAGATGGGTGTGCATCACAATTCAAATCATCAAGGATATTTTATGCACTTCATAGATATCATCGACATGACAATATACCACATGTTTGTGTTAGTGTGAAATGAGTCTTTATTCATCTAGTTTACTCCTATCTAGTTTCACACTAGCTTAAGTTCACTTAGGGGTTTAGTCGTCTCACCTCATAGACATATGACACATGCTCTCACACTTGTTCCAAGTGTTCTACATGTGTCACACATCATGGAGGGTTAGTCAGTGTTTGAATCTCACCTTCTCACTTCCTCCTTGTCCTACATATACAAGGAGTTCATTGTACATTCTCATACATTTTATGATAGTTTTAGCCTTTTGCTTTGTGCACATTCATCTTGTGGAAGTTTTGGTTATTAGATTCATTTCATTACTGCTCCTATATGGTATCAGAGCATAGAATCGCAATTCCCTTCCCAATTTCAGTTTCATCCCACACATAGCCCTATCATAGGTGTGTTGTCGGCAGAAAATGCAATTTTTTTTGCAAATTGACAATTTGCAGGCATCGTTCATAGTTTTTAGAGAGAATTTTAAAGATTTTTGCAGCTCGTTGGGTGATTTTTCTCTGGTTTTTGGGTGAAATTCGTTGTTTTGGAAAAATCTTTCGCTTGGTTTGAGGATTTGGTCGAATGTTTGCTTGGATTTGAGCATTTTTTTTGGTGTTCTGGGCACCATTGCTGCGAGTTTCTTCATCCCATTGTTGATCGTTTATGGCCTATCGACCTTCATTTTCTGCTGAGCTGCCATTTTTTGGCATTCTTGCTTGTAGTCGAGGGCTTGTATTTTTGGTGTTTCTGATCTAGGTCGAGGCTAGTGCGGTTGATGTCTCCTGAGCTGCCAGCACCAAGTTTAAACATTTCAGTTGTGAGGCCATTTTCATTAGAAGGTCATTGTTTTTGAAGGCATATTGTGGAGGTTGAAGTTTTAGAGGTCATTGTTTTGTTGTTTTGCAGCTTGAAGTTTGTTTTTTCATGCATTGTTCAAACTCGTGGCTTCTTTGATTGATGTCTCCTCCCTGTCATAATCTTCAGAGGGCCGAAGTCTCCTGCAGTGTGATCGCCTTTCAAACATTTGAGCCGAGGTATTCAATGGTGATATTACCACTTGGTTGACCATTCTCTAGGGCAACCGTTTCTGATCGCAGTTTTTATTTTGTCTATAGAGAGTTGCTTTAATCTGCAGCTTAAAGGTGGTTGTTTTCTCCGTTTCTACCTCTCTACCTGCTTCTTCCATCATTATTCCTTGGAAAGCTTGGGTAGATGCATTTGTTGACCGATGGGTTTCATAAGTTGCAGTGTAGTATTGACACAAGGGTCGCCAAACAGTCTCAAGCTAACCGTTACAAGGGTTGCGGCCAAGTCTCTTCTCCACCAGAACAGGGCGGTTTCCATATTTCTTGCATTCCCAGTGGTTTTTTATTTGTAGAAGTCTTAATTCCAATGGTCTTTCAATGCCTTTTTTCATCGTTACATTAACTTTTATTGTTAACAACATTTTTATATGGGTGACATTTGCCTTTATGCCATCATTGACATTTGTTGTTAATATTTCATGCTAACTATAACCGTTTGTGTTACCATTGCCATTTGGTGTCACATTAACATCTTTTGTAACCATCTAGTAGTTTGTACAACTGTCGTAGTTAGCATTTCATGTCAAGTCAAACCACCAGAGTGCTCTCAATATGCCATAGGAGGGCCTCTTTTTCATTTTGCCATAACTTTCGCCCATGGAGGCAAAATTGGGCATATTTATAGTTGACGGGACGCTGGTTCCGGTGCCAAAAAAACTACGTCAAGACAATTTGGGAATTGTTCGATTTTGTCACTTTTTTCCTTCCTTTGTAAAGCAAGCTCCGTACCCATTGAAACTATTGTATCTTTTGATTGGCAACTCGAAATCGAGTGCCGTCTTTTTAGAAAGTACATAATTTTTCACGTTTAATCTATTGGAAATGATTTGCACTGCTGTTATAAAGTGCCATTTTTCCATCCAATTAGAATGGCTTAACACACTACTGTTATAAAGTGTCGATTTTCTGGGGGGGCTTCTTTTACAATTTTAATCAAATTTGGGGGGGTTTGTAAGGCACAATTTACATGCCTCTTTGTGTTTCTCAAGCATGGATCCTAAAATTGATCTGTTAACACCACATAATTTTCACAAATGGAAAACTAAAGTACAACAACTTCTTCAATCTAAAGGGTTATGGCAAATGTTAAATGATCAACAACTTCAATTCAATAGGGAGCATGAACAATTTGTCTATCACAATAAATTAGATGAGGCAATGGGAATCATTGGCCTCCATGTATCTGATAACTTGCAATTTCATCTAAGCAATTGTACAACTCCTAAGAAAATGTGGGACAAATTTATTGATTTATTTGGTAAATTTGATGAGTTCAAAATACTTCAATTAGATGTTGAATTAACAACTTTTTCACCTGATGTCTTCCCTTCAATTGAATATTACTTAGTCAAGTTCAAGTCTTTGATTTCTCGACTTCAAGGTTGTGATGAAACAAAAATAGATAAGGAATGTGTCTTCTTGGTTTTGTCAAAGTTAAAAGGCCCCTATTAGGTCTTTGCTTCTACTTTTTACTCTACAATGGATGCACTAGGTTCAACATTTACTATGCCTACTTTTGAATAGTTTTGTGATCGACTCACAAGAGAACAATCTAAGTTACTCTCCATGGATTATAACACTTCTTCAAAAAGTCAAGCATTAGTAGTTCATGCATCTAAGGGTAAAAGTAATAAGCATCCAAAACAGTCAAACGAAAAATCATCTTCAAGAAATGAGAAATCATCTAAGCAGAAGACCAAACCTAATACTTCAAACACAACATCTTCTAAGTCAAATCAAAATTCTTCCAAGAAGAAAAGTAGAGGGCCATGTACTTTTTGTGGGATGCAAAATCATGATGTTAAGATTTTTCATTGAAGGATTGAGGCTTTGGAAGAAGCTATGAAGAAACACAACATTGATACTCCCAAACCTAGCAAAGGCCATGCCCTTACTGCTATAGGTTTGAATTCATCCACATCAAATTGGATAGTTGACTAAGGAGCCTCACATCACATGACTCATTTAGTTAATCTTCTTGAGTCTCTTTCTAATAACACCACTTCTCATATTTCAGTGGGAAACTCTTCACAGATTCTAGTTATGGGGTTAGGTTCAGTTCAGCTGGCAGATGGTTACATTGAGGATGTCCTCTTTGTTCCTAAGATTTCTACCAATCTTCTCTCCATCTATCAGATATGCCATATTGGGGATGGGAAGACTGTTGAGTTTTCTCCACATGATGTTGTTGTTCATGACCTACAACATCCAGAGAAGATCATTGCTTAGGGTAGATCAGATCATGGGTCTAGATTGTACAGGTTTCACAGTTTTGAGACATCCAGTGGTTCATCACACATTGCCCATGCAGACTCTTTGAGTCGACTTTGGCATGAGAGGTTTGGACACCTCAATTACGGTATCTTCAATAGTTGAGTACATAGGATATGGTACTTAGTCTCCCTAAAGTTTCATGCATAGAGGGTGTTTGTCAAGGTTGTGTGCTTGGCAAACATCATCAGGAACCCTTTCCTAAGGGTAAAGCCCATCATGCTACTTCCTTACTTGATTTGGTTCATAGTGACCTCATGTCATTTCCAACTCCTTCATTTTATGGAGCCAAGTATGTACTTACTTTCATTGATGACTTCTCTCACCGCACATGGGTGTACTTTCTCAAGTACAAAAGTGATGTATTTAACACTTTCAAGACTTGCAGGATGTTCTTGGAGAAGCAGTCTAGTTCTTCTATTCAGCAGATATGCACAGATAATGGGGGGAGTATGTGAATTAGGCCTTTTAGGACTATTGCATTGAGCATGGTATTCGTCATCAGTATTCAATTCCCTACACTCCTCAGTAGAATGGTGTTGTCGAATGAAAGAACATAACACTCAAGGAAATGGCAAATTGTATGCTTCAGTCTTGGTCTATGGCCCCAACTTTTTGGGATGAAGCAATCAATTGTGCCAACTATATTCAGAATCACACTCCCCACAAGGCAGTTCATAATATCACTCCAGAGGAGCCTTGGTCAAATATCAAGCCTAATGTTTCCTTCTTCATGGTATTTGGTAGTGAAGCTTGGGCATTCATACTGGATGGTTGACGTAAGGCAATGGAGAAGAAGAGTCAACCATTCATCTTTGTTCGCTATTGTGAGGATGTGAAAGCCTATAGGTTGTTTGATCCTATTACTCGAGATGTCTTCTTTCGAAGAGATGTCCAATTTTATGAGTCTTTCCTACATATGGATCTTCCATCCACTTCTTCCTCACTACCTACTCTGCCCTCTTCATCTCATGAGGATACCTTAATACTTGAGGATCCTGTAGATGTTGGCCCTAATCCACCATCTCCACCACCTCCTCCACCACTTCCACCTCCACCCACTCATGTTTTTCTTAAATGGGCATGTAGCACTATTCACGAGGATAGATCTTTAGCTTGTGATCCTATGACTTCTCACTGCACTCGCTCATAGACTTCTGGCTCTAGTCTTTTGAGTCATGCCATATCTCCAAATTTGTAGAGTTTTTTAGAGGCTTCAAGTGTTTCAGAGTGGGATTCAACTATGGTAGAGGAGTATTCTTCTTTGATGAAGATAGGATTTAGTACCTCTTCCTAAGGGAAGAAAGATGGTTTGATGCAAGTGGGTGTACCACACCAAGTATGCAGCTAATGGTTCTATTGAAAGATACAAGGCATGTCTTGTTGCTAAGGGTTTTTCATAGGTTGAGGGTATTGATTACTCAAAGACCTTTTCCCCTGTAGCCAAGATGGATTATGCTCACCTTGTTCTTTCTATTGTTACATCTCAGAGTTGGCAGGTATTTTAGATGGATGTGAAGAGTGCATTCTTGCATGGTGATCTTCATGAGGAGATCTCCATGGAGCAACCTCTAGGATTTCTGCAGGACTCTTCACTTGTATGCAGTCTCCATCATTCTTTATATGGTCTCAAATAAGCCCCTCAGGCTTGGTATGAGAAGATTGATAGCTTCTTGCTTGCATCTGGTTTCACACGTTGCCACTCTGATCACACTGTCTATATTCAGAAACATGGCAATGACCTTTTGATTCTAGTCTTGTATGTAGATGATTTTATTTTGACTAGTAGTTGGCTCGTCCATGCTTCAGGATATTTGACACTCTTTGATGGAGCATTTTGACATGATAGATCTTGGTCTTCTACACTATTTTCTTGGTCTTCAAGTTCTTCAGTCTACTAATGGGATCTCCATATGCCAGCAAAAGCATGCCATTGATATGGTTCATCGTTTTAGCATGGTTGATTGCAAGCTAGCTCCTACACTATTTCAGTTTGGTGTTGTTTTGACTACAACTTGCACAACACCTTGTGTTGATGCATCTTTGTACAAACAGTTAGTTGGCAATCTTTTATATTTGACACATACTCACCCTGATATAACCTTTGTTGTTGGGCTTGTCTCCCATTTTTCACATGACCCTCATGAGAGTCATTGGAAGGTAGCCAAGTGCATTTTGAGGTATATTCAGGGCACCACACATTTTAGCATTCAGTACACACTAGGATCTTCACAGATAGTAGGATTCACCAACTCAGATTGGGCGGGTGATGTTGACTTGCAGAAGTCAACCTATGGGTTTGTTTTCTACCTTGGTTCAGCTCCAGTTGCTTGGTCTTGCAAGAAGCAAACCACTATTGCATTATCATCCACTGAAGTTGAGTATCAAGGTATAGTTCTTGCTAGCCAGGAGGTACTATGGCTTCGACAACTTTTGGCAGAGTTTGGTCTACCACTAGATCTTCCTACTATTCTTTTGTTACATCCCCTTTTTGGATTCAATATTACTATTTACTTTTTCTTGAAAAATACAGCCATGTGGATATGTTTTAACATCATAGGAAATGATGATATGTTTAGAAAAGGTTAATTTTATGAAGTCATGGATTTTTACTTGATTATGATCAATATGATGTTATGAATTAGAATGTCTTTTCGATATGAAAATGAAATGATTTGATATAAATGTGTTTTGATCAGAATATTGGTGCTTTGATCACAAGATTGTATGTGAGATTGTCAATGACAGGAATAGATGGAACATGTTCTCCAGGAAGAAAGAAGAAGAGAAAGTATCTTTGAGAAAGAGAGAATAGACTTTGGAATAACCCATGGGAGCTTGCCACTGAAAATGAATATCAGGTAGATAAACCTAGATGCCTTGAGTTAAGCTTTGATTACAGGCTAAGTCAATTTTAGTCGAGATGTCGAAGTTTGCAAGAATAAGTCTTTCTCCTTTCGTAAGTTGTCATATTGAGTATGGGAAATCGACATCAGTGTTGTATTACTCTAAATCATGTCGTCAAATATGAACGACTGATATATTGTTTATATGTATACATATGTATATACTTGAGGTCGAGTTGTAAGTTGTGTCTTGTTTTGGTTCGGTGCAAAAGTCAAAAATTGTGCGTAAGTCGATCCCAAACCTTGTTTTGCGTTTACACTCAATTCGTCGTTATCGTCGTAATGCTCTATGAGCGTATGACGTAAACGTCTCCTTGCAAAATTTGACAGATGTTGAATTGTTCTATATTGGGCTATTATCAAATATTAAAAGGTTTAAATAATGTTTTAAATCTTTAGACCATGGTGTGTAATGCCTTTGGTTGTATCGTAAAGGAATATACTAACTTATATTAGTTATATTTATATTGTTGATTTGAGGTAATTCCTTTATTCATTTGTGATGTTGGTAATCGGGCAGTAGCTCGAATGAGACTCACTCAAGTCCTTTCTTGATGTTTTTTATTTTGAAATTTAATCTTTTTACCTTCAAACTTTAAACCTCATGATGGTCGTCGACCTAGTCTTTATTCATAGTGTTTGCATTTGATTTATACTCATAACAGATATGAGTAGTGTGACAGTTTGTTAAAACTATCAACCGCCACCTCGCCAAGTATGGAGCTCCATTTTGGAGAATAATCGCGGAATGAGTGGAAAAGACCAAACCATTTTCTGGTAGTGGTCGCATAATGAGGAGAACGTTTTGCATGCTGGGTAGTTACCCTTTTTGTTAGGCATGGTCTTGTGAGTGGGAGGCAGTTTTTTTCCTTTGCAGCTAGACGAGATTTAGAGGATAGTTAGAGTGAGTTTTAGGGAGGCAACACAGAGTAGAAGCGGAGAGGAGACTATGCAAGAAGCAAAGGTGAACGGCTTAGAGAAGAACGAACACCGTGGACTAGTCTGCAAGCAGACACAGGAGATTACCTTCAGGTCCTTCTCACCTCATCTCTGCGCAGTCGTAGTTTTCAGTTATGTTTATAATAAGTAATGTCTTTACTTGCTTTTTGAAGGAACTTAGTTTTTGCTTAAAGATGCAAGGTGTGAATTGTTACCATCTTTAGCCTGTGTGTTTTATCACCTCCAAAATGGAAGCAATGTTTTGTCTCCTACACTGCACCGCACCACAGTCGTGAAACCCACAGTATAATTACATTCTATTTCGAAGCATCTCTGAAGGTCAAGATTATTGTGTAGTTGTTGGCTCAACTTTAGGAGTTTATTTGGTTGTATGTTTAGTGCATTTTAGACTAAGTGTTTGGTCATAAAATATCTCACAGCTATCACAAGCTGCAGTGGCAAAACCTTTGTCGACGTAGAATGAGTTCTCTTTTGGCCAATTGAATACTATAGCTTGGTTCTATCAAATTTAAAGGTCAGCTAGTTTTAAAGTAAAAGACTTGTTTGTGATAACCGTCAACCAGGGGAGTATCAATGGTGTGAAGTGTAAGTCGAAACATGCAAGACTTCACAGTCCTCCTCTATTTCTGAGTTTAAAATGGTCGGTCGACCATTGTGAAATTACTAACCTTGCTGCGAATAATAGCAAGTTTTAGTCTATTTGCCTTTGTAAGTAATTCTTATGCTATTAAAAATATTTAAACTGTTGTGTCCCCGAGAGAAGACTTTACAATCACACAAGTTAATATAATGAAGTTTTAAAACAATGTAATGAGTCTTTTGTCAAGTATCTAGCTTAGACTTGCATGCAATCTTATTGCTAGTAGAAACTACAAGATAGGGTCTCTAAATTCTTAGATTGACAAAGATTAAGCTATGTCAAAGTAGAATCTTATGAGTGTTTAATTTTAACGTAGGGTCTTTGAACATTTGTATTCTATAAATGGGTTATAGTATATCCCTTCCGAAACAACAACATTGAGTTTAGTGTCCACTCTTGAGTGGATAAATTAAGCAGTGGGATAACTTAAAGATCAATGAAATAACTTTTAGCATTATCCGAATAGTCGATAAGCTAGGAAACCATTCTTTTATCATGTAGACGGAAATGTTTCCGTGAGCTAAGTAGAGAGAGAATAAACCTCATTGCCATGCGTTAATGCATGATGAATTTCTAACACCTTGAGGTTATCGAGGTCATTGTATTGAACTTATTTATAGGAATCTGTAGGATTGCGATTAATTTGAGTCGAGTTAGGGTGGGTGAACGTATTACTTGCGTTGGTACAATGCTAATTATATTCAAATCTTTTGACCAAGGTAATGCATGAGCCTCAAGTGCATTGATAGTTCACTGTGACTGGATGGCGTAGCTTGTGGAATGGTCATGCTCAACTAGAGCGTATCTAGGGGATTGCATGATAACAAGTTACGTAGGTCACAACATCAGTACTCAGATGACAAACACCATTGGTTATCCTAAGTCTATCCTCTTGAGTAGGGTAGGGCCACTTTCGGATAGGAAGGAGTGCGGGAGACTGACGGTCTGTGGTTGGAGGTTAAGCTCCTTGAAGATACTCTCTCTTCTTTATTCTTGAGGATTGCCGAGACTTGAATTTGGATGGTCAACAATCAAGATGCAGTGACATTGGTAAGTTTCTATTTTGGAATTGTTCTAAGTAACTTTTAAGAACATATTGTTTAAATGTTGTAGATGGATATATTCTTTTGCATAAATTATAATTTCATGAATATTGATAGTCAATGGATGAACTACCTGATTTTAATTTAGAAACAAATTACTTTTCTATTTTAAACTTTCAAAAAACAATTATTACCTTTGGTTAAACTTAGTTTTTAGGGTGAAATCAAAACTGGGTGTTACATCTTTGGTGTGATAACCAAAGTGCCATTCACATTTCATGCAACCCAGTTAAGCATCATAGGACGAAGCATATTGAGATTCACATGCTTTTCATTTGACAACTTATCCATGATGGTGTTATTTCCTTAGAGTATTTGTCTACTCAGGAATAGGTTGCTGACATCTTTACTAAACCTTTAGCATCACCTCACTATCTTGAGTTGTGACATATGCTTGGGGTGAAGGAAGTTGTCCTTTGTATTTAGATCTCTATTTTGGAGGGTTTTTTTCCCACAGGGTTTTCTACTTTACTCTGTTTGTGAGAGACTTTCATTTTGCACATGAGTACCTTATCAGGCCATGTTGTCAGGACTCATTTTTTTAGTGATTTTCTCCCTAAGTATCACTTAAGGGGGGTCTTAATGTGAAAGGAGTCTTTATTCATCTAGTTTACTCCTATCTAGTTTCACACTAGCTTAAGTTCACTTAGTGGTTTAGTTGTCTCACCTCATAGACAAATGACACATGCTCTCACACTTGTCCCAAGTGTTCTACATGTGTCACATATCATGAAGGGTTAGTCAGTGTTTGACTCTCACCTTCTCACTTCCTCCTTGTCCTACATATACAAGGAGTTCATTGTACACTCTCATACATTTTATGATAGTTTTAGCCTCTTGTTTTGTGCACATTAATCTTGTGGAAGTTTTGGTTATTGGATTCATTTCATTGTTGCTCCTATAGTTTGGAGTTTCTTTGAGAATGGGCATGGAAAGGGTGAACATGATGGTGCAGGAGCTTGCATCAAACGTGTTCTAAGAAAACATCAAATGAATTATGAGGGAGATTGTATAAATAATGCACATGATGTTGTTGAATGGTTTAAGAAACACTTCACATGTGAGGTTAGCACATCTTCAAGGAAGAACCCACATCCAAATAGAGTGTTCTAGGAGATATTAGGTATGTATTGTTTGAAAAAAGTTTGACTTGTTTAATATTTACTTAAAAATATTTATTTTATTTGATTGTGATTATAGTTTTATAGTTTCAACAAAATTATAATTGTAAATCATGTTTGATGTATATATAAAATTTATAGGTGTGGATAGAAGAACAATGCATGGATGCAAGAGGGTAGAGAAAACAAGATCTTTGCATTGTGTCATGAGTACAGATAGCCACACATGGACATTGTGCAATAGGAATTACTCTTGTTTTTGTTATGACTGCATGTTGGGAGATTATGAGAATTGCAAGAGCCAACAACATGGATATGTCAATGAATAGAATTTGGTGTCACTAGTTGTTGCTGACACATACGATTAAGATGAAGATGAAAGCTTTGAAGACATTCATTTGATTTCAACTGATTATGACCACATTTCAAGATTGATTAAAAAAGGTGTATATTGTGCAACTTGTAGTTCAATTTTTTAATTTTTAGTATGTTGATAAAATTTAATTTTAATTGGTTTTTAAATATTAGAATTCATGACAGGAACTTCTAATTTTTTTACATTTCATTGTGGTGCAGGAGATGTTTTTGTAGTCATAGTAGAGGCTAGAAACATAGGTGTTAATTATTATTTATTACATTGCACAGAAGAGATGATGAATTTAACAAAACCATAAATAAGCAATGAAATGTTGTTTCCTATAGGTTCAGTTGTCCAAAGTAATATTCATCCATTAAAACAACAAACAAGAAGTTACAACAAAGGTATGATATACTGAAATCACATCTACTTAATGATCCTTCTCCAAACTCATCAACATTCATTTGTAACAAAGAGGAGACCAATACAAATAACAACTTGCATTGACTTAAAATGCTACGACATTTATCTAATCCTTGTTGCAATCACACCAACAAGTATGGTCAAGGAAAGATATCAAACAGTAAGAAACCTGTCATTCCCTACTACTCAAAATCTTCCAAAATGCCAACAACTAGCCAAGGAGACATATGGTTACAAATATATACTTTTGTACCTATGTCTCTATAAGTTTTGAATGAATAGCACCAATGGTAGATTGATAAATAATCTTGAAACCCTATAAAGCTCTACATGCATGTCCTGTAAATAAAATTGAATGAAACCCCATGAAAGAAAAATAGAGCAACCTTTATATCTCCCTCTACATCATGCCCTAAGTCATTCTGGCAGGAAATCAAGGCACAACTACCACTCCCAATCATTGAATGCACACCCAATAACATCTCATAAAAACAACCTTAATGCACATGTAGGTCAAGCAAGGAGACACAAAAAATGATTTCCCACCCAAAATAGGTAGCTACAAGAGTGAAATATTCATTAATGGTATTTAGAGTTATGCAAAGAAGCAAGTGAGGCATCCTATGTCACACTAGAGGTAGGTGGCCCTTTCAATACGGTGTGTGAAAATACAGTGTGTGAAAATACGGTGTGTGAAAATACAGTGTGTGAAAACACACTAAACAAATCAATTACTTCATTGTCAGATCTTTTAGTCATATTGAGAACTATATTGAAGGTTCAGGTGGTTCTGGGAACCATTGAACCCTTCAACAACTTCCTTCTTCATCATCTTCTTCTCATTCGGCATTGGAAAGTTGTTGTCAACTCTTCAATGAGTTCTAGGAACTTAGGAACTTGCTATCATCTTTTCTTCTCCCCTTTGTCAAAGATTTTGGACTGACCTTGAACCATGTCAGAGGTTCAAGTGGTTTCAGGAACCACTAAACCCTCCGGTATCCTTCTCCTTATTGAAAATTACTAAGTCATTTTCAATCCTTGGGTTTTTCAGTGTCTTTAGCCACTTAAGGAACATTGCACCCTATCAAAAGTTCTGGAGGTTCCAAGAACCAATGGAATCATTGACAGACTGAAGAACAAACACCAAACTCCAAGTACCCATTTCCAAGTTGGGGCTAAAAAGAGAATAGTTGAACCATGTTGGGGGTTCTAGAGGTTCCTCGAACCACTCAAACCACTGACATCTTTTCTTTTTAGAAATTTATGAAGCATTTAGTCAAGGTAAGGGAATGGGTGAAACAAGAAAACACCAGGGGCATGTTTTTAGCACAAGGAGGTCTATTGAGGACCTTTAAAATCAATAAATAATGATGGGCGTGACTTTTTCAAATAACAGTGAGGCACAAACTCAAGATCTTTTACAAATTTTGAAGTTGGTGGGGCAAGGCTCTAACATTGTCTTTAGTTGGGGATGGGTGCCTCATGTAGGCATAGCGAGAATCTGGCTATCTCTAAGAGTAGACAAAAAGGGAAAAGCCAAAACAAGGAGGGATGGTGAAGAAACAAACACATAGACATATATACACAAGACAAAATACAAAGGGAGAATATATAAGTCAAAATACCTCACCATTTAGGAAAAGTAATGCTTCATATGCTAACCATGAACCAGCCACTCCATGAATTATCCACTCAGATTCTTGAGATGATATAGTGATGCAGGAGCATCCTAGGTTACAAATCAATCTTGCATCAACCAAAAATATTTGCATTCTTTTCTTTTCTTGCATTTCAGTCATTTGTAGTTCAACATTTTCTACTACATTCTACCGCATCTTTATTTCAGAGCCCGCAGAGCATGAATTAGCTTATATGCCATATCAGCTACATCATACTCATATTTCAGGAGATTTGGACTTGTTTGTGGAAAGTTATCGCTATCAAAAAATCATTAGCTTTCACAGAATAGAGCATTCATCAGTCAGCATGATCATACAAGATTTGTGGAGCACTTTTGTGACTTGCAGAGCCTAATGGAACATCACACAAGGTAAATAGTGACTAGATAGACCTTCATGGAGAACCGCATCAAGTTTCATTTATTTGCAGAGCACTACCAAGAGTTGTAGGCTGACCTACATGTTTCCTACACATTTCATCATTCATTGAAGTTTGAGACCTCTTAAGGTCAATGCAGAGGATTCTATGAGCTAGAGGATCATGATATATATACATCTGTTAAATGCATTAGTAAGACATTCAGTAGTTAGTGATATGATAAGATAGAATAGATAGATAATTGCTTTCTGGAAGCACTTCAATGCCATATCTTTCATGTATTTTGTAACCCAAAAAGCAGACCTGTGAGCCCTTTGATTGTAGCCCACATGTTGTCAGCATATAAGCATTGTGATTGTTTGATATATTGAGCATATGAATCTTCCATTGTATTCTATTATTGTGTTGTTTCCATTGTGTTTACTCTAGCTACATGGTTGGACAATCCCTTCTTAGGACCCTCCATCCATGACTACACCATATAGATTGTTACCATAATCATCTACAAATTCATATAGACCAAGCCATAAAGGATCAAACTTCCCATGTTTTCCTTTGTCCTCTGATCTAACATTCCATATGAGAACCACATCTCTAATTTGGAAGTTCCTTTGAAGTGATCCTCTGTCAAACAAATGTTTCACCACTTGTTTCTATGATAATACCTTATCATATGTGGATCTCCTAATTTCATCTAGCTATGTTAGCTCTAATATTCTTTGAAAAATTGCACCATCTTCTTCTTCTTTAATGTCATGCAATAATTTATATGCTGGCAATTCTAGGTTGATCGACACTTTTGTTTCCACTTCATACACAAGTTCAAATGGGCTCTTACTAGTAGCATGTTTATAAGTTATCCTATCAACCCATAATACATACTTCAATTTAATGTCACACCTTTTCTTGTTCACATCTAGAGTCTTATAATCTTCTTGATGCTCTTATTGTTGGATTTAGCTTATCCATTGCTTTGGGGATGATAAGGAGATGAGTGAATCATATTAATCTCATTTTTAGAACACATATTTGAGATATCTTGGGATCTAAAGAACATAGAATTATTAGCAATAATCCTTATAGGCACACCAAATTTTATTATTATGTTTCTCATCAAGAACTCTACTACCACCTTAGATGCAACATTGTGGTTTGGGATTGCCTCAACCCACTTGGTGAAGTATTTAGTTGCTATAAGGATCTATTTATGCCCATTAATAAATCTCTCTTGAATTTCTCCTATAAAGTTGATCCCCCACTGCTGAAAGGGAGCCTCAACTATGATTGTCATGAGGGGGAGGGCACCTTCAAAATTTAGCTTACCTAAAAACCTTTGGCAAACATCACATTTCCTTACTATTTCAACATCTTTAATTAATGTTGGCCACCAATTACCTACCCTGAGAACCTTGTGTGTGGTGGTTTTAGTCTTGAAGTGTCCTCCAAACACACCTTGATGACATTTACTAATCACTCTTCTGGATTTTTGTTGATCTAAACATTTAAGCAACAACCCATCATGACTTCTCCACATTAAATCATATTGAATCAGTACATACCATTGGGACTACTGTTAGAACACACTGATATACTGAGAGGGGGGGTGAATCAATATATGCCACTTTTTAAAACAATTCTACTGTAACAACAAGATCTTCACTGCATCAATCAAAATATGAAAGAACTATGCAAGCATAGGAAAAATCACACATCCACACAAGAGACCATAACACCAGATTTATGTGGAAACTCAAGATGGGAAAAACCATGGTGAGCAGGTTCCTTGGATCTACTATCCAAATTTAGCCTCACAAAAATGAAACAATGAATTACAATATTTTGTAGGCTCCAACCCACAAGAATTTCAACCTGAGGACTGCAATCCTTTTTACAAATTTGTAGGCTCCAACCTACCAGAGACTTCAATCTCAAAACAAACTGAGCATCAACCCAACAATAGGCTCCAACCTATCTGAGGCTCCAACCTCCCATACAAATGGAGCTACAACTTAGGAAACTAAAATAGTAACAAAAACATTCAGTACTTACACATATTGTGTGAACTCAGGATCTTCAAATCATGTCCTTCGTATCCTTCAACTTCGCATATCTCCACATGCCTAATTTCTTGGTGTTTGCATGTATTTCACTTCTCATTCACATTCGCTTGTATTCAAATATTTCACTTTAGTATTCGTAGACATAGATAGATATTTCGATGCAAAGCTCACATACTTGTTCACACACACGGATACACCCAAAGGCACAAACTGGTCTTTCTTATATATCCTTTTGTAGAACAAATGATTTTCCATGTTGGCATAGCATAGAAAAAACATTCTCCAATGTCGAATTAGCATTCTCCCAAGGTCAACATCAATCTGAAATTTCTCTTTTTAACACAGGGCCCAATTCACATATATTAAGGTCAACCCAAAAATAGGTCTAGTACCAAAACTGAACAATCCACACGTTACTGAAGTGGCGCCAATAATTAAAATTTTAAATTCCAACGTATGGATTTCAATGTCAGCTAATGCATTAACTTAAAACATCCTCCAAAGTCAGCCTTAGAGTTTTGAATCTTGATATTCTACCCTTTGTATCTTTTCCTTTTGCATTAATTGAACTCATAGAGCATCAAAGATCAGGCTTCTAGTCTTTTGCCTTCCTCTTTGAAAGCCTTAGAGAGTCTCCTCCAGTCTTATTGGATTCTTCCGTAGTAGAGCTATCGAGCACTGGGCTTCTTGTCTACTGCCTTCCTTATTGGGTGATGAGCTTCCTGTCTATTATCTTCCTTATTGGGTGACGGGCTTCCTATCTATCGGCTTCCTTATTAGGCGATAGGCTTTGTTCAAATTTAGCCATGTGTCAATAGTTCACATCAATGTGCCCCTCATCGGGTCCCACTTAACTAACGTCATGATCATGTGCTCTACATCCACATGGAACACACTAATACCACTCTTTGAAGTCCTTCAGTTAAGCTTGTACATGTGGCAGCCTATCGCAACAACATAGAATTGACTTGGCTCTGACAAGTTTTGTCCTATGCACGGATGCGCTACCAATTAAAGAAGTTGAAGGATATGTTAATTAGCATATATCGGAGTTCATGTGTTAGGATTTCTAAGTAACATCTTCTCATTTGAATCCAACAAGGAATATCTCCACCCTCCAGGACTCCTGATCACTTAGCATATATCAGAGTTCGTGCACTAGGCTTTCTAATTAACACCTCATTTGAATTCAACAAGGAACATATGTGCCCTCCAACTCCTGAAAGCAATAACTAATACTCACAAGTTGTCAGAGCTTCATGATTGGGCCTTCCACTCTGGCCCTTCTTATTTCCTCAACCTGGAGAAGGGGTAAGGCTGAATCCCCAAACTCCGATGATCACCAGAAAAACTGCGAACCAACTTTTACCGATACTTTAGGTAGAAATCATTCATGCCTTGATATCTTTTCTTTATCATCTTCATCTCTGAACTTCCTTTTGACATCAATGACAACACTTCCAACAATCTTTCCCTTTGTCATTGATGGCAACACAAACATAATCTATCTCTATCTCTGCTCTTACTCTATCTCTTTTGCAATTGCTCCCCCTTACTCTATCTCTCCCCCTTTGACGTCAATGGCAAAGGAAAGTAACCAACTTCTTTCCTTACAGAAATCTAAAACTATCAAGACAAGCTCCCCCTAACTATAATACTTCTCCTCACCATGTCACACCAAACTTTGATCATCCAAGTTGTCTTCTTTCTACCTGCTCCCCCTGAGAGGTAGCCACTGTCCAAACAGGGATGAAGGATATGCCTTGTGCTGCTCCCCCTAGATAGATGCTTCATCATAAGGTTTTACTGATTTGGTGAGAGTGATATCACTCCCAACTTCTTCCTTAAGTATTCAAATGTGTCTTTAGGAAGAGGCTTTGTGAAGATATCTACAATCTAATCCTTTGTAGGCACATACTCCAATTTGACATCCTAATCTACAACCTTTTCTCTCAAGAAATGATACCTAATGGATATATGTTTTGTTCTAGAATGCATCACTGGATTCTTAGATATATTAATTGCACTTGTATTATCACACAGAATAGAAATAGGCTCATCATACATAACTCTGATATCACTTAGTGTCTTCTTCATCGATAAAACTTGAGTGCAACAAGTTGTTGCTGCAATGTATTCTGCTTCTATTGTTGATAAGGCAATTGAATCTTGTTTTTTGCTTAACCATGAAACCAATCTACCACCTAGAAAGAAATCCCCACCACTTGTGCTCCTTCTATCATCAGTGTTGCCTACCCAATTTGCATATGTATATGTTGTCAAAGAGAAATCCTTTCCCTTCTCATACCATAATCCATAGTCCAATGTGCTCTACAAATATCTCAAAATCCTTTTAACAACCTTTACATGAGTTTCTTTTGGATCAGCTTGAAATTTGGCCATCATACAATCAACTTGCATAATGTCTGGCCTTGAGGTAGTCAATTACAATAAACTTCCAATCATGGATCTATATAGAGTCTGATCAGCTTGAGGTGACTCATCATCCTTGCTTAGATGACAACCTATAACCATAGGTGTTCTCATAGGTTTGCAATCTTCCATACCAAACTTTTTCAACATCTCCTTGACATACTTAGTTTGTGAAATAAACATGCCCTTGTCTGATGGAGCAATTTGAAGTCCAAGGAAAAATGAAATCTCACCAATCATAGACATCTCAAATTCTTTTTGCATTTCTTCAACAAACATCTTGCACAACTCCTAATTTCCACCAAAGATAATATCATCAACATATACTACAACTATCAACATGTCATCACACACAATCTTGATATAAAGATTGTTATCAACAATCCCCTTCTCGAAACCTCATTGGTGTAGCTATTTGTCCAACCTTGCATATCATGCCCTAGGTGAATGTTTGAGACCATATAATGCCTTCTTGAGTCTACATACCATATTCTGATAGCTAAAATCCTTTAGGCTGCTCTATGTAAACTTCTTCTAAGTCACCATTCAAGAAATCAGATTTGACATCCATTTGATATACCTTGAATTCTTTGTGAACTACAAATGCAAGGAACATCCTTATTACTTCCATTCTTGCCACAGGAGTAAACATCTCCTCAAAATCAATGCATTCCACTTGTGAATAGCCCTAGTAGACCAATCTTGCTTTGTTTCTAACAACTTCTCCATCTTCATTCAACTTATTTCTGAAAACCCACTTGGTTTCAATCACATTCTTGTCCTTTGGCCTTGGAACAAGTTCCCAAGTTTTTTTCTTCTCAATCTGGTTTAACTCTTCTTGCATTGCATCAATCCAACTTTCATCCTTGTTGGCTTCAAAAAAAATCTTTGGTTCTATCTTAGACAACAGTGAGAAGTTTACTTGTTCTTTAAGTCTTCCCCTAGTCATAACTCAATCATTCTTATCTCTAATTATCTAATTTTTAGAATGATTCTTTTGAATGAACTTTGTAGGTGACTTGGTGGTCTCTATGGGTGTATGTTCTTCTGCAACTTCATTTTCTTCTTATGTGCTGACTGAATCATCTGAGCAACAGGCTAAATCATCTGAATAGACATAATCTTGATCATGTGTGGGTGCATGTAGCTTTTCATCAACCCTAACATTTGCACTCTCAACTATCTTCTTTAGTCTCTTGTTGTAACATTTATAAGCCTTGCTTCTAGTTGAGTAACCAAGAAAAATTCCTTCATCTGATCTTGAGTCAAACTTACCCAAATTATCTTCATCTCTTCTAATGTAGCATTTGCTTCCAAAAATTCTAAAATACTTGACTGATGCAGGTCTGCCCTTCCATAGCTCATATGGTGTCTTAGTGTTGGTCACTCTGAGTTGTCCTCTGTTTAGGATATAAACAATAGTATGAACTACTTCTTTCCAATGTACATTAGGTAGATTGGCTTCATTCAACATTGTTCTTGCCATCTCCTGAATTGTTCTATTTTTTCTTTCAACTACTCCATTTTGTTGGGGAGTCATTGTAGCAGAGTATTGTCTTTTTATCACATGTTCTTCACAGAATTCTTCAAATTCATTTGATGTGAACTCACCACCTCTATCTGATCTTAAACACTTGATTATAGCATTCTTTTCTTTCTCAACCATGGATTTGAAGATCTTAAATCTACTGAATGCTTCTGATTTATCTTTCAAAAAAGTAACCCATGTCATTCTAGAGTAATCATCAATGAGCAACATGAAATACCTTTCACCTTGGAGAATTCTTGTTTTGGTAGGACTACATAAATATGTATGAATCAGTTCCAAAGGATTGGTAGAAGAGTACTCCTTGGTCTTGAACACGGTCCTTGTTTGCTTCCCAATTTTACATTCCTTACAAAAGGTGCTAGTAGGCTGCTAGCAATCTTCAACATGTCTCTAACTAAAAGTTTAGAGCCGATCTTCACAAGATTGTCAAAGTTGATGTGCCCCATCCTCTTATGCCACAACCAACTCTCATCAGTTTGTCCTAAAAGGCAATGCTTTCCTTTTACTTCACAAAGATTGTACAAGTTATTCTCTATTCTGCTTGCTTATGCCACAAGTTTGCTGTGCTTGCTCTTCTAATTTCACATCCTTGTGCATTGAAAATAAGATTATGTCCTTTGTTTCACATCTGACTTACACTAAAAAGATTGTGCTTGAGACCTTCTACATATAGAACATCTTCAATCCTATTCTTTCCATCAATACTTACTGAATATGAAAACATTTAGAGGACAACAAAAACATTCTCTAATGTCAAATCAACATTCTCCCAATGTCAGCATCAATATGAAATTTCACTTTTTAACATAGGGCCCAATTCACATATATTTAGGTCGACCCAAAAATAGGTCTAGACCCAAAACTGAACAATCCACACATTATTGAAGTGGCACCAACAATTAAACTTTTGAATTCCAACGTGTGAATTTCAATGTTGGCTAATGCATTAAATTAAAACATCCTCCAAAGTCATCCTTAGAGTTTTGAATCGTGAGATTCTGCACTTTAAATCTTTTCCTTTTGTATTAATTGAATTCATGGAGCATCAGAGATCGGGCTTCCAATCTTCCGCCTTCCTCTTTGAAAGATTTAGAGAGTCTCTTCCGGTCTCATTGGATTCTTCCTTAGTATAGCTATCAAGTGCAAGGCTTCTTGTCTACCGCCTTCCTTATTAGGTGATAGGCCTCCTATCTATCACCTTCCTTATCGGGTGATGGGTTCCCTTCAAATTCGGCCATGTGTTAATAGTTCGCATTAGTGCGCCCCTCATCGGGTCCCACTTAACGGATGCCACAATCATGCGCTCTACATCCATGTGGAACACACTAATACCACTCTTTGAAGTCCTTCGACTGTCCTTGTACATGTGGCAGCCTATCGCAACAGTGCAAAGTTGACTTGGTTCTGACAACTATCCTCTGCGCGGATGCACTACCAATTAAAGAATTTGAAGGATATATCAATTAGCATATATTGGATTTCGTGTGGCGATCTTTCTAAGTAACATCTTCTCATTTAAATTCAACAAGGAATATCTTCACCCTCTGACTCTCGATCACTTAGCATATATCAGAGTTCGCGTGTCAGGTTTTCTAAGTAGCATCTTCTCATTTGAATTCAACAAGGAACATCTCCTCCCTCTGACTCCCAATAGCAATAACTAATACTCATAAGTTGTCAGAGCTTCACGATCGAGCCTTCCACTCTGGTCCTTCTTATTTCCTCAACCTAGAGAAGGGGTAAGGTTGAATCCCCGAACTTCAATGATCACCAGAAAAACTACAAACCAACTTTTGTTGATACTTTAGGCAGAAATCATTCATGCCTTACCGTCTTTTCTTTGTCATCTTCATCTCTGAACTTCCTTTTGACATCAATGACAACACTTCCAACAACTACAATTTGAGTGTTCTTTGTTGATTTTCATTCATCTCGAGAGGACAACATATTTTTTTCTAGATAAAAGATAACATTAGCATGCCATGGGTTGTCTTTCAAATGACAAGAGCCTACAACACAAATGGAACTTGTTTCATTCACCTCTATTGCATTTAGGTTAGCATCTACCATTAGTTTAGCTAGGCCTTGACCTCTAACCAACTTGGTAACCTGCACCTCCATGTCATATTCTTGGATCTTATTAATCCATCTACACCTTCTACCTAAGGCTTCTTTCTAAATGAATATATCCTTCATTGTTGTATGTGGCACATAAGCAATGATTTTTGCACCCATGAGATATGATATAATTTTTTTGACAACTTTAACAAGGGTGTATGCATGTTTTTCCATTATTGAATACTTTAGTTATGTATCTTGTAATGATTTACTAAAGAATGAAATAGATTTCTCATATCCATCCTTATTTTTCTGAAGTAGGACAACAACTATGGTGTGAAAAAAAAAGCAAAGGAAAACAACTAGAAAGACTTGGAGTAATCTAGGATTATCAAGACCAGTGCATCTTTGAGAGCTTCCTTTATTTCCACGAATGCTTTGACTGGTTCCTTTCTCCATGTAATTAGTTATTCTTTCTTTAGCATCTTGGAGATGGCATGGGTCTTCTCAGCAAAGTAAGGAACAAATCTTTTTACAAAGTTAATTTTCCCAAAGAAAGATTGGACACCTTTGACTGACCTAGGTTGAGGAATGAGGTCAATTACCTTCACTCCTTCTAGATCTATCCTCACCCCAACTTTTGACACAACGTGCCCCAGTAACTTACCTTCTTCAACTCCAAACATACATTTTTTGGGATTCAAAGAAATCCCATACTCAAGGCATCTCTCGAATATCATGTCTAGATGTTTGTAGTGATCTTTTCTTTTTTTGAAAAATGTAGTTGGATCGTCTTGGTATACTACCATGATCTCATCAATGAGGCCTACAAAGGAAACATCCATTACCCTTTGAAATGTTGAACCTACATTTTATAAACTAAATGGCATTCTCACATAAACATAGGTGCCCAAAGGAGTAGTGAATGTTATCTTATGTTGCTCTGACTCCTTGACAACCACTTGGTTGTACCCTGAGAATCCATCTATCATGGACATTAATTCTAATCTGATTACCTTTTTTAGAAAATGGTCCATGTTCAGGAGAGGATAGTTGTCCTAAAGAGATTTAATGTTCAAATTCCTAAATTCCACACATAACCTTATGTTCCTATTCTTCTTTCTTACGAGAACTACATTAGATATCCACTCTGAGTGTCGAATAAGATTGATTATACCTCCTTCCTTTAGCTTTACTAATTCCTTCTACATCTAATGAGCAAGAGTGGGGTTGATCAGTCTTTGATTTTGTGCAAAAGGTTTTGCATTAGGCTGGAGAGGAATGGTGTGCTAAAATGAATCCTCCCTATAAACTTTGAACTCATAAGACCATGCCAAATATTTCTTGAACTTTCTCAATAATGCAATTGGCATTTGATTTTCATTTGGCTTCAGCTTCTTAACAATGTAAACCATCTTGGGTGTTTCTTCAATTCCTAGGTTCACACCTTCAACATTATCTTCTTTTCTTTTATTCTTATATCAATATTAATTATCAAACATCATTTCTAGTGCTACAAAACCTTTGGGGATAGTATTAATCTTTAATTAGACTATTTCATTTACAAAGAAAGTTTCTTTGCCATCCTCAATTTCAACCATAGGCTACCAATCAATTACTTGATTGTCAAATTCATCAATACAATTTAAGAATCTATATATATGTTTATTGTCATCAAAAACTTGCTAGCTGTAAATATTATCAAGTATACATAGCCTTGTAAGAACTTCTACACTATATTGACAATGAGAAGAAATTGACTGCAAATCAAACCTTGATGTTGCAACTGCTAGAGCATCAGCCTCTACATTTTTTTCCCTTTCTATCCATTCAATGCCAATTGTATCAAATAAAACCATGGTATCCCAAACTACATTTTTGTATGCCATCAATCTTTTATCTTTGGCTACATAAACGCCTTTGACTTGTTGCACAACTAACTTTGAATCTCCCTAAATTTTTTAAGCACTTGATTCCATGCCTATGAGAAATGTTTAATCCAAGTATGAGAGCTTCATACTCAACAATATTATATGCTCACTATAAAGTGATCTTGAAAGGGAACTTGGAGGGTTCCCCACTAGGGGAAATTAAGACTACACCAGCACTTGAACTGTCTTTAGAACATGCACCATCAAAGAACATGGTCCCCAAATTATTTGTATCATGAACAGTGGCAGGGAAAAGGAAGAATCAACATCATTTTCATGATCCTTTTCATCATAATACCTAATAAAGTGATGAATACCAGCATCAAAGAAATTTATCTCTTCAGTATTCTTGTAACGATCCTCAATGGTGTCTAGTATCTTATTTTTCTCTATGTAGTTTTACTTCTTCTCCATACAATGGGATAGTAGCATATGACAAATCCATTTGGATACTACCTCCCATAGATGTTGCCCACTTGCTAGATAACAACATACCCCACTTGGCAAGACAATCAACAATGGTTATGTCCATTAGAAATGATTTATCTAGGTATGCAGCAAGCTAAACTTCAACATTGTTTACAATTCCAATTACATTCACTTCTATAGAATCCATGGCAAAACATTTTCCATAGGACTTGGACAGTTATAAACCTAATTCATTCATGACTTGAAGTGGCATGGCATTACTAAAATCTCTAGAGTCTAACATGCAGTTATGAAGCAACCATCCATTAATTATTAGAGTAGTGTAAAAGGGATCAACACTTAATTGGTTGTAGCAAGTTTCTTAGATAAACCTCTATAGTATCTTCACTATTCTTTTCCTCTTCAACACTATTTTGAACAACAGTATCTAGTGCACTTACAATAGTGATGTAAGATAACACCCTCTCCCTATGATCAAGAATTCTAAGGACTTCCCTTACTAGTACTGAAATCCTAATCTGGCTTATGATTCATACAACATCAATAGGACTATAACTAGGAAGCCTGGTGTTCCATGTGGAACAGTTACAACATTTCCAATAGGAAGGAAAGGTATGACAAGGCCAAAGGGAGTAACATCCTTACCTTTTGTTCCTTTCTTCTTTTCTTTGTCCTTTTCTTGTCCCCTCAACAGTTGGGGCTGATTTTGCTTGACTTTGTCATTCAGATTGCTTATCAATTGGATAGTTGTAGCACTTGATGGTGTAGCATGCTCTTGTTATTTAGGCACATTTTTTCTTTGGTGTCTATTGTTGTACTAAAATATTCTTCTTTTCTATCATCTTCTTGGTAGCACTGTTATCTCTTGTTCCATTTGTTGCATATGTTGTCATTGATGTCAAAGGAGTAGTTATCAAAGGAGTTGTTATGTGAAAGACATGAACATGTTATATCTGTCATACTATCACTGAAACATGAAAATGGATTAATATCATCCGTACACATTTGTACTTTATCTTCTAAAGTTCATCAATGCACCTCATCTTCTGAAGTTCATGGATAGATGAAGTTTGTCAAAGTATTATGTTATTGATGTTTTTATGGAATTGTGATTGTCACATTTGTTGTCACTTGGTGAGGTTGCATGAAGTATGAACTTGTTTGAGAAGTTGTTAAGTTATCAAGAATGTCAAAGGCATAAAAGATTGTATAACATTCTACTGCAGATGAAGATATGACCTTGCGGTTTGAAGGATAGCTATAGATAGCTATAAGGTGTGTATGATCCAAATTTCAGAGTATAAGAACTGCTGCAAAGACATCTGGAGTGAGCAGAATGAAAATAGTGTTATTGCAGTAAAAGACTGTCAGAGATGATGATACAAAATGCTATCGCATTCCACCGCATCTGCATATATGACTAGGTGATTTGGAGATTATGTAAAGCAAAGAGAAAAGAATGACATACTCAAGTTTCAAAGGATATAAAGTACCACAAGTGTGTTTTTCAATGTTCTAAGTTGAGACTATGTGACTGGCTTGTGTAAAGGATACCGACATTAGTGTTTGATTGCTTGTGCCAACTAGTAGAAGCATGGACCAGAAAAAGGAGTGTATGAGATGGTTTTTTAGGTCACATAATGTTTGTGGTATGGACCGCTTGATGATATTTCACTTCTCTGGTACCGCATAGGGTTTGGAGCTGATGTATGAAAGGCTAAGTGTCTGTGGAGCTGACATGGTGTATCTGAATGTTTGCGTCGTGTGTATGGAAGTGTGCACCAACAAGAAAGTTTGGGAGGAAGTAAAATGAGTCTAGTAGATCCTTTGGTATGAATTGCATAATGGGATTTACTCCTACGTTACCACAGATGATTTGGGAGCTAACAAGCAAGGTTGGCTACATGTTCATGATACACGTTACCTTAAGGCCGACAAATTTGATGTTTAGAAGACTTGCAGAGGATATATATGAATGTAAAAATATTGCTACAAGTGTGTGGAATATGTATGATGACAAGTGAATGATCTGAAGAGAGACAAGTAACTCTGTAAGCAATAATGCATAACCTATAGAAGAGTTAGTATTGCAGAGGTATTCAACCTATCACAATCAATCAGATGATCAAGAAGATATCAGAGATGATGGTACAAAGGTGTTTGAGTCATCATGTAAGAACCCTTACTAAATCTGATTTGAATTTCTAATTTTGTTCCAAATTTTCTGATTTGTTTTCTTGTTTGTTTTCAATGGTTTTTATGAGTTTTCAATGTGGGAATGCATTTTCTATCTTAAGATGCCAATATAGAACCAATTTCCAATGAAATAACAACCAACTTAAGGATTGAAATTAAAAATCATAAGTCTGATATAACTTAGAACAACAATGAGATCTTATTTCAAATTAAATATTTGAATAAGAAGAGTGTTTACAACATACCCAATTTGGTCACACTTCTTCTTAGTATAATATTATAATATTAGATCATACATGACAATAGATGACAAATGGATGATCGATTTGATGGTTGTTTCCCACAATAATGTTTGATATGAATCTGTAGATGATGACAATGCTAAATCAACTCCAAAATTGACCTCAATTCTCCTCTAATGATAGAGCGATGGATCCTCTAGGTAGCCGCCAACCTTAGGTGGATGATAGGTATCCAATGGATGATGAAAATGTTGTTCAAACCCTTAATCTATCAACCGATTATGACTACAGAGGTTTGATGTACAATCTAATTGCAAAAATGATATGGAACAATCACTCCAAAGGTGGTGCCAATTCCACCAAACAAACTCAAACCCTAGGCGATCACAAGGATGATATTTCACCTTCAACAAACCTTTAATTTGCAATTATAAGAGCCTAGATCTACCAAGTAAACCCTTATGATATGAATTGCTATCCAAACCCTAGTGACCAACAATATGGAAACTCAAATCTGCCCTCAAAAAGCCAATGATTCCATCATAAAATCATGCAATATCAATGCCAAAGCGTTCACCAATAACCTACAATTATTATCCTTCAATCTCCATCATAACAAATTGACATTTTGGCACAAATCGTGTCAATTTGTCTTTCAAACCCTAGCTGTCATAAACCTACAGAAATGATATGTCCTTGTAGCTCTAAACAAATGCAAAAACTTGCAACTAAGTCAAATGGTAAACCCCATATGGATTCACCTCACAAAGTGGAGTGGTCTTCGTCCAAACCACTAATTTTCTATGGGTTTTCATCCTCATAAAATAGGTCAAAACAAAGTTGCAACTCAAAGAGAAAATCTCCAAATATCAAATGACAAATACACAATGATCCAAAATTACTTTCAAATGCCCTTTTTATAATCCACAAGTTGAGCACCCAAATTTTCCATAATTCATCTTGCTTTCATGTCCACATCCATAATAAAATAATATTTTATTTTAATTTTCCCACCTCCAATTGGGACGTCTAAGTCAAGGAATAAAATATTATTTTATTTTTATTTTATTTTTCTTTTCCAAGTGGGATGCCACCCTTGGCATTAAAATATTAATATTTTATTTTTATTTGTCATTTTATTTTATTTTCATTTTCTCTTTATTTTTCCCACTTTCCATCCTCCAAGTGGGTCGCTCCACTCCAAGGCAAATTATTTAATTAATTTTGACTTCACCATAATTACCACAAAATTACTCCAAGTCATAATCCAACTTTGTTTTACCAAGGAAAAATAGTTGATTGCATGATTTAACTACTCAAAGTGACTTTCCATTCTTAAAGCTTTAAGTTATTTTTCAATTTTCCAAATATCTAAGTTACTTTGCACAATGGCTCAAAAGGGGATAGTACACATCAGAACAAGTCAAGGATGTCAAAGTGTTATCAGAGATATTGTTGTGGAGGTAATTGAGTCATCAGTCAAGAGTTGCAGAGCAAAGGTTGGTGACTCATCTTGTAAGTGTTGTAGCACTTCAGGGAGTCGGTGCTTCCTTTGGGTTGGTGCCCATAAAACTTTGTATCAGGGAGTTGGTGCTTCCTTTGGGTTGGTGCCCATAAAATTCATTGTAAACTTCCTTTTCATTTGTGAGGCTGGATTTGGATAGTAGATCCAAACAGGTGGCTCACCGTGGTTTTTCCCTTCTTGGGTTTCCACGTAAATTTGGTGTTATGTGTGTTTGTGTGTGTTCTTTTTCTTTATGTGGTTTAAATGTTTACATTGGATTGGATACATCTAAAGGGAAAGAATTTGAATATATATTGGTTCACCCCCTCAGTATATTTGTGTGTTCAACAATTGGTATCAGAGCCAAGTTCCTTGATACAGTCTAACAACTGAAAGTAGATCTTGGATTGGAACACATGGCAGGTCAACAAGGATCATCCTCTGATTGTGCAATTATATGTGGTTTGACAAACACTGAATTTGTTAAAGTGATACAATGCAAATCTGCTAAGGATATCTAAAAAAAACTCTATAACATCTATGAAGGCATTCATTTCTCATCTAAAAGTGAAAGAGAAGAAGCCCTACTTATGGCAAATGAAGTCTTGGATAATGATAAGAACCCTACGGAGGATGTTGAAGACATGACAGTCATTTATGAAGAAGAATGTGAAGTTGATCTTGAAGGAGAATGCATTTTTTCTCTGGATGATCTAAGATTAGTAAGGAAGGAGAATAAATAATATAAGGCTAAGCTTGAAGAATCAGAAGAAGCCATTATTAACTTGAAGATTCAAATTGAAGAAGGTAAAAGAGTTGTAGATTGTTTGAACACTAAGCTCAATGACAAAACATATGAATGCATTAGACTTGAAGAAGAAATTGTCTCCCTAAGGAAGGAACTATAGAAAGCTAAGGATCAGATAGACCGGACCCTAAAATTTGAGAAAAGCACAATCATTCTTGATGAAATGATCAGTGATCAAAGATCACCTAAGAATAAGGCCGGCCTTGCCTTTTAGAAAGGACAGAGCACAAAAACAAATGAATCAGTAAATAAGCCTATGCTAAAGAAGACAGAACCAAGTATAGAGACATCTAAGAAGACTGTAGCTGAGAAGGAAAAGATGGATGATGGATTCACAAAGGTTAGAGATTTGAAGAAGAGATTTAGGGGTTCTCCTGCAAGACAATCTGCTATAATCAGGTTCTCTCCATTCTTTATGGTTACTATTATTCATGTAATAGGTTTGGTCATAAGGTTGTTGATTGTAGAACTAAGACAAGAAGAAATGGTTATATGAGAAAAAATTCATTTATGCCTCCAGAATATGGTGTTATCTACTACAAGTGCAATAACTTTGGGCATGAAACAAGATTTTGTAAAAGTGGTTTTGTGAAACCACCTAACCAATACAAGAAGATGGAAGATACCCTGAACAAGCAAAAGAAGGAATTTACAAAAACATGGAAAAGGAAACAAGAGAAAGATAATGAGAAGTAGTAAGAGCCTATGCTTGTGTCTCATACACAAGATCTCATATTAGATTAAGGAAAGGCATGGGTTCAGGCGGAGCTAATAATTGCATAATCTTCTGGCTCCCTGAAAAGAATGAGATACCACATCCGGTAAAGTGAATAAAAATGAAAGCAAGGCATACAAGTGATTTGATAAGAAACTGACATAAGGATATGTTAATAAGGCAAGACCAAATCAAGAACTCAAATCTCTGAAACAAAAAATTGAAAGGCAGAGGAATTCTGAATGGAAATAGGTTTCTATAAACCTATAGAACTCTCCGGTAGCTGTGTTGAATACAAGGAATACTGAGAGGGGGGTGAATTAGTATTCTATAAAACTATTCTTTCACATTTTCTTTAATCCATTTACCAAATTCAATAACATGAAAGCAAAATAAACATAAGAAGAGTAGCCAGAAAGTCATAACACATAGACACCAAGATTTTTACGTGGAAACCCCAAAAAGGGAAAAACTACGATGAGTGTTAGCTCACAATATATTATGATATCAAAACTAGATTACAAAAAGGCTCACTGCCTTAGGGCCCATTGCCCAAGGACTCATTGTCCAAAGAAGTGCTCACTGCAATAGGCTCACTGCCATAAAGAAAATAAGATAGAGAAGGGTGGCTCACTGCCAAGAAAGAAATGTTATAGATGCATCTATAGAATGCTAGAGTATAGTTCCAGTGATAGCTCAATATACAAATTCAAAGGTCTTCATTATGTCTGCCCTGCTTTTCTGCTCTACTTCACCTATACTCCGTTCTTCTGCCCTCTGCACTCTTACTGTACTTTTCACATCACAAATTTGGAGTAGGATCGCATACACATAATCACACTAATGCATCACATCGAAATCCATTGGGTATTTATATCTGCAACAAGATCTAACTCAAAATTTGGTTGGCTTGCCAGTGATGAAACGTGTACACAAAAATTATACCTTGTCAGCTTGATCCTTTGCACAATTGGTAATGCGAATCCATACAATCATTTAGGAACCTTCACATAGGTCTGGACCTATTATAGAACCACTTATGATGACAATCTAAATAATATATCTTTACCGCACATTGATCCAACTGTGTGTCAGCTTCCTTCTTATGTATACTCTTAACCTTGTTGTCTGTCATAACACAATTGCTAATGCGGACCATGCTAGACTCCAAAATTCATATCAAACATTCATTAGGCATTACCAATCATACCTTCATAACCGTAGGTCATAATATTTTTGTGTGGCAAGATGCGGATCACTGAACTGATGACTCTGTCTTTGTGAAACACTGTCAAGTTGAATGCCAATACTTGGAAGCTTGTAGATGATCTTCTAGTGGACTTCAGACTTTGTAAATATGGAATTAGATGCTTCTCATATGTGTTTACTTCACCTCCAAACCACACATCGAAACAACCAATAGCAGAGGAATGTGGATCGAAATACTTAGGTGATCTGCACTATTTATTAACTAGACTCTACTTACCCGGACTTAGACAATTCACATTATGACTTCCGGAGATTGTCAAAACATGAAACTTGGAATATAATACCATCAAACAATTATATGCACATACCAGAACCGTAAACCAAAGTCTTCATCTGCAGAGGAGTACTAGCTGAATCACTGTCACTACCTTAGTAAACTACTAACACTTAGTCAAATTGACTAAGTCATTCTTTCCAGACCAAAAATACTATGCATAACCTGTCTCAAGAACTGTCTCCAATCATATCTAGTTGTTGTCATCAATGACAACATTAAATCTCCAACATATCAGCAGTGTCTCTTGACCATGTTGCCAACAATCTCCCCCTTTGGCATTGATGGCAACACTTAGTGAAAAATGCTCACACCGCTACCCCTTACTATGTACACTCTATTTTTATTCTTCCTTAAGATGTTTGACCATTTTTCACTGGTTCTTCTTCTCCCCCTTTGACATCAATGGCAAAGGTGTATGTCCAAGTAACAAAATTGTGTCAAAATTGCAAAATTGTTATACTTGTCTGCATATGTACAGGTGCAATCATATAGCTTCCCTACTAAAAGGTGGAGAGGATGTCTAAGTAAATGACTTTCAATTGAGCTATCTCTCCATCCCATTTGGACTTGGCACTATTCAAATTTTGAATGTTTCCATTCACTTGAAACACTAATTCCTCTGCTCTTTCTACTGTAGTAGGCACACCAGTTATTGTCTTTGCCTTTGTTACCTCTGCTAGAAGACCAGTGATAGAATCAATCTTGGATTCTATTATTTCTTTGACTTGGCACATTCTGCTCTTAGTGGCCTCTTTCTTGTTCTATAGACTGCTTATCTTTGCACGAATGCCTTCAATTTAGAATTTATGAGCCTTTTGAGTTGCTCAAATGGTGTCAGAGTTGTATCTTTCTATAGTCTAGGCATCAATTTCTCTAAAACAGTAGATGCCTTATCAATGAGCTCACTGTCTTGAATATGAGACCTCAAGATTTCTTCCTAAGCTTTGGCTTGGACAATTGACACTAATTTGAATTTCTGCAGAGGTGACATTGAGGCAAAGTTTATTGGTTCTTGCAGCAACTCAGGTGAATCCAAAAACTGAGCTTCTTGTTGCTTCTCCAAGAACTCTCTGACTGACTCAACAGGGTCTTGTGTAACTACAACAGTGTCTCTTATCATTTCTTCTTCTTTAGAATGCTCCGGAGGATCTTGATCCTCAGCTTCTTTCTCATCAGTTATATGTTCTGGAGAAGGGTTCTTCTTATCTTGCTCATCCTCTTGATTTCCTTGATCAACATTTTCAGTTTGCTACGGGGGACTTCAGTATTTTCAGGAATCTTATCTCCTTCTTGCTCTTCCTGATCACCAGTTACATTTTGTTCTAGAGGGATTTCAACATTCTTAGGAGTTTTATCCTCTTCTTGTTCCTTCATCTCTTCATCCTTCCTTGGGCTTACCGGAGGAGTCTTTGTTTGATTCAGGTCTTGCTCAGAGCTGTCTTCTAGAAGAGGATTGTCATCACCAACATTTGTTTTTTCCTTGTCATAGATTGTTGGGATGTTGAGTTCTTTTAGGACATCAAGAGTTATTTGTTATGTGTCCTTCACCAACTTCTCTATATCTCCAGACATCAAAATGTTGGTCCTTGTTTCTATGTCAAGCTTTCTCCCAATTACCTTGTTGACTCTTGTTTTCTCTTCATCTATTATATCTGGACACAATTGTATCAAGGCATGTTCTCTTAATTCCAAGTCTTTGGCCATTGTTGCTTCTTTTCTAACAGACATGATACTGTTGAGGCTATCAAGTAGATCTATAATTACCTCAAGGAGGGCTTTGTTAAACATTTCCAAAAATTTGATCACTACAATTTCAATGATGTTCTTGTCTGCATCATTATACTCATAATACAGGTCTTCTATAGGCTTTATATTGCCATGTGCTTCCATAGCATTTAGAACATCGTCCAAATTTATTGTAGCTTCTACTTTCTTAGGCTCAATTTTCCTTGGTTGTTTCTTGTTTCAGCTCTTACCGGAGGGCTTGTCCTGTTTTCTCTTTGAGACTTCACTAGCCTTAGTCTTCATTTTATTTACCTCTCCATCTATCTCAGTCTCCTCATCATTAGCTCCTACACTAACATACATTCTTTTTCCCTTGGTTTTCATTCTTTTGTGCTCTTTTGCAGTGGTTTCCTTTGCAGGTGCTTCTACACTCATAGAAGGAGTGGGACCACAGGACTTAGATGTTGCTTCAGTAGAGGTTGAACCTCTTGTTCTTCTTTTTGGTACTGCAAGCTCCTCTATTTTCTTTTCAGGCTCTTTCAGAGCCTTCTCTGGTTCATCTTGCTTCTTTAACTCATAACTTAGTGCTAGATCTCAGCACCCACTATTTGGCTAAGGGATCAAGATATTCAATGAAATCTCCCCCTGAGACAAAGCTCCCAATTTACTTCCCGGAGGAAGTATCTACACCAGAAGCTGGTACGGATCCATCCTTAACCTCTTTTACATCCTTGTTACTCCAGATCTTGCTCATTTCCTTCTTGGTTTCTGCCGGATCAACCTTGTTCTTTCCCTTATCTTCCCTCTGCTCTATTTTCTTCTCTTCTATAGAATAGTTTCTTTTCACATTCTTGCTTCTACATAATTTTGCAACATGTCCATGTCTATTGCAATTGTAGCAAACAATATTCCTTTGTCTTTGATTCCTTCTATTGATTGGATTCATTCTTGATCTGCATTAGTTAGCCATATGCCCAAATCTATTGCATGCAAAGCATTTTCCATTGAAATATTGAGTATTCCTTACATTGTTAACACCATTCCTTATCAGAATCCTACATTCATTTGCTTTATGATCAATTCTCTTGCAATTGAAACATTGACCAGAAAATGATGGCACATTTTGATTTATTCTGCTCCTACACTGAGTAGCCTAATGACCAAACTTATTGCAATTAAAACAATATCCATTGAAAGATGGGTACCTTTGGACATTTGGTTTCCTGACTAGAGGTCTTCTAGGTCTGTTTCTCTGATTCTGAACCTATTTGCCTCTGACTCTCTTCATCTCAGTGTTAACTTGTCCTCATTTAGAGCTTTCTCCTTTTTCGAAACCCAAGCCTTGCTTGTCATTTGGGCTTTTCTGGTTGTTAATCAACTCATCAAGATTTGCAGAACTTATTTTGAACTTTTCTTTATAGCTATTAGCTACTTCCAGATCATACTTCAGAAGCACAACATCTTTTGCAAACTTTTCACATTCTTCAAACTTGCCTTTCAAGGCTCGATTTAAATGCTCCTCAATCTCTTCTTTCTCCTCAACCAGCATTGATAAACTACTTAGGGTTTCATTTGCTTCTTTCAATTGTTCACTTAGCTCTTTGCTCCTTTCCTTTGATCTCTTGATTTGCTCCCTTAGCTTTAGGATGCATTCATCAGCTTCCTTGACATTCTCCTTCAAATCCTAGATATCTGCTTCATACTTATCAAGATCTTCAAGAGCAGTTTTCAGTTCTTGATTACTGACATATATCCAATCATCAATTGTGACACTACCTAGAGTAGGATACTTTCTGGTTGCCATGTGTACAATTTCCCAGATCTTCCTTAAGCTATTAGGCTTCTTCCAAGGAACCTCGCTTTGATACCAATTGTTGAATACAAGGAATACTGAGAGAGTGGAGTGAATCAGTATTCTATAAAACCATTCTTTCACATGTTCTTTAATCCATTTCCCAAATTTAATAACATGAAAGCAAAATAAACATAAGAAGAGCAGCCACAAAGTCATAACACATAGACACCAGGATTTTTACTTGGAAAACCCAAAAGTGAAAAACCACGGTGAGTGTTAGCTCACAATATATTATGATATCAAAAATGGATTACAAAAAGGCTCACTACCTTAGGGCTCACTGCCCAAGGCCTCATTGTCCAAACAAGTGCTCACTGCCATAAAGAAAATAAGATAGAGAAGGGTGGCTCACTGCCAAGAAAGAACTGTTATAGATGCATCTATAGAATGCTAGAGTACAGTTCCAGTGATAGCTCAATATATAGATTCAAAGGTCTTCATTATGTCTGCCCTACTTTTCTGCTCTACTTCACCTATACTTTGTTCTTCTGCCCTCTGCACTCTTACTTTACTTTTCACATCACAAATTTGGAGTAGGATCGCATACACATAATCACACTAATGCATCACATCGAAATCCATTGGGTATTTATAACTGCAACAAGATCTAACTCAAAATTTGGTTGGCTTGCCAGTGATGAAATGTGTACACAAAAATTATACATTGTTGACTTGATCCTTTGCACAATCGGTAATGTGAATCCATACAATCATTCAGGAACCTTCACATAGGTCTAGACCTATTATAGAACCACTTATGATGACGATCTAAATAATATATCTTTACCACACATCGATCCAACTGTGTGTCAGCTTTATTCTTAAGTATACTCTTAACCTTGTTGTCTGTCATAACACAACTTCTAATGCAGACCACGCTAGACTCCAAAATTCATATCAAACATTCATTAGGCATTATCAATCATACCTTCATAACCGTAGGTCATAATATTCTTGTGTGGCAAGATGCGGATCACTGAACTGATGACTCTGTCTTCGTGAAACACTGTCAAGTTGAATGTCAATACTTGGAAGCTTGTAGATGATCTTCTGGTGGACTTTAGACTCTGTAAATCTGGAATTAGATGATTCTCATATGTGTTTACAACACCTCCAAACCGGACATCAAAACAACCAATAGCAGAGGAATGCGAATCGAAATACTTAGGTGGTCTGCACTGTTTATTAACCAGACTCTGCTTACCTGTACTTAGGCAATTCACATTATGACTTCCAGAGATTGTCAAAACATGAAACTTGGAATATAATACCATCAAACAATTATATGCAACATACCAAAACCACAAACTAAAGTCTTCATTTGCAGAGTAGTACTAGTTGAATCACTGTCACTACCTTAGTAAACTACTAACACTTAGTCAAATTGACTAAGTCATTCTTTCCGGACCAAAAATACTATGCATAACCTGTCTCAAGAACTGTCTCCAATTATATCTGGTTGTTTCCATCAATGAAAACATTAAATCTCCAACATATCAATAGTGTCTCTTGACCATGTTGCAAACAAGATGAAAGCCCACAGATACCTAACAAGCAAAAGGTGCAATAAATGCAAAAAGGTAGGGCAAAGGAAGGTAATTTAAGACCTAATCGCTCATTTCAACATCATTCATATTCAGAGCGATTAGCAAATTTGAGAGAAGAAGAATTGAAACCCTAGCTACATAGTGCAGAGGAGAATAACTTCATTCAAACATCTTTCAGAGCAAATTTGAGCAAAGAAGAGTGAAAAGTGAAACCCTAGCTACAGAAGTGTGAAAGAGATAAAAATGGTGACACCAAAGTTGGTTGATGTTTCAGAGAAGCCAAGACCAAAGTATAGGAAATACCCATACAAGGCTATGGAAGTGGATAAGGACATAGCATTTTCTAACGTTCCAACTGATGTTGTCTATACTGAGGATGTAAGGATATACATCCTATCATCACTCAATGAAATCAATCACATGAAGTTCAAGGAACTGATAGATACTCTATTGGATGACACCGGATATAAGCCAAAGCATGTGAACATTGTTGGAAAAAGACTAGATGTCTGGAAAGATTATCTAGATTTTTGCGACGCACATGATTGGGTAAGGATTGTTCTAATTGAATTCATGATGAATTTATTTATCTTTACAAACTCCAAAGAATTACCAAAGATGTAATTAGGCCAGTCACCAGATTAAGCTCAACAAGGCCAGTACTGGTGATGAAGGCCATCAAGAATGATAGGGTTACTGAGTTGACTGGGGTGAAACCTAATAAACGAACCCTAAGTGTGATGGACATAACTGATCCAGGGTTGCGGAATGCCACAATGGGCATAGCTTACAAAATATACTTTGCTAACAGAGAAGGATTAGCAACAGGTATCACCATTCATACCGCATATCAAATGGTAAAGGAGGGAAAGGACTTCGACCTCTATGAAGTCATGAGAGAGCAATTGATGGAAATTTTGAAGAGAACAAAAGAATCAAACTACAATTTTAGGTATGGCACTCTCATTATCAGCCTAGTATTTTATTTCCTGAATGAATTACCCAGATTCAAGGAGAAGGTTTGGCAACAACATATCTCAGTTGTTGCTCAAATCAAAAACCGCATGAGAGGTTTTGGTGACACAAAGAATTGTAGCACTATGTACTGGGGGTTTTTCAAAACACTGCAAATAGATATGCAAGCAAGACAAAGGATATCATACAATATGGTAAGACACTACAAAGAACACATCACCTTCTTGGTTGACAAAGACTTCACCTACATTGAAGTGGTAGAACCAAGAACTGCTTGGATACCCAGACTACCTTATGAGGTCTCTGCAGAAGAAATAAAAGCCTACGCTGATAATCTCCTAAGCAAATCTAAGGATATTGCAGTCAAAAGGTTTGGGACCTACAAAGAAATAATGGACAAAATGAGTATAAAGAATGCTGAGGAGAAGCTTGAGAAGAAAGATCTAGAATGATTACATGAGCAATGGGGTGTATTGCCAAAGCCTAAAACCTCATCACAAGCTCTGATGGAGGATCCACAACCTACCTCCTCATATTTGTAAGTAACTACTTCATCACAAATCCCAAGGAGGTCAAGAAAATCCACTTCTGCTACAACAAGTGCTCTGCAACCCTCTACATCAACGCAAACATCTACTGAAAGGAAGAATGCCTTAGAGACTTTTGTGCAAATGAAGGTTGAAGAAAAGAAACATCAAAGGGTAAAGCAACAAGCCAAGAGGAAGAAAATACAAAGGAAGACATTGGAGAGGAAGAAGGAGAGGAAGGAACTTCTAAGTTGCAGAAGAAGAAGAAAAGAAAGCAAACAACTCTAGAGGCTCCTCCACAAGATCCACTACAGTTAGAAGCCATTTTCAAAGGAATTGTGCATCATGGTCTGTTACTTGAGAGTGTTGAACTACATCCGGAAGTATCTCCAACAGATCAGAGTACTATAGAGAAAGTTGTGATCATGTACATGATCAAATATAATAAGCCTCTGGAAGAAATAGTTGAGAAAGTTCTGGATAGCCTAGCATAGGCCTTGAGACAAAGGAGGGAAAAAACTCTGGAAATGAATAAAGAGCTAAGAAAGCAAGCTTTGGATAAAGTTGGTACCACCATTTTTGAGGAAGAAAAAGATAAGTTAATTCAGATGCAAGCTCAAGAGCTAAGAACTAAAAAGAGGGTAGATACCCTTATGAATATAGAGCAGGATGATAGAGAAAAGATTCAAAAAGAAACAGAGGAAGTAATAATGAAGATATTTGAAGGGGTGAAAGAGGCTGATAAAGATGTGGAACAAAAACAAACTTCTCTACACAAATGTGATCCTCCTCCACACAATACAGATCAACAGGATTAATAGGATCAGCAAGAGGAGTAGGTCAGACCAAATATAGGGGAGAGCTCTTAGGTAAATCAAGAAGCATCTTCCTCCACCTCTCCTATTCATTCCATTAAGGAGTTTCTAGCACGGCAAAAGCAAATTCAACCCCTGGTGACTCCTCAACTACTGCAGTTACCTATTTCTAATGGACAAGTCAACTTGTCCAATATCTTTGCTCTCCACAAGTTACAATTGGGAGATATCTTTCATTCCTCCGCAAGGGAGGAGATTTTACATCAACAAGTAGAAGGCTCAGAGCTACTGATAGAAGCAATCAATATAATACAAAAATGAAATCTCAAAGGCAAAAAGGGATTCAACTCTGCCACCAACACAACAAATAAGGCAACTAATGGAGACCTTCAAAGCACACTCCTCATTCCTGGAGAGACAAGCAGAGAAAAAGATATCTGAACAATTGTACAGTAAGAGAATGGGTGATGCTTCAAGAAAATGTGCACAGGCACATATCAAAGTACAAGAAATTATAAAGAGCATTCAGAATTGCATAGAGGAAGCAAAAGTGTTGTAGCAATTTTGTCTATAATGGCATGCAACCACCAAAAGTTTAAAGGATCAAATGGATGCAATTGAAATACACATTACAGAAGTAGCCACTACATATGATTCGGTACAGGATAATAATGGATCCATAAGGGAACAAATAGAGAAACTACACTCCCAGTTGCAGCAGTTACAAAACCAAGGGGAACATATCAAAGGCCAAATCAAACGGCTACGAGAGGTGGTAAGCTTAAGGTTAGCCTCATTAACTGGGATTTTGATAGAAGCAAATAGTGTAGCCCAGAAAACTTAGAGACCATCTTCTCTAGAAGAGGCAGAAGACTCCTATATACAACTGGAAAGCCAAATCCATATTTTGACAACAACAAAGAAACAATGGGACACTTCTCTAGTCCAGTTGAAAGTAATATATATGAAGATTCTATCATTAAATTAAATAAAACGTGTCTTGAAGACAAGACAAAATTTTGAAGCAGAGCGATAGCTAAATGTTAGAAATGAAGGTGCAAACTACACAACTGAAATCTTATTCAAACCTTATTAATGTCCTCTAAATAATGTAGAACCAATGGAGATTACAACAGAAATAAAACTCACTACACAGAAATAACATACATTAAGAACTGAACACATAACACAGTATGTAACGTGGAGAAAACCCTTTCGGGTAAAAAACTCTACTAAGAAAAGAGGCTCGAAGTTGTATTATCTTCAAATATGACATTACAATACATGCACTTCCTCTTCTTCTCCAGTCTTCAATCCAACGGCGCCTGTTACTCTCAACTCTAATAAAAATGCAGTACAAATATCCTTATAAAAGGGGGTTTCCTTCTAGGGCAAGAAAAAATGACATAATATCGACTATTAGATCTGTGGCCTAATGACGAATGGTCCATATTTACAATGATAAAATATAAATAAAATGTGGTTTTGGGACGCGCGACCCTCAAACCCCTTGTCGGGGGATGATCCCCCTGACCCCTCACAAGGGGAAAACCCCCGTGCGACCCCCCGTCACGGATGAATTAGCGTCCAGTACCGGATATTGTAAAGTCTGAAATTACCACTTACTAAGAATAACTAAGATAGCATAAAACTCAATCTATAATTGGAAGAATGAATCTTTCTAACAATAGAAGTATCCATAAAAGTACATGGAAAATTAACATTACATCTTTTACAGTTTTCCAAGTACATCAAGAGAAGTATAATTACATACACTGGCTTAAACAAGCCATACAATGATCAATACAATGATATATCCATTTCTGAGTTACATAAGAGAATAATAATATGAATCTATCTTCAACCGCCATGACTCACTAGTATTTTGCAAGTTGAAGGTCAAGAGCATGGTTAAGGTGCTTTTTCCACCCAACCACGAAGCACTACACTTGCCTAGGTTTCTTCCTAACTTGAAGAATCCTCGACCCTGCATGAGGCGCCTAGCAACTTGGAACAGATGGGCAATAGGGAACTCTCAATGCAAGCCTGATGCCTATATGCACTCTAAACTAGAATGAACATATTTCTTGCATGCAGGATGTGGTAGAGAATAATAATAATAATAACTATGCATTTTAACATCCATCTATTTCAACGGTACAAATAGCTTTGGCCAAAGCATAAACAATTTGGTAATTTTGAAAAAGAAAATTACCTTCTCTGTAAGCCCACATTCGGCATCATGTCCCGAAAGGTGAGTATAAGGTCCATAAAACAAACCAAACTACTTCTAAGGCAGAAACCTCATATAATTTGAAGCAACAAATCTTTTATAAAGTATAATAAGGAGGTTTTTGAAGCAACAATGATTTTAATTATTCGATATAATCTATTCTTTCCAACAATTCGCGCACACTTTTCATACCAAAGAGGGTTTGATAACTAATTCTATTAGGTGCAAACTAAAGCTATACTTTAGTCAATTACATGCAACAAGTAAGAAGTGATTGGAAAATACATAACAATCCTTGCACTATACTACTTCAATCATTATCTCGTTTCACTAATCTTTCTACATAAAAGCAAGAAAACCCAAGTAATTGCAAGCAAAACAGTTACTATTATGTTTTTATAAATTTGCTTTAATTGTCAAGGTAATCATTCTCTGATCTGGCTCATGCTATATTGATCTGTACTGATACCTATATCATTGTTCATATAAAAGTGATGGAAGAATTTATGAATTTTAGAGGGGAAAAATATTAATGTCTTGGATATTATCCATCAATAACTAGAATGGCTATTAAGCTATAAAGGTACGATGTAACCAAACTAGCAATTCCACAATCTATAATCCCATCTACAGATATAAATAGTATTTCTCAATTTACCTATCTGTCTTAAACGTTATTAAAATTGGTTTCAATTCTTTTAACTCCTGTCCTAACTAAGCTAAATGCTTATTTTTTTATATACTTCAAACATGTTAAGTAATTCAATATGGAAATTTTAAAATGAGTACAAGAAGCAAGAAGTTGCCTAATTAATTCTTGGATAACTATCCCTTAACCTAAAGCAATGAAGGAACTATACATTCAAACGATTTTAGTAATAATAAGAAAATTAACTCCCGGCGGCCTCATACTATACATCTCCATTACTCAATCAAATTTTTAAAAAAGTGGGACTTATAAACCCATTTCCCTTAGTCATGCATTCAAAAATGCTAAAACTTAAACAAGGCACGCCGAGCTATTTGGCGGAATACCTCAAAGGTAGGTCATATCATGGAACGAATTGTTTTGTAGGGAAAGTACATGTAAATGGCACATTTCCAGCACCACACAAGGGTTAAAAAATAATATAAGCCAGGGAAAAGAGCACACGTATCATATTCACAGACCAATCTTAATTCAAGGAAGTTATATGAATATCGTTTTAAAAGGAGATCGTGTCAACCTCCACAGGTCGCTCTCACAAGCCACATAACACGCAAAGTTTACATGAGATAACACAAAATGAGCCATCAATTCAGATTTTGAACACTAATGCATACTAAAAAGAAAAGCATGGATAGGATACGATGCTGTTAAAGAATATTAGGAGAGATACATCTCCCAGGCGACGCCACGATTACAGGACAAGCACCAAAGAATTCAGTGGAAGGACTTCCACAGTCAAACAGGCGCATGAAGGATTTCAACCATTAAGTTTGACATGTGTAAGGCATAAGCGAGAAGGAGCAACTGATGAGATAAATTGGAATTGCTCTGGTAGACATGTATACAAAAATGAAAACTTAGACGTGACACTGAATGGGACATTTAGCTAGAAAGACTCCTCTATAAAACACATTTGAAAAGTCAATGTAGCGAGCAACGAATATCACAAAACACTTCAGTGTTCATTGTGAAAGGCATAAGCTGCGCAGGATAAACTTTGAAACACAAAGTCATCATCGAGTTGTAAGATTGTCTCCTTCAACATCCAAAATTAAAAACATTAAGCAATATTTAGTTGAATCCTATCAAGAAGAATTGGTTGTTGGTAGGCTCAAGGATCGAGCAATCAACTGTACATTGAAATTCCAAGGTTAATAAAGTAACAAACCAATAACAATAGTATGCTTTAGATTGGAAAGGTTATATATATATATATATATAAAAGGACGCTATAGTTAAAAAGTGATGCAAATTTTAGAAGCATGTAAAAGGCATGGAATCCGTTTGGCAAAACTGCCTTCAGGGATAAAAGGTATGCATAGGGCATACAAGTTTTTCTTTTTTTTTTTCTGATAAGAAATGTCCCCGTAGGAATGTAGTTGCAATCCGTGTTGAATACAATAAAATTCATATAAACTATGAGAACTTTCGATCAAGATTTTCACAACTAAATCAAAACAACATCAAGCATGATAGAACAAAGCATTCGGCTCATAATAATGCCATATAGAAATCATAATAATGCAATTTTATAGCCTCCAAACTAACATGATGAGATGTTATGAGATGAAAACCATTCAACCTCTAGATTATCAAACATCCAAACACCACAAGCAACATGCATGTGAAGGTAATAACAGTGAAGGATATTACAGTTAGAGTGTTGTTGCACTCCATGCCCCGTCACACAAAGCCAAGCCCTATGTGGCGATTCATACAGCGGCACAACCCCCGGTGAGACTGTTGAATCATCCATGAATAACAACTTAACAACAAAATATCTTCAAACCCTAGGGCAGAGATGGATACTTACCTCCGTTGAAGAGAAATTGAATGTCCTCCTAGTAAGAGTCACCAATGGAAATTAGATCCCGAACTCCAAATAACAGGAATTCTCCTCCTCAACTACTCTTGGCTGACCTCAAACCCCTCAATTACCACCACCTTTCAATGTGGCTTCCTCCCTCCTCTCTCTTTTTTTTTAATGCAGACCTCCCTCCTTTTAATCTTGTGTGTTTCTATCCTTTTTATCTTTTTTGATTTTTGCTTTCTTTCTAATCTTTTGTTTTATTCTATTCTTTTTGCTTTCTTTTGTTTTGTTCTATTTTTGGGTTTTTCTTTCTATTATTTTTGCTTTATTCTATCTTTTTAAGTTTGTCATTATCTAATAAAGATAAAAGAATTTACCATTAAAAGAACAATATATCATTTTTGTTTTATCACCTAATATTCATTTTCTCACATATGCTATTTAAATAAAAAGAATATAACTATTAAATTTTATTTTAACTTACTAAAAGAATGTTTAAATTTAATTGATAAATTATTCAGTTATACATCTGGAAACATAAAGGAATATTTTCTACGAAAAATTGATAAATCTTTTCATATTCATGTAATGATAAAATGCAAATGAAATGCAAACTAAGTGCTTGTGTGTGCCATATAGAGTCTCTCCATCCCATCCCTGCCAGGTGGCTGGGTCACCTCTACCTTATCCATACTCTTGTCTTCAACAAACCTGCCAATCATCGAACTCAATTTTCTGATTAATAGGTTAGTGACCAAAATCCATAGCCCAAGCATTATCCATTTTCATCATTGCTAATTATATACTTGAAAAAGGAAAGTAACATTCATGTTTATCCATAAACAATTTTCTATTTATGACATGATCAAAATAAACAATTATCACTTCTAATTATGGTTGAGTTCAAGAAGCTAGAAAGTGTGAGACGTGATAGATATAGACATGCGGTTGAAACAAGATCACTGCTAGTGAAACCATTCATCCCTTATGGGTGATTTACAAACAATAATAGGAATAATAAATTACATAGGATTTACAAAGGTTGATGACACCTTAATCCTAACACTAAATACTATCTTAAACTATCGCAAGAAGTATGCAGAGGATAGAACTGGGATAAGTAGTGTCATTTTGTATGGATAAGCTAGTAAACCAAGTTTGGTATGTATATAGCTAATATATATTGTAAGAAATATGGAGAATAAAACTTGTTTTGCTATGTGTATATCATCTATGGATTGACAGCGGCTACCTCTCAGGGGAACAAGAAGATAAAGAGGTAGCAAAGATATGAAGATAAAGAGGTAGCAAAGATATGTAAGGGCTAATATAGATAGAGGGAACTTGTATGTTTTTTCAATGCAAAGGAAGACCAGTGGCCCTTTGCCCTTGATGTCAAAAGGGGAGAGAATTTGAATATCAGATTAGTGTTGCCATCAATGACAAAGGAGGAGATTGTTGCATATGTTTTCATTGATGTCAAAGGAGTGGTGATCAGAAGAGTTGTAATGTAAAAGACATGATGAAAGACATCAACATGTTGCTATATCTGTCATATTGTCACTGAATCATGAAAATGGATCAGTATCATCCGTACACAATTGTACCTTATCTTCTAAAGTTCATTGATGCACCTCATCTTCTAAAGTTCATGGATAGATGAAAGTTGTCAAAGTATTATGTTATTGATGTTTTTATGGAATTGTGATTGTTACATATGTTGTCACTTGGTGAGGTTGCATGAATTATGAAGAAACTTGCTTGAGAAGTTCTTAAGTTATCAAGAATGTTAAGAGGCACAGGGGATTGTATCGCATTCTACCGCAGATGAAGATATCACCTCGCAGTTTGAAGGATAGCTATAGATAGCTAGAAGGTATGTATGATCCAAATTTCAGAGTATATGAACTACCGTAAAGACATCTGGAGTGAGCAGAATGAAAACAGTGTTGTTGCAGTAAAAGACTATCGAAGATGATACAAAATGCCACCGCATTCCACCGCATCTACATATATGACTTGGCGGTTTGGAGATTATGTAAAGCAAAGAGACAAGAATGACATACTCAAGTTTCAAAGGATATAAAGTACTGCAAGTGTGTTTTTCAATGTTCTGAGTTGAGACTGTGTGACTGGCTTGTGTAAAGGATACCGACATCAACATTTGATTGCTTGCGCCAGCTAGTAGAAGCATGGACTGGAAAGAGTAGTGTATGAGAAGGTTTTTTAGGTCACATAATGTTCGTGGTATGAACTGCTTGATGATATTTCACTTCTCCGGTACCGCATAGGGTCTGGAACTGATGTATGAAAGGCTAAGTGCTTGCGAAGCCGACATGGTGTATCTAAATGTTTGTGCCGTATGTATGGAAGCATGCGCCAGCAAGAAAACTTGGGAGGAAGTAAAATGGGTCCAGTAGATCCTTTGGTATGAATCGCATAATGGGATTTCACTCCTACATTACTGCAAATGATTTGGGAGCCGACAAGTAAGGTCGGCTACACGTTTCATGATACACGTTACCTTAAGGACGACAAAGTTGATGTTTGAAAAACTTTCAGAGGATATATATGAAGGTAAAAAGATTGCTACAAGTGTGTGGAATATGTATGACGACAAGTGAATGATCTGAAAAGAGATAAGTAACTCTGTAAGCAATAATGCATAACCTATAGCAGAGTTAGTATTGGGGAGGTATTCAAGCTATCAAAATTAGTCAGATGATCAAGAAGATATCAGAGATGATAGTGCGGAGGTGTTTGAGTCATCAGAACAAGTCAAGGATGTCAGAGTGTTAGTAGAGATATTGTTGCAAAGGTAATTGAGTCATCAGTCAAGAGTTGCAAAGCAGAGGTTGGTGTCTCATCTTGTAAGTGTTGTAGCACTTCATGGAGTTGGTGCTTCCTTTGGGTTGGTGCCCATAAAATTCATTATAAACTTCCTTTTTATTTGTGAGGCCGGATTTGGACAGTAGATCCAAGCAGTTGGCTCACCGTGGTTTTTCCCTTCTTGGGTTTCCACATAAATCTGGTGTTGTGTGTGTGTGTTCTTTTGCTTTATGTGGTTTAAATATTTACATTGGATTGAATACATCTAAAGGGCAAGAATTTGAATATATACCGATTCACTGCCCCTCTCAATATATTTATGTGTTCAACACCATTGTCTACCTTTTGATTTTCTTTTGAAATATTTACATCAACTTTATCTAGTTTGGTGACAAAATTGCCTTGTGTGAATGCTTGTCTATTTCTCAGTCGGTAACCACCTTGGATCTACATGACAACTACATTTGTGAGTGCCTTTATATCTTCATCTGATGGTTTGGATCACTTGTACCTCTGATGCATGAGCTCCCTTAAATGTTCAAAATCGTGAGCAGGCATCTCATATTGTTTTAGACCTACATTGTGATCATTTTGGAAAATATAATCATCCCCATCATAGATGTCATAACCATTATTTTCATCTATTGATTCATATTCTTCTATGTCAAGTTGATTAATATCTTCATAATATTCAACATTATCTTCTTCATTAGGAAATTCCTCCTCTTTGTTCATCAAATGGGCAACTACAGAATTTGATGGATCATGGGGGGGAAAGTATACCTTGCACCATGATGAAACTTCTTGGAAGTTGACATGATCCCTTCCTAATGGATCTAGACTTTCCTTTTCCTGTGGCTTGAAATTTACCTCTTTGGAGATCACTTGTCTATCATTTTGTTGTGGCCTCTTGAACCAATCAATGATGTAGGGCATGTTATGCAACCTTTGTACTTGATTGAAATGTGTTGTTATATTTTGAGGTGGCAACCCTTTTTCATTCCTTGCTGTCTTGTATGATAAGTCTTTCATAGAACCCATCAACTTATCCAACTTTTATTTAATATTTAAAGGCTTACTTAGGGTTTCTCTATCTGATTGAGAGATCTTTAGATCTAATCTTTTAATATGTTTACCTAATGCTCTCATGTTACTTTCAATGTTTATAGCTATAGCATATGCCTCTCTCAGATTTTGAGGATTTTTATCTCATAGACAATATTCAACCTTGGAATCAAATGCACCACAATAAGGACTAGGCACATTGATTATTTTGATCTAAGATTGTGTGGCACCTTCCTCATAGTTATTATGAACCTGTTGTTGAAGTCCACCACCATTTCATTCACTCATTTCTTAATAGTTGTGAGTTCATGTATAGCAAATTTAGGATCTATCATATCCCCATACTGAAGTTTGAAAAATCTCATGAGCTCTTCCCAAGAATCAACACTATTGTCCGAAAGACTTTTGTACCATTCCCTGCTACTCTCCTCTAATGAGTGAACAAACATTTTGATCGTCACATCCTCATGATCTATCTCATATTCATCTATGACATTGATGAAATGCCCCAAATGCTCTTCCCTAGTGACTGTATTGTTACCTTGAAACCTAAGTATCTTACCTCTTATCTCATTTGGAATTGCATTAGGGAAATAAGGGATACCAAAGAAGTCCAACTATTTATACCTCTTTGCTCCCAAAGGCGACCTTACTAGAGCGAACCTTTGAGCTTGTCTTTGGAATGCGGGTCTAGGATTTGAGAATTTCCAAATTGTTGATCAAATTGTTGTTATTAATGTTGATTAGGAACATAATGCATTTGGCCTAGGTTCCCATTTTGCTAATTTGGAGGATGTTGTTGGGCTACTTGAGCTTGAATTTGTGCCTGCTGAGCAAGTTGAGCTTGTTGCAACTCAATTTCTGTCTGAAGCTCTTGTCTTCTCTGCCTTATGTGATCAAGTAGATCTACCTCCTCATTAAGAATTCTCTCTTTCTTCAACATCTAAATGTGCAAGTTGATTAACACCATGAGTAGGATCATGTCCATTCATTTATGATCTAGTGGGTGAAGCGAGATGTGGACCAACATGATGAGCCTCAAAGTTTTGATTTGGAATGCAAAAGGTCTAGAATTTGCCTCTCGGGATCTATCCCTACCTCCCCTACCAATAATATTTTCATTCCTTTGAACCTTATAGTCATTTCTATTCATTCGTTTATTTGTTCTAAGTATGTTATCAATAGAATCTTCTAAAGTATACTGGTATTGGTTTCTCAAATCTGCAAATGTATTATTTCTTCCTGATGATCCTACTTGACCTTAAGCATTTAATCTAAAAGACTCGCCAGTATTTCTCACTCTCCATCTATTCCTTTGATTTATAATGTGATCTGAGGAGCTTTCAGGTCCTAACTAATCTTGGTACTATCTCCTTTGTTCCATTGTAAACTTTTTCAACTATAAACTAATTTTTGGGTTGACTGAAATAGAGTCACGACTCTTCACTTGGAAGAGACTATTTTATGAGCTTTTCAAATTGACACTGTTGTAATTGATTTGCAGAGCAATGAAATATGTAACTAGACTCAAACCTTCCCCAGCAACGGTGTCATTCTATTGGGTCCCAAAACCACAACTCCACAATCCTAGAATATGTTTTCACCTTCGAGGCTAAGGGGTGTCATCAAAAAGGTAGATCAAGGGCTCATCAACATATTAAGGATGGTTAAAGGCCAATTGCTAAGAGTGGATAATCTCCCCTTCACTTTGAGCTCAACTGAACTCAAGAGGGTGTTGATAGAGGTATTCCTTAATAGGAATTGGTTGCAACATAAAATATATCAAATGACAATCCATTCCATGATTAATCCCAAAGGCTATCCTTAGACCAAAAATAAACCTACTGCACTAAAACCTCTTGTTAAGCTAATGAAGGCATCATTGAACAAGAGAAAGATGCAAGTATACACATATGATTCACTAGGATGAACACTTGAAAAGGTTTGCTAAAGATATTTCCCTAGTTACAATGTTGAATCATGGGAGTGCATACAAACTAAAACCTAATCCTAAATTATTGGTGAAAGATTTTGTTTATTTTAAGTTTATGTGGAGGGTTTGAGTCTTCAAGATCGGTGCCTTATTATTGGGTCATAAAGTCATATCCATCCATTAAAGCAACAAACAAGAAGTTGCAACAAAGGTATGGCATACTGCAATCACATCTACTTAATGATCCTTCTCCACAACCATCAACATTCATATGCAACAAAGAGGAGACCAATACAAATAACAATTTGCATTGACTTAAAATGCTATGACATTTATCTGATCCTTGTTACAATCACACCAGCAAGTGTGGTGAAGGAAAATATCAAATAGTAAGAAAACTATCATTCCCTACTGCTCAAAATCTTCCAAAATGCCAACAACTAGCCAAGGAGACATATGGTTACAAATATCTACTTCTATAGCTACCTCTCTGCAAATTTTGAATGAATAGCTCCAATGGCGAACTAATAAATAATCTTGAAACTCTAGAAATCTTTGCATGGGTGTCCTATAAAAAAGCTTGAGTGAAACGCTCTGAAAGAAAAACAAAGCAACCTTTATATCTCCCTCTACATCACGCCCTAAGTCATTCTGGCAAGAAATCAAGGCACAATTGCCACTCCCAAGCATTAAATGTACACTTAACATCTCATAAAAACTGCCTTAATCCATATGCAGGTCAAGCAAGGAGACACAAAAAATGTTTTCCTGCCCAAAACGGGTAGTTGTAGGAGTGAAAATAGTCATTAATGGTGTTCAAAGTTATGCAGAGAAGTAGGTAAGGCATCTTGTGTCGTGTCAGAGGTAGTGGGCCTTTGAATACGGCGTGTGAAAACACACTAAACAAATCAATTACTTCATTGTTGGACCTTTTAGTCATATTGAGAACCATGTCATAGGTTTAGGTGGTTCCAAGAACCACTAAACCCTCTGACAACTTCCTTATTCATCATCTTCTTCTCATTTGGCACTACAAATTTGTTGTCGATGCTTCAATGAGTTCCAGGAACTTAGGAACTCGCCAACATCTTTTCTTCTCCCCTTTTGTCAAGGATTTTGGACCGACCTTGAACCATGTTGGAGGTTCAAGTAGTTCTAGGAACCACTAAACCCTCTGGCATCCTTCTCCTTGTTGAAAATCACTAAGTCATTTTCAATCCTTTTCAATCCTAGGGCATGTCGGTGTCTTCAGTCGCTTAAGGAACGTTGTACCCCATTAGAGGTTTCAGAGGTTCTAGGATCCAATGGAACCACCAACAAACTGAAAAATGAATGCCAAACTCCAAGTACCCATCAACGAGTCGAGGCTAAAAAAGGAATAATTAAACCATGTTGGGGGTTCCAGAGATTCTCAAAACCAACTGAACCGCTGACATCCTAAAGAAGTCAGAACTATTGAAGTTTCAAAGGTTCCCAGGAACCTCAAAACCGCTGACATCTTTTCTTTTTAGAAATTTCTGAAGCATTCAATCAAGGTAAGGAAATGGATGAAACAAGCAAACACCAGGGACACATATTTAGCACAAGGGGGCCATTGAGGACCTTTCAGATCAAAAATTAATGATGGGCATGACTTTCCCAGATAACAATGAGACACAAACTCAAGATATTTTGCAAATTTTGAAGCTTGTGGAGCAGGGCTCCAATAGGCCTCATAGGGTCTTTTAAGCCACAAGCATTTGTGGCTAGTGATCATAAGGTATAACAAGAATAAGGTAATCTTGAAAAGAAACAAATGAAGAAAAAGAACAAACCACACAAAGATAGAGCACAATTAGATTTTGAATCCTCTACCTCAAAAGGGGAATCAATGAAGGAGAAGCCCAAGTGTGCATATTGCAAGAAACCAAAGCATGATGAACATCTATGTTATTCAAAATGGATTGATGAGTTGAAACATCTTCTAATGAAAAACCAAATAAATTTTCCTTCAACTATGTCAAGTGGTTCATCATCTTCTTCTCAATCAAAGTTAGAGATAGAAGGGACAAGCACTTGTTGCAATTGTAAATTCTGAGTCAGGGAGATGGCTCCTTGATTTTGAAGCATCACATCATATGACTTCATCACAAAGTATGTTCTCTTCATTTGAGACTTGTTCTGCACCACGTATCTTGATGGGTAACAACACGTATGTGTGTTTGTAGAAGATGATCTATTGACATGGGTGAGGGATCCTTCAATGATGTCCTTTGTGTTCCTTCATTGTCAACCAATCTCATTTCTATACACCAAATCACACAGTGGGACAAGGAAGAGTGTTGAGTTCACACCCGATTTTGTGGTCATTCAGGATTTGCATAGGAGAGATATTGTTGCAATTAGGGAGGCAGATGATTTATCTCATTTATACACATTATCACATTTTGTTCGTGGCATTCCTTCAGTTGATGTTCACACTCAATTATCTAGTGTGGACACTTTTGAGGAGATATAGTACGGTCATTTGAATCTTGGTGTCCTTTCATCAACTAAAGTTCTAGAGACATGTTTATACTCCATTTCCATCTCCCGCTTCTTCAGAGTTCAGTGTTGCTTCAGATGGAGCTTCTAGTGATTTAGTGTAGTACGACCATATACATTGTCTTCTAGATACAACTACTTGGATGAGTATTTGACAAATATATCAAGTTTGTTTTGTGAGTCCCATCTTACAAATTTGGAGGATACCATTGAGGACATTCATCTCCTCTTTGATGTTAGCTCCTATTGAGTCGCATCATCTTCTTCGAATGTGATCAGATCACATCCAGACCCTCTTATTTTTTCTCCACCTATTGATTTATCACAATTTGACATTGGCTTGGAGATCTTTGAGCAACATGCAGAGGAATCATCTTTGTCTTTGGATAACAGTCTACATTCATTTCCAATAGGTTCAAGATATTCATATTGTTCATTTAGGCTTGGGACTCCTAATTTGATTGTGGCAGCTTATGACACTAACATGATGACACTTGAGCAACTTCCAAAGACATCATACATTTTAAGCTTTCTCCCCTCATATTCCTTTCAGGAATGGGAAGACATTTTTCACACATCCTTGGCTTTGTTTCTTCCTAAGCGGTGAAATGTTGTTCGACGATCTTGGATCATCTTCAACATTCATTGTCGAGCATCTACCATCAATGAATAAGATTACACGTTGAGGGGGGCTACATGGTCTCTCTTCTCTCTTATGAAGTGTAATTTTTCCTCACATGGGGTTTTATTCTTCTCATAGTTTAGACAGCATCTTATGTTTTCTCTCTTTTGGAGGATTTTTTCTACAGAGTTGTCTCCTTTTGTCCATTTGTACATGGATACCTCTTTATGCCTTGTTGTTGGGACTCATCTTTGCATGTTTTCTCATTCTCCCTAAGTTGCAATTAAGGGGGTGTTGGTGTGAACAAGTTATATTACTTAATTAGTTCACCATTTAGGTCCTACTCACATCTAATTAAATTTACTTAGAGACATTTATACTTTATACCACATTGGTTGTACATTGATTATCTTGATGGTGTATCCCATATATGTCCACCTCTTGCTCTCATATGAACAATCTATTCTCATTATATATTTGCATCATTTGACATAATAGAGCTATTATCTCATTTTGGGTCTCTCTTGTGCTTTCATTGAAGCACCTTGATCTTAAGTGGCTATCTCCATAGCCAAATCTTACAATTGCCCAACTATAGAGCAACTAGCTAATATTCTAACAAAAAATGCTTGGAAAAGAGAAATATGAAAATGTTAGAGGCATGCTTGGTCTCACTATAACCCTTGCAGATTAAAAGGGGTTGCAATATTATGTACATAGTCCTAGGTTATAGTATTTTATAAATATTTGTTTTCTTGTAGAACCCAGAGAATCAACCTAGAGATGAACTGAATGGTCATACATTGTTGATAAATATGTACTTTGCATCTCATTTCAAAAATAGAATTTTGGGTGTGTTTTCAATTTTATTTTACAATCCATTTCCTAGCTTAACATTCTCCTCAAAATAGTGAGTTCTCAGGCGTGCGTGACTCTGCTAATGTCGTTGTTGTCTCACCCTTGGCTCTTGGTGTTGAGCAGGTCTCTGTTGGCGTTTCTTTCGATAGGAAAGAGGTTCCTGAGAAGGCAGTGAAAACAACAACAAACTGTGCGCTGGGGGGTGAGTGTTTCCCCTATTCAGGACGGGAATCCTAAGGATAATGAGAACAATGGTACGCTGGGTGTGCAGGCAGAGGCTGGACCTGTGCAGTGCGCCCCTGATGTCCCTCGTCGATGTTTTACAGCAGTGCCTGAATCGGGTACTCATCGTGCTTCAGGGGGAGGGGTGGGGAGGGGAGTCTGGCCTCTCCCCTGTGCCTGTTCTTCCCTTGTGGTGTGTGGCCGAAGTCGCAGAAAATAAAGAATTTTACCACAATACAGGGGTAATTTGCAGGTTTAATGGACTATGGCCTTCTCTGCCCGACCTTCACAATTGGGTGTTGGAGTCTTGGAAGCCGCTGGTTGCTGGAAAGATTGAGCTTTTCCCCAGTGCTCGTGGTTTTTTCATTGTGACCTTTGCTTCTTCTGAGCAGAGAGATTTAGTGCTTATGGTAGGGTCTAGATGTGGAGAGAGCATTCTCTGTCCATTAAACCCTGGACTCTTGCATTCAACCCCCTCACCAAGCCACTTAATATCAAGTTGATTTGGGTGCGTCTTCCAAACCTCCCCCTCTAGTTTTGGGAGGATTCTTGCTATGAGAGCATTGGCAATGCCATCGGTCGGTTTCTGAAAGTAGATTCTACTACCTCTTTCATGGGTCACTCCACGGTTACCTATATTTTGGTAGATGTTGACATCTCCAAACCCCTTTTTGGAGACGTTTTGATGGTAGGGGATCGGCCTTGGAAACAACTGCTGGACTATGAGGGTATCCCCTTTAAATGTCGACGTTGCTTCGCTATTGGTCACATGGCTGATGGTTGTCCTCTATCGCGTCACAAAAAAGCTGCAACTTGGTGGAAGGATGCTCTTGTGGACCACTTGACTATCAGTGCTTCCCAAGAAGATGGGTCGTCTTGTGGTGGCGATTCCTCTCAGGAGGATGAGCTCCCTCTTGAGACTACTCCAGTGGAGGTGGTGGTGGCTACTGATGTGGATTCTTCTGCTCCTTTGGCTCCCACCTCAGCTCCAGCTACTCTAGACTAGGCCACTACTATTATTCCTTCGGCCGTGCCTAATTTGGACTCTCTACACTCGGGTGCTCCGGGTCATGCTCCCCATACTCCTGTCTCTCTTCTGGCTATGCCTTCTTCTGGTTTGGCTTCGTTAGCGCCTTCCATGGCTGTTGAGGCTCGGGAGGATCCCCCCTCTCACCTCGCTCTGAGGACTTTGACACAGAGGTTTCTTGGACTGTGGTTCAACGTAGAAAGAAGGGGCTCCCCAAATCTGTTGGGGAGCTGCACCCTAGGGTTGGGTGTTAGATTTGCTGGTTCGGGATCTGTTGTTGCTTAGATCTCCTATCTTATTTTTCTGTTGTCTGTGTGCTCCCGATGCACTATTCGGGTTGCCTTTTTTTTGGACGGTTGGTCTCTTTCTGTTTGGCTGTGGATGTACTGTTATGGACTTCTTTGCTGCCCTCTGGGCCTTGGTTGTTAAGGATTCAGCCCCAGAAGTTGCTTACCATAATAAAAAACATTCTCCTCAAAATAGGCACAAAACTAAATAGGAAATAAAATGGGTACGAAGATTTCACCACTACAATAATATATCAGATTTTTATATGACAAACTTGTTAGTCAATGATACATTTAAAGCACAACTTATAAATATACCAAAAAAAAAAAAATTTAAACCCCAATTACCACAACATTGCATTTGAGATGCACTTTTATTATATTTAGTTCTATAGTAAATAAACTAGTATAGATATCTTAAATACATATATCTAAAATATGCTAGGAAATATTATTGTAATGGTGACATTTGCGTATTCATGCCATTTCCCTTTTAGTTGTGTGCTCCTTTTGGGAGAATGTCTAGAACAATTACATATCAACAAATGGGGTAACTTATGCAAAGTTGGGCCCATTCCCCTAACCTTTACCTATCCCCATACACGCATTCCTATGCATTTATCTACATCTTATCCATTTATGTGATCTCCCCATATATACCACACTTATTTACTTACCATAATCAAACATCCATTATATGCAGAGTTTATTGTTCCACCTTCCTAGGCATTTCCACAAGTGAGGGTTAACGTCGCATTTGCAGATTCAACCCTTGACTTTTCAAAATTTAAATTCAATTTTTGACCAACTCCTAGCCATTCCACTAGTTGCTATGAGCTAACTAGCCACACATTTTTGTGATTTGATGTTATGTGCTTGTATATAAAGGCATTCATTTGAGATCATCTCACATTCAATCATCCTGTCATCCTTGAATCATTCAAAGAGCAATCAATAGCATAACACTTGAGTTTGGTGTACTAAAAGGAATCTACATAAGGCATTGCTTGATGTTTGCCAGTGTTTTACATACTCTTCCAAGGGTTGATCTACGAGAACATGTCCCTTTGTAACATATTGACAATCCTCTAAAGATATTTCTAAATAACGTCAATCTTTAGAACAGACATTTAAACTTCATCAAAGTTGCACATCTCCGATTATCAAGCTAAGTACCTTTATCCTCTTTGCAATTACTTTCCTAAACTAACATTAATTACAAGATCTGGAACAATCATTTCACTTAATCCTAGATTAATACTTATGTGCTTGCATCATATTGAATTAAGCCTAGATTACATTATGGAAAGTTTATTTGCCTTTACAATAGTATAAATTAATTATTAACTTATATAAATTATTGTTATTTCTATAATTATGGATTTTTCTATTATATTAAATAATTATAACTAAATTAACAGTATTATTAATAATTATATAAATACAGTATTTACATATACATTGATATTTAAATATTTATATAGATTAAATATATATGAAATTAACAAAGGTTTAAAATAGAACATAATGTAAAAGATATTTAATTACTAATTGTAGAAGATATTAAATTATTAATTATTCATTTAATGTGTAAATGGTCATTTTGTTAAACGGGTGTTTGTGAATACACTCACCCATTACAATCCACCACTTTCTGCCATTGTAGTTAAGCCTCTCGGCATAATTACTTGTGTTTTCAGCAAGCTAGTTTACTTGTGTTTTTGTGGCATGACCTACACAAAGGGGAATCGGTGAAAGTAGAAATCGAGATTTGCTACGAAGTTAAGTCTTTAGCAAGCTAGTTTACTTTGGCATGACCTGCACTAAGGGGAATCGGTGAAAGTAGAAATTGAGATTTGCTACGAAGTTAACTCTTCAGCAAGCTAGTTTACAAGATTTAGATTGAGAGTTGTGAAAATAATAATGCATTTGATTCTGGATTGGAGAATTGGGTAGCTTGCGAGCACACTAGAGAGGTTTGCTGTGAAGTTTAGAGACAGCTGCCTGTTTCAGATTTACTTGGTATCATAGTAGTATGGAGCATTTTTAATAATTCTTGTTATTGTTAGTTTTCTCTCCATGATAACAGGTTATCTATTCATGCATAATCTAACTAATGCAACTCAGCTAACATGAGTTAGTTATGGTGAATCTCCTAGGATTCATGCAAACTGTTGTTCTACTATCTGTTTTACAGCCTCTCTCACCTCCTACGAAGGCTATATGTACTTGTCCTTTTTACTTCTAATTTACTTCAAAATTTAGTAATTAGCATTCTATCTTATGATTCTGCAAATTCTAAGATGGTATCAGAGCGGTTAAGTTAGATTGCTGGTTCGTTGAAGTCCATAGTTGACATACTGTAAGATTGTTGTTCATTTTTTGCATCAATATTGTATGTTTTCTTTTGTGTAGTCTGTGTATTTCCTATCTGCAGAGACGAAAGAGGGTAGACTTTAGTGTTTGGAATGCCATACAATCTGGACGTTGCAATTTGCTGTGGAGGTTAAAAATCAAAAAATCTCTCACAAAATCTGTGAGAGAGGCACTAGATCAAATCACAGTCTTCAACAAAGAGCTGGCAGAAACACCATAGTGGATCTAAGGTCGTGTGAGATACTCAGGACTCATGTTGGCTTAACAAATACTACCCATCTCTACGGCAGCCAGGCCCGTGGCCATTTCACTAGGCAGGACAGCCATTGCAGGTAGATCACTCCATTACAGGCAGGGGACACATCACTTTCAGGTGATAAAGGGTTTGAACGACACAAAGAGAGTCGACATCTTTCAGATCTGCTCAACGCCATACACCAGAGGTTGTAAAAGCCTTGCAACAGCCTCCAAAGGCAACTCTACCCAATCTGTAGTCCATAATCGCTGCCCCTGCTCATTCTGGCCGCCCCTGACAGCATATGCCCTAACTTCTTGGGCGTGAGTTTTTTGCTCATTTGCCCTAATTTTTTTTTGGGGCATGAGTTTAGAACAAGCATTTAATTCTTTGTATTTGATGTTAGAATAGACATTTTATTTGTCTAAAAAGCACTATGCAATATAAAGTGCCATGTTTAAGGGGGGAAATTAAGCAAAGGGATTTTTAAACATGCACTAAAATATAAAGTGCCAAATTTCAAAGGGGGTACCTAGAGTTGTGTCTTGTGTGCACTTCCATTTCTCCCTCAATATTTCTTTCCACAAATCTGCAAACAATCTAAGTAAAGCATGGAGCCAAATCATCCAATCAAACCTCTAACACCCTTTAACTATCATGATTGGAAACTCAGTATTCAACTTATGCTAAAGGATAAAGGGTTATATAGAGTGACTATGGGTACAGAAAAAGAGCCACAAATGCTATCAAAGATAAAGAAAAATGGTTCAATAAGTGTGATCAGGCCTTCGGGTTCTTATGTCTAAATCTAGCTCCTGAACTTTTATTCCATTGTTGAAACCTTGAAAACACCCAATGAGGTATGGCAAAACTTAGAAAAACTCTTTGGGAAGGTTGATGAATTAAAAAGTCATGAGTTAGAGAATGAGCTCCTCAGTTTGAGCCCTAGAGATTTTGATACCTTAGAAGATTATTTCACCAAGTTCAGATCATTGAAATTGCAGTTAAAAGAATGTGGGATAGATAAAAAGGAAGATCAACTCATACTTTCTATGCTTTCCAAATTAGGTCCTGAATATTCTGTCTTTGTATCTTCTTTTTATACAGCCAAAAGGGCTTTTCGTGCTTCATGGAAAATGCCTACTTTGGATGAATTCATTGTTGACTTAACAAGGGAACAGGATAAATTGATACAAATGGGTGCCATAAAGAATTACAAACCACATGCTCTTGTTGCTGGAAATTGGGAAAATAACAAAGGAGGAAAACAAAAGGACAAAGAAATCAAGAAAGATAAGAAAGTTGAGTCTTCAAAATCAAACACTGAAAGCTTTTCATATCAAGGCAAAGAAAAAGCTAAGTGTACATATTGCAATAAAATTGGGCACACTGAGCAAAAATGTTTGTAGAAGAAGATCAATCATCTGACCAATCTTCTTGAAAAGCATAATATAAAGGATCCTGAATCTAATCAAGAGTCATCATCAACACCAGTTACAACACCAGAAACATTTAGGGGTCATGCTCTTTTTGCATCTGCAGTCTCTAAATCTGGAACATGGATTCCTGATTTTGGAACCTGACATCATTGCCATCATCACCTGTTGCTACATCAGAGTTCAGAGTTGCTTCACAGAAGGCTTCCAGAGATTCTTCACAGCAGGATTATCACCTTCGGGTATTTTGTAAAGTGTCTAGTACACTTTTTGTTTTTTTCTCTTTTGGGGGGTAGTTTTTTCCCATTGGGTTTTCTACCTTTCTCCATTTATGAGAATTTTTTATGTACATGGGTTCCTAAAATGGCCTTGCTGCCAGGACCCATATTTGTTGGCTATATTAGCTTCTGTCTCCTTAGTTAGACTTAAGGGGGGGTGTTAGTGTTAGTTTTCTCTCCGTGATAACAGGAGATCTATTCATGCATAATCTAACTAATGCAACTCAGCTAACATGAGTTAGTTATGGTGAATCTCCTAGGATTCATGCAAACTGTTGTTCTACTATCTGTTTTACAGCGTCTCTCACCTCCTACGAAGGCTATATGTACTTGTCCTTTTTACTTCTAATTTACTTCAAAATTTGGTAATTAGCATTCTATCTTATGATTCTGCAAATTCTAAGAATTCTGCCCTCTGAAACTTTTTGACGGTATTTTATTAGGATAGTATAATGATGTAAATGCTTGTGAGACAATATATTCTAGGGAATTAATTCCAGGCTACCATATAAAGCAAGAGAGGTTGAATCCTGTTGGACTATATGTTTAGTTTATTTTCATCTAATATACGACTCAGATATTTAAAAATTTTGGGATTTTCACAGGTAAGATGGTATTGTGTAACGATTATATCTGGATACAACTATGAAGTTTTTCTATTCCAAAATTTCAAGTCTCCTGCGAAACCTGTCTTCAGGGAATCATAAGATCAAATAGGACTCGGATATTCCAACTTACAATAACTGGATTAATTAAGAAGCGGCTAGGTTATACAATTTTGAGTTTTGTAAGGAACAAGTCATAACCTAGATAAAGCCACTTGATAGTAAAAGCTGAGGCACAACTTTTGCAATGAAAATCTTCATTCATAAAAAAATGGCATCCAATTACTTCCCTATATTGAATCACATAAGAAAGCGGCGTAACCAGTGCATATCATCTATAAGCTATATAACATTCAATGATTTTCCACTATCAATACACACCAGAAACAGAGAAACCGGATTGTACAGTATAAAGCCATTTTCAATTCGGTGTTTTAATACGCTCCTCGGCAATCATAGATCTGACATATTGTCGATCATTGCCTTTTAGGATTCTGCTGCCTGCACGCTTAAGATGTACTTATATTTTAAAATTTCACTCAGAAGGATTGCCCTACCTCCTCTCAGTCATTAGAACATTAGCTACCATTACATATGGTCAAATGTCTAGAAATGTTTTCTCCTTGATAGACTGCCCGGAGGAATCAGCATATTATTGGAACATCTCTTAATAATCAATGTTGACAGGTAGCAACAGAGAAATCTACAAAAAGATGAAATGGAATATTCTTTTTCTGAGGCTTTGATCAAATTTCACATTTACTCTTAGGCTACGACATCAGTTGCAATTGTGAAATAGCACTCTTCCTTGCATTCCTACTTAAACATCTATGAATTGTAAACTTACTACCAGAATTATTTTTTAAGAATGTAAGACTTAAGTCATTAAGTAGTGGACAATATGAACATTCAGCAAATATTCTTTTAAAAAAAAACTCTCCCTGATATTTTATTAGAAAAAAAAAAGATGACCGAGACATAATTATATTACAAGTTCAGAGGGAAGCTATTGATGCTCCAATATACAAGAAGCTTGATTTGTCAACCAAAATGAGAAAAAATAATTATTTCTGAATATAATCAAGATTACAACTTTAGGTGTAAACTGACGAGAATCACCAGGAAAGCGGGGTTGCCCCCAGTAAAAATATCTCACTTTCAATGTCTCGTACCCATTGGCAGACACGATTGCAAACAGTTATTGCTGAGCTCTGCATTAAATCCATGGAATCAATCAGTGTCTGAAGAATGGTGTACCGTACCCTCCACAAATTCAACAAAAAGAGAGTTTACTCATAAAACCCTATATAGAATTGATACAAACCCTATATTCTGGCATTTTTTCCATCCTCAATATTGCATATTTTACATGCAAATAGTGGCAGAATGATCAATATAGATTCAAAAGTAATTTTTGTGTAGTGGCCTTGATGTCAAATGATTCTTTTTAAGGTTCAAGGGCACGGTGTACTGCTCAGCAATTCATGGGTACAACACGACACTATATGCCTTCTATTCAGTATATATATAGGATTAAAGAAAATCTAAAATGAGCGCAAATGACTTTGCTTCTCTGTGCTCTGCAGATGTGGTTCCAGGCATTTATAGAGACAATCTAAGCAATTACTGTTCCCACAGAGCTGCATGCAAAGGCACATACAATGTAATGTGCTGGGACTTGAACATCAAAAACACATAAACCTATAACTAAGGAAATGTAACTAATTAAACTTCTAAAAGCATTGCTCTAGTTTAGAACTTTTCTTTTCATCATGATACAGAGATTCAATGCTGGAGAGGAATAACTTGTCCATTTTACACAGACTCTGCATAGGTAATTTGACATGGTATTTGTATTCTTACAGAAAATATCATCCCCCAGAAGAAATCTACAACTATAATATTAAGATAAAGCTAACATGGATTAGAAGGGGACAAATCTCTTGACAAATAGATTATATTTATCTGTAAGAATGTAAGCTGTTACTTTGACTTGACTAAAAATATATTTAAAATAAAGGTCATGAATGCATAGATTCAGAAACAGCATATTCAATCAATATGGTTACACTTTTGCAATTATCCACATACCTTTTCAGCCAGTGGATCAAACGCTGCATAAAGCTCAAAATCCTGGGTAATCCAGCAAAATAGAACTGCCATAAAAAGAAATCGCATCAATAGAGAAAATCCCATGGTGCACAACTAAAATGTCTACATTCTCAGAAAGAAAGCTAAAAGCAAGCTCAAGTACATTAAAACCTAATTTTGTGCATTATAGCACAAAGTATGTTGTGTGTAGGCATTGATGCAAAACAAAATATTATCGGCAATACCAAAGTCAACCCTACACAAATATAGGTTATTATGGAGACCTGCAATCCTAAACCAAAGCCGAGATGTATAAGATACCAAACTCAACATTGTATGGTTACAAATTATAGAAACTTGCAATCTTAAATTTAGACCAAAGAGCTAACATAAACAGAAAATGCTTGGATGGTGAAAAAAAATCCAACAATAATCTCAGAAACAGTTTAACTGTATTGTGAATTCAAAAATTCGCAATAAAATATGCAAAATATAAAATATAGCCAAGATCGCTTTGACATGTTCTCTTATGTAATTTAAGATTAAAGCTAAAAGATCAATAGATTTGTTGGTTTAAAGTTGGTGAGTCTCAAGGCTCAAATGCTATCAGATTTGGGAACTATTGTTGTAACGTTCGGTTTTCTTCTTCCACTTATCAATAAAGCCAACAGGCTAAGCATGAAACATAATAGAAACAATAAAGATATTGATACTATATATATAGAGAGAGGAGAAAGAGAATTATTACAGATCTATTTTATAAACTCTTTCATTTCAGCAATTATACTTGCAGGAAGGATGCAATTAATAATATTAATATAACAATGAAGCCATATACTTCAATTAAATTTGTTAGGTCTGGTCCTGATCAATACATCAAATAAGAGAGACTTCATTTCTAAAACCAAATAGGGCTCGTGGAATGCCTACTTAGGATTTGGGACTTGCCATTTCAAAGTTAAAATAATTATTTGTTATGAACCCTTTCAAAAGACATTCTTAAAGGTACCTAAGGACACCATACTCATAGGGAATTTCATTATTTTCCACATATCAGTTACATGTCACCATTGGAAAGTCATGGGTAGGAATGAAACGTCTTAACCAAGACTTAAATATCGGGTTGAAGCATACCATCAACAGGAGGGAACCGTAGATCATGACTTAAAAGTCAATGCTAAGGACCTTTTGCAATTTTATTAGCCAATTAACATCAAGACAAAATTTTATGGCATTGCTAAGTTTTTGGTATCTTCTACTGGTGGGCACAGTCATCTTGAAGTCAATCGATACTTCAAAGGAAGATTAAAAAATGCTAATTATTTGTGTGGCACTTTGGAAGGAGTTTCTGCTAAGGTGAGTAAAGAAAAATGTAGTACAAGTTGACACTAACAATGCAGAAAATTATATTGCTGCAAGTAGACTAATATTGGAGACACCTTGCTATTTTTGGATTCCTTGCTCATCACATTGCATAGATTTAATGCTAGACAACATTGGAAAATGGAGTGGATTTGACTAGTCGTGGAGCACAAGAGCAACATGTGCAAATACATATATAACCATACTTCGGTACTCTCTTTAATGAGAGAGTTCACAGATAACAAGGAGCTAGGCCGACCTAGTGTAACTTGTGCGACCTCATTCATCACCTTGCAGTCCTTTCTACAAGCAAAAGCTTCTTTCAAGTGAATTTTTACTAGCAAGCAATGGAGCAAATATTCCTACTCAAAGATGAATGTTGGTGTTGATGTGGTCGATTAGGTATTTGATGAGACCAATTTTTCTACTCCTACAAAGGAAATTGTAGATGTAGGTCTTTAAAAGCTTTCTTATTTCCTTGTTTACTATTTTTAAATTTTATTTTTCTTTATTTACATATAAAGACTTTAAGTGTAGAGTTAATTTCTAACTATTTAACTTTTTATAGGTCACTAAGTTGTTTGTTTCTCTCCTTCGTACAATCAATGGAGAAAAAGGAAGCAATGGTCTACATATACAAGAGCATGGACCAAGCCAAGAAGCATGTTAAACTTTTCTATGGCATTGTGGAGGACAAGTAAAGGCCCATTTAGAATATCATTGACCAGCAGTAACAAAACAACTCCATGAGCCACTTGTGCTTGTGCATTCTTCCTCAACCTCATATTACAATGTCTTGGAAGCTTTAAGGCTGACAAGGAGGTTATGGGATGCCTCTACACTACCATACAAACTATGGAGCCAAGTCCACAATTCAAGGCAATGATCATGTCTGAGATCGATATCTACAAACTAAGACAACTTCTAAGCTAGGTAAAATTTGCATTCTTTAGAACATTGATTTAAATATTTCTCATTTTTGTTATTGAACATTGAATTTTTAGTATTAGTTACTCTTAAACATTTTACTTTTTTCATTTAAGATGCATGGAAAAGTTTGGTGCTATAGTGGCAATCCATGTGTTGAGCCGCCCATGCAATGCGTTGGGTTGTGAGCACAATTGGAGTTTGTTTTAACACATACACTTCAAAACGCATAATAGGTTGCCAATGCAAAGGTTTAATGAACTTGTATTTGTGCCTAATCATGAGTTTCAGCTTATTACTCTTGAGAATGACATTCCCCGGCCTCAAGGATTATGTTTACACTCTAGGGTTATTGGAAAAATAGCTCAGATTGCCAACACAAACAATGATTTTCAAGGGCACAATATGATTCCTTGGCTATCATGCCCAACGTGGAAATACTCGCATCATCAAAAATGGTGGCCCAAAGAGAACCAATGTAGTCTTCAAGGCAAACCCTAAATGAATCTTTATAATCACATTCAAATAGTGTTTTTTCACACCTTGAAGTTTCAAACTACTCCAAATGCCACCTATACTTTTAGTGACTTTTCACCAACGCTGCAAATTTCCATTCAACAACAGGCATGTAAGATAACTAAATTACTCATTTCATCAATATAAAAAAATGTCGCCCTTAGTACCATTGTGGTTTGTTTGTACACTTGAGCCCCTCAATTTTTATTTCCACAACATTAATCAGGTTAAAACACTCTTTGGAGCTGAAGCCAATATTGGATCTAGCGATCCAAAAGCTACTTGTGTTGTGTTAGCATAGCCTCAGTTTTTCTGTTATGTAATGTTGGTCTTAAGTAATATCTTGTTAGTGGGTAATTGGTGGTTAGGAAGTGGTTCCCGGGTGGTTTTTCATGGTAGTTACAGGAAGTAGCTTATAAAATCCAATGCATTCAACAAATGTATTTCATTTGGGCATATGATCAATATAATAATAATATAGCCTATTTTTTTTTTATTGTTTTGCAATTTTGTGGCTCTCATATTCCAACAAGCAGTATCAGAGCCAGTGACCATGCAAATGAAAGGAAAGAATAAACTGGCTTGGTTACTGCTGCCACTCTCTCTGTTGGCCTGGTTCATCCATACTATAATTTGCATTTCAAGAAGGGGTTGTGCATTCAGAATCTCCTTGATTTGACACCCAAGATGCTTCTTTCAATGGTATAACAAGACATGAAGAACCAACTCATGATATCTTAATATCAGCAATTAATTCTCACATGCAGGAATAGCTTCGAAGTATTGCATGCAAGAAGCCAAGGCAACTCAAATCGGCCACAGGTTTCATTTTCATTATTTAATTTTTGGTCTTGAATCTATGATCTAATTCTCGTTTCACTCACAACACATTTTTTTAAATGCATCATTTGTTCTGTTTTAGACTTTTAGTTGATAAGGCTTTGCTTTTAAGTTATTTTTAATTCAAAGGATAATGGTGAACGAATATACTGCACACCTAAGAAACATAGTTCATAAAGCTCGTACACTCTAATCTAGCCACACCATACATGTTTCAATCTCTGTATTGCTACTTTTGGAGTTATAAGGGATATAAATATCTACATTAACTATATGGCACTGATAAAAATTATATTTAGTTACATTTTCAAGCCAACGCATAATAATAATACTTGCATTGTATTTGCGACCGCTACTCTTGACATTGCAAGAAAATCCAAAACTTAAGAAACTCTAGTGTACATGTTAAGCTTAAAGTGGTGCTAAAGAAGGTGTTGACGATCCAAATCGTTTCCCACAATCCTATAGAATACACTTGAGATCTAAACCTGGGGACTTATGTCGGTTAAGAACAACAAAGCAAGACTTGTGATTAGATTGCAAGCAATTGTGGGCCAACTGACAAAAGTGGGCAGCTCTTCTACACTTTTGGCTCTGCAGGACCAGGGAAGGTGTTTCCAAAAATCTTTTACAAGACAATTAAAGAGAAATGAAAAACATATTAGGTCACATAGCTTAGCCACACCCTTTGCATAAGGATATCCCAAAGATTTGACACTAAATACCCCTTAAATTGGCTTATTGATCTTGCAGACCTAAAGATCTTTTAACAAAACAAATTATGATTGGGTTATGTATGCAAACTAAAGATGCAAATAAGGTTTATACTCCCAAATATCATTTCATTCACAATATCATACTTCATGCATGACCCTTGAAATTACAAAAATGTATAACCCTCTAGAGATAAAAGACAAGCTTAGGCTCACAAGATATATAGCAAAGCAATTAATACTGACTTAGGCTAACTGGTAGGACACTAACTAAACTAAACTAAACTACAAGAACAGATCATATATTCTAATATGGAAGGATTAACTGCTGTAAGACTGGTACCTTTAGTCCATTGGTGACAGAGTCAAGACCTAATATGCAAGTGAAACACATGAAAATCTAAGCCTATTAGTAAGATATGGATCAACACTAATCAAAGAACTAGAAATGCATTTCAAAATCCCATTAGTCTAGCTGCAATTTCATCTAAATGCACTTCACAAACTACCAGAAACTTCACATGACCAAATCTACCTTAATAATTCGTATCTGATCAAAGACATCCCATATGTTATTATCAAAAGAGTTCCCAAAGACTATGAATAAGTTTTACAACTGCTATGACAATCAACTAATTAAAATCAACAAACTAGCATATGTAGCCCCAAAGATATACTGTTATCCCCTAAAATTCCCAGTCAACTATGGAGACATTCAAATCATGGAAAGGATTTTATGCATGAAAGCACCTTCTCCAAACTTTACAATCATGAAGACACAAGAAACCAGACTTCAACTTAAAGATTGACACCCTATAACATACAAGACCAGAGGACACAGTTAATTTCAACAGAAAAAGATCTAGCCTTGGCTACATCAAGATAAGTAATATATACAATCCACACTGATTTTGCCCAAACTTCATCACATATTTGCCTTCTGTCCAAATCCTCTACTCAAGGCACCATTATTTTATTAAAATTGTTGCAACAATCTCTCATAAACAGGCCCCTTTCTACACCTATTGCAACTAGTAATTCAATCCACCACAAGCTAAATATGACAGTCAATCTAACGGCAGAGAATAAACTAAATGCTTGGGGCCACACTATGAAATATCCATGCCTCTGTGCGCAGCAGGACACTACCCTACCAAATCAAATTTACTACAAAACAAGAGAGAAAATCATTTTCAAATGTGCACATATGGAGCAAGCACCTAATACTCTACTGGTTTTTGGTGCCACATAAATGTTTGCAGTGCCACCCATGCCTCAAGGACAAAAAATTCCTTGATTTTAAGAATATTATGGGTGCTGCCTAATTTTCATTCAATACACATTTACTTCTTCCTCGAACAAGAGCACAGCCCTGAGATTAGATTTGTCTCTACAAGAAGTTGTCTTGTTGCCCCAACCACTGTTGATTCAATACACATTTACTTCTTCCTCGAACAACAGCACAGCCCTGAGATTAAATTTGTCTTTACAAGAAGTTGTCTTGTTGCCCCAACCACTGTTGAAAAACTCCTCATCAACTGGGCACTCAAGACCACTCCTTAAGCAGATTTTGCGAGTGCAATTAAGTTCCCCGTCTACCTGCAAGCCTAAGACCTTCGAATTTTCACCAAAGATCAATGGCACATGTTCACTGCAACTCAAATCAACGGCCACAAACCTTCATGAGCTCAAGAAATGCCCACCACTTTGCAAAGAGAGCCGGAATCCAATTAAAATATGCCATGTATCATCTTCTTATTCATCTGGGCACCTCCCCAACACCTTATACTAGCCACTAAGTGTCCACAAGAATCAATGGCCTGGGTTGATCGCTTCAAGAACAATGGCTAAGGATGAAATGGGGAAAGCAAACATAAAGGCCACTGCCCTTTCGTCATTTCGCCTATATGCAATAGGAAGTGAACACTTCACCAGAAACCACAATGTGGAGCATGCCTTAGAAATCCACCAAATATGAAAACTGAGACCACAACACATACCACCAAAGACCACATGGTGTTACCTCATTCGTTTTCACAAAAATGGACCCCTTGGAAATTCTACACATTAGTTTCTCGACCAATAGAAATCAACCTGCAAAGCCAGGTGTTCATTTGCACTCCTCTCAAGCCACCACTTTAGGCTCACTAAAGTCCAACAATGACCAACAGTTTGTGTTGATTGACAAACGATCAATGATGGGGGGCAAAATGGGGAAAGCATATGTAGTAGGTTGCTACCCTTTGTTGTTTTATCCTAGTGATGACACATAGCGAAGATGCCCCCCACCTATATAAATAAAAATTTCCACGTATCCTTTTACACATATCCCTTTTTGCTATTCAACAAACATTCGCTAAGGGCCCACCATATAACTTGTCACAACCAATCGTGCAACCTATCACATATGCCACCTACCACTTTCCTCGTGAGGATCCGACAGATTTTGCTCATATTCGAAGACAATCCAATGATTCCCAAGGCTCAGAGCTAGCAATTCTCTCTGACACACATAGAACTCCCACAAATCACACGATCATGCCACGTTTGATCAAAAGGCCAAGACCCACACTGACATAATTTCAAAAGAACCTTGTAGGTCAATGACATGTACCATTGTGGCCTTGCTTCAGATAAATAGAGGACAGGCTGATCCAATTACCCACAAGCACAAATTCACTACAAAACTGGTAACCGATCACTGCTAAGCCATGAACAGACCACTTAAGTTGTGAGCCACTACTATTAGCAGGTCAATACGCCAATAGAACAAAAGCACATAAACCTTAAAGTAGGGACTCAAGCTTAAAACAAAGGACTTGGGCACAAATACACAGGCTAGAACAAAACAAACCACCATTAATACAAACCATGAATTCAACAAGGCAACAAAGTAGGAAATTTTCTCAAAGGCGAGATGATTGTTGACACTCATTGAATCATTCTTGGCAAAATTGCCTCAAACCAAGCAATACACACAAGGTCAAAGGATAGGACTAAGAGCAAATTTCACCAAGCATAAGCATATAGGAACAACACAAAGCCCTAATTAATATTTCCTAGATCGATTATAAGCATGGAGAGCCAAATGGTACCGCAAAGAACCATGAAAGGAATTTCTTAGATTGGGTGTTGGCAAAAGGGAAATGTGCTTATTTTTCAAAGAAACTCATTTACTCATGGTCATCTCTTACAAGACAGCATAAATGGTAAAAAACTTGCAAAAGAGAAGGGAATGCATGTCCACATAATCAAAACTGGATTTGAAGTGGACCATTTTCTAAGCACAAGACTTATCATATTTTATGCTAAGTGTGGGAGTTTAGTGGATGCACACCAAATGTTTGACAAAATGTCCAAACTAAATTTGGCAAGGGTGTGAGGACGAAACAAAACAACTTTTTAGACTAATGGGAGGAGTAGATAAGGAGTTTGGTGTTGTGGAACACTCTTTTTGCAAAATACTCTTCACAGGCATGTGACAAGGAAATATTAAGATTTTTTAGACTAATAGTAGATAGGAAGACAAATGAACTTTATTATTAGTGTTTTTAAGGTGTAAACTGGTCAAAGAGGAGGTTGGAGAACCCACCATGAAAAATGAGGATTATTCCCATCTCAAGTTAGCTATTCTCTTGGAGGATTGGGTAAAATGCTCAAATCACATTAGCTTGGAGTATGCAAAACGCTTGAGTCACATTTTTGGTAGGTGTAGATGCTTTTCTTGATTCATCATGACTTTGGGTTTCCAAAACAATAGTTACAATTTTTATCCCAGTTTGATGTGTTGTCACAATTTTGGTTTTCCAATTTGGTGTTCCAGTGCAATATGGTGCTCAGTGTTAGAAATGTTGTGTTCACTTTTGGTTTCTAGCTTTTGAGTGTTGAAACGAAGCACAAGAGGTGAAGTAGTTATGTTTCATTAAAAAGACGTGTCATCGAGTCAATTTCCTGGAAGTCATGTTGGTTTTCTAAGTTGCATGTGAGGTTTCTTTTTTGCTTTGGCTTGATCCAGTCAAAAACATTAATGTTTGCGTCGATGAGTCTTGGTCATAAATGTTCTCAATCGTTTTGAAGTGTCGAATTACTTATCAAGTCAAAGTCGTCAATCATTGGTCGTAGTCGCAAGTGGTTTGCAGTCAAGTTCGATCCCCTGAAAGTGTTGCAAGTTTGTCTAAGTCGAGTCATAAAATCTCATCGACCTAATAATCTGTGAAAAAATGATTAAATGTTTAATCAAATCTTAGTAATAGAAACATCAACGGCTTCTATACTATTTGACAAGAATATGGCCATGGGATTGCATTTTGGCATCTTTGGTTCTTCTGCAGTTTGCAATTTCATAAAGTCACACAATGGCTTGTAGTTTAAAGGGCTCTTTGAGGTTCAGACATGTTAATATCAGGATATTTTACGTCTGAGTGCAGTTACAATTGATTTGCAAGTGTAAACTTGTTATTTTAAAGTTTGACAAGTGGTCACGCGTTATTGCACAATGCACGTTCTCCTCGAAAAGCTCAATAGTTGGTTTGTAGCCATATTTTGACTCGTTCTTGTCAATTTAATGTCAGATAATACATAAATAAGTGGAGTCGCAAGTTTTTGAAAGCTAAGTCATAATGTTAATTTGCCTTGGCAATGGAGTGTAAAAGGCCTCTGGCGAAGTCATCAGCAAAAGTCTAAAACTTAGTTGGTATGCTAGCGATTTGCAAAGTGTGAGGCGGACATTTGCCAACTTCCTAAGTCACCACATCCTCCTACTTCCCAAAACCCCGCAATACATAAAGCAAAACTAAAAAAAAATTGGCATGTAGAAGGGTGGACTTTATATGCACTTGGGGAAAGTGCAAATAGTGTTCCACTCCCTGCATCCCCACAATTCTCGAAAATCTTGGAAGGTTTATACACAAGGAAAAGTGAAAAGTTTAAAATCCCTTTTTAAAGGGCGAAGATGTGGAAACATGTGGCATATAAGGAGGTGTAGATTTCTTTTGGGTCACCACCCCTCTTATCCTCACGCCTAGGCAAGTTTTGCAAAGTATATATGTTAAAAAGAAAACAAAAAGCAAAGGCATGTGCACAGACTTTGGCTCTACACATGAACATACGAAAAACTTCAAAGTTCCTTACAAGTTCCACATTCTTGCACAAACAAAGCAAACGCCACAGTGGAATGTGTTCTCATAAAACATCATGATTTGTAGGGATTTCATCATGGATATGTCAAATAGTCTATAGAACCTTTTGAGCAAAATGCAAGTTGCAAGCATAAAGTCAAATTCCACGCCCTTTGCTAGCAACCTCCCTGCAATGCCATGGCAGATGTGTACACAAAATGTGGAAGCATGGACAAGGCATATAAAACACCATGGTTGCAAACTATGTTCAAAATGATTGTTAAAAAAGCATTCAAGAACTTTTGACCAATGTAATTGGAAGGTTTAAAACCAAGATCTCACAACCTATGCCCAAATTGGCGGTTCAAGAGCAAAATATGGCATCCATTGAAACATAATAAAAATGGATTTTTATTTAAATGTTGCGACTGCAACGCCTATGCAGAAATGCATGCAAAATGTTAAAGCAGTGACCTTTGCCTACATTTTCCATGCCTACGCTTTGAAATAGAGGGTTTAGGCATCTATCGAAGCACATTGGAAGGGGGATTCTTGTCATATATTGTATGTTTTGTTGGTGTAAATTATATTTACACATTGGTATAAGTTAATTAGGGAGTTAATTAGAAAAGCATTTCCTTTATTAGTTGTCAATCTTATCACATAGGATAAGATTGTTTTATTTGATTTTCCACTTTGTTTATTTTTGACAAATGCATTTATATATCTATGTATTATTCCTTTGTGAATAATTTAATGCACATGGAGTATTGGTTGCATATTGTGCATCTTATTCTTGGCTTTTGCTTTCTGAAGCAACTCTCTTGTGTAGAAGAAATACTACAAATGATTTTGGGAATCTAACATGGTATCAAAGCTCCAGATCTGTAGCTTCTTCTCGAATTTGAGAGGGTTTTAGCCATGAGGTCGTGATCAATGCTTCCTAGTGCGAAACGAACCTCACAAATGAGTCCAAAAGGTGTCAAAACCTATGGATCACCTGTCCAAATGCCAAAATTGGAATCAGGAAAATTTTAGGTGATTTTTTTGTGGGTTTGATTTTCATCGCAGTGGAATTTCCATACTATCGTACAGAGTCCGTACTTTTGTACTGATCTGTGCCATCGTCGTACCTATTCTGCAGAGCTCCTGCATCATCCGATGTCCATCGTAGGTTTCCAACGGTCACATATTCTTTATCCAGCAGTCCCTATTTTTGTTCGACAGTTGGTGCTTTTACACGACAATATAAAATCTTCAATTAGTGGTTTGTTTTGTGTTTTGCACAGCTCTGCCCCGGTCATCTACAGCCTGAGGGGGCTTAGTGTCGAGCGGCGCCCCCTGTGTATCTCCGCCAGTTTCAGCCGCTCTGTAAGAACCCCTAGTACTTCTGATCCAAAAACTTAGTTTTTCAACTTGGCATTTCGTCAAACAAATGGCATGTATTCTGACCTGTGACTGATATGCTGATGTTTTGTGCTTGTTTGATGTTTGTTTGTAAAGAGATTAAGTGCAAATACACATACCAAATGAAAGGGAAACAAACTAATAACTTGGAATTCAAGAAGTACCATAAACCATCATCAAAATGCATCCATTATCATCATACTATGACTGATTACAATATATATCAGGTCTGATCTGAAGTTTGACAGTCTGATACAACTATAACAGCGATAGGTTTTCTTGTTCAAATTAAACATTTGCGTGTAAGAACATCAAGTAAACATACCCGAACTGATTCTCCTTATTACATGCATGAAATATGAACCAAATACAATATAAGCACTACTGTAGCAATATGTGAAAGTCTGATAACAATCAACAATCTAGACAATGGTGGAATCGGCCTCAATTTGGCAGCAAACCTCTCCTTGTTGATGCGCTTAGGGTTGGGAATCTTCAACACTAATCAAATCGCCCTTATTAGACCACGATCTCCCTTTGGTTGCATGCAAACTCAGTGATGCCAACTATAAACTTGAACAGCCTGTTGTGTGCCCACACAAATGGCAGCGATCTCCCTTTCTACGGTAGCGGTCCTCCTTTAGGTGACATCTAGGGTTTGTAGAGGTGTGCTAGGGTTTGAAGGGCATCCATAGATGATTTTAAACTTGAATCCCTCTTCACAAACGCCAAAACCCTGAATGCTGATCTGCTAATGATATCTCAATGAAATCGCTCCACCACCAATTTGTATTTGCTCCAAATCTCACAAATTGGTGAACTAATTCTCCCATTAAACCCTGTTGTAGATATCTGATCGTAGCTCCAGTATAGTGCCAAAATTATGCAATAAGTGCAGTAGTAACATTGGATGGATTTACCTCTCAAAGTGGAATTGGGTTTTCGTCCAAACCACTAATTTCTAAGGTTTTTCGTCCTCAGAAATAGCTGAACCAGTTGTTGCAGCTGTAAAGGAAATTCTCCAATATGCAAATGACAAATGATAATATGATGAAATAAACTCCAAATGACCTCCTTATAAAGCCTCCAAGAGGTCCACTCCAATTTGCCATTTTTTATTCCTTTTTGCCATTTTTTATTTGTTATCCTTATAAAGATCCTTAGGTTTTGGTGCACCCCACTTGCATAATAAAATAATCATTTATTGACATTTTTTTATGTTACTTCTTTCCTTTCTCCAAGTGACTTCAAAATTAGCTTCACCTAACTGACTTTCCTTTCTCCAAGTCACATTTGCTACAATGGCTCAACTATTCATTCCCTTACCATACGAATTAGCCTACGGGAATGGTGAATAGGCTAATCATCCTCTGCTAGGTGATCACTCTGGAAATGGGGACATTACACACTCGGTCGTTTCTAACACCAGTTCACTGCCCAAATCCGCCACCTTCAGTAGGAGCACCGCTCACTGGCTGACCGAGGACCGCCTCAAGGCCCCGTACCCTTATTTGAATTGCCATAGGGTTTTTTCTCTTTTGGCCATAAGTTGGTCATATGGTATCGTTTTTTCGCAAACAAATAGGCGACAAAAAGCTAGTTCCATGCTCTATCCAGTGGTGCTGGTTTTTTTGTCAGATTATGTTGATAAATTTTATTGCAGGTTGAAGTCCAAGCTTCTTTTCTAGCTTCCAAGCTCATAACTTCCACCCAAAATCTCTAAATTTCTAGGATCGAATAGGCATTGGAAAGGCATTGAGGATCTCTACACAGTCACCCATATGATTTTTCTAGATTCAGCCCCGAGTTTATTTTATTCAGTTTGTCGATTTTATGCTTTTCAATTAACAACTTGGACATTCTAGCACCTAAAGAAGTTTAGTTTTTTGGGTTGGTTTCATATCTGCGTCTTATTTTCTGCATTTAATTTTGCTGGTGTAATCATGTCTCCATGTGATTACTGTGAAATAAAAAGGCACACAATAGATAATTGCGTGTTAAAAGATCTTGATGATTTAAAGATTCTTTTGTCACACCCCAAATTTTGACTATGTTTTACTTTTTACTTGTATGTAAATAGTAGATAATTTTGCATGGATTAATGATTTGACGTTTAATGAAAATGTCAGGATAAATCAATGATTTCATGAGTTTGAGTTTATATGCATAGAATTTAGACATGTGATTATATGATGTCAAGATTATTTATTCATAATGTATATGGATTAACTAACGATACACTAATTCCAGTTTGGTGATTGTAAGTTGTAACTAGGAAATAGGTTTCACCCTCCGAGAAAGAGAGGGAGAGCATCATTGGAGAGAAGTGAATAGACGTATGGAAAGGAACAGGTTGTTGCCATCTAAATCTTGTGCTTATAATGTTTAGTGAACCCTCGTTGAAATTGGTAAGTTGTGTTCGACCTATTTGGTCAAGGTTTGGGATTTGACTCGACAATCGTCGATTTGACGTCAAGATCCAGTAGAGTAGGTTTTGTTGAAAAAACGAGTCAGGATAAAATGACCATCAACAAGATATGGTCGCTAGTCATTTTTTCCTTATGTGCTAAGATTATAGTTTATGTTATTATAACTATCTAGATTAGAGGTTAAATTATTTTATTATCGGTAATTTCCGATAAGTGTTCTATTTTGGTAACTTATCCATTCTTTGGTGTTTTTGCAAGATAGAGAGGGGGGGAATACCTCGACCCCATTCTCGTATCTTTACGGATGTTGGAAACAACTTAAGTTTTGGGTGCTTTTTACTTCACCTTGTGGATATATATATATATATTCTAATATGATTTAAGGAGTTAGACCTAATGGGGTGGTCGATAAACTTCTTTATGAACGTAGCTAAGTTTCCATGGTATGGAAAACAATTTTTATGTTAAAGTGGCTCAACTCCTTTACTCCCTAACTGATTTAGAGAGTAAGGAGGAGCATATCAACCTACGTATGGAGTGGTCTTTTATGACCAATACCTCCATTAATTTGCATCCCTACGAGTAATCATTGTAGGCTATGTTTAAAGAGAAAAGGATGTGGTTATGGCAAGTGTTGCTATTAATCACCGCAGAAGTTTTCTCTCGAGCATATAGCAAAGGAAGACACTAACAGTTTTGGGCATTAAGCTTTGAGATGAAGGGCATCGATAGCAGAGAAAAAGGATCGATGCCGTCGTAGAAAGAGCAGAGGCTATGGAAAGATCTTCATTCGATCTCAATACAGATTCTCTTCTTTGTTTGAAAGCTTTTTAATAGTTAAGAATCATAAGTTTGCATTCGGTTCTGTAGTTAAGTAACTAAGGCCGACATACTTAGAATATTACTATGTTATTTGGCCGATAGTCTTTGATATCTCTGAGAGTATATCAAGCCGATAGGCTTAGAATCTAATGCTATGTATATTATTGTTGAGTAAGGCCGAAAGGTTATGTTATCTCTATGTATGAGTAAGGCCGAAAGGCTCTGTCATCTCTGTGTAAGTATAAGAGGCCGAAAGGCTCTGATATCTCTGTGTAAACATGAGATCGATTAGGCTCTGTTATCTTTGTGTATATATGAGGCCGATGGGCCAAGAAATCTGATCTCATCACCTTTAGATAATAAACTTTCGTAGGTCGAGAGGCCAAGAGATCTTAGTTTAATGTTCAAAACATAGAAAACCTCGAAGGCCAAAGAACAATGTTGCACATATCTATTGAAGGCCGAAAGCATTTATTCACATTCAGTCTACAGTGACTAAACAGTTATGTAGGTTATGAATTCTCTTCTTCCCTATAGTCACCTTGTCAATATTTAAGATTGTATCTATTTGTTAGATGACTCAGTAACACTTAAGCCGTATGATCAAGATGCTTAAGGAGAAGCTTTCGAGTTCTATGATCAACTGTCAGTATCTTTCTTCTATCTCAATGGTATAACAAGACAGTAGATATATGTAAGAGCTGAGATTAAACTGGTTGAAGACTCCAGTATTAACCTAGAGGTAAGCTTGTAGGAATTGAGACAGAGATAGGTTTTCTTTTCCAAGTTTGTATAGATAAATAATGTGTACTATCAAGACTTAGTGATAGGTATCACTCATTCTTGAGTATATAGAAATGATGTAAATATCATTCGAAACACCTAAAGATGCTAAAAATGTATATATTGAGATATATGTAGTCATCAAATATGACATATATTTGTTATATGCAAAGTTGATGTGCGTGAGTTCATATCCTTTTTATATCAAGAATTGATGGACTCAAGAAGACCAAGTGGTCGAAATTATTATTATATTATTGTTGTAAATTCAACATATCTAAGTTGAAAGATGGTAATTAATTAAATGTTTAGTCATGATGATGATATTATGAGGATATACCTCATGTACCTTATTTGTTCATGTTTTGAGAAACAATAATATGATCAATACCCAAGTGGTCGAGAGTAGACTAGGGGTTATAATATTTATGTTATTTTATTACAACTTATTAACTTCTGAAAATCAAGGGTATTTGATATTTCATTATTAGTGGGGTCAGAAAAGTCACAACTCTAGAACCAATCTAGAAAGGGTGTAGAGATCTCAAAACTCTTAAGTTGGTTATGACTTTGTTTTAGTCTATTTGTGTGTTAAGATCGACAGTTAATGGTCTAGAAAACCATAGTTTAAAACTACGTAAATTAGAGCAGAGTCTAAGAAGTACTTAGATAAATTCGAAACATGACTTATAGCCCATGAGTGCTTAATCTTTAAGTCGATGAGTAGAATGACAGGAAGTCATAGACTCGAATGATTGCAAGAATGCAATGAAGAACTCTCTGAAAGGTTAAATTTTCTAAGTCTATACATTGTTTATATCCTAGATTCAGGATTAAATTCTAAGTCAGATTGACTAGGAATTAAGCTTAGTCAAGACATTTCATGTCTAGTATTACTAGTCAAACAAATCAAATTGTAGGATGAGATAGTTTTCAAGTCGAGTTAGAGGTGTGTGAACACACAACTACATTTATTGCAAACGTCTATTCGTATAGAAACTTTGGCCAAAGTGATGCATTTGTCTCTGCATGCATTAGTCAGTTCTCAGTGTCTAGATGGTGTAACCTGTCAATATGATCATACTTAGCTAGAAGATTGTTTAGAGTTGTATGGTCGATTGAGTTACGTAAGACAACACTAGAACTCAGATGGCAAACCTATTGGTTCCTTATTTCTATACTCTTTGTGAAGGGTAGGGCCACTTCCAGGAAGGAAGGTGTGCTGGGGACCGTCGGTCTGTGGTTGGAGGTAAAGCACTCGGACGATGCTCTCCCTCTGTAGCAGAAGACTCACGGAGACTTGAGCGACAAATATCAAGATTCCAGATGCAGTATTCTTATGTTATGATGTAAAATTGTTCTTATTTTCAAGAGCAATATTTTTGTAAATGTAAAGTGAGAAGTTTTTCACTATGATTTATCTTTGAATATATTGTATTTCAAGGTTGAAAATATTCAGAAAAGATATGCTTTTTATTTCCTTGTATTTATGCAAATGATAAAAAAAATTTACTCGTGTTTATCATGTTCTTTTACTTTCCTAGCAATTGTGTGTGTAATTCCGAGTAATATGAGATGGCATGTTACATCTTTATGGGCTTCATCAGTTAAAACAGCTTTGCATTAATTTGCCAGATTCTTCTAACCGAGCAGTTGCAAAAACATCTTCATCACCTGTTGCTTCATCTGAGTTCAGTGTTGCTTCACAGAAGGCTTCCAATGATTCATTGCAGCAGGGCAATCATAGTCTTCTAGATCCACCTCATTGGGATTCCTATCTACCAGACATCTCATTATTGTTTGTGGAGTCTCATATTTTTGATGTGGAGGATACATTGGAAGATATTCATTTCATCTTTGATGACAATGATGTCATCACATCATCTTCTGTGTTTCTAGATGCAGTTTAGATTTTGTCCTCTCCTGGGCCTACTCTGACTGAACATTCAACTCCTATTTTGGAGGAGATTTTTTTCCAGTATGAGTACACCAGAATTGCATTGAAAGGCACATGAATACATTTGGATTTAGATTCCCTATTTATCTAGGATGTGGGAATGGCTTCTACATACACCAGTGGATCTGTTTCTTCCAAAGGGGAGAAATGTTGTTTGTAGGCAATGGATTGGATTTTGTCTTCAGTTCATCATTGGTACAGGAGTTGTTTCTTGGAGGGTATTCAAAATCACATTCATCCACTCTCTCTTATGGGGGTGTATACATTATGTATTTGTGATGAACTTGGTTGTTAGAGACTTTGAGTTCACATCACTTGCACATACCTGTTGTTTTCTCTCTTTTGGAGAGGAGTTTTCTTCCACTAGGTTTTTCTCCTTTTCACCAATTTATGAGAGATTCTTGTTTGTAAATGGGTACCTGATCAAGCCTTGTTGCCGAAACCCATCCTCATCTCTATCTTTTTCTTTCCTTTTAGCTTGTGTGTAATCTCCTTAACTTGTACTTACGGGGGGCATTGGTGTAAATTAATCTTTAGTTTTACACATTAGCATAAGTTAATTAGGGAGTTAATTAGAAAAGCATTTCCTTTATTAGTTGTCAATCTTATCACATAGGATAAGATTGCTATATTTGATTTTTCGCTTTGTCTATTTTTGACAAATGGGTTTGTATATCTATGTATTATTCCTTTGTGAATAATTTAATGCACATGAAGTATTGGTTGCATATTGTGCGTCTTATTCTTAGCTTTTCCTTTTTCAAGCAGCTCTCTTGTGTAGAAGAAATACTATAGATGATTTTGGGAATCTAACATGTTTTGCCTACGCCTCAAAGAAGTGTAGTCTCCTGGATGCCATGAGAGTAGGATATCAGCATGAATTCGAAGAAACTTACAAGCAAATGCAATGTGCAGGTGTAAAGTCATATTCCATGGCTTGTACCATGAGTTGGCAGCTTCAAAACAAGGTATGGCCTCCATCAAAGCGTAATGGGAAAAGGATTTTTGTCATATGTTGTAGTTGCAACTACCCTAATAGACATGTATGCAAATGCCGAAGCATATGAAGGCACGTGATTTGTTTGACAGAATGTCTTAAAGAGATGTTATCTCATAGAATACAATGATTGCAGGATATATATACAAAATGGATTTGCTGAAAGTTTTAGAAAGTTTTAAACAGATGCAATTAGCAATGGTAAAGCCCAAACCAGCAGCTATACCTTCACCACTCACAACTCCCCATAAAGCAAGAGAACTTGACAAAGAGCTAAAGAAACAACACTTTGCTCTATTAAATAAGCTTTACTTCGAAGTCCATGCTCGCATGTCTGAAGCAAAGAAAGCAGCAGGTGCAAACCATGGATTTTGATTTGTGTACCCATCAATTCATCATTGGTTCATCTGAAATCCTGGACCGCTCTTAGAATGATATACATCATATTTATGCAGAAAACATAGGTACTTTTTATCTGTATAGACATGAAACTGTAGTATATGTGACTTTTTCTTCATTTTATATGGAAGATTTCATGCTCAGAGATAGCAGATATGTAAGATTCAGAATGAGAATACAGTCTTCTCTCCATGCCTCAAGGGTGATGATGATAAGCCAATCCTTGTTCATAAAGGGGCTCTCAACCTATTTCTGCATATTCTAGAAAGTACAGATCTCAAAATCCAGATGCAAGGTTTATGGTAACAAGCAATTATATTTGTGGGTCATTTCATAAGTACAATTGCAACCCCTGCCACTCTTTTTGTTCTGGAAATGAGGGTGAAAAATATCTCTCCTTTGTTGCATTACATCTGGTTCTCCTTTGTTAGGAGATGATAGACTTGGGGAGGCGATTGCTCGCCCAGAATGGTCTGTAAGATTTTGTCAAGTCTCTCAACATGATATTGCTCCTTGGATACTCCTTGTACCTTGGATTGCTCGCCCAGAATACAAACTTTTGTCTCTAACTCCTTTAAGATGGGAATAGTACTGGAATTGGAAGCAATTAGCGTCGGGGCTCAGAATGATTATGTACTTATTGCCCTCAAAAAAGCCAGGGGATGAAAGACAAGCAAGACACAAACAGGGGTCAACTATATTTCAACTTGAGTAAAAACCAAAGTAATATGGCACAGCTTGAAAGGTACAAATTGCATTGTAAAGACGGTGGCTACTATGATTGTTTCAAAGAGAATAATGAAAGGAGAGATATTGATGCAAACTTGATTAGAATAACCTTGGGCTCATTTTGGGATGGGATAGTTAAGAAGGTGGAGAGGCATGAACTACCCAATGACTTCCAATCCCAAAATAAATGGATTAACCCTGGCAATGCATGTAGAAAATTAATGGACCCTCTAGACATTGCACACTACTATAAGTTAAAGGCAAACCCAAAATTCAATTCAAGCATTGAATTCATGTTAAGGATTTCAAGTTGCAATACAAAGAATTGAGGCATTGAAACTACAAATGAACAGATGAATGGAATGATATCTTGGCTATGAGACATAAATAAAGGATATGTCTACATTCTAGAACTCAAACTATCATTGTAAGGCACAGATATTAAAAATACTTGTAGTGGATTTTGTGCAATTGTTTTTAAAATTGAAACTCTGAATCATTGAGGAATACCATGAATAAAGATGATGCATATTCAGGCCCAACAAAGATACAACTCAATAGTAGAGAAGAAAACAAATTGCTTCAGGAATCATCTACAAACTTAGCTCGTGAAACATATGACAAAATGCTTTGAAGGGGGGTGCACCTACAGGCAACGCATGGCAAATGTTCGACAAAATGCTACTACAATTGTTTGCCATTAATTTTCAACCAAACTTTAACATTTTATTATAAGGTCATTTTATATAGTCTGGCATGTAATTATTTTAATGGGGCTATAAAATGTACACTCATTTTGGGTCATTATAATTTTATTTCAATATTTTATAAAGTCCAAAGGGAAAAGTGAAATGGTTATATAGGAAAAGAACAAGTGAACAACCTTTCTTCTATTTATTGTAAAATCAGGACATTGTAAGGGATTACTACTTTTTGCCTTTTAATGCAACAAGTACAAGAAACAAGGAACAGAGACTTTAAGCCCGTTTTATGAAGAAAAAGAACTTTTTAGAACTTTGTGTCTATGTTGTTCTTCTTGATTCATGTATTATTCTTAAGTCTAATATAAAATCTTTCCTTTACATATTTCTTTGTGCCTTTGTGTAAATGCAAAATAGTAAATCATTTTCATATTTTAATGCAGTATGCTGAATCGAACTCTGTTTTTCTATTTGGTTTCGCATACCTCCCCTTTTCATTTACTTGTTCATGGTGTATGTAGGGTTAGACTTAGATTTCTATTTATCTCTACACACACTCCCCCCTTTCGTTCATTGTTTTCCCTATCTGTACTTTTTAATTAAAAGTACACGAAAACATATAAATTCCCCTATCATATGAGGGAGCTGCCCTTCTCAAACATAGAAGAAAATCATCTATTCAATGGCGATTTCTCCAACTGTTGCAAACACTTGTCGTTGCCCATTGGGCAAGTCACGTCGATTTCAATGAAACATTGCAGCGACAAGTTTGTTTGCTAACAATGTGTTATTTTAATGTTGTGACAAGAGTAATCCACTAGAGATGTTGGTCATTACAGTTGGGCAATGACATGTCATGCTCATAATATAGTATTGCTCAGTCATAAGGAGGATGTGTATAGATTGTCAACAAAGGTTAATAGTACCAAGAGACAAAGGACCTAGGGAGGCAGACCAATATCACAAATGCTTTAGATCATTTGTGCTTCCCCTTTTTGGGTCAAAGGGTGTTTGTTGGATCTAGTGATCCAAAAGGCATTTGTTTTGTGGTGTTAGTATAGCCTAAGTACTTATGTTATGTAATGTTATCATTATGTAATATCTTGTTTGTGGGTAGTTGGTGGTTAGGAAGTTGTTCCCAAGTGGTTATTCACAAGGATTACAAGAAGTAGCTTATACAATCCAATGTATTCAACAAATGTATTTCATCCAAGCATGACTAATATAAAGATGATATAGCCTATGCTTTTTTATTGTTTTGCAACTTTTTGTGCTCTTAGACTCCAACAGCCAAACTTGTTAAAGAATGACATGCATGGGTCTTCCCATCATTATTATACCAATCCTTCAACTTACAGGCATCTTTAATGTCAAGGACTCAAGATTAATAAAATCTTTACCCATAGTCGTTGTTCCTATAGGTCTTCTACAAAAGTATGACACATGCACACCTTTGTTTGTGACAATAGAGAACGTGTCATCTTGTTGAAATTGCTCAAGCTCACCACCCTCCATGCAAATACCTTCCAATTTGTCATGCAAAACTCCTCTTTCTCAACTCCCCTCCATTCTTTATGAAGACTGTACCATATAGATATCAAGGACAACACCAATCACATCAATCATAGAATTCAGCGGCACCTCATTGATTTCAGTTATCAAAGTAAAAGAAAACTCCAAGGAAAATCCCCGTCAATGAGGTGTTATTCAACATTATCTCATACTCACTCGGCAAATTATTTAACGCTTTATCAGCTGATCTTAATCTCCCATTAGATACCATATAGATAGACCTAGTTGTTATTTGTTAATGGAATTTATCCACCTTTCATTGAAACAAACTGTCATGTCCCCAGGTTCTACCCATGAATCGATTACGTATTCAAATTGAAGATATGAATATTGTAATCAATAAAATTATTAATATCGATATAAATATTAATAATTAAATATTATTATAGTTATAAATATATAAATAAATAAATATAATACTATTACAAATATTGTTATACAAATATATTGTATTTATAAAATAATATAAATATTATATTAATAATATAATATATGATATATATTACATAAATGTAAATATATCTATAACTATAAATAAAGGTATAAGTATTAATATAAATATGAGATCATTAAATTATAATAAATATTACTAAATTAATATAAGTCAATTGCTATGAGGAAAACCGTTGTTACCAAACAGGGGACAAACCTTAGAAAATAATGTAACCTATGTTTAACTAAAACTTAGGTCAGCGATTATCATGACATCGCTTATGTAGGATGGCGATTGTCCCAACTAGCAACGATTTCCTATAAGAAACAATAAACATTTGTTTCGGCCCATGTAATGACAACGTTATTATATGAAATTCGAATTATGATAGGTAGAAGAATCAAACATATAAACCAAAGGAGGCAAATCAATAAAAAAATCACTTAATGTTTAAGGAATCGATTAACGTCATAAAATGGTATTATGACGAGTGGTGACTCTTGCATGGACGGACACTTATATCAGGTATAAAGAAAAGGAGAAATACACGTTATATCGGGAGGAGATCAGGAGCGAATCATATTAGCAGCACTAAACCAGGGATTAACCTCATCTCATCATCGATCCAGCAATATCATCAATCAAAGTATTGCAAATATCAATCCATCTATCTATCAGCCTTGACTAAGCATTACACAATGTATCTGATCCATCATGAGCAAGGATTCATATATACATTACAGCAGCAATATAGAAACAACAATCATCATATTCCACCTCCTCCGCATCGAACAGCACATCTGCATATCGAGGAAGTAGAAGGAATAATCCAGCATCGTCTGAGTTTATAAGATCAACACAGAATATCATTGGATCATACTGTGATCAAGACCCCGCAAAATAAACAAGGTATGCTATCTACTTCGATTCTTACTATGCACTTAGATATGTTTATCAGGAAATGAATAATTGTTTGCTATTAAGTTGATCATTTCTTGACTGGCACCATGATAACATGATTATGAAAATATAACTAAGGCATATTTATGGAAAGGCAATCTAAGTCTTAAGAATAAACTTAGTAATAAGATATGTTCATAAATGAATAATCAGCCGATATGAAGCAATGGCAATTATAATAGTTAAAGAATATGAACTAAAGCAAGTTATGAATGAATGGAAAGCATTAGCATGAAGATAGTATAATAATGAAGATAGTTAAACAAGTAGGTAGAACTTGAAGCTTTGGAGCAGATTTCATTCATTCAGTTTTGGTTGTTCAATTTGCGATTTCATTTATGAGATCTGCACCAAGGATGGAATCCCTTGCCTGGGGATGGCAAACAGGGAGGACGAAACCCCTCTTAGCTTGCATTGCAGAGCTAGGACGAAATCCCTATCCTCTAGCTGGGCAGTTCCAATCAGGCACTGCAGCGTGTAATCAATTGAATTGTGGTGTGCACAGGTGGGTGGAGGCAACTCGGAGAAATCCATAAGCTCTTTACCGTCCACCTTCATCATTACTCATCAAGGAGCCACCAGGTCACGGGAATTCTGTAGTGAGGTCACTAGTCTGATCAGTACTCAATATTATCATTCGCTCTTGTTTCCGCTCAATGCAACAACTCAGAGGACTTGTGATAGCAGTCGAGTCCCAATGCATATTCCAGAATCAAGCTTTCATCAGCGAACAGACTATATTTCAGATGCCATTCAGTTAGAGGTCGCACCTGGGTTCCAATACCATCTGCATCATCCAAGATCCCCCAAGGGCGGCACAATTTGAACTAGAGTCTTCCAGTGCGGCACTCAAGAGTTTATTTTGGAGCATGGAAAATTTGGATCTGAAGCAGTTCGTATCCACATCACAAGCAGCAGCATTGAAGTTGAATTTGCACCCTAATCTCAATATTTGCGTAGCAAATCATTAGCACTGAGTTGAGTAACTGGAGATAGGGGATCGTCGCTTCAGGCCACTAGTCAGGTCAATCTGTTGCTAAGTGTAGCTGTAGCTAGCAAATGTTTGTAAGTTGTTACAATGTCTACTGTTATTCAGACTGTGTAACTAAGAGAAATGAATCAATAAATTGAGTGAACTTTCATATGAGATGCATTGTATCTTCAGACCTGTTACAAAAATCAAACTTGCTACATTTACCAGTAATCTGTATTGGTGTGAATTTTCCAATTGGCTAATCTGAAACCTGCACTCTAAACTTTTTTTCCCTTGTCTACTCTATTGATGCTAATTATATGCGGTGACTGTCATTTAGAATTGATTCTAACTGTGAAAAAATTCCACTAAGGCAGAATTAATAAATCAGGGATATTTCAGCATGATTATGATATTATTTTTCTGCTACAAGTTTCATATGCTTTGACTCAGCAAAACATAGTTTCTACATGCAAAACATATTTATGTGAGCTATGTGTGCCAACATGCCAACCAGTTTCTTCATTGCATCAATATGTAGAACATTTCCAATTGGTGAATTATTCTTTTTACAGTTTAGAAAACAGATATTCTTACCTACAGCAGAATGGAGAACATATATCTTTCCATGCGGACCAAGATCAAATGCTCCAATCTTTTAATTGGTAAATCATGGTTTTTAGCAGATTCCACAACCACTGAGACACAAATTGCAGTCCAATCCCAGGTGTGCTAAAGCAAGAACTACCCAAGGAGAATTGAACTCAAATCACTTTGTTTACAACTATACTCAATTACCATAACACACAATCCCTTGGGAAACAAAAGCTGCAATAACTACTTACAAGATCTAGAGCCAGCTCTTTGCAAAGGGAAATCAAGCTTGATATCCCAAATCCATGTTTACAATGTGCTTGTTCAATACCAAACATGAGAGAAAAGGACTATACCAAGTCTTGACAGAAATACAAAGCTTTTGCATATCCCATAAAGAAACATGAATATGATCATCCAACGGCACTTTGTCTCTGGTTTGTCTTCACCATGTAAGGTTGGTGTTAATGTCCAACCATATTTTTTTCCGAACGATGACTTCAGTTTTTATTATGGTTTTTATTACAGACAATTCCCTATTTGAATATGTTGTGTCTTCATTAGTTAAGTTGATCCATCATGCTGACCAGATTCTTTATTGTAACGTTTGTCAAACTTTTCGAATTGATGAAAGATGTCCTTACAATGTTAAAAAAGACATTCTAACCTTAAGCCAATCAAGAACATATGTATCCATGATGACCCATTACAAAAGCTCCAAAACACATTAAAGTTGGGAGTACCAACTCTGAGGAAAGGGCAATCTAACTCAATATCCTAAATGCTTGTTTACAATATCATTACTCATAATACTAATCACAAGATAAAAGGATTGACCTAAAATCTTACCAGACAAACAAAGCTTTCACATGTTCGACAAAAGAGAAAACAGGAACATAATAAGAATCCAAAGAAAGACCAAAAATGGCAAACAGAATGACAATGTCAAATACAAAGAGAAGATAACAGCAAAGAACTCAAACCATGTTCCCTGTAAGTTTAGCCTTCCAAAAACAAAATTGAAATCAAAATTCTCACTGTAGTAACTTTAGAATTCAATAAAAGCACTCTCAGTGTAACCAAATTGAAGAGCATATTCCATTTATTGTTCAACATGTAGCCAATGGTTGAAAGTATATTAAAATCAATCAGATAAATCAAGATAGAAGGAAGAGAGGAAAGAACCACATTTATGACAAAATAGAGGGCTATAACTAACCATAGTTTTCATCTTTCCTGTACTGCATCTTATGAGGTCCTATATCCCTATCATGCATTGAGGCATACAAGTTTTGATAAGCTCTGAATAACCTGGAACCAACAACCATGAGTCATATCAAATAAAGCAGCCTTTTCACAAAGAGAAACCAAAAATAGCTCTAAGACACTAATCTCGTTCATAGATGTGATGTTCTAATCACTGTTTAAACTTTCAGAATTAAGAATTACCTCTTCTGTGCACTACGGATATTTAAGGGTGGTGAATATTCTGAAGCTACATACTGATCCAGATAGTTACTACGGTACATAAAATGCCATAACCCAGCCGGACCTCCAATTCCAATATTTCTTCTCTCAATTCCTGTAGAAGATCCAACCATATCCTGTCCAAAATGGGAGGAGCTTGATCCCATAGGCAATGTGTTGTCACCAGGTAGATCTTCCACATGCAGGCAACCATCTAGCACAGACCTTTGAACCTCACTTAGGACTTTTGATTTGACCAGTACGTTCTCAATGCGTATCCTGGGACATTCATTATGCAAATGATTGAAATGTTGAAAATGCTGTAATTCTCCTGAATAAACATTCTACAACAATCTAAATATTATAAGACAGTTCAAATAACTTTAAAGTTGATCTGAACACAGGCATTGGAAACACTGATGGAGGATTGCAAACATTTTGAAATATTCTATCTTCTTTAATGGTATAAGGCCAACTTTACATTTCTTTCTTTAATTGGGTAGAAACCATATAAAGAAACTATAGAGGTCAATAGTACACCTGCATTCTTTGAGATGAAAGAAAGCATCAGAACTAGTGGTAAGCAACACCAAGTATGTGTCTACCTGTCATCAGAAAAACAATAAACAAAGACAAATGCATGACTGTGTGTCATGAACAAAGCACTACTCAAACATTCAAAATGGTCACAGGCAACTAAATCATAAATAGATTGATTATTTGAGAGATCTAGCACATAAACGATCATAATTCATTCCAGTTTAAGAATGTTCAAGATGACTTACTTCAAGGTATTGCACATAAGCATAAAGGAATGCCATTGCATTGTATTTTGGCAGGCAAATTGGAGAGAATGATTCAGTCGTTCTGCAGACACAAAATGTACATTAAAATCCATACAAGATAGAAAAAAATGAGGTTTGAGCAAAGCAACTTCACATCATCTTAACCTGCACAGATTCGAGGATACGTGACACGAATCATTTTCACGATTTCAAGTAATATCCTTTAGAATTTTAAGATATCTATTTTACATAGAGATTCTCACTTATTACTGTCTAGCCAAATTTCAGTAATTATTATTGTGACATAGCTATAATGAATAAAAAGAACCTAGCAAGTTTGCAAATATACTAAATTAAGAACAAAATGCCAATTCCATGAATCCCGTATCCTCAAAAAAAAAAAACTTTGAGATCAGCAAATTAGCACTCATAGACAAAGTAAAAATTGGGCAACAAACATTGTTTTCCCTGTATACCTAAAAGATTCTGAGGATGACACAAAATTTGAAAGTAAAAGCATGTCATCTGGGTGAAGGATCGCCTTTTGTGCCCCAACAAGGCTAATAACCTGCACCAAAGATGTCCACAGTCAAGCACCATTTTCTTAGAATCAAACTAACTGAAACTGATTATTTCTAACTCATCATGGTTAAAATGAAGAAAAAAACAGAATTGTTCTATCTATTAACATGTTAATTCCATCATGATAGTTATATCCACAAATCAAATCTAAGGCTGTGACAGCACAAATTCACCGAGAACATGCAATAAGGTTGCTATAATAGGTTCAAAGATTTCTAGAGACATCAAAATATGATCAAAACAGCACTTTATTCATTTGGTTGAATTTCTGCACCACATCTCAGTATATATCACAGGTTATCCCTAAGCCTATTATTAAAATTTAGAATGTCTCATGTAGTCAATCAGTGGTACAGATTTATTTTAATTTTTATGGATCATCTATTATTGGTAAATCTCTGGCCTTTTTCCAACCTAGGTGATTGAATTCCATATGCTGATAACTGTCTTTAGAAAACTATATCCTACAATGCTTAAGATTTATAAAATTATGATAAGATGTCCGCCATTCTATCACCAAGCTCTCCAGCTTGTGTTACCCAAAACAGTTGATGCTAGATTTCCAAAGTTTTAGGAATTGCAGCCACATCACACACACACACACACATGGAAATAATCTAAGAAAAAATAAATTGTTGACATACCAAGATATATAACATATTTATTACTTACCAATATATTGGTTATATAAATTATAGATAGATGACTTAATGGTTGCAAATACATCGGAGTACAGTAAGAGAGAATAATTTAACATTGCCAGATAACCATAAATAAGTTCATGGTACTTGCAAAGCACAACCATCTATAAAAGAGATGTATTAGCGTAAAAAAAATTATGGTTGCAAATACATCCGAGTACAGTAAGAGAGAATAATTTAACATTGCCAGATAACCATAATAAGTTCATGGTACTTGCAAAGCACAACCAGCTATAAAAGAGATTTATTAGTGTAAAAAAAACCCTGGGTTATGCATCACTAGCAAATACAATCTGTTGGTGTTTTTTTTAAATACCAAGCTGATCTCACTAATTACCTATGAACCTGCCATAGTCCAATGGTCAATAATCAGGAGGGATTGGCCAACGAATAGGTGAAAGTATGCTAAACTTTCCCTCTGCACTTTGGGCTCTGCAAAACCTGGGAGGGTAGTCCCGACAATGTATCTTTAGATACTCTTGTGCCAATTATCACATACATTGTAATTCAACAGATATATTCTTCTGAATGCTGCTCAATAGATGAAAAAACCTTAAAGATCTAGCAAATCTTACAGTATTTATCAGTCTAAAGCATGAGAATATGATAGAACATCATTCAGACATACATTCCAACAGAAAATAAAGATTTAGTTTGATTTTGAATGTAGATATTGTGTAAAACCAGGAAGATTGAAACATAGGCACAACTTACAGTGACCAGGGTATGGAGTCTTAAATCATGCAATTGAAAACCTAAAACAGCGTCCTACCTATCATAGCAGAGCTAATAAATGATGCATTACACCACTTAATCTCAGAGAACCTAAAACCAACAATACTTAATGATCCTTGCATGCACTCACATGAACCTTCATTCCTGTTAAAGCAATTTTAACTCATTCTTTGAACAAGTGCGTTAACAATGAACAAACATACAAAGGAAAGACAATGAAGATGAATTGAATGATCTTTGATTCACTTCATTCATAACTCATATGAAGTATACAATGGAGACCATTGGCTTTGGAAATATGCCATTTGTATTCCAGAAATGATAGTACTATTATACCACATTAACAATCAAAAGACTCAAAAAACTTCAAAACCTAGAAAAGACCTTTATAAAATTGTATCTGCGCCCTGTATTACAATAGCTCTTCCCAAATTAAACAACAACCATCCCATGCAATTAGCCCTGGATTCCCTTTTATAGAAACAAGGGAGCAAAACATGCTTCAAGCTAATTGACACATGTCATATTTTCATTTGACAAACAATCACATTTCAAAATAACAAGAGTAACTGTGAGATCATGGAGAGAATATTCGAAGCACAATGCAGTTACAAAGTTGTTATACCCATGATGCTTTTCCAAAATATCTGAAACGGTTTCCTGATGCCTTTGCCGCTTCAATTCATCGTTATCCTTGTTGTGGGCCCGGGAAAGCTGAGCTGGTGGTCGAGTACAAACCTGGTGTACAAGATGACAAAACTCCCCCTACTGACGCACCAAAATACCCAAAAGACCGCTGAGTGCACCAAAACATACCAAAATTGATGCCATCTTACCACTGGAGGAGATCATAATTCAAGAATATTGTTATATCTGTAATCCCATGCAATATAATCCTCCTCTGTAGGCCAATTGAAAGCCATGAATTCATCTAGTTTAGTTCTGTAAGGACCATACTTAGTCATTATTTGATTTGCATTTTTATCAAACTCCTCAAGGAATGCACTGGTGACATATAACTTATTCATACTGTCCTTCAACATTGATATCTCTACATCCCCCTCTTCACAAATTAGGGTGGCCTCTGCTGCAATATCAGCATCCATATGAGTCCTCCACTGCTCATAAGTCTTGACAGATCCTTCACTACCTAGAATGTCTGGCAAAAGGCCAAGATCACTCTCATCAAATTGTTTGAGCAACCCCCTTATCCTTTTCTCCAGTAGATCTACCAATCCTTGATAATCAATAATCTCCCTCACTATTTTGTAGGTGGGAGCTACCTGCGGTAGTTTACTTTGGTCATGGGTTAATCCAATAACCATATTCTACAAAACACCCAATCTGGGGACCCAAGTCTGCATTAATGGAAGAGCAATTGCTCTATCCCTATCAAACATGCTTATTGAATTGAACATCAACAAATAATTAGAGTGAACACTCCTCACTCTTGTTATTGCCTTTGATAAACAAATGTCCAAAACATTTGTCATGCCCCGATATGACGGCATAGTTTATATTAAAATTTAAGCAGATAGAGAAGCCGTTTTTTATGATGGTCATATTTAATGTTATATAATAATATTATTAAAATATAATATAATAATAAATATATAGCATTATTATTACTAATTATCAATATAAATATAATATGTTATTATTATATAATAATATAATAATCAATATAAAACGATGATATTATATATATATATATATATTATTAATAAATATGACAAATATAATTATAAATATATAATACAAATAACAAAGTAGATATTGTATAATTATTAATAAGAGCTTATATTGATAAAATATTAATGAACTAAATGTCATTAATTATGAATATTAAGGATTAAACATTATAATAATTATATATATATATATATATTATAAAATATCAATAAATTAAGGAACGATTGGAGTAAACAAGAATCGGGGGCCTAAGACTACGTGACTATGAGGGTGGCGATTTAAGAGGTAGCAATTCGTATTAAAGACAGTGATTAATTGGTGAGAGAGCAGCGATTAAAGAAGACAAAGGGGTGCGATTATATTGAAAGAGATTTTGTTTTATTCTGAAAAGGTGTGACTTGTCAGTGGGGAAAGACTTGCATATTTTGAAGACTTGAAGATCATTGGAAGGGCCAATCAGCTGGCAGCACCACATATCAGCATACTGCAGATTCCATTATCATCATCCATCAAATTATACAGTGGCAGCGATCAGCAATTGAGGAGGTTTACATGGCAGCGATCCCTATCAATTATTCCAAATGATGCATGTAGCACCTAATATAAGACACAGATAATAAGTGATACAGTTAACACAGAAGATTATGATAAACAAGATATACTCAAAAATGTTGACTGGATGTATATATGGAAAAGTTAAGAGTTTATTAAGGCATCGAACAAGTCTTGCCATCATTCCTCATCGATCAGATTTAATCTTCTACTCCATCGCACAAGGATTACAAGGAGACATCGAAGCATTGATAGATCCTATAACACCATCGACCAAATATAGATATCTCTATTACCAACGAATAAGCTGCAATCTCCAATAGTGTCAATTAACACCGGCGCATTACAGATTAAAAGAGGATATTGAAACAGCAAATAAAGCAATCGTCCTACAGCAAAAGACATACGAATTGAGGAGAATGTAAGTATTCTACACAGCTAACAAAGAGAGTAATCAGCCACGAATTAAAGGTATGCAAGAACATAGTAATCTAATCTAATATATGCATATGACTTACTTGTGATAACCAAAGAATTGTTATAGTCGATCCATTCTCATAGAATAAATAATGCATAATGTTATCATATCTAAGTTGATAGCTGCAACTTATAGTTTATAAGTATGCTCATCATAGATAGGAGTACATAGCATGGATTGTTATAGAATAAATAAGAGTCTAGTAGGAAAGACTATACTTAACTTGAATAATAGTATTTGCAAAAATGATGAATTGATCATAGGAAATAATAACGTAATGCTTTGATAGAATTACATATATAATATCTTGACATGTTATGAGTAATTCATATGAACTTAGAGATGACTAAAACTTGTGATTAAATATAATGAATGAAGGATAACAATAAGATTTCATATATGAATACATGAACATTATTTAGACAAGATAACGAGTACAAAAGAGTATAAATGTATATGAAAGAAAGTAGTAAAGAGGCATGATTACCAAAGGATAGATAAGTGACCCTTAGTGTTAATCCACCCCACACTATGAGGAGTAAGGAAGATTAGGGGCAGGCAATCAACCAAGGATAGGTACGGGTTCATTGGTCTAGAACACCCCTTCGAACCCTTGTCTCAAGATGGTACCTTAGGAGGCAAGAGGTAGTCTTTTGACTTGAGTGGTCTAGAGAACCCCGAGTCAAAGGAAGGTCCTAAAGTGGCCTAGGTCTAGAGTACCCCTCGAAGGAAGAACGACCTATACCATTGGCATTGCACCCTAACAGATTCACTCTCATAAGATGGAGGTTTTGATTAACAAAGGCCCAAGTATATCTCTTCTAGGGAATCATGAAATGAATACAATCAATCTATGATAACAAATGGCTTATGTTTATAAATAATGACATGTGATTTTGAAAGAAGATTTGAGTACTAATGTTCTCTTTGTAAGTTGAAATTGTTGCAAGGTTGCGAAAATTTTGGCTTGCTAGAAGGGGACATTACAACATTGGTAACAATGAAAATGTTATTATCATTGTACAACCCAAACAATTCTTCAAATACTTCCATTTGTTCAATTAACTCTTCCTTACTTTTTTCCCTTTTCAGAGGAGGTGCTGTTGAAGTGCTTGGCCTCAGTTATGCAATTGGTACATTGTCAGGGTCATAGACTGCCATCTCCAGACAAGTTGGAGGGGAAGAATGGGTAGGAGGAAGCGATGATTGCATTAGAGCAGCTAGTGGAGGAGATGGAACATTATCCTGCATCTGTGGCACTGTTTGCCCTGACATTAGTGATGGCCTAGACTGTAATGATTGCAATTTCTCCTTTAGTAGTGCATTCTCTAATTGCAGCTTTGCAATTCTTTGTTCATCTTTATTGTAGACCACCACCAAGTCATTATATTCCTTATTTTTAGCCTCAAACTGTTCCTACAAGGATTCAACAGTAGACTTAGTGAATTGGGCTACATTCACAGCCAATGTGGCTGCCTCAACAGCTAGGGTATCAGATACTCTTTTGACAATTAGCCCACCCCTTAAATCTGCAGATGGCTCTGCAACCTCAGGCTTGTTGGTGTTTGGGGCTAATGCCCAAATGGCTAACGTGTCCCACTGTGAACTGAATGTTGACCCTTGTAAAGCACATGTTGCTTCCTCCTTAGTGGCAAAGACCGGACTATCATGCCTCCTCATTGTATCAAATGCTATTGCTGATGCTAAATCCCACCCTGGTAGCAGCAGCGCCCCACTTTTCCTTACTAGTTCTCTGCCCTCAACTGGCGTTATGTCCTTATATTTTGCTTTCATCTCAACAAGGACTTTTGACTCAATGCCCTGCCTTGGGAGCTTTGGATTTTGAGTCATCATTATCTTCACATTCTCATCATACTCTTCTCTCCTTGCTCTCCAAACAAATTCATGAAACACATTAGTTTTAACAAAGGCATCATCATCCATAAAATCTTTACATGCCTTTTCCCTTATATCATCAGCACTGTTAACTCCAGTCAGATCAACCTTACCCAATCTGAGCCTTTGAATTCGTAAGTTTGCTTCTCTTGGGGGTGAAGGCATACCCTGCATCATTTCATTCTCAGTCACAATGATTTCCTCATCTAAATCAGGAGAATAATCAACAAGTCCAACTGATGTAACACCATTCACTGATTCAACCTTTCTTCTCTTGGGTGCAGACTCCCTTGGGGGCGAATCTAGCTCGATAACTTCTGGAGTAAATGACCTTGGAGGTGAAAGTGGTGGCAATTGTGGTGTAGGAGAAGATGCTCTTGACCCCTCTGATTGAGTAGGGGTAGCAATCATTTACTCCTTTCTCACTGTGCTCTTCTTTCTTGAAAATATATATTGCCTTTTTGGTGGTTGATATGTCGGTCTCTCCTCAAGCATGGGGGCAATCCCCTTATCATGTTCCTCAACCACAAGGGCTTTCCCTTTACCTTGCACCTCTCTTTTTTCTTTAAGGTGCCCCACCACCTTATCAAAATTCTGGAGTATTGCCTCCACTCTCAGAATATTATCATCAATATCCCCATAAACCCTTTTGAAATTAGGATCCTTGTCCAATTTTGCCTTCTCCAATTTGACAAAGGCCAACCACTTTGCTTTTCTCTCTTCTGTTGTTTGGAAGTCAAAAACATTTCAGACAATATCCTCAAGAAAATAGAAATTATGCCAGAACCTTCCCCCCTTAACCCTATCCTTCAAAGCCACCATAAAACCCTCTGGATCATGATTTCTTGCGCTGCAGCATTTCATTCCAAGAGGTGTAATTTTTAGGACAATCCTCTTCCATCCATCCTTGATCATAACAAAATCTGAGAAAACAGTATAAGCAAGGAAAAGGGTTCCCTTTTTCATTCCAGCTAAGTGGGCATCTTCAACGTTTCCCAACTGTCACATAACTTCAAGAAAACCAATCCTCATTGGCACATCTCTTGGGAGTACATGAGGTGTAACACTTGTGCCATATATTCGGAGGATAGTACAATCAGGGTATGGGATTATGTCTCCCCAATTATGGTTGATACTTAGCTCAGGACTCCTCTTGTTAGGTCTTATGAAATCATGCAATTCCTTAGGAATTCTTGGTGGGTTCTGTTGTGACCAAATCACATCGCCCCATCATCGATGGGGACCCCCCTCAAATTTTGGATTGGTCTGTTTTGTTTCTGCAATGAATTTGCAGGTAATTATTGGGATCGATGCTGATTGTTGGGAGCATACTCCAGTTAATCAACTTTTGTCTTGATCAAATGGTGAGAATCCAAAGCACATGTAAGGCAAATATCTGGGCTGTGAATATGAGAGATCAGCAAGGATTAAAGTTTCAAATTATACACGAAGGTCAGAAGTACCGCTATAGGTGCATTCTAATGGAGTGTTTGCATTTGTATCTTTGCATAGGGTCATGAAAGGATCGCTCAGGGCGCACGAGGTATGGGATATTTGTTTTGGAATATTTACTCAAGGCGCAGATTCGTAGTTATGTGACATAGTCACAAGTCACTCAATGTGCGTAACACCCCAATTTGTCTGCCCCAGGCAAGCTTCTGCCGGTACCACATAGGTTGCTCAAGAGTCTAAAATCTCCGTTTTGACTGTGTAAATAACTCCAAGTTGTGTGTTTCTCATCAAGGGCTCCTGCCTAGCAACCCTTGCTTATGTGCAATGGCTTAAATTGTCCGCTCGAAACACTAAATGTTAGTCGATTTGCAAAGCCCGAAATTTTCAAGTCATACGTGGAGTGTTGAATAGTCTGCTCACTACCTTTTGAGCACATATCTTAGGCCCCTTTGTATTATTTGCATTATGCATCGAACATTGATCAGGCCGCCAAGATGCATATCCAATAAAGTCATGCAATACACATTATCCACCTCATGCGTGTGGGTCCCAAGTCCTCATTTCGAATGCAAATTTTTGATAGTTTTATATGGAAGGATAATATTGAAATCATGCTTAATTCTCCCGCCTAACCTCACCTCCAAAACGACTTCCAATTTGAATATCGGAGTGGTGCAAATCGCTTTCATTTGTTCTGCCTAAGTGCACGCACATTCTAGCTTTGCAATAAGATCATTACATTCCAATTTGTCCGCCCAAGCGGACTCTCGATAGCTCTTTGTAGGTTGTAAACTCAGGGGTCTAAAGGTTTGTTTTAACTATATGTATATTGGTATCTTGCACCATTTTCCCGCCCAGTGATGTGGCGATTTGAATTGTGGAGTGACGCGAATAGGATTAAAATCTCCGCCCAGGCGTTTATCTTCTTATCCTTGTAAACTGCAAATTATACATTTATGCACGCTGAATGAAACTACCCGCCTAAACATATGTCTTCAGCTGACTTGGAGGGGGAACGGAGATCAAGGCCATACGTATCATTCAAAGAAGACCGCCAGAGTGCATGTTGGGAAGCCGTTGACATCTAAAATATTGTACACCCTTGAAATTAACGATTCCTCACAGTATATGCATGTGCAAACACAACATTGAGGATTCCTTGAAAATCCGTCAAGGTCATTTGAAATTTTAGAATGATGACCCTTAGCGAAAGAATTTTTTGCGCGACTTCATTGCCTTAGATTACCTTCGGTAAGTAGTTTCAAAGCATTCATTGTGTAAATAATTTTGGGAGCAGATTTTAACAAATCGAAAAGGCAAATTGAGGCAAAATCATCAACAGGAGTAATCAAGAAATCAATGAGGGTTTTATTTTCGCAAAATTCACATTTTCAACCGGGGTAATTGGAAATAACGTATTTTTATCCCACATGCATTAGGCGGTGAAAATTTGTTTTCACTTGTCTATTTATCAAGCCTCACTTCGGGATGCTGACGTCATGATGGTTGTGCAGGTAAATAATGAATGCGAAGGAGAGACAGGGGTGATGAAGAGTGACATGAGGGGAACGTGGCCGGAGACAAAGATTACATCAAAATGGTGAAATCTATGCGACACCAATCTGGGGAGAACCAAATGGAGGAGATTCGACAAAACTTATACAAACCCAATCCTTCAGATTTGATCAAGCGAATGTTGAAAAACGGAATTGTTCAAGCCGCTTGCTTCCCGCCTACGATGTTGTGTCCGGAGTTGATGTTAGAGTGCGCCAAGCATTATAATCAAGAAAAAAGATGCATCGTGACCAAAGATGGCAAAGTACTGGCTCATCGAAGGAAAGAAGCAATCGCAGAGGCTTTTGACATTCCCTCGCACAAGACTACTACTTTCTGTACCAAAGAGTATGCTCTACAACTTTATCTGATTGGACCTGAAAAGTGCATGGAAGTGATAAACAACAACTGGTTGGTGCAACCAAGGCCGCATGTGAGCAGAGTGCCTAAGAAGCTTCACAAATTTGACTTCCATCAGAAAATCAATTATATGGTTGTATTTCTAACTCGCATCATGGGCTGCCCACAATCAGCAAATTTCGAGTACTGGATGTTCTTCTTCATCAAAGAAATCATAAGTGGAAAGAGGATGATAGATTGGGCTGAAATAATCAGCAGCAACATTGATGATCAGCTAAAGAATCTGCAGGAGACCAAAACATTTTATATGAGCTCATATGTTATATATATGCTTGCCAGGAACGAGAGGTACCCAGGACTGAATTGCAAAGGGAGAGTTGGAAACGGAGATGGACAATTCAAAGTTTATGATTGTTATCCTCAGTTGCACCTGCAAGCTATATCTCATTACAGGAGGTTTAATGATGCCTTTTCCATGCACATTGTCAGATTATTGCAGGGCAACATATGCAAGAGATTGTCGAAGGAGGCTATGAATTTTGTAGCAAAGTACGGAAAGTGGTTTATTCAATTTCCAAGGTTCACGTACATTCGTGTTGAGGGCTATTCATCATTGCCTTACAGGTTGCCAAGATATCCTACAGACAGGATGGTGTTGTTGGAGGTGACAAGACAGCTAGTGGCCTTTGATAAAATGCAAAGGAAAAGAAAGAAGACTACCACTAAGTTTCCAATCAGCATTGGAAGGCTGGAGACTTGTTTGACCTTGCAAGCAGTGGAAAATTCGGAGATAGAACTGCAAGCTTACAACCTGGTGCGCCACAATGATGCACGAAATAATTTTGATCCATTCAATGCAGTTAGGCAAAACTTTGGAAGTAAATATGAGCACAGACCACAGCTCGAGGATCATTGGGAGGATGCGCGCGATGACATGGAAATAAGGAAAAAAAGCTACTACAGATTGTCTTTGGACTTGGTTAGACCAACAAGGGTAATTAACATTCCAGATCAGCTTGAGGAGAATCACATAAGGCTCTCACAAAGTTCATATGATCAAGAGAAAGACAAACCTTTCACTATCAATTGGTCAGAACAGGAGGTCACACGCAATGACGATTTGATGATGCTAATTGTGGCACATACAAGAAAATATGTGGACTTCCAAATTGGAAGGCTTCAAGAGAAAAATGTCCAATTCACTTACAATTTGATGGGAGGAGTTAGTGCCCATCAATCCAGGGATACTTCAAGTAGTGACTCTAGTGATTCTAGTGATTCTAGTGATTCCAAAGGTGAAGGTGCTGATCCGCAAGAAGATATGCAGCCAACTAAGAAGGTGAAAAATAGTGACCAAAATGCAGCCAGTACCTCTTCAAGGCAGGACAACAATAGTGTAATAGATATTGAGGGAGATGAAGCGGGGCCTGATGAATAGGTGGCTTTGGAGGTGCAAACTAGTGAAGGTATCAAACAAGGTAATCAAATTGATGAAGTTTCGTCAAATCCATCCAAGGAACAAGAAGTAGTCATGATAGAGGTGGAGGCTGAAAATCAAAATGACAAGGAGTTATATGAATTTGATGAAGAAGCCCTTCCTACTTTTCAGAAAGAGAAAGTTCAAGAAGATAATCAGGAGGATTTGTCTGACTTGCCAGAGTGGCTAAGGGATCGGGTCAAAGAGAAGTCTATTGTTGAAAGAGAACCCATCCCGAGTTTGGAAGACTTGTTAAATAGAGCCAAACCTGACAAAGAAAGGCGAAAGGTCACTAAATTTTTGAATATCACAAGAGACAGCTCTGGGTCAAGACAAATACATGTTGCTGTCCCAAAAATCAATGTAGAGGCAGGTGATGGTGTTCCGAATGGATATGATATTAGTACTGTTGATTTGGGTCCAACCACAATGGAACAAGAAATGGAGGAATTCGAGGATTCAGTCACAACCATCAAAGAAAAACTAAGGAAGGAGCAAAAACAGAGGATTTGGTTGGAAAGGGATAACCTGGCATTTCGGCATTATATTCAGCAGTTGATGAGGCCAGTGAATCAGGCAGAGGAGATGATTGCACCACATGCCTCACTTTCGCAGGAGTCTATAACGCACTTGGAGGGAATGAGATCTTCATCTCGGGTGTTGCAGGATTGGGTAGCAGATTTCAGGATCAAAGCTGACAGATTCATTGATGAAATTGTGAAGTTATACAAGGAGGCTTCTTCACTATTTGATAGAGTTCAGAATGTTCTGGTATCTTGTGCAGAGTTCAGAGTTGTAAGAGAGGAGGTGATGCCTTAATTGAGAAGGCTGATATATACTCCGAATGCCACCTTGATAGATGAAGGAGTGATTGAACAAGGTTCAGAATATAATTTTCCTTCTTGGTATTGCACTCTAGGCATAAGGGAGCAGATTCTTGGGAAGATTGAGAGTGACGGCACTCAAACAAAAGCACTTCGAGGAATTCAGAGAAAAATACTTGTTTCTATAAACCAGATAGTTGACTCCAATGGAGAAATTGATGAGTACTTGCTGAAAGATAAAATGCATACAAGGTATTTTCAGCATACACAGGTTGTTTCCAAAGCGCTGTTGGATGATGTTTGCACACTTTCCACTTTCATGGGCATGTTTCAGACATCCATGGCTGGATGGGAGATGACAGTTGTCAAATGCACAGAGGAGCTCCAAATCACGCTGCAAATTGCGGAATGCACCATTCAAACTCTACCAAGTGTCCCTATGAAGGAGGTTACACATGTCATATCTAGATTTGTGGAATTTGTCACAAAAAGGGAAGGTCATAAAGGACATCCCACTTAGTGGATGCATCATAAATGCATTATCCAATAATAGTAAATTTTTGTAACCACCTGCCTGTGTGGCACAATAAGGGCCCTTGATTCCTAGATTTAATCTCAGCCATTCGTTGTATTTTGAGGGCTATATAAGCCCCATTTTGCTCTCATTCGAAGGGGGGAATGCTCTGAGAAATTGTTGCTCAAGACTCTGCTGAAATAAATGCAAACTCATTGCTGAATTCTTCATGGTGATTTTGTGTTGTTTCAAATGAATGCATGGTTTCTAAGTGTTCACTCATAGAATAAGATTAGTTTAGTTTGTTTTCAGCAATTTAGTTTTATGTTTCATGGGAGTTGTTGCTGCTGATTCATGTTTGGAATCTTCATAGTTCAGACCATTTATAATTTGTCGATGGCAGATTGTAGTGCATGGTTAGTCTAAGCCTCATTCGAGCTTAACTTCAATTACTTACTTTGTCCCTTAGAAGATTGTATCACCATTGTGTAGTTGTTACCTTATGGCGAAGCAAACTGTGGTTGAGATTCCAGTTAATTAGTGGTGATTGCTTGCATTTAGATTAGAGTTTTCTAAACCCATTTCTTTTGCATTTTCTTGAAGTCTTGTTAGAATTAGATTCAAGAGCTTTCACTGTCACATCATAAGTTGTCATATTGTTAGACCTTCAAAGAAGCTATGTTGCCTGTTGTCCAAGAGAAACAAGTTTCCTATTGTTGAACATTAGTGTAAGCCCCTTTGTGTTAAACAACAATTCACATCTTACTACCAAGCTATCCCAAGTCGCGAAACCAAAAGTAACTAACGGAGAACCTTGGAGTCTACTCATTTGATCACTTGGCTTAGCATTTGAGGGATTTTGTTCAAGAGAGGATAGAGTACATAAGAATTTTATTCTGCGTTGTATGTGCAAGGAAAACATATCAACAGATTCATCACCAAGTAACCTCTCAACCTAGAAGCAAACACATTTGAAAAAACAACAAAACTGGAGTCTTGGTCATGCATATCCAACAGGTGGGTCCATGCCTGGACAGGGAGATCCTCACCCTTCTCACTCCTCATATTCAGTGTCATGTCTTGCCCAAAATACTCAACTCCTTTGTACAAGAACATGTGAATCAGCAATGAGTACCCCCAAAATCTGACACCTGTCTCACCTGCCTTGAGGGCAGTCAACCCCATGTGAATTTTATCTGACAGGTAAGTTGCAAAGTCATACAACTTATTCACCATTACATGCTGGATGTTTGCTGCCATGTACACAAAGGCCACTGGTATCCATGTGGGAGGGTCAAACCCTAAAATCTGACACAGAGCATACAAAGTTCTCTAAAGTAGAACTCAAACTTGTCAATTGGGAAGGGCTCCTTATCTGATGAGTTTAATTGGATCTTACTTCTTCCCTTCCCTCTCCCCATGAAATTGGTTAAAAGTGTAACCCTGAAAGTTGCCTTTATCTTTTCATACTCTGCCTTTAATGCTTTCAAATCAGTTAGCTCCTTGGCCGCAAGATTCAACCTAAAAACCTCAATAAACCTTGCCCGGGTGATATCAACCATCTTCACACCTGAATGTGTCCTTATAACCCGAACATTAGGGTCATACTTATCTGCTATGGCCTTTAGGAGGTCAATGTCGGGGTAAACATTGGGAACAACCAGCTTTCCCAAATCTAATCTCCAAGAATTGCAGATTGGGACCCCAGAATTCCTCTTCCCGAACAAGTAAGTGAATAAAGTCCATCCAACGACTAGTAATGTGGCATCCTTGATGGCATGTTGTCGGTCGATAATGCCATCCTCTGTTCCAGGGCCTTGGAACATAGTTTGACCTACACATTTATCATTTGTGGAATTGGGCAATTGGTCAAGTATGTCTTGGAATAGAGGTCGTTTTTTGGAATCAAAACCAGAGGGCTAGGTCTTCGGGGGTGCCATTGCAATGAAAGATGACGCAAACCTCGAGTTTTATAGGCACAACTAGGGCTCGACGCAAATGCAGGAAAATAAGGCAAATTCAAAACAATTGAGGAGCAATTAATGAACGTCGAACCTTAAAAGAATCCCTAGCAAACGATTTGACACACAAAACTGGCAAACGCATACAAATTCACTAGAAATTGGCACAGGGAAGGGGGCAATATTACTTACAGGTGCTTGAACGCTCAGTAACCCTAATCTCGGACGCCAGGAACTCGAAATACATAGCCACAGATCTCCAGATGCTGTAAAATGCTTTTGTGAATCAAAATATGCTTTCAATCCTGCTTTTATGGCAGAAAAAACCCCTTAATTTGATAGGGTAACATCACATCCGCCATTATTGTTCGCTCACACGAACCAAAACATCCCCAACAACGCCATTAGCAATTTTGAATTTTGACCGTTGATCCAATAGTGAGTTGGATCCTGGATGGCCCAGATGAAAACATGTGGCAGTCGCCCGCCGCCCCGCATGGTATTGGCATCTGCAGACAGAGAGCTCGCGGGCTGGCTGGGAACGGTCAAGATTTAATCTTTAGAAACAATTTGGACCCTTAGATCCTGGGCCCACCACAAACGCCGCCACAAAGACCACCGAGGCCCACACAAAGACACGCCACACGGTGCACGCACGCTATCCCGCACAACCTTTTCATTGAATATTTTAATCCCGGGGGCTGGCGGGCAACCAATAGAAACTGAACTGTGGGACCACGTCGTGCCAAATTTAAGGAAAATTAAGCACATGCCTTAGGTTGTAACTTAAAAAGGGGACCCCCTAGGCACTTAGATAAAATATTTCGACCCCGCCTAAAGCATACATAAAATATAAAACATTTGCTTGCTCAGGCTTAGGACGGCGGGTAAAATCAAAAAGCGCATGCGACCAAATACCTAGTTAGGAACAAGGGGTCCACACATTAACGACGCCAAATGACGTAAGTTGCAACTTAAGCGACTAGGAAAAGCGAATATAAGCCAATGACGAATTAAAAGAAAAGTTAGGGTTTTCGCATAAATAGGGTTTTTGGAAGGTTTAAGTCCTAAGATTGAACCCTAGCAGATGGAAAACAAAACCCTAAACTTCAGGGGATCAATTAATGACTAAAATTTGAAAAGCGACCACAAAACCATTACAAATTTTCAAAGTCCTATCACAATCCAGATATCAAAATGATTACATAATACGCCGCAATATGGACAAAGAATAACAGGATAGACTGTCAATATGTCCAATCAATATTATATTGCCATACATCAGCATGTATCATATATTCAGTCATCTCACATATCTGGCAGTATTGTGCATCCTGAGAAGATCCCATAACTCTAGGTAGCTCTTGCAATGACAAGGCAAGATTACTTAGGCTGCTATTTTTTTTCCTTTACTACTTTGATCTAATTGCTACCATGGCAAAACTCGCCTACCTCATATTTCTTCAGTCTTCTTGCTTTTATACTTTAGTCTGAGATTTCTTTTAGTTGCTAGGATCTATGCCCAAATATTATATCTAATGTAAACAGGCGTAGGACGATAGCTCCAACAACGGGTCTGCTCAGAGATGGAATCACACTGTTAAATTGGATAGCATAGGATGGCATAAAGTGATAACTGTATCTAATTTAAACAGGCATAGGGTGATAGCTCCAACACCAGGTCTGCTCAGAGATGGAATCACACTGTTAAATTAGATAGCATAGGATGGCATAAAATGGTGACTGTCCCTTAATCCAAAATCTTGAACTCGCAGTCAGGATTGTATCACTAACTTTATTTCTTCTTGTATCAGATCTCTAACATTGGATGTTAGGGGACTCCCTCCTCATATGCCTACAAGGATTGCTCCACTTATTCCTTTCAGTTCAAGCAATTGTTCTAACAAAGACCTGAGATCCATCATTGGCAATTCATTAGGATAGATACTCCTTATAATATCTTTGTTTCTTAAATTTTAATTGATATCATTCAAGTAGCTGACGCACTTCATTTAAGAAGTATCCTGAATAGCTAGTTAACAGAGTCAACACTTCTGTAGAAAATAGAACATTGGCGACATTATGAATTTAGCCACAATTCTGGTTTTCTAATTGAACCTTCAAGGATAGTACTGTATAGGTTTCAACAACAATGACTTGCATCATATGAGAGAGAGAGAGAGAGAGAGAGAGAGAGAGAGAGTAGACATGAAACATGTAATTCAGCATGAATGAATAATCTTTGATCTTGATGTTACAGCCCTCAAAAATGCTTGGCAAGGAAATGGCCTTTATAGGGTTTGTAGCTCTCCATGTCAACAAATTGAGAGCACTATCAGCAATAATTTAAATCATAGTTGCAGGAATCATGTTTGAATCGCAATTAGTTGGCACTTGGTCAGGTGGCCAGTTTTTTTTTCATCACAAGTTTTGTGGGAAAAAAAAATCAATTTTTAACCAAAAAATCGGGATTTTTTCCTCTTTTTTTTTTTTCTGATTTCTGCAGCTATTTTTTCTTACCTTTCCCTAAACCTAACCCAATTTTTTCCCAATTAACTGAAAAAATATTTATCTTTTGGTTTGCTGATTTATTCCCAAGAAAAAAATTTGTTACTATGATTTAAGTAATTGTTAAGAAGCCATTGTTATCAATTTCACGTGCAGAAACTATCTTCAAGACTCCCACTGCATGAATATGTTGTCAGTAAACCAACTTCATAAAGCATGCCTCTTAATACGCATTCAAAAACATGCTCCATCCCAACTAGGTTATAAAGGATACAGAGAAAGAAAGATTCACCTTATGTCCACACATAAGGATAGCAAATAAGACACCAGAATCTGCAACATCTTGGAGAATAGCACCTGCAGCTTGTCTGGTTGAGTAGGGTAGAGGAAGGCATGTATACGCATGCAAGTATGTTGCAGGATTACTACAAAAGCCAAACAACAATTAAGAACAGAAAGTCAAGTATCTGAAACATTGTCTAGAACCATTGCATTATAGAATGATAACGATGCGTGGTTTTTTATACCGTCTCTATATCAATTGCATTAAATAAGTTAAATGACACAAAATTTCCCCTCTATTTACTCAATTCATATCTTGCACCATCCATTTTTAGATAAGCATGTATGAGTTGCAGCAATGCACGAAACAATTATGAAACATTTATGCAGATGTTTATCATGATAAAATTACCTATTCAATGTTTCTTGTTTACCTATTGATGAAATGACTTTTTCTTACTCTACTAAGGACATAAAGACATCCATAAAAACTGCAACGTTGAAAGCACAATACCAACTGAAGGCATGTACAAGAGATGCGAAGACAGCATCTGTGCCTCCAAGTAAGGGTGTCAGGTCAAACTTGGAATTTTTTTCAAAACATTTGTCTATTGACTTTGTCAAAATTAGCAACATCTGCATGGTGTTAAAATATAATATGGGTCAGATAGGAAATATAAACAATTTTCATCCATAAGTAATTTGCAAGGCTTTAGGTTCTACTGAAATACATCATGAAACTACCCTTTAAAATTAAAATGTCTACATCTAAATGCCAGATCATAAAGAAAGAAGAAAATACAAAAAACAATACCTGGCCATAAAGAAGTTCTAACTGCCCCTTCAAAGCTTTAAATGGTTCTTCTGTACAGCTTATACAGACCAAATAAATTGGACCCTTAACTAGAAAAACAATCTGAAGGACAGTAAAAGATACATTAGTCCCCCTGTGTGGCAAGTGCCTGAAAGAAACTAACAAGATATTCACATCAAACTTAGAGATGCTAACTCAATTATTTCAGACAATGTGATGTCCCGATATTAAGACATTTTTTAAATTAAAGATTTAAACATCAGAATAAAAGACAGTGAAGTTGCTTTCTTGAAATATGGTGTTGGCGTATCCCTTCCATCTTCAATTTGAAGGATAATTATGCATATATATTAATATTTAATAAATATAATTAAATTATATTATAATAGATATAAATATTAATAATATAAATATAAATATTAATATTTAATATATATTAATACTATGGATATAAATATATTTATACATCAGCAACTACATTAAGCCTTTGTTTATAAGACAAACCAACGATCTTTATAAGACCAAGACTTTATAGTGCTGTGGTTGATATTATCAAAGCAGCGCATGTCATATATGTAGACAGCGATTCTTGAAGGAGCGGCAATTGAAAGAAGTATACTATTTATGACAAACAACGATTAGAATATAAGAAGGCTGCAAATCACAGCATGGCCGATCCACATGGAAAGCCAAAGATTCATAAACGCTGGGTAAAGACAAAGCATCCAAAGAACATCGAAAGCATTCAAAAGAACAACGATACTATTAGAAAAGAACAACGATCTAAGAATGAAGTGATAAGCAGCGAGTTAGTTTGAAGAGGTGCGATTTGAAGAAGAGTTATTCTCTTTTGTAAAAGACTCATCTATTAAAAAGGAACGCCACCTTTGTGAGAAGACATGTCTCTTTAGAATAAATCAAAGGATATAAAGTAAAGGAGAATGGGACACACACCTACAGTTCTGCACATAAGGATAATTAGAGATCTGAAGTGATACGGAAGAATATGCAGATTAGAAAAGGGGAATATGGAGATACGGGAATAACAGGAGAATATACATTATTAATCTAAAATCTAATCTACAGGCATAAAGAGAGGAAAGCAGCAAACAAGAAAGACATACAATCATAGAAAGCAGCAGGTATATTAATAATCATGAAATTTGATAACATAATTGCAGCAAAGAATCGATATCTCGTTCAGGTTGCATTACTTATGTAGAATGGATAAATGTGAACCGATAGAATATGAAATGCTAATACAGCATAGATGATAATGTTAGTATTTGTTATGTATCAATGAATAATCATCTTTAATGTATTTCGGATATAAATAATATTGAACCTCACCATGGAGGAAAGTAAGGAGATGTAGGTAAGAGGGTATAAGGTTTCCATTTAAGTACGCCACCTTGGATGGATGTCAAAGCCCTGCCATCAAGGCCAAGAGGGTCAAAGTCCTGCTCTTGGGCTTAGATTGGATAAACTGAGAACCCCACTACGATCTCCATACCATTCCTACCATGATGAGTTACTAACTGTAAGGGATAAGGCATGGATAAGGAAGCAAGACAAGCACTCTATTAAGTACACAACTTTGGTGGATGTCAAAGTCCTACCACCAAAGCCAGGAGGGCCAAAGTTCCGCTCTTGAGCTTAGTAGGGGTAGCTGGGTCAAACCTATCATGTCCCTATCCCTATGCTCTAAATGTGTTTGATAGTAATAGTAATATTGGAGTTGTATTCTAAGTTTAGTATATGCTTAGCTAACCCTAACAATGGCATTAGTTTATATCTATGTTACCGGATTCGTCAGCTGAAGCCCTGGAACCGGGTCCGGTTCGAACCGGGTTCGGATTTGGTTCGATTCGCCCTAAGATCTGCTAAGGGTGCGGGAAAATTTTTGTGGGTTCGTCGCTGACGAAACCATGCGAACCCATAACGAATTTGATGGGATTTTTTTGCTGCTCAACGAATTTCAACTAATTTTTTTGGGTGTTGGACGAATTTCACCGAATAGTTTTTCAGTGCTTAACGGGATTTAACAGTACCAATCTTTGAATCCACCCACATAAAATTTAATGCCAATGGACACGAATATAATGGACGCCAATCTTTGCAGAAAGTCCGGTGCCCGATGGCAAGTCGGCGGTGTGCTCCCAGTGCCCCCTATTTGAATATATGCAGGTCAGTTGTTTTGGATGATTGCTGCGAGAAAGAAAGCTCGATGATAGGGGTCCCAACTCAATTCGGAAGATCGCTCTAAATATATAATATTAATGCCATCGACTTATGTTTTAAACTTTTAATGGATGTGAATATTAAAAAATCATTATGTTTTTAAAATGTCACGACCATAGATAATATAATTAATATTTTAATATTTTAATATTTATATTATTAATATTTTAATATTTTATTATTTATATTATTAATATATTAATATTATAAAATAATAAAATTTATATTATAATGATATTATAATATTTATAATATTAATATATTATATTTTATTACTAATATATATAATATATATATATATAGTACGAACCCAAAAACGAACCCAACCCCCAAAAATATTTTGGCTGAATCCACGACCCGAACCCGAACCGGCAACTTAGGTTTATATGTATATATGTATGTACTTGTGTTCTCTATGTGATGAGTGCAGGGTTTATATTCAAGAGCATAACAAAGAAATAACTACCTGTAAGTCATCTTCCTAACCCTAATTTATTATAATTGTGATTGTAGGGTTTAATCTAGGGCAAATCTAGAAGGGGACATTACATGATAATTCTGAAACCCTAACCCTAAACTTGTGGTATTTGAATTTTAGGGTAAAATTAGTATTGTTCCAATAGGGGACATTACAGACAAAAAAATTATAAAAAAATATTCCACACTGTCAGAAACTTGCTGACCCTCTAAAACCCTCAACATAACCGTCTGTCTCAACTCAGGAGTAATGAACTCGCTACTGAAATGAAGAGGGTGATACAGGTCTTCATTGATACTATGTGTGCTTAGTGAAATTTTTATAAGAAATAGTAACGGTTGGAACATTACAACTGATGTCAAAAGTGTGGTCTTAAAAACCAGATGTCCAACAAAACTCCATAAATTAATAATTGTCTAACAAAGCAGAAAGGAGATGCCATCCACCTATTGACAGAAGGAAAAGGAACCAATAACTATCACAAATAGGTTGTGGCCCTGTGATCTATGCTAATTTTTTTGTCCTTGTTGGAGTTTTGTTCTTGTAATATTTAGTTAGCAGTACTGCTTCAACCATAGATTCTCCAATGATGAGTCACACTAATTAGTTTCAATCACCCAATCTACAACAAGACAGGCCTCAGAGGCAGTAACTCTGATCCTTGGAAACTATACCATTCTCTAGATTTTTGTTTTAAAAAAAAGTAGATTTTTCATGATTATAAATTTAAATTAAAAGTCATCCTAATTCTCCAAGTGCTAACAATGAACTATTAACAATCCTTTTATAGGGCCAATAATAATTTTAGCTTTTAAAGATAAAGAGCTAGATCAGTGACACAGAGTCTGAAGCATTACCAAATGTACAAAGATATGAATATTGAACATGAGGACAGCTCAACAATTTCTGTTTTAAAACAAATGTAGGAATATATCCTTATGAATTTTGCCATAGAACCTTTTTTTGGGTAGACTGCATTTGTGCACTTGTTTTAATTTTGTTAACAACGTCTGCTTACATTGTAAATCCTGCAAAGCACATACTCTCTTGACAGATAGATGAAAAGTTCAAGATGTTTTTAGCCCTATGGTTACCTAAGAAATTATCTGCATTCATCTTAAGGAATTACTTGCAACAAAATTCCTTCTAGCAGCAAAAATCTGAAACATTTGTTATGAATACATGTACAATGACAACCACAACTCACACCATCAAACAGATTCGATCAATTAATAAGGCATGGAAGGATGGCAATTAAATTGTAGGGAATTCCAGTTCATAGAATCTGCATTTGGCAGAATAACATACATCAAGGACCGGATCTCATCTCTCCAGAACCACTACAGGTCCAAAAGGATTCACATTTCTCTCTTCAATGTTCATTCATTACGTAGGAGTTTTGGACTACTTATATCATAATCACAGACATACATCTCCAAGAATGAACAGAGGTCTTTTTAAATGACTAAGCATAGAAAATTGTACCATGCCAATAAAATGACCAAAGTTTCTGAGGACTGACCTGATAATTACCCGCACATACCAATTTTATATGATCTCCACTTCATCACTCAACAAAATCAATGATTCAAAGAACCTTGTCAGAAATCATATACTTCTTGCATGAAGAAACAGAAAATCAATATGGATAAAGGCTAGATAGAAATGTAATCAATACCCGTTCTCAACAAAAGAAATAATTGCTTGCAAAGTTGCTGAAAAACCAGCCAGCTTGTACTCATCACCATATCTAATTCGCATATCCAGTAAAATCTTAAGGAAAATTGATAATTTTGAATATAAATGTGCTCTGATCAAAGATATATCTCATTCTATTCAGAAGGCAGAGTGCAAACCTGGAGTAAATTGGCTTGCCAGAATTACTAAGTACGAAGAAGTGCTTCTTTCTCTTCCTCCATGAAATTGAGGACTCGTCCTATAGTTTCCAAGAGAATTAGACAAGTGTGGTTATCCATGAAAACTCTTCTTCAATTATGACAGAAAAATAACCGCAGGTAATAGACAGATAACTGAATTTTTAATAACTACAAATACCTAAGATTTTGATTTTCTTTTAATAAGAGCATGCTTGATCCTAAAAGATTCCAATATTAAAAATCAGGAAGGAAAAATAATATTAATCGAACCACCAAATTTTTTCTATACTAAGTACCAATGGCATCATTTTTCAAGACTCCAGTAATAGAAAAAAGTGAATGATTATTCTAACAATAGCAATGTGAGGCATTCAATTACCAGTAAAGCAAAGTAGCTGCTCCTTTTGAGGAAATGTACACAGCAAATCTTCATTTTTATAGCGTTATTTATCTATTATCTCATAAAAGTTTACCTACTACATAAACTCCCTCAATCTTATATCTCATCAGACTCTTGTTTACAGAAGTCCCATAGCTGCATTAGCCTTGATAAATGAATAAACATGGCACATTATAGATCAGTAATAACTTTCATATGCAAAATGCATCGAATACTCAGTTTATCTACCTATTTTCTCCCGATACCTATTGTTATTTAAATCCAGCAGTATTTGCTTGATCTATGACATTATCTGTAATTGCACTACTTAGTTCTCAAAAAATCCTAAGTGGAGCTCTAGGCACCATTAGGAATCAGTATTCCCCTTTGTCAGATTTGTTTTAACAATTATAATTTATGGCCCATATCCGTGAATGTTACTTCTGCATTGTTTAATATCATGTGAATAGATCCATGGACCATAATTCTCTGAAACTAAAAATCAATTGTGGCTCCAGAAAATGATGAATTATTTAAAAGACCGTTTACCTGTGTGTTATTTGAAGGTTGCAAAAAAAATCCAATAGACAATGAAAAACTAGTGAGAACAAATTCATCCAGATATTACTAAAACAGTGATCTACAGGTCCTGAGTCCCATAGAAGCAAAAATCACGTTTAAATCACGATTTTTTGAAAAAATCGCGAATCAGGACCTTCCCCGATTTTTCACTGGTTTAAATTGCGACTCAGGTAAAAATTGGTCAACTGGCGATTTTGACTGATTTTAACCTGATTTGTTGCCAATTAAACACAATTTCAACATTTTCTCCTACGAGGTAGGGTTTACGCACAATTTTAGGGCTTCTAGCTTCACTCCTTCACTGCGATCTGTCATTTGATAGCTCCCGTTCTCGCTCTAGCTCTAAGATTTGGGACAGATACAAAGTTCCGTCTGTTTTAGTGCTTAGCACTTAACTCTAACTATAGCGCTTTAAGCACTTTTTATTGTATAGGGGCTTCGACCTGCATAAGGGCTTCGGCCCCCTTTGGGGACCGATTCCCCTTCTTAAGGCTCACGGCCCACTTCAAGGGTCCGCAAACCTTTAGGGGCAGGTCCAGGTGAGGCTTCGGCCCCCAACCCCCTATTTTGATCTCAGCCCTTTTGCCAACTCTGTATTCGACCTTTGATTCTTGCCTATAAAGTATAATCAGTCGTATTTTTATTTTTTAATTCGTTTGAAAGAAAAAAAAATTAAGTATTTAAAACAAAATTCTAATTTTTAAAATTTTGTAAATTATAAATATTTACATATTTCAATATATATTTGTAAATTATATATTATATTATATTAATATTAATATTGAATATATTATATATTTTTTATATTACGAATATATATATATATATATAATGAATATTTTTAATATTATATATATTAATATTAATATTTTTCTACATTTTCTTATAATCCGATTTTTACCAGATTTTTTGAAAAAATCTTATACTTTTGATTTGCCGATTTTTTCCCCAAAAGATTTTTGCTGCTATGGCATTCCTCACAATTAATCTAAATTCAAATTTCTTAAATAACAAGTAATAATAATTGCAAATGGCAATTAGAACTGAAGATGTTGATAATTTGACCGTGCAAATATTTAGAAGTTTAGCTAGAAGGGATGACTGCTGGAGGGAATTTAAAAAAGAAAATGCTAGATAAATTAGTTACAAAAGCTAGAAGAAGAATTTTGCAGAAAGACAATTTTTAAAGTTTGTGACTGACTGCTCAAAATTTCAAACAAGTCCAGAAACATATGATGTGGTAAAGAACATGAACTTTCTCTAATACATTTTACAAACATTGGATGAAATTCTATCTTATAAATGTGCCACATCATTTCAATTACGAAGTAAGAAAACATTTTCTCTATAATCCACGTAGTTTCCAAGATGGGGACGGCAGGACACATTTTTGGGATGGCAGGGAGCGCTTTTTTAGGGGATGGCAATTTTTAAAAAAAGGAAATTTAAATAATATAAGAAATTTCAATTATTCATATATAAGGCTTTCATCATATACATTATAGAACCATATAACCAGTGTTCCAAGACTCGCCTGGACTCGCCCAGACTCGCCAAGTGGCGAGCCGGGCAACCCTGGGCGAGTCTCCCAAACTCGACAGTCGGGTACTCGCTCGACTCGCCGAGTCTGGGAGACTCACCTAGGGTCACCCAGTCCGGTGAGTCCCGATAGGGAAACCCGGCCGCGGCAGGTAAGTGACAACACAAAAAAAACAAAAAAAAAAACACTTAAACTCAAAACAAAAGCACTTATAATTATCTCCTACACCCTAAAAGAAACCTCGTTTCATTTTCAAGCCAAAGGAGAAGGAGAAAAGAGAGTTTTGAGAAAAAATTGGATTGCATTGAAGGGAAACCAGCAAGGAGATTTAGCTAAAATCGATGGTTGAATCGCATTTCGGCAGGTTTGTAGCTACTCTTGGTGCATCTAGAGGAGCCTACAAAGGATTGGGAAGAGCTCACCATTGATTTCAAGCAAGATTGAAGAGGTAAGTTTGTATTTTCAAGTTTTTTTTTTTTTTAATTTCTTTCCTCTTTTACATTTCTTTTTTTCTTTTTTCTATATTGTTTTAGTGGACCAAAGAACAAACCCTAGGTGTGTTTGATTTGATTGTTGAACAAACCCTAGGTGTTTTTGATTTTTTTTTTAGTTTTATAGTTGCAAACCCTAGTTTTTTTATATTAGTTTAATTATAGACCATAAATGTTAATTCTTTTTCTCTTTATATGTTAATGCAGCATTCTTTAGATTTATAAATTGTCTCCATCACAATGTCAAACCCGATTAGAAAGGACCCTTGTTGGAAACATGCCATCCCTAGGGAAAAGAAAGGAGAGACAATTTGTTTTCATTGCAAAAAATCTTTGGGAGGGGGAGGCATTAACAGATTGAAATACCATCTTTCACGTATACCATGCCGAATGCTAAACCATGCAAAAAAGTGCATGTTGAAGTTATGCGTGAAGTGCAAGTTCAATTAGAAACCTTTCATGACCAAAAAGAACTAAAAAAGAGGCAAAGAGAGGAGATGGCAGCCATTGGTGGAGCTACAAGTGAAGAGTCTTCTTGTCCCATTCCTCCAGTTTGTCTATCTACAGGTACTGGCAATGGTAGTGGCAGTGGCAATGTTAGCATTGGGCCTAGAGTTCATGGATCCAAATTAGATTCATATATTTTGCCACGCACTACTCCGGGTTCCCAACCGTCACTTGAGGGCATGGGTTGTTGGAACAAAGATAAACATGATGCAGCTAGAAGTGCAATTGGAGACTTTTGGTTCTATTGCACCATTCCATTCCACTCAACCAGGTAATTCTTTTTTTTTTTTAAATATATAGTTTGAAACTTTGATTCTTTGTTTCTTGAATTTTAAATTTTAGAGGTATGTAGAATTCATAGTTGAACTCTCAATTTTACAATACTTATTTTATTTAATTTATTTGTGTTAGGTCTCCTTATTGGCAAAATATGGTGGATGCCATTACTGTTTGTGGGGCGGGGTTCAAAGCCCCTAATGATGAGGAGATAAAGCGCCCCATTTTGACTCAAAAGGTGGCTGATGTGAAAGCCACAATTGAGGAGCAGTGAGAGATATGGAGGAAAAAGGGTTGCACTATCATGACTGATGGTTGGACCCATAGAAGAAATAGAACATTGTTAAATTTTCTTGTTTCTTCCTCAGGTGATTGTAGTTTCAAACTAGTTTGTAACTTTGTACTCCCTGAAATGCATTGATTTAGTGATTAAGATTTTTTATTTCTACTTTATTGAATAATTGATTTTGTTTGTTTCTCAGGTAGTACAGTGTTCATTAAATCCATTGATGCTTCGGAAAACACAAAAAATGCTTAATTCCTTTGTGAAGCTTTGGAAGGAATCTTGGTTGAGGTGGGTGAGGAGAATGTAGTGCAAATAGTGACAGATAATGCAGCAAATTATGTTGTCATGTCCCCATATTAAGGCATTGTTTAAATTAAAGATTTAAACACCAAAATAAAGACGATAAAGTCATTTTCATAAAATATAGTGTTTGATGTGTCCCTTCTATCGTCAATTTGGACGATAATTATGTATATAATAATATTTAATAAGCATATAGATAATACTATTAATATTAAATAATATTATTCATTGTATTTATAAATAATAAATATAAGAAAACAATTATAATATTATATATGGTATATATATATAATATAAATATAAATATAAATAGATATTATTATAATATAATTATCATATAATAAATATATATAAGACAAATGTCTTATATTACATAAATATAAATATAATTAGTAATATAAATATTACTTATTTAAATATTATAGGAAACATGAAATAGCAATAATTAATATTATATTAATTAGTAATCATATATTATATGAATTTATTATGGATTAGTAATGATCGGGCTTCTTAGGAAGCACCGATCCCATATAAGGAGATAAAATAAATAAACAAAAAAAGTTAAGAAGGGCAGTAGATACCTCTAAGAGGAATCGCTGTGCCCTTTGGTGAAGGAAGAAACCTTTCACAAACTTAAATAGAGCGCTTCCCTCAAGAAAGGGATCACCATTGGAAGAAAGAAGCAATAAAAGGAAATAAATAAACAGCAGTGAAGTCAATCAAGGCAATAAGGAAGCAACAGCATTAGAATTCATCAAGGGCGCAGCAAGAAGATATCACAAGGAAGACACGGGGGCAGCCAAGGTAAGTCTGCAACTATTACAGGTACGCTGTTCATTAAGTATTTAAATATATAGTATAATATATGTTAGTAATATTTCAGTATATATTGTGTAAGATAAATAATGAATTCAGAAATGTATGAAATTAAATAAATAAAGATATGTCAATAGGTAAATAGCATGAACTGATTTCATGATTATGAATAAGAAATATAATGCTAGAATAATATAATTATGGTAGAAATAAATGAATTATGATTAGAAGTGAAAATTGGTATTAGTTAATTGTCTTGCTTGAAAGTAAATATGAATGATATAAAATAATAAGATAATGATGTGAATCTAAGGCAATGAAACCATTTATATGTCAAAAATAAGCATAAAATGAATTATCAATGAAGCTTAGTATGAGGCTATGAGTAAAGGATGAAATAAGGTTCCATGAAGGAACAAGAATAGAGATATAAAGATCTCAAATTGATAAATTGTGGCACACGAACTCATGACGTCATCAAAGGGATGTTCAAGCCTCATCCTTAATCACTTTATCAACCTATGAGTATGGGGTTAAGTTAAGGATGTAAAATTGGACCTAGGTAACCCTCAAGTGGATGAAGAACACCGAGTGTGTGTGAAGTCCCTTGAGCCAACAGACGAAGGACCCCGGGTGTCGAGAGAAGCTCTTGGGCCTATGGTATTATGAGCTCATAATAAATGTGCCCGACGGTAGGTGACTCTCAATGGGATGAAGAATGTCGGGTGTTGCGTGAAGTTCCATTGAGCCAAATGGTGAAGGACCCCGGGTGTTGGGAGAAGCCTTTGGGCCTCCGTGTGGGATGGTTAAATGCCTTAACAAACCATGCTCATGTGGAAGACAAGGTTGATTAATGATAGGGCTAACCAAGAACTCTCTTTAGATAATGCATGGGAACGATGAGAGAAAGAATATGAATATGAAATGTATGAATTTGATATGAATCATGACTATAAGTATAAATATGAAATGTATGTGATTGTGATTACAAGGTTACAAGCCTTAGGTACAAATGTGGAAAATATATGAGTTTGATACTTAATTATTAATCCTCGTTATGAAATGAAAAGAAGAATGGAATACTAATGTTCTCTTTTATCAAGTTGAATTGTGCAAGGTTGTGAAAAATTTGACTGACTAGAAGGGGGCATTACATATGTTGCTGCAGGTAGACTACTCATGGATAGGCACCCATCATTATTTTGGACTCCTTGTGTTGTTCATTGCCTTGACCTCATATTGGAGGATCTAGGCAAGATTCCATGGATCAAATCATGTGTGGACCAAGCTAGAAATATTTGTAAATACATTTATAATCATATTGCGGTCCTCCACCTAATGAGGACTTTCACAAGACAGAAGGAGTTGACTCGTCCTGGAATAACCCGCTTTGCAACTAATTTCATCACACTACAATCCTTGCTTAAGGCAAAGGGAGGTTTGAGGCGCATGTTTGTTAGTGAGGAGTGGACTTCCTCATCATATGCTAAAACCAATGTAGGGGTTGATGTGGCTAATCTAACTACTTCACTAGAGCTAAGAATAAAGTAGTGGACAAGCAAAACCAAGCAAAATAGATAGCGCTAAATATTCAAAAAGTAGAGAAAATTGCTCTTTTTGGTGTACTGACATCATGCACTTCTAGGCTTGCCCCCTCAAGCAAAGCCAAGTTAAATGACCTCAAAACAACTAGACCACCTAAGGCTCGACCAAAGCAAAATAGAGCAGTCTATCCCTTGGTCAAGAGGTCAAGCATGTATTGGGGGCCTAGTGTGGGGCAACCAATATAGTCAATATTTTTGATAAACTAAAGAAATCTACAGTTAGTGTATGCCACTTTGGGAAACTATCTCCATCCCAAAACAAATGAATTTATTAGAGGATGCCCTGAAGAAGACGAAGAAGAAGAAAGCATTGAGCAAGCGAAAACATCTAGTTGTGGACGCATTGGAAGAAACCACGAAGCAACTCACCATTCTTCAGATTGCAGGAAATGAGGTAAGCAAAGTTAAACCCAAACCATTCTACCTTACCTTGATGTAGAAAAAAATTAGTTCATAATTGTATGGTGGATTCTAGTGCAAGCACCTCTGTGATGCCTAAGAAGGTTGTTGAGGCATCAAAATTAACCTATGAACCCACCATCAATGGGGTAATCCAATTAGATGGGACCTGTTGTGACCTAATCACACATCGCCCCATTGCAAATGGGGACCCCCTTTTTTTTGAGCTCTAGTGCTTTGCATTGAGTTTTGGATGATGTCTTAGATTTATTTGATGAAGTCAGTAGTGTTTGAGTTCTATAGTCCCCTGATGACCTAATCCTGATGTTCTGAGATCCTGAAAAATGACTAAGTCTGATATCCTGAAGATCCTGAAAATTGGCTAAGTCTGAAATCTGGTGAATCCCTCAAAATCTAGAATCTACATGTTAAATCCGGTGGATTCGAGACCTATCTCAAACATCCTGAAAGGTATATTGAAAAATATTTAAAAATCTTCCAACTTATACTTAAATATATTTTTCAATGTACCTTACCTCGGGGATTTTCAGTTTTAGGCGCAAATTTGCTTTAAGACCTTAGGCGCATTTCTCCACTTGCAGTGACTCCAAATGGCGCCTAGGACTCAGGGCGCATTTCATCATCCAGACAACCTCAAAATTGCGCCTTGAGCAAGGAGAAGTTAAGACCAAGGCGCCTGATTGAAAAAGTTGCCAAAAGACCTTAACCATTGAAAATCTGACAAAAATAAGACATTTAAGTCTAGGCACATTTTGCATGTGTAACCATCCATTTTGGCGCCTAGAGGAGAATGAACTTCAAATCACTTCCAACTGTAGCGCCTAGTGTTAGAACCTTCAAAATGACTAAATCTTACCAAAGGAAGTCTAGGCGCCTATTGTCACTTGGATCATCATGAATGAGCGCCTAAGTGGAAGGAGAATAAGCATCTTGTATGAAGGCGCACTTTTGTGTCTAAATAACCTCATTTTGGCGCCTTGAAGGAAGATGTTCTAAATCCTAAGATCTCACGTCTAAGTGTAGAATGATCTCTTATAGGTTTGAACAAGTGATTGAAGCCATCAAATTGCCAAGAAATGAGCTAAGTATACTAAGGCGCCATTTCCTACTCAAAACACTTAAATGTGCGCCTAGACATAAGAAGCATAAAACCATAGAATTTGATATCATTTTGAAGTGAGGAGTCCTCCTAGCAATAATACACTTCCCTGAAACTATCTAAGTTGAAACATAAGTTCATCTTCAAGCCTAGGCGCAAATTTCCATTAGGATAATCACTTTCTAGTGCCTAGGAACTTATCCATATCAAGGCACATTCTTTAGTCTATAACCTTGAATGGGCGTCTTGGGAGAAAATGCCTGAAATGACCTTCTATGAGTGGGCGCCTAGATAGGAGAGGTCACTTTAAGTCATCTTCTAATAATTGAAGGCATGAAAATGAGCAAGTAAAGAAAGGCGCACTTTCTATCAAAACCACTCCATTATGGCGCCTTAGCATGAAAGGAGTCTCTAAATCAATAAAGATGGCGCCTAGAATTGAAATGAATGATTAAGACCTTAGAAAGGTGGCGCCTTAAGAGGCCTAGCCTTCCTTAAGTTTATGAGGTTAATTAAGCTCATAAAATGCTCATCTTGACCTTAGGCGCAATTTCACACCCAAACCTTCATCAAAATGCGCTTCAGGGATATCAATATCATTAAGGGAGTTAAGGCGCCATTTCACACTTGGAGCATCTTAATATTGCGCCTTGCAAGAGGAGAACTTCAGAGCATGAAATTGGATGTCATTTTAAGGATTAAAACCATCAAAATGCCAAAGAAATAGGCCAAGTGAATCTTGGCGCCCCTCTTAGTTCCTGCACATCTAAATGAGCGCCTAGATCTAGTGAAGGGATATTGAATGTTTAAAACATGCTTCTTATGTTATGAAATAAAGTGTTCATCAAGTAATTGACGTTGTTTCTTTACTGTGTTGCAGGAGTCATCTGAAGGAGCTAGGAGCTTGGAGTCACATTCATTCATGCTAGAGAGTTAAGATGGGAAGTAATCACTGCCGAAGAAACACTACTTCAAGAGATAGCTGCTCTAAAGGAACATTTCATCATCATCACTTCAAGTACACTTCGTCAGTTGCATCATGTTCAAAGGCATTCATCCTTCAAGCTTCAAGCTCTTCCATACAACTTCAAGTCTTAGAGAGTCTCTTGCTCCATTATCAATGTATACATCATTATCATCATCTACTCTTACATGAAGAAAGTAGCATCATATCTCTACTTTACTCTCTACATGAAGAAGCATTCAAACAAGATCAATATACATCCTGCAAGAAGAAGAAAGTACACAAAGTCATGCAAATGAGCAACCTACATCATACATATCCAGTTTACGAGAAGATGAACAAGGCGGATCAACAAGATACATCCCAAGTGTTCGTCATCAAAAGCAATTACATCGAAGACATCACAAAGATGATACAATTTGGGAATATGCCCACAAAGCATATTTAATTAACAGTTGAGATGGCACCTACGTGGCATATACATATCATCAAGTCAATCATAATCAGCCACATCATATGACTACATTCAATGTATCTTCAACAAGCAAGAAGCCAAAGAGGACATCCATGTGGAAGATGCTATAAAGATTCCATCTTATCCTTATCTTCTTGGAAAACGTGCCTTCATTGCCTCTCTTATGTACTAAAAATAGCAAGTTGTTGTAACTACCTGCTGAGTTGGCATGATTTGAGCCCTTGGCTACATGAATTGATCCTAGCCTTTCATTGTAATTCTGGACCTCTATATAAAGGCCTTGTTGCCTCATTTGCAAATCATTAGTTATTAGATTGTAGGCAAGTAGGAGTAGAGTAGAAGAGACTCTCGAAATTCTCTGAGAGGACTTGGAGATTGTTGTAAATATTTCTCAAGATTAATGCAAAGACATTGGAGCTTGTTTGGTGTTAAGTGTTATCTTGTGAAATGACATGGTTTCTTGTGTCTTGATGAAGTGGAGAGATGTTTCAAATAGATTAGAAGTTCTTTGATGTTATGTATGTTGTATTGAATATTTGATCAACTCCTAGCTCATGCTTTTAACATTCATCGCTGGTGAAGTGTTGTGTAAAGCTAGTTTGAGCCTCATCTTTTGCTTAAGTTCGATTGTGGATGCTTGTTTGAGCTGCGCCGTCCAATGGGTGCTTATATAAGCCTTCATGATTTGGAAACCATTCGCGTACCTTAGGAGATTGCACCAACTTCATGTAGTTGTAGGCATCCTTGGCGAAGTGGAGTTAGGTTAATTCAGGAGTTTGTCTATTCTTACATCATCATTGCTTCATTGACCTTAGATTAGCTCCCTAAACCCTATCTTTTTTCCCTTTTTTATCATTGATGCATTGTACATACTTCATCCACACTCAAGGGAAAAGTAAACTGAATGAAAGAAGAAGAATCCAACGTAAGTCCCTTTGTGATTACCAGCAAGATCACATGTAATCACTGAGTTCATCCACTATAAATCATTAATAAGGAACCTTGGAGTTGTCTTGATTGATCACACAGTTTAGCATTCGAGAGGCTTTATTCAAGAGAGTGGGAAACTCAATGTTTTTACTCTATTGTTGACTTGTCTAAAAACAATCATCAACAGGACCCATGTTAACGCATTAGGTATTGTAAAGAACTTTCCCCTAACTCTCTATGCTTGCTCTAATGTCGAAGTAATCCAAGACATATCCATAATTGAGCTTCTTGTTGCTTTCAACCTATGCCTATATAGGGACTTTACCATAGAAATAGGAGTCTATTTGTCATTGGACTATACTCATATGTTCTTAAGAACCAAATACGGAAGAAAGATGAAGATTCTTCCTACCCCCTAAGTATGCATCATATAGAAACCACGCCCTTGATTCCCTTGGAGTCCAGTCAATCTTTTGTAGTTGACGATGAACTCTCTTTTCCTAAGGTCTATGAAGAAATTCACACTACCAAGCAGATTGCTAATGAACATGATAAGTGGCGAACAATAGATAACAAAGACAATGACATCTATGGATTATTTGAAGAGACCAACTTGGGAACATACATCATTCATGAAGAATCCCCGTTCATCCCAGAGATATCAAAGAAAAGAGTGACAACATTGAGATATGGAAGTTGTATTTCGATTGCGCAAATTACAAAATTGAAGTCGGGGCTGGCATATCTTTAGTTTCACCACAAGGAGAGAAATACTAGTAGTCATATTAGTTACAATTCAATGGCAATAACAATGTGGCCAAGTATAAAGCATTGGTCCATGGCTTGCTATAAAGCATACAAGCATATTGGTTGCTATACGTTGCAAGTCTATAGTGATTCAGAGCTAGTGATAAAGTAGGTAAGGTCACAATGTATGGCAAAGAATTCCTTAATGAAAGCATACAAGCACTGCATGTGGGACTTGTCGAAATCCTTCAACTCCTTGAATTTTCAAGCTATTCCCCGAAAACAGAACACAAAAGCAAATAGGAGATCAGCTCACAATTCGATCTAGTGAGAGACTTACTAGCAAATAAAGACAAGGTCAAGCTGATCATCATGCCTATTGTGCCAAACAACGAGGGCCATTGGATGGTATTTAAAAATGATGAGTAGATTTCTATTTTCACCCAACACTAATAAATTTCACAAAAGAGTTAGCTCAAAAAATTGAAGCAATGTATGGACACCATATTCTCCAATTAAAAGGAAGCAAACTGCCTAGGGGAATGATAACCATGAAGGGTATGTTTAGTCTGGATGATTCCTGTAGAGACAAGAATAATAGCAGAAAACAAGGACTCTAGTGATGTCGAACTCTCCCCAAAAAAAATAGTAAAATTAGCTATGGTATGTACTACCATAGAGAGAATGCCTTGTTAGCCTTTGTGCCACATATGACCGGGTCATGACTTGGGACTACGAAGGGTTGAAAAGATACAACAAAGACATTATGCAACATATAATTGAGATTTGGCTTGAAGCTAAACTAGTGAGACAAAAACAAAGACCAATTAACCCAAAGATAGAACCAATCATGAAGCAAGGGTTATCCAAATTGAGTAATTCAAAAATAATTTACCCCATCGAATTCTCAACATGGGTTTCCAAACTAATTCCAGTCAAAAAAAAGAATGGGGAAATCCAATCTTGAGTGGATTTTAAGGATCTAAATAAAGCTTCTCGCAAAGATCATTACCATCCGCCTTTAATGGATCAGATCTTACAAATGGTAGTAGGGTCAGATAGGTTTTCAATGTTGGATGGTTTCTCTGACTTCAACCAAATATTAGTGAAAGAAAAAGATCAACACAAAACAACATTCATTACTAATGGGTCACTTTTGCCTATCAGAAAATATTTTTTGAACTATCCAACACAAGAGCCACATTCCAAAGAGCAATGGATATTGCTTTCAAAGATCTTATCAATGAAATTATCTTGATTTATCTTGAAGATTTAACAATTTTCTCAAAGAAGAAAGATCATTTTGATCACTTTGAAAAAGCGTTTCAAAGGTGCCAGTAATTTATTCTCCAATTCTACTAGACTGATTATTAGATGGTAGATATACTATGATCAAGAAGAACTGGGCTAGGCTTCCAATAATCACAAAGAAATTATATATGCAGTATAGCATCAAACCTTTGTGCAGTACCAAATTCTCCAAATTCAAATCAATGCCTGGCCATAAGGAGTTGCCATTGAGGACAAGTGTGCATGATAACGACACCTCAAGATGTAAGACCTAAAAGGCATAACATAAAACCTCTAAGCATTATATAACCCCTCTGGATGTAGGACCTAAAAGGCATAAAATAAGACCTCTAGGCATTATATATATGGCTAAATCCTTGGATGTAAGACCTAACAAGCATAACATAAAACCTCTAGGCATTATATGTAAGCTCTATGGGCATATTGAAAGTTATTCTCTCTGTAAATCTTCCACTTATAAAAGCATTGTATTGTATAAGATGTAAGGGCACTATATAATGAACCTGAGGGAGGCTGGTTTGAGGAGTTCCAGACTCCAATAAAAACATTACAAGACCTCCTTTAAGCATCATTTTTTAAAACACTGGGATTAAAAATTGTGACAAGATGACTTTCATGTAATCCGGAATACATGCTCTTCATTTTGGCATATATTTGTGTCCCTATTTATTACTATCAAAGAAGACCTACGTTACTGGGGTAATTCATTTTTTCTTTTATAGAAATTGACAAGTGATGCCCCTATTAACATTAAGGGGGAGTGTTAGAACATAATGTTATTATGGGTCATACACTTATAACAATTATATATTGTTCTAATACAAGGTTATAAAACCTTACGTTTATTACATGCTTTATAAAGCATATACCATTCAATAATTAATAATCTAATAACTATTAGATTATTAATTATTTACAAATGGGTGCTTTAAATAAGTGTGACTAATAGCCCTTCAAGTATTTTGCCACCCCTTCTATATTTAAAGAGGTTCTCTCTCATTTGAGAGGTAAGTGAATTTGGAGACATATAGTGAGTTCTATCACTATGCAGAGGCGGTATTATTGGCCATGTGGAAGTAGAGGAGTGTCCCCAAGTTCAATCTATTTTTTAATAGACTAAATAGACTATTTTTGGTAAGTGTTTTATAATAAAATGATGCTTTATGGAGTTTTTTACCCCCGTGTATATGTTGTGTAATGTGTTAAATCCATGCTTGTATAATTCTCATTTTATTTATTTTACATTTTAATTATAATGATCAATAACCTCAGATTCTAATTTCTAACAAGAACCTTTGTCCCAAACAACTCATTAAGGTCCCCCCTTGCAATTCCCCATGCAACTAAACCAATTTAAATTTGATGTTACAAATGTGTACGATATTGCAACTTATATTCTTGGGATGAATGATGTCAAGACTATATTCCCTAAGCAATTAGCCCTTGTTTATAAGCTATTCAGAGTACTAAAGAGAAATATTATGGATAGTCTTCTCAAGCTGTCTAGAGGAACAAATGCACTCATAGTTGTCTAACTTTAGCATTGCCAAAGTATTCAAGTACCCCTCCCTCTTGATACAAATGATTTTGCATCAATGTTATGTACTATATCCCCACCTCAAGCCAAAATTTTCCCATTCTCAGAGGGAATACGACCCAATTACTGTCTACATCCCATACTTACAGAAGACCTCAAGCTACTACAAATATGTGGAACAGTTTCTCATCCTCACTATGAGCTTGATCACAAGTGAGATCCCAAGACTCTCTAATTCTTGCATAATCATCCTCAAGTCCGCTTGTAGGGATGATTGGTTTTTCAACCATGCCAACACCATTATCAAAGTATACGGCTACTCAAGCAAGGTCTACAAGCTACCTAGGTATGTGACTAATAGTCTTTGCCTTGGAGTACATGCGACAAGTGGACACTATTGACACCCTATTTGGTAATGGTAGAGGTAAGACCTTTCACCATCTCTCGCATCCCTGCACCAACATTGTGGTCCAAACGAGGAAGGTCGCTAAGCTCCTAAAAATCAAATTGAGAGAGTTACAATTGGATTTGGTCAAGGACCAACAGAAATATGATCTGGCAGGAGTATTCATCTCTTGGCTTAAGAAGATAAAAGAGTAGCGAGGTAAATAAATTCGTTCATTAGCCCCACCTACATATGGAAGCCAAGAAAAGCCCTAAAGAGGAAGAGGTGGAGAAATATGCGAATACATGGCCAATTGCAATGCCTATCCTCACACTAGTGCCATATGAGACCTATAAAAAGTTCACTACCTACCGCCCAAGGCTCAAAAATGATTGGAAGACTACTTTGAAAAGAACGAGCTAGAGCGAGCAAAGAATGATTGCCTAGTAGAAATATAGGCATGAAGTAGGCCATATATCAGAGAAACTAGGAGACTTTGCCATGGATGACAAATGATGATTTGTATGAAAAAACATGTTCTAGCTTGGCCTCATCTTTTACTTTGCAATAGCATCAAGGCCAGGCAATGACAACTTTAATATTATCCAATGACGACAAGGAGGCAGAGTTAAGGCCTCCAAGTTTCCAAGGAGCAACAATGTTGGAACAAGTGGCATCAGATGCAGTTGCTCAATCGTCAAGCAATGTTACCCCATACAGCAAGTCTTCCAAAGCAAGCAACAATAAATCCATGGTCTTGTTGAGGCACCCACAAAGCACGTCCCAACTCAAAGAATGAAAGGTGCAACAACTAGAGAGGTAACAACAAGATAGGTTCCAACCAAACAACAAGGAGATCACCTAGGAACAAGAAGGGGCAAACCACCACTACTTCCTCATCTCAAACGACCCCTACCACGAGACAAATCTTGTTCCAATCATCCATGAGTGAAGACGACAGTCTAGAAAAGGATAAGAAGATACAAGAAGGCAATGGTAGGCCCAAAAAAAGTTGAAAACAAAAGGGGCAACAACAAGAGCAAGGGCAGCCAAAAACTACTTCACAACAAGTGTGGACCTCTACAAATCCCATTGTAAGTATCTCTCCTCCCTCTTCTCCTCCTGGCTCTATTCCCATTCCCCCTTCCCCTCATATGCCATTTCCCCATTCCCTTCTCTTTGTTGCAGGGATCATTCCCAACAACCACTCAAACTCCCCTATAGCAGCCATTCATGCAGCCCCCTCCACAATTTCAATTTCCTCATCAATATTTCCACCCCCGATTTCCCACTCCAGCTGCTAGGCAATATCAAATGCCTATACCCTAGTTTTCCCCAACTAGAGGCTATCACCTCCCATCCTTCCAAGTGCCTTTCCCACCCACCCCCAAAGCCTTGAACTCCCAACAACCATCATCACCCCCATAGTCTGTGCAGACTTCTACCTCCCAAGCTACTTCCCCTTCTTCCACTATAAAGCAAGTGGTCCTGTCCTTCCCTATTTTCTCCCCATGGGGCACTCAATACCCTCATAGCATGACAATTATAAGGGATCTTGCCTTGTACCAACAACAAATGCAACAACTATAGAGGACGACTCACCAAAAAGAAATAAAAAGGAAAATGAAGCCAAATGTCGCACCAACAACAAAGAGAGTGAGAACTAGGTATGACCTTGTGCATGATGTCATGCATTTTACTTATTCACCCCTCTAGAAAATAAACCTAAAAGACAAATGCTAGCTAGCGACTAACAAATGGAAGTAATGAGCATTAGCATCAAGGATGCAAGAGCTAAGGATAGAACTGAGTTCCTCCTAGAGGGCGCCAAAGCAATGGGCACTTCATTGATATTAATCGAGAGGAAGTTCACTAAAAAGTGCACCAAGCTAGAATAGGCCAAGCAAATAATAAAGGCCTCGAAAGTAAAGATCAAGGCGCTAGAGGCCATATTACCATGGTTGCAAAACAAGCCATTGAAACAAAAGATACACAAGCAGAAGCAACCAAAGGGCAACTTTAGAAGGTGCAAGCAAAGCTAACCGACATAAATATGGAGTTGGCCAAAATGAAGAGCCAGATGGTAACCAAGAAAGCCACTATCGATGCATTGTCCAAGCAAGTGGAAGACCTAAAGGTAGAATTAAGCCAAGAAAAGACAAACATAGGTGTCAAGGCCATGGAGATTGGTTCATTGAAGCAAAAGGTAACCAATCAAGATTAGGAACTAACAAAGATGCAAAATCAAGTAGACATCAAGCCCAAACAATCAAAGGGCTAAGAGAGGAGGTTGACCTAGAAAGCATATTGGAAATATCAAAGGAAGAGGTCAAGACACTGAAGGCCAAAGTAGAAGAGCTAAAACTATCTACGAGATCCCTTGAGCTCATCAAAGCCCTACAAAAATCCTACTGGAGAACAGTTGAAGAGAGTATTTATGGAGATGGCACAAACCTTGAGTACCATGGTACAGAAGGAGATCGACAATGTGGACATTGCCCTCTCTCTAGTGATCAATGATGTGTAGTCTAGTGTCAAGAAGCTCTACAATTCCACCATAGCCAAGTTAGTTGTCGTGGGAATCATGAGTAGAACAACTATAGTACAGAAAATCAATGGCATTTTGGACAAAGAAAAAACTAACTAGGAATGCAAGATGCAATTGGATGTTGTAGCATAGATAATTTTGGGTATTCAGACCCACATGCATCAATTGGTGTAGCAAGGATCGCCCTCATCGCTTGATAAGAATCATAAGATTCTCTTGCATGACAAATGTATGGAGTTGATCAAGCAAAAGAGCCAAGATGATACAGAGTTGGACAAGTTGTCCTCAACTACTTCCACTAAAGCAAAGATCAAGCCATTGGCAAAGTTGGAGGCACTTGTGCAAATTGTTGAGGCTCAGGTGCAGTAGGTTTCTTATGAATCAACTATAGAACTAGAGTATCACTTCAAGATCCTATGAAAGCTAGATATGCCCTCCAATAAGAAACATGAGAAGCTCTTTACTTCCTTGAAGAATCTATGAGTGGCGAATAGCTTCACCAATTTTGACAAATTTTCAAATTTTGTGATGGACTCTGTGCCCAATGGATGTATTTTTGGGGTTCGACATTCCTTCTTGGGGAAAGAACCCCTGCAAGTTGCCAAAACTATAGTAAATTCTTCACTACAAGCAATAGCTCTTTTTTCTGCCTTGTTCATTTTGTTGTTGGTGGCTTGTGAATTTGGCAAATCATGTCCCCCTTTATTTTTTCAGTTCTTGTCGTGTGCATAGGGCCATTGAATATGAATTGAAGTCCGATCATGTCACGTCAGCCTCCTCCGATAGTGCGCAAGGCTTTCAGATGCAACAAAAGAGTTTCCAATCCCAATCCCTACCATTGGTCCATGTGTGCTTAGGAGGCCCACATATTCCCTTTTTGCATTGTCTTTTGTATTAGCAGCAGGGTCCGCCTCATCTTCCTTCTTTTGTTGTAGCTGCAAAGCTCCTTGCCAAATGTCACATGGCGTGCTCTTGGGAGTTTTGGTGAAAAGGCAAAAACCATTTGCCATGGAGTTGCATGAGCCATCCGATCTGCCACAATGGATACCATCAGACAATCCACAAGGTGTGAAGTCATTTCCTAGTGTTTCTCAGCTACGATAGTGCCCAACAGCCAATTTTGGTGTCTGCGGCCTCTTCTCAACATTCCAAATTGTTATGCATGTAGAGTATGCATCAAGCAAGAGTCTTAGCTTATCCATTTCAAAATTCGGCCCGCATGTATCATGTTGCATTCATGCCCAACTACCTGTCTCTTTGCATTATCGAGGACTTGACAATTCATCTACCCAAGGATGGCCTAGGCAATACTAAGAAGCAGAATTCATTGAGCCAGATACCTTCTAATCTTCCCAAGGTATTCCAGCGACCAACAAAGGCATTCAAGGTGCCAGATTTGCAAAGGGATTGTTCTTTCCACCGATCTAAGGTTTCAAATTTAAAATGTTTTTTATGTAAATGAGCTTTTGAGCCAGGATGTAAGACATCATCTCACTCTTTTTGTAGCTAAACAGGGAAACCTCTATGTATGTGTCCAAGATCAAATATATTTGCATTGTGTATAACTGCACAATACCATCAAAAGCATTAATATAAGACATTGTTACTTTGGAAGTTCTGACTCTTGTTTGTGTGTATGAATTTGTCTGATGCATATGTGTGTTCTATCTCTGTTATTTTTGTTGACTATTTCACCATGAGTTGCAAAGCTCTATCTAGGTTATAAGAAGAAGCCTATTTGGTGTAAGCCTTCCCACTTATATTTACTTTCCAACATCTCTTTCCCTTTTCCCACTCAAATAGGCTTTAAGTAAAATAGATAAGGAGACGGCCTTGTAATCCCGAAGATTGATTTGCAGATCAGGTTCCACATTTGCAAATCTTTCTATGTTTGTTGGTCATAAGTGGTGCATTTATCCTGAAATAGATATTTGACCAATCAAAATGAACCATAGGCATGCATTCATAAAATTGATGTCAACTTTAATATGAATCCAATGCTTGATATGGAGATATAGTTTGCATTACTACACTTGAAGGGAAGCACATATGATTCATGACATCATCATGATTAAGACATATAAGATAGTTGATTGAGAGTACTTTTGGATTCAACTATGTAAGTTTATTTTGCATCAACTTACACAGTTGAATCCAAAAGCACTCTCAATAATCTTCATGGACTGTGGAAAATCATGACCACAATATAAGATAGTAATAAGGATGGGCTCCTCAACTGGTATGATTTTTCTCCTCTCTTCAAGGTGTTTGATTAAATATAATAGTAGTGATCAATATATAGAGTCAAAGAAGTAACAACAAACCATGTGTGAGTCTGTTTAAGACCATAGTGATATATAGAAGACTTTCAATGTTCATCATAACTTGTGGCATTCCAGCATATAGAAAAGGCTACACGATTGTGGGTGGTTTGCATGATGAACTAATGAGATATGTTAAGGCACTTAAACAACTGATTTAGATGAGGCTATTTCAAATCTAGGTAATATTTGAAGATGCTTAAAAGAAAGGTAAGGAGCAAGCTGAAATGTGCAATCTTAAAAACCAAACCAAGCCGAACAGAACAACAGTTAATAGTGATATGTGACAACCACCAAAGGCATTGACTGCTAACAGGGCAGCTTGGGATGAATTGTCAAAAAAAGGCAGATGTTGCACATGCAAAGAAAAGTGGACTCCAGGGCATAGGTAGACGGCTAAAGAATGAATCCATCTGATTAAAATGTTAGATGAATCAGGCAGCAGCAATGATGAACAAAGTACAAATTGATCCAAAAATGCCATTGCTAGACTAGCTGCCACCAAAAACGCTAGTCAAACAGCCTGGCATCTTTGGCTTCTATTAGAAGTCTATCTTCACACCCTATCTTAAGAGTCGATGGATTAAGGAGGTGAATCATGGCATTAATTGATTCTAGCAGTGCACATAGTTTCATTGGTTCTAAACTTGCTCTGGCACTTCTATGTCCTCCTCTCAAGGTTACAATATGGACAGAACTGCTATTGTTTGCAAAGAGATGTTAAGGATGTGACCTTAAGGATGGTGTGTTATCTGACAGCCACTGTTTTTTATAGATTACCTTTGGGAGGTTCCAATATGATATTAGCAAAGTTGCATGGACACAGATATGGCTATTTGTCAAGACCCCATAATATGGATACGGCTATATAAATATAATTAAAATATATATATAATCTATTATATTTAAATATAATTTATTATTTTATACTTAAATATTTTTATTTTGGAAGCATGTTGCTCGTCCCATTAGATTGTAACATTATTGCCTTCTTTTAGAAGCAAAAGAAGGTGAATTCTCAGGGGGAGGGAAACAATGCATTATACTACTTCAACCATTGGCGAGAGGAAGGAAAAGACAGATAGTTGAGTTGAACTATGTCCGGTTCGAATATATTTCATTCAGGGAGGAGTCTCGCTTCTCTTCCCTCACTCAGAACTCCTTTTACAAACTCGAAAGGCAGATAATACAGATGCTTCTACCTCTTGAGACAAGATTAGAATGAGATATTGTTTGTTAAGGTAGTTAAAAACCCCAGTAGCAGTCTCAACAAACAATAACCCTATGAGATATTATGCATCCATAAAAATCCCAACAGTTAAAAACCCACAAGGAGCAATTTTCAAGCTTTCATCAAATACAAGATTGTAACGAATACACCAAAGGACAATAACCCTACGAACAAACACTGTGCTCACGCCGCAATTCAAAAAAAAAAGGATTTTTTTACGTTTTAGGGTGTTTTTCTGAATTTTTTTCTAAATACAACACCCTTTTTTAGACATTGAATCCAAGCGTATCTGGCGCAGGTCCATATTTGCCCTAGTACTAGGTATGGGCAGGCATGATATCTAAGTCGTATCTATGTCATACCGTACATGAATCCGTACCCAGTACGCCGGTATGCGTACCAAGGGAAGGGAGGGTGGCGTATCCTACAACTTTGGATAATAGGCATAGAATGACTTCATAGACTTAGTGAAATCCACATGAATTTAAAGAGTTGCATTTAAAATTTATACAAGAAGGCAAGAAACATGAAGCTAGAGCTTTCCAGCCACTTAATTGCTCCATCATGACAGCTAGTAAGATGCAAAAGTAAATCAATCAAACCAATCCAAGATATGGAATCAGTTGTCACAGCTTGTAGGGCTTGCATACTTCATCTAAATTGGAAACCGGCTTACATCCAGCCAGTATGGTAGTTATCACAGACTACAGTAATACCAAGTAGCTATGGCAATCTTCATAAGGGCCTTCTGCCTGATAGGGGTCAACAGCATATCATTGAGCCGGTAAAAGGTACAAAACCAACCCAAGTTGTTTAAGGATGACATTATAACAGGGCTACATGGAGATGCATCTCACCCTCCCAACCCCAGCATTCCCATCCCATATGGTGTACTTGGGACACAGGAATGGCAGGGGATGTCCCTTGGCCATACCCTGTCCCTAAAACACCTTGTTAGAAGGCCCTCATCCCAGCTGCAATGTCCGAAACTGTCCCAAGGACAGCTAAACATCCCCGTTTCTTTTGGCTTTAAAAAAACTATAATTTTTTTTCAAAAGCCAAAAAAGGGCACGAGGGCCCAAAAGGTCCCCCCATGCCCCTTATCAAACCCTGAACCCTCCCTATAACTAACCCTTCCACCCATTTGCAACTTACAATTACCACAATCAATTTGCATTGACAATTGTACTGCCAAGCCTATTGTTCGACAGTTTGTCATTTTATAGCCTCGGGGCCTTTTGTCGTAATGAAAACAATGAAATTTTATTTTTTTATTTCTGTTATACTTAAATCATTGAACATTGAATCTTGAATTTGATGCATTACATGAATGTCTAAACATGAATCTTGATGTCATTTATACATAAACTTGTAAAAATATAATTTTCCATATATATTTGAATCTTTAAACTGTCGTCCCCAAAAAATGGCCATGTGGTTTACAATAGACTATCAGATATACACAAAACTAGTTATTAAGCAATGTCCATGTGGTTTACAATAAACTATTAGATATTGCATTACGAGGGATAAACTAGTTATCAAGCAATGTCCATGGGGTTTCCGGTAAACTATCAACTAGTTCTCAACGATGTCCGTGTGGTTTATTGTAAACTATCAAATATTGCATTAAGTGTGAATTTTTTTAGGGATCTATTTCACAATTGCACGTTGTAATTTACTTGTTGAAGTTCCATCTAATTAAAAAACCAGCACCATTGAGAAAACTCATTACACACCTGCAGCGTCATGTTCTCTACTTTACCCTAAAATTTCAGTGAATAAGATGTTTTTAAGTGGAAAATCATCAGGGCAAGAGTTTAAAAGCCAACTCCCATTTTTTGAGATTTTGTAAAATACCACAGCCAAAACTGGAGGCAAGAATTGAAATTAGGTTAAATACGACATCCAATGGTGGGCACAATGTAATTCAATGGATGAGGCGGGTATAATGTTGTGGCATCTAAGCCAATTACCACATACAATGGTAGGCACAATGTACTTCAATTGGATGATGCGGTTATAATGTTGTGGCATCTAAGACAAATCTTATTACCAGTCCAGGGGAAATTTACCCCTAGAACAAAATCATTGAGAAATCTAAAATTGAAAGTTTTCCTCACCTCGTTGAGGTTCCGCTTAGAAGCTGCTCTCATTGGATGTCCACCATTTCCATTATTATAAAACCCTGTTTCCCCACCTTCCTTGATCTCGTCCGCTCCACTGCCACTGCCAACGCTGGCAGCACTGCTACTACCTCTTCCACCCGCATATCCACTGCTGCTCGGGCTACTCGCAGCTTCAATTTCATTCTCCTCCTGTTCGGAAAGGTCTTCCTCCAATCGCTCAGGTGGTTCTGAAAATTCCTTATCTTCTCCACCTTCATCAACCCCACTCTTATCAGGTTCTAAAAATTCCTCCTCTTCCCTGTCTTTCTCCTCAGAAACATCTATCTGCGAGCTTAATTCTGAAAATTCCCGGCTGGCATAGGGTTCCTCAACCCCTGAGCTACAGTCCGCATTCTTATTATAACTATTATTATTGCCGTCGTCATCAACGTCCACGGCATGAATCACATCATCTCCGTTATCAATATCAAGTTCATTTTTCCCAACGTCTTCGCTGCTCTCCTCTTCCTGCACAGAGTTATTCTCCTTCAACCTCAATACTTCTAAAGCCTCTTCCACAGATTCTACATCATTATTAATATCATCATTTTCTACTGCAACATCATTTTTCACAGGATCCGCCGGAGTCAATCTAATCTCTTCTTCACTGTTTCCCGGAGCGGAAACTGATGCCATGAGTTATAATCCCTATAAAATGCCACAAAACTGCACAATTTTCACATTTGATCAACACACCTCAATTTTTTCACAAAATCAGCAAAGATCTACGATAAATGAGCCTGCTCAGCAACTTTAAGAGCCAAACTAACTATCTTTAAAACCGTGTACTTTTCAAAACCCTTGAATGCTCGGGATTCTGCCGATCCGGCATCAGAATTCCCCAAATTTAACCGAATGGGTCCAAAATTGCGGCCCGAATTAAAGACTCACCGACAAGAAATCAGCACAATTACATAAATGACAATAAACTTCAGCAAAAGCAGGCACAATCTCTACACCCATATCTGCCATTCTTCGATAAACCAGCCCAGAGTTGAATAGTAGGTGCCGAGAATTAACAGCGGGTGTCAAGAAAACATTTAGTTTTACATTTTATTTTATTTTTATTACTTCGAGTAAGTAGTTGCGATTATTTTGCCCTGTTATGGAAGAGTGTCCCTTTCATGCTTTTGTAAACAAGTAGGATTCCTAAGTTTTAGAAGGGGCCCTCACTTCCTAATCTCTTTAAATTTATTTTGTGGCCCCCTTCTCTAATTTCAAGAGTGGGTATAATATGATAATCATACGGCCTTGTCATCCACTCCCTTTTGTGTGGAATGGTAGGAATGTGGGTGAGCATTTTCTTATGACTTATTGGTTTTTTTAAAACAAGATTTTCCTATGTGTAACATAGAAGAAGTCCCATTCCTATATAGCGTGTGGCGTAGAATAGAGACAGCACATGCACTTTTACCCTTTGTCTTCTTATGTATTTTTCCACATTATTTTGTTTTTGGTTTACTATATCTTCTTTTAAATGTGACTCATGTCCATTTATAGTTGTTTATGACTTTAATTTGAAATTGTATCCATGTTATTTTTACATTCTTTTGATTTGTAATTGTTTTATTTACCTTAGACACTAGAGTACATATAGGATAGGAATGTACGTGGTAGTACTCTTAGATTCGATTTTTTTTCCCCTCTCCTCTTATAATCCCTAAAGGGAATCTTATGCTTAAAATGGGTGAGAAGTGTTTAAAAAGGTAGAACCTAAGGGAAAAGGTGTTAGAGAAGGAGTACAAACACAAGCACAATTCAATACATACATATACATTTTAGGACATCTGAGTATAGTGGACATGCTAATCTACCATTAGAGCTCCTTGAGACCCCCATTGTTATGCACACCACTCTTCTCACAAGCACCTAGATTATCGCACCAAAGACTTCATCTACAAACTGTTGAATCAACCATGTGACCTAACTGAGACAAATCCTAGAAGCAGCATTTGGGTACAACTTCCCCTTTAGTTACAGGGCAAGATTCAATTCCAAAAGTTATAAGTAGACACTAGAAGATGCAAAGGATGTTAAAGCGCAAAGAGGACACTATTGCACCCAAACAAACATAGGCCCAACATAGATTGTCATAAAAATAAATTTCTAGAATTAGAATCTTACGACACTAGACCTTCTTCTTGCATCCTTCTCAATTGTTTGTAGCTTCTACAACTTGTGAATCAAGCATCTCTTCTCTCTCCCTACTCTCGTTTTCATTTCTAGCTTAAAATAAACTTAGACAACCTCATCTCTTTGTTTATTTGTCTGAAATGTGTTCTTGATTATTTATTTAATGTTTTACAATAGATTTTAGATAGATAAGCATATTAGTAATTAAAAGTAAATTCATATGAGTCCTTTCAAACCATTATGGAGTATGTGCCTTGTAAAATGACACGAGGTTGGGATTTTATGCAATGTGCCCTAGTGGAAAGATTGTAAGTGGTATCCAAACACTCCCTTCAAGAGCTACAAACCCTTTCACATACATTTTTGGCTTTCTCTTCACCTACCCATGGTTGAACAAAAACTTGATATCAGGTGGAACCTCCAATCCATTACCACTCAATGGGGCCACAAGTTTCAAATGGTTTGGTCTACCATTTTGGAGCCCAAACTAGCTCATTTTACTTGGTGTCTCCTGTATCAGGTTCTTCCCATTAGATCTCAACTTATCCATCTAAATGTTTCCAACCCCTTATGTCCTTTCTATGGACATTTGGAAACTCTCAAGCACCTTTTCTAGTTTTACCACCAAGCTCAAGTGGCTTAGAACTAGATACATGATTTCTTCAAGCCTTATTGGCTAGAGATTTTTTCCTAGCTCATATGATTTTTCTAGGTCACTGGCCTAAGATGCCTACAAGATTTACCTAAATTTGGCATGCTTTTACAGTTGAAATTCTCTTCAGCATATGCAAAAATAAAAACACCACTTTATTTTCAAATTTTACAATGGATGCTCATCTCTCTTTGTATGCTAAAGCCATGATATGCTTTAATGTTATGTTAAAAATCTAGGTGCACGCCAATAAAGTCATTTTGGAGGTTACCCACTTGTAGACACTTATTAAGCATTGGGCCAATGCCCCTTATACTATTGTTTAAGTGTCACCTCCTATAATAAGGATGCCTCTCCATGTGGCCATCATTGTGGTTGCAGCCACAATGTTTGTTCAAGACATGTTTCTCCTAAATCCCCTCAACATCAACATCATGGTTGGTCTTGGCATGTGTGTAGTCCTTAGCATCTCAAGTTGACCATGGCCTCCCTAATTGGCATGACAGTGGGAAGTTCCCCTGGTTGGACCTTGTTATTTCACCTATTCGTATAACTCTCGATGAGCCTGAAGAAGGAAAAGATAATTAGGATGTCATCATAGGTTGGGCACCCATCCCTAATACCCAAGATCCTCTAGATGGCTAGGGCAATCTGCTTGATAATGATCCCCCTCCTCCTCCCCCTAGTATATCTCTTATTGCTTAGCGATGTGACTATTGTTGTTTTATTTTATTTTCAACATAGACTCTTGGGGGTGTGGCATTACAAAGGCTATTGTTGCAATGAGGAATGTAGTAACATTAGCTCGTGCTGGATCCTTGCTTCTTGGAGTATCAGGGGATGCTGGAACCCAAAAATGCTGATTTCAGAACACCTCGGACGCAACGGAACAACACTTCTTAGAACAACAGGGGATGTAGGAACATTAGAAAATGGCCAAACTAAGGAGTCTATGGTCGTACAAAGATGCCTGGGGAACCCACTTTTTATGTGAATTATGTATATTATATTATTTTACTTTTTAATATAAATATGCATTGGTCATCATTAAAAAAAAAAGTAAATTCTTGCACTTTGAGAAACTTTATTTTTAGTTATATTTTTAGTGAAGATAACATTTTAACACAAACAAAACCTTCTTCCAAGTTCAAAAATACACTTAAGATCCTATCGTGTTTCCCCATTACCCTCTTGGGTGCATTCAGTGTTAGACTTAAACTTAAGGTTTTCTTCTTCTCAAACTTAACCAAAGCTAGCCACTCATACATTCTTCACTACATGTCTTTGTCCTTCACATTGTATACAACTAATCTTCTCTTATTTCCTTTGAATATTTAACTCTTCGTAAGCATACAAAACTTCCTTTTTCCCTCTCCTTACTTAAAAAAACCCCTCCTTTCATCATCAACTCCTACACTTCTCTCCCTTCATACTTTTCATTTATCTTACATAATTATCCTCTTGGCAATCCTATTTTCCTCTCCTATTCTCTCTCATTCCTTTACCCTTAATCTTCCCCACTAATTTATCTTCCTTTTCTACTTCTTCCTCTTTATAAACAATTGCATCCCTCTTCTTATGAATTATTTCATTAAGAGCCCCTTATCCTTTTTAAGTCTTCCTACATCTTTTACTATTTCCCATTGGCCATACCTCTATCATTTTAGTCTCCTTGACTGTTATTAGTCTTTTCTCTTCGCATTATACACTCATCTCTTCTCCCCTCACTCCACCCTTCCTTCCCTCCCCTTCCATGATTCAACGTAATGCTTTGTTTGAGAGTAAAAATTTGCATGTCCCTTTTCCTAATTGCTCTTATAAATCTTTAAACTTAAATGTATTTTATGGCATACATTTATGCAATTTTATTTATTTTGTGTTGATTTTCATTATAATGAGGATGTTCTTCTTTCTACCTTTCCTCTTACTCTACATGCTTATGTGCTTAAATGGTTTAAATTATATGGCATGCATTATACTACTTTTTCTATGTTAATGAATGACTTTATAGATTATTCTGTATAATCTACTCATAATTCTACTTCTTACACATTTAAGCACAATGAAAACATATTTTCTTCCCTCCATTTTAGTCACACAACACAACTCATGGACCTTAATGATACACCTTTCCATCCTACTTCCATTCTTTCTTCCATTATCCTTGAGCCTCATATCACTTTCACTAGCTATCATGGTGTACCTTACTCATGTCCTTCTCTTCAAAATCTTTCTTCCATTGACAATTTGGGCCCTGTAGATGATATTGATCATGACAACATCATTAAATATTAATTAAACATTACATTGGATGACTAATGCCTTAGACATCAATAATTCTCTTGGCTCTCTATCTCTCTCATTCCACCATATATGCCACATACACCTATTTTGACCATGGATCCATTCCAAGATCTTTTTCTTGAACTTATCTTCCCTCAATCTATCTTTATCTACTTTCCCTTACATTCCTTCCCTTCAACTAGGGCATCATTAACTATTTCTTTTGAGATATATCCTAACTTCTCATCCTATTATAACTTCCCTCCTGCATATTACATCCCCTTCCTTTGCTCTTAGATTGGTTTCTATACATAACAAATTTAATGAGTTTGAAATATAATTGGATACTCTCATTAATTATCACACCACTCAACCAATATAATAATTTTGCTATACTATCCCTTGTCTTTTGAGATCATTGTGTATCCTTATTCCATTGGCCTTGAAACCCTATTTTTGACAAGTATAATGGTAGGGTGGTCCCTTCCATCACGTAGAAAAAAATTACACTGTGTTTGAATTGTACATGTGAATCCATTATTGATCAAGTTATTTCCCAACACTTTAATAGATTATGCTTTGGATTGGTTTCACACCTCAACCCATGGTTCATTAAGTTCCCTTTCTAATGTAGTGCAAACAATCATCCACCATTTTCAATTCAACATTGATACTACAATTCATCTTATACAAGCGGTACAAAACAAGTAATTCCCAATGAATGTGTTAAGAGATTACATATTTTTTGTTCTCCCATTGGTTGCAAATTTAGGTTTTCCACTTCCTGATACTCATTTCAAGCCATTTTTCTAGAAAATCTCATACCATGTATCCAAGAGAAGGCCATGCTTCAATTATCTCATTCTCTCTAACTTATCTCATGCCACCATTCAAGTTGAACATAATTTGTTGGCACTTCATCCCCTCCCCTCTAGAACCCTTGCTTTGCACACTTGTCCACCCAAACAATCTCCTACACCTTTTCTTTCTTCACTTCCTTCACTTCTACCTACTCCTAACATTCCTCTAAACCTATATCTATATTCTAACCTTCCAAATCTCAATCAACAATAAATGCTCACACCCAGATATGTTGTTTCATCTTTCTCTCTCTTTGTAAAGACCAAAATTGCATACCCTGCACTCTTTCCATTATGGAATGTGCTCATTTTATCCCATTCTATAGCTTCTTTTCCTAGTCCAGATGTCATTTTTTATGTTTATTTATGTACTTGTGTTTTATGTGTTGTTTTATAATGTTTTTAAAGGCTTTTCCTTTAGACATTCACACTACTAGCCCAAGACAATAGAGTCATACAACTATTTTCCAAGAGCCTTATCAAATGCATTTTTAGTCAAATCTTTGCATAACACTTCTTTGTAGCAGCATCTTTCAATTCCAACAACCTTTTTCCTTATTCTTTAACCAAAATAGTCTTTACATGATTTATATTTTGAATTTGGATTACTTCTTCCTTCTCATGCTTTTGAGACTAGTTTTATTGTTGGTTATTCTATAATCTCAAGCCTTCTCCTAGATTTCTACAGCACTCCAATACTCTACAACAACTCTCCATTTCTTTTGATACTCTCATTCATTATCATACCACTTAATCAATATAATAATTGCTATAATATCCTATGTCTTTTGAGATCATTATGTATCCTTCTCCTACTGGCCTTGAAACCCTATTTTTGATAAGTATAATGGTAGGGTGGTCCCTTCCATCATGTACAAAAAAATTGCACTATGTTTAACTTGTTCATGTGAATTCATTATTGATCAAGCTATTTCCCAACACTTTAATATATTATGCTTTGGATTGATTTCACACCTCAACCCATGGTTCACTAAGTTCCCTTTCTAACGTAGTGCAAACAATCATCCACCATTTTCAATTCAACATCGATACTACAATTCATCTTATACAAGTGGTACAACACAAGTAATTCCCAATGAATGTGTTAAGAGACTACATATTTTTTATTCTTCCATTGGTTGCAAATTTAGTTTTTCCACTTCCTAATACTCATTTCAAGCCATTTTTCTAGAAAATATTGTACCATGTATCTAAGAGAAGGTCATGCTTCAATTATCTCATTCTCTCTAACTCATCTCATGCCACCATTTGAGTTGAACATAATTTATTGGCACTTCATCCCCTCCCCTCTAGATCCCTTGCTTTACACACTTGTCCTCTACCCAAACAATCTCCTACACCTTTTCTTTCTTCACTTCCTTCACTTCTACCTACTCCTAACATTCCTTTGAACCTATATCTATATTCTAACCTTCCAAATCCCAATCAACAATAAATTCTCACACCTCTATGGTCTTTCATCTTTCTCTCTCTTTGTAATGACCAAAGTAACATACCCTACACTCTTTCCATTATGGATTGTGCTCATTTTAGCCCATTCTATAGCTTCTTTTCCTAGTCCAGATGTCATTTTTTTATGTTTGTTTGTGTACTTGTGTTTTATGTGTTGTTTTATAATGTTTTTAAAGGATTTTCATTTAGACATTCACACTACCACCCCAGGACAATAGAGTCATACAACCATTTTCCAAGAGCCTTGTCAAATGCATTTTTAGTCAAATCTTTGCATAACACTTCTTTGTAGTAGCATCTTTTGATTCCAACAACCTTTTCCTTATTCCTTGGCCAAAATAGTCTTTACATGATTTATATTTTGAATTTAGATTACTTCTTCCCTCTTGTGCTTTTGAGACTAGTTTTATTGTTGGTTATTATATAATCCCAAGCCTTCTCCTAGATTTCTATAGCACTGCAATACTCTACAACAACTCTCCATTTCTTTGGATACTTTGCATTGTTATTATGAAGCTTTCCAAAATCCATTAGATTCAACTCCCTTGTGATGATTTGTTATGCTTTCTCCTATGTCTTACTATTTTGTAGTATATTGTTTCTTTGGCATCTCTAGATTTCTACATCTCCTAATACTCTTCCATACACATAGGGATAATAGTAGATATACTTATTATTATTCTCTTATCATTTGCTTTATTGTTGTTAGTCCTAGGTGCACTTAGGATGCAGAGCACACAAATTTCGATCTATTCATGGAGATTAAAAGATCATATTTGGGACTTGACCATTTTGACAAGCTCTCAAGTAGTCAACCCTTTCCCCTCTACCCCAGATATAGGTAAACTTTGGTGGAAATTTCACATAGAGGTTTTTGCATTCTTTGTTGGAAAGAAAGGTAAAATACTATAATATGGAAATCTAAAATATGTTTGCATAAATCTTAAATTAAGTGTCCTTGTTCATTGAAAATACCATCAATCAAATGTGCTTAATTGTAGAATACCATAAACAAATTTAGGACATAAAAATCAACAACATAATAAATCAACAAACCATAAGAGATCATCACATAACACAATATGTACGTTGAGAAACCCTTAAAGGGAAAAAACTCCACCAAGAAGAGAGGCCAAGTATGTATTATCTTCAAATGCAAGATCACAAATACAACACACTTCCTTCACTCCTTATCTTTGAAATCTGACATCTCTTGTGTACCTATGAACTCTCAACAAAAACATACAACACAACATGTATCATCTTCGTCCCAAAGCTCCAATTTATATAAAATTAGGAGGAGAAACAAGAGGCATGCACCCCTTGCAAAAACCCAATAATCACAAACCTTAGATGCTCCTTGGAAATAAAGAGACAACCCATTCTGGCACCCAAAATGACCTCTTTCCAAGCACCTAACTTGGGGAAGTGAAATAGTCACCTTCATGGGTCACCATTTATCATTTAGAACTCCTTTATAGGCATCCAACTTAGGAGTCAATTAACTTTTGTCACAAGTCACAATTTACTACTACCGATGAACCCCTCCATCCCTTATGAATGCATTTACAAACCATAGGTGGAATATTATAACAAATTATTTTATAGTATCACCCTAGGTGCCTAGACACCTTAACAAGGATGTTGGAACAAATTAAATGGCACAGGATTTACAAGGTTGAGGGAACCTTAATCCTTAATCCTAACATTCTCCCGCTTGACAACATACATTGTAAATGCATCCATATGAACACAAATAAATTGAATTAAGTACAAGAAACGAGGCTCATGGCCTCCCTGCACCAAACTTTTCAACGCTCACATGCTTGGTACTTAGAGAATCTACAACATTCTCCTAAATGTCAACCTTCCTCAACATAACTTGTCCATTTGCAATCATTTCCTAAACAGAGTAGTACTAAACATCCACATGCTTTGTCTAAGCATGAAACATTGAATTCTTAGCCAAACAGATTGCACTTTGAATATCACAAGCTATTTGAATTATCTTGCAATCAAAACCAATACCTACACATAATCTATGTAACTAAATATCTCCTTGGAGACATGGGTAGCAACCATACACTCTACCTCAGTGGTGGATAAAGCAATTATGGGCTATCTTTTACTCATCCAACTCATTATACCACCAAATAAAGTAAAAACATAGCCACTAGTAGACCTCTAACTATCTAATTCATTGACCCAATCTACATCAACAAAGCCCTATATGTCTAATGTGTTACCCACATTGTCAATATCAGAGTAAATCAAAGAATAATAAAAAATACCATGCAACTATCTAAGTACCCTCTTCACATAATTCCAATACTCTCTATTAGGGTTAGACACAAACCTACTAAATACTCCCATTGCTTGGGCAATATTTGGCCTAGTGCAAACTACTACATACATCAGGCTACCAACTGCACTAGCATATGGCAAGTTAGACATATCTTTAAAATTATCCTCACATTTGGGACACATACCCAAAGTAAGCTTAGTGCCAACTAGTAAAGGAATTCTAACTGGTTTATAACCCTACATATTAAACCTCTACAAAATAGTACTCACATACTTTGTGACAACCAAATATTTTTGACTTCACCATCCCTCCTGAAATTTGTACCCAATATGTATATTGTTGCCCCTAGACCTTTCATATCAAATGCACTTGAAAGTTGAGCTTTCATCTCACTAATCATACCCTTGGTGTTATTGAAAAAAATGTCATCCAAATACAAGGCAATAATTAGTATATGATTATTGATACATCTAATGTAAATGTAATGATCCTCCTTGCTTCTTACAAAACCCAATTTCAACACAAATGAGTCAATTTTTTGATACCACATTCAGGGTGATTATTTAAAACTACAAAGAGACTATTTTTACCTGCAAACCAAGTGTTCCTTCCATTTTACCTCAAAATGCTTAGGCTATTGCATATAAATTTCCTCTTCTAGATCCCCATGCAAAAATCTAGTTGTAAAATCCATTTGTTCTCTTCCAAAATCATGAGCAACAACTATGGATGAAACAAATCTAATTGAGGATAATTTAGTAACAAGATAGAATATTTCACCAAAATCAACTCCCTCTCTCTAGAATTAGCCCTTGGCCACCAATCTAGCCTTGTACCTCTCTAATAAATTGTTAGCTCTAAATTTCTTCCTATAGACCCATTTACAACCAATGGATTTACTCCCTTTGGGAAAACAAACAAGATCCAAAGTTTCACACAAGTCTAGAGCCATCATCTCCTCCTACATGGGTTGTTGCAAAGACTCACTACCATCTGAAATAATAGCTTCCTTATAGGATATAGGTTCATCATCAGTACTTAACAAAGTAAATACACAACAAAAATTTGGTGGGCTATACCTGTCAATAGGATTTCATTGTCTTGTGGAACTTCTCAAGGGTGGAGTAAGGGATTCTTCCTCTTATTCTTCTATTTGTTCATCATCTTCAGGGTCATTATGCCTAACCTCTTCATCTTGCTTAGAACTCCCACTTGAACCCTCTTCTGCCTCTCCATCCTCAAATCCATCATTTTGTTCTTCCACATGTGCATCTTCTTGCTTCAATTCAAAATGCACTATCTTTGTCCTTTATTTATCTTTTGGTTGTTCAAGAACAAAAATATCTTTAAACTCCTTGAAAATCACATCTCTAGAATAGACAACTTTCAAGATTAGATTATTCCAAAGCTTATAACCCTTAACATTCTCACCATATCCAATGAAGATGCATTTCTATGCTTTTGGATCTAGTTTAGACCACTTTAGGCATGTGAACAAAAGTATCATAATAAAAAACCATTAAATGTGAAACAAATGGTTTCTTACTTGTCCACACTTTATAAGGTGTCAAATCAAGAGCCTTACAAGGAGATCTATTTATCAAGTAACAAGTGGTACTCACAGCTTCCACCCAAAAGCATCTATCCAACTGTGCACCACTTAACATATTTCTAGCTCTTTCCATCAAGGTTCAATTCATCATTTTTGCCACTCCATTCTATTGAGGTGTGTACAGAGTAGTCTTTTGCTTGATTATACCTGCATGCTTGCAAAACTCATCAAATTTCTTAGAATAATATTCTCCTCCATTGTTAGATTTCAAACCCTTTATCTTACACTATAATTACTTCTCTACAAAGGCTTTAAATTCTTTAAACTTAGTGAATACTTTAGATTTATGTTACACAAAATAAATCCAAGTGAATCTTGAGGCATCATCAATTAAGGTCACAAAATACCAAGATTTACCAATAGAACCAACATCTATAGGACCAAACACATGTGTATGAATGATTTCTAATTTTCTCTTTAATTTATAATTACCATAAGGAAATGATGATCTATTTTGTTTCCCAAACACACAATTCTCACAAAAATAAAAATACTCATTAGAATAGGAAGAACTATCAACTAACTTTTTCTTAATAATAGTCTTTAAACCTTTTTCACTTATGTGGCCAAACCTACAATGCCACAACTGTAATGTTGAAAATTACATACCCTTGTAATTTCACATTGTATTTTAAACCATCTTTGGTGTCTTCTTTTTGAACCATCTTTGGTGTTTGCTCTCATAGCATGCTTCTAAGGCCACTCGATCCTAACCTTGGCTTGTTTTCCCTCACCAAGGTTTTCCAAGATTTTATTTCACATTCTTATTCTTCCTGCTATTTTGGAAACATGTGCAAAATTCTAGAAAATTTCCTTTGGACACAAGCATGTTGTGCAAATGTCCGCAATATGTGCTAGCATCCTAGAAGTTTTTGAAATTTGAACCTACTTTTATCAGTGGTAACACTCATCTGGCAAAGAAATGCCTTCTGCAAGTGAATTTGACCCTTCAACTTCCCTCTCTACCTTGATTAAATGAAAAATTTGAAAGTTTTGCCTCTCCTTCTTGCTTTTGGCTCTCTGATTTCTTTAGTTGTCCATTGTTGGTCTTTGGGTTCTCTCTCTTGGCTAGAACATCTCTCTTTCTCAACTTATATTAAACACACTACTATAATTGTTAGAAAGAATAAAGGATCAAATCAAACTACTAATCAAACATGTGAATGAAATAAACAAATAAATAAATTACCAACATGCACAACAATGGAGACAAGAGATTTTGAAGGGGGAAAAAGCAAAGAAAAAACCCCCATAAATTATGAAAGATGGCATGAAGCCATAAAGAAAAATATTACAGAAAAAGAGGGAGAGGGGCTCCTCAAGAAATGAACGAGAAGAGAGAATGAAAGAGGAATAATGAGAAATAGGGAGAGAGAACCTCATAAATAGAGGTGAGAGGGGGAGTTGCATGTAACTCCCATTTGTCACCTTTCATGTGAGTGAGTGCAAAGTGTCAACCTCTTAAGGAGGTGGCTAAATAAATCAAATATTCCTCCAAGAGGAATATTGACGTGAGTTATCCTCACACATGTGTGAGGATACTCACATAAAACAAAAAGTACTTTGTATTTATAAAATACAAGTATTTAATAAGAAATAAATATAACCTTTACCTAAGTACCAAGTAAAGATTAATTTTTCTAACAATAACTTTGCTATTGAGGCTCTCATAAAGGGATCATCTTGATTGCACATTGATTGAATCCTCCAAAGAGCTTGGTAATATTGTTCTCATTATATTTAAATGATATTTTTGTAATTTCTATATTGCATCTTCCATTATCTATTGACAAGTATTTTGGTGTAGACCACAACCTTGTTTATCTTTTTACGCACACTAGGGTATTCTTCCCACTAGACTAGGGTTGATACTCAGATTTTATTTATTTTCAATACTATTATTTTTCTATACGCATTTAGGAAGTAAGAGCACACATTTATATTTATTATTTTTCTGGAATATTAGTTGTTTGTGGAGGTCAAAAGGCCAATATAGGGGCTTGACCTAAAGGCAAGCTCCCAAATAGCCCCACCCACTTTTCTTTGTCTTTTAGCTATATGTATTTTGGAGAGATTCAAGTGCACAGAGGTTTGCAAGTGTTTCCTCCTTCATTGCTTCTCTATTTCTAGTTTTAAATGTTTAAATCTAGCCATTTCAATGCATTTTTTTTCATCACTTGGAATGTTGTTGGGTTTTTCCTACTGTTGCTAGCTATGTAGACTAGGTGAATAATTGAAGTGAAAGGACTCATTTCTAGAAGTTTCATTGCCATTCTAATTGTACAAATGGCAATGTGACACATAGATGTTTATGCAACACGTTGGCATCTTGGACAACGCCTTCCATCTTTTGGTGCCAGGTTCCATTTTCTATCTTGTTTTCTATTTTGTACCTCTTTTTGTGAGTTTGTATTTCATTTTCTAGAAAACAACTATTTTATCATTTTTCCTTGTGCTTTAATTAGTGAAAAATTATTCTTTTCCAAGCTTAAAGAATTTCTAGGATATTCTAGAGCTATTTTATTGTTTCTGTCTAGATAGCAATAAAATACATTTCCCTTGAAACTAGATAAGTCCTAGCACAATGTTGTTGAAATTATTTAGTTAGAAAAATAGGAACATTCGAAACTAGTAGAAAAATAGGAAAAAATGACTAAAAAAACTACCAAAAATTGGTCATGTGATCAGTAGTTTGATCACGTGACCATTGGTAGTTTATTACCAGTCATTTATCTCACGACCAAATTTATGACCAAAAAAATTTTAGTCATTAGTTTGGTAGTATATTTAGTCATTAATTTGGTAGTGTATTTAGTCATTAATTTCGTAGTATAATTATGTAGGAGTCTAGGACAACACTGAGAGGGGGGTGAATCAGTGTTGTATTAGTTTTCAAATATTTACAACTTTTTGCAAACTTTCTCTTACAAAACAAATAGAGAGGAATACAATAATGATTTGTGCACAAGATTAATAATGAAGAATGTGAACAAAACTTAATAAGCAAAGCACTAATATACACACATACAGATGAAAATAATATTAAACATGACACATGCTTTTCACGAGTGGAAAACCCTTCTTGGGTAGAAAAACCACTCAAAACTGCCTCACTGGCTTAAGTGAAAACCTCACTGGTTACAATGTTTAGAAGCACCAACTTCTAGGAGCACCAACCCCCAATATTTTTAGAAGCACCAACTTCAAGGAGCACCAACCCCTCATACAGAATAAATTAAGAACTCGGAGGGTTTCTCTGTTTCATTACAAAACACTTCTTCTCTCACATGTGTCTATCAAATGGTCATTCTTCTCATCAACCCAAATCATATACAAAACTCAGATATTCAAAATAATCAACCCTGTATTCTGATCCAACCAACAACACACATATCAATCCATCTGCAAAGCCATTATATACAAGATGACTTTTCATATTCTCTAACATTTCAATCAGTGTCCTGTAGGAGAAAATAAAATCTCTTTCAAACTGAATATTTAGTCTTTTCATTTTCATCTTCCATCTAAAAATTAATTCACCTTCTCTGCAAATATCTCTGCCAAAAATCTCTCTGCTTATGATCTTTCACCTACAAAGAAAAGCAAAACATTTCTCCAAAAATCTTTTAATCTTCTCACAATTTGCCTTATAAAATCTCCTCAAATTCTTCTCTACATATTCCTGCAATCAAACTCTTTATCTTCTCAAGAAAATCAATCTTCAATAATAATATCTTCATCCTCTATAAAAATCTTCACCAAAAAAATTACATTCAGAAATCATCCGTATGAGCTCTTAAAAAGATAAAAAATCTTTATACAATATTACTTTCCCTTTTCTTTTAGCACATGAGATGGATTTTAAATAAGAAATAAATCTCTTAAATAGAAATTCCTCAAAATCTTAACCTGCCCACCTTTTGCTCAAAGCATAATTAGAAATTACTTTTTAATGTCATAAAAATGACATAAGGAGGGGCCGACCACTTTAGTGGTTTAAAAACAAAGTTTCTAAAAAATAAACTAAAGCCATAAAAAGGCTTAGTGATCGGCTATGCTCCTCTAAAAAGGGCAATTCGATGCCTTTCATAAAAACAAGCTTCCTCTTTTATAATTTGATGCCTTTTTCTTATCAAACATATTTTGATATTTTATAAATGCATCGGGCTCCCTCCTTTTAGTAAGACCGAAGCACATATGCTTATTTCAAATGATGTTACCACCATGATCAGTCTAGCAGGGTGAAGCGGTTGGTTGCCCCATGGTCTTAAACCCTCCACCAGGTCAATACAAAGTGACTGACCTGCAACTAAAGGTCAACTCTAATTTATAACAAAAGTGCAATAGTGAGAGTTATGTTAGAATATAAATGATTTTAAACCTTATTCAAAATCCTTTGACCACATTAATATGTGTGATTTATCAAAAGCACTTCTTGATCACACAATCTTTAATTTAATGACATTGTATGCCATATTTCCATCAGGGTCTTCTCTGACCATCATCACAACATGAGGGAAAGCAACATTATAAGGTTATAACCTGCAAACCACCACTCTGAGAACACATGACCAAACCACTGCCACTGCATATCATGAAGAACATGCGACTATAAACAATACTTGAAAGCAACAGAGATCAAATGAAGACCATGCCACAACTTTCACTATGAAGACCATATCACTGTATGTTGCTTACAAGAGACTATGATATCACATGTCATAAGTCGTAACCAGAAGACATCAGATCCAAGATAAAATTATTAGTGAACAAAGCAATGCCTCAATATCATGCTAACCACTGTATTGCAACAAGTATCATGAGATGATCACATCCTAAGAAAACCAATAGACCTAATGAAGTCTTAATCAACTAAGCTCCTTCAAAACAAGGCATAATAGAACCAAACCAACACCACATCTGAATTTGCACTATATGAAGTTCATGATGAATACCTGATCAACCATCTCCTGAACAATGAAGCATATGAAGCAATATCAAATCAACTGACAAGAAGCTTGATTAGCCAATATCGACACTACATCCTGAAGTATAACATCTTGTCATATGAAGACCAACCACCTTTTTGACCTAACACCATCATAATTAGTCATTAATTTGGTAGTATATTTAGTCATAAATTTGGTAGTATATTTAGTCATCAATTTGGTAGTATATTTGGTAATTTGGTAGTATATTTAGTCACCTGACCATTGGTAGTTTATTGCTGGTCATTTATCTCGCAACTAAATTTATGACTAAACAAATTTTAGTCATTAATTTAGTCATCAATTTGGTAGTATATTTAGTCATCAATTTGGTAGTATATTTGGTAATTTGGTAGTATATTTAGTCATCAATTTCTGTCAGTTGGTAGTATATTTAGTCAATTGGTAGTTTATTTAATTGTTTTTGAGGTTTAAAAATAAAACACAAAAAAACATAATCAATCATTCATTTGCACACAATGAAACAGCTATTAAGAAGGCAAAATACTAAAATTTTATTGAGAAAAGGTGTTTTTACAGCAAATACAAGACTTAAATATGTCTTTGCTTTGAAAAATGTGTTACAAAGTGTGTTTCTCAATGTTGTGACTGAGAAAACTGAGTTACAATGCTCTATTTTTTGCTTATACAACTCTAAAACATGAAAGAACTACTTGCAAAATGAAGCCTAAATATTTCATCATGGGCTTTTACATCTCAAAATCTGAATAAATGTATCAAAACTCACTTAATATTTCTAATTGTTGCATTACTTCTTCTTTGCTACATCTCCCGCCTTGGTCTGCACAAACAGAACCCAACAATGCAATAAGTAAATTGCCCCTTTGTAACAAAAAGCAAATAAGTAACTTACTTTAACATGTTCTTTGAAAGAATATTTACCTTCTTGACTCCACGGATCTTCTTAGATCTGTTTAGACAGAGTAAGTCAAAATAGACAATATAAATAAAATATGAAATAGTAGTAAGCTGTACAAAATAGACAACACAGATTTATGTGGAAAATCTAATTTGTACTAGGAAAAACCACTGACAAAGATCTCTCAATAATTTTATTCTTAGAATAAATTTGTTGTTACAAAATTTTACCATGCATTTGCATTCAAGATCAATTGACTTTTGTCGACTAATTACCAATGCTAGAATAAGATAAACTAACTTCACATACCAATAATAACTAATCCATCTCATACACACAAAAGAAGAAACAAGTTAAGAATGCATAATGGATGAATTGGAGAACAGATTAAACAACAGACTATAATTTTGGTGCCCATATGGCTAAAATAGGTTAGGGATTATTAAATATATTATAATATTATATTATATTATAAATATTATAAACTTTAAGGAATTTCCAAGACTCTTTCTTGAAAAAAAAAGGCATAATAATGTCTTGAAACTGGCAATCCAAGTCTCACCAACTTAATACAATACAAAAACTGTAAACAAAATAGTTTCAACAAGGAAAGAAAATTTTCGAATCCATATAATATGTTCACATTCCCCACCTAATGGGGACAACAATCATTTTAGTGTTCAAATTTGGAATAAGGGATTCACTAATCAATACATATATCTAAATTGTTAGAAGAAATGAATAGTGCTTTCTCGTACTTGGACTAATGAGAGTTTAGTGCTTCCGTATATATTCTATCAAAGAACTACTTCCAAAATTCAAGTTTTTTTTGTCATTTATTTATGTTTTTCTACCGTATAAGAGAACTACTATCAAAATTCAAGCCCATATATGTGTCATATCTAATACATTCAGATATTGTATCATGCTATCCAAATCTGAATCTAGTTTAGAGTTATAAAAAAATTCAAAAACTGCAAAAAAAAATGTAACATTTTAATTTAAAAGCGATGATTTTGTTCTCTAGGGGAGAGGACCCAGTAGTGGTGCACCCTAACTTCACACCTCTCAAAATCATACGTGGCAGTTTTGAATCACTCCAAAAATTTTACAGTAGCTTACTTGGCAACACCCCTGCGTATAACTAAGGTTTCAGGGCCACATCATCAAATATGATGCCACATCAGCATGCTTTTTGTTGAGGTGTCAAATAGTTCCCCCAAAAAAGGGAGGACCAATAGGTGTGCATTAAGTTATGGCTAATGTGGCATCACATGATTGGTTGCTTTTTTAAATTTGAAGGGCACATTTCATTCAATTATTAGTACTTATAGTAACACTAACAACCTTAAAATCACAAACACTAGTACTAAACTTTAAAAATATTGGGCCTTAAATGCACATATAGTAGTACTAAACTTAAAAAATATTGGGCCTTAAATACACATATACTATCTCAGCCATTGGAACTATCTCACCTATTGGGTTTTTCCCCCTCTATATATCACAAAAACTACAAATAACATTTAAAAATAATCTATAAAAAACAACAAAAACTTTTAAGTTTTTACATTATGTTCTATGCCTTGTGATGTATAATATATTTGTGTGTGTATAAATTTGTACCATTGGAATCCCACAGACTGCCAAAATGGGAGCTTTGGAACAAGGTATGGACATCCATCAAAGCATAATGGAAGGGGGATTTTTGTGAGAAATTATAGTTGGAAATGCTCTGGTAGACAAGCTTCCCGCATCACTGCGGGAGCTGTCAAGAGTGAGTGTGGCAGTGCACTCCCGCACTCACACTTGACAACTCCCGCAGTGATGCGGGAAGCCTGTCTACCAGAGCATTTCCCTTGTAGACATGTATGCAAAATGTGGAAGCATTGACAAGGCATGTGAACTATTTGGCAGAATGCCTCAAAGAGATGTCATCTCATGGAATGCAATGATTGCGAGATATGCACAAAATGGATTTTTTGAAAAGGCTTAAGAAACTTTCAAGCAAATGCAATTGGCAGGTGTAAAGCCAAATTCCACAACCTTTTCTAGCATCCTCCCCGCCTGTGCAAAAATGGGAGTTTGGAATAGGGTATGGACATCCATCAAAGCATAAAGGATAAACGAATTATGTCAGATGTTGTAGTTGCAACTACCCTTGTAGACATGTATGCAAAATGTGGAAGCACAAAGAAGGCACGTGAACTGTTTGAAAAAATTCCTGAAAGAAATGTGGTCTCGTGGAATGCCATGATTGTAAGATATGGAAAAAATGGATTTTTTGAAAAGGCTTTAGAAACTTGCAAGCAAATGTAATTGGCAGGTCTAAAGCCAAATTCCACAACCTTTGCCAGCATCTTCCTTGCCTGTGCCAAAATGGGAGCTTTGGAACAGGGTATGGACATCCATCAAAGCATAATGGAAGGGGGATTTTTGTCATAAATTATAGTTGGAAATGCTCTAGTAGACATGTACATGCAAAATGTGGAAGTATAGACAAGGTACGTGACCTGTTTGACAAAATGCCTCAAAGAAATGTGGTCTCATGGAATGCCATGATTGCAAGATATGCACAAAATGGATTTTGCAAGGATGCTCTTAAAATATTTGAATTAATGAAGCACTCCGGAGCATATCCTAACATTGTAAGATTTGTGTGTGTTCTATGTGCATGCAGCTATTCAGGTTTAGTGGATGAGGGCTATACATACTTCAATCACATGAGTAACCCTTATTGCATTACTCCTACAATCGATCATTGTATGTGCATGGTTGACCTTCTTGCCTGTGCTAGCTATCTTGATGACAACCTAAACTTTATCATTAAGATGCCAGTTAAACTTGTGGTGGTTGTGTGGATGTGTTTTCTTGGTGAATGTAAATCACATATGAATATAGGCTTAGTACTATTTACAGTAATGTTGCTTTTTGATTTGGATCCTAAAAATGATGCGACTTATGTTCTTCTCTCAAACATATATGCAGAAGTGGGCAATTGGGGTGAGGTTCAAATGGTAAGGAGATTGATGAAAGAGGAATTAAAAAGATCCCTGGATGTAGTTGGATTGAATTCCTTCTACCTGGTTTTCTTCAAGGTAAGCAGCCTTCTAATATTTCTGTAGATTTAAAATTGTGTAGTATCGTATTATAAGGAGGCAGATTTCATGTAAAGCATTTGGTTTTATGTATGGTTCTTGGAGAAAGAGACTTGGAAGAGTTACTTTATACTTAAATGTCTGATTCTCATACATGTAAATTTGTAGCATTTCCAGTCTACAACAATGTTCTGCAATCTCAAATTTGTATATTGAATGGTAAGGCATTTAGTTTCTAATTGCTTGTTTGACTTCACAGTTGGATATTACTATTACTTCTCAAAATGTGTCCATTGAAGCATTGTTTATGGAGAAGAACCCAGGAATAGGTACTGGCTACCATGTTCTGTCATTCTCTGATAAGTAGACTAGAGTAGTGTGTGCCCATTTTCTTATCCAATTGGATAAAATTTTATGCTCTGCGCAGGTCAGCTCATTAGCTCAGACTATGACTTAAACTCTTGCAGGTTGGATTTGTATATACTAGAGAATAATCATGAACCAAAACTGGTAGTAGCTTTTATAACTGGTGGTGCGTTAAATTTTTATATACCATATTCACATTGTTATAAAAATGGGAGCTTTGGAACAGGGTATGGACATCCATTAAAGCATAAAGGATAAAGGAATTCTGTCAGATGTTGTAGTTGCAACTGCCCTGGTAGACATGTATACAAAATGTGGAAGCACAAAGAAGGCACGTGAACTGTTTGAAAAAATGCCTGAAGAAATGTGGTCTCGTGGAATGCCATGATTGCAGGATATATGGACAAAATGGATTTTTTGAAAAGGATTTAGAAACTTTCAAGCAAATGCAATTGGCAGGTCTAAAGCCAAATTCCACAACCTTTGCCAGCATCCTCCCTGCTTGTGCCAAAATGGGAGCTTTCGAACAGGGTATGGACATCCATCAAAGCATAATGGAAGGGGGATTTATGTTAGAAATTATAGTTGGAAATGCTCTGGTAGACATGTATGCAAAATGTGGAAGTATAGACAAGGCACGTGACCTATTTGACAAAATGCCTCAAAGAAATATGGTCTCATGGAATACCATGATTGCAAGATATGCACAAAATGGATTTTACAAGGATGCTCTCAAAATCTTTGAATTAATGAAGCACTCTGGAGCATATCCTAACATTGTAAGCTTTGCTTGTGTTCTATGTGCATGTAGCTATTCAGGTTTAGTGGATGAGGGCTGTACATACTTCAATCACATGAGTAACCCTTATTGCATTACTCCTATAGTCGATCATTATGTGTGCATGGTTGACCTTCTTGCCCATGCTGGCTATCTTGAGGACAACCTAAACTTTATCATTAAGATGCCAGTTAAACTTGTGGTGGTTGTGTGGATGTGTTTTCTTGGTCCCTGTAAATCACATATGAATATAGGCTTAGGAGTATTTACATCAATGTTGTTTTTTGATTTGGATCCTAAAAACGCTGCGACTTATGTTCTTCTCTCAAACATATATGCAAAAGTGGGCAGCTGGGGTGAGGTTCAAATGGTAAGGAGATTGATGAAAGATAGAGGAATTAAAAAGATCCCTGGATGTAGTTGGATTGAAAGCCATAAAATGGTACATGTTTTTTCTGTAGGAGACAGATCATATCCATAGACATGGCATATCTATGCAAAGTTGGAGCAATTGGCTTGGGAGATGAAGGCAACAGGGTATTTTCTAGATGCAAGACATTTACTTAATGAAGGGTGTACAAAAATAAATGGGATACAAAATAGGAAGATGGGATACACCGCCCTCCACCTGTGCATTGTAGAGAAATATGAACAATTTAGAAGCGTGTGGATTAAAAGTTCACAGAAAACAAGTCAAACCAAAAGGCTATATGATGCACACTCCTCTGTTATTAGTTTAAGATACACTAAATTTATGAATGTAAAATGGAGTTTCCAGAAAGTTGTTATTGTATAACAATCAAGTTAGGAGATTAAAAGACAAATGAGTAGTATTTACTATTGACAATATGCTTAAAATCAATGGAATAATTTAATGAACATATCACAATAGAGACTTGAGTCCACAGTATAAAAATTTTAAAGCTAGGGCATTTAAACACAGAAAATGTCTTTCTGTGACCTGATTAATCTTTCAATCTATAAAACCAAAAGAAGGCAAAAAAAATGATAAAATAATGATGTATAGCTTGCCTGCACTAGTGAAGATTTATGTTGTAGTTTCAATCTTTGAAAAGCATGAGTAGAAGAAGGTGACATATGGACAAGTATGGAAATGTATTCATTCAGATTGTGCAAGCAGCCAAGCATCACAAGTTGTGAGCAAATTTTAAGTTCATATAGATAGAGTCTCAAAATGTTTATTCTGAGATGAACAAAATAGACAACTACTGGATGTGATAATTGAGATGACAATGAGAGGAATTAAATGATTATGGAAATTTACCTCATAAGGCTCTTCCTCAGTTTGGTTAGTGGCTGGAGGCTTGACACGTTGTCTTCTTCGCGACCTGAAATCAGCATCATCATCTATGTCTAAACTACCCCACAAAAAATAAGGGTGTTAATCCTAACTTGATTATAAGAGACATCATTGTGTTACAAGAATTCACTGAAGAATAGTTTACAAGAATCTTTGAAGTAGTTTGCTTATAAAATAAACTTTGCAGTTATCAGAACACCAAGAATCCATGAGATATCAAAATATGTCCTTTCTTGGACACCCTCCAAAATTAATAGCCCAATCTTTAATAAAGAATAGCAAAAAAGTGAATTTGAAATACCACAAGATTGATAATTTCAATAATACCAAACATGCATGAAAAATATTTACAAGGGAATTGCACACACTATTTTATTCCAATATTGGGAGATTATGAGACTAGGCAAGTTACCACATCTCATGGCACCACTTTCCTTTTACACTATTCAAAAGTTTTGGTTTCACTAACAATTTTTGGAGCAATAATTACCATTGATATAGATCTAACAGTATAACTTGATCTATGAACTCTATATCAAACTGATCATAGCTCTACATCAATACATTAACTAAACATTTTAAAAATATTAAGCTCTGTGAAACACATTAATCAATATTTTTTTAATAATGATTAGAGTTAACACACATTACAAGCATTGGTAAACCTAATCTCTTTGTCAAGGATTAACTTGTAAGCTTTTTACTCAAACGACAAATCCAACAGGAAGCCCTAAAACATCGGTAATCATAAATAATACATAGGTAGATCCAAAAGCTCTTAGCAAGATATTTATTTCTTCTAGTTATTATTGTCACATAGAATCGCACCCTGCATGGAGAGAGTCCAAGCATTCTAATGACACAATGGGAATGATCTCGAAGTGTGGGACCTTGCTAACTGAGATCAGATCTCCGGAGAAGGCCGACTTCCTATCTCTGAGCCTAATGCTTAGAGGAATATATATAAACCTAGTGCTAATGTTTACTGGGAAAAGGGGTAGAAGGAAACTGAAATGAAAGGGGTGATACACCAGGTCTGAATGAAAGAGCCTTCACAGAACTAAGAAGATGCACAACACAACTAGATACAACAAGTAGACATACACAGATTCAGATGATTTTAGCAGAGGTGAGAAACAAAATGGTTGAGAGGAACAAAACATTCATAGACAATCATATGCAGATTCACACTAAACTAAAATATTAGTAAAGGAGGTAAAATAACTTGCATACATTCAATAAGAAGGCATGGTTACAGTAGAGGAATGCTCTGTTTGGAATCAAAAGCATAGATTTCCTAAATCTTCCAACGTCCAACTTCCAACCCTTTTTACATCTCATCTTTATGCATATATAGCATTTTTACATTTGACCTAAGTTAGTTACAATGAATTTGCCCCATGGGCTTTGTCAGAAAATATCTGCGTTTGAAGGGACATCCACCTGCAAGAATTCATGACATAAAATATCTAGAACAGGGGGCAGATGGAAGATATTTTAAATCTTCAATGTGAGCTGCTGAATCATTGACATGCACCCATAAATGCAACAAATATCTGCATCTACATATGCCAAATTGGTCACTGAAACGTCCAGTCGATCGAACCTGCAGATTTGCATCAAAATTTAAAAGTTGGTAAAAATCCCCTCAAAAGCCCGCCAGATGAAAGAGGAGGCAAAAATAAGCACTTTTGCCTTTTGAAGCATGTTGAAATTCGCCAAAATGAGGGAGATATGGGTGGTCAAAGTTATGGTCAACTACGTCTTGCATCTGCATATCGCTCTACATATCTACACTTGTATATGCTTTTGTATGTTCCATTGTATATACAATTGCAACTGCACTTTTAGGTTCACTTGGTGCCACATACAAAGTCTCCTTCGCTTTTGCCTTTTGCATATTCAATTCGCTTTGCATGTGCGATTATATGTGCCTTTGAATCAGTCCTGACACGTGGCACTATCTAATTTGCCGCTGAGCTGAACTTGAGACCCATCGCTGAACAATCGCATCCTCTTTATCGGCCGTCGGAAAAACCATAAATTGAGTCGCCGATGCACTAAGTCTCACCGAAATCCATTGTATGCGACCCCTTGTATATCGATTGCATATGAGATACAATCACATATACATACAATGCGGAACTCAAAGGATTATCAACCATATTGGAACTTTAGAACAGGTCTGGCCTTTGTATCTTTTTTTCTTTGCATATCGGCATATACAATGCACTTCGATATACAACCGTGGACCCCAACGCTAAGTTTGCTAAATTTAATTTCCCAGTCGGGTCTACCTTGTATATCCCTCTTGTATCTTACCCTTGTATATCACATATGCAATGCAAAATATACAAACAAAACTGCACACAAATACTTGCATACAAACATTCATCTCGACATATACATGTGACCTTTGTATATCGCTTTGTATATGACCTTTGCATCTGCAAACATACAATGCGAACATACATACAAAGAATGCATACAATCACTTCCGCCTCTATAAACCAAAATGCATATCTTTTCGGGTCCGGGGTTGTATCTCAAAAATGTATATGCCATTGTATATGCGATTGTATGTGCAAAGATACAATCGCATATACATACAATTGGTGGACCCCACCCTTTGTATGTCCCTTATTTGCTGCTTTGTATATGCGATTGTATATGAGATACAATCGCCTGATATACATTCACCTTTGTATCTCCTCTTTTGCATATTGACTTGCATCTTCCCCTTATATATTGGCTTGTATATGACCTTTGTATGTGCAATATACAAAGCAAACATACATACAAAGAATGTATACAAACATTTCATCTCGATGTATAGTAAAACATTGTACATGACCAAGATACAAGGAAAAAATGTATCTGAGATACAATTTCGACCAAATGACAGAAAACCCCAAAACAAGGATGACGTCATCATCATATACATGAAAAATGGCTAAGTATAAAACTAAGAAATCTCTGCGATGGAAGGCACTTGAAGACAAAAGATTTCTGGGTTTTTCTGGGTTTTGGGAAAGGAATCTCCAAGCAAGATTTTTGGGATTTTGGTAAGGCAGAGCATGGATAATTGAAGGATTTAAGTTTTGTAGGGTCTTTTTCTAAAGGATATTCAAGGAATATACAAGGTGAACTATTTAACTCTGAATAGAAGAAAATAGGTCAACATTTTGGCGACTTCTCAGGGATGTTTGCCTGCTAAACAAATAGACCAGTGGCCTTAAACATCCATTGGGCATGGAATCACAAAGAGACTTAAAAATACCTTTAACAATCAATCCTGACCTTAGTGACTAAGCATATCAACAATGAAGAACACTTGGAAGACCAAAACTAAAACAAAAAGCTGAAAGCAACTCACCTAACTATGCTAGACATCACTTAGGGAAAACAAAAAGGGATCTAAACTATTGTGCAGCAGCACTTATTGAAAGCAAGAAACCTAATGTACTGATTTACAAGGCAAGTCATACCTCAAAACACCTTTTCAGGTGTATCCCATTGACTGGGATAGGCAAATTTTCTCCATTCATGTTTGATAACTGAAATGCATTGTACTCCTTGCATTCAGTAATGATAAATGGGCCACTCCAAAAATTGTCAAACTTGGAGTGCTTCCCTGGCCTGCTTTTCAACTCATCCCATTTGAGTACCAAATCACCCTCCCTAAAATTTCTGGGAGTGACTTTCTTATCAAAAGCTCTTTTTGTCTGAGGCTGATGATACTCCATAACTTTCATAGCTTTATCTCTGATCTCTTCAAGCTCCATAAGTTGAGCATATCTGACAGCCATGGGGTCTTCTTCTTCAAACATCTCTAGTTGATTTATGATATCAAGTGCTGGCAGCTCCAAAGACACAAGAAATCTTGCCTCTTTTCCATAAACTAGCATATATGGGGAGTTTCTAATAGACTTCTTGGGAGTTATTCTATTTGCCCATAAGGCAGATTTCAGATTGGTGTGCCAGGTCCTCTGGTTGTCCTCCATTGATCTTTTGATAATCCTTATGAGATTCTTATTTGTAGATTCAGCCAAACGATTACCCTGTGGGTAATAATTTGATGAAGTGTTCAAATAGATTCCATTCTTCACAGCCCAGTTAGTTATTTTCAATCCAACAAAGGCTAAACCATTGTCAGAGATAATTGACTCAGGTACTCCAAATCTGGATACCAAATCACAATAAAAGTTCAAAACAACATTCTCATTGGATTCCTTCAGAGCCACTGCTTCAGTCCACCTTGTGAAAGTCTGTTGCTGTAAGTACCCACCTGTGACCTGCACTTGACGGTGGGTTAATGGGACCTACAAAATAAATGCCCCATCTCATGAAGGGTTGTTCTACTTGAATTGGCTACAGAGGTAAAACTAGCAGCCTTTCTTTGCCTGCAAAAATGGCACACTTTACACACTTTCTGGCCTATGCATGAGCATCCTTGAATAAGCTAGGCCAATAATATCCAACTCTCATTATTTTCCAAGCAGTAGTCCTTGGGGTAAAATGACCCCCTGCTGTTCCACCATGAAACTCATGCAGCACCTTGTCAGTTTGAACATTATCAATGCATCTTAACAACACACCATTAAAATCTTTTCTGAAAAGGATATTGTTTATTAAAACATATGGAATAGACTGCAGTCTAAAATATCTTCTCTTGGTTCTATCTAAACCTGCTGGACATTCACCAGTTTGCAAAAAATGAGTCATGTCATTAACCCAACCTGTTCCCACTGCTGCTGTATCATCCTGATGTTCATCTTCAATGGTCAGAAGCACCTCCTCTTCTTTCTCTATTTCATTTTCAGAACTAGTAGCAAGTTGTTCAATGAGTCCTCTACCTCTGATGAGCTTGGTTATCTTGATATCTACGTCATATTCCATGACTTTGGTAATCCAACCAACCCTTTTCTCATTAACATCCTTACCTAACAGGAACTCTTTCACACTAGGGTGAGCAAACATCAAATGTACCTTATTGTTAGAAATAAGATGCCTAAACTTCTTGAGACTTTTTACCACTGCAAGGACATGTTTTTCAATGAAACTATACCACTGTTCATACTCCTCCAGTCCTTGACTAAAGAAAGCGATTGGCTGCTCAAAGCCTTCACTTTGTTGCTGTACCAGAATTACAGAAATTGTATCCAGACTGCCATAAGCATACAAAATAAAATCTTTTGAGAAATCAGGATTTACCAGAGTTGGTGCAGCCGATAACGCTTCTTTTATGGACTCAAAGCTGAGTTTGCCCTCTTTTGTCCAACTGAAAATTGTATTTTTCTTTAACATAGAGGTCAATGGCTCTAATAAATTTGCAATGTCAGGTATAAATCTTTGCAAAAAATTAATTCTGCCAATAAAACTTTGTAGTCCCTTCTTGTGACTGGGCAAAGGCAACTCCAAAATAGCTCTTACCCTTTCTGTATCAATGATAACTCTCTCTTTTGACATAATGTGCCCTAAAAGCTTGCCTTCATGCACAACAAAAATGTATTTCTTGGGATTGAGAGATATTCCAAACTCTTTACATCTCTCAAATACTTGCCTCAAGTGGGATAAATATTCAGCTGCATCTTTAGAGAAAATTGTGATGTCATCAAGGTACACAAGTACCAATTTATAAAGCGAACCTTTAAAAGCCATATCCATAGCCCTCTGAAAAGTGGCGCCAGCATTTGACAGACCAAAAGGCATCCTTTTGTAGGCCATGGTGTCCCATTTGGTGGTAAAAGCAGTTTTAAACTGATCTTCCTCCTTGACTAATACTTGATTATAACCTGAATATTCGTCAAGCAAGGAGAATCTTTCTGAACCAGCCACTACTTGCAGAATTTGCTCCATTGAGGGCAGCGGGCAGTGGTCCTTTAGGGAGGCTCTATTAAGGTCTCTAAAATCAACACACAACCTAATCTCTCCATTCTTTTTCCTCACAAGAACAAGATTCGAGACCCAAGAAGTATGCTTGATCAGAAAAATGATATTTCCCTCGATCAGCTTGGTTAATTCCTTAATCATCAGAGGCTCCAGTTTTGGATTTAAAGGTCTTTGTTTTTGCCTTACAGGTTTTGCACTTGGCTCTAACTCTATAGTATGCTAGGCAATATGAGGGTCAAACCTCTTTAAGTCTGAGTATTCCCAAGCAAACACAGCTTCAAATTCTTGACAAAGAGCAATAAAAGCTTTCCTATCCTCATGTGAACAGATTTTACCAATTTTGAGAAGCTTACCTTTAAAAATTTCCAGCGCCTCATAATGTTCCTTTATGACCTGCATATCAGTTTTGCTCTTTTTCAACTGATCGTCAATATCAAAAATGGATTCCAAGGTTACCAATCCTCTGGGTAGCTTATTAGTCCTTAACTGAACAATTTGATCATCATCATATTATTGTTTGAATTTGTTCTGATTCATCATAGAAAACTCATCCTCTTCTTACAGGAAACGTAGAATCTGCTCATCACTCTCAAAAACCTGCCAATGAATGTTATTGTCAAGGATAGGGGGCCTATCAACTATTTTCACATGAGGCTATACCTTTTCTCTTTGAATATCATTGGGGATATCAAACTAAGCCCTAATTGCAGCTAACCTATTTGCATGATAGTTCTGATTTCTTGGAATAGAGATCAGATTAAAAGCGTCAAACTCCTCAATCATATCCCATACCCTATGTTTATAGCATTTCAAAGCATCATTCTTTGTAACATGCAGTCCTCTCACTTGATTTACAATAAGTTTGTTGTCTCCATACACCTACAAATAGCCAATTTTCCTCTTCCGTGCCCACTGCAAACCTTGAGTCAGCCCTTCATATTCAACAGTGTTATTTGTACAAGAGAAAGCAAAACAAAAAGCAGAATAATATCTGTCACCTTGTGGAGACACAAGCATTGCACCACCACCAGATCCATTCCTATTCCTAGAGCCATCAAAGTACATTTTCCATACTTCATTTTGCTGTTCTATCTATTGTTTTGCATTCTTTACAAGGTTTGAAATTTTTGTTTCGGGTTCGTGCAGTACGTAAACCCCCATACTAGTTTCTTGAATGTGTCCGTTAGGATCATCTACAATATTTTCTAAGGCCCACTCCTTTAACAGCACCTCTGATATACTTTCGACTTGCAGTTCTTGAGCAGCAAACAGCTCAAGATCATCAGAAATAATGCAATTTGCATTAACAACACTTGGGACATAAGGCTCTATGTGATATTTGGAAAGTAATTCAGATTTTACAGTCACTTTTGTGCCATATCGGGTCCTAAAGAACATGTGGGACCAGTCTGAGGATAAATATCCTCCTATCTTGGCTGTGAACTCTCTTGACAAACACGTGGCAAAATGAGGAGGTAAATCTATGATGAACACCTCTAGAGAAATGGAAACATTTGGACAGGTATGCAAAGTGAGACCTAGATCTTTCATCACACCTACAGTGTTAACAGTTGTGCCATCTAGCCAAAGCACACCCTTCTCAAGGGGCTGGTATTTCAATCCTAATTGGTCTGCAATCTGTTTTTTCATTACAGAACTACTTGCACCACTATCCACCATGCAGTTATGTACTAACTTGTCTCCAATTATTAATGACACAAAAAATGGAAATGGTTTAGCACTCTTATGTGGTTGTTTGCTATTGTCCTGGGATGAATTGGTAAGAATAGCCCTAGTTGGGTCAACAGTTGCATCATTTGACACTTTTAAATCAGACAAGGCAGATTGTGACATGTCCTTTTAGCCTGGGATGGCTAGGGAATCCCACATAGATATTGTCACATTCATCTTCTTCATATTTTCAATGATATTAAAAGGTGAAGTAACATTTACCTTCTGGTGTGACTTTGTAGCAGCAATATCAGCCTGCAAATGAGGTTGTTCCCTGGCAGTTGCTTGAGTATTCCTTTGCAATATATGGGGAATCTGGGATGTAGAAGGATTGACAGGTCCTTTTCCTTTATTTGCTTCTTGATCTATCTCATAACCCCTCTTTTTAGCTCTCATATTTGCTGCAACTGAAGTATCATCTCTGTTTACGCGACAAAATTCATCTCCCTACCAGTTTATGAAGGCAGTATCATTCTGAGGCTGTTCTTGCTGCTATACAGCCCCATCATTTGGTGTGTTTGGTTGTGAAACTACAACATTTTGTACCATTAGAGCCTGATTTATCACTCCATTTGAACAGATCACTTGACTGTGTGGCTGATTGCATGGAAAACACCATTCATACTCAGCTGCAAGGTTATTCTGAACAGTGACAAGGTCTCTGATTGCATTAATGGGTACGAGATTATAAGGCTAGAAAGGCCTCTGGTTCACATTTTGCCTGGTACCCTGGTAATTGCCTTGATATGGAGGCCTATTGGCTTGATATGGTTGGTTTTGCCCCTGATAAGGCTAATTTTGCCCTTGAGTGTGTGGTTGATAAGGCTGTCTGTTCTGGAACTATTGCTTTTTGATGTTCACTAGCTCATTCCCAAAAGTTTGCAAGATATTCTCTATTTTCTGTTGGCTATTTTTTATCTCTCTTAACTCTTGTGATGAGCTAGAAACAACAGTCTCAGGAATGGCAGTACTTGGCAATGCTGCTGCAGCAAGTAAAGGGGCAAAATACGGGATCGACAAAGGCATTGAAGCTTGAATCTCAGGAAAAAGGGCACTGGTGGTCTAGGCGCTATTTTTCTAGCCTGATCAAGTTGTTTTCTACTCTAATAGCTATTTCATATGCATCAGGTAGACTTGTACCTCCCAACGATTGTATCATTTCTGAAATATCACTATTGAGAGCTTTCAAAAAATACAGAAAAGCATACTCTGATGGAGGCCTTACCGTGGCAGGAATTTTGTTCTATGTCTTCTAAAACTGGAAATTGGAATCCATCATTTGCTCCTAGGGAGCTCTCTTTATCGTAGTCAGCTATTCAACCAGTGATAATTTATCTAACTTATCTTGAAATTATTTGTTCAACTTATCACCCAGATCATCCCAAATTCCAATGGTTTACACTAGTAAATTCCTGAACCATTGTAATACTTTTCCTTTAAATGAGGCAGCCAGTAGCCTGATGGCTACATTTTCTTGAGTTACATGATGAACACCGCATAGAGAAGCTACGTCTATAATGTGCTTGATTGGGGTAGTTTGATCCTCCCTAGTAAAATAGGGCAGGCTCTTCAAAGCTGCCATGGGTATATTATCATGCACTGTCAAATTCAATGGGCTGCCCCCATCAAAAGCCACAAATGGCTGATTTCTTGCCATTGGAATAGCTAGAGGTAGGTTTTGTTGAACCGGTACAGGAACTATAGGTGCTACTAGTCTGAAATTTGGTGGGGTTGATTGTACTCTTTTGAAAACTGGAGTCCTTACCACAACTCTACCTTGTCTTCTAGGCGGAGACAGCTACAAATAATCAAACGAACTCGAACTCTGAGTTTGAATTTTTCTCATAAAATGTGTGACAACACTGATCTACTTGTCCTTCCTCAGTATGAGTCACCATATATGCTCAAATGCCTCTTAAAAGCCTGATAATGCTGGTAGCATATCATAACCAGCAATATGATTGTAAAGTCCCACCGGGCATGCCAGAAACTGTTGTCACATAGAATCGCACCCTGCTTGGAGAGAGTCCAAGCATTCTAATGACACAATGGGAATGATCTCGAAGTGTGGGACCTTGCTAACTGAGATCAGACCTCTAGAGAAGGTCGACTTCCTATCTCTGAGCCCAATGCTTAGAGGAATATATCTAAACCTAGTGCTAATGTTTGTTGGAAAAAGGGGTAGAAGGAAACTGAAATGAAATGGGTGATACACCAGGTTTGAATGAAAGAGCCTTCATAGAACTGAGAAGATGCACAACACAACCAGATACAACAAGTAGACATACACAGATTCAGATGATTTTAGCAGAGGTGAGAAACAAAATGGTTGAGAGGAACAAAACGTTCACAGACAATTATATGCAGATTCACACTAAACTAAAAAATTAGTAAAGGAGGTAAAATAACTTGCATATATTCTATAAGAAGGCATGGTTACAGTAGAGGAATACTCTGATTGGAATCAGAAGCATAGATTTCCTAAATCTTCCAATGTCCAACTTCCAACCCTTTTTACATCTCATCTTTATGCATATATAGCATTTTTGCATTTGATCTAAGTTAGTTACAATAAATTCGCCCCATGGGCTCTGTCAAGAAATATTTGCATCTGAAGGGACGTCCACCTACAAGAAGTCATGGCATAAAATATCTGGAATAGGGGCAGATGGAAGATATTTTAAATCTTCAATGTGAGCTGCTGAATCATCGACCTGCACCCATAAATGCAACAAATATCTGCATCTACATATGCCGAATTGGTCACTGAAACGTCTAGTCGATTGAACCTGCAGATTTGCATCAAAATTTGAAAGTTGGTAAAAATCCCCTCAAAAGCCTGCCAGATGAAAGAGGAGGCAAAAATAAGCACTTTTGCCTTTTGAAGCATGTTAAAATTCGCCAGAATGAGGGAGATATGGGCGATCAAAGTTATGGTCAACTGCATCTTGCATCTGCATATCGCTCTGCATATCTACACTTGTATATGCTTTTGTATGTTCCATTGTATATACAATTGCAACTGCACTTTTAGGTTCACTTGGTGCCACATACAAAGTCTCCTTCATTTTTGCCTTTTGTATATTCAATTCGCTTTGCATGTGTGATTATATGTGCCTTTGAATCGGCCTTTGAATCAGCCCAGACATGTGGCACTAGCTGATTTGCCACTGAGCTGAACTCGAGACCCATCACTGAATAATTGCATCCTCCTTATCGGCCGTCAGAAAGACCACAAACTAAGCCACCAATGCACTAAGTCTCGCCGAAATCCATTGTATGCGACCCCTTGTATATCGACTGCATATGAGATACAATTGCATATACATACAATGCAGAACTCAAAGGATTATCAACCATATTGGAACTTTAGAACATGTCCGGCCTTTGTATATTTTCTTCTTTGCATATCGGCATAAACAATGCACTTCGATATACAATCGCAGACCCCAACTCTAAGTTTGCCAAATTTAATTTCCCAGTCGGGTCCGCCTTGTATATCCTTGTTGTATCTTACCCTTGTATATCACATATGTAATGCGAAATATACAAACAAAACTACACACAAATACTTGCATACAAACATTCATCTCGGCATATACATGTGACCTTTGTATATCGCTTTGTATATGACCTTTGCATCTGTAAACATACAATGCGAACATACATACAAAGAATGCATACAATCACTTCCGCCTCTATAAACTAAAATGCATATATTTTCAGGTCCGGGGTTGTATCTCAGAAATGTATATGCCATTGTATATGCGATTGTATGTGCAAAGATACAATCGCATATACATACAATTGGTGGACCCCGCCCTTTGTATGTCCCTTATTTGCTGCTTTGTATATGCGATTGTATATGAGATACAATCGCCCGACATACATTCACCTTTGTATCTCCTCTTTTGCATATTGACTTGCATCTTCTCCTTGTATATTGGCTTGTATATGACCTTTGTATGTGCAATATACAAAGCGAACATACATACAAAGAATGCATACAAACATTTCATCTCGATGTACAATAAAACATTATACATGACCAAGATACAAGGAAAAAATGTATTTGAGATACAATTTTGACCAAATGATAGAAAACCCCAAAACAAGGATGACGTCATCATCATATACATGAAAAATGGCTAAGTATAAAACTGAGAAATCTCTGTGATGGAAGGCACTTGAAGACAAAAGATTTTTGGGTTTTTCTGGGTTTTGGGCAAGGAATCTCTAGGCAAGATTTCTAGGATTTTGGTAAGGCAGAGCATGGATAATTGAAGGATTTAAGCTTTGTAGGGTCTTTTTCTAAAGGATATTCAAGGAATATACAAGGTGAACTATTTAACTCTGGACAAAGGAAAATAGGTCAACAATTATATTAATGGAATCACGTTTTTCTAGTTTGTTTCCAACTAGAAGAAACCTATGTAAGACAATGACCTTTGAAACTCCATAACAACTACAAAGAATGACTTGGTTAATGTGTCTATTGAAAAACAAACTTGTCTCGTGGCATAGAACATATTTTACAAGCCAATAAACTTGTTCCATAAAATGAATAGGTTGATTAAGTCTCTCAGACAAGCCTTTGATTCTAATTGCAGCTAGCTTAAGAACATATAGAAATGATGAGATAAAGAATGAGAGACAATCAATAAAGGGCATGGAATGGTAGAAAAAAACTTTAATATTAAAACATTCATTGTTCATCCAAACATATGCATCAGATAAAAATTCTAGGAAGTATTTTACACAATACAGGCCCAAGGAATTAAATGAGTAGTTGTTTCAGTACAACTGACACAGGAGGAAACACATACCTTCTGGAAGAATACATTTATTCCAGTCTCTGTACAAGTCTCACCTCCTATAGAACATGCTTGTGTGGGGCTGAACATGGACCAAAACCAGCATGCTGAGTAATAGGAATACCTTATAGTTGGAAATGCTCTGGTAGACATGTATGCAAAATGTGGAAGTATAGATAAGGCCCGTGAACTGTTTGATGGAAGGGATCAAAGAGATGTCATCTCTTAGAATGTAATAATTGTAGGATATGTACAAAATGAATTTATTGAAAAGGCTTTAGAAATTTTAAATCAAATGCAATTGGTTGGTGTAAAGACAAATTCCACAACCTTGGCCAACATTCTCCCTGCTTGTGTCAAAATGGGAGCTTTGGAATAGGGTATGGACATCCAACAAAACATAAAGGATAGAGGAATTTTGTCAGATGTTGTAGTTGCAACTGCCTTAGTAGACATGTATGCAAAATGTGGAAGCATAGACAAGGCACGTGAACTGTTTGACAGAATGCCTCAAAGAAATGTGGTCTCATGGACTACAATGATTGCAAGATATGCACAAAATGGATTTGTTGAAAAGGATTTAGAAATTTTAAAGCAAATGCAATTGGCTGGTGTAAAGCCAAATTCCACAACCTTTGCTAGCATCCTCCCTACTTGTGTCAAAATGGGAGCTTTGGAATAGGGTATGGACATCCATCAAAACATAAAGGATAGAGGAATTTTGTCAGATGTTGTAGTTGCAACTACCATGTTAGACATGTATACATAATGTGGAAGCATAGACAAGGCACACGAACTGTTTGACAGAATGCCTCCAAGAAATTTGGTCTCATGGACTGCAATGATTGCAGGGTATGCACAAAATGGATTTGTTGAAAAGGCTTTAGAAATTTTAAAGCAAATGCAATTAGTTGGTGTAAAGCCAAATTCTAAATAAAAGCAATAATTATTTAGCAAATTACACAGGAAAGGCCAATGGCACAAGTAAACTCACTCCTACAGATCCTAACCATATTTTCATTTGAACTGAATACCACAAACACTAATCATATTTCCATTTAAAATGAATACTACAAACTCTAATCATATCTCCATTTAAAATGAATACTACAAACCCTAGCCAAATTTTCATTTCCAAATATGTAAGGTAACTCCTTGCTGTATTACCAGAAAAAAAAAGTGCCAGGGGCACAGATAAAAAGAATATTACAAACCCCATATATTCTGCTTATAATAGCATTTACAAAGTTTCTCTATGTACAGTAAAAAACCCAACCCCTACCCCATGTCAGAGTAAGAAAAGAAACAAAGAAATCTCAGTAATCCCATCACATATCAACCCAAACCCTAAGATTAAAATCATATATCAACATCACACCTTCTAGGGCAAGACAAGTGGCCAGAAGAGCCATTCAAGTTAATTGTGATATCACAGAAAACCTCCATGGTATAATGCCTAGTAGTCCAATCGCTGAATTGAATCCACGCTTCCAATTTTACAGTCATGTCAAAGCTCTTCTTGGCCAAATCCTGCAACAAATCACTTGAAGCCTTGTCATCTAAGAACATGTCAGTGGAGCTCAAAGTGCATAGTATAACCTTAGTACTCTTAGAAGAGCTATGAATAGCTATGCCCGCCAAGACTACCGACGATCTGCTCTCCAAAATGAGAAGCACCAAAATGAAATGGAGAATGAAATTAAATTTAGCGCCCATATTATTAAATATAATATAATATAATATTATTATATAATATAATATTTATAATAATATATTGAATATATTATAATATTATAATATTATATAATATAAATACAATATTGTAATATTAATAATATAATATTATATAATATAAATATTATATTATATATATAATAATATCTATATTATATATATATAATAATATCTATATTATATAATATTATATTATTGTATAATATATATTATTATTAGCTGATAGGCTTTTATATATGAGTATTATAGTGCTTGGAATTGTCTCACGCCGTAAAAAATTCACGCCGGGAAATTTTCTTAACTCTTCGGTTGTTCTCTGTGAAAAGGGTTTAAAAAATAACTCAAGCGAGCATTTTATAATATATATTATATATATTATATTATATTGTATTGTAATATAATATATTATTATTATATTATATTATAATACAACCCACTCCCTCAATTCAATTTTTTTTTAATTATCCACTTTAGTTGTGTTTTTTGCCTGATGACCAAATTAATCATTTATTTAGTCATTTATAGCTGTGCTGCAAAAAGTTTTAGTCACGTGACTAAAAGTTTGGTCACGTGACCAAAAGTTTTAGTCACCTGGTCATTTATTTGCCATATTTCTACTAGTGATTCTTAGCTAAATCAAATTTTCACATTATATTTTAGTGAAACCTGATGTATCACACCTTCTTTTGATGTGGTTCACTTTCTCTATCTTAGTGAACCCACATTTCCACTTCTAACTTTATCATCTTTCAGTTTGGTGAAAGCAAGCATTGACTATTGGATCTCTTTCTCCAAACTTTTACCACTTTTGATGATCCTTTTTTTAGTGAGGTTTTTAACACGTTAGATGATGCCCTTGATAACTTCATCCATAACACTTCTTCTCCTTCCATATCAATAAGACCTTTGGGAGGTTAGGGCCTCAACCTACAGACCAAACGGTGTGGGAGCATTACCCCCAATTAGAAAGGAAGCAGTCTACTCAAAAATATTTGTCAATGATTGTTTCATCACGAACCTTGTAAGGTTGATGGAGGGTGATCAGGCAAAGAGACTTTCTAAAGAGGCACAAGAGTTAATTCAACTGCATGGGGGGTGGTTTATTCAGTTCCCCACATACACCTACAATAGAATGGAGGGCTTCGAGGGAAATCCATTCATGCTACCGTAGTACCCACCGACAGGATAGTGCTATTGGAGGTGACAAGGTAGATTATCCCTTCTTATGAGGCCTACCTAAAGAAGAATAAGAGAGGAAATGTTAGATTTCCAATGGAGATAAACTGGTATGTTTGTGGGACAATTGATAATGCAAAGAAGTCAGAAGCTAAGTTGCACATGTTGCATTTACAATTGTTTCCTTTGACTAGGTATTATGATCCCTACCACTAAATGGAAAAATATGTGAATAAGAAGCTACAACATGTAACCCACCTTGAGGATTATTAGGTTGATTGTGATGATGATGAAGATGTAAGGAAAAGAGGATACCAATGTCTAACCTTGAATCAAATCAGGACATTGGGTTGCCTAGAGGTGCCCTCTCAAGTCAAATCAAATGATGGGAAGGTGTTGGATCTGGAATATGAAGAAAAATAGATATACAAAGAGCCTCTATCCCTTCCTGATTGGAGCCATCCAGAGGAGACATCCATAGATGTGATAACAACTAGAGTCATAACCACTACCAAGAAATGTGTAGAGAAGAAGCTAGTTGAACTAAAGGCTAAGGGTGTTGCCCTTACATACGACAAGAAGGGGAAAATGAAAGAAATAGAGGACTTAGGATATGATGAATTTCTCATTCATAAGAGAAGAGTCATGGAGGCTAAACTTGCTAAGCCCAGACCATCCACATCAGGAGAAGATATCACATTAGAGGGCATAACTGTAGCCACCAAGCCATCACCTCCACAAGATCAACCTCTACCATCCATCCCCATCACTACCAAGGCCACAAAGGAATATAAGCCTATAAATATACTACAAGGGATAAATATCCCTAAGCAGAAGAGGGCCGAAGATACACTCCTGAAAGGATCTACATCCAAATAAGTGGAAATCTAGACTGAGGTTGCCACAGGGCCTACTCGAATGGAGCAAATGTTTTCTCAAGATCAGCCCTGAGTACCTACCTCACCACTCGCCATGCTTCAGACCCATTTGGTGCAACAGATCAGGGATTTCCTTGATCCTACAATAGTGGTGGTGAAGGAATTACAACATAACATCCCAGTAACTCAAATCATACAAGTGAAGAATGAATTGGCCGAGGAGGCAAGGACTACAAAACAAGTAAGGGTTTGGGAACAACCATTATCATTGAGTCAAGTCATTGACTTGAAAGACAATGAGGTTATAGGAGATGTAACTAATAACTAAGTTGGCTCACCTTTCACACCTTTCATGCCTTCACATCAAGAGCTACTTCAAGAAGCCATGATGGAAGTTCAGTAAGAGCAAGATATTAAAGAGATAGAAAATCCTGAGCCAGCAAAGTATCCTAAGATACAGGATATATTTGACACAAAGGGAGCATGATCACCTCAGGAACAAATTGCTCAAGAGCAACTAGATGATCTAGTTGACAAGATAACCAACCTAGAGGCAGTAGACTTGTCATATCTGGTAGGGCCAAATACAAATGCAGCTGCTGAAGATATTAATTTGCAGGATTGACAAGAGGAAGAGGAGGTACATGATACTCCTATGGAAGAAGATGCTTAGGACATCCCAATGAATGAAGGAGATGAACAAATAGATGAGCATGCCAATGAAGGGTTGGGAGACAAACATGAGCAACCAGTGGTGCAAACTGGGCAATAGGCTCCACAAGATGCAAAAATGCAGGAGGAAGCTAGGAATCTTGATGATAATCAACAAAAGCTCCTCATTAGGAAGAAAAGATGCCTCAACAGAAGGATGCACATCAACATGAATCCTTGGAGATTCCTCATCAAGAAGAACATCAACAGGAAATTTCCCAAGAAGAGGATGTACCAGAGCAAGGAGAAAGGAGTTAGGACAAAGATGATGATACAGCTGATAAGGACTCTCATCTTGAGAAATCCAGTCAAGAAGGACCAACACAAGATGTACCAAATTGGCTTGCATCTAAGGTAATGTAGCCCCCTACTAATATTATTCCATTTGATTTCAAATCCTTGTTTTCAATTGAAGATACGAAGCCTAAGCACAAAGCAAGGGCAGTATCAACAATAAAAAGAGACACCCAGACCAGACGTAGGACAACACATTTAGCTGTACCTACAGTGGATAAGGCCAAAGGAGAAATCTCAGCCAATGAGTATCAAGTGACCACAATAGACCTGGGCATGCAATGTTATTGCATGAGATTGAAGAACTCAAGGGTAGTACAGAAGCTGTGGCTATTCACATGCATAAGGTCAAGCAAAGAAATAAGGAGTTGAAGGGGTGCATTGCCAAGCTCCACTCATTTATTAGGGGATTGGTTGCCCTTGGTGTAAAAATAATATAAGTACCAATTGCATTGACACAGGTTTATCAAGAAGAAATAAGTGACCTTGATGCAAAGAAGCATCAAGCACATGTCATGCAGACCTGGTTTTCTAAATTCATGACAGAAGGAGAAGAAACGATCAGGACATCATTGTCTAATTGGGATACCCTAGCCCACATCCAGACAAGGACTGATCAATTGAAGAAGGAATGCACTGTGAGGCTTGATTAGAATGATCAAGACCTCAATAAATTGATAAATGCTAGGAAGTTGAAGGATAAGGTGCTGCTTAAACATCACATCCTGACCTTGCAAACAATGCATAAGATATCTACATGGATAAAGGATTTGAAATTTGAAGCATATATCCTTAAGGGATGTAGATTTAGATTAGAAAATATAAGCACAAAATCCCATGACATGCTGACGGATGAAGTAGATATTCTTGAGGAGTTATTGGGCAATCAGGTTAATGAAAAGGAAACATATGATGAGCAAGTCTTTATAGAGACATTCAAGTCTCGGTTCGATCCAATTTTGAAAGATCCTATTCAACATTTTTTAGAAAAAGCAATAGATGAAGTGATGGAATTGTCCATGAAGATAAAAACATATAAGTAGAAGTTAGAGAACAGAACAAATAAATGGATATCAATAAGTGATCAACTATAGATGTAAGAGTATGCAAAATTTAAAGCACGACAGTTTGATAAGACAGAGATTGATGCAGCTGTGAAGGCTTATGCTATCTATGAGAAGCTTGACTCTGGAGGAATGCTAGTGGGGGAAGATTCATGAGAGGCAGAGGAATAGAATTTCCATAAAGATGCTAATTTAAAGATACCAAGGAATATTCTTTTTTTTCTAGTTGTACTCCACCAAATATGGCCAATTGGCAATCACGTGCCACGTTTTCTGACCATTGATGTTTTGAGAGATATCTTGACCATTGATGCATTGTAACTGATCTTAGGTCCTTGTTATATAAAAGGGCCTAGCTCATCTTATGTTATAGAGACTGAATTGGTGAACTTTTGAGCACTGAGCTTGTTAATTTGACATCTCCATGGTTTCTCATGGTTCTTTCTCACAATCAGTGTAAATGTATATATTCCTTGCATATATAATGAAATTGAAGTTCCAGATTATTGTTACATTGTAAATCTTGAGTAATCTTCCGTGATTCTTAGTTTGTAATGGTGAATTGCTGCATTCTTTTGAAGTGTGTTTGCTTGGTTACTTGCTACTAATCACTTTCCTTGAAGATTTGCATCTCTCTTACATAGCTGTGAATGTTTCTGGTGAAGTATGAGTAGATTTACTTTATTTCATGACTATATTAGGATATGCATGTAGATCATTGGTAAAATTCAATTAGTTTAGGATCTTACTTCTTTAACTCAATCTTTAACTCTTCATTCTATGAAATATAGTGAATGAATGCAAATAATGACATATCTAGAGCAAATATGACTGGATGAACGCAAATAATGATAAATCATATACAGATAACCATAAATATCAATGAATTGCATGTTTTAAAGAACATCTTTAGTTGAATTCAAGGTACATATGCAAAGATTAGTTCAGACAAAGATAGTTTCAGAAGAATCAAAGTTAGGATAATTTTAGAAGAACTATTCAAAGTGGAGATAGTTTTAGAAGAATTGATCAAAGTTGTGTTCAATTCATGAGTATATGTTTAAATCTCAACTAGATACTATAGGATCTAATACAATTGTCAAGAATATATGTAGATTAGGTACAATATACATAACATTTGTAGAATTTGACCAAATTTAAGGATACAATTATGAAGGTGTAAGTCCCCCAAAATGGAACAACATATCACAACGAAACCTAAGTGAGTGTCAGAAGGTCACGACCTGACTAACAAAGACTTGAAACATCAAATCCTTATGGATCTTAAAGTCTTTCAAGATGAGTAAAGGTTTGTGATATAAAATTTTATTTGTGTGTATGTGAATAATAACCACATCAACAGAATTGGTGCTAGAAGGAGGGCCAATGGCTTAAATTTGTGTTCCTTCAAAGATCTTGTCAATATTTCACCTCTTGAGCTAAGTGATTGCAAATATCCCTTACCTGAGAACATTTGAATGTATCTTTGCAAAGATCTAGTCTAAACCTTTAAAGTTCACCCTGAATTTTCAAGCTAGCTCATTAACATACTACTAGATCAAGATCTAGTGGTCCTTTGCACAATTTACCTATTGTAAAGCCAAGATCACACTCAACTAGTGCACAACCTAGACCTCATGTCCCTATGATGCCATTAGTCCTTGTACAAGCTCCCATGGCATTCTTTAATGTCGAATCACTATTCATTTTGTAGCATACAATGATTTGTCACAGATTCTAGATAAGTTTTTCTTGAAATATCATCCATATCAAGACGTGGAAGATCACTTGAGAATGTTTAAGGAAGCCTACATTAGAGCAAGGATCCAACATGAAGATGTAGTTTGTAGAGTCTTTCCATACACATTAGGAGAAGAAGCATATAGTTGGTACATGAATTTACCTCAGCACTCCATCACCACCTGGTTACTGATGGAAAATTCCTTCAAAGCTTAGTTTTAAATTCTAATTCATGCAGCAACAATGTACCATCGCTTTACTGAAATCAAGAGAGGTGAAGGTGAATTCATTGCAAATTTCAATGACCACTTCCAGAAATCATATGTAACATCCCGCCCCGCAAACCCTGAAGAGTAAGGTCCAAAAGACGACAAGATAATTTTTTTTTTGACATGAAGTGATAACATACACATAAGATGGTTGTCGATTTGATATGTCAACAACGTTTATGACCAAGTATGGCCAAATGCACAACCCACAGGAGAGGACTAAATCACTCTCTAGAGAAACATTAATAAACTACATTCCTTTTTAAACACCAATTCAAATGTTCCTAATCCCATTTCCAAATATAAACATGAATCCATAAACACCATATTACAAGCGGATCCGATACCCACATCGGAATCCGTAAGCCAAATAAGAGGCAACATCACATATCTTTTCATTACTATAATTTACATCATCTCTCGCAAGAGAGTACAAAATTACATAAAGGAATAAACAAGAATAATGGCATAGCCATGAAAGATACAATAACTAAATGGGTACATGACTGATAAAGTAATAGAAAGAAAGAGAACATGTTCAAGCTGGTGCTCCAAAACCTGTACACCGGTCCCCAATGGTGGTGGCAACGCCTCCCAACCATGTGGACTCAAAAGAGACCACCCCACCGTGCTCGGAGGTAGTCACAAGGCCCAAACTAAAACAAGGCAGTGGTAGGAATAGGAATACTCATAAACACAATATCCAAAAGAACACCACAAGACACAGAGTTCACGTGATCACATCCAAATACATGATTCACGAAGGGCGTAAATAGGGCACCTGATAATCATGCCAATAAAGCACTACTCAGATAGGGAAGGTGAGAAGATAGAGGCAACAAGAAGGAAGTAGCTACCAAATGTACTTAACTCATAGATACAAGCCTTACACCAAACACATAAATCATGCTTCCTCCAATGGGCCTTTAGGTGAGCCCTCTTGCTCAATGCTGCATTGGGAACTATTTCCGTGCCTACCCTAACAACTATACCCAATACCAAAAGGCTCAACATGTAAACAAAAGTGCCGAACAAGCACATGAAGACCCACACTAGGGGGTATTACAAGCAAATAACCACTATATGGCCACAATAGTGAATGCAAGGTAATTCCAGTTAAAGAACGATCTTACAACAAGGACTAAAGCATCGATGAAGAAGGCAAAGTATCACCAAAGGGAGAAAATAACAACTCCAAGATGAGGGTAGGACATTACCTCTCCATCCCCCTTGTATAGGCAAGTATCTAAGCCTCCCAAGAAGGTATGAGGAAGGTAAGCATTCCATTGTTAGTCTCTACTAAATTTTGCTTAAGGATAAAGTGAACAAAGGCACAATTATAAGACTACTACCAACACTGAGATCAAGCATACCCTAGGAGGAATCTTTCAAGGAATATACACATAGGTGCCTATCTCTAGGATTTCATAATCACTTAATTAACTTTCATCATGCAAGTGAAATAGAAAGAATACTATAGGAGGGAAACCAAAGAAGGTTAAGGACAAAAATGAAATAGATCAATATACACCAATACCCATTCCAAACAAATCCATAACTCATAAAGTTTATTGATCAATAACAAAACTCCAAATCCCTAGATAATTATTTCATATCTCAACATGGTTCCTTCTAATGATTCCCAACAAGTAATAATGCTTAATTTATGTAAGGAAATACAACCAAGTTCCTAATTTAGCAACACTATCCCAACTGCTCACTTCCATCCAAGGGCATCGAGATAATTATTACTCAAAATGGCTCATCTCATTAACACATGGGCTAAGTTGATTACTCATCAATAAGAAATTCTCTTTGTTTACATAGACACAATGTGACCATTATCATGTAGCATAGACCTATTAGGATAAAGAGAGAGTCAAACTACATTTTAACAGGACTCTTAGTTGAAAGTTAACATCATTCTCCTTGAGATTATCATGTCCAAAAAATGTTGTCTCACGGATAACAATGATTACAGGAAACACACAACATGGATCTGTTACAGGTCTTATTTTGGTTCCACAACTGGCCATAACTAACCAGTAACCAAAATAAGAACAGCAAAAAGTAAAATAAAATAAAATAAAATAAAATATTTAAAAAAACACAGCCATATGAAAACAAGACTTTCCACTAGCCCACAAATGGCTGTCCACAGTACAGAGAAATTAGATCTCTATCATGAATTAACTTTTTCATGCTAATCATAAGAAAATTTTCAACTTTTTAAAAGAATTTTCTATTCACATAAGATATCTCTCCCTGTATATATATAATAATCTGACTGACATTACCACCTATCCACAATTGATAAAACTTCGTTTCAGGCAGTGCATTTCGTGGATCTACTGTTCACAAATTTCAAGTTCCTCTGTGCTTTGTGTAGCTTTAGTGTGATGGATTTATTACTTTATTTAGATTCATAGAACCACACAGAAAATGGCCATAAAATATTACTAAATTCTAAAGACTGCATCTGTAGGTGAAAATTTTGGCTGGCTGTGGAGTTTTTTAGAGTTCAAATAATTTATCAAATATGCGTTTGTTTTTATAGTTTCTTATCTCTAGTTCTCAGACAGACGGAACAATTAAAATTTTAGGGAAAGATCTATTATAAAATTTAATCCCTACACCAATTTTCATTCTCTACACAGACGGAGCAATTAAAATTTTAGGGAAAGATCTATTATAAAATTTAATCCCTACACCAGTTGTCATTCTAATAATGCAGAGATGCAGAGACTATTTTACATTTTGAAACCATAGAGATTTAGATGAAATATATCCATCAGACAAAAGAGAAAACAAAAGACTGCATAAAATACCAGCAGAGAAATTGTATTAAGGTTTTTTAATGGCAAGAAGCACGCCTTTTGTTTTGAAAGCAAAGATGTAGCCAGCCTAACGGGGAGTCTTTAGATCTATCCAAGTCCAACCCTTTCACGCCGCACAAAATTAATCTTAATTGTGGCTGAGCGCACTCTCCTTCAGCGCACCTCAAATCTAGCAATTTGATATGCTCCCCGGGTGATTCGCACTCCCCTCTCTGCCTCTGTTCTCTCCCCTCCATTATCTCCACCTCCCTTATTTTTTTTTTTCCTTTGTTCTCTTCCCCAATCTACAGTCGAAGTCCTCTCTCTTCTTCACCCCCTTCCATAATCTCTACTTATCTTCTGCCGTGAGGAAAATCTTTTCACCGCCTATCCAATTGCTACCTCACATCGCAGATATTTCTTGCTGCATTAAAAAACTCTCACATGCTTTTCCCCCGGGCCGTCCACTATGGCAAGATAATATTTAAACGATCTCTTACTTTCTGAGATCTTTTCCTTCCATTAACCGACACCCAAGATATTTCTCCCCTCAGTGTCCAGCACACCTTCCATCCATATGCTATGGCCCACAAATATTAGTAAATCTCTTTGGTGCGATTAGGTATGGTGTGAAGCAGCTGATGTAGAAGGGAGTGGCAGACTAAGCATTAGGTCCCACCAATCACTTAAATCTCACTGCCAATCTGAGAGGGTCGTTACATCCTACCCCCCTAGGATTAGGCTTACTCCTGGAAGCCTGCAAGGGCTAAGATGTAGCCAAAGCACACACTAGACCATGAAACTTGATAGAATAATAAAAATTAGGTTATCACATGCACAATTATATGCAATCAGTCTGAGAACATTGGTAAGGAATAGGCGAGGCACTCATTCCTACAAAATATACATTAGCATAAAACAATTTTCTCCAATCAAAATAAGGAATGATTCCAAGGAAACCACATCAAACAATCAATGGAAAGGAGAAAAGTCTCAACCACTGCACTTGCAAACTACACATGATCATAAGGGCAATCCAGACATTACCGCTAGGTAACCGGATGATAAGACAACAACACAAGAACACTACAGTGGCAATGTACTGTGCCTTGGGTAGGGAACAGGGCCTGTGACTATCTCCAGTAACCACCATCGGGGAATATAAGAGTACGCTCAGGCCTGTGAATCCAGGCGGAGTCGATACTCAATACTTGCAACACTCCAAGCACACGTCAAAGCACATGTGCATATAAGATACCTCATAGCTGAAGCAACAGTAAGCATGTATCCCAGTATGATAACCAATCATGTCAACATCATAATAATATCAGAATTCATCAAGGAAAAGAAACAACCATCAATTTGCACATATATACCAGCATAAACCACATAATTTCCTCATAATTTGTAGCAAAATGCACTTTTAATATACAAAATTTCCAGTTCTTTAACTTTTCATATGCAGCTATGTATAAAATGGAGCACACATACACACATATACATAATTGCAACCTTTGATTTCATAACATACATGGCATCTCTTTACATATAAAGCAATATTTTGTCACTTTTCAAGGCATAATGATGCAAATTTTGTTCTCTTCTATATTTTAATATGCAACTACATATATGACAAGTGTACAACTCACATATACATACATACTCATTCACATCACAAGGCTACATAGAAGTTCATGTGGATGTCGTAGTACCATCCCTATCCAAAGTAACCATGAGTCCATAACCAATAACCATGTCCAAAATCCATATCCATGTGTCTTGATGGCATTGACCAACTAGTGAGCCTTTTCATACAAGCCACAATGACATATCTCTTGTTTGTGTAAGGGTTTTAGCCTCCAAGAGATAGTCAAACAATAGGAAAGTAGTGAATTAGAGCTTAGAACAGCTCACACATACCCCCATCCTCAAGGGTTTCCCTACGTCTACTTCCTCATATACACTCAAACGGGTGGATATCACCATACCTGATGAGGAATCACATCACAACAAAAGACTAGCATTCAAAAACATAAAGGTCAATGAGTTTAGCCACCAAAATATAAATAAGAAAGAGTAAATCTCAATTTCAACAATAAGGTAAGAAAATGCGCATAGTTTCAACAATAAATCAAATGTAACCACAAGAGTTGCATGTCAAAGAAAATCATCCATGGCTAAACCAATACAAGCAAGATAACCAAAGTACTGGTCTGCACAAACAAAGTAAAAATCACCAATAACTGAAAAGAAGATTCACAATCTTTGAAATATACACATTACAACACCATGTGACTATCGCTAGTCACCACACGAGGAAGGAGGAAAACAAGCGTGACTGTCTCAACAGTCCTTCATGTGGGTGTGGACTACTCATGCAACCCTCACAAGGAAAAGTAATGTGCCGGCCACCCAGGTCACATACCTCATCTGGCGCGACCGCGCATGGTATACGCCAAGCGAAAAAAGCACACAATAGCCGTATACCGCATGGCAATGTCCTACTCAGAGGAACATCCCACATAGTGTGTACCCACGGAGAAAGCAGTGCGGAAACACACCGAGCCAGAGGTGCACATGGCTAGATTCCACTCACATGCCAACCGATCAGAATCGAGGCCCTCTTGAGCGAACCCTCTACTCTGTGCGAGCAACCACTCCTCTCTACACAAGTAGGAACACAACATCTATACTACGCCTTCATGCATCTATGTACGTGGCATCATGTCCTCGAGCTCGGCTCGCTACCATCAGCGACATGGCATCCTCACCAGCACTATGTCAGAACACTAGTGGGGGGTGGCATCATATCTAAAACAATCACATCAGGGTAAGATCATAGCTGTCATAGGTGCTCATACCACAGCTAATATCATCCTCAAGAACTATGCAGAGTAGGCTAACACTGTATGAACCAAGTATCTGGTCCATTAATAAGGGGAAGTAGTGAGTACTTTCCGGGGAGGTTGAAATGATTGCTGTCATTTCGCACCGCCATTATGCGTACGCCATGCAATTCCCTCCCAAGGAACTTTGTTGCTTCTACTACCCTCCACATATTGACCTATCAACAACCCTTAGGTTGGCAGTCAATAAGGTGACAACAAAAAAACACATGCATGGTATGGTTTTCTCCCATACACGTAATCCAAACATATCCTCCATGGATGGGTACGCAGTATCACCATCCCATGGGTACACATCTCAAGTACAGGTTAATCACAACACTCAACAAGAATACATCAATGGATGTTCACAACAAGGATAATGCAAACATGATTTCTCTTACCCAGGCATAACCATAGCCCACAAATGACTAAACAACATGATGCAAATATACACTTTACCCAAAAAAAATAAGTACTCCCAAACTTCCAAAATAATTTTCTCTTTTCACAAGGGCAACTCATTTACCCATAACATCGTAGGTTCACTAGAAATTCTATCAACATAACACAATGGTGCATGAACATGTATAACATCATCACTATCACTTTTATCTTAATGCATAAACATAAGTAACATTTCACAAAAAAAATAAAAAAATTAAATGCTCATAATAATAATGAAATGGGTTTGTTTAAGGAACTCCAATCCATTCCTCATGTTCACAACCATACATATAATCTTAAGTAACCATGGCTATGTCAAGGCACGCAATAGCTCATCAAGCAAGATATGCAACATTCCTACTACCCTACATGCATTAGTTTTTAGTTTGCATTAAATACAAGAATTCACCTATAAGATCCCATTCAAGTCCACAATGCAAGGGAGAAAATCAGTTTTCAACAACAAGATATATCCACTAAGCAATTACTGTTCTCATGTATACTTGTTGAGTAAGGAGGCACTAATAAGCATGTAATCAGCTTCAATGCATAACCATAACAAATATCAAGTCTCCTTCACTAATTCTTTTACTTATTGCAACTTTAACATACTAATTAAATCCATATGCCATCAATCTAACATCTTGTCAACCAATAACAACTGAAAAGAGGAGAGAAAGATAGATTTCATCTCAAGTAAAGACATTACATGCCATCCAATATTCATCATATGTAAACATGAAAATTCTACTAAGGGATAGTTTAAGGCACCATTAGTATTCCAATGACTTCAATATGTTATCAAGGGTGATAAATGGTAGCAACTCAAGCACATTAAGAGGTTATAAGAAAAATCAGAAATCATCCAATACTTACAAAAGAGCATGGAACAATCAAACTAATTTGTCCACATCTACAAACAACTACATCCTACCATCCTTTACATCTATAATACAAAGCTTACAAGAGTAGTCCAAACAAGGGTATTTAGGCAATCTAAGTTACCTTTAACCAACAAACATATAGGACACAACACTCTAGTCCCACTGAGTAAGGTAACACCAAGGATGCTATTTCCTCCACGATTTCTAAGAATGGGGTTGTAACTTAACCCACTAATGCCATGCTAAGGCATGAAAGCAATCAAGACTATAAAGACAAATAACAAGCTCACGCCACACATGCCAAATACAACGAAACATAGAAGGCTCAAGTATGCTAGAGCTCCCAGTGTGTGAACATGGGCTTTGATACCAAATGTAACATCCCGCTCCACGAACCCCGAAGGGTAAGGGCCAAAAGACGACAAGATAATTTTTTTTTGACATGAAGTGATAACATACACATAAGATGGTTGTCGATTCGATATGTTGACAACGTTTATGACCAAGTATGGCCAAATGCACAACCCACAGGAGAGGACTAAATCACTCTCCAGAGAAACATTAATAAACTACATTCCTTTTTAAACACCAATTCAAATGTTCCTAATCCCATTTCCAAATATAAACATGAATCCATAAACACCATATTACAAGCGGATCCGATACCCACACCGGAATCTGTAAGTCAAATAAGAGGCAACATCACATATCTTTTCATTACTATAATTTACATCATCTCTTGCAAGAGAGTACAAAATTACATAAAGGAATAAACAAGAATAATGGCATAGCCATGAAAGATACAATAACTAAATGGGTACATGACTGATAAAGTAACAGAAAGAAAGAGAACATGTTCAAGCTGGTGCTCCAAAACCTGTACACCGGTCCCCAATGGTGGTGGCAATGCCTCCCAACCATGTGGACTCAAAAGAGACCACCCCACCATGCTCAGAGGTAGTCACAAGGCCCAAACTAAAACAAGGCAGTGGTAGGAATAGGAATACTCATAAACATAATATCCAAAAGAACACCACAAGACACAGAGTTCACGTGATCACATCCAAGTACATGATTCACGAAGGGCATAAATAGGGCACCTGATAATCATGCCAATAAAGCACTACTCAGATAGGGAAGGTGAGAAGATAGGGGCAGCAAGAAGGAAGTAGCTAACAAATGTACTTAACTCATAGATACAAGCCTTGCACCAAACACATAAATCATGCTTCCTCCAATGGGCCTTCAGGTGAGCCCTCTTGCTCAATGCCGCATTGGGATCTATTTCCGTGCCTACCCTAACAACTATACCCAATACCAAAAGGCTCAACATATAAACAAAAGTGCCGAACAAGCACATGAAGACCCACACTAGGAGGTATTACAAGCAAATAACCACTATATGGCCACAATAGTGAATGCAAGGCAATTCCAGTTAAAGAACAATCTTACAACAAGGACTAAAGCATTGATGAAGAAGGCAAAGGATCACCAAAGGGAGAAAATAACAACTCCAAGATGAGGGTAGGACATTACCTCTCCATCCCCCTTGTATAGGCAAGCATCTAAGCCTCCCAAGAAGGTATGAGGAAGGTAAGCATTCCATTGTTAGTCTCTACTAAATTTTGCTTAAGGATAAAGTGAACAAAGGCACAATTATAAGACCAATACCAACACTGAGATCAAGCATACCCTAGGAGGAATCTTTCAAGGAATATACACATAGGTGCCTATCTCTAGGATTTCATAATCACTTAATTAACTTTCATCATGCAAGTGAAATAGAAAGAATACTATAGGAGGGAAACCAAAGAAGGGTTAAGGACAAAAATGAAATAGATCAATATATACCAATACCCATTCCAAACAAATCCATAACTCATAAAGTTTATTGATCAATAACAAAACTCCAAATCCCTAGATAATTATTTCATATCTCAACATGGTTCCTTCTAATGATTCCCAACAAGTAATAATGCTTAATTTATGTAAGGAAATACAACCAAGTTCCTAATTTAGCAACACTATCCCAACTGCTCACTTCCATCCAAGGGCATCGAGATAATTATTACTCAAAATGGCTCATCTCATTAACACATGGGCTAAGTTGATTACTCATCAATAAGAAATTCTCTTTGTTTACATAGACACAATGTGACCATTATCATGTAGCATAGACCTATTAGGATAAATAGAGAGTCAAACTACATTTTAATAGGACTCTTAGTTGAAAGTTAACATCATTCTCCTTGAGATTATCATGTCCAAAAAATGTTGTCTCACGGATAACAATGATTACAGGAAACACACAACATGGATCTGTTACAGGTCTTATTTTGGTTCCACAACTGGCCATAACTAACCAGTAACCAAAATAAGAACAGCAAAAAGTAAAATAAAATAAAATATTTAAAAAAACACAGCCATATGAAAACAAGACTTTCCACTAGCCCACAAATGGCTGTCCACAGTACAGAGAAATTAGATCTCTATCATGAATTAACTTTTTCATGCTAATCATAAGAAAATTTTCAACTTTTTAAAAGAATTTTCTGTTCACATAAGATATCTCTCCCTGTATATATATAATAATTTGACTGACATTACCACCTATCCACAATTGATAAAACTTCGTTTTAGACAGTGCATTTCGTGGATATACCGTTCACAATTTCCAAGTTCCTCTGTGCTTTGTGTAGCTTTAGTGTGATGGCTTTATTACTTTATTTAGATTCATAAAACCACACAGAAAATGGCCATAAAATATTACTAAATTCTAAAGACTGCATCTGTAGGTGAAAATTTTGGCTGGCTATGGAGTTTTTTAGAGTTCAAATAATTTTTCAAATATGTGTTTGTTTTCATAGTTTCTTATCTCCAGTTCTCAGACAGACGGAACAATTAAAATTTTAGGGAAAGATCTATTATAAAATTTAATCCCTACACCAATTTTCATTCTCTACACAGACGGAGCAATTAAAATTTTAGGGAAAGATCTATTATAAAATTTAATCCCTACACCAATTGTCATTCTAATAATGCAGAGATGCAGAGACTATTTTACATTTTGAAACCATAGAGATTTAGATGAAATATATCCATCAGACAAAAGAGAAAACAAAAGACTACATAAAATACCAGCAGAGAAATTGTATTAAGGTTTTTTAATGGCAAGAAGCATGCCTTTCATTTTGAAAGCAAAGATGCAGCTAGCCTAACGGGGAGTCTTCAGATCTGTCCAAGTCCAACCCTTTCACGCTGCACAAAATTAATCTTAATTGCGGCTGAGTGCACTCTCCTTCAGCGCACCTCAAATCTAGTAATTTGATATGCTCCCCGGGTGATTTGCACTCCCCTCTCTGCCTCTGTTCTCTGCCCTCCGTTATCTCCACCTCCCTTATTTTTTTTCTTTTTCCTTCATTCTCTTCCCCAATCTACAGTTGAAGTCCTCTCTCTTCTTCACCCCCTTCCATAATCTCTACTTATCTTCTGCCGTGAGGAAAATCTTTTCACCGCCTATCCAATTGCTTACCTCACATCACAGATATTTCTTGCTGCATTAAAAAACTCTCACATGCTTTTCCCCCGGGCCGTCCACTATGGCAAGATAATATTTAAAAGATCTCTTACTTTCTCAGATCTTTTCCTTCCATTAACCGACACCCAAGATATTTCTTCCCTCAGTGTCCAGCACACCTTCCATCCATATGCTATGGCCCACGAATATCAGTAAATCTCTTTGGTGCGGTTAGGTATGGTGTGAAGCAGCTGATGTAGAAGGGAGTGGTAGACTAAGCATTAGGTCCCACCAATCACTTAAATCTCACTGCCAATCAGAGAGGGTCGTTACATCATATTCTAAGTTAACAACTCCGTATAATATTGTAGAAGATGTGGCTATGCTAGTCTATTACTCTGCTCTAGATCCTTTGATGACCATGTTTGTGAGGAGAGCAAATCCTGTTGTTGTGACATTATCTGGTGCTTATGCAAAGGTAGTCAATGTAAATATAGAGATTAAACAAGTAGGTCATGGTCTTTTGCCAAGTATAGGACCTCTAGCTGTGTTCAACTAGATGCAACAGATTAATGGAGAAATGATGAATCACACACCATTGATGAATCCATTACAAGTTCTCCCAATTAATGTGATCCCTCCACAAGGAAATCATCAGATGATTATGCATCCTGGACCTGCTCCTGTTGAGACAAGACCAAATAGAAGCAACAATTCATTCTTCCTTCCTGCTCAGGATAATACAGTAGCTAAAGTCTAGGAGGAAAAGGAAGATGTCAAGGAGATTACAACTCAACTAAAGAGGTTGACTGCAAAAGTAACTCACTTAAGGAATCAAAACTTTTATTCTCAGAATAATGCTCAAAATGTGTAGAACAGAGGATATAATGACTGAGGTTACAATAATAATGCTCTACAACCTCCAAGAGTTTGGAACACTAGATTGAATAACGAAAGTTTACCGTCACCTCTAGATAATCAGGTTTCTGCTAAACCTAAGAAAACAACTAGATTCAACCTAGCTAAGGATGCGTTGAACAATTGGTGCCAAATTCACAACACGGGCACTCGTGTTGAGCTGGATTGTTTGCATTTCAGGATAGATTCTAGCATATTCCAAGCTGAAGTGCATAATACAGAAAGGGAGACAAGCTCATCTGAAGGTAATGAACTCATTCCTTTAGGATATGAATCCGCCATGGTATTAGAAAGTTCCTTATTCCCAGGAGAAGAAGCGAATACAATACATGAAAATTATACTCTCATATGTGAAGAATCAACCTTACTTTTTGAGGATTACACTTTCCCATTCGAGAAGGATAATGAACCATAGCAAGAAGTGGATGAAGTCCATGCCTACTAGCAATTCCAAAGAGGACACAATTACAACCTCCGAAACAATAGTAATTGGCTACCTAGACCTTTAACCAGCTTTGTCCCCACCAAATAATTTCAACACCCCTTCGGATACAACTACCAACAATACTCCAGCACCTCCAAAGGTCCATCAACAACACTTCACATCATCATCCACTCTGGCCAAAGGTATGAATGAACTTTCTGAGTCTGATAAGTTAGTCACTTACTTAACCGAGGAGATTAAGAAGATCAAGTTCAGTTTATCCTTATCAGAACTACTTAAGACTCCAGTCATAAAGAAAGCTTTCCTTAAGTCTTTAGAGGAGCCTACATTGAAAGAGAATATCCCTAGCAATATTCAGACTAGAGATCCTCCACAAAAGGATATTCCATTCAAGCCTAAGGAATTAGGCCAAGTCCATGCTACAGATGCACAAGTGACACTTTACCAAGGAAAGACTGAGTCCCCTCCTTTTCTCCTCACCTTGAGGATATTTGGCAAGAACTTGCATAATTGTCTAGTAGACTTCGGAGCATCTACCAATGTCATGCTCCTGTCAGTATGCCAAGTTTTAGGTCTCTCACCTACTAAATCATTAAAGAAGGTCACCCAATTAGATAAGTCTGAAGTTAGCGTTTATAGGTGAACTAACTCATATCCACATGTAATTGGTGTCAGATCCTAGGGTTCAACATTTCATTGGCATCCAGGTAATTGACATCCCTGATACTTACAGTATGTTACCAAGTAGGGAGTTGGTCCAAAATATTGAATGGATACATGTGGCTACAAAATTTTTGCATATGTGGTTACCATGGAGAGGTATACCTAACCAGATTCATATAGAGGTTGAGCTAAGGATGAAGCATATGATTACTAAATATCATCAGAATAATGAAGTACTGTATACAAGAGTAGAACAAGGGGTATACCAAGTTGATCTTCTAGACATCACAGTGGAGGAAGTATTGATGTGTAATTATACACATGAAAGCAATGAAATGAACCAAATCACACCAGGAACTCATATCTTGGTGGAATCTAATCATGAAACATCAGATGAAGATGGAGGGAGTAGCCTAAATAAATTTGAAAGGCACTTGTCTAAGGAGATCCAAATGTATAGACTATAGGGGATTCCACTCATACATACTTTGCTGAAGGGATGGTGCAGGTTGCACATACTTCACATTCCATGACTACATGTGCACTGTGTCTAGATTTGATTGACAGAAAGGAATTCTTGTATAGGTGGCAAACCAGATTTTCCAAGTGAAGTCCTTGAGAATAACAAAATTTGAAGATGATTAAACAAGCCATCTATTACTAAATCAGGTCCCTGGGATGTAGAGAAATGAGTTAGAGATGATTAAGTTAGCTCTAGTGGATGTCCCAATGATATAAATCATAGTCTCAGACACCAAAATTATTGGGAATACAATTGGCACAGATGTTCAATCAAATAACATCTAGATGCATGAATGTCCATATGTTCCTTTGCCTCTGGAGCAGAAGATGTCCATACAATGTGAACCACCTAAATTGAGATGGATTGCTAAAGGAAGCACCTCCAGGGCCAAGAGAAAGAAAGGTCATAACAAGGGTCCTCCTAATGACAAGCCATGGGTACTAAGGTTTGATGGATCCAAATCCAAGCAAGGTGCTGGATTTGGGATTGACCTCATCAAACCTCAAGGGAAATCATTCCTAGTGACATATAGGTTGCAGTTCCGCTGCACTAATAATGTGGCAGAATATGAGGCCTTGATTCGTGTCCTACTATTTGTATTGAAGAAGAAGGTTAAAGTCCTTCATGTCTTTAGAGATTCTAAATTGGTAGTTAAGTAGGTAAGGAAGCAGTATTCCTGCAACTACAAACGTTAATTCAACTATAGACAGAGTCTGGGACTTGATAGAGGGTTTTGAAGCCTTCAACATCACACACGTACTAAGAAAGCTCAATCATCAATCTGATGCTTTGGCCATAGTGGCCAGTACATTGGAACCATTAACGATACCTGAGATGAAGTGATTTTTAGTTGAGTTAGTGTCAACTCCATCAGTTTCGGATAATGTCACTAACTTTCAAGTTTTTTGAGGATGATCAACATATCCTAGACTTCATTGCTAATAGGGATGTCTTCAAAGCTTAGGTGATAGATGAGCATAACCAAGAAGATCAAGCATGGGACAAAGAGTCCATTATTGACCTGTAGGATAACAAGATCCTTAAAGGAATGATCGAGTTGGAAAGATTATTTGATCTAGATGGTATCATGAAACAAAAGGATCTCCCTAATGCAGATGGAGGAGATTACAAACCCGTCAATCTAAGTGAAAATCTAGAGGCTAGAAAGGTCTTGATCGACAAAGTATGCACTTCCTCTGAACAAGATGTGATTGCTCAGGCTTTGAAGGATTACATGCATGTGATCGCCTAGACATATGATGTACTTAAGACATATGATACCACCATCATCACGCATACCATTCCATTGAAGCCGAATGTGAAGCCATTTAGTAAATGCCTTATTGGAACCTTTGATATTTGAAGAAGTTTAGAAGTTGTTAGCTGCAAGGGTCATATTCCCTATCAGGTACTCTACATGGGTTGCCAATTTAATCCAAGTAAGAAAGAACAACGAAGATATCCGGTTATGTCTAGACTTCTGGAATCTCAATAAGGTGTCAGAAAAGGATAATTATCCTCTCCCTTCCCTAGATGAGGTGCTTCAAATGGTCAATGGAGCTCAAATGATGTATTTTTTGGATAGTTTCTCTGGATATAATCAAGTCGTGGTAGAAAGATAGACCGGTTGAAGACCGCCTTCACCACGAAATGGGGAATCTTCACCTATAGAAGGATGCCATTCGGCCTGATCAATGTTGGTGCAACATTCCAACATGCCATGGACATAGCCTTTTGAGGTCTAGTGGGCCAATGCATCATCATATACATGGATGACTTGACAGTATTTTCTAAAGTCAGAGGAGATCACATAGGTGATCTGTGAAGGTTATTACAAAGATGTGAACAGTATGGCATCTCGCTCAATCTTAAGAAGTGCATTTTCAATGTCACTACTGGAAAATTGTTAGGACACCTAGTGTCCAAGAATGGGATATTCATTGACTCAAACTGGGTTAATTCCATCATGAAGCTCCAGTTGCCTGGGAGTAAAAAGGAATTGTTATCATACTTTGACAAGATCGATTTCATCAGAAAATTCATAGCAGGTTTCACCGAAATAGTAAGGCCACTTAATGCTTGCTGAAGAAAGACACCAAGATAGAATAGATGTAAAAAGCCAAAGCAACATTTGAAGATATCAAGAAAGCAATCACTGATGCTCTAGTACTGAACAACCTTGATTACACAAAGGCATTCTACATATACCTGTTTGCCTCAAATCATAAATGCACCGCTGTGCTAACGTAAAGGAATGATATAAAGGATTGGAAGCCCATTGCTTTCATGAGTAGTCCATTTAAGGATGAAGAATTGAAGTATCTAGATGTTGAGCGACATACTCTAGCCTTAGTCTGGGCAGTCAAGAAGTTTCAACACTATATCTTAAGGATCAGAGTAATCACTGTCATGCCAGATTTATCTATCAAGATGTTGCTAATGCAAAACGAGCTAGGAGAAAAGTGAGCTAAATGGATAATGGTTCTACAGGAATATGACATGGACATCACTCCAATGAAACTAGTTAGAGGCTAAGCTCTAATGTAGATGATTGCTGAGATGGATCCTAATCTAATTAGCCAGCAGTATGCAGTTGATTCTGGTGTACAAGAAGATTGGTATTCAAACATTAGACATATCCTGGTCACAAGAAGATGTCCATCCAATTTAAAAGCATCCCAAAGAAGAGCTCTAAGGATCAAAGCTCAAAGTTATATGATTAAGGGAGGAATCCTCTTCATAAGAAATCACAAAGGCATATATCTCAGATACCTCAATAAACAAGAACCAACCAAAGTCTTGTGAGAATTGCATGATAAATTTGAAACAACTCATGGATCTCATCCAGCCACAACACATAAGATCCTTAGATTTGGATACTATTGGCCTACAATCTTTAACGACACAACTGACCATATCAGGCATTGCCATACATGTCAAGTAGCTACTAATAGAGAAATATATGCAGATCAGCCACTATAACCCATTATGGATGTTACATCCCTAATTTTGGCTTGTTTTTACTTTTCACTTTTACATGGATAGAAGTGAATCTATGGATAAGTATTTTGACGTTGGGTTAAATGTCATTGGAAAATATTGATTTTATGGAATATCAATTATGTGATTAAATGCAATGCATATGATGTAATGATGTAGTAATTTATGTTATGAGAATTTGATTTATTATTCATAAGGTTTATGAATGGACTAATGATGCACTGATCATGATTTGGTGAATTGTAAGTAATATGCAGGAAAATAGGTTTTTGATGACTCTCTGAGAAAGAGAGAGAGAGAGAGTATCTTCTGAGGAGAGGAGAATAGATCTTGGGTTACAAATGATCATTTGCCAAATGAGTATAATGTTCAAATAGTTAAATAAATCTAGTCGATTGAGGTAAGTCACGTTTTATTGGCTAATTCTTGAACCATCTCGACAGGCTATCAATGTCTTTTAGATTCCTATTTGAGTTAGTTGTGTGTCAACCTTGTCATTTTTGTGAAAACGATGTGGTTGAGAAATAATGTTAGTCATCTGCAACTAGCATGACCTCTCGTCGATCACATCATAAATAGTTTTCATTTGCATCGTCAAAACATAGATGGTTTAACTATTGTCATGATTATAGTTTAAACATCGCATGAACGCTCATGTCAAGCTTAATCGACATGATATAGTGTTATACGTGAAGGGGAGACTAGCTCGACCCAAGCACGTTATATATGTAAGTTTACGTAAAAACATCTTCATTAATGCTATTAATAGTATTATCATCGTACTTTGATCATTATTTCACATAAAACTTTAGTGATCATTTGAGATGGTCATCGAAGTAATATTCACCACCTTCTCTATTATCATGTCTATCTATTCTTTTCTTGAGATGTATTAATGAGGGAATCTTTAAACATTTATGAGGCAATTACTACCTCATTGTCCTCTTAACCATTCATGCCTATCCATTGGAGAAGTCCATGATCTAGAAGTAGCTTTTTAAACCTTTAGATAGTGGTTGAGGTGGGCATAAATGGGGGAGTTTATAACGACTTTGAGTAGTGGTTTTAATTAATCAAGAGATACTTAAACAATGTCACGAGTCAAAATTTATTAGATAGTCAGACTTTATGAGGAGAGTGCTATGTAATACCATGTATCCCCTCATGTCAGCATGCTTGAGCCACAAGTTTTCTTAAGTGGAGTTTCAAAGATCTAAAAGGAATATGTTTCAACTATAACATAGTGGAGTCTTAACGACTATGAGACGTGGGGAATAGGGAAATGACTCATAGCTGAGTTGTGTAGAATGTTTTAAATAGAATGACTTTCTTAAGAGTGGGACACAGGAAAAGATCATAGGAAAACACGTAAGGAAATCTATAGGGCTGTAGCAAATGGGTAGAGTCGAGGGCGGATTGGAGAGTATTGTAATTGGCAAGGAAGCCAAAGTCTAGCTGTTGGCGATGAGTAGAGCTCTTAGTATCGAGCTTAATTTGTCGTGAATCTTTTGGAAGAGGTCTAGAAACTAGGTTTTTACCCTCTTTCAAAATATTTCCATAATCTTGATATTTGATTTATATATTAGTTTTATTCAATTTGTGAAACATTGTTATGGTCGACAACATTAGAGATTATAGTGGCTAAAGCTTAAATGTTTTGCAAGATTCGTTAGCTTTGAATAATGGTTTTCATTGTGTTATGAGTTGCATTTCAACTGGCAGGAAATCTTTATTGTTGTTTATTTCGAAATGTTGGTATAATGGTGGAAAACATATACTATGATTTATGTCAGGAATACCTCTATTAGAACGGTAGTTATATATATATATATATTTGTCATATTGATGAAGTTTAGAGTATTTCTTTTAATTATTATTCATACGTTCTTATATCTGATTGTGTTGTAAAGTGAAAAATCTGTTCTCATATATAATGAGAAATGTCTACATTCATATTACTATTTTGATTACCTCCTTTGGAGCAGAGAAAACATAACAGATTTATGTTTGTGTAGGATTCTTATTATATAGAATTTAAACTATCTAGTTATCTTATCCTAGAACTCTTTTTGAACAATATAGTCAATACATACTACGCCAGTTATATGGCTCTTTATATAATGAATTCATTTGATATAGTTATTCAGAGGTTATTATATTCATTTTTATGATTGAGACACCTAGTGTTTTATTGAAACCATGCAGTTAGTGTTGTAGAACAACTAGCAAAATAATAGGTTGAGTGGTGCAAATAGACAGTCATTTTATTATTGTGTATATGGTTACTAGGGATATTTATATATTACTTTATGTAAGAAACAACCCTGACCGTAAAGATAAGATTATATATATATATATATATATATATATATATATATATATATATATATTTATATATTACTTTATGTAAGAAACAACCCTGACCGTAAAGAAAAGATTATATATATATATATATATATATATATACTTGTTTAATTGTAATGTTTGATAACAAATCAATTTTAGTCAACAGTCTAGACTCTTATGAACAATAGGGTTGTTGTAATGATGATTTGATTGCAAAGGGTTATAGCCTGTTATAAAGGATTGAATGATTTTAGTTGTCATAACATTGGAAAACAATTTTCTACTTAGTCAAAAGTTGAGATATTAAGAATGACCTCATAGTCATAATAGGACCAAGAGGATAATCCTTTGGTTTATTAAGTTATTACTATAAGAACATATATATTGTTATTTTGAGGGATAGGGAGGACAAAGCCTAAACTTAACACCTTAGGGTATTTTTATACTAAAATAATTGTGACCATTATAGAGATCAAGATTGAAGGGGCAAGTTCCCTAATGTTGATTATTTATTCTTGCTAATTGGATAAGAAATATTTACCTAATCAACCATGCCTAATCTTGGTAAGGTGACCTTCATAGTTGTTATAAATCAACTTAAGTTCTTGAGTATCGATAAGTTTTGGATCTCAGGTATTGCAATGATGCAATGAGAATTATCATATAGAGAGATAATCCATAAGGTTTATGGAACATTGATAGTGTTCGTAAACTTGTCTAAGTTGGGAAGACTAAAATATTGAAGTTGTCAAGACTTTATAGTAAAACATAGTTGACCAAGTCAAACTGTAGGAATATAATAGTATCCAAGTTGAGTTGGGGTGGGTGAACATTACAACTACATTCATTACGAACATCTTGTCATATTGAATATTTGGCCAAAGTAATGCATACATTTTCTACGTGCATTGTCGATTCACCGTATCTGGATTGCATAACCTTTTGGATTGATCATACTTAGCTAGAGGGTATCTAGGGTTATATGATCGATAGAGTTGTGTAGGATACAACACTAGTACTTAGATGGCGAATTACTGTTGGTCATCTTTGGTCTATTCTCTTCATGAAGGATAAGGCCACTTCCAAATGGAAGATGTGTGGGAGGCCGCCAGTCTGTGGTTGGAGGAAAAGTACTGGGTAGATTCTCTCTCTCTCTCCAACAGAAGACATGCCGAGGCTTGCGATAAAGATGTCAGATTTTTGGATGCAATATACATATGTGACTTGTGTTTATTAAGACTATGTAAAACATTATCTATTGCAGATAATTGTAATTGTAAAGACAAAATCTCATCTTTGTATATTATATCATGTTGTATATTTTAGAAAAGAAATTATATAAATTGTTGTATCTTGATTTTAAGTTAAATAAAAGAAAAAAATTTTCTATATTTTTTACCTTGTATGTTTTATCTCAAGGTAAATATCTATGTTTAGTGCTGTTTAAGAATTTGGATATTACATATGGTATCAGAGCTACCAGGTTTGGCACTAGGGCTTATGAGTCCACTATGCTAACCTATAGTCAACATTATGTAGTCAGCTAATGTTTGAGTTTCTCATGCCAGGATGGTGCATCTTAAGATGACTGCTAGGAAGTCAGTTAACAAGAATGAGTGTTACCTAAAAGCCAAGAAAGAGCATGAAGCCATAATTAAAACCTTTGAGGGAACCAATAATGATAGTGACATATGGTTGAGTGATACGAAAACCCTCAGGAATGCCTTAACTTGAATCAAGTGAGTGAGAAAGGAAAACTTAGAGGCAGCTAAAATGGCAGCTTGGATCATCGATAATTCAACCCTAGTTGATACACCTTTGGTTGGGAGAGACCCTCGCATGCCTCCATCTTTTGAGATCATTATACTTAGGTCTGATAGTGGGTCAGAAGGTTATACACCTCTTGATTATGTATCTGAAAATGAACCAGAGCGATATACTCCTCTTGAACATGACATATGCTTCATTCTATGTATCAATAAAGGATGTAGTTACTCTTGAATAAATTATAATAAAATGAGTTTCTTTTGTACCAAACTATTGTTTGTTTTGAGTTCATTATGTTTTGATTTAATGAGACACATTAAAATCAAGGAACTAATAGATAACTCAATATTCTCAGGTATGAGAAAAATGACAAAAATGGTTCAGACAAGAACAAACCAGGGTGAGAGTCAAGAGGAAAACAACCTGCTAGATAATTCCAAGGACAAGCTGGATCAAATTTTAATCATGCTTGTAGAAACCAAGGAAAGACTTGGTAACTTGTAAAAGAAGGTAAATGATCAAGGAAATTTTGAGGGAGAAAATGAAAATTCTCATGAGGAGAGTGGAGAAAATCATAGAGAGCATAGTAGGAGTAGTGAACTCCAGAAGGAAGCAAGGGATAGGCTGACCTGAGAACTGTTGGATTTAAGGCATACAACTGAGAGGGGGGGGGGGTGAATCAGTTGTATAAAACTTCTTGTTCTTTCAAACACTTGATTCTTCGTTGTTAGTTAACAGCATATCAATTAATCATCCATGAAAGCATAATACATAAACACAAGAGCAGATAAACATCAACACATTGAACACCAAGATTTTGACATGGAAAACCCGGTTAAGGGAAAAACCACGGGGTGATTAACCCAAGGATTATTCTCTGTTAGAAGAATAAGAAAAAGAATGGCACTTGCCAATTAGGGCTCACTGCCCGAGCACACTGCTCACAAAGAGGCCCACTGCCTACAAGGAGACACACTGTCTACAAAGTGATAAGAATCACAATCTTGAACTGGAGAATGACATCTCTACCATGTCCGGATCAGTTCCATTTAAGCCCAAAAACCTCTGCTCTGCCTTTCGCACTTCTCTTCGCTATTCCACACTCATCCACACAATCCACACTTCGAAATGAACTCACAAACCGTTATTTATACAAGACATCGACTTAGGAACAAACATCTAAGTCGGCAAACAACCATAAGAGTATCTACAAGATGAATAACACATCCGGTCGGCCACCACAAGAACATTCACAAGATGAACAACTCATCCGGTCGGCTAAACAGAGCAAGAACTTCATCCAGAAGAATAACTTCAATTCCGGGCTCTACTATCAATGCAAACCAACAACACAACCTCAACATGATCCAAGAACCTTCACAAGCCTGCCTGAATGACCAGGTACATCCGCACTTTCTTTACTTACTGGAATCTCTTCTCTTCCTTATCCGAAACTTCAAGAACACTGTCTGTCGCCACTGTCATAATGCAAGAGGTACTTCTGGACCTCCAAATCATACACAACTTGAGATGGCACATCACAAGGACATCCCAAAGACTCCTTCCAATCCACAGATTAGGATTATACAGTTCCGGACCTCACCGGACCTTTTTGTGATCCTCTGTCACCTTTGAATACTTGCCGAAACCGGTTCTACACCGACAGCCACAACTCCTTCAGATCTTCATGCGGACCTCTGAAATCTTAACTGAAGCATCTCAAGACTCATATCTACAAACCCTTTAATCCGCATCCTCCGGTTCTCAACCTATACAATACATTTGCCTTCTTCTCATCACGGTTCTTCACTGTTCCTGACTGAGGCTAATTTTCTCAATATCCTCAGCACACAGCTCATCCAATCCTTCTTGTCAATGCAATATGAGTATGTTGACATCAATGACAACACTGGCTCACCTCATACTTGCAACAATCTCCCCCTTTGTCATTGATGGCAACATATGATGTGAAAAACCATCAAGACAAGAACTTCTCCTTTCTGTCACAGCTCCCCCTATCAACAACAACTTTTCACATGTCTTCTCTTCCTTTACTGCTCCCCCTTTGATCATCAACCACTTGTTTTTCACATGTCTTCTCTCCCCCTTTGACATCAATGGCAAAGGGCTCATACTTGCAATTCTCATACATCAGAATCATACTAGCTGCTCCCCCTTAGTTGCAGCTCCCCATCATCAATCCGGATCACAAGATATGACTGTGATATCCACCGGACTGATGCACATCAGTGCATCCTAGTTCATCACCGGAGGGGCCATGACCCCTAACTTCTCCCGGAGATATTCAAAAGAGTCCTTGGGAAGAGGTTTAGTAAAGATATCTGCAATCTGATCCTTTGAGGGAACATACTCCAATCTGACTTCTTCCTTGTTCACTTGTTCTCTCAAAAAGTGAAACTTGATAGATATGTGCTTAGTCTTAGAATGCAATACCAGATTCTTAGAAATATTAATTGCACTTGAATTATCACAGAAAATTGTGATAAGCTCCTCATATTCAACTTTAATGTCTCTTAGCATCTGCTTCATCCATAAGATTTGAGTGCAACTACCTGCTGCTGCAATGTATTCTGCTTCAGTTGTAGACAGAGATATTGCATCTTGTTTCTTGCTTAGCCAAGAAACCAATCTCTTCCCCAAAAAGAATGCTCCACCACTAGTGCTCTTCCGGTCATCCACATCTCCTGCCCAATCTGCATCTGTGTAAGCATGAAGAGAGAAATCCAGATCTCTAGGGTACCATAGACCATACTCAACTGTTCCTTTCAGGTACCTAAAAATTCTTTTGATTGCCATAACATGAGATTCTCTAGGATCAGCCTGGAATCTTGCCACAAGACCAACAGCCTGCATTATATCTGGTCTAGTCTGAGTGAGATACAACAATCCACCAATCATTGATCTATACTTTGTTTGATCTGCCTTTGGGGAGTCATCATCTTTGCTCAACTTACATCCGGTTGCCATGGGAGTGTTCATTGGTTTTGAATCTTCCATACCATATTTCCTTAACAATTCTTTCACATATTTGGTCTGAGAAATGAAGATTCCTTTCTTTGTTTGAGTAATTTGCAGACCCAAGAAGAAATTCATTTCACCAAGCATAGACATTTCAAACTCACTTTTCATCTGATTTGCAAAAGTTTTGCACATACTATCTCTTCCTCCAAAAATGATATCATCCACAAACACTTCAACAATCAAAATGTTTTCATGAACAATTTTGAAATATAAGTTACTGTCAGCAGTACCTTTGTTGAATCCAATCTGCACAAGATGCTTATCCAACCTTTCATACCATGCTCTTGGGGCTTGCTTTAGTCCATACAATGCTTTCTTCAACTTGCAGACCATATCATCATTATCAGACAATTGAAATCCATCCGGTTGTTCAATGTAAACTTCTTCTTCCAGATCACCATTTAGGAAAGCAGACTTGACATCCATCTGATATACCTTGAAGTCTTTGAAGGCAGCAAATGCAAGAAATAATCTGACTGCTTCAATTCTTGCCACCGGAGCAAAGGTCTCTTCAAAGTCAATTCCTTCTATTTGAGAGTAGCCTTTGCAGACCAATCTAGCTTTGTTTCTGATAACTTCACCAGTTTCATTCAGTTTGTTCCGGAAGACCCATTTGGTTCCAATCACATTCCTGTCTCTAGGTCTGGGAACAAGATCCCAAGTATGATTTTTCTCAATTTGCATTAATTCATCTTTCATTGCTTTAGTCCAGTTTTCATCATTGCAGGCTTCATTTACTATTTTAGGTTCAATCTTTGAAATCAGACAACATTCATCCTGATTTTGAGCAACATTCCTTCTAGTTTGCACACCTTTGCTTCTGTCACCTATGATCTGATCTTCAGAGTGGTTTAGTCTTATATACCTTGGAATTTTGGGAATATCCTGCACTGTTGCTCCTTGATCAGGTTCATTCTGACCTATTTCTTCTTCCTGATTTACTGGATCAAGTTGATTCTGACTTACCGGAGGGGATTGAGTCCCTTGAACCTGAACACCATCTTGATCATCTTCATCAAACTCATAAAATCTTGAAGGCTTCTCAATTCCTTCATCAACTTTCACATTGGTGCTTTCTATCATCTTCCTCAATCTCTTATTGTAACACCGGTATGCTTTGCTTTGAGTGGAGTAGCCCAAGAAAATTCCTTCATCACTTCTAGCATCAAACTTTCCTAGATCTTCATCTCTTTTAATATAACACTTGCTACCAAATACTCTGAAATATTTCACAGTAGGAGTGATGCCAAACCAGAGTTCATAGGGGGTCTTACCGGTGTTGTTTCTGATTTGAACTCGATTGAGAGTGTAGACTGCAGTGCTGATAGCTTCTTTCCAAAACATCTGAGGAACATTTTCTTCCAACATCATTGTCCTGGCAGCTTCCTGGATGGTCCGGTTCTTTCTTTCAACTACTCCATTCTGCTGTGGAGTCCTAGGAGCAGACAATTGTCTCCTTATACCCTGCTTCTCACAAAAGTCAATGAACTCACCAGATGTAAATTCACCACCTCTATCAGACCTTAGACACTTTAGTTTCAATCCGGTTTCATTCTCTACCATAGCTTTGAAGATTTTGAACTTCTCAAATGCTTCTGATTTTTCTTTTAGAAAGGTAACCCACATCATCCGGGAATGATCATCAATTAACAACATGAAATATCTATCACCTTGCAGACTCTTGATTCTTGTCGGACCACAGAGATCAGTATGTACTAATTCCAACAATCCGGTAGAAGACTGATTTTTGCTTTTGAAAGAGACTCTGCTCTGTTTACCTAGCTGACATTCTTTGCACAAACTATTTGTAGGTTTCACCAATTTTGGAAGGTCTCTTACAGCCTGAATATTGCTTATCTTGATGATGTTATCAAAATTCACATGACACATTCTTCTATGCCATAACCAACTTTGATCAACTTGAGCAAACAGACAACTTTTGTTTGAACCAACCAGATGAAAGATATTACCTTTTGTTTGAGCACCGGATGCAATTTCAGTTCTAGAGCTTGTAAAGATTCTGCATTTTCCATTCTTGAACCGGAGATCATAGCCTTTGTCCACTAATTGACCAACACTGAGAAGATTGTGCTTCAATCCTTCAACATATAGTACATTACCTGTTTTGCTCTTTCCATCAAAGGAAATAGTTCCCCTACCTCTGATTCTGCCAGCAGAATTGTCACCAAACTTTACCATTCCTCCTTCATACCTTTCCAAATCTAAGAACTTATTCTTGTCACCAGTCATATGGTGAGAACATCCACTATCAATAACCCAATCATCCTTTTCTTCCACTTGAGCAGCCAAAGCTCTTTCCACAACCTTGTGATTGACAGATTCAGAGGATATTGAATCTTCTTCCTTGATGGCAATAAACACCCATTCATTTCCGGATTTGCTTTCTAGTTCTGATTCATCATCTGTTACTCCTTCATTGTCATCTTCTTCATGAACATAATAGCAGTTCTTTTGAAACCTTTGTCTGTTAGTATTAGACCTTGCAGATCTTTCCGAACATCTTGAAGCAAAATGACCAATCTTATTGTAGTTGAAACACTTAAAGGGTAGTTTTCCTTCATACTTACCGGATCCTCTTGGCAGTCTCTTTGCAATGAGGGCTTCAAGTTGAGCTGTTTCTGCTTCTTCTTCTTCCATGTCTCTTCTTGCTTGATCATACCATGACATCTTCCTTGATGAGTTTTCTCCCGGATCAAATCTCTGTTTGCCTTTCACATAAGCACTGGCTTTGAAAGCAGATTCAGTCTTGGGAGGATCATCTCCAAACTCGGTCATTTCAAATGCAGTTAGTTTGCCAGCCAGTTGTTCTCTTGTGACAGTTGTGTGGGCTCTGAATTCATCAATGGGAGCAACCTTGATTTTGTAGGCAGCAGGAAGGGATCTTAGGATTTTGCAGACAATCTCATTTTCATCTAGAGTTCCACTAGCATTTCTAATTCCACATACCAGCTCATTCACTTTTTGCATAAAGGTAGTGATGTTTTCATCATCTCTCATCTTCAATCTTTCAAATTTCCCTTTCAGACTTTGCAACCTTGCACTTTTGACAAATTCATCTCCTTCATACAGAAGTTCCAGTTTAGTCAGGATCTCATATGCAGTTGGTAGGTCAATAACATTTGAGAGATCTGAATCATTCAATGCGCTTAGTAGGGCTTCCATGGTCCGCAGATTATTTTCAGCATCTGTGATTTCATTCAGAGTTGTTGGACCACCTTGTGGAGGTACATATGGTTTTGAGACCATAGCCAAGTATGCTTTTCCCATACATTCCAAGTGACACTTCATGCGACCTTTCCAGAGAGTGAAGTTGGTTCCATCGAACTTCGGACTATCCTTCTTGTATGACGACATCCTGGATCTCCTCAAGCGGTTAAGCTCCTTTCAGAGGAACTTGGCTCTGATACCAATTGTTGGATTTAAGGCATACAACTGAGAGGGGGGGGGGTGAATCAGTTGTATAAAACTTCTTGTTCTTTCAAACACTTGATTCTTCGTTGTTAGTTAACAGCATATCAATTAATCATCCATGAAAGCATAATACATAAACACAAGAGCAGATAAATATCAACACATTGAACACCAAGATTTTGACGTGGAAAACCCGGTTAAGGGAAAAACCACGGGGTGATTAACCCAAGGATTATTCTCTGTTAGAAGAATAAGAAAAAGAATGGCACTTGCCAATTAGGGCTCACTGCCCGAGCACACTGCTCACAAAGAGGCCCACTGCCTACAAGGAGACACACTGTCTACAAAGTGATAAGAATCACAATCTTGAACTGGAGAATGACATCTCTACCATGTCCGGATCAGTTCCATTTAAGCCCAAAAACCTCTGCTCTGCCTTTCGCACTTCTCTTCGCTATTCCACACTCATCCACACAATCCACACTTCGAAATGAACTCACAAACCATTATTTATACAAGACATCGACTTAGGAACAAACATCTAAGTCGGCAAACAACCATAAGAGTATCCACAAGATGAATAACACATCCGGTCGGCCACCACAAGAACATTCGCAGGATGAACAACTCATCCGGTCGGCTAAACAGAGCAAGAACTTCATCCGGAAGAATAACTTCAATTTCGGGCTCTACTATCAATGCGGACCAACAACACAACCTCAACATGATCCAAGAACCTTCACAAGCCTGCCTGAATGACCAGGTACATCCGCACTTTCTTTACTTACTGGAATCTCTTCTCTTCCTTATCCGGAACTTCAAGAACACTGTCTGTCGCCACTGTCATAATGCAAGAGGTACTTCCGAACCTCCAAATCATACACAACTTGAGATGGCACATCACAAGGACATCCCAAAGACTCCTTCCAATCCGTAGATTAGGATTATACAGTTCCGGACCTCACCGGACTTTTTTGTGATCCTCTGTCACCTTTGAATACTTGCCGGAACCGGTTCTACACTGACAGCCACAACTCCTTCAGATCTTCATGTGGACCTCTGAAATCTTAACTGAAGCATCTCAAGACTCATATCTACAAACCCTTTAATCCGCATCCTCCGGTTCTCAACCTATACAATACATTTGCCTTCTTCTCATCACGGTTCTTCACCGTTCCTGACTGAGGCTAATTTTCTCAATATCCTTAGCACACAGCTCATCCAATCCTTCTTGTCAATGCAATATGAGTATGTTGACATCAATGACAACACTGGCTCACCTCATACTTGCAACAAGAACTTTCCAAGGATATGAAAAAGGTCACTCCACCGAAGTTTGATGGAACAGTGACTGGAGATGCAACTGAATCTTGGTTGACAAAAATGGAGAAGTACTTTGAGATAAGAAATTACTCGGAAGTAACCAAGGTAGTTTGGGGAGAATTTCAACTGGTAGGAGAAGCATCCACCTAGTGGATGAATAAGAAAATAGAACTAAATTTAATCTCTTTAAGAGTAACTTGGATGAATTTGTGGAACTCTTTTGTAAAAGGTGGCTGCCACAACATTATTTTGACCAAACATTGACTGATTTTCAGAATCTTAGGCAAGGAGACATGTCAGTAGTTGAATATAGGGAGAAATTTACCTGTCTTCTAAAATATATGCCTCAGTATTAGAAAGATGGGATATTCTGAATCAAGAAGTTCATCATGGGTTTAAATGCTCAAATTGGTGGAGAGGTGGACGTACATGGTCCCACAATAATGGATCAAGTGTATGAGAAGGTAATCAAGCAAGAACAAAAGTTGAAATCCATCTCAGCTTATCATGATAGAAATCACAAGGGATTCAATAGAACCCCAACTTCCCAACCATCCAAAAGAAGAAATGACAAGAGCTATGAGAATAAAAGAAATGGTAAGGGAAATCAAAAGAATAGGATTGGAACTGGTAATGAGAAAAGGAATGGAAATTTCAAAAGAAATGAGGATAATACTGGAAAGACTACAAAAAAGAGTGGACCTCTTAGAGGATGCTTTACATGTGGGGGTGACCATTATGCTAATCATTGTTCAAACAAGAACCAAAATGGTCAGCAAAGAGGTACTGCACTACATAGTCAACAAGCAACTTTCTAGCAAAGGATTCATGCAACTCTCGACAATCGTCAAACAAAGTGCCAAATCGCACCCATTGAGATGACAAGTACCTTGTTTGGAGTCCCTATTTCTTTTTTAATCGATACAACAACTACTAAAAATTTTGTTTCTTCTAGAGTCTTGAATAAGTTTCCTAGAAAAGCTGGGTACATGTCTAAACCTTGGTCAGTAGAATATGCTAACCAATCCAAGGCTCAAGTAGAGAAATGTTTGTTTGAGGCCAAGATTGATCTCTCTAGTTTTTCAACAGAGGTAAACTTGTATGTATCCCCCTTAGGTTCCTATGATGTAATCTTAGGAATGAGCTAGTTATGGAAGCATAGAGCTAAAGTTGATTGTTTTTCAAAAATAGTTGAGTGCTTAGATGACTTGGGAAACAAGGTCATTTTCCAATGTATTCAAAGAGAAGTCAATAGTAGACCTATCTCTGCTAAGCAATTAAAAAGGGTTAAATGAAAGGGTTGTCAACTTTTTGCAGTTAAAATGGAGCAAGTTGAGGAAGGTCTTGAAAAGACTAGTATGTCCTTTGAAGAAAGGTATCCTTTTCTTTGAGATTTTCAGGATGTTTTTCCTATGGAACTTCTAGGACTACCTCCCAAAAGGATTTTTGATTTTGCAATTGATATTAAACCAGGATCTGAGCCTATATCAAAAGCACCTTACTGTGTGACAACTACAAAATTAATGGAATTAAAAGCCCAATTACAAGAATTGTTGGCTAAAGGTTTGATTAGGCCTAGTATTTCACCATGGGGTGCACCAGTTATCTTTGTCAAGAAAAAAGATGGAACTCTGCGATTATGTATCGATTATCGTATGCTCAATAAAACAACAATAAAGAACAAGTATCCTTTACCACGTATTGATGATCTATTTGATCAGATGCATGGAGCTGCGGTGTTTTCAAAGATTGATTTGCGATCATGATATCATCAGTTAAGATTGAAAGATGAGGATATCCACAAAACAACTTTTAGGGCAAGATATGGACACTACGAGTTCACAGTGTTGCCATTTGGACTTACGAATGCCCCTGCTGCATTTATTAATCTCATGAACAATGTGTTTAGAGATTGTTTAGACAATTTTGTTCTAGTCTTTCTGGATGATATACTTATTTACTCTAAGAATAAAGAAGAACATTATCAACATTTACAAGTGGTTCTACAACGGTTAAGGAAACATAAGTTATTGGAAAACTTTCTGAGTGTTCTTTCTTCCAGAAGGAGATTCAGTATCTAGGACATATAATATCTGTAGAAGGAATATCTATTGATCCAACAAAGATCAAAGCTAGTCTAGATTGGCTTGTACCCATGAATGTGCATGAAGTGCGTAGCTTCATGGGTTTGGTTGGTTATTACAAAAAATTTGTTCTAAATTTCTTTAGTATTGCAAACCCAATCACTTCCTTGCAAAGGAAAGGGAAGCAATTTGAATGGACAGATAAATGTCAGGAGGCATTTTATCTATTAAAGGAAAAATTGACAACAACACCAATTTTGAAAGTTCTCGACCCCAAAGGACAATTTGAGGTAATAACTGATGCCTTTGGAGAAGGATTAGGGGGTGTGCTTATGCAAGATGAGTGAGTGATAGCATATGATTCAAGGAAGCTAACATAATATGAGAAAAATTATGCACCACATGATCTAGATGCTTTGCAAATGTGGCATCACTATTTGTTAGGGAAAACCTTTGTACTTAAGTCAGATCATCAAAGTCTTAGGTATATTTTCTCTCAACCTCATCTAAATGCTCGACAAAGGAGATGGTTAGAGTTGATATTTGACTATGACTTTGAGATAAACTATATCAAAGGAAAATAAAATAGAGTAGTTGATGCTTTGAGTCAGAGGAGACATAGTTCTTCAATTGTCTCTATTAAAGCAAACTTTAAAGATTTAGTGTTGCAAAATTTATCTGGTGATGAATATTATGAGTAGGTCAAGCAAGCTCTTGAGGTAAATCCTAAAGATCCAAGGTATGATGGGTTTCATTTTGAGTCTGATGGACTATTGAGTAGCGAAAGAATGTATGTTCCTAATTCAACTAAATTAAGAAATCTTGTGTGGAAAGAAGTGCACACTGCACCATACTCAGGACATCCAGGAGTAACCAAACTTCTAGCAGATGTAAAACCTCTTTATTTCTTGAAAGGAATGAAGAATGATGCTATAAGATTTGTAGCAAGTTGTCTGGAGTGCTAGAGGGTTAAACCAGAACATCAACATCTTGCAAGACTATTGTATTAGCATGATGTACTAGAATGGAAGTGGCAAGTCATAAGTATGGACTTTGTTTAGGGTCTTCCAATGTCTAGGAACAAACATGATGCCATTTTAGTTGTGGCTGATAAACTCACGAAGGCAGCACATTTCGTACCGGGGAATTTAACTGATGGAGCACCAGTGTTAGCTCGCAAATTTGTTCAATAAGTGTTTAGGTTACATGGAGTTCCTGAAAAGATAATCTCAGATAGAGATGCATGTATAACGTTAAGGTTTTGGCAAACCTTGTTCTCTTTGCTAGGGACTAAACTTAATGTGAGTACAACTTGATCATCCAGAAACAGATGGCCAAACTGAGAGAGTTAACCAGGCTTTGAAGGATTTGTTGTGAATGTATTGCATGGATCAACAATATAAGTGGGAAGAGTATTTACCACTTGTGGAATTTGCTTATAACTGTAAAGGGTAAAATTTGGATAGTTGAGTTTTTGATAGTTTTGGTGTATATCCTCCTTTCACCCTTACATTCAAGGACCTAGGGTCGAGTTGCAATGTACTATCATACCCTAGGTCACTATTGAGATGTAGGGAAACTTGGATTTTTATGATTAGATTGACAATTTGCTTCTCTTATGCTCAATTTACCTTAAAACCCTAATTATGCAAATACAACAATAAACAAATGAATTACGAAAAATGCTTCTATAGAAAGATGTAAAATATCAAATAATTGTGCACCTATTTTTGGGGTTCGAAGGCGGAAAAGTCAGGGACTAAAGAGTGGGCGCCCAAGTCCAAGGCCTTGCTTTTTGTCGAGATCCAGAAACAAGGTCTGCAACCTGTATCTGTTGTATCAGAGATTTTCTTGTTGTGGAACTTTGAGGACTAATGAGCGGGTGCCCAAGTCCAGGTAGCTATTTCTTTCACCGATCTACAATTCTGACACTCTGTTGTACCCTCCTGCAACTTCACTTTGTCTACAACTCCAACCTGTAACCTGTAATCATGAAAACTTTGGGAGGGGGTTGTGGTGTTTAGAGGCTTGCCTCAATCAAGCCCTGGAGAGACATTCAAACCTTCTAAACACTGTTGTCAGATAGAGAGTGTGTGCCTTGGGAGGCAGAGGCAAAAACCAAATGATAAATGCTCAATAATCACAATAGATATCACCTTGTAGTGAAGATCTCATGGGAGGAAGAAGCTCTTTATTGCATGAGGAGATGAATGCTCAAATCTATAAACACAAACACATAGACAACACAAATCTTCTCTTGCAACACAATGAAAGCCTTGAATCACCTTTAGGATGCATAAAGTTCACAATAACTATCTAGTTTACAAATGAATGTCTAAACATGCTTTTATATGCAACTACAAACATTCCCGCCAAGATTTTGTAGATTCAAACTTACTGTGTCAGCCTAGGGACCAAATAATGGTCATAAACCAACACTAGAAATTTGGGCCTGACCCAAAATAGGGCAGGACTAGGGCGCGGGCGCCCAAGTCCTCCCCCTCTATTTTGGGTAGGGTTAGGTTCAAGGGGTCCCCCAAGGCCCCATTTGTCATGATACCTAGGGTTCATTCCATCAGGATGTCAAACTATGATGTAAGATGTCCTAAATGCACACTAAAGACCCGAGAGCTAAACCTTTTGAGGGAAAAGCCCCCAAGGGGACATTTTCTGACATTACAATAACAATTCCTGTCATTCTGCTATTAAGATGGCACCATTTGAAGCATTGTATGGAAGAAGATGCCGAACTCCTATAAGTTAGGATAAGCTAGAAGATAGGATTAGCATTGGTCCAGAAATGCTAGCTAAAATGGAGGAAAAAGTTAAGTTGATCAGGAAAAGATTGGTAGAAGCCAATGATAGACAGAAAAGTTATGTTGATACCAAGAAAGTACCAAGACAATTCTCTATTGGAGAGAAAGTTCTTTTGAGGGTCAAACCTTAGAAAAGTTCTATAAAGCTTGGGAAGGTTTCCAAATTAGCTCCTCGCTATGTAGGACCCTTTGAAGTTCTCGAAGTGATCAATCTGGTTGCCTACAAGATTGCTCTACCATCAACCTTGTCTAGAATGCACAATGTTTTTCATGTTTCTTATTTAAAGAAGTATATTACAGGAGATGACCATATTATGAATTGGAATGCATTACAGATGCAGGACCCAGGGGTGGGCATGATTGAGCCTCTCAAAGTGATCGAAACACACAAGCTCCACTTGCGTAACAGAGAAGTTATGCAGTGCAATGTCTAGTGGGCCTAGTATGTGGAGGATAGTGCTACATGGGAGGACTACCATCAATTTTATCATAAATTTCCTCATTTTTTCATGCTTTTAGCAGTTAAACAAAAACTTGTTTTAAGTTATATTTTGATACTTTGAATCATCAAGGACGATGAATCTTTAGGGGAGAGATATGTTACATCCCTAATTTTGGCTTGTTTTTACTTTTTACTTTTACATGGATAGAAGTGAATCTATGGATAAATATTTTGACGTTGGGTTAAATGTCATTGGAAAATATTGATTTTATGGAATATCACTTATGTGATTAAATGCAATAAATATGATGTAATGATTTAGTAATTTATGTTATGAAAATTTGATTTATTATTCATAAGGTTTATGAATGGACTAACGATGCACTGATCATGACCTAGTGAATTGTAAGTAATATGTAGGAAAATAGGTTTTTGATGACTCTCCGAGAAAGAGAGAGTATCTTCTGAGGAGAGGAGAATAGACCTTGGGTTAAAAATGGTCATTTGCCAAATGAGTATAGTGTTCAAATAGTTAAATAACTCTAGTCGATTGAGGTAAGTCACGTTTTATTGGCTAATTCTTGAATCAGCTCGACAGATTGTCGATTTCTTTTAGATTCCTATTTGAGTTAATTGTGTGTCGACCTTGTCATTTTTGTTAAAATGACATGGTCCAGAAAGAATGTTAGTCATCTGCGACTAGCGCGACCTCTCGTCGATCATGTCGTAAATAGTTTTCATTTGTGTCGTCAAAACTTGGTTTAATTATTGTCATGATTATAGTTTAAACATCACATGAATGTTCATGTCAAGCTTAATCGACATGATATAGTGTGTATACGTGAAGGGGAGACTAGCTCAACCAAAGCATGTTATATACGCAAGTTTATGTAAAAACATCTTTATTAATGCTATTAATAGTATTATCATCATACTTTGATCATTATTTCGTGTAAAACTTTAGTGATCATTTGAGATGGTCGTCGAAGTAATATTCACCACCTTCTCTATTATCATGTCTATATACTCTTTTCTTGAGATATATTGAAGAGGGAATCTTTAAACATTTATGAGGCTATTACTACCTCATTGTCCTCTTAAACGTTCATGTCTATCCATTGGAGAAGTCCATGATGTGGACATAGCTTTTTTAACCTTTAGATAGTGGTCGAGGTGGGCATAAATGGAGGAGTTTATAACGACTTTGAGTAGTGGTTTTAATTATTCAAGAGAAAATTAAATGGTATCATGAGTCAAAATTTAATAGAGTGTCAGACTTTATGAGGAGAGTGGTATGCAATACCATGTATCCCCTCACGTCAGCATGCTTGAGCCACATAAGTTTTCTTAAGTGGAGTTTCAATGATCTAAAAGGAATTTGTTTCAACTATAACATAGTGGAGTCTTAATGACTATGAGACATGGGGAATAGGGAAATGACTCATAGTCGAGTCGTGTAGAATGTTTTAAATAGAATGACTTTCTTAAGAATGGGACACAAGAGAAGATCATAGGAAAACAAGTAAGGAAATTTATAGAGCTATAGCGAACAGGCAGAGTCGAGGGCGGACTGGAGAGTATTGTAATTGGCAAGGAACCTGAAGTCTAGATGTTGGCGACGAGTAGAGCTCTCAGTATCAAGCTTAATCTGTCGTGAATCTTTTGGAAGAGGTCTAGAAACCAAGTTTTTACCTTCTTTTGAAATATTTGCATAATCTTGATATTTGATTTATATATTAGTTTTATTCAATCTGTGAAACATTGTTATGGTCGACGACATTAGAGGTTATAGTGGCCAAAGCTTAAATGTTTTACAAGATCCGTTAGCTTTGAATAATGGTTTTCATTATGTTATGAGTTGCATTTCAACTGGTAGGAAATATGTATTATTTTTTATTTCGAAATGTTGGTATAATGGTGGAAAACATATACTATGACTTATGTAAGGAATACCTCCGTTAAAACTGTAGTCATATATATATATATATATTTGTCAGATTGATGAAGTTTAGAGTATTTCTTTTAATCATTATTCATACGTTCTTATATCTGATTGTATTGTAAAGCGAAAACTCTGTACTCATATATAATGAAAACGTCTACATTCATATTACTATTTTGATTACCTCCTTTGGAGCAGAGAAAATATAACATATTTATGTTTGTATAGGATTCTTATTATTTAGAATTTGAAAGATCTAGTTATCTTATCCTAGAACTCTTTTTGAACAATATAGTCAATACAGACTACGCCAGTTATATGGCTCTTTATATAATGAATTCATTTGATATAGTTATTTAGAGGTTATTATATTCATTTTTATGATTGAGATACCTAGTGTTTTATTGAACCATGTAGTTAGTGTTGTAGAACAACTAGCGAAATAATAGGTTGAGTGGTGCAAATAGACACTCGTTTTATTGTGTATATGATCACAAGGGATATTTATAAATTCCTTTATGTAAGAAACAACCCTGACCGTAAAGATAAGATAATAGATATATATACTTGTCTAATTGTAATGTTTGATAACAAATCAATTTTAGTCAACATTCTAGACTCTTATGAACCATAGGGTTGTTGTAATGATGATTTGATTGCAAAGGGTTATAGCCTTGTTATAAAGGATTAAATGATTTTAGTTGTCATAACATTGGAAAACAATTTTCTACTTAGTCAAAAGTTGAGATATTAAGAATGACCTCATAGTCATGATAGGACCAAAAGGATAATACTTTGGTTTATTAAGTTATTAATATAAGAACATATATATTATTATTATGAGGGATAGGGAGGACAAAACCTAAACTTAACACCTTAGGGTATTTTTATACTAAATCAATTGTGACCATTATAGAGATCAAGATTAAAGGGGCAAGTACCCTAACGTTGATTATTTATTCTTGCTAGTTGGATAAGAAATATTTACCTAATCAACCATGCCTAATCTTGGTAAGGTGACCTTCATAGTTGTTATAAATCCACTTAAGTTCTTGAGTATCGATAAGTTTTGGATCTCGGATATTGCAATGATGCAATGAGAATTCTTGTATAGAGAGATAATCCATACAGTATATGGAACATTGACAATGTTTGTAAACTTGTTTAAGTCGGGAAGACTAAAATATTGAAGTTGTCAAGACTTTATAGTAAAACATAGTTGACCAAGTCAAATTGTAGGAATATGATAGTATCCAAGTCAAGTTGGGGTGGGTGAACATTACGACTATGTTAATTGTGAATGTCTTTTCATATTGAATCTTTGGCCAAAGTAATGCATACATTTTCTACGTGTATTGTCGATTCACCGTATCTGGATTGCATAACCTATTGGATTGATCATACTTAAATAGAGGGTATCTAGGGTTGTATGATCGATAGAGTTGTGTGGGATACAAAAGATGTGTGGGAGACCACCAGTCTGTGGTTGGAGGAAAATCACTGGGAAGATGCTCTCTCTCTCAAATAGAAGACATGCCGAGGCTTGCAATAAAGACGTCAATCAAATTTTCAGATGCATTATACCTTTGTGACTTGTGTTTATTAAGATCATGTAAAACATTATCTATTGCCAATATTTGTAATTGTAAAGACAAAATGTCATCTTTGTATATTATACCATGTTGTATATTTTAGAAAAGAAATTATGTAAATTGTTGTATCTTGATTTTAAGTTAAATAAAAGAAAAAAAAATTCTATCTTTTTTCACCTTGTATGTTTTATCTCATGGTAAATATCTATGTTTAGTCTTGTTTAAAAATTTGGATGTTACAATGGAGATGCGCATGTTCGCACAATGGGGAATGGATTTCATAGGAGCCATCAATCCTCCATCATCCGCTGCACACAGGTAATGTCCTAATCATTACTGATTATTGTACCAAGTGGACTGAAGCTGTGAGTTGATCAAATTCGTAGAGGACATCATTACCAGGTTTGGTGTTCCATATGCACTGGTATGTGACAATGGACCTGCCTTTGCTTCTTTAAAATTTTCCAATTGGGCTTTTGAGTATGGTATGATGCTAAAAATTTCATCTAACTATTATCCCCAAGGAAATGAACTTGCTGAGTCTACTAACAAGAACTTGCTAGATATTATTAAGAAACTAGTAAAGAAGAACCCTAGGGAGTGGAACACTCTATTGAAGTATGCCTTGTGGGTCGATAGGACCAGAGTCAAGTCAGCCCTAGGTAATTCCCCATATCAGTTGGTCTATGGGCTGGATCCCATCCTTCCTATTAACCTAAAAATCCCTACCCTACAATTTGCCCATGAATATCTAGGTCTGGATAATAAATTAGAGGTTAGGCTACTGCAACTTTTGCACCTAGATGAGAAGAGGGATCAAGCAATCGATCATTTCTCCAAACACCAAGCCATTGTCAAATGTTGGTTTGATAAATGGGTTAAAGTTAAAGTGTTTAAGATATCTGACCTTATGCTGTCTTGGGATAAAGCTCATGAAAAGAAAGGAAACCATGGAAAGTTTGACAAACTATGGATAGGTCCCTTCCAAGTAGCTAAAATATTAGGAGATAGTACATATAGGTTGAAAACCTTAACTGGAGAGGATGTTCCATTACCCGTCAATGGAAAATTTTTGAAACACTATTTCCAAGCTTGATTTAAAAGAGAGAATGGGTGGTCTATATATATGTGTATAGTTTCTTGTACAATTTCTTGCTTTGTTTGTTTGTTTGTTGAGTCCCTATTTTGGTCAGGCATGTTAAGGAGCACATTTCCACTTTAGAAAACAACATAATTTCTAGAATTTAGGAAATAATCCCAAATCCTTACATATGTTGTAACTTCTACAGGTCTGGTTGTATTGATTTAGTCTATGAAATCACATTCACCAATCAAAATGAAGGTTGTCCAAGGGATTATCAAATGAACACACCTTTAAAGTTCCTAGGGATGGTTGAAAGTGTTAGTGTTTGCATCAAGTGAAAAATCTAAAGGTTTGCCTTTGCTACCACTATAAATCCTAGCCTAGCAGCATGTTCCATTACTGTGCAAATAATGAGCTGAAATAATATATCTTACACAAAAGGAAAATATTAAATAATCAAAAGAAAAGATATGTACTCTCTTTAGGTCATCTAAATAACCCTACTGGGGCTATAGACGCTTAACTGGCAGTGGGGCTCTATTTAGAGGAATTATAGGTGATAACCTTGTCAGGGCTATGGATGCCTGACTAGCAGTAAGGCTCTATCCAAGATCAACTTAAAACGTTAAATCCAACTATGTAGCTTGATGCTAATTACTGTCACTTTCAACCTCTTCAACAGGAAGGAAATGAATCAAATCCACACACTTGCATTCCTTCTCATAATCTGGTTTCATTGGTGAATATGATCTCATCTGATCTAATCTTGGTATCCATATACAATGGAAGTTGAAAATTCTATGTTTGGATTTTCCCTTATTTCTTAAATTGATTATAAATTTAGTGGTTTTCTTTGGTGGAAAGGTGTTGTGAGGTCTCACAACACGCCCCATTTCGCCTGAGCAAAATAGGGACCCACCTTTTGCTTTTGTCTTTCTTGTGTGTTTTCCCTTTGGGTGGTATGGTAAATTATCATGTCATGATCCATGGTCAAAATCAAGTGTAGGATATTCCCTGGCAAAGGTTATGAATGGATAGAGAATAAAATTTTAAGAAACTTTGCCTTTTGCATCATGTTGAAATTCATCAAAATGAGCGAGTTATACTTGTTTAAAGTTTTAGTCAACTGGATATCCTGGTCAAAGGGATATGGATACTGTTGGGTTTTTCCCAACTGAATGATTCCTAAGTATCTCTATAAGGTAGCCATCACTCATCAACATGATCCTTAGGTTAGGGGCCAACAGTACAGGAGACAGACTCTAAATATCTCCTCTCCTTCTTCAAGCTCTGCAAAACCTAGGGGGTATTCCCTATTCAACATCCATGGGATAAATCTATAAACTTGCTCAGATATTGATATAAAGCAAATAAATCCTCTCTAATACAAACCAAAACTATGAAATAAGCGCAAATGGGCTAGATTTGGGCCTTATATTTAGTTGTGAACTAGAGGATTTGAAACCTAAAACTACTTCTAAGGTCCTAAGGTTTGTGAATGATATTTGATTTTGTTTTTATGCTTGGTTGCAAGATTTAAGGTTTTGAATCACCAATTCAACGCAAAGTTAGACCGGTGCTTCTTTCTGGGCATGAAGTCAAATAGATATACATATGTGAATGATTTTTATAAGTCTAAACTTGTAATCAAATTTCAAGGGGTTTTGCCAGTGTTTGCCTTACAAACACCACCCAAGACAGAGTATTTAGTTAACTCTACTTACATACATCCTTACTACAGTATATTCTTCTTCACACTTAATCCAAAACCTTTAATCTATTCCTTGAATAGAAGTAAAAGATTAAGCATGTCACATAGTAAATCTATATTCCTAAATCTCAAATAACCCTTAGTCACCCAGAGTCAAAAGAAGAACACATACAACATGGAGACATATAACATAATACATGCATTGAAGCACATTTAAATCAACATGAAATTGATAATATTTATGCAAAAATATTCAACATATAACTCATAAACTTACACGAAAAGAGATGAGACAACCCAACAGACTTGTATTTTATTCAATCTCCAAAAATTCCCAAATCTTCAACAACCATAGAAATGAGTAACACAATTCTTTTATAGACCAAGAACGTGTACTCAACATTGATTACTGTTGTTGAATTTCTAAATCATAGTAAAAACTACTAAATATCTAATAACTTCAATGAAAATAATACAAATGCAAGCAAACAAAAGATATTACCTTTGTAATTAGATTTACCTTGTGCCTTCCATTGTTGCCTATCTTGCTTTGATCTTGTTTGAATATGGAACTCTTAGAAGTTGTACTTCCTTGCTGTTAAGATGACAAAGCTAGAATGGCTATGAGGAGGATTGTGCAATGCTACTACAATGCAATAACTAAGATGAGGGATGGAGATAATGATATGCAGCCATGGTAGATAATATTGAAATGATGATAATGAAACTAGATGCAAATGCAATGGAGCCAAAGGCACGCTTGAGAGTTGTGATGGGATTTATACAGAGTAAGATTACGAAAGCTTGAGTGGTTTGAAATGTGTGTGAGAACCTTGTTTATATAGGCTGGTGAGAGGCCAAATCCAAGTGTCAATAGATCCATGACTAGAGGAATTACCTGTGACATGTATTAAGGAAAGTGTCTCAACCTTGCAACTTTGAAATATTACTATTCTTTTCAGTTTTGGTCTTTTTGAATACCCTTTATCTTGAATAATGGTCTGGAACTTTCAAAGTTTCCAAAAGTTTCCAAACGAGCTTAAAATAGCAAGACTTACTATTTTTAGTAAGTTCTTTGATTGAACTTGGATTGACCTAAAATTTTTCCCAGAAGGTGTGGAACAACTAAGTGAACATCTCGGGTGAGTTTCATCTCAAGATCATATCAGGATTGCGAGATATTAAAGTTTCTATTTTTTGAAACTGCCGAAAAAAGTCTTTGAACTCAATTACCAGAATTGAAACTTCTATAAATGTCCCAAAAATGGTGATAACCAGCATAACAGGTTATAGGGTGATAGATCTCTTCACAAGCTTTCCGACGCATTAAACGGTTCGCCAATCGGACACCCGAATCAAAAGTTATGACCTTTGGAAGTTAGACCTTCTATTTTTAGGAAATGTAAAAACGTGTTGGACACATAAAAGAGCTGTAAAGGGGAGAGTCACATGTGTTGGTGTGTGATTTGGCACATCACAAGGCATCTTTGATTGGAGATAATTTGGGCACTACTTTTGGGTGGTTTTAGCTCATGGTTTTGTAATTACCATTGGCGGTGTACTGTATTGTATCTCCTATATATTAGGAACTTGAGATGGAGGTTGTATGTGTAAGAATCTTATAGATGTCGAATTATCTCCTGGATCTCTAGTTGGATATACTCCTGTAAAAGCTTGCTCTACAAGTATATTGTAATCTTCGTGATTCCTGAATAATATATTGGGCAGCTTTGGAGTGTGGGGTTTTTTACCTGAAAGGGTTTTCCCCACGTATATCTTGTGTTGTGAGTTTTGTGTTTGCATTTGGTAGTTGTTATTATCTTTTTATTAATGTGCATCTTAATATGTAATTGTAAAAGAAAATTTGCATAAATTTTTCCTTAGTAGATCAGTGTAGGAAGCGTTTTCCGTGTACCTTGCTTCCTTTCAACACGTATAGTTGAGGAAGCTTGAGAGAATGTGTGCGAATTAGAAGAGGACAAGTGTCTAGGCCTCTTTCATGAGTTAATTGAATAGATTGATCAGATGACTGGGTTGATTGGAGAGTTGACTGAATTGATTGACCAGTGAACTCAATTGATTGATCAGATAATTGGTTTGACTGGAGGATAAATAGGACATGTGGGTGAGGGAAATTAGCTAATTAAATATTAAAAATATTTAATTATGTGTGCAACATGGTGAGGTGGAAAGGTGATGTGGATTTATGAAATTAGGACTTTGAGATAGAGGATTTTGGGATTAATTAAGTAATTTAGGATTATTTAATTAGATGAGACATTAGAGGAATTTAGATGATTTAATTAAATAAATTGATTTTTATTTAATTTTGGGATAGTGAACCAATCAAATAAACCAGAATATTTATTTAACTGATGGAAGAATAAGAATCAAAATAAATATTAAAATATTTATTTAGTTCGACACGAGCCAATTTTAGGTGTATACATTTTGCCCCTCTTTGATGCAATGTGTTTTATCATGTTGTTTGAAAGAATAATTTTTTTTGACTATGATGCATGCCCCAGTTTTGCCCCAGGTATAGGTTTAGGGATGATAGGATGCCCCCTCGGGAGATTGTTCGAGTTGGTTGACATTGGCGAAAGGTGGATGAACAATCTTACGACATGTAAGATTTTACGACATAGGCTGCAGGTAAAAAGTTCAGGTAACGGAGAAAGGAAAATGGGTGAAAAACATGCCCCACACTCACAGGGTCAAACACTTCCCATTAGGGCCTACTTTGCTATATATAGGTATGTGGGGTCACAATCCTAGTCATTTGTACACTTGTCTTTTGTGGAGAGATTTTAGGAGCTCTGGTGTGGTAGCAGTGCAAAGCAGTCAGTAGAGATGGACTAGATTCTGATAGCGAGCCATCAATTTGAGAGGATCCGATGATTCGGGCGACCAACAGAGTACGGACCTCCGGTATGTACCCTTCAAAACTTGGTCTTTTGTGCATTTTTGACAGTCAAATTATGGCTCAAACTTGTTGTTAATGGATGCATGTCTTTAGTGATTTAGCGCAATCAAGCCAAGAAACTGCGCAAATGTTCTGATTCAGCGCATATGAGCCCAGAATTGACGCATATACATTTTTGTCACAAATGACCCACATTGTAGTGGATACAGTTAGGGTTTCGATGCATCCAAGTATTTAGGCACATTCAACTAGTAGTCTCACGCATGTGCTACAGATCGGCGCATGTAGAATAAAAACGTGCATTCGAATAGGGATTTTGCACAATTATAGTGATGTTGCACATTTGATATAAACATGCGCATGTAACTCTAGATTTGGCGCATGTGGTTACAGTAGCACAAAGGGATAGGGGTTTAGCGCATCTGTTGTAAAGCCGCACATCTGGTAAACAGAGCTGCACATATGGATAAAGTAGGTAAATTACTTAGCTAAACTAGTGAAGTTGGCATCAAGTGCAATGTTGGCCAACTGGTACGTCATCTTGGAGATTGATAGAATTTCTAGAAAGATGATAGGATAGGATCTTGATAGGATAGCTAAGTAACTTGTTTGATTGGATAGAAATGTGGCCTGATTGTGGTGTGTTTAATGCGCTTTGTTATCGATTGCAGGAGATTCTGGATCATGTACTGATGTCACAGGAGAGATTCCCTCTAACGTAGCTGCTTAGGCCCTATTTGACTGAGACTGACCACTTGGTGCTGGGAGTTTATGGTATGTTTGCTTCATGCCTGAGATGAAGGCTAATCTTAGATTATTGACTGCATTGGGTGAGAGGTACCATAGTGAGACGGGCACATTTCACTTGCCCACAGGAGAGATGATGGTGATCTTAGAGGATGTACATTGGATTCTCCAGATTCCTACTCAGGGTGAGCTGGTCAAGTACGAGTCTGCCACAGGAGCTGGTTTGGTGGAGTGCAAGTGAGTGCTTGATGACCCAGACCTAGAGGCTACAGAGATTAGCTGGGTAGACATTGCGGAGTACTATGAGCCCTTGCCAGGCATATTAGCAGGTTTGATCGGTGGTGTTGTGTGCCTTGACAGGAGATCGCATGGCTTCCAGGTTGGCTGGGGATGGACTCTAGAGAGGATGGTTCAGGAGGGGACATGGTTTTCTTGGGGTCCTTGCATCTTGGCCCACTTGTACCATGATTTACATTAGTTCATTTATGATGGAGCTACTAGTCTTTCTGCTGGTGTTTAGTTGCTTCAGATTTGGGCCTGGCTACATATAGCGGTGACACGGCCGATTGGCATGGGGGTGAGGGGACATGACAGACCCTACTCGTATATGTTTTAGGAGACTCTTTCCTAGCCCAAGCTAGGAAAGCTAGAGTATTCGCGTCACACATTGGATAATGTGGACGAGGTTATATGGCGACCATACCTAGAGTGCGAGGTGTGGGATGAGGATGTAGCAGAGTTGTCTTACTATTTCCAGACTCGATGGCTGATAAGGAGGACTCCCTACATACTAGAGTGCCACATTGTTACTTGTGTGCTTCGACAATTTGGCAAGATTCAGGGCATGCCCCAAGGTACTGCTATTTTTGCCTGGATGCACAAGGAGCATCCACTGTGGGGTCCTGTGGCATCATATGAGATAGCAAGGACAGATTTATTGTAGATTCCCTACTAGACATGGGATATGAGGCTGTAGATAGTGGATGCAGGCATGATAGTGGATTTTGAGGTGCACTTCACTACCCATCTGGTTCCTAGATAGTCTAGTCTTGGAGAGATGGTACAGAGACTCGAGGATGATGATGAGGATGAGGATGATGCCCCTTGATAGAGGAGGGGATGTTGATGAGGTGGGAGGGATGGCCAAGGTGGTAGGGGACGAGGAGATGATGGAGGTGGGGGTGGCAGAGGAGATGATGGGGATGACGGTGGGCAGAGGAGGGTTAGACAGAGGAGAGTGCCCCAGATGCAAGCACAGACACAGATACATGTACATGTGTAGCCATAGGTGCAGCCACAGGTACATGCATAGGTATAGGCACATACACAGGCACAGGGTGGATAGGGTGATGGAGTGACAATAGCCTTGTGAGCCTAGGTGGTTCAGTTATAGGCACAGGTGGTACAGCTGTAGGGGCAAGATGGTGGGGAGATGGCAGCCTTACGAGCCCAGGTGGCTCAGTTATAGGGGCAGGTGACACAGCTGTAGGGGATGTCCGCACTATGATTCTTGAGTGAGACACGCCATACAAAGATACACTAGGGTAGAGACCCTATTACAATAGGTGCAATAGATGGAAACCCAGGGTCCACATAGTGAGATTATGATAGATATGATTAGGGCAGGGAAGGAGATTTTTTTATTGGAGAGGGCTCTATGAGTAGGCTGTGCCAGTAGAGCAGAGTGTCAACAGTTTCCACCCTAGCTCACATAGTAGGTCAAGGAAGACATAGACAGAGAGCATAGGGATGAGGTCACCCCTTCCTCATGGGCCATTAGGGATGGGTCCTATAGGTCTGACATGGCCTCAACCTCCCCTGCATCAGCCATAGGATCCCACTCCTTCCAGAGCTAGTTCTACATAGCCACCATTTTGGAGACATGCATCATGTGTTGAGTACTTTATTGGTTGTATACACCATTTTTGACTGGTCGAGATAGATACTTTTATGACATCATTGTATACTTGGACATTATTATTATTTTTGATTTATGATGATGATCTACATGAGTTCGGCGTACTATATGCATGTGTTCTTATGGATGGATGTTATTTTATATGCTATAGATGTTATCTTTTATGCTTATACCTTGATGATTCTAATATGTTGATGCTATGATACTTATGGCACTGATGATATGATGTTATTATGATGCTACATGATGATTAATGTGTATGCATAATGATTTTATGTGTTTATAGTTTTATGATGTCTTAATGCATATGTGGATGATTTCCTACATGTACTACATGATGTGTAATATTCTATGCAAATGGTCATGGAATTGATATCTGTGTTTTTGGATTTTTTTCTAGATAATAAATGTTATGCATATGATTCTAAATGATGGCACTATCATGATCTAAATGTTTAATACAACTAATGCACCTAAATGCAAAATGATGATGATGTGTTTTTGTTATGCCAAGTATACTCAATCATAAATGAAACAACACTTAGAAGAATTTAGACAAAAGATTTGGACGAATGGTTAATTGACAGTCAAGACTTGGATCTTATGACACTTGGATAAGAAGTGAAATGTAGAACTAATATGTATGAATAAGGCTTTTTCATCTTGTTTGCAAGTATTTGAAGTACTTTTTCCATCATTGAGCTTTTAAAATGCTAGAAGAAAATACAAACATCTAGGTATAATTGAACCATGATGATCTGAGTATCTATTGCATGGATTTTGATTTAGCAAGTTAATACAAGCATCTAGTCAAAATTGAACCTAGATGACCTGAGTATTTCTTTCATGTATCAATAGACAAGGACTGGCCCTGTTCATGCTTAGACCCATAATGTCCGCGATGATCTTTTGTTGATCATGTCGTTAGACAAAGTCATCACAGTACTAAAGAGTAATCCACAAACAACAAACAAAGGAAAATAATCATGCCCCCATCATAGCTGCTCTAGTTTTTTAGTAGACATCCTTGAGTAGCATAGTAAACATGATAACAAAAATCAAGACTCTGAGACTTAAACATATAACAAGCATCAAATATTCTTGCCATAGATATGTTTGCTTGCAACAAAAACATATATACTCATCATGATAGTTTAGGCACATTGTTGTTTGATATAGGTCAAGTTCTTGTGTCGAGTGTTTTTGTTTGAACAGGTGCATTTGTAATGCTACATGTTGTCTAGAGATAATATCACAATCCAGTTTTTACTATCCTCTGGGACTTGTGACACTTAAGAATCTAATTCTCCAACTAGGTTGAGGATTATGCTCCCAATAAAGCTAAGGTTCTAGTTATTATGGATGAAAGATAGTGATAAACTGACGGTAGACTCAATGTGACGGGCCCTAAGGGACTGACCTAGTGCCTCAGGGGCTCATCGATGATGGCCTTGCCTACGTGACGACGCAGAGGCAATGTAGTTCGTGGTGTAGACTTTATGGACCTAGGACCTAGGTGATGGGAAATGGTGTAGAATTAGATGGACAAAAGGATGGGTGGTAAGGGATGGAATGGATGGGAAGCCTCTGGGGCTCATCAATGATGGCCTTGCCTACGTGATAGCTCAAAGGTGACGTAGTTTGACAACAGTACAATGGACTGGCACATGATAAATGACAAGATAGACGCAAGGTTGGATCGACAACCTAATGGGACAAGGTGATAAGGGTGAGCGAACAACAAGCCATGATAGGTATCCTGATGTGATTGAATGGTTGCATTAAGTTGAGATGGACGAGGAAGAATATCCTGATAGATGGAGGAAGCGGTTTATCACAAATAGTGCCTGTTTCTAGGTTTTCACCACTTGCTTTTATTTGCACGATAGTTAAAATACACATGACGCTTGTTTGCCAGGTTTTCATCATGGTACCTATCCAAGGCACCTGTTTACTAGGTTTTCACCAGAGGATGATTTTTTTTTTTTTTTTGTTATTTTTGATATATGATCCCTTGCATTGAGGTTTAGGTGTAGAACTTGTGAAGATGCATGCTATTGATGGGATCATCGAACAATTCATCTTCTGATGTGGCTAGTTGATAAGCTCCTGATCCATAGGCAACAATGATGACATAGGGACTGAGCTAGTTGGATTCAAACTTTCCTTTCTTTTCTCTGTCCTGCTAATTTCTGGGATTTTCTCTTAGAACCAAGTCACCCACCTAGAAGACTCGTGGTTTGACCCTGTGATTATAACTTCTTGACATTGTCTACTGGTATGCTTTCAGATGGTTAAATGCATGTTGTCTTCATTCTTCTAGTAGCTCTAATTCTTGAAGTCTGAAAACCCTGTATTCTTCATTAGATATTATGCCTTTTAACGATACTCGCAAGGAAGGTAACTCAACTTCAATGGGAAAGATGGCTTTAGAGCCATAGACTAGGGAATATGACATTGCACCTGTGGGTGTGTAGATACTTGTATAGTAGGCCCATAGAGTAGGATTCAGTTGAATGTGCCAGTCACAGCCAGCATTGTTGACTATCTTCTTTAAGATTTTTAGGATGGTTTTATTAGATGCCCCCGCCTGGTTGTTTCCTTGGGGGTAATATGGGGTGGAAAATTGGTGTTGGATGTGAAATTTGTCATAGAGTTCTTTGACATCCTAATTTTTGAAGGGTCTGCCATTATCATTGATAATGGATAGTTGAATTCTATAGTGGCAAATGATGTAATTCATAATGAAAGAGGTGATCTCTTTGCCCGTGACATTGGCAAGGGGTACGACTTCGATCCACTTTGTAAAGTACTCAGTGGCAGTGATAGTGAATTTGTGGCCGTTGGATGATGGGGGTGTATCTTGCGCACTAAGTTGAGTCCCCATTGATAGAAAGGCTAAGGAGTCATTAAAGGCTGTAGCTCTTGCGTTGGTGCATGTATGAGGTTCCCGTGAATTTGGCATTTCTTGCACATTTTTAGAAAATGATAAGAGTCTTTTTCCACAGTTGGCCAGTAATATCCCATACGTATGAGTTTCTTCACTAGGGTAGGACCACTAGAGTGGGTTCCACATATACCTTCATCCACTTTACATAAGGTGGTTTGATATTTCTCACTGTCGAGACACCTAAGGAGAGTACCATCTAGTCCTCGTCGATACAGGGTGTTGGTGATTATGTTATAATAGGAGGCTTAGCAGATGAAGGTTCTTTTTTGGTTACTAGATAGATCGGGTGGTAGGGTGTTCTCTTTCAGATAAGTATATACTTTTTCATATAAGGGAGAATCTGATCCTATGATGTGGCATATGATGTTGGATTCGGGGGTGTCGTATGCAGGATGGGATACTGGCTCTACCAAGAACTCATAACATGACTAGTTTTTAGGTATATCAAGGAGAGATATAATGGTTTCCATGGCATCTGTTGCTTTGTTCTCCAGCGTGGGTATCTGCTCAAAAGAGATCACAACAAAGTATTCTTTGAAGTCGTCTACCATACGCTTGTACGATATTAACTTCTCATCTCTTGTTTGATAGTCGTCATTCACCTGGTTGATGACAAGTTGTGAATCGCCATACACATGAAGTTCTGTGACTTTCCATTCTACTGCCAGCTTGATGCCAATGACCAAGGCTTCATATTCAGCCACATTGTTAGTGCATGGAAAGAGTAGTCTATATGACTTTGGAATTGTGTCTCCATTAGGTGTGACCAACAAGATACCTGCTCCGAACCCATGCTGAGTATATGATCCATCAAAGTAGAGTTTCCTGGTTGTTGTTGTGATGTTAAAGATAGATTTATCTGGAAATTCAAAGCTTAATGGGTTATCATCTATCAAAGGTGCATCTGCCAGCTAATCTGCAATCACTTGCCCCTTTATTGCTCATCTATCTATATACTCGATGTCAAATTCATTAAGTATCATGACCCATTTTGATATTCTACCTATTAGGGTAACTTTGTTGAGCAAGTATTTCAATGGATCGATCTTTGCTACTAGTTTGATGGAGTGTGAGAGCATGTAATGTCTCCATTTTTGTGAAGCAAAGACAAGAACAAGACATGCTTTGTCAATTGGTGTATATTGCAGCTAGTAAAAGCATGTCTTGTTGTTGTCTTAGTAGATTGCTTGCTCCTTTCCTTCATGGTTCTGTTGTGCTAGCAGAGCTCTAAGAGCTGATGGTGTAGTTGATATGTAGAGTAGTAATGGCTTTCCCCAGATTGGCGCATCAAGATAGGTGGGTTCATTAGATACTCCTTTAGATGTTGAAAAGATTTCTCACACATGTCATCCCATTTCAAAGGAATGTTTTTGTGTAGGAGATGTGTGAATGGATGACACTTATCTGCTAGCTGAGAGATAAATCTTCTGATGGACTGTATCTTTCCTTGTAGAGACCTTAATTGACTAAAATTCTTGGGTGGCGGTATTTCCATGATTGCTTTTACCTTAGCTGGGTCCACCTCAATTCCATTTGCTGACACTATATATCCAAGGAGTTTACCAGATGTTACTCTGAAAACACACTTTTTTGGATTTAAGCATACATTGAATTGCTCTAATCTCATGAAGATCTTGTCTAAGACCTGAAGGTGTCCTTCTCTAGTAATTGACTTGGCTAGAATATCATCTACATAATCTTCCATGATTTTGTGCATCATGTCATGAAAGATTGTAGTCATGGCTCTTTGATATGTTGCCCTAGCATTTTTCAAGCCAAATGGCATGACACACCAATAGTAGGTACCCCATGGACATGTAAATGCAGTCTTGTGTTGATCTTCCGGTGCTATTTTGATTTGATTATACCTGAAGAATCCATCCATTAGTGATAACATGGTATGTCCTGCTGTTAGATCTACAATGATATCGATGTTGGGCAGAGGAAAGTCATCCTTTGGACAAGCCTTATTTAGGTCTCTGAAGTCATTACATAGTCGAATCTTTCCATCTGGCTTTGAGATAGGAACAATGTTTGAAATCCATTCTGGATAGTCTGTTGGTCGGATAAACCCAACATCTAGCAGCTTCTTCAGTTCTTCTTTCACCATGAGTGCGATATGCAGATGCATCTTCCTTAGTTTTTGTTTAATTGGCTTAGCTCCTGGAGCTAGTGACAAGTGATACATTATGAGATTTGGATCTAGACCTAGCATATCCGCATATGACCAAGCAAAGTTAATCTGTTTTTGTTTGAAGAATTTGGTGAATTCGGGCTTCTCTTGTGCAGATAAAGATTTTGCCATATGGATTATCCTTGGATTATCATCTGTGCCGATGCTAACAGGTTCTATTGGTTCTATCAAGATTGAGGACCTCTCCTGATATGTCAGATTGGGAAGGGTGTCAAGCCTTTCATCCTTTGATGCCTTAGAGAGGTTTTCACTGTTGGATACGTCTTTTATATTTTTACTATTTTCACGGTCTAACACTGCCATAGAGCAGTTTTCACCATTAGATCTATCTTTCATTTTTACATTTTTATGACTGAAAGGCTTGGTACTCTCTCCAAAGTAAGCCTTGTCATTGAGTTCTATGGCATAGCTAGATCTGTGATCCCCTGAGGGTAGATGGTCTCTAATTTCTAGATAATCTATGATGGCATCATTGTTTTGGAAAGTATCTAGCTCAGGGGTGGTATCTTGCAAATCCCATTCTATGAGTTGTGGATGTAATAGTGGTAATGGGTCATCGGATTGGTTTGTTTCAAGGCTAGTGATGGTTAAGATGGAGGAATTGGTGAGGTTATTATAAGTATTGACAATGTCTACGATGGTACTCTCCTCAAGTTGATTTGTCAAGTGTGACATCATACTTTCCCCACAAAACTCATTATCGTTATTATGTAGATCGAACTCTAGAGGTCTAGACCTTGAGCTTTTTCCCTCATGAGTTGTATGGATAGAGCTATATTCATGGACCACATTGACATCTTTGTTGTCACAAGATAGTTCAGAAAGACTCCCATTCATATTCATTTGAGTCTATCTCACTCCATTCTTGTAGTCGGTGGATCTATTCTACTAGGTTAGTAGAAGCTGTTTCCCTTTCTTTTCCTTTATGCTTCTCTTTATCTCTGGTCTGTTCTTTGCTTGTGTACCCTAGCCCAGTAGTGTCTCAAGCTACTAAAGAAGAAGGTTGGATAGGTTTGATGATACCTTCTTTTCTTAATCCTCTAGGACCATGGCCGTCATATCCCATTCTTTGTAAGATAGAGAATCCTTGACCATATTATTTTGTTTGCAATTGGGCTTGAGGTTCATGTGGTTTGGATGCACTATATTCATCATTATATAGCCATTGTAGAATATCCTTCTCATCACTTTCATCTGATAGGCTTCCCCATTTAACAAAAGGACCTTTAGTAGTCTCCAATGACTTGGGTTTGTTTATGGAAGGTTTCCCATAGGACATGGGAGAGATGGGTAGTTGTGCTAGGAAGAAGGTTTGTGCGATGGTATACTCTCCTACACCTTTGTCGTTGAGTTTGACTTTGAGTTTAGATGTCTTGGAGGTAGAAGGTAGTGAGGTTGGGTCAACACGAGATGAAGATGAGGAAGATGCACGATTGGTGGGGATTATAACTTCAGGCTTGGATTGGATGGAATTGCAATATTGGAATGGGTCATGATCTCCTTAGATAGTGATTTCTTGGCCATTATGAGGAAACTTGATACATTGATGGTAAGTAGATGGAAAGTCTTTCATCGCGTGTATACATTGTTGCCCAAGAAGAATATTGTATGCTAGTTCCATGTCTAGTGCTTGACATACCACATCTTTTACTACTGGTCCCACTCTTATAGGAAAAACAACAGTTCCTTTTGATGTCCTTTCTTCTTCATCGTATCCCTTGATTGCAATTTTCTTCTTGGGATCAATGGCATTCTCTGAAAACCTCAATGCAAGGATTAGTTTTAAAGTGCAAATATTTAAACCTACCCCTCCATCTATGAGGACCCGTTTTATTTTATGCTTATTGATGAAGGTCTCAATATGGGGGGATGTATTGTACAGTTGGATGATTGACATATCATCTTTTTCTATGAATGATAAGAAATGGGGTGTGGTTAGATGACCTACCATGGCCTAAAACTGCTCTTCAGCTAAATTGGTTGGGACGGTAGTTTCCAAGAGAGCTTGTTCGAGGATGGCTTTGTGAGATGGGGATAGACACAAAAGCTCCAAAATGGATATGTGTGTAGGTGTTTTATGGAGTTGGTCAAGGACATTGTGTTGGTCAGACGTGGAGGATGGTTTGGACAAAGCTCCTTGAAGAGTAACCTTTCCACTGTGAGTGGTCACATTACAATCAGGGTTTTTATTTATAGTGATCACATTGACATGTGAATCACTTTCAAATATGTGGTTAACAATATAGTCATATGACACATTTGTATATTTGGCATTGTTAGTACCACTTTTGTTTTGATTTGAAGAACATCCTTTCTCATATTTGGGGAGCGAATTTTTGAATGCCAAATGGTCATCATTGGATACGTGTCCCTCAACTTTTATTACTTTTTGATCAACCAAGTCTTGGATGATATTCTTTAGTCTTTGATGATCATTGGTCTTGTGGCCCTTGCTTCTATGACATTCACAAAAGATATTCACAAAAGTCTGAGTCCTTCCACCAAGAAGATTTAAACTTAGGTTCATAATCCCGCACTGTTGGAAGCATTATGAGATTGTTTGATATGAGCTTCCTCAGTGCTGATTCAAGTGGTTCCCCTAATGGTGTAAACTTTTGATGAGGAGGAAAGTTTGTAGATCATGGTTTGTTGGATGTTTGTTTGATGGTGTGTTATTTTGTGGATTAGATAGATTAAATATTGGTTGTTTTGGTAACACATGTTTAGCATCAACAACACCATCGTTAACAATGTTTTTGTTTTTGGTCCAAAACCTTGGCTTGTCTGTGTTGTTACTTGAACTAGGAATGTCTTTGTAGAGTTTGATTTATCCCTTGGCTATCAAGGCTTTCTCAATGAGTAACCCCATCTCAATGACCCTACTAAAATAAGTAGGACATTGTATTTGTATTTGATAGCTCAAGTCAGTGTTTAAGTTGTGAACAAACATCTTGATCATTTGTTTCTCCAGGATATGATATGGACACTTTCTAGCAAGTTGTCTCCATCTTTATAAGAAAGAGGCAACTTGGATTCTCCACCCTTTTGTTTATTGTTACAAAGATCCAACTTTGAGATTTCATGCTCAATGTTGTAGGAGAAATGAGTGAAAAATTTATCCACTAGTTCATTAAAGGTTCGGATGCCAGGAGGTAAGCGGGAGAACTATTCCATTGCTTGTCCTCCTAAACTGCGTGGAAATAGTCACATGAGGTATGTTTTTTTGTGGACGACTTCCAAACAAGTAGCACTAAATTCCCTTATATGGTCCTGTAGATCACCTTTTCCTCTATATTTATTAAATTTTGGTACCTCAAATTTTGAGGGGAAAGGTATCATGACCAAACATTTGTCAAAAGGATATGGTGAAATATCCTCTAGTGAGTAGTGTTTTGTGGAGGCTCAGGTTTGAATGTCTGCAAGTTGTTGTTGCAAGACTTAGATTTGTTACATTAATAAGTCTAAAGGGTTTGATGCATCCTTTGTCTTGTCATTTTTGGGAACCTCTTGTCCATCTTTGGGAGTTTTTGTTTCATTCGAAGAGGTTGTGTCTCTCAATTTCAAGATATCAAAATTAGATGGGAGTTTAGTCCCTTGTTGTGCTAGCATAAGAAAGTATTTTTGGGGGTCCATGTTTAAGACCTTGTCCATCATTCTTTGGAATTTAGTATCTTGCAAAGCACTTACAAGTTCTTCATGTGGTATCTCGTCTTCTCCATCACTGTGAGAGGGGGAGGCTATAGTTTTGTTCAATGGACCCATTTCTTGTTTTCCTTTGGATTTGGATCTAGTTTCAATCATACAATCTTTGGATTGGGGTGGATTATTGGATGAAATGCTTGTGGATGCTTTTGGTAAGATGTGGTTGAGGGATAGTTGGTGTGGCAAGATTTTTCTAAGGTTTTCCTTGATCTATTTGGGTCAAACAAAAATGGTCTTGAGCTAAAATGGTATTAGCTATCAAAGGTTTTGATATAAAGGAAGTCAAATAGGGATAATTGGTCACCGCTATTGATGTAGACTAAGCCTTTATCAAGATGTTCTAGTGTAGTTTCGAGGTGAAGGATGATTAATGCTGATAAGAAACTAACTAGTTTGTTTGATTTGAAGGATCTCAATGATACCTTAGTGGAAGTCTTGGTTTTTGTTTGATTTTTTTGCTTTTGGATGGCTAGGTATGCTATTGCAAGTGGAAATGTCTTGGAAATGAGTAAGAAATGAATTTTTATGGTTTCACTGAGTTCACAGATTGAATCTAGGCAATAAAGGGTATCAGGAAATGATTTTGTTTTTCTCTCAAACTGTTGGGAAATGCTCTCTGTTACAAATGCGCAGGTTTATTTGCGCAAAAATAGGGTGTGGATGCACGCTTTTGTGGATTGAATACATAGTTCTGAATGCGTGTTTCTACTTCTTGAATGCATGAAATTGTGTATGTGCTGAAAGATTTAGCAAATGCATGAAAAGATGTTTTAAATGTACTGCAGAATTTGGATGCGCTGAAAGATCCATTGAATGCACAAGAAAATGTCTCAAAAGCGCGGTTCTGTTCCTCTACAGTTTTTGAGCAATTTTTCTTGTTTTCAAGGACATTTTCCAAAGCAATTCAAGTGTTTTTTTGGTGATGATTTTATTCAATTTGTTGCAAGAAAACATAGCAAACAAGAAGAATCCATGTTGTTATACAACATTTTTTTTGATAAAACTTTTTGCAAACAAGTACAATCCTATGGTAGGCAATGACAATTTTTCTTGAGTTCCAACTTGGATTTTACTCCAGCCACTTACATAAAGGTGGATAGTTAGTAACTTGGTAGCACTAGCTCCCCCTTACAGTGCACTCACTTCTCACGCATACCAAGTTATAGTTCCTCCGAAGAGTTGAACTTTTCTGTCTCCACACTAAATGAGTGTATGACGTTGGATGGCTTCAAATCAACAAATAGGGGTTTTTGGATTTCTAACAACAATTGGCTTTTAGTTTGTACATCCATTTAGGTAGTTATACGTGCAGAAATTCACTCTATTATGGAGGCTTCCCAGTCTGAAGAGGTTAAGCTCAACAGATTTAAACACACCACAAGGGTACTAGGGGAAACATTTGTCGGTATAACACAACGTCACCCGTTGTTTGTAACTTTTGTCACAAACACAATTTTAAAGTGGCTTAGAAGTGGCTTGGATTTATCCCATTACCGCTCAAGGTCATCCCACTTGGAAGAAACGCAATCCCAAGGGCATGCCTCTTCTAAAGGTTACACAAATAAAATGATGAGTTTGGCATTTTGATCACCCAAAAAGGGGAGAGCATAGTCCTATCACCATTTTCAAGCACAAAAGACACTGGTTCTTTAACCTTTTAGATTTATTCCAAATGTGATCTAATCTACCAAACATGAAATTGACATGATAGCATAAACATGAAAAAGATAGTTGATTTTAGCCTCCTAAACAAACTATGTGAAGATTGTTGTTGAAGATTTGATTCAATTTCTTTTCCTTATTTAGGCTAAATGAGAGTTTGTATGCAAGTTGCATGAACAATGATTTAGTTCTTCCTAATTAAAGCTAGATGAGAATTGTATGCAAGTTGTATGAACAATGATTTACTTCTTCCTAATTAAAGCTAAATGAGAATTGTATGCAAGTTACATGAACAATGATTTACTTCTTCCTAATTAAAGTTAGATGAGAATTGTATGCAAGTTGCATGAACAATGATTTACTTCTTCCTATTTAAAGTTGGATGAGAATTGTATGCAAGTTTCATAAACAATGATTTACTTCTTCCTAATTAAAGTTAGATGAGAATTGTATGCAAGTTGCATGAACAACGATTTACTTCTTCCTAATTAGAAGTAGATGAAGGCCTTATATGTAAGATGCAATTAAAAATGCCTAAACCCACTCCTAAACCTGCAAGGACATTTTGTCAATAGCTTCCATTGAATATTGATGATACCTGCAACCAAGTTAGTATCAAAAATTTTACAAAAATCAATACAAATTTGTGATAGGAATCATATGCACTAAAATAGAGAATGAATGCGTAGAAAGATAGAGTAAATGCACATGAATACAAATGCATGGAAAGATCCAACAGATGCACATATATATGTTTTAAATGTGCAAACAAAGTGAATGCACCAAAATAATGATCAGATGCACAGAAATAATCTTCATATGTGCCAGACTGTCATTTTTATCATGGATGCGCAGAATTGGAAAAATGAATGCACCAGAACGACCAGTCACGACTGCAACTTGACCAAAAACTCAAAATAAGGATTAAAAATAGGGCAGTGGCCCCACGATGGGCACCAAAATGTTGTTGAATTTCTGAATCATAGTAAAAACTACTAATATCTAATAACTTCAATGGAAATAAGACAAATGCAAGAAAACAAAAGATATTACCTTTGCAATCAGATTTACCTTGTGCCTTCCATTGTTGTCTATCTTGCTTTGATCTTGTTTGAATATGGAGCTCTCAGAAGTTGTACTTCCTTGCTGTTAAGATGAAAAAGCTAGAATGGCTATGAGGAGGATTATGTAATGCTACTATAATGCAATAACTAAGATGAGGGATGGAGATAATGATATGCAGCCATGGTGGATAATAATGAAATGATGATAATGAAACTAGATGCAAATGCAATGGAGCCAAAGGCATGCTTGAGAGTTGTGATGGGATTTCTGTAGAGTAAGATTATGAAAGCTTGAGTGGTTTGAAATGTGTGTGAGAACCTTGTTTATATAGGCTGGGGAGAGGCCAAATCCAAGTGTCAATAGATCCATGACTGGAGGAATTACCTGTGACATGTATGGTTGAGGAAGCTTGAGAGAATGTGCGCGAATCAGAAGAGGACAAATGTCTAGGCCTCTTTCATGAGTTATGGGAGTTAACATATCTGATTGGAGAGTTAATTGAATACATTGATCAGCTGACTGGGTTGATTAGAGAGTTGATTGAATTGATTGACTAGTGAACTCAATTGATTGATCAGATAACTGGTTTGACTAGAGGATAAATAGGACATGTGGGTGAGGGAAATTAGCTAATTAAATATTAAAAATATTTAATTATGTGTGCAACATGGTGAGGTGGAAAGGTGATGTGGATTTATGAAATTAGGACTTTGGGATAGAGGATTTTGGGATTAATTAAATAATTTAGGATTATTTAATTAGATGAGACATTAGAGGAATTTAGATGATTTAATTAAATAAATTAATTTTTATTTAATTTTGGGATAATGAACCAATCAAATAAATTAGAATATTTATTTAATTGATAGAAGAATAAGAATCAAAATAAATATTAAAATATTTATTTAGTTCGACACGAGCCAATTTTAGGTGTATACAATTACATTGTCATTTCAAATTGGTTCATGATATAATGCACTGCCAAAATGGCATTGAGAACATTAATTTCATTTGAGAGAAGAAGAGAGGAGTAGATGGTCTTGGGAGATGTGTAGCCACCTAAAGATCAACCTCGTTAATGCTGGGGAGATAGTGGTTGGCATGTTCAATCCTGCGACCCATACTTGTCCTTCCATTTACTGTATGTCTTTTCAAGTGGCCAGGGGAATGAGACAACCTCTGCAATCTTGCCATTATGACTGGCATACTTGGCATACAAAATAGTCTTCACATTCTTGCAAAATATTTCAAAATTTATTTCAACTGCGTGTAGCTTGTCAAGTGATAAGCTCAATACCTGCATAGTTGGATCACTCTCATCACAACAAGTGGGAATAATTGGTAACCATTATCTATTATTTCTTTTCTCCACTTGTCCAGGTACTTAGCCTTCCCATCAGCCTCCAAAATATGCGGCAACCACTTAGTGTCCATCTTTTCTAATGCCTGCATCTATTCCCTCAAAACTGTGTCCAACCTCAATTAAAAAATGGCCACATCCTCGAAATGTTTTAGTTTATTTGACACCAGTTTCAGCCCAGGAGGTGCACTTGCATCAAACCTAGAACACCTAAGAAAATCTCTGACCTTTGCAGTTCTAGGCAGCCACTTAGCTCTTACACTTGATAGCCTCTGCTTATCAGATTCATGTTTCTCATAGGCTATCCTTAATTGTAAGGCCTCCAAGTCTCTTCCACTCTGGCCAAGATTTTGGTCACCCTATTTTTGATTAAATTGGTGACCGCATCCTTCACTTTGTTCTCCTTTTCTTCTTTCAATTTTTTGTTATCCTCATTTAGTTCTCTAATCTCTGAAAGGAGAGGCTGTGTATCAAAAGGAAGTCACTCTACAGTCTAGATGATATGAGTCTGAGATGGACTAGGCTCTAATCATGGCTGTTCTATATATTTGCTCAACCTGGCCATGGCTACTGCATATTTCTCCAACAATTCATTATAGTCTTTCTATAGTTTAATTATTGTTGCCTCAGCAAATTGTGCAGTTTGCACATTTAGACTGGCAGCTTGAGGGGCAGGGGTGTATGACGCCCTTTTGATTATTACTATCGTCACCCAGATTCGCACCCTTGCTGAGCTTGTAAAACTTGGCAATTTGGAGAAACATGGGAATGATCTTGAAGTGTGGGACCTTGTGAACTGAGATTAGACCTCCAGAGAAGGCCAACTTCCTCTTTTTAAGCCTATTACTTAGAGAAATGTAACTAAATCTAGTGCTAATGCTTGCTGAGAAAAGAGTTAGAAGGAAATTGAAATGAAAGGGGACGATACACCAGATTTAAATGTGTTTGGTTGCAACTAAATCGACACAGTAATAATCTCACAGCTGAAAAGACTTACACAGACTCATATTGATTCTAACAGAGGTCAAGACAAAATAATGGAGGAATGAAAGGGACCGCTTTGTCCACAATACACAACCTACACTAATCCAAAGAACAGACACAATGCTAAAATCATGAAAGAGAGGCAAAATACGAGTTTATATTGATTATAGAGGCCAAGTAGCCATTACAAAATAGCCCAGAAGAACAACCAACAACAATACCTCTATTTCACATGTATATATATCATTTTTATACTTTTTAACCTCAGTCGGTTACAATCCATTTGCCCATGGGCTCTGTCAGAAAATATCTGCGTCTGAAGAGATGTCCACCTGTCAGAAGTTATGGCGTAAAATATCTAGAACAGGGCAGGTGGAAGATATTTTGAATCTTTAATGTGAGTTGCTGAATCATTGACCAGCACCCATAAATGCCACAAATATCTACATTTGATTCTCCAAATTGGTCGCTAAAACATCCAGTCGATCGAGCCTACAGACTTGCATCAAAAATTGAAAATGAAGATATTCTCCATAAAGCTCGCCAAATGAAAGAGGAGGCAAAAATAAGCACTTTTGCCTTTTGAAGCATGTTGAAATTTGCCAGGATAAGGGAGATATGGGCGGTTAGAGATATGGTCAACTACATCTGTATATCATTTTGCATATGCGACTTGAATCGCCATCTGAATGGCCCTTTGAATCTACCTTTGCATATGCAAACTGCTTTGTATATATTGGGTTGTCGGGGCGACCTCTACTGAGACATACCGATATGCAAAGTCTCGCTGAAATGTTCATTGTATGTACTTTTGCTTTTGACATTTTAAATGGCCTTTGAAATTGCCTTTGTATATTCTTTTGTATATGCATTTGCATATAGAATACAACGGCTACATACAAAAGCGGGCCCCTACTTTTGTATCTCCCTTTGCACCTGCATTTGAATCGGCCTTTGGATCGGCTTTGACACGTGGCACTATCTGATTGGCCGCTGAGATGTCCTGAGACCCATCACTTGAACATTCGCATGCTTTATCGGCCATCGGAAAGATCTTAAAATGAGCCGCCGATATTCATTGTCTCGCTGAAAATCCCTTGTATATGACTCTTTGTATATGCAATTGTATATGATATACAATCGCATAAACATACAATGGGCGGACCCCAACTTTTTATAAATCAAATTGAACTTAACATTGGGTCTGACCTTTGCATGTTACCATCTTGTATGTATGCACCTTTTGACCTTGTATATGCAATATACAAATGCGGACTCCAAATGATTATCCGCCATATTTGATTCTCCAGTCACGTCCGGATTGTATGTTTCTCTTTGTATATTGCCATTTGTATATCGCATATACAATGCGAATATACAAGAAAAACTACATACAACCGCACCTGCACATACAAATGCTGCATCTGACCTTTGTATATCGCATTGTATATGACCTTTGCATCTGCAAACATACAATGCGAACATACATACAAACATGCATACATCACATTTGTCTTTATAAACCTAACTACATATTCCTTCAGGTCCGGGCTTTGTATGTCAGAAATGTATATGCCATTGTATTGTATGTTCAAAGATACAATCGCATATACATGCAAAAAGTGGGCCCCACCATTTGTATGTCCTCCTTTATATGTGCGCGTGCATCGGCTGTCGGGGAGACCTTTAGCTGAGTCACCGATATGCAAAGTTTCACTGAAGACACTTGTATCTTTACATTGCATATGCCTTAGCATCTTCCCTTGTATCTTTGCCTTATGTATCTTTCTCTTGTATCTACTTTTGTATATGCGAACATACAATGGCGAATGTATATGTGAATATACATTTGAAAATGCATACACAAATACTAATCAAGAAATTGAGAAATCCCTGCGATGGAAAATACTTGAAGCTAAAAGATTTCTGGGTTTTTTTTTGGTTTTTGGCAAAGATTCTTCAAGCAAGATTTTGGGATTTTTTGCAAGACACAGCATGGGGAAATGAAGGAATTAAGGCTTTCCTCTTTCTATTTAGGCTTTCTCTCTAAGGGCACTTTGATAGAAAGAGGAGAAAATGAATATTTTGGGGGTAGGAAAAATATGACAACATCTTTGGCGACTTCTACGGGATGTTTGCCTGCTAAACATCAGAACAGTGGCCTTATACATCCATTGGGCATGGAGTCAAAAGAGACTGTAACAAGAACAGAGGAGCTGGAACATTGAGCAAGCTACCAAGCCAAAACAAAAAACAACAAGCAAGCATGTATCTCCTAATGAGAATACAACAAAGTGCAAGGGCACTTATTGAAAGGAAACCTAAAACTAAAATAAAACCTATTCTAATCCTAAACTAGCTAGTCAGAGGTGACCTTAAACAAATCCATTAATTGGTTCCTTAAAGTAACTACCTTTCCTTAACAATTTACAGTATTTTTTATGCATGTGGGCAATTAAAAAGCGGCGAGGGATGGATGGGCATAAGACAAATTGATAAAACATCCCCCACAAAATGGAGATAAACTTACCTATCCACCTGGACTGATTGCTGATGTTGCTGACTTGTGGTGGATAAATGGGCTGATCCCATCCATTTTGATGTTCAACTTCATGCTTAGAGGTAAGCATGACAAGTGATGACTCCTCATGATGTGTCTCCAGCTAGGCTAGATGCCTGATTGGGCATCCCCTTGAAGTGACATGCAAATCATCATGTTTGATCTCATGTCTCTATTCTAATTCTTTCTCTTCTTGCTCTTCATTTGGTATAATGGTGCCTTTCATTTGACTCTCGTGTTGCTCTTGTGTATGAAACAACTGACTTGGGACTTCATGGTTTTCTCCTTCTTCCTTTAAAGAACCCAAGAAGGTGGATATAATGTCATCATGGCTGCATTCTTCAAACCTTTCTGCCTTTTGTTCATGATTGTCCTGGCTCATGGCTAAGGTTGGACAATAGAGAAGACAATTTGACAACTTAGAAATGATATCATTATCTTCACCTTGCATGATAGTTTGCCATGTTGACTCCTCCTTTATGGTCAATGGACCATCCTCTTTCACTAGGATAGCTAGTAGCTCTTCAAAGCTATCAACTCTTAGAAGACTTTTATAAACAGATGTCTCAAGCTCAAAATTCCAATTATTACTCAAAGAAGTGCCCTCCAAATCAAGTTTTTCTTCTTCAATAAAGGAAGGCAAAAGTTCAAACAATGAGGTAGCCTCTTCCAAAAAACTTTAATTTGTCATATCAGCCTCAACCTGCAACAATTTGTCATTATTTTCAGTGTTTTCTTGTTGCTGCATATCCACAACCAGCTGCTCATATTCTTCATCTTCAACATAAACAGGTAATTCATGAAGTAGGGCAGCATCATCCATCTCTATAGTGACCTTAGCAACTTTTTCCCCTATGCCTTCATCCTTTGACTACAGCTCTTCTGGATTTTAGTTAGGTTGCCTCTGCAGCTAAAGGTTTTCCCCATGCACTCTTTGCATTTCAAATTTGTTTTCTTGATTGGATGCATGAGAAAAGGCTTCAAAAGAACTAAAGTCTAGAGGACTCAATTCCTTATTTGGGTTAACAGTACTCACAGGTGCAATAGGTTGAAATAATTCTATCTCTGTGAGTGTAGGAACAAACTACTCTTCATTAGTTTTATCTTCTTCCACCTCCTCTTTTGGCTCATCTTTCCAATTATCTTGGTAGACAACTGGTCCACCCTTGGAGATTGTCATATCATTAGGGAAAGAGGCCTGAAAAATCTTCTTGAATTTCTTGGAGGGGAGAGGGTTCTAGACAACTTCGTTCCTAGGGAGTGATAATCTGGGTTTGCACAAGAACAGGGGCTTGTGGAGGGATATAGGCTTTGAAGCCTGGGAACTTGTGGAGTCTAGGTTGCTCCTGGTTATTAATTGGTTGTTGGGTCGAAAAAACACCCCCAAAACTTGTAATTATGGTAGGCTTGGATTCTACAACTGCTTCCTCTACCTGATTTTGAATTGGTATGAGAGGATTGGACTTTACAAGGTTTGGTACTTTGTAACCAGGATGCTTTGTCCAAGAAGGCTACCATGATAGAGAAGTTTGAGCCACTTTCATAGATTCACTTTGGTTTGAAGGATGGATTTGTTTGAGGCTAGGAACAGGCTCCTGTGAAGGCTGAGGGCCTCTAAAACTTGGGGTTTTAAAACTGGGAAGCAGTTTTGGAGGCGCAGATGGATTATCCTGCCTGAAGCTTAGAATCTTAAAATTTGGGGCTTCCTCCGCAGCAGGCTGAACAGTTATGAAAGGGAGAGGATGTTCGAAACTAGGAATGGAGGGAATTGCTTGGACCACTGATCTCATCTGTTGCTCTTGAGGTGTCGTCCTTATAGCAAGGTTTTCTTGAAAAACCCTTTCTTGTGCCTCTTGCTACCGGTCACATTTTAGCATTTCTATAAATTCATCAGCCTCCCTATTTAGATCTAGGTACAACTTCTCGAGACCATACAAACTTATGAAGCTGAGGTCATAAAACTGTTGAGGCCGACTGTACCCTGCTTCTCTTTTTTCATTGTCCAAAAGTCTATCAAGCTTCAGGAAACTACGAATGAGCTTATTGAAAGCGTGAACATTCTCAGGGGCAACATCTTGAGTCAGATTAAGAGGGTAGTTGCACTGGCTAGGATCAAATTAGTCTTCTTGGGGTTGATAGTAAGCATTATTAGGCTGCTAAGAAGACTGAGTAGGAGTGGGAGCGAAGTAAGCATCATGAGGATGTTGATATTCTATAGTGGCAGGGCTGTATGACATAAATTTAGGGGCATTTAGGGCCTGGTGTTGCTGATATGGGGGCCAATAGCCTGCATTTGGATTATGGGTAGGGGAATAGCCATGATTCCCATAAAATTCTAACATTTTATAGCATCTAAATGCTGGATATTCATAAAAATGTCAAAATTAGAGCAAAAATAGGTCTGCAACCAAAAGAAACTGGATTCATACCAGAGAGGGAGTCGCCAAGTGATTGAAATGCTTCTGAAAGTTGAATAGACTAGGAAAACCACCAAAATCCTGATCTTTGAAAACTTTTAGGTGCTTGGGCTAATTTCACCAGTAGGTTTGTTTAGTAGAGTTGCCATAGTGTTGAATATTGCTTGCCCTGAAGGCTGGTAATACTAGGAGAAACACCAAATCTCTTAGTACTTTGATGAGGAGTTCATTGAACTGGTCCCACAGGGCATGCCAGAAACTGTTGTCACTCAGATTCACACCCTTGTTAAGCTTGTAAAACTTGGCAATCTGGAGAAACATGGGAATGATCTCGAAGTGTGGGACCTTGCGAATTGAGATCAGATCTCCAGAGAAGGCTGACTTCCTCTTTCTAAGCCTATTACTTAGATAAATGTAACTAAATCTAGTGCTAATGCTTGCTAAGAAAAGGGTTAGAAGGAAACTGAAATGAAAGGGGATGATACACTAGATTTAAATGTGTTTGGTTGCAACTGAATCGACACAGTAATAATCTCACAGCTGGAAAGACTTACATAGACTCATATTGATTCTAATAGAGGTCAAGACAGAATAATGGAGGAATGAAAGGGACCACTTTGTCCACAATACACAGCCTACACTAATCCAAAGAACAGACACAGTGCTAAAATCATGAAAGAGAGGCAAAATACGAGTTTATATTGATTATAGAGGCCAAGTAGCCATTACAAAATAGCCCAGAAGAACAACCAACAACAATACCTCTGTTTCACATGTATATATATCATTTTTATACTTTTTGACCTTAATTGGTTACAATCCATTTGCCCATGGGCTCTGTCAGAAAAATATCTGCGTCTGAAGAGACGTCCACCTGCCAGAAGTTATGGCGTAAAATATCTGGAATAGGGCAGGTGGAAGATATTTTGAATCTTCAATGTGAGCTGCTGAATCATTGACTAGCATCCATAAATGCCACAAATATCTGCATTTGATTCTCCAAATTGGTCGCTGAAACATCCAGTTGATCGAGCCTGCAGACTTGCATCAAATTTTGAAAGTGAAGATATTCTCCATAAAGCTCGCCAGATGAAAGAGGAGGCAAAAATAAGCACTTTTGCCTTTTGAAGCATGTTAAAATTCTCCAGGATGAGGGAGATATGGGCAATCAAAGATATGGTCAACTGTATCTATATATCGCTTTGTATATGCGACTTGAATCACCATCTAAATGACCCTTTGAATCTGCCTTTGCATATGCAAACTGCTTTGTATATATCAGGTTGTCGGGGTGACCTCTACTGAGACATACCGATATGCAAAGTCTCGCCGAAATGTTCATTGTATGTGCTTTTGCTTTTGGCATTTTAAACAGCCTGTTGGTTTTTCTTCTGAATCAACATCAGGGTTTGCCAGTTCCTATGCACATGCAGATTCAACCAACTAATACAGGAGGTTGCATGAGCTCCTCCCCTTCACTTCTGGTTCTGCCACACCAAGGGGGGTGTCCCTATAACTCAAGATGTAACCTTGACTAGCTCAAAGATAGAAAGATCTAACTTGACAACAACAGGCATGATACTCTCATGTATGGACCAAGATCTGTATGATAGATCACAAGGTGGGCAACGTTCTTGGACATATATGTCTGGTTGGGTATGAGAGCATGCAGGGGTTTTTCTACTCCTAATCCTACAACTAACAAGTGGAAGTGATGAAATGGGCGGACATAATGTCCAGGATGCAAGACAAGGGGTTTTGGCTCATAACTACTGATCCAAGAGCAGACTGGTGCCTATCCATTGGGCAAGGAGTCAACTAGACGTATACAACAGATGGTTTGCAACTTTCACTCAAGTTTCAGGGGGTTGGACTGATGCTTGCCTTACAAACATCACCCAAGAATGGGTATCTAACTACCTCTACTTACAGATATCCCTGCTGACATGCAACCAGATTCAAAAGAAAGAGAATAACATGCAGCAAATGGAGACAAGTAGATAGACACATGCAATAAGCATTTTTCATATAACATTAACACTAAAACTAAAAATATGTGCAAAATACATTCATGTTGCAACTCATAAACTCCAAAATGGGATAAAACAGCCAAGATCATGCCCTGTTCTTCATTATTTACACAAAAATGCCTCAGGCCTTCAACAACCTTCAAATGAGCAACACAACCTGCTATATACAGCAAGGAAGGTTCCCAACATTAATTACATAGTTGACCAAAAATCCCGCCAGATACACAGTATCAGAAAAAAGGCGTTTAGAAGTTATTGCTGCAGCAGACAAGGGAGGCCTCGAGCCTTGCGCCACCATTTGGAAGTCTTCATTCATAATTAGATAGCTTCACCATTTGTACCATCGCCCATACGCCTGCTACAGTCGCCATTAATGGCTCAACCACCCGCGGCCTACCTGGAAACTGTCGTTGCGTTCAAAAAGAACCTCCCGCCAAAACGTGCTTTACTAAAGTTTTCAAATGTGCAGGGAAATTAATCCCACATGCAAGGTGCGAAAACCACTTCAGCACTTTAAAAACATGGCCGCAAGCAAAATAGGTGTCAAGCGCTTTTGCCACGCTCGACACATGCCTTTCTGTCCAAAAGCCCATCGCTATGACCAAAGCCATTGGCCAACCCCAAAAAACTCACATCGATCTCAAAGGTCTCGCCGACCGCGAACTCCACACTTCACCATCGGTATGACTAAAGCCATCGGCAAGCACAAAAGATCCTTAGCTGACAACACAAGTCACCCCGATGGTCCTTCAACAACCTCACCTTCTTCGGCAAGACGACCACCATCGGCCCAGCATCCCTATGCCGATATACAATTTCCTTTCGATGCATTCAAAAATCCTGATGACGTCACCGTCATACCCTGCTGACGTCATCATCATCTGCCTGCATACCGCGCAAGTCTCATCCGGATGACGTCATCGTCATATTGGCGCCGGGGTGATATTAGTAAGATAACCTGATATTTCGAAATATCACCCCCAAACAAAATATCATGATGCACTGTAGACCAGATGATGATGATGACCCATTTGACTCAAAGAACATCAGGTCGGATTTGAACAACTTAGAAAATGACCCCTTCGACAGATCGGGGTGACATCATCATCATATCAGGGCAGGATGATATCTGGAAGATCACCAGATGTTTGAATTATCACCCCCCGCAAGAATATCAAGGTGCACTTTAGCTCTACTGCAGGATCGGGATGATGTCTAAACATCACCTGATATTGAAACATGATGATCCTGATAGATAACCAGGTCGACAGAAAATCATGATGATGCTGACCACCTCGGAAGAAAATATGATGCTGCTGTTGAAAATTGCTGAGGAGGTCGAACACTTAGAATATTTTTGGATTTTTTGGGAAGGTGCCTGTATGAAAATTGCTCAAAAACTGACAGTGAAATCAGGCACCAACACAGCCTTTGAAATTGCCTTTGTATATTTATTTGTATATGCATTTGCATATAGAATACAACAATTACATACAAAAGTGGGCCCCTACTTTTGTATCTCCCTTTGCACCTGCATTTGAATCGGCCTTTGGATCAGCTTTGACACGTGGCACTATCTGATTGGCCACTGAGATGTCCTGAGACCCATCGCTTGAACATTCATATGCTTTATCGGCCATCGAAAAGATCTTAAAATGGGCCATCGATATTCATTGTCTCACCGAAAATCCCTTATAGATGACTCTTTGTATATGCAATTGTATATGAGATACAATCGCATAAACATACAATGGGCAGACCCCAACTTTTTATAAAGCAAATTAAACTTAACATCGGGTTCGGCCTTTGCATGTTACCATCTTGTATGTATGCACCTTTTGACCTTGTATATGCAATATACAATTGCGCACTCCAAATGATTATCTGCCATATTTGATTCTCCAGTCACGTCCGGATTGTATGTTTCTCTTTGTATATTGCCCTTTGTATATCGCATATACAATGCGAATATACAAGCAAAACTGCATACAACTACACCTGCACATACAAACGCTGCATCGGACCTTTGTATATTGCATTGTATATGACCTTTGCATCTGCAAACATACAATGCGAACATACATACAAACATGCATACATCGCATCTGTCTTTATAAACCAAACTGCATATTCCTTCGGGTCTGGGCTTTGTATGTCAGAAATGTATATGCCATTGTATATGCAGATTGTATGTTCAACGATACAATTGCATATACATGCAAAAAGCGGGCCCCACCATTTGTATGTCCTCCTTTGTATGTGCGCGTGCATCGGCTGTCGGGGAGACCTTTAGCTGAGTCACCGATATGCAAAGTCTCGTTGAAGACACTTGTATCTTTACATTGCATATGCCTTAGCATCTTCCCTTGTATCTTTGCCTTATGTATCTTGCTCTTGTATCTGCCTTTGTATGTGCGAACATACAATGGCGAATGTATATGTGAATATACATTCGAAAATGCATACACAAATACTAAGCAAGAAACCGTGAAATCTCTACGATGGAAAATACTTGAAGCTAAAAGATTTCTGGGTTTTTTTGGGTTTTTAGCAAAGATTCTTCAAGCAAGATTTTGGGATTTTTTGCAAGACACAGCATGGGGAAATGAAGGAATTAAGACTTTCCTCTTTCTATTTAGGCTTTCTCTCTAAGGGCACTTTGATAGAAAGAGGGGAAAAGGAATATTTTGGGGGTAGGCAAAATATGACAACAATTACATTGCTAGTCAACTCCTCCAAACCAACTTTTGGTTTCTTATCACTAGGGGCCAATGCCCAAATTGCCAAGGTCTCAAACCTTGGGTCAAATACAACGCCTTGCAAAGCTTTGTTGACTCGTTCTTCTGTCACATCATAATCATCCCTTGTAATGGTATCAAATGTAATTGCATCTAATAGTGTCGAGTGTGGTAGCAATAGTATGTTGCTCCTGGCTACAAGAGCCCTGCCCTCATCTAGGGTTATTACACTGATATCCTTATTAACCTCACTCAAAACCCTTTGAGTAATTGCATCATACTCAGAGGGGTCAGCACCAATTTTTTTTCCTCAATTCTCTTTTGAAATTCTTCATTTTTGGTCCTTAGCACGAATGACCTAAATTTAGGTGTGCTGACAAATGCATCATCTGCAATAGATTGATTACATGCCATTACTCTCACATCTTCTGTATCAACTTCATTGTTGATTGTTGACCTTGTGAACCTGTTATCCAGTGAAGAGTATGGCCCTATCCTTGATGGGGAACTTATTTGATGAGGGGGCTCCTGAATTTGTTCTTCTGCTGCCTTTTCCTCTAGGTCCACAACTTCTGTTTCCACCCCTGACTCAAGATCAATGATTTTTGCCCTTTTTGGAGTAGGGAATTGGTGTAGGGGCCCCATAGGTCCAAGAGGCCTATTGTGAGTTTCTAGTCATGTTGTTTTGTTTTGTGTTTCAATAAGGTCTTGAAGACCATTTATGAAATGTAATAAAGTCACCTTGTACCTTGGGTAGTCATTGTATGGCCTTGGCACTAATGGTTGCTAGTAGATAAGTCTGGTTAGTGACAGTCAAATCTTTCATAAGAGTAAAGATAGAATGAGTTTTATGTTTTGTAGCCATTCATGGCATATAGGAAGTACACTAGGAGAGTTTGAATACCTTGTGAAAGGACCATCCACCTTGTAAACAAAGCCTATCTGCCGACAATTGTAACTAGGAGATAAAAGGAGTAGTTTGGTGGTTACAGAGTCAGTTTCTGCCTTCCATCGACCCCAAACTGCCTTTCAACTATTTGTCAAGGATGTGCACATGCTTAAAAGGCCATGATAATGATCATTGTTGATGTTGATGGAAATTTGAAGGATAAATAAGTAAAGAACTTTTAGTTTTCTATTATTTCTATGGTTATTTTCCTGTTACATCCCGTACCCTGCTCTTGTACGGAACTATCATAGACCCTCATGATATTGGATCGGTAGAAGGGTGAGTTAGAATTAATTTGAATCTAGTTTGGGCTTTTGAATCAGTTCTATAACAGAGATTAAAAGGTTTTTCTAGAAACAGGTTGTAAAACCCTGATCTAGGGTTTTGACACAAAACGATGAGTTTCTCTTCCATTCCACTGGTTTGATCTCCATAATTCAGTGGGATGGCATTGTTTATAGTTGTTTTTATGTTTTGTAAGAGTTTTCAGAACAGGGATTGTGGGAGTTTGCCAAGTAAACACCTAACAAGACCATGTGTTAGGTTTTAGTCAAGGAACAACGTTGTAGAAAACCCACACAATCGACTGTGAAGGCTAAATATCTATGAAATCTATTATTTTGTCATGTACATGAGATGTTCCAATGGTTGGAAGAGTTCTGTGAAGCAATTGAAGGGTAGACCCTTTGGAAAAGCGGCCTAATTGGGGCTCTATTCAAGGTTTCCAATCATTATTGGAGCAACCAAATTCATGTATGTTGTGAGTTTGATGGTAATGCACTTGTGTATGGTCAGAGTTTGTTAGTTTAAGACCTTTGTAGTAAGTTGTAATAACTGCCCCCTAAAACATGGCTACAAGGAGAAGGTATGATCTATGAAGCAAGTACCAATCCAATAGATGTGGAATCCAAACCAAGGGTGTGGAATGTTCCAATTGGATGCCCTGAACCCTCTAAAGTCATTGCCCCTATGAAAATCATAGGTTTGTGCCACTTCCATGTTGAGCCCCTTGGATGGAGACTTGTGAACCTTTGAGAGACTATCATAGTAAGACATTGAATTCCCTCTCATGTTAAAGTTTTGTCAAACAACTTGTAGAGTGTTTGAGTCACCTAGGTCCTCTGCATCATAGTGGTATCAGAGCCAATGTCTGATCAATAAAGGGAGAAGAAAAAGTTTGAGTCAATAAATCATCTTGTGAAGCCAAGATGCCTCCAAAAGGTGGGTCGGTGATAGCCAAGAGAGTGAAGGCCTTCGAAGATGAGATTAAGGCCTTGAAGGCTAGAGAGAGAAGGAGAGAAAGAGAAGAAGAAGGAGACAATGATCCTGAACAAGAAGAAGAAGGTGAAGAGGGGGAATCTCTAGAGCAAGAGGAAGAGTTGCGCATGGATGAGAGAAGATTTATCAATGCCTTGAAGTCAGTGAAAGGAGAAGCCTCTAATGTGAGGATGGACCTGCCAATGTATGGAGGGAAGATGGATCCTGAGGAGTTGATAGAGTGGATTTATGCTTTGAATAATTACTTTGAATACAAGGAAGTGGCAGAGGACAAGAAGGTGAAGTTTGCAAAAACAAAATTGAAGGGGTCAGCTTTGACATGGTGGAACTACACCCAAGGAGAAAGAGTAAAAGTGGGTAAGTCTATGATCCATTCATGGGAAAGGATGGTGAACAATCTAAAGGCCCAATTCCTACCGGCTAATTAGGAAGTTCAGATCTACAAAAAGATGCAAAATCTGAAACAAAAAGATATGGATGTGGTTGCATATATCGAGGAGTTTCACAAACTCAACTTGAGATCTAGACAAGAGGAAAGTGAAAAGAAGAAGGTGGCCAGGTACCTTAATGGATTGAGGTACAATATCCAAGATGAAATTAGTCTCTTAACCCCTAAAACTGTGGATGAGCATTTCTAAGTTGCATTGAGGGCAAAAGAGAAGTTGAAAAGAAAGGTTGATAAGCAAAATAGGGGTAGAGGAGACATAAATTTTAGAGGAAGAGGTAGTTTTGGGGGCAGAAATCAGTCCCAAAGGCAGCAAGGCGAGTCTAATTCCAGTAAGCAAAGTGGTGATTCAAGTGGTAGAGGAAGTTTTAGAGGGAGAAGACCAAATGGGAGAGGCAGATTTGGTGGCCAAGGAAGAGGCACAAGTACCTTCATCGGTAGATGCTACAATTGTAATCAAGTGGGACACCTAGCCTTCAAATGCCCTGAGAAACAAGGCTCTAGCTCTCATGGAGGAGAAAGGAGGAATCAATTGGTACAAGAGGAGGATGCTCAAAGTGTGGCCTCACCTTCTAGGCCTGCTGATCTTGAATTTGGAGAAGCTTTGATGATGAGGACACTTCTCAAGGTCCCAAGTACCAAGGAGCCACCCCAAAGGAAGTCTTTACTCAGAACCTCATGTAAATCCCATGGCAAGGTATGTAAAGTGATTGTAGACTCAGGTTCCATAGATAATTTAGTGTCCATAGAGATGGTTGAAAAACTTAATTTGAAAAGATTTCCCCATCCTACTCCATATAGGGTGTCTTGGTTGAATAAGGGTCAACAAGTCCTAGTTAATGAACAATGTTGGGTAGATTTCCAAATTGGGGAGTATAAGGACAACATATTGTGTGATGTCATTCCCATGGATGCTTGTCACATACTTCTAGGTCGTCCTTGGAAATATGATAGGAAAGCTGTTAGGAACCCGTGTTTAGCCCTTCTCTTTACTTTGTTAGTATATTGCTGTTGGACGCATATGCTTTGTAAGTCATCCCGTGAGTATATTGTATTATCGTACATTCATGGGGAGTAATAGTTGTTTATATTAGACTTAGTATATAAGTACGTGTTGAGGCTAATGAAGGCATCCATAAGTTTATTGTATTGAGCTGCTTAAAGGAGGTTGCCCCCTCGAAGTGGCTTGCGATCAATAAATTCCTTTTGTGTTCTGCTATTTCTGTTATTTTGTGCATTTTTCATTATATTGTTATAGGAGGTTCCTCTCATCTGGTATCAGAGTGCTTTCTTGGGCTCACTGGGTGGAATTTTTGCCAAAAAAAAATTTCGCAGTGGCCTCCAGGTGCTGTGATTATTGCAGTAGTTCTTTTTTCTTTGCATTTGTATTGTTCATTTCAATTATAGGTTCGGATCAGGGAATAATCCCTATTCGCTTAACTATGGGAAGTGCCTAGGCATAGCCCTAAAACTCATTGTGAGGAGTACCACAGGAACCCCAAAGTAGCTGGCCCATTGAGAGGACCTGCCAGCGAAAAGGGTAATGACCCCTACCTGATTGACTAGTTCCCATCCGCGAGGTAAACCAAGAGTTGTCATTTGTGGCAAAGTGGTTATCAGTTTTAACTATCATGGAGTGAGGGGTACTGCCCCAATATGCAAGCCGTTAGACAACATTGGTAGTCGAGTGAATCCCCTGAACCTTTAGGAAGCCGAACTTACCTGGGTTCCATATCTATTGCTAGTTGATAAATCACAGATTGCATCTATCCAGAGCCATTGCAGATTGTTTCTATTTTTTTGCCATATCTTCCTTGCTTTAGCTTCGTTTCCTTTGAAAATTCACTGGAAACCCTGAGATTCCATTCTACATATTTCCTTCCTTGAGGACCCTATCCCAAATTCCACTTATCGAAGTCAGAAATCCCACATTTGTCTATTTTTAGGGTTTTCCATAACTTCTTCGATTCTCACCCAATCACCTTCAAATTTTGCCACAGTGTTCATTTCCTATTTCTGCTCCTTTGTCCCTCTTGGACAAATTTTCCCATTCTTTCACCTTGCTTCTGCTATTCCCATTTTCCGCTTCCTTGTCCCTCAGAAAGTGTCCAAAACCTAGTCAAACCCCAATTACCCATGAGAGTTTTTCCCAAATCCAAATTTTCCTTTACTAAAAAAGTTTCTGTTTTTGTTTTTCTACCCATTCCAAAAAAAAAAAAATCCTGGTTATGGTTGTCACTCGCGCAGGAGAAAAAAACATGGAGGATGAACTTGCAACCCTCAAGACCAAACTCCAAGATTTGGATGAAAAAATTCTCGGCCTCAATCTTCAGCATTCAGCCATGAACAATAGACAGCAACCAGAGTCTTCTGTAGACATTGGGTTCTCTTCTTCCAGCAATTTTGATGGGCTGAAGCTTGATTTTCCTCGCTTCAATGGTGATGATTTGACTGGATGGATATATCAGGCATAACAATATTTCATTTTGTATAATACTTTTGATGTCAACAAAGTCCCACTTGCATCCTTTCATTTGGAACATGAATCCATTCAATGGTTCCGTTGGTACATCAAGGCTCATGAAGAGCCAAAATGGACAGATTTTTGCAAACTCATTTTGCAACGATTTGGCCCTAGTACTTTTGATGACTTCACAGGAGCACTCACTAAACTTCGCCAAACTGGCACTGTGAGAGAATATTAGACAGAATTTGAGATACTGGCCAATCACACAGAGGGATTGTCTGATGAATTCTTTAGGAGTTGTTTTGTCAGTGGTCTGAAGGATGCAATCTGATCTAAGGTTAAAATGTTCCATCCTAGCATAATGATGGAAGCCCTATGGTTGGCTAAGTTGGCGGAGGACAAGTTCACAGCTCAACAATGTTCCAAATCCACTTTTGTTCCATTTAGAAATATGGTTTCCCAAATACCTCCAATCACGCCAGCTCCTAGAACAACTCCTATCAAGCATTTGTCTAAAGTAGAGATGAGGGCACGTAGAGAAAAAGGGCTTTGTTATAATTGTGATGAGAAATTCACTCGGGGACATAGATGTGTTGAGCAAAAGCTCTATCTCTTGGATGTGGATTCTCCACCTACAACTGAATTTTATGAAGATGCTCAAGATACAGTAGATGATCAGGTTGACATTCAACAACTGCATATTGACCCTCCTTCTCAGGAAGACCACCCAGAGATCTCTCTCCATGCTTTAGTAGGAGTCACCACCCCACAAACCATGCGGGTCAAGGGTTACTTCAAGAATCTCCCTCTTACAATACTCATTGATTCTGGTAGCACTCATAACTTCATTGACCCTCAGATCACCAAACAGGCTAATTGTTTTGTCCATCTTTGCTCCAGCTTTGAAGTCATGATTACCAATGGGGGCACATTACCTTGCAAAGGGAAGTGTTGCAATGTGTGTATCTCTATTGGAGATTATAACCTGTGCTCCAACATATTTGCCTTGCCCTTAGGTGAATGTGATGTGGTTTTGGACAGTCAATGGTTACGCACACTTGGACCCATCTTATGGGATTTTGCTGAACTTTGGATGCAGTTTTCAGATAATGGGCAAAAACACACATTGAAGGGCTTACAACCAGGGTCTCTCAGCATCATCAGTTCACAACACATGGAAAAGCTCCTTAAGAAGAATTCACATGGTGTCATCACTCAGCTCCATTCCATTCAGATGCAACCATCCGCGGTCTCCACTACTCCTTCAGATCTACAACGAATTTTGGATAGATATCCATGTGTCTTTGTTGAACCAGTGGGATTGCCACCTTCATGACCAGAGGACCATCATATTTAGCTCCTTCCTGGAAGCGTTCCTCCCAACATTAGGCCCTATCGCTACCCATTTCACCAAAAGACAGAGATTAAGATACTCGTTCGTGAGTTACTGAAGCAAGGTATTATTCGCCCTAGTACCAGTTCCTTTTCTTCACTAGTTCTTCTTGTCCAGAAAAAAGATGGGTCATGACGCCTCTGCATTGACTTCCAAGCACTTAATCATATCACAATCAAGGATAAGTTTCTGATTCCTGTTGTTGATGAGCTTCTTGATGAGCTTCATGGCGCTCATTTTTTCTCCAAGTTGGATCTTTGTTCTGGGTATCACCAAATTCGGGTTCATGAGGATGATATCCCTAAAATGGCTTTCCGCACACATGATGGCCACCACGAGTTTTTGGTCATGCCCTTTGGCCTCACTAATGCTCCTTCCATATTCTAGGCATTGATGAATAAAATATTCCGGCCCTACTTGCGGAAATTCATTCTGGTCTTCTTTGATGATATCCTCATCTATAGTAAAACATGGGTTGAGCATCTCCAGCATCTGGATCATGTACTGCAACTTCTCTCTAATCATCATCTCTATGGAAAATAGTCTAAATGTGTTTTTGGGCAAGAGGAAGTGGAGTATCTCAGTAATATTGTTTCAGCCCAAGGGGTTTTAGTGGATCCTGCCAAAATAGATGCCATGAAAAATTGGCCACATCCTCAGACACTCAAGAGCCTCTGTGGTTTTTTGGGATTGACTGGCTACTACCACAAGTTTGTCAAGGATTACGGGAAGATTACAGCCCCATTAACATCTCTGTTGAAAAAGGATGCTTTTACATGGACACATGCCGCTGAGTGTGCATTTGAAAAACTAAAACAAGCTATGTGTACTACACCTATTCTAGCTATGCCAAATTTTTCCAAGACCTTCACTATTGAGAGTGATGCTTGCGGCAATGGACTTGGTGCTGTTCTCCTTCAAGATGAACATCCGATTGCATTCACCAGCAAAGCCCTTTTAGGTAAGAATTTAGTACTCTCTACATATGAGAAGGAAATGATGGCTATTTTGCATGCAGTACAGAAGTGGCGGCCATACCTATTAGGGAATCATTTCTGCATCAAGACTGCACCACCAGTGCTCCTTACATACACCCCCAATAGTTCACCAATTCAGGTAGTTGACATGGTTCTCCGAACTTGAGATCAGATTCTTCGCATTTTGTAGGACAATCTTCACATGGCAAGAAATTGAATGAAATAACAAGCCGATCAGCACTGTTCTAAGCTCACTTTTCAAGTAGGTGATATGGTTTTTCTTCGTCTACAGCCATACAAGCAATCCTCTCTAAAACTCAAAGGGTGTCATAAGCTGGCTCCAAAGTTCTATGGGCCATATAAGGTTCTTCAGAAAATTGGGTCAGTTGCTTTTAAGTTGGAGCTTCCTCCTTCTCGTGTTCATCCAATATTTCATGTCTCTTGTCTAAAGAAAGTTCTTGGCACCAACATCAGAGCACAAACTGTTTTACCATAACTGGATAACGAAGGATCCATCATTTTGGAGCCAGAGGCAATCCTTGACAGGTGCAATCATCAGCTTCGCTTTCGATCCATCACAAGGTATTAATTCAGTGGCACGAAATGCAATCAAAGGATGCTACATGAGAACCACTCCTTCAGGTTCAGCAACAATTTCCACATCTTAAGCTTTGAGGACAAAGCTTTTCTCAGAGGGAGGGGATGTTAGGAACCTGTGTTTAGCCTTTCTCTTTACTTTGTCAGTATATTGTTGTTAGACGCATATGCTTTTTAATTCATCCCGTGATTATATTGTATTATCCCACATTCATGGGGAGTAATAGTAGTTTAGATTAGACTCAGTAGATAAGTACGTGTTGAGGCCAATGAAGGCATCCACAAGTTTATTGTATTAAGCTTGCTTAAAGGAGGTTGCCCTCTCGAAGTGGCCTACGATCAATAAATTTCTTCTGTGTTCTTCTATTTCTGTTATTTCATGCATTTTTCATTATATTGTTGTAGGAGGTTCCTCTCAAAAGCTCATCATGATGGGGAGAAAAACACTTATATGATAACCAAGGATGGGAAGTCTTTCACTATGAGTCCTTTGCCAGATGAAGGCATAGATAAACATGTAGGTTCTAGTGTCATGGTGGTTGGGGAAAGAGTTTTTGCGGACCTTGAAAGAAGAGGGAGGTCTAGGATTTGCATTGATTATCAAACCAAAATGTGGGACTGTTTTGTCTACAAACAAGAAAGAGTCTATCCCTAGTGAAGTCCAAGATTTGTTGGAGAAGTATAAGGACATTGTGGTAGATGAAATGCCTAATTCCCTGCCTCTAATAAGAGATATAAGCCACCATATAGATCTGATTCCTAGAGCCACATTACCTAATAAGGCTGCCTACAAGATGACCCCAGCCTAGAATGAGGAGATTGCCAAACAAGTGCAAGAATTGTTAGATAAGGGCTTGGTGAGAAAAAGTTTAAGCCCATGTGCTGCTCCTACTATCCTAGCACCCAAGAAGGATGGGAAATGGAGGCTTTGTACTAATTCTAGAGCCATCAACATGATCACAATACGGTATAGATTTCCTATGCCCAGAATAGAAGATCTTATGGACTGTTTGGGGGGAGCTTGTTATTTTTCAAAGTGGCTATCATTAGATAAGGATTAGAGAGGGGGATGAATGGAAGACAACATTTAAGACAAATGAGAGCTTTTATGAGTGGTTGGTGATGCCCTTTGGGCTGTCCAATGCACCTAGCACCTTTATGTGCCTTATGAATGAGGTATTGAAACCTTTCATTGGAAAGTTTGTTGTGGTTTATTTGGATGACATTCTTATTTTTAACAGGTCCAAGGAAGAGCATTTAAGGCATCTTGACATGGTGCTAAAGAGGCTACATGAAGAGAAGTTGATGATAAACTTGGAAAAGTGTGACTTCATGAAAGAAGAGTTGGTGTACCTTGGCTTTGTCATTTCCAAAGGTAGTTTGAAGATGGATCCCTCCAAAGTAGAGGCTATTCTTAATTGGCCCACTCTAAAATCCAAGGGAGATGTGAGGAGTTTTCATGGACTTGCAACTTTTTATAGGAAATTCATAAGGAACTTCAATCACATATGTGCACCAATCCTTGACACCATCAAAAGAGGTAATAAGGGTAAGTTTTCTTGGACCCATGAAGCTAATAAAGGGTTTGAATATTTGAAGAAGAGGGTAGCCCAGCAGGCTATACTTGTGCTTCCTAATTTTAATTAGGTTTTTACCATTGAGTGTGATGCTAGTAACCAAGCAATAGGGGCTATTTTGAGCCAAGAGGGCAAACCCATTGCATTTTTTAGTGAGATGTTGAATGAGGCCAAGAAAAAGTATTCATCATATGATTTAGAGTTGTATGCTATGGTTTAAGCACTTAATAAATGGAGGCACTACTTGTTACCCAAACAATTTTTTGTTTATACTGACAATCATGCTCTAAGTTTCTTGAATGGACAGGACAAACTCAGTCATAGACATATGAAATGGGTGGAGTACCTACAAGCCTATACCTTCACCATCAAGAATAAGAAGGATCAAGCCAATAACATGGCAGATGCACTTAGTAGGAGGGCTCTTATGGTGCAAGAAATGAAATTTCAAAGCATGGGAATAGATGTACTCAAGAACATGTACCATGATGATCCTAATTTCAAAGAGATCTATGAGGTTTGCAATCAGTTTTCAAACACATTTCACAGTGAATATTCTAGTTTTTTGGTTCAGAATGGTTTACTTTTCAAAGGGGATCAATTATGTGTGCCTAGGTGTTCAATGAGGGAGAATATTATCAAGGAGAAACATAGTGGGAGTTTAGGAGGTCATTTTGGACTTGATAAAACTTTGGACCAGGTTAGGAGGTTCTACTATTGGCCTAAAATGCAAGTGGATATCAGAAAATTTGTTGAGGTTTGCACCATATGTCAAAGAGCCAAAGGAACTTCATCTAATGCAGGACTTTATCAGCCACTTCCCATTCCTAATAGGCCTTGGGAGAGTGTAAGTATGGATTTTGTCATGGGGCTGCCTAGAACACAAAGGGGTTTTGATAGTTTCGTTGTGGTTGTTGACTAGTTTAGTAAAATGGTACACTTTCTTCCTTGCAAAAAAACCAATGATGCATCTCATATTGCTAGTTTATTCTTTAAAGAAATAGTGAGAATACATGGAACTTTCCTTTGAATATTGTCTCTGACAGGGATGCCAAGTTTATAGGTCACTTCTGGAGGACCTTATGGAAGAAGCTAGGCACAAAGGTGTCATATAGTTTTGCCTATCATCGTCAAACAGATGGGTAGACTAAGGTGGTAAATAGATCATTGGGAAACCTTCTAAGGTGTCTAACAAAGGAGCATGGATAGGCTTGGGATCTAATTTTACCCTAGGTAGAGTTTGTGTATAATGACTCCATGAATAGGAGCATTGGGAAGAGTCCTTTTGAAGTAGTCTATGAAATGCATCCTAGGGGTGTCTATGAGTTGAGAGATCTATAAGGAATGGATGGAAGGAGTGCACAAGGAGAAGATTTTGCTATTGCAATCAGAGATATACATCAACAAGTGAGAGATACTCTTCAAAGGAATGTGGACAAGTACAAGGAAAGGGCATATTTGAAAAGGAGAGACCTTCAATTCAAGATTGGTGACTTGGTGTTGGCACATCTGAAAAAGGAGAGGCTTCCTAAAGGCAAGTGCATTAAACTCATGATGAAAAAGATAGGACCTTGTAGGGTGGTCCATAAATTTGGGCATAATGCATATGAAATTGAGTTGCCTCCTGTAATAGCCATATCTCCAATCTTCAATGTTTCTGACTTGTATCCATACAAAGGCACTATGGTTGGTGATTCTAATGCAGGTCTAACAGCAGATGAAGATGATGATTGGGTGAAGGAGTTGCCACCAAGACAACCCATGCAACTTGAATGTATCTTAGACACAAAGGAGGTGAAGAAGACTAGGAGGAAGACATATAAGGAGTATCTCATCAAATGGCAAGGTCTCCCAGCAGAAGATGCCATATGAATGTCTGAGAATGACATCAAACAACATGGGGTTTTAGTTGAAGACCTCATCTCAAAAGGGACTTGAGATTTTTCTCTCCCTAGGAGCATGGTGCAGGGGCCCCTTAGGTCCAAGAGGCCTATTGTGAGTTTCTAGTCATGTTGTTTTGTTTTGTGTTTTAATAAGGTATTGAAGACCATTTATGAAATGTAATAAAGTCACCTTGTACCTTTGGTAGTCATATTATATGGCCTTGGCACCAATGGTTGCTAGTAGATAAGTCTGGTTAGTGACAGTCAAATATTTCATAAGAGTAAAGATAGAATGAGTTTTATGTTTTGTAGCCATTCATGGCATATAGGAAGTACACTAGGAGAGTTTGAATACATTGTGAAAGGACCGTCCACCTTGTAAATAAAGCCTATTTGTAGGCAGTTGTAACTAGGAGACAAAAGAAGTAGTTTGGTGGTTGCAGAGTCAGTTTCTGCCTTCCATCGACCCCAAAATGCCTTTCAACTATTTGTTAAGGATGTGCACATGCTTAAAAGGCCATGATAATGATCATTGTTGATGTTGATGGAAATTTGAAGGAGAAATGAGTAAAGAACTTTCAGTTTTCTGTTATTTCGTGGTTATTTTCCTGTTACAGCCCGTACCCTACTCTTGTACGGAACTATCATAGACCCTCATGATATTGGATTGGTAGAAGGGTGAGTTAGAATTAATTTGAATCTAGTTTGGCTTTTGAATCAGTTCTATAACAGAGATTCAAAGGTTTTTCTAGAAACAGGTCGTAAAACCCTGATCTAGGGTTTTGACACAAAATGATGAGTTTCTCTTCCATTCCACTGATTTGATCTCCATAAATCAATTGGATGGCATTGTTTATAGTTGTTTTTATGTTTTGTAAGAGTTTTCAGAATAGGGGATTGAGATTGTGGGAGTTTACCGAGTAAACACCTAACAAGACCATGTGTTAGGTTTCAGTCAAGGAACAACGTTGTAGAAAACCCACACAGTCGACTGTGAAGGCCAAATATCTATGAGATCTATTGTTTTTCATGTACCTGAGATGTTCCAATGGTTGGAAGAGTTCTTTCAAGCAATTGAAGGGTAGACCCTTTGGAAAAGAGGCCTAATTGGGGCTCTATTCAAGGTTGCCAGTCATTATTGGAGCTATTTACTCCAAAGAAAACCCCAACCAAATTCATGTATGTTGTGAGTCTGATGGTAATGCACTTGTGGATGGTCAGAGTTTGTTAGTTTAAGACCTTTGTAGGAAGCTGTAAGCATTGCCCCCTAAAATAGGGCTACAAGGAGAAGGTATGATCTATGAAGCAAGTACCAATCCAATAGATGTGGAATCCAAACCAAGGGTGTGGAATGTTCCAATTGGATGCCTTGAACCCTCTAAAGTTATTGCCCCTATGAAAATCATAGGTTTGTGCCACTTCCATGTTGAGCCCCTTGGATGGAGACTTGTGAACCTTTGAGAGACTGTCATAGTAAGACATTGAATTCCCTCTCATGTTGAAGTTTTGTCAAACAATTTGTAGAGTTATTGGGTCACCTAGGTTCTCTGCATCAGGAATTAGGGGATTCTTCCTTTCTCACATATTTACCCCTAGAGATGCTTGGTTGGTAATATGGCCTTTCCTCACCTATAGGTGTGCTAGCTATCAGCTCCTCTGCCTTGGCAAAAATCATTTCAATCCTCCTTATGGGATCCTGCAGCTCAGCAAAGCCCCAGGGTATGCAACATTGGCATTTTATTCATCCTCTCTCCTTCCATTACTGCATTCCATTTATTTCTCAGAAGATGTATCTCCTGCATTAATTGGCAGTTCCTTACTATATCTTCATCCAAGAGGACTTGGTGAGGGTAACTAGGCCTACTGACCTTTAATCTTGTTTTGTGAATAAAACCTTAAGGGTCAAATGCTCTTATTTGCTCCATATCCATCATGTAACATTGAAGCATAGAGCCAATCTGATCTAATCCATTCTTATCAATTGTTATGAAATCATTGAGCTTCAATGAAGTAGGGATGAGTGGTCCCTTCATATGATTTCTACAATGCTCCTTATCAGCTTCATTTAATTGCCTTATGATTTCCATTAAGGCAAGCCTCTTGGGCACAAACTTTGGCAAAGTGTAGGGTAGAGCCTGACACCCATAAATTCTAATGCATGTAGTATTTGCATGTAGAAACCAATCTCCCCAATTGTGTTCTATGTTTAGGTGTGGGCCTCTTTCCAAAGGCCTCAAGAAATCCTTAACTTCTTTAGGTATTCTATCTCCCTCAAGTTCTAAGAAACCTAAGACCTTCTTCACAAAATGCTCCTAAGAGACAACATAACTAGCATCTATAAAATGCATGTCAAGTATGCAAGGCCACATTTACACTGGCATCATGTTGCCTTGATCATCTATCATCCTCACATGTAAGTCCTTATGGCAGTGTCCTGATAGAGAGAATAGGATAATGTGGTACATTAGAGAATACCATGTGAATTCCACATGGGGACCTATAGTATACAAGTTGTTTTTATTGTCACCATTTACTTGTGCATTTTCTTAGCCAAGTAACCTGCATAGTCATATGGATGCTTGGTTCCAAGATCTTGAATGTAAACTGCCATCATCCTCAAGGATACTGGCATTTTGTTGGCTGAATCCCTCCCAAGCACATGACATACACTATGGTAAGTTCTAACAAAATAATCCATGAACAATTTACAATGGAAGGGCTCCTCTTCTCTGTCAGAAATTTTCACCAGGCCTCCATCAATTCCTCTTGGTCTATGCTTGGCCAGATTGAATGATCTATAGGCATATCTGATAGTTTTATACTTTACTCTGAGGGCATTCAGGTCAATGGGCATGATGGCAGTAGGGTCTAAATTAAATACAGTTGAAATATAGGCTTTTGTGAATCTGATAATGACAGAACCGTTCCTAGATAGAACAGACCTAGATTTGGGGTCATATCTACTTGCAATTGCTCTAACCAGGTCTGGATTGACAAAGACATTGGAGTAAATCAACTTGGCCAAATCAAGCTTCCATGCATAACAGATAGGGGCTATATAGTCTACTCTTTTATGCCAATGCTCAAATAAGCTCCATGCTTACATGGGTATCCTGGCATCTCTATAGTTCGCACATAGGTCATAAATTTTTTTAATTTTTTCTACTTCTCCTAACCCTGTTGGAACTCTCCTCAATGACCCGAGACATTAGATCATGAGGTCTTCATCTAGACTACGTTTTGAGGTGGAAGGATGACCAGACTGACTCATCTTTCTAGATTGTGTTTATGCGATTAATCCAGGGCTTTTGCAGCTATAAATTACTCCTTAACACTTTGAAATAGACATATAGCTAAATTGACAAGATACAGGGGAATAGAGGCTACTTACTGGTTTTTGACGCTAACAGGGGCCTGGAATCACATCAACTTGCTCGTTTCGAAGTTCCTTTTACTGAGAATGTAACTATTCTCTTGAAAATGACAAAGAATACCCTAAATTATGCCCTTATATCACTAGATTTCTTGCCATTTATAGTATTTAATGGTGGCCATGACAGCCATTACTCAGTTCATGCCACAGACACTTGAAAATCTTCTTTTGCTACAAATTTGAATTGGGGCCATTGATCCTTTCCTTACGTTCTGCAATCGACGACTGAGATTACTTGACTAGATTTAAAAATCTTCGTCACCACCTTTGAAAAGTCTATGACCAATCAGAATAAGACAGATCAATTGTACTCCTTTTGTGGATCACATCACCTTTTTGTCTGGACCGGACACATGGTGCCATTTCATGACCTTGCATCCAGGAAAAACCCACCACTTACCTACCGCGTGACGGTACGATTAAGCCCCCAGGTGCCTACCTTCCACTTGATTTTCAATTCTTTAATAGGAGAGCACCACGTGTTGCCATCTCGTAGCCTCGTAACAAATATTCTACCCTGCAAGATATTTCTGCAATGGAGTGCAGCGATTGGATTAAAAGTTTTTATGTGGACCACTATTACATCAACACCTGGCGACAGATGGTTGGCGTAGGTAGGATTCCTAATGGAGGAATACGTAAGCAAAGATTCTGGGACAAGTGTCAACCTGTCGCAGCCATGCAACAGGGTGATGACTTCATTAAAGATGCCCTGCGATGCTATGATTTTTACCCTTTTAGACTTTAAGACTTATGGGAAGACTTAGGACGTTTGATTTAATTTGTCACGGCTGTTGGTGGTAAGACCTAGAACGCGGGGCCGGTCACCTAATAGACAATGAGACTTAAGGTTATAACTTAAGGGACTAGCAACCTACTACAAGCAGTCAACATAAATTTAAACATAAAGCACACACTTGAAAGACTTAGGGCAATCAACTTTAAAGATAAACACTCAAAACACAACGAGCCTAAAACCCTAAACCCTAATGGGTACCACCAGATACTATGAATGTAATATCCTGTCCACTCTTATATATCTAGTCCAGTCCCATCGTCATGTCCTATCCTTTGAACCAACTCTCAAATCCACTGGCAATAAATCTGGACCTGAAATAATCATTAAATCGTGTTAAATCAATGATCATATCGATTGGATGGATATAGTCTCTTACTGAAACATCCATATCCTTGTCCCTCCAAACCATCAAATTCATCATGGTAAATCTTGAAAAACATCAACCAGATAGGATATTTGCACTAGATATAATCAATTGCCAAATATCCATATTCGTGTCAAATGTCCATATCCGCATCCTGTGACAACTGTCAAATTTACTCTCATCGATAAACTTCCAGCACATGGATATTTGCATAGGATATAATCAATTGCCAAATATCGATATCCATGTCAAATGCCCATATCCCATATCCCACCTTAAAGGTCATGTCTCGAATACTCAAAATGTTGACTTTTCAAATGGATATTTTCGATCAGATATTTTACACTTTCCCAATATCCATATCCATGCCAAATATACATATCTATACAAATATCCAGATCCATATCTCGAGTGAGCATATTGTTCCATGTGTCCAACCATTGACTTTTCAATGGGATCTTTCACAAGGGACATTTTGCAATGGATATTTCACATATCCTGACCTTTTGAAAGTGAATGAGGTCTCGTTGCTTACTTTTCTAGTCAACGAATGTTGGACCAAGACTTTTGCTACATCACCCACATAAAGTTTTGACAAGATATTCATCTTAATCTCTAGTCAAAGTCAAATGGACATTTTCACAATGGATATTTTGAACTGGATATTAAGTTTCAAATATCCATGTCCATATCCCATCCCATATTAAATGATATACATAAGCACCATTGGCATTTTAAATTCAAATGCATGCATTTTACCAACTGTTGAGCTCTCTTGCGTCCAAATGGTAAAAAATCACCTAATCGTAGAATGAGTAATTAATTTTGCCCTAATCGTCAAATTTTCTAAGGATAAAAGTTATATTCATCCCACATTGTCAATTATTGAAGCATTTGAGCTAAAATTACAGAGATCCAAAGGTGATTAAAGGTGAGCTACATGTGATTAAGGTCGTATTATAGACATTCGAAGGTGACATTATAGAGAAGGGAAATGGTGTCACTCAGCTGAACGGTATCCATATCCGTATCCATATTAAGGTTGCTATCTTAACTATTAGGTATGAATACGACAAACCCTTTCCTCCATTTTTACTATTACAATATATTTTTTTTACTTGATCATAAGGTAATTTTATCATTATGGAGGTAATTCCTTGAGTAAATTCATATTTACATGTGGATTATAATTGATTTCAAAATTACACACTGAGATTTAAGGTAACTTGCCTATTTAAATGCATAAACCCTGGACTTAACTATGGATGTATGTGTTACACAGGACACGATGCAAAAATGAATAGACCACCAGGATGAGGAGTTCAAAAGGGACAGGTTCCCCATTCCAAGTGACATCTATAGCAGATTTGGTTTCACACATGATACACACTATGAGGATACAGATCTGGATGCTTTTAGGGCTAGGATCTTGACGGGTGACAGTAACCCTATATTGCAAAATATGGTCTCTACAGGGATGTTCAATGCCGCGGGATTCCCTTATGCGACAGATGCATTAGAGTTGGTCATAGAATGCACCAAAAAATACAATGTAGCCAAGAATAGAGTTAATAGTCAGGGGCGAGTATATGTTGACTTCTCTATGAAGGGCATTACGAAAGCTTTTAAATTGTCGACATGCCAGAATATGTTTGAAATAGACCTAACTGCATTGAAATCATAGTTCAACAATAGCCTCACTGACTGTAGGAAGATCATTTTCAAATCTTGGAGGGATCCAGCCAATAAGGCTAGGGCTGTAGCAAAGATGCCTCATAACCTGTACAAGTATGAATTTTGCTAAGAAGTACAGTATATGATTGCCCTGCTCAACATAATGGCATGTAAGCAAGATGCTGAGACCTTCAAGCCCTGGATGTTTGGGCTAATTCAGATGGTCAAAGATAAGAACGTGGTAGCCAATTGGGCTAAGCTTATCAACGATTCTCTACATGAAGGCATGGTGGCATGGCAAAATAGGAAAAGGATGTTCAATATGACATCTTATGTATTATATGCATGTGCTTACAAAGCACAACCTAATGGATTAAACACCTTTGGGAGGCTAGGACCTCAACCTACAGACTAAAAGGTGTGGGAGCATTACCCCCAATTAGAAAGAAAGATGTCTACTCAACACTATAAGACTATCAATGATTGTTTTATCATGCACCTTGTAAGGTTGATGGAGGGTGATCAGACAAAGAGACTTTCTAAAGAGGCCCAAGAGTTAATTCAACTGCATGGGGGGTGATTTATTTAGTTCACCACATACACCTACATCAGAATGGAGGGCTTCTAGGGAAATCCATTCATGCTGCCACGGTACCCCACTGATAGGATAGTGCTACTGGAGGTGACAAGGCAGATTATCCCATCTTATGAGGCCTACCTAAAGAAGAATAAGAGAGGAAATGTCAGATTTCTAATGGAGATAAACTGGTATGTCTTTGGGACAATTGATAATGCTAAGAAGTCAAAAGTTGAGTTGCATATGTTGCATTTGCAATTGTTTCCTTTGACTAGGTATTATGATCCCTACCAGCGAATGGAAAAATATGTGAATAAGAAGCTACAACTTGTAACCCACCTTGAGGATTATTGGGTTGATTGTGATGATGATGAAGATGTAAGGAAAAGAGGACACCTTGACATCTAACCCTGAATCAAATTAGGATGTTGGGTTGTCTAGAGGTGCTCCCTCAAGTCAAATCAGATGATGGGAAGGTGTTGGATCTAAAGTATGAAGAAAAATAGATATACAAAGAGCCTCTATCCCTTCCTGATTGGAGCTAGCCAAAGAAGACATCCATAGATGTGATAACAACTAGAGTCATAACCACTACCAAGAAATGGGTAGAGAAGAAGCTAGTTGAACTAAAGGCTAAGGGGGTCGCCCTTACATACGACAAGAAGGGGAAAAGGAAAGTGTAAATGTGAGAAATGTGAGATTAATAGAAAACTAATTCAAGTCAATGAAATACAGAGATACCAACAAATTCTATGCTACACAATAAAGTAAGAAAAATGACTATGAATGTAAATCAATCAACAATCAAACCCAATAGCTCTATTGTTTCTATATCGTGATCTTCATGCTCTTAGATTTGCATAACTGATAGCTTGCTATTTCTTGAATGATTGAGTGCTTCGATGATGGATAGAATGCTTCAAGAATCAAAATGACAACATAAGGTTACAAAATGAGAAGTGTTGTCAAATGGATTAGAGGAGATGAGTTTATTGCTTTTCCTTGAAAATAATGGAGGGTTGAGATCAAAAGTACCTGAAATATGATCAATGGTTGAGAATTGATGAGACAACAAGCCATGAGATAATCAAGGAGTCAGGTCCACAAATCAGGGAATTGCAAGAGTTAACTAAGGAGTTGCATGCATAAATCAAGGACTTGCAAGAGATGACTAAGGAGTTGCATCCACAAATCAAGGAAATTGACATGTTAACTCAAAGTCAATTTGAGGAGGTGGAGATTGAGTTGAGACAAATAGGCATGTGTTGAGGAATTTTAAATTATTATTATTATTATTATTTAGTCATCCAAAAACACACGTTGGAAGAAAATGAAAAAGATTTTCTTATTTATTTGAAGAGAATGTGGAGAGAAATTAAATAAATTTGGTTTATTTATTAGTACCTACCTTTGGCAGTACTATTGCAATGAGTTTTTTTTATCTAGTGATTAATTGAGCTATAGTATACCAATCAAAACAAAGCATTATTTTTCATGTTGAACAAATTTTAATTTTTCTTAAGTCTATATGACAAACTTTTAACAAAAATTACATCTCTATTGTGATTGGCTCAAAATTTGACCTCTTGAGGGTAAATTTTGCAGAAATACTATTTTGAGTGAAACAAACACCTAAAATTGAGCAAAAAATCAGTGCAAATTTGAGGAGCTAGAAATACTAATAGATTAACTTGTTTAATTAAATTATGAGTGACTAAATTATTGTTGGGAATTTGGTTGTTAAACAAATAATTTTTTAATGTTAAACAAATAATTTTTTAATGTTAAACAAATATTTTTTTAGATTAATTTGTTTAATTAAATTCTGAGTGACTAAATTCTTACCGTGAATTTAGTTATTAAACAAATAACATTTTCTTAATGATAAACAAATAATATTTTTTTTATTGCCGACTTTCCCGCTCTGCAACTTTCCTGCTCTCAACTTTGTTTGAACCTACTTTGTTCATGGAGGTCGTCAGCCTTGGTGGGCCCCTTGCCCCCCTATGGGCCCTCTGGTGGTTCTTGCTAACGATGTTACTGCTCCGGTCAGTACTACCGAGCTCGAATCTCTAGGCTTGAGGTTGGATCCCAAGGCTTGGAAACAAGCATTGCTTGGGGAGAATGATAAGCCTACCAAAGATTCTGCAGCCTCAGTGCAGTCAGAGCAGGTGAATGGAACAGACTTCCAGATACTAGATCTAATGATGGATAAAATAACCTCTACCTTGGAATTATCCTTGGTGGGTAGGTTCCAAGCCTTTAGGCCCAACATTGATATGGTTAGACGCTGGGTGGCCGCGAGATGGCACCTAAAAGGTAGCGTGGTTACTAGTGCCATGATAGGTGGTCTCTTCCTTTTTAAGTTCACTGCCAGGGAGGACATGGTAACAATCTTGGTTGGCAGCCCTTGGTTGTATGGCAAGCACAACCTCTACCTAGCGTGGTGGAATTTGGGGTTTGACGCAGCTATGCTCAGCAGGTCAGCTCTGGTCTGGGTCAGGCTCCTAGGACTCCCACTTGAGTTCTGGGATGAGGAGATTTTCACATGGATAGGGAACTCTTTTGGGCGTTTCATCGCTCTGGACAACACTATCAAGCATAAAACCAGGTTAGTGTTTGCAAGATTCTGTGTTAGTGTAGACATCCATAAATCTCTACCTAATACCATTAACTTAAAATCTAAATATGGCTGCTGGGAGCAGCATCTAGAGTATGAAAATGCTACCACGTTTTGCCAAAATTGCCCCAAAAAAGGGCATCTTATCAATGGATGTAAAAAATTAAAGACTCAAAAAGGCGAAGAGGCCTCAGAGGAGGAGAATATTGTGGACTACCTGTTCAAAGAGGACATACTTGACATCATCAAGTCCCCTTCAATGATACAACAACAGGCAAAGGCCCAGGCTTAGGGAGACCCTCAGGGTGAACTTCCAACTTCAACCAATGAGCCCCCACCACTACTGCAGAGTTTGTGGACTTCCAAGGTTGAACAATTGACTTAGAAGAAGGGCACTTCCTTGGGCTCAACTAAGACAGAAGAAGGTGAAATCCTAACCCCCAATCATTTAACACCCTTGCCAAGGATTGATGCTCCTGGATCTTTGGTATCTGTTGGAGAGCTATCTGTTAGCTCAGGAACTGAAAATCCTAAGGTTACAGCTCTGCCAAGCACATGAAAATCCATCCTATCTCCCATAAGGGTCCTTTCCCCTGGGGTTGGTCCCAGTAACTAGGAGGGGTGGATTAACCCCAAAAAGAAAGGAAAAGGAAAGAAGTCAGCGGATGTGGGGATAGAGGGTAAGGTAGGTAGACTGTCCTAGAGAGAAACTATACACAGAGAGGCAACCAAGGAAATAGCCAATGGGAGACAAAGCACGCTAGAGGCTATCTCCAGAAGAACTCATAAATTAAGATCATCACTTAGAATGTGAGAGGGCTTAATAGTCCTCACAAACAACTCATGATCAGGAGTTGCATTTTTGACAATAAGGTGGATATCATCCTGCTCCAAGAGATTAAGATGTCTGAAGACATCTTTAAAAAGATTGCTAATAATATTTGGCCCATGGCAGACTGCATTATCATCCATTCCACGGGTGCTTCTGGGGGTCTGGTTACTATGTGGAACAAACATAACATTTCGGGCAACTACTGCTCGCATGGCAAGCACAACTTGGAAATTAAATTTACTATGAATAAGAAAAATTGGAAGCTGATCAACATATATACCCCTAACACTAGGAACACCAGGAAGGAACTATGGGATGGATTGATCCCTAAAATTAATGTAGAGAAAATGACCCTGTGGATTTTGGGGGGAGATTTCAATACCCCACTGTCCCCTTTAGAAAAGACCATGGGAAACATGGACTATTCAGACAATATGATTGACCTGGAGGACTTCCTAAGTTAGAATGGGCTAATGGATTTATAAATGAATAATCAACTCTATTCTTGGACTAATAGAAGAAGGGGTGATCAGCTGATCCAAGTCAAACTGGATAGATTTATGGCCTCTACTAACTGGGATGGTGTGCAAGGTTCTTCCTAGCTTCCCTCCCTCACACCATCTTCGACCACAATGCCCTCCTCCTGTCATGGTTTGATGGTGCCCCCAAGGGACCTTTCCCCTTCAGATATGAAATTATGTGGGCCTCCCACCCCGACTTCAAACAAGGCATTGCTGATTGGTGGAGTATCCCGGTGCATGGATATTCCATGTTTAGGGTCACCCAAAAACTCATCCATGTTAAGCACAAAGTAAAAGGATGGAACAAATTCTGTTTCAGGAATGTGATGCACCAAAAGAAACACATCTCTGACAGCTTAATGGAAGTTCAAACCAACATGGCTAGGGGGATGCAAGCGAGAGTACTTATAACATGGAAGAGACCCTACTGAAAAAACTCAAGGACATTACCAGGAGGGAGGAGCTCTTTTGGAAACAAAAGTCTAGGGTGCAATGGCTAAAGGAGGGAAATAGAAATTTGGCTTTCTTCCACCAGTCTGCTATGAAACATAGGAAGAGGAAAAAAATCACCAAACTGATTGATGGGAATAGAGAAATTAATGAGGACAAGGAACTGGGAGATCATGCCTCCAATTACTTCAAAAACTTCTTGGTGGAGCGCAAAAACAAGCATGACAAAGATCAGGAAGATAAGCTGTTGGACAACATTCCCTCTATCCTGATGGAGGATGATAAATGTAGTCTAATGAAGCTTGTTATTGAGGAGGAAGTTAGGGCAGTGGTGTTCTCCATGGGGGCCTTCAAAGCTCTGGGACTGGATGGGTTCCCCCTGGCCTTTTTCCCAGATTTCTGGGAGATAGTGGGTTATGATGTCACAACTGCTATAAAGGACTTCTTTAGGACTGAAAAAATCCTTAAATAGATCAATGCCATGTTCATTGCACTTATACCAAAAAAGAGCATCATGGATTCTATTGCTAACTTTCGCCCTATTAGCCTTTGTAACACCATTTATAAGATCATTATGAAGACCTTGATCCTTAGACTTCAACTGCTGTTGGACAATATTATTTCAGATTGCCAGAAAGGCTTTGTCCCCAGTAGACATATTATGCATGCGGCTATTTCCACCCATGAAATCATTCACTCGATGGACATAAGTAATACTCCAAACATGGCTCTCAAGCTAGATATTTCTAAAGCATATGACAGGGTCTCCTGGGATTTCCTATTTAAGGTCCTTAGTAAATTTGGGTTTAGAGACAAAATGCTTAATTTGATAAAAGAATGTGTCACCACCATTAAGTACTTGGTCCTGGTCAATGGCACTCCCCAAGGGTTCTTTCAGGAAGGTAGGGGTATTAGACAAGGAGATCCCCTTTCTCCCTACCTATTTATTATGTTGGTTGAGGTTCTGGGAAGAAACATCCTATCCCACTTGGATAGCTAGTCCCTCAAGGGGGTCAAAGTGACATCCACCTTGGGTCCATCTGTTGTTCAATAGTTCAAGGATGATACTATGCTCTTTGGGGTGGCTTCGATGATTAAGGCAAGAAGATGGAAAAATCTGCTGAACTCCTATGCAGAGGTTTCTGGCCAATGCATTAATTATTAAAAAAGAAATGTGTTTTTCTTCAACACTAACTTGGGGCTACAAGCCAGGGTGAGAAAAATCCTTGAGTGTAGCATGACTAATCTCCTACCTACCTACCTGGGACTACCCCTAACAGTCAACGAGGTGACCCTGAATTTATGGAACACTATCCTAGAAAGGATCCAAAAGAAAATGGAGGGATGGAAAGGTAAACTCCTTAGTCAAGCCAACAAGCATCAACTATTGAAAGCCTCTTTGCAGGGCATCCCTACCTATTTTCTATCCTTGTTTAAAATGCCTAGATACATGGCGAAGAAATTGGAAAGGATCTAGATAACCTTCCTATGGACTGGAGTGGAGGATAAGAAGAGGATATCGTTGGTTGGATGGGACAAAGTATGCCTGCCCAAAACTCATGGGGGATTAGGAATTACAAAAATATAGGTGACGAATAAAGCTTTACTCACCAAGGTGGGATGGACCTTCCTCAAGGAGGAGAAAGACTGGGTTCGGATTATGAAAGCCAAATACTTGCAAAATGTGGATACATTAGAGGTTATTTCCAGATAGAGCCACCTCAAAGGCTCTATTATCTAGAACAAAATGATCAAAACTAGAAATATCCTTTCCCAAGGCATAAGATGGCAGCTAGGTAAGGGAGATAAAATTAGATTCTAGGAGGGGAACTGGCTCAAGGAGGGTCCCTTGACAAATAGAAAAAATAAAACCATCAGAGATAGAGTTGTTAACCATTTTGGGAATTTGGTCAGCAATTTCATTACTACCCATTCCCACAATGATAGGAGGTGGAAAATGCTCTCGGATTGCTGGGACAATGATCTAGAGAATCAGGAGAGCCAGGCTTTGCAAGAGGAGTTGAACAAGCACAAAATTCTGATATTTCCTAGGGATGATGAAATGCTCTAGGGTTAGGAACAAAAGGGGAACTTCTCGGTTAAGTCTGCTTACATCCTGTTGTCTAACTGTAGACAGGGAGAGTGGATATGGAAAAGTGTCTGGAACAACAAGCTGACCCCCAAAATAAACTTCTTCTAGTGGGCTATTGCCCATAACAAAATCCTCACTACTGACAACCTCAATAAAAGGGGGTTCCAGTTGGTTAATAGATGTGTGCTCTGCCTCAAAGCTAAAGAATCCATTTAGCATCTCCTTTTCCATTGTGAATTTTCTAAAGAATTATGGGGAAAAACTATGGAGAAACTCAACCTTGATTGGGTTTTCCTAGAAAACCTAATGGACTTTGCAAAGAGCTGGAGTTCCCCTTTCTCATACCCCAAGATTAGAGAGCTATGGAGACAAATTCCCCTACACCTGGGATGGAGTGTGTGGAAAGAAAGAAACAATAGAATCTTTAGGGATAAGGCTTGATCCACTAATGAAGTCTTTCACTCCTTCAACAGAATGGTCTCTGAGAACACGTCAGACAACACTCTACATATGGCTGAGAAACCCTCTTCTATGGTGGAAGTGCGGACAACCTTAAACTAGGGACTTATAGAGGACATAACCAAGAATGACAATTCTAAAAAATCGCCAGACAAAACACCCTTTGGAGACCCCCTCCCAGAGATTGGACCAAACTCAACTTTGACAGAGCAGAAAAAAAGAATACTCAACTGGCTAGTGGGGGCGGTATATTCAGAGATAGCCAGGGTGTCTTCATTCTTGCTTATGCCAGGTCCATCAGAATCCAATCCAATAATGTTGCGGAGGGATTGGCCTTGGTGTGGGGTCTTAAAATTTCTCTCTCTCTATGGGAATGGACAAATTACAAGTGGAAGTAGATTCTAAACTCATCATTGACACGACCCTCGACATGTCTAATAGCAGTCCGAAGTTGAAGGATATTATGGAGGACATTGTCTGCTTACTATCTGGGTTCAGATAGATTGAAATTGGGCATGTCTACCGTGAAGTTAACAAAGTGGCAGATGGGTTGGATAAGTTGGGACAAAGCTTGGACATGTGGAGATGTTGGAAGAGTAAGAATAACTTACCTATCCAGATTCAAAACCTTCTTGAAAAGGAGCTAAGCTCCGCTCTTGACTTCTCATGATTGAATTATTTCCAAGGGAGTACTTTGGGGGCCATCAGGGATCATGTCTTGATAGCCATTTGGTTTTGAGGTCCATTGTGGAGAAGGAGGTGACGGTCGCTTGCCAGCTCAGAATTGTCAGAGTTGGGTCCCACCTTGGTTGGGAAGAATGCTTGTTTCCTAGTCAAACGTGGACACTTAAGGAGAGATTGCTCATGACTAGGCACGTGACCAACTCAATGTCCCTATGCATAACCTATAATTATGATCAATTATTGAATGTTAATTATGGTAGGAATAGGAGTGATAGTTCACATATTGTGAATTTAAGTAAGTACGCCACCTCTGGCGGCTGAAAAGATAATATACTCACTAATTGGAGTATGAATATCAGGGGCTGGGAGATTTTTTGTAGTTCAAAATTTTCTAAGTCTTCTACTGTTTCCTGCATTGTTAACTTGTCTGAGAGAAATTGGGGTATTTGAGCCATGGGGGGTTATAGGTCTCACACTGAGCCTAGATCCTGTGAAGAGATTAGACGTAACAAGACCCTTTGGCACATTTGCCAGGAGGGTGGGGTGGCCTCCTACCTTGAATTCTTACAGGGACATGATGAAAGCCTCTCGATGCGGTTCCTGCGTTCTTGGGAGGATAGAAAGGTCAAGGTGGGCAACATTGTTTTTGAAGTTTCTGAAGAAGTGATAGGATTAGCGATGGGGATGCCCATGGAGGGCACCAAACACCCCAGAAAGAGCAAAGTTTCTGACCCTAAGGGAATGGCGTGTTTTCTGAAGAAAGGGGAGGTTTTTCACAGTCTGTAGGGGGTTTTGATCGTGAAATGCTGCCAAAGCCATGGGATGAGGTGTGTTACATGCTCATAAAGTACTTCACTTTGGAAGGTAGATTCAAATGCTTCTTCCATTATCATTTCACTTTGCTCAATCATTTTCGTCACAGCAAAGTGATAAGTTTTCCTTTCTATCTTCTTTCATCTCTGGAAACTTCTATTTTGTCTGCTATTGAACAACATGCTATTGACCCCAATAAACCCCTCATCCTGCTCCACCAGGGGCTCATCCTCAGAATGTATAAATTTCATTTAGCACTTTGCCCCCTAAAGCCCTCATGGCTACTAGGGTTGAACCTCCTCTGTTGCCCTACTCCAATCCTGTGGTGTCTAGCCTTGTGATAAAAATGGAGATCACTCTGGAGAAGTATGCTAAATCTATAAAGTCTAGTAAGAAAAAAACTACGATTAGTAAAAGCCCCGAGCCAAAAGCCAGGGACCAAACTCCCTTGTCCTCTGCGAAGACCTATATCAAAAGAAATATTTTACCCGGTGAGTCTGCCCAGGTGACCCCATAGAAGAAGAAAAGGGGTAAGTTGGAAGAAGGAAGTGGTATGGATAGCGAGAACAAGGCAAAGAATGCCTCTGTTGTGGTGGAAGAGGTTAGCTCTGAGGAAGGTATTGGTGGTAGTGGCAACACTGTCAATGAGGATTATACCTTGATGGAAAACAAACCCTGGGTGCTGTCGACCAGGAGGTCGAAGAGGCTTGTAGCTAAGAAGGAGGTTTCTGAGGTGGAGGAAGATACTGTGGATCCAAACGGTGAGGATATTTCTGATAATAAAAACAATAAAGTGGATACTATTGTGCCTAAAATTGAATAGATGAGTGGAGATTTTTCTGTCAATAAGGAGACCAAAATTGACAATGTGGAGCCAGAAGCGGAGGAAGGGCCCAGTAATTTCCCTGAGCTCAATGCTAAGGGATCTACGTCTGTGAGTTTCGAGAACATGGTGAAGGAGTTGGGAAAGATGAAGAGAAAGGGCAAGGTGGCTGCTAAAGACAAGGAGATTGATATTCTGTCCACTAGGATTATTGTGCTGGAGAGGAAATTCAAAACTCTGGAAAAGTTCTCAACGAAGGTGATGCACAGATCTGCCACGACCCTTGCTGTCCTCTAGGATGCTGAGCTTACCACCCAGGGATTGAAGGATAAAGATCTCAAGGATTACATTGACCTCTACAAGTTTCTAGCTGAGGATTGGGACCAGATGTTTAATTAGCCATTAGGGCTTCAGTCGTCGCCTGTGGTTTTTTGTCTACTGTTGATCTGCTGTCGGTTAGCTATGTCTCTGTCCTAAGTCTCTTTTTGGCTATTTCTGTTGGTTAGTTCAGTTTATGCTTTTGGTTCTAATGTAACTTTGGTGTGCCTTTTTGGCTGATATGTAATGGGATCGACACCCTTTTATGCCACTTATCTTATAAAAAACAAATAATATTTTTTCTTTAAGTCTATCCAAATATTATAACAAAAAATTAATATATTATATTAATATAATATTGGTATTTTAATGTGATTATTTAATTTTGATTCATTGTATATATATTATTTATAAATTTGACATTTTAAATATTAATGAAATAATATAAACAATTATATATTAATAATAGAATTTATATTAAATTAGTAGAGATATCATTATAATGAATTTATATTTATGTTATATTATAGTAAAATGAAATATTAATATATATTTGTGTATAAATATTAAATATTGAAATATTATATTGATCTAAATCTTAATAGATTCATATTAATATAATATAGTTTCACAATTAATTTAAACAAACTCCTAATTTTTTAGATAACATTTCAATATTCACTTCCATTATGAAATTTCTCATTGGTTAAATAGTAATTAATGAATCTAACTCCACCATTCAAATACCACTTTTAAACTATATATATTCAAGTATATAATATGATTAAATATGATCAAATATTTAAATATAATATGGCAAGAAAAAAATAAAGAAAAATAAAAATATCCTCTCCCCCTATATTCTCTCTTATTTTATTGGAAAATTATTATTATTTTGATAACTTGTATTTATTTCCACTTACATGTTTATTATTCTTATTTTAATGAAGTGGTTTTTAGTTAGTTCCATAATTAATTTAAATAAACTCCTAATTTTTATAGATAGCATGCACATATGGTATCTCCATTTCAATATTCACTTTCATTAGGAATCTAACTCCACCATTCAAATACCACTTTTAAACTATTTCCTAACATATTAATCTATAAGCATAAATATACTTATATATATAATTTGTTCACTTATCAAAATTTTATTAAATGTTACTAAACAATAGAATTAAATTTTAATGTTCCTTTACAATTTTTATAAAATAATTTAAAAAAAATTAATATAGTAATTTAATTAAATAATATTTAAACAACTTAACTATTAATTCCATTACTACTAGCATATATTTATTTATTTCTTATTTTTTATTGGTAATATTATTATTTTACCATTATTACTATTATTATTATTATTATGTAATTTTCTATTTATTAAAAAATAGAATTTTCTTATGTTCAAACTATATAATAATTTATTTTAATTTAACTTTACCATATAACTTAATTTAAAATTACCTTTACTATTATTATTAAACTATATATTCTTATTTTAATCACTTGCTCATTTATCACTCTATAAAATTTTTTTATTTTAATTTCAACTATGGAATATAATTTTAATTAAAAATTTGTTTACTATTTATTCTAAATAATTAGTCATATTATTTAACTTTATATTCAATTAAATTAACATTTATATATGCTAGTCTATACATGCTACAACTTGCACATACAATCAATTGTAATGTTTCATATTTTGCAATAGATGCTATAATTAGGAATAATAGAAAATAGTAAAATGCTATAATAAATGAAACATAGACCTCAATTGACAATATTATATTAAAATTCACATTTTCCACCTTGTCCAATGCAAGCAAGGGTAGGTTGAATGGGTCAATGATTTTTTAAACATTTTTAGTCCTTGCTCAAAAAAATGCATTATCAATTTCTTAGTGATGAGATTTAACATCTCAAACTAAAGTCTTGTGAACTGAACTTATTATTATGAAGAATTAATCTACAACCACTTAAATGTTTTAATGTCACTTTTATTTACAAAATAAGTTGCATTTTTCTCCCCATTCAAATTAGGTTGTAGGAACTACTCACTTTATGTCATATTACTCCCAAATCTAACCACTTTAGAATTCATAATTATATTATAACAAAATAAGATAATATAAAACAATGAAAGATATAATTTCTTAAGGTGCATGACATTGATGGGTTCGTTCAAAGATTCCCCTTCGGGAGTTACTAATTGATATGCCTCTAATCCATAAGCTGTTATAACCATAAAAGGTCCAAGCCAATTAGGCTCAAATTTTCCTTTCTTTGATGTTTCTTGTTGATTCTTCTAATTTTCCTTAAGTACCAAGTCACCAAGCTCAAATCTTCTAACTCTGATTTTCTTGTTATAACTTCTTTGTAACCGATTCTAATAGGATTGTAAATGATTCAAAGTGTGCAAACAATAAGTTCCCCATGGACATCTGAAGGCAGTCTTACATTGATCTTTAACAACTATTTTGATTTGATTATAACAAAAAACTTTGATGTCCCCATTGGGCTTGTTGATTGGAACCAAATTGGAGACCCACTTAGGATAATCAATGGTCCTAGTGAACCCTGTTGGGTCTCAAAAATGCAGGTTGTAGAGTCTAAGAGGATGCCAAGCCCTATGGTCAAATCTACAACATTTTTGAGCCAATGACTGGAGTTTGACCTTAACGATCAACTTCTCCCTGCGCTTTAGGTCCTGCTACAACCTAGGTGGGTGAACCTTTGATTATCAAAGCAGGTTGTATGATTAAATCTATGTTAGTTTGCTGCTAGTTTATCCAATTTCAATGGCATACTTGTAAATCAGATAAGATATTGTAAACTAAATTCTAAAGAAAACAAATGATTTAATCTAAATTCTAATAGAAATAAATAATGAATAACATGAAATGAATCTAAACTATAACAATAAAACAATGTAAAGATTTTAATTATAAGATGAATCAATAGTTAGATTGGTGCTTTGTCCATTTGGGCAACGGAGTTAGGATGTCAGAAACAAATAAATTGTATCAGGTAATAACTCGATCTGATTGGCACATATAACTGTTTGCAACTTGTACAAACGTGCAAGGAAGAAATTATTAATTCATTCTCAATAATCCAAAGGACATAATTGTATTAAATGCAAAATATAAAAGGATTTTAATCTTTCCGGAAAGAACCAATTTAACTTTGTAAAATAATAAATTAGATCAACTTTGGAGACAAATTAATAAACCTAATCAATTAATCATACTTAGTAATGCATTCAACATTCTAAGATTACTATAATTGATGAGAAAGGATTTAATTCTCCTTGAGAAACCAATCAAATCAAGTATATTGAATTAGAAAATGTAACCAGACAATTTGAACGTATCCTTAACACATTCAAATTGAATAATCAGAAAATGAATGACATGGAGATAATTAAATTGATTGAATTAAAAACAACAAACAGATGATATCGTCATAGTGTATTTCAAATTTGAATCCTCAACTGCTGCCTCAGAATGTATCATGCACCATTGTCTTTCTCAGAACGAAATTGCACAGAAGGATCAAATTTGCATTAGATTGAATAAAATCTAACCTAATTTAATCCTAAAATATTTCAATTGTCTTTTTGTGAAAATCCCTATTTCTAACCTAATTCTAACTAATTCTAACTCCATTCTCCGGGTCCTGGGATCTCTATTTAAAGAGATGCAACAAGCCTCAGACCCATTACATTCATTTTGCAGTTTAAATAACTGATATAACAGACATATGGTTTCAATTGATAAGAAAATAATTAATCATCCGGCTGCATTCTTTCATCTCCAGCTTGAAACATTTTGTCTTCCATTAATTCGATCCTCTTCTTGAAATCACTTTACTATATTAATCATAATCCTGCAAAAACAAATCAAATCATTTATCATATATAAACATATAATTTACATTGAGGTGAGCCTTAGGACCTGTGGCGTGCGGTATAGTTTCCTTACTTCCGTTGTATATTCACTCATGTATTTAGGGTTTTATCCTCGTGACAACATTTCATTTTATCTTAATTAATTTGCTTTGATATTTCCTTTTAGGGCTGAAATAGTTTAACAAATTCTTTAGCATGACCTTAGGTTTAATTAATTGTTTTTAATATTGATCTTTTGCCGTCACGAAATATTCTCCTTGCTGCTCGGTATGTTCTTTAGTACAACTCTTTATTTAATTGATTTCCTGGTAAAATAAAATACTTGCCTTTGCCGAATTAAATATTTAAATCAATCTTCATAGTTTTCGATAACAAAATATTTACTCTCATACTTTATTAATTTTCACTTAATAAAGTATTTTTAAATGTTTTAAAGTTTACTTCATTTCTCAATTATATTCACCCGCATATTTTTTCACTTTTGTTGGACAAAAATATTCATTTGGGTAAACAATGATTTCTCCTTCTTCATTCACTTGGTGAAAATGTCCCCTGACCATTGTATGTTACTTCCTCAAAAATATTTTTTAGGTAAAATAATTACCCATGTGGTGAATTCCTTGAAAAGTATTTTATCTCCATCCTTGTAACCCCTTTGGTAAAATATTCTGATGAAAAATATTTATTTTATATCTAGAGATGATTGAAATAAATGATTACCTTTTTCATCTTGCAAAATCCTTGATATATCCTTCTGTGAATATATTTACCCCAGTTTATGCTGCATATTTGTTTAATATTTTACACCTTTCAATTATATTTGTTCACCTTTTGTTTTCCCGGAATGTGATTATATTGTTGTCCTGTCTTTGGTGACGGCATGTGTGTTTCTGGTTTTTGAAATTTTAGTTTTGTAGGGTTTCCTCTATTTAAGTACTCCATTACAAGATACAAGATTTCTTGACATGTGAACGAATAGAAATGGCAAACCACAAAAGGATTTTGAATAGATATTGAAAATGCCATGCTCAGGTAAAATACTTTCCATTGCATTCTTACGAATCATGTTTTTTTTTTTTTTTTTTAGAATATATATGGAAAAGAGGTCCCCTGTGGCCCATTTTTTTTCAAACCAAAAACACTCATCCAAAGGCTCCTCGACTTATAGGCTTCAAAATCATGTATTGAAAATCTGTCTTTGGAAAATTTTGAACCACATCATCCTCCATTGGACTTTCTTCATCCAAAATGCTGCTAGATGTTTCTAGTTTCTACTCTTCTAATTCCACCAGTTCACAGACATGAAAATACTTCTTATGCAACAAATTTTCTATACGCTTCCCAAAGCTGTCTACTACAAGAGATTTAGCCTTACTTTGTTGAAGAACATCCTGGAGATCCTTCTAAACAAGAATCGAAATACTTCAATACTCATCCATCATTGATTTGTGCATTAGCTATGCAACAAGCAATATCAACGAGTTCATTTATTTTTATGCAATTCTGTGTCTTTCAACAGCCTATCCGACAAATCCATTTTGTATATCTCCTGCGATCATTGCATTCCATTTAAAGACATCCCTTTGAGGTATTTTGTCTAATAGCTCACGTTTGCTTTGTCTATATTTCCTCACTTTGCATTCATGTGTACCAGAGCATTTGTAACTATAACATCTGACAGAAATCTTTCTTTTCTCTTATGTTTTGATGGATACCCATACCCTATTTGAAAGCTCCCAGTTTAGTTCGTAGGCAGGAGGATGATGGCCATTATTGTGGCATTTGGCTCTACACAGGCCGATTACATTTACTTGAACGTTTTAAAGCCTTTTTAACAAATGCATTTTGTGCACTTCCTATAATGACCAGAATGATGTTTCTTTGTAATCCTCTGTGCAATAGGGGTGTAGCTTAGTGATTTTGTTACGTCTACTAGAGGGTTTGAAACTAAAATCTTTGGCAAAAAGAGACTATACTTTCATTATACTATGATAGAAGACTAAACATGTGCCAAAACTCCCATCTTGACATGCTGAGGGAAGAAGCCAAGAAACACCAATCGATTGCATTCTCTTGAGAGTTTCAGGAACCTTCCCAACAAAACTATGGTGCTATGGCATGATCGAAGGACCTCCATTTGCTAAGTGTGAGGAGTTTTCAAAACCCTTGATATTTCAGCCGAAAAAAACACATTTTGACAAAGCATAGGTTTGGAAAACTATGAATTTTTTGAAAAAGAGAAATGTTTTGGTGATATATGGAGTTCGCGAACTTTATAATCACCATAAAGAATATTTCAGGATTCTTGTAGGTTAGCAAACAAAAAATATATGTCAAAAAGAGCACGTTTCGGCAATTTGAGACTTTGACAAACTTTTAGCTTTGTAACTTTTCACCCCAAATGTGAATTTCAAGGTTTCGACATTTTTTAAAACTTGCTAACCTTTTCATAAAGTGATTTTTGAGTCTTAAAAGGTTTGTGAACTAAACAAACTGTCGGAAGCAAAGACTTTTGGCAATTTGATAGTTTGTAGCACTCTCTCTTTCAATAAAAATACTTGTGCACTGTTTTTATGCTTTCACATTTTGCATGCATGCCACCAAAGAATTCTCATCCATAACATCTAACAAAAATCCTATCCATTATGCATACATATCTATCAAGAATTGATCTTATTATGCTGGCGTAAACTGAGAAGAGGCATGCTTGGTGCAATAATTAAGCCCAACTGTGAAAATGCCATAAAAGGTGACTAAATACTGCACAGGGTCCTCCAAAGCACCCCAGATACTCTTTCTCATGAATCACCTCTTCCTAAGATGGGCGCCCCAGAGATAATACTATAGAAGTTTGTTTAACATACTGATGTATCCTTTGAAGCATTTTTGGCATAACTAGCCAAGCTAATATTGATGCCAAGGTTGTCCAGCTGGCTGGAATAAGTGTATCCTTTAGATATGGTGAAGAGTCCATCCAATCATCCCCAACCACATCACTGGTTCCAGTATTTGGTCCATTAGCATTGGATGCAACTAAAACTTCTACTGGAAGCCCATTTAATTTGTCAGTAGCCCGGGAAGAGAATGTTCGACAAACATGGATATTTTTATTTGACGTACATGATGATAAGCATATAGATATGTAATATGGAATTGTTCCTTTGACTTGATGATTTTGTAGACTAGTCCTAATAGTGCCCCAGGCAGGAAAAGGTTGGAAAAACTATTTTTGAACAGGAAAATGAAAAATTGCATAATCCATTATCTTTTACCTTTGGTTCTAATACACTAATACAGCGAATGTTAGAAAATGTATTATTGGAACTGTAAAAACTTGGTGGTATATCAGAACAAGAATGGCTACTTCAAAAGGCAGAAAATCCATTGGACCCTAACAAATTAGATGCATGATTAGCTTTAGCAAATATGGAGCTACATAAGGACATGCAGATCTGAGCCATCATTCATAAGAACTCTCTCTTATGCTAATAACTACCAAACAATGCTAATCCCCATTATGGTACTAAGTATCGAATACTATAAATTTGTCAGTCTAAAAAATAGAGCGGCAAAATCTATTTACAAATTACCTGTAATGCATAAAAGAATGTTTAATATAACACCCTGTGACCCGAGCTCGTGTCTTCATTTACAAGCTTCAGCTTTCTTCAGTTTCCGTTGCCAATTCTAAATTGTATATACTGGATTTTTATATCCTAAAGATTTGTAAATTTCAAATTGGAGTTCCTCCAAACTCCCCATCCAACAACACCTAAGCCATCAATCATGGTTGTGTTGGAGTCTATTCCAACAACACTATTAGGATAAACTAGGCAATCCTGGCCTAAAACATATCAACACCTCATCCATGTTCTTTTGCTCTTAAATTCTTTTACAAAAAGAAATGCAGAATTCTTCTAATCTTTTCATCTTCATTTCATGAAATCTGGCTTCACATCCTATCTACTCATCTTGTAGTGTTTTTAGGTGGCAAAGTATCATGGTCATTTCTAAAATGGGTATGCGGCAATGCAATTGATGAGTGGAACTTGTCTCCAACTTTTTCATTTCTGTGGTGATCAGCATTTGTATGATTGTTAAATTTAGTGGTGGTGCTATTATCAATGGCAGTGATATTAGTAGGAGTAGGAAGAGATTCAAAACCCCCATTTTAAGAGTTTTGCATTTAGTTGGGTAAAATGATCTTGAAGTGCATATAAGGTAAGCATTTTTTTTTTTGAAAAAATCTGACTGGAGATATCCAGTTCCAACAAACCCCACATCCAATAGTTTTTGAAGTTCTGCTTGAACCAAGATAGATATTTGGGGATCCATCTTACAGAGATTTTGCTTGACTGGTTTGGCATTAGGAATAACTATTAGATGATGCACCACTAAGGTAGGATCAAGACCTGGCATATCAGTTTATAGGACCATGCAAAATTGATCTTCCTTCCTTCATAGAAAGCTGTAAATTCTTGTTTTTCTTGAGGGGTTAAAGATTCTACAAAGAAGGTAACCTTGGGATCTTCTTGGGCATCTAGATTAACTAATTGAGATTCTTCCACTAAGATAGGAGATCTTTCTGGATATTGAACCATATTTGGAATTCCTATATTCTCTTCTTCCTTATCATAGGATTTTGTATTATAGATTGTCCTTTTAGCATCTTCCCCAAAATAAGCATTTGCATCTAATTCCATGGAAAAACCTGCTTCATGATCACTTAATGGAATTCCATGCCTAAGACCCACAAATTCTACAATGGCTTCATCATTTTGAAAAAGGTCCAAAGAGGGTTGTCCTTGTTGGTCCCAATCAATGAGTTGAGGGTATACGAGGTCAACACAATGGGCTTGCGAAGTGGATGGCATGGGTGTTATGGTACAAATGGACATGTCTTTAAAAATATTTGTTAGACCAAAGGAAGAGTCTTCTTGAATGCCAATATTAAGGTTTTTAGATAAAATGGGAGGTTTGACTTTATCAAAAGTGTACGTGGATTTTAGGGGCACATTCATAGGAGACCTATACCCTAACCCTCCATGATTACCTCTAGGAACTAGAAAGATAGGCTCAATGATGACTTTGTTGCCCAAGATCACCTTCTCCTCTATAACCCATGTTCTTTATGATATGATGAACTTTTGGATAGTTCTCAAGGTTCAATTTAGGAGCTTGAATTTCTTCTTTTTCTTTATAGAGCCATGATGATATATCATCTTGAATGTCTTCTTTCTCCAACTTACCCCAATAGAGAAACTTGTGGAACCATTGCTTGGAAATTACCTTCAATAGACCCTCCTTAGGTTTACCATAAGACTTAGGTGTGAGAGGGAGTTAACCTAGACAAAAGAAACATTGCATTTTATATTATCTACAACCATTGTCATGGATTTGGACCTTGATCTTAGGTGGTGATGGATTCAAAGTGGAAGGAGTAGATGATGATGAGGCTAATGTGGATGGGTTCACATAAGATGGTGATTGAGAGGCTTCATGGTTAATAGCGATATGACAAGTCTCTTGATATTTTTTAGCTAAATTTTGACAATATTGAAAGGGTTGAGGATCTCCATAGATGTTAATTTCCTTGCCATCATGGGGGAATTTTATGCATTGGTGGAAAGTGGATGGGATAACTTGCATAGCATGAATCCATGGGCGACCAAGAAGGATGTGATAGGGTAGATCAAGGTCCAAAACTTTCAAGACACAGTTACTATTAATATAGGGCCCACTTGAATAGGCAATTCAACAATTCCATTTGACTCTCTCTCAGCATCATCATAACACTTAATGGTTATTTTCTTTAAGGGATCTATCACTCCATCGGAATACCCCAACTTTTGGACCAAACTTAGAGTACAACTATTTAAATCAGCTCCCCCATCAATCATGACTCTTTTGAATTCATGCTTATGAATAAAAACCTCCAAGTATAAAGGCTCATTATGTTTGGGGCTAAGAGGTAGAAGGTCCTCTTTAGAAAATACAAGGTGACGTGTAGAGGCAATATTACCAACCATGGCTTGAAACTCATTGGCATCTATGTTGGAAGACACACTTGATTATTGGAGAATTTTATCAGGGATTGCATGATGGGTTGGGGATAGTTTTAAAAGTTCAAGGATAGAGATTTGAGTTGGGGTTTTGTTCAAATGATCTTCAAGGTTATAATTGGATGAAGGTCTAGATGAAGTGGAAGGTCCCTGAATAGTGACCCTACTTCTCTGAGTGGTTGCGTTACAATCAATTGATGGATTTTATTATGGTTAATGTAGAAACATGATTGTTTGCTTGTCTTAAATGGGCTACTACATATTTAAATCCTATGTTGGTGTAGTTGGTATCTCTAGACGAATTACCTTGGTTAGAGACATGTCCTTTTCCATGGTTAGGCATAGGATCATTATAAATTTTTAAATCCACATTGGTGGTATGAGAGTTATTTTCAACTATTACATCACCACGATCAATGAGGTCTGGATTATGTGTTTGAGCCTTAGACAACTAGAAGTTATGTGTCCCTTGGTCCTATGAAAGTCACAAAATTCATTGTCATTGTACTAAGGCAGTTTTACTTGGGGTTCAACATTTCAAGGTTTAGGTAAATCAATTAATTTAGATTTGACCAACTTCTGCAAGGCCATCTCAATAGGTTCCCCTAGGGGTGTGAACTTCCTTTTCGAAGGAAAGAGTGATCTATGAGGATGTTCATTACCTTGAGAGTTGGTTGACAATGCTGTATTTGATGAAGATGGGGTCATTTGAATAGCCCTTGAATCAACCACTCCATCATGTACAACATTCCTATTTTTAATCCAGAATTTAGATTGATCATTATTATTATTGTTAGAGGATTTTCTTTTATCTTCTTTGTATATCTTGACAAGACCTTTCGCTATCAATAATCTTTCAATTGTCATACCCCTCTCTATGAGTTCAAAAAAAGTATTAGGACCTTGAACTTGAACATGGAAGCTCATTTCTTGATTTAGGTTTTGGGTAAAGATGTTGACCAATTGTTTTTCAGGGATTGACCAAGGAATTTTGCTTGCCAAATTCCTCCACCTTTATAAAAACAAAGCAAAAGATTGACCATTCTTTTGCTTGGTATTGTACAAATCAGTCATTAATATTTCATGTTCAATGTTATAGGAGAAATGTTGGATAAATTTCTTAGCCAATTCTTGAAAACTCTTGATCCCTTGAAGCAAGTGAGAAAACCACTCTATTGCTTGGCCCCCTAAACTTCTAGGAAATAGGCACATGAGATAAGTGTCATTATAGGATACTTCCATGCAAGATAAATAGAATTCTCTCACATGTTATCTAGGATCACCTTTACCATTATATTTATCGAATTTGGGGATCTCAAAGTTCTTAGGGAAAGGAATCATATTAAGGGATCTATCAAATGGGTACAGGAAAATGTCCTCTAAAGTATAACTCTTCTTGGTACTTCCCATTTGAAGGTCCAACATTTGTTTTTTCAACTCTTGAAATTGTTGCTTTATTATCATTACTTCATCAATTTGGGGATTAAGATTAGAATTAGAATTTTGATTTAAAGAGTTGTTATGAGACATTAAATGCTGATTTAAAGGATTATTATTAGACATTAAATTTGGCCCTTGGGGAATAAAGGATGAGGTTTGAACTTGGGCTTGAGTGATATGGGTGGAGGTATTGAAAAAAGGATTTGGGGCACCATAGTGCATTAAAACCAAAGGTGAGGTAGTTTGAATGATGTTGGAATTTGAAGGTTGGGATATATAGGCATGTATAAGGTGGGAATGGTAGGTGAACTTTGGATAACTATGGAATTTGAAGGTTGAGGCATAGGCATATATTCCATTCTTGGGATGTACTTCTAGAAAAGGTAGGGGTTAAGAGGTCCATGGTGGTGTATATTTGACTAATGATGGGATCCCCATCCCCAAGGGATCTTATTTCTTATTGAGAGGGATTTCTAACCCCTTGTTTTAGTAACATTTCCATATAGTAATCAGGGTGTCTAGCCAACCATATTTTAATGAGTTTAGAGCCCCTTGGATCAGCTACAAAATCTTCATTTTATTAGAAATAGGTATGTCATCTAGGTCTTCCACAAGGACTTCTTCCAAGGGCAAGGTTGATGGTATAGATGGCATACCATATTCTTCAAAAATAGTGTTTGTAGTTGAAACATAAGAGGTTCCTGAGACATTGATGGATATTCTTCTAGGATCCATTTCTTCTTGTTTAGAACGTGCTCTTGTATTCACCATATACTATTGTTAAAATGATATCAAGTTTTGGATATGTTTCAAAGATAAAATTTGAGACCCTTAGGCTTAATCTAAACCAAGGAAGTCAAAGATAGGCTAGATCTCCAATGATATAAGATATGATAATGATATGATATTTTTCTCACGATATGATAGCATTCACTTGTACTAGACTTTTGAGTCCAAGCAAACTGATATGCTATAGATATGATCATGATATGATAATGTTTACTTGTACTAGACTTATGAGTCCAAGCAAACTGATATGCAACTGGATGGAGAGATCTAGTGCTCTTTGATATGTTCTTGATATAGATAAGTTATAGGTTCAAAATGATTTTGATATTTACCAAGGTCTTGATATGCTCAATAATTGGATTTATGATAAAGATAAGGGCAATAATCTGAAACTTTTCAGAATGTTTCCTATGTAGATCCCTTGATTGATACATAAAATTGCTTTTCTTTTATTCTTGATTAAAGTTGATTAGGTAAATTTTGGTTGGGTTAAAGCTGATTATGTGTAAGATATTTTTGGCAAAATGACTATGTCACAAACTGATAAAAAATAGCAAACAAAAACCCACCCCAGACCAAAGAGTTGAAAAGGTTTTGAATAGGTTTTGATTGAGACTAGTTTAGGTCTTGACTAAGAAATTGGTTGTGACTTCTATTCTTGCAATGAAATACATATGCGAAAATCAAACAATCAAAAGCAGACACTTGAAAAACACTTGTTACTATTCTAATTTTGATATTTATCTTACAAAACACATCAACACAACAATAATCCTAGTGATAAGAGGGTAGATAGGCTGGATGGCTTAACTAGGATAGAACAAGCTCACTAATAGAAGCATCCTCTATATACCTCGAGGGTACTTGAGGCCCAAATCCATAGATGGATAAAAATATCCTCACAATAACCAAGAGGAGAGGGTAACCCACCCTCCTCTATCACTTCCCCAAGGTATAAAGTTCTTGGGGGCTTAGTTATAATGATAATATACAAGATCCAAGAGAGGTGTCTTTCAATTCACCTCCCACTATTTATACTCCGTCAGAACACTGGAGTTAAGGTCATCCCTAGAGTGATCACTTCTCTAGGAAGGCCTTTCTAAGAGGTTACAAAGGGTAAATAGATAATGTTTTTGATCCTCAAAATTGTATAGTCACGCAAGAGAAGATCAAACACATATGTTTATTTACCAAAACAAGTTATTATTTTAACCTTTAAGAAAAGTGTGATAACAATAAAAAGGCAAAGTTGTGAATGTACGAAGGTGTTTTTGATCCTCAAGATCATGCTAAGCATGCAATAGGAGAGCATACACACCAATCTTGAATGGTTCATGAACTTTTAACAAACACGTCAAACACTAGTTCTTTTTAAAGACCCAAAATGAAATGTGAAAGAATGTGAAGAGGAAGGTGTAAGAGGGTGTTTTTGATCCTCAGGATCATGCTAAGCACGCAAGAGGAGAGCATACACACCACTCCTAGATGACCAATAGTTTCTTCACCAAACACTTGTTCTTTAAAATCCCAAAATGAAATGTTATATAAACAACCTATTAAGCTAAAGATATAAGAGTTAGAATGATTACACCTTACGTTTTCTCTTTAGCTTCTATGTAGTAGATCCGGTTTGATGTAGCTCTATTTAGGCAAGTGCTTTTCCTGCACATAGATAAAAACAACAAGACAAAACAAAATACCAAATCCTAGCCAAACGATAAAGCTAAAATGCTTGTTAGAGGAGGAACTAGAATAACGTCTAAAAAGTTAAAGCAACTGAAAAGAAAAACAAAGGATTAAACAACAAAGTGATTGGATCACATAAACTTTTTAACAATTAAACTATCAACATGGCCAAGTGATTGAAATACATTGGGTACCATTGGTTTTTAGCTGTTAATCTAAAAATTATAGAGAAAACATGTGACAGAAACTTGTCTTGTTATCTGTTTTCGCATCACTTCTATAGGCCAAATACATTGTACATGGCTCACTTTGTCTACAAGCATTCAAATAATCCCTGATTCAATTTAGAATGTCAAAAGATGGGAAATTTTTTTGTGGGTGTTTGATCAATCTAGCATGCTGGAGTCGATAGAGGTGAAGTCTTTCACAACACTGCCAAATAATGCCGAGATACACTATTGAGTGAGTGTAGGTGTGGAGCTGGAAGACAAGAATTTGGCAATTGATAGAGGTTTAGAGTAGAATAAGATGAAGATGAGAATGCGGTAGGAGAAGCAAACATAGGAGATGTACAAGTTCATGGAAATCTATAGAGGGAAAACTTAAGAGATCTTGAAGAGAGAAATCTATATGAATTTTGGTGTTGGAAGATCACCGAATCCATGAAGAAAGCATCCAGATTGGTTTGAAGAAAGTTGCTATGTTTCTGTATTAATCTACCACTCCAATAGTCTCAACGGACTCAAGCCTTCCATGTAAGCTTCATACAATATTAATCTGCCAGATAAAAATAACAATAATTACAACACTCTAGCATTTAATGTAATTTCAACAACTACCTGTTATTTTTGATCCTAGAATCTACTATTATTAAGATAATAGAATGAAATATAAGATAATTAAGAGAATAGAATTTGATAATATAATTTGTGAATGATGCGCTACAACAGGGCAATCAAAACTAGAAAAAATGTAGACAAAGGCGACGTTGCCGGGCTTGAGGGTGTGCTCGGCTTGTTGTGCAAGGTGTTCGGCCCTTTATGTAGGCCGCTCTAACCTCCCCTCTGTTATGAGTCCATTACACAAGTTTTTCCGCCTTCAAAAATATAAAACAACCACAAATAACACAAATAACACGTAATAACTGTTAGGGTAAAATGCGGATTAATCAATTTAACAATAATAAACCCAAACATCAATAGAATAATGAAATCAAGAAAGATTGAATGAAATGAAGCAATGAACAATACAGTGCAAACCTTCCTTGAATCAAAGCTTCTATTGTTTGCCTAGTACAACCATCCTTTGCTGATGAAGTAGGCCCTCAGCGAGTGCACTCTTTTAGCTGTGTTGTAGGATGTCGGTAGTAAACGGCTAAGATGATAGATAATGCTGTGAAGTAGAGCTTCAAAGCAAAGGGTGATCTCAAGTAGATTGTATTGGGGTTGCCAAAGGCGCGCGGGTAGAATTCTGCAGAGTAACAATACAAATAACTTGGATGAATAGAATGGAAGAATGAGGTTTCATTTATAGACTCAGAAGAATGAGGATCAACGGTTGAGAAGAAGTATGATGATCAATGGTTGGGAATGGTTGAGGAATGTGCAACTAGTAGGAATAGGACAAGTGTCCAACCTCCATCATGAAAGAGGGGATTTGACAAAATTGATTGGAGAGTTAACTCCATTGACTGATCAGTTAACAAACTTGATTGATCAGTTAGAAGAATGGATTGAGGGATTGACTGAATTGATTGATCAGTTACCAGAATAGATTGAGGAGCTGACATAATTGATTGGTTAGTTAATAGTTTTGATTGAGAAGTTAACTAATTTTGATTTAGAGAAGAAATAGGACATGTGGGTGAGGGAATATTAGGTAATTAAATATTTAAAATATTTAATTACATGTGCAACATGGTGAGGTGGACAAGGTGAGGTGGAAAAGTGAGGTGTACGGGTGAGGTGGATTTTTGAAATTAGAACTTAGGATAGGGGAATTTAGATTAATTAAATAATTTAGGATTATTTAATTATGTGAGACATTAGAAGAATTTAGGGAATTTAATTAAATAAATTGATTTTATTTAATTATGGGATAATGAACCAATCAAATAACCTTAGAATATTTATTTAATTGATAGAAGAAAATAAGAAGGGAATAAATATTAAGAATATTTATTTAGAATGAATCGTGTCATTTTTAGGCGTATACATTTTGCCCCTCTTTGATGCAATACAGTTTACAGCGTTGCTTCAAAGAAATCGATAGTCTGATAGTGGTACATGCACCAGTTTGCCCCTGGTACAAGTTTGATGACATGATGCCCCCTCGAGAGATTAGACGGGGAGAAGGTAGAAGGCGTGAGATGGACAATCTCACGAAGAAGGTTAGGTTTGAAGGAAAAAAAGGTGAAGAAAGAGCCGAATGATACGCGATGTAAGAGAAAATGATAACACACACAAGCAAGTGAGCAAGTATGTACAAATGATACAAGAACAAACAAGGTGTTGCTCCTATCAAGCGGTAAACCAACGATATACTGATAACGATATACGACAGTGTTGTCATGGTGGGGAACGATATATCCCTAGAGCAACACAAAGGATAATGTCTAGTTTTAGGAAATGAAATATGTCGTGTAAGATGCGTGTATTGGTCTGATTTCGACAATGCAACATCCTGTATAAGACAAGTGATTGATTATAATTAATTGAGTTGATTTATGACCAGACAAGGATCAAGACCACTGATTGTGATTGGATCATTTGTGCAAGATTGACTTGACTTGATTGGTATGGATTAAGGATGGACCTGCATTTGGATCATTGCTTAGACTGACTGGTCAAGGAAGAAAGATATGATGATAGATAGAAATCTGATTGATAGAAGAAAGACTCGATAGAAGGACTCACAAGCTTTTGTAAACATTGATACTCTGCATTTTGTGGATCTTTTATTGCATGGGATATGGATGCATGGATGTGTATATGGATATAGGATGGATGCTTTGCTTTTGGAGTGCTTTATTTCATCATTGGGTGATTTATTTTTGGTACTTTTCTGAAATGTTGTAGGTTAATACAAGCATCTAGGTATGATTGAACCGAGATGACCTGAGTACTGCCTACATGGGTTTTGATTTAGCAAGTTGATACAAGCATCTAGTCAAACTTGAATCTAGATGACCTAAGTGTTCCTTGCGTTTCAACAAACAAGGATTGCCCCCGCTCATGTTTGACCTTTGATGTCCTCAATGATCTTTTGCTGATCATGTCCTTAGACAAGGTGTCACATTACTAGAGCTTAATCCACAGATAGCAAACAAAGAAAATAATCATGCCCCCATCATAGCATCTCTAGCTTTTGCAATCCTTGAGTAGCATAGAAAGACATGATAACAAAAATCAAGACTCTGTAACTTAACCATGGTTCCAATCCACAAAACATTCGTGCATTTAGATGTGTTTTTCTTGCCATAATTTAGATAGAATTAGTTAGAATGCCTTGGGTGTTTGTTTGCTTTGCCTTGGATAGGTTACGATGTGCATAGTCAAGATTTCTGCTTGAAGCGCGGGTTCTGCTTGCATTTGCTTATTTGGTGAGAAGATTGCACAATCCTTATTGGGGAGACAGACCCTAAGGGACTGACCTAGTGCCTCGGGGGCTCATTGCTAAATGGCCTTGCCTATGTGATGACACAGAGGCAACGTAGTTTGGGGTAAACCCTAACGGACCTAAGATATGGATCAGATGAGACACACTATGGAACGGATATGGATCCGACATGGGATAGATATGGATTGGACAAGACACAATATGGAACAGATATGGATTAGGCAAGACACGATATGGAACAGATGATACTGATGACAAGGAAACACCACGGATAGGTAGATTTACGGGTGATAAAGAATGGAACGGGTAGGTATGAGGATGGGCAATAGTGGATAGAAGGAAACAAGGATGTGATCTCCAAGGACTATGTCGCATAAGAATAACATGCCCCATTGTAGGTAGAATACTTAGGATTTTTCATGGCAATGCTTACGACGATAGGAAGATGAGAGGGTAATGAAGGATTTGCATGGTTTGAAGGGATAAGGTATGTCAAGAGACACCTAAAACATTTGGCAACATTGTGCCCCCAATCTTCATCAAGACCAAAGAATAGAGGAAAGGAAGATTGGATGGATGGACTAGATAGTATAGGTAGAATAGGATAGGAAATGGTATGGAAGGAAACTGATAGGAGAAGAGTGATAGGCTGATGAGACAAGGTGCCCCCAAGTGTAGGTGACATAGAAGATCAACTTACACATGATGCCTATTTACCAGGTTTTCATCATGGTACTTATCCAAGGTGCCTGTTTGCCAGATTTTCACCATTGGACGAAGCGATTTTTTTACTTTTTTCATTTTTTCTTTCTTTTTTTTGGAATAGGAGAAGGTGAATATAGAAGGGAGGGACTCAAGTATCTAGTTCCTTGAAAGGTGACAGTCCCGCTAGATGGATGCTGTCGTATCGACCATGACAAGTGTCGCTCATAGATGTTGGTAGGGGATTGCATGAAAGTGATATGGCATAGGTAGATAGTGAATTATGATGTAGAATATGGGGGGAAGGTTTATGCAAAAGCATGGACCATAGGAATAGGATGAGGAAGATATGTAGGATAACAGTGGAAGGAAGGAGAGATGGAGTTATACGGAAGTATTGTGGAATGGAAGGGAACCATGACCAACGGTTGCACATACTGTGATAAACATTGAAGCTGATGATGGGAAGGTGGTGTAGGAAGCAATGGAGAGTTTTTCTTGGTGGATGAATGATATAGGCCTTTAGGGACCCACATAGACTTTGCATTGTTTTGGTTTTTGTTTGTCATGTGGGATGGAAGGATTTGATACTTTTGGATGGAATTGGAGAAAGTGGATGGTTGGGATTCATGAGAGGTGGATGCCTCATTTGACTTGAGGGCTTTTTGCTTAGGTACCCAAACCATTTTTCTTTTAGACTTTTCGTGTGAAGGTATGAGTTTGGGTGTATGTAGCTTGTGTGCAGCTTTGGAGGTAATTGCTTGATGCTTGGGGACCCACACCTTTTTCAGTTTGGCATTGAGGTGTATGGGTGTATGCAACTTTTGAGATGGATGTTTCTTTGATTCTTGGCTTTTGTATCCTAGGTCATGAGGACTCATAGGATTTTTTATTTTATAGGTAGAGGCATCCACATTTTTGACGTTGAATTCTCTTGGGATGGTGGAAGTGAGGTTGGTGAAAGCTCCTTGTTTACACAATATGTGCATTTGTCGGCCATGATTGGGATATTTAGAGGATTCATAGATGGATGGATAAGGTGTTGGAAGAAGTGGTGGTAGGATGCATAGGGGGCTATTAGGAGTTGGAAGTAGCGGAGGTAGATTGGATGGTGGAAGGTGTATGGTCACATGCTTTTGACAAATGTAGGATGGAGGTGGAATGGCGACATATGTTTTGGGGATATGATAGGGTTTGCGATGGAAAGTAGTAGACTTAGGAGGAGTGGAGGAAGTACCAACATCTTGAGATTGCTCACCTTGGGGTATGTATCCAAGGCCGTATGAAGGTGGAGGAACATTGACATGGATAGGTTCCAAAATACCTTGTTCATGAAGGCCTAAGCCTTTACCTTGATAGTTCATATTCTGGAGTATGCGGTGGACCATGGGATTAGGTATAGGTGCACTAGCAGTGAGTTCCTTATTGGATGAGGAAGGTGAGATAGTGGATAATGGTTGTTGGTGTTCTAAGGAAGAACATTCATGCGTGAAGGTAGTAAGCCCAAGGATATAAGACGACGGATTTGTAGCTTGGTCGATAATGGATGGTTAAGGATCGTTAGAATCTTGATCATCATTATGCTCTTTAGGATCTAAGTTATTGGGTTGATCATTCATGTGCACTTGGGAGGCAAGTGTCTCATCAGAGGAAGCGAAAGTTGTTGGATCATGGATGGGATTAGATGGAAGAGGGATAGAAGAAATGGAGGCTTCTTGCTCACGAATGCGTATGGGATCAAGTTGTTCAAGGACATCTTCTTCATAGGGAATATCTTGATCATAGAACAAATAAAGGTTATGGATGGGTTGGAGTTGGGTTTCCATCTCCTGTATAGGATCAAGTTGCTCATGGATAGCTTCTTCATCAAAGATAGTATCTTGATCATAGAAAAGATAAAGGTTATGCATGGGATGGAATTAGATTTCCTTCTCATGTATAGGTGTTGGGAGATGGATAGGATCAAGTGGCTCATGGAGAGGTTCATTATTATGGATATCATCTTGATCATGGAAAAGATACATGTTATGGATAGGTTGCAAGAAAGTGATTTGATCTTGACTTAGACTAGGGATTAATGTTTCCTCATGCTTAGGATTAGACTCTTGACATACCTCTTGGGTTGCTTGAATGGAAGTGGATAGCTCTTGGATAGCTTCTTGGTTGACAACATAGATGTTTGATGGACCTTGACTTTGGCGCATGGTAGAAGGCTCTTTGATAAGCTCAAGGAATTGAGGATCGCATGAAGGGGTTGTAGGATTTGACATGTTATTGGAAGCATCTTTTGTAAGGTCGAGGACCGAAATTTGGGGACATGGTTGATTCTCTGCTAGTAGCCCTTGGATCACATCCTTCGTAGGTGTATGGGTAGATGAATGAGGGGATTTATCTTTCTCCCTAGCTTTTCTCTGGTTGTATAAACTTGGAAAAACTCTTTCCCACTACTCATCTGATTCTTTTTTGGTCATCCATTTAGAGTTTGAGGAACTAGATGGTGGTGTTGGTGTAGAACTGGTATGTTTTGGAATATGTGTCTTAGAAGGTGGCGAAGGAGGACTAGTAGATGGGGTGGTATACGAGTTCCAACTTGGCGTGGTGCTTGCCTTGTCATGAGTATGAGAAAAGGATATATGATTTTGGGGCGAAGCGTAGCTAGTACTGGCATGTTCAGCTTGCAAGATTGTCATTTCTTGTTGTAAGACTTGGATTTGTTGAGAAATTGCTATACAATCTTGGGGTGAGGGACCTAAGTTTATCTACAATTGCAGATATTGGAGTTTTTGACCAATATATTCTAGTTGGTTTGCCATTGACACAAGACCAGAAAAGCTTATTGGTGGAAAATGTATGCGCAACAACAGTCAGTATATGCGTAGTAGGTCTAAATATATGCGCAACTAGTCGGGACAAATGTGTAGGAAGAAATAATGGATGCACAACTCTGACTTTTTTACAAATTTTGGGAGTTTTTCTGTTGTTTTTGGTATTTTTGGCTAAAAAAAGGTCTTCTTGATATGATTTTATGAATTAACAACAAGAAAACATAGCAAGCACAAAGAATATTTTATAGTTTTTTAAATTTTTTTGTGGTTTTTTTGACTCTATTTGGACTAAGAGAAAAAAAAAGCAAGTATAAAATCCTAGGCTTGAAATGGATTACAAGGGTTTTTGGCCACTAGAACACGAGGTGTTTAATGAGGGCAATCGTTCGAGTGGTTACACATGCGGCGGTACTACTCTTCATTATGGAGTCTCCCAACCTCAAAGGGTTACACCTTAGAGGGTTTTGGGGGAGGTTGGCCGTCGGTGTAACATAGTAGCACTCATTGCAGGAGGTTTTCACCTCAAGCACATTTATTTTAAGTGGATTGGTAGGGCTTGGCTTTAGCCTGTTTCCACTCAGGGTCATTCCCACTTGGAAAGGCATACATCCAAGGGCAGGCCCCTCTAAAGGTTAAACAGATGGAATGACAAGTCTGGCACTCTGGTCACCCAGTAAAGGGGAGAGCATAAGCCTATTGTCATTTGTCAAGCACAGAAGACGTTGATTAATCCAACCTAGTTAAAAGTAGAAAAACTAAATAAGCTAATATTACTTGTGCACTCACACTGTTGTTAACTTTGAAGTGGTTAAAAAGATAGCATTGTTCATTACCATTTGTAAGATAGCAATAATCTAACTATGGAAGATAGCATTATGCAAATATTGCAATGGTTCAATTACTCTCTTCCTAGTTAAGGTTATGTGGAATTTGTATGAATGTTCATTTTACTGTTCTTTTATAAATTGAAGTGATTTTAGTAATGCAGCTAGATGAGTCTAAACCAGTGGCCTAACCTGCAAAACAGATCCAGAGTATTCTTGCAAAGATGTTAGCTTTAGCAAAAATCTTCTAAAAAATTCTAAAATCACTACCTACTATAGAAGTACCACTTCAGAGACTAAATGCGCAGAAACAGTCAACAGAAATTTACATTTTTCTAACCCTAGTTTGTAAAGATTTGGATAAAACTATATGTAGATGATCTCTTATCTCAAATCTAACCTCACCATTGCAGCCGGGGGGGCATTTCCATAAATTTTGAGTACAAATTTGCCTAGATTTCATGAAAAATAGAGCGTTTGGCGAAGAAAACAACGTTTCTAAAATTCACTGCAAAACAGATGCGCTGCAGGAAGTAACATATGTGCTGCAGGATGTAACATATGCACTGCAGAATTTAACATATGTGCTGTAGGATAACAGATGCGCTGCAGGATGCAACAAATGCGTAGAATTAGTAAATGCACCGTATCAGAGGTCATATGCGCCGAAACATAGCGTATATGCGCAGATAGAACATATGCGTCGTGAAAGAGTGTATATGCACCAGAACAGTGTTTAAAAGCATAGTAAGAATGAACAGATATGCAGGAATAACATATGCGCCATAACAGTGTGTAGAAGCATAGTATCAAAGCACAGATGCGTAGGAATAACAAATGCACCGCCGAAATAGGTATATGCGCCGCAGAAATGCTCAAATGCACCGAAGTAGCCTGTGCGTGACCTGTACAGAACTTGTCTTCAACAAAGCTCAGATTTTGATGAGATAAATGGGCAAAGGCCCCACGGTGGGAACCAAAAATGTTAGGGTAAAATGCGGATTAATCAATTTAACAATAATAAACCCAAACATCAATAGAATAATGAAATCAAGAAAGATTGAATGAAATGAAGCAATGAACAATACAGTGCAAACCTTCCTTGAATCAAAGCTTCTATTGTTCGCCTAGTACAACCATCCTTTGCTGATGAAGTAGGCCCTCAGCGAGTGCACTCTTTTAGCTGTGTTGTAGGATGTCGGTAGTAAACGACTAAGATGATAGATAATGCTGTGAAGTAGAGCTTCAAAGCAAAGGGTGATCTCAAGTAGATTGTATTGGGGGTGCCAAAGGAGCGCGGGTAGAATTTTGCAGAGTAACAATACAAATAACCTGGATGAATAGAATGGAAGAATGAGGTTTCATTTATAGACTCAGAAGAATGAGGATCAACGGTTGAGAAGAAGTATGATGATTAATGGCTGAGAATGGTTGAGGAATGTGCAACTAGTAGGAATAGGACAAGTGTCCAACCTCCATCATGAAAGAGGGGATTTGACAAAATTGATTGGAGAGTTAACTCCATTGACTGATCAGTTAACAAACTTGATTGATCAGTTAGAAGAATGGATTGAGGGATTGACTGAATTGATTGATCAGTTACCCGAATAGACTTTGGAGCTGACAGAATTGATTGGTTAGTTAACAGTTTTGATTGAGAAGTTAACTAATTTTGATTTAGAGAAGAAACAGGACATGTGGGTGAGGGAATATTAGGTAATTAAATATTTAAAATATTTAATTACATGTGCAACATGGTGAGGTGGACAAGGTGAGGTGGAAAAGTGAGGTGTACGGGTGAGGTGGATTTTTGAAATTAGAACTTAGGATAGGGGAATTTAGATTAATTAAATAATTTAGGATTATTTAATTATGTGAGACATTAGAAGAATTTAGGGAATTTAATTAAATAAATTGATTTTATTTAATTATGGGATAATGAACCAATCAAATAACCTTAGAATATTTATTTAATTGATAGAAGAAAATAAGAAGGGAATAAATATTAAGAATATTTATTTAGAATGAATAGTGTCATTTTTAGGCGTATACAATAACTATTGATTTTCTAGCTCAAAAGGTGGAGTGGAGTTGCTTTAAAGCAACTCGAGTTAGATTTTTAGCAACAATGGATTTTTTTATTGATTAATAGTATGTTTGTGAGTTTGTGAGGTTGAGATAAAACAAGAGTGATTTTATGTGTGATTTAAAGTTGAGTAAAGCAAGGAAAGTTTCTTTTCTTGCATGATAAGTAAAGCAGCTGGGCTCTATATATGTAAGATTGCTGTAGCAAACTTGTATTGTATTTTCAAAGAGAAGGTTTGTTGTTAGGCTGAATAGAAGATCCAACAGTTGCAAGTTTTTCCCCACATTGGGGTTTCCTGGGTATATCTGTGTTATTATCTATTTGTGATTGACTTATTTTTATTTTTGCTTCCACTGTTATTTGCTGTTAATTAACCCAGAGTATTGATTGTTATAAATCAGATAGAGGTTCTATTCTATGAATTTATTGTGCAATTAATCTGTAGCTGAGTTATAAGAAATTAACATGGTATCAGAGCTCTAAACTCTGAATACGAAGCTAAGATTTGTGACATAGATTTCAAAAAAAAAATTAGTTTTTCATCTCCAGTTTCTTCTATGGCTATGGCAACTAGTGTTCGATATGAGGATAGACTTGAGGGTGCATCTAACTTCTTACAGTGGAAGGTTTAGATTACATCTATTCTCAAGGAGAACAAGCTGTGGATTTATGCTGGTACAAAGGTGACACCACCAACAAATGATCCTATTTCCCTAGATTTGCATGAAGTCAAGGAGGCCAAGGCTCAGAGGATTATCCTGGATGGGGTAAGAGATCATCTAATTCCTCATTTATTAGGGAAAGACACCGCCAAGTAGATATGGGATACACTTACAAAACTTTATCAGAGTGACTATTAGAGTCATAAGATGATGCTAAAGGACAAATTGCATAACACCAAGATGTCTAAAGGAGAGAGCGTGACCTCTTACTTGTCTAAGCTGACACAAGTCAGGGATGAGCTGGCTGCTATTGGAGAGACGATTGCTGAAGATGAGTTGGTGCATATAGCCTTGAATAGTTTTTTGAAGCATTGGGAAGTGTTTGTCAAGTGTGTTGTCGGCAGAGATCAGCTACCTGATTGGGCAAGGCTTTGAGATGATTTCGTTCAGGAGGAGATCTGTGAAGGTGCTCATCGAGGAGATCAGACAAAGAAGGGTCAAGACGAAGAAAATCTTGCTCTTGCAAGCAAGGGCAAGCAAAAGTCCAATAAAGGGAAAATGGAAGGTTCTTCCAAGAGTGGGAAGAAGAAAGATCTGAGAAAGATAAAATATTTTTGTTGCCATCAGATGGGTCACTATGCTAGTCAATGTCCGAATAAGAAAAATAAGGACAAGCAGAAGAAGCAAGTTGCTGCCACAACAGAGGTGGATGAGTTTGCATCACAACTTGAGAATGAGTTTTCACTCATTGCCTATCTCTCAAGTTTAATTGCCAAAAAAGTATGGTATATTGATAGTGGGGCTTCTTGCCACATGACGGGAGTCAGAGAATGCTTCACCAAGTTGGAGGAGAAGAAGATGGATTTCAATATTAAGCTCGGAGACAATGCTAAGTACCATGCAACTGGTATTGACACCATGAAGTTTCAGAGGGAGTTTGGCAAACCCTTGTTGGTAGAGGATGTGTTGTATGTCCCTAGCATGATAAAGAATTTAATCTCGGTTTCTACTTTGGAAGACAAGGGTTACATCGTGACCTTTGAAAGGGGCAAAGCCTATATTCGTCCCAAGGATTCCAAGGTTGCAAAAGTGATTGGAGTTAGACATGACAGCTTGTTTCAGTTACAATTTGAACCAACACATGTGTTGGTAAGTAGCTGTAGAGGGCTAGGAGAATTGTGGCATAGGAGGATGGCTCTTCTTCACCATGGAGCACTTAATGTGCTTAAGGAAATAGTGACGGGGCTTCCTAAGATGAAGATAGAAAAACATGAGGTGTGCAAGGGTTGTGCTCTTGGGAAATATGCCAAGACTAGTTTTCCAAGCAGTGACACTAGATCCAAAGGGATTTTAGATCTTGTACACTCAGATTTGTGTGGGCGCATGTCAACAGTATCCTTGAATGGGTATGAGTATTATGTTACTTTCATTGACGACTTCTTCAGGAAGACATGGATATATTTTCTGAAGAACAAAGATGAGGTCTTTAGTAGGTTCAAAGAGTTTAAGGCTCTTGTGGAGAACCAAATAGGGTGGAAGATCAAGATATCAAGGTCTGATAATGGAGGTGAGTATACCTCTAATGCCTTCAAAGATTTATGTACTCAGGAAGGTATCAAGAAAGAGTTGACGGTTCCGTACAACCCTCAGTAGAATGGGGTTGTTGAATGGAAAAATAGGCTATAGTTGGAGCAGCCAAGGCCATGCTTCATGATTAGGATCTACCTTGGTTCTTATGGGCAGAAGCTTGCAATATAGCTGTGTATTTGTAGAATAGGAGCCCTCACAAAGTGTTGGGCAAATTGACTTGAGAAGAGGTGTTCACTGGTAAGAAACCAGATTTGGGGTACATTCACATCTTTGGATGCCTTGTGTATTGTCACATTCCTATGGAGAAGAGAACCAAGTTGGAACCAACTGCAGAGAAGGATATCCTTGTTGGGTACAGTGAAACCTCTAAGGCCTATCGAGTTTACATTCCTGCCCTCAGGAAAATAGTTGTTCGCAGAGATGTGAAGTTTGAGGAAGAGAGGGCTTTTCAGAAGTCTAGCAGCTTGATGAATGAGAAGAAGCAATCACCCATGGTTGAGGCAGAACAAATCCCTCAAACTTCAGTCCTACACGCTGGAGAGAAGAGCAAGCAGGCTGAGCAAATTGATTAGAAGGAGGAACAAATAATTCCATAGCCTCAGATTCCTATTACTGAGAAGAAGAGAAATAGGGTGGATGAGTAGACACTAAGAGAGGCCCAGGAATATGTTGGTGACCCATAGGATTTAGTTAGACAGAGAAAATCTCCCAAATGTTATTCTGATTATGTGGAACTTATGAGTGAATTAATTGAAGAGGAGCCTTCCAGCTTTCAGGAGGCATCCATGTACAAAGTATGGAGGGATGCCATGGTGGAAGAGTATTCTTCCATCATGAAGAATAGCATGTGGGAGGTAGTACCACAACCAGAAGGTAAGGACTTGTGGTGGGGTTGAGATGGCTGTATAAGATTAAGCATGCTGCAAATGGAAGTGTGGAAAAGTTCAAATCTTGGTTTGTGGCTAAGGGGTTTTCTTAGAAGGAAGGAGTCGACTATGACGAGACTTTTGCTCCAGTAGCCAGGTACTCATTCATAAGAGCTATCATTTCTATAGCAACATAGATGGGTTGGAGGATTCACCAAATGGATGTAAAGACGTGCTTCCTCAATGGAGAGATTAAGGAAGAGATTTACATAGAACAACCAGAAGGATTTAAAGCACATGGGAGGGATTCTCATGTATGCAGGTTGAGGAGAGCACTGTATGGGCTCAAGCAGGCACCTAGGGCGTGGTATTCACATATTGACAGTTACTTGCAGAGTGTGGGATTCATCAAGATTGAGGCAAATCTAAACCTATATTATGTTCAGGTGAAGGATGAACTTCTCATATTGGTGTTGTATGTTGATGACTTATTTCTCACATGGTTAGAGCAGCTCATAGCCCACTGCAAGTGGGATCTTGCAGGAGAGTTTGAGACGAAGGACTTGGGGTTGATGCACTACTTTCTGGGATTGGAGTTGTGGCAGAAAGAGGGAGAGATCTTCCTTGAACAAGGGAAGTACATAATTGATATCCTGAAGCGATTTAGGATGGAGGACTGTAAGCCCATGTCCACGCCACTTGTGACCAGCTGGAAGAAGATTGATGCTTCTAGATCAGAGGCAGTGGACCTAACTTTATATAGATAGTTGATAGGCTCTCTTATGTATCTGGTCAACACTAGGCTAGACATTTGTTTTGCAGTGAACTCACTTAGTCAGTTTATGGTGGAACCTAAACGTGTGCACTGGATAGCTGCGAAACATGTTTTGAGGTATCTCTGAGGCATAGTTGATTATGGGCTGAAGTATGTTCAGTAGGATGGAGTGAAGCTTGAGGGGTTCACCGATGTAGATTGGGTAGGCAGTACAGCTGATCGAAGAGCACTTCAGGGTGCAGTTTCAATTTGGGATCAGGAGTAATCTCTTGGTACAATAGGAAACAAAAGTCAGTTGCACTAAGTTTTGCAGAGACTGAGTATATGGTAGCCAGTATGGCTACATGTGAGGCTATCTAGCTTCAGAAAATTCTAGTTGGGCTCTTTGATCAGGAACTAGATCCTACAGTCATTTACTGTGATAATCAGAGTCGTATCAAACTCTCTGAGAATCCAGTGTTTCATGACAAGTCAAAGCACATTGAGATCAAGTACCATTTCATTAGAGATTGTGTGGAGAAGGGGACAGTGAAGCTCCAGTACATTGCTACGGATGAGCAGATAGCAGACATCCTGACCAAGGCCTTAATGAAGAGTAAGTTTGAATTCTTTAGGGATAAGTTGGGTGTTGTGCAGAACACCTTCCTCAGCAAGAGGGAGTGTTGATTTTCTAGCTCAAAAGGTGGAGTGGAGTTGCTTTAAAGAAACTCGAGTTGGATTTTCAGCAACAACAGATTTTTTTATTCATTAATAGTATGTTTGCGAGTTTGTGAGGTTGAGATAAAACAAGAGTGATTTTATGTGTGATTTAAAGCTAAATAAAGCAAGGAAAATTTCTTTTCTTACACACTAAGTAAAGAAGCTGGGCTCTATATATGTAAGACTGCTGTAGCAAACTTGTATTATATTTTTGAAGAGAAAGTTTGTTGTTAGACTGAATAGAAGATCCAACAGTTGTAGGTTTTTCCCCACATTGGGGTTTCTTGGGTATATCTATGTTATTGTCTATTTGTGATTGGCTTATTATTATTTTTGCTTCCGCTGTTATTTGCTATTAATTAACCTAGAGTATTGATTGTTATAAATATGATAGATGTTCTATTATGTGAAATTATTGTGTAATTAATTTGTAGCTAGGTTATAAGAAATTAACAATAACCTCCTCTCTATCTTTGCTGATTCAAAACAACCACAAAGAACATGTAATAATGATTTTTAACATATGTTAATGTATTTGTTGGGACAAACAACAACAAATTATTATAACTATGAGAAGGCTGAAAAAAATACACCCAAAGAGTCCTTTTGGCGATGGCGTGAGATCTTCTATGTGGTGATGTGACCTCTACAGAGGACTGTGAAGCTAGATGCGGGATGATGATGAGGCGTTGAAGAGTTTAGGACTGTGGAGAGGTGTTGAATGCCAAACACATTGACCAAAACTTTGAACGCTTGCAATCAGATTGGAATGACCTTGTAGCAACCTTGCAAGAGCTCTAATGAATAGAGCGATGGCAAGATACCACTCTCTCTAAATTTCATGGTGGGTGCCAAAATGTAAATGTGAGAAATGTGAGATTAATATCAAACTAATTCAAATCAATGAAATATAGAGATACCCACAAATTCTACGCTACACAATAAAGTAAGATAAATAACTATGAATGTAAATCAATCAACAATCAAACCCAATAGCTCTACTATTTCTATATCATGATCTTCGTGTTCTTAGATTTGCATAACCAATAGCTTGCTATTGCTTGAATGATCAAGTGCTTCGATGATGGATAGAATGCTTCGAGAATTCGAAATCAAAATGACATTGTAAGGTTACAAAATGAGAAGTGTTGTCAAACGGCTTAGAGGAGACAGGTTTATATGCTTTTCCTCGAAAATAACAGAGGATTGAGATTGAAAGTAATTGAAATATGATCAATGGTTGAGAATTTATGAGACAACAAGCCATGAGATAATTGAGGAGTTAGGTCCACAATTCAGGGGATTGCAAGAGTTAACTAAGGAGTTACATGCATAAATCAAGGATTTGCAAGAGATGACTAAGGAGTTGCATCCACAAATTAGGGAAATTGACATGTTAACTCAAAGTCAATTTGAGGAGGTGGAGATTGAGTTGAGACAAATAGGCATGTGTTGAGGAATTTTAAATAATAATAATAATAATTTATTCATCCAAAAACACACGTTGGAAGAAAATGAAAAAGATTTTCTTATTTATTTGAAGAGAATGTGGAGAGAAATTAAATAAATTTGGTTTATTTATTTAATTTGAGAAATTGAGAAAAGGGAAATTAAATAAATTTGGTTTTAATTTGAGAAGGGAAATTAAATAAATTTGATTTATTTATTTAATTTGAGAGAGGGTTAGCTAATTAAATAATTTTTAGATTATTTAATCATGACGAAGAATATATAAAATAATAATTAAATATAAATTATTTAATTATCAGAAGAGAGATAAATAATTAAATTTATTTAATTATTCTTTGGAAGAAATAGTTATATTAATTAAATAATTAATATTATTTAATTATTTTTGATGAGGAGAAATAATTAATATTATTTAATTATTTAATTAAATAAGGGAAAATAGAAGAAATATGGAAGTGTGATGAAAAAGGCAAATAAGACATTATGTTAATTTTGGGTGTCTACATTTTGCCCATCTTTGATATAATGTACTGACTAAGTGGCATTGTATCAAAGAACACTGAAGAAAAAGGTTGGAAGAAAAAGTTGACAACATGCCCTGATGATGCCCCCTCGGAAGGTTGGCTTGGAGAACACAAGGCAAACTTTCGAAAAGAAGATGCATTAATTTCAAGGAAAAGCACATAATATGGAGATTGGGATAAAATGGATATGTGATATGGTTATGGTTTGTATGATTGGATATAGACATGGTATATGGATATGGATGGTTTTGCACTCATTGTAATTCCGTCATAGAATGGAATAGATCCATCCAGGATATTATTAGTTATGCTTTCTTTTTCATCATAGAGCGGTCACACACACACATGCATGCACTCATGTCCCCATTCCTCACTCTCCTCCATACACATCATGGTGTAGAGATCATCAAGCTTCCTTAGAATGTGACATAAAACAATGAAAGATAAAGAGATAAAACAAAATAAGATAAAGGGATAAAACAAAATAAGATAAAAAGATAAGATCATTGAATTTATAAGATAATATAAAAGATATAAAATAAAGATAAGATAAAGTGATATAAAATGACTTAATGCACACAAACAACATTCTTCAGTCACATTTTGACCACTGAACACACATGTCACAAAAAAAGATACAAATTTATATACATTGACCAAGACACTTCTATGCTAAGCTATCCATAAGGAACAATATATATATATATATATATATATAACATGCTAAAAAGAAAGAAATCACAAATGTTAAAACACCACAATGTCCTTTTGCCAATTTATTAAGCTCAAGATTTAGATAAAGATGATAGCCTGATATAGGATAGATATATCCTGTCAAGGCATCATGATTTTGATATTAGATTTGGATTTTGAAATCTTTGGATTTTTAGACAAAGTTAGGATATTAACTTAGGTTACAAGGATATTTTAAGGTCAAGGCTTCTTTCTTATTAGGATATTGGCTTTTAGAAAATTTTAGATTTGTTTCAAAGATCCATATGCGTAACCATATACTAAAGACATGCTCCTGATAATGTAATTTGAAAGAGGCATCAAAACACCCAACAGAGAGGGGAAACATAGATGCCAAAGATACAAGACAGAAAGTAGGGATACTGCACATCAATCATTTATATTCTAAAGAATTAAACATATAATTTCTTAAGGTGCATGACATTGATGGGTTCGTCCAAAGATTCCCCTTCGGGAGTTGCTAATTGATATGGTCCTAATCCATAAGATTCTATAACCATAAAAGATCCAAGCTAGTTAGGCTCAAATTTTCCTTTCTTCAATCTTTCTTGTTGATTCTTCTGATTTTCCTTAAGTACCAAGTCACCAAGCTCAAATCTTCTAACTCTGATTTTCTTGTTATAACTTCTTTGTAATGGATTTTGATAGGATTGTAAATGATTCAAAGTGTGCAAACAATAAGTTCCCCATGGACATGTGAAGGTGGTCTTACGTTGATCTTCAACAACTATTTTGATTTGATTAAAATAAAAAACTCTAATGCCCCCATTGGGCTTGGTGACCGGAACCAAATTGGAGACCCACTTAGGATAATCAATGGTCCTAGTGAATCCCACATCCAATAGTTTTTGAAGCTTTGCCTTAACCAAGATAGATATTTGGGGATGCATCTTATAGAGCTTTTGCTTGACTAGTTTGGCACTAGGCATAACTATTAAATGATGCACCACTAAGGTAGGATCAAGACCTGACATATCAGAATAGGACCATGCAAAATTGATCTTCCTTCCTTCAAAGAAAGCTGTAAATTCTTGTTTTTCTTGAGGGGTTAAAGAATCTGCAAAGAAGGTAACCTTGGGATCTTCTTGGGTATCTAGATTAACTAATTGAGCTTCTTCCACTAAGATAGGAGATCTTTCTGGATATTGAACCATATTTGGAATTCCTATATTCTCTTCTTCCTTGTCATAGGATTCTGTATTATAGATTATACTTTTAGTATCTTCCCCAAAATAAGCATTTGCTTCCAATTCCATGGCAAAACCTACTTCATGATCACCTAAGGGAATTCCATCCCTAAGACCCATAAATTCTGCAATGGCTTCATCATTTTGAAAAAGTTCCAAAGAGGGTGGTCCTTGTTGATCCCAATCAATGAGTTGAGGGTATATGAGGTCAACACAATGGGCTTGAGAAGTGGATGGCATAAGTGTTATGGTGCAAATGGACATTTCTTTAAAAATGTTTGTTAGACCAAAGGAAGAGTCTTCTTGAATGTCAACATTAAGGTTTTTAGACAAAAGGGGAGGTTTGACTTTATCAAGAGTGTATGTGGATTTTAGGGGCACATTCATAGGAGACCTATACCCTAACCCTCCATGATTAACTCTAGGAACTAGAAAGATAGGCTCAATGATACCTTGACTTTGATGCCCAAGATCACCTTCTCCTCTATAACCCATGTTCTTTATGATATGATGAACTTTTGGATAGTTCTCAAGGTTCAATTTAGGAGCTTGGATTTCTTATTTTTCTTTATAGAGCCATGATGATACATCATCTTGAGTGTCTTCTTTCTCCAGATTACCCCAATAGTGAAACTTAGGGAACCATTGCTTGGCAATGACCTTCAATATATCCTCCTTAGGTTAACCATAAGACTTAGGTGTGAGAGGGAGTTGACCTACACAAAAGGAACGTTGTATTTTATATTCTCCACAACTATTGTCATGGATTTGGACCTTCATCTCAGGTGGTGATGGATTCAAAGTGGAAGGAGTGGATGATGATGAGGCTAATGTGGATGGGTCCACATACGATGGTGATTGAGAGGCTTCATGATTAATAGGGATATGATGAGTCTCTTGATATTTTTTAGCTAAATTTTGACAATATTGAAAGGGTTGAGGATCTCCATAGATGGTAATTTCCTTTCCATCACAGGGGAATTTTAGGCACTGGTGGAAAGTGGATGGGACAACTTGCATAGCATGAATCCATGGGCAACCAAGAAGGATGTGATAGGGTAGATCAAGGTCCAAAACTTGACACACAATTGCTATTAATATAGGGCCCACTTGAATAGTCAATTCGACAATTCCTTTTGACTCTCTCTCAGCATCATCATAACCCTTAATGGTTATTTTCTTTAAGGGATCTGTCACTCCATCGGAATACCCCAACTTTTGGACCAAACTTAGAGTACAAATGTTTAAACCGGCTCCCCCATCAATCATGACTCTTTTGAATTTATGCTTATGAATAAAAAGCCTCCAAGTACAAAGCCTCATTATGTTTGGGGCTAAGAGGTGGAAGGTCCTCTTTAGAAAATACAAGGTGATGTGTAGAGGCAATATTACCGACCATGGCTTGAAACTCATTGGCATCTATGTTAGAAGACACACTTGATTCTTGGAGAATTTTATCAAGGATTGTACGATGGGTTGGGGATAGTTTTACAAGTTCACGGACATAGATTTGAGTTGGGGCTTTGTTCAAATGATCTTCAAGCTTATAATTGGATGAAGGTCTAGATGAAGTGGAAGGTCCCTAAATAGTGACCCTACTTCTTCAGGTGGTTGTGTTATAATCAATTGCTAGATTTTTTTATGGTTAATGTAGAAACATGATTATTTTGTTGTCTTAAATGGATAAAGAAAGAAAGAAAGAGAGGAATTAGAATATGATGACATGGATAAAGGATTTGAAATTTGAAGAAGATATCCTTAAGGGATGTAGACTCAGAGCAGCTGATATAAGCACAAAAGCCCATGACATGTTGACGGATGAAGTAGAGATTCTTGAGGAGTTATTGGGCAATCATGTTAATGAAAAGGAAACATATGATGAGCAAGTCTCTATAGAGACATTCAAGGCTCGGTTTGATCCAATTTTGAAATATCCTATTCAACATTTTTTAGAGAAAGCAATAGATGAAGTGATGGAATTGTCCATGAAGATCAAGACATATAAGAAGTTAGAGAATAGGACATATAAATGGATATCAATAAGTGATCAACTATAGATGCAAGTGTATGCAAAATTTAAAGCACAATAGTTTGATAAGACAGAGATGGATGCAACTATGAAGGCTTATGATATCTATGAGAAGTTTGACTATGGAGGAATACTAGTGGGGGAAGATTCATCAGAGGTAGAGGAATAGAATATCCATAAAGATGCTAATGTAAAGATACCAATGAATATTCCATTTTTTCTAGTTGTACTCCACCAAAGATGGCCAATTGGCAATCACGTGCCACATTTTCTGACCGTTGATGTTTTGAGAGATATCCTAACCGTTGATGCATTGTAATTGATCTTAGGTCCTTGTTCTATAAAAGGGCCTAGCTTATCTTGTATTATAGAGACTGAATTGGTGAACTTTTGAGCACTGAGGTTGTTAATTTGACATCTCTGTGGCTTTCTCATGTTTCTTTCTTACAATGAGTGTAAATGTGTATATTCCTTGCATAAATAATGAAATTGAAGTTCTAGATTACTGTTACATTGTAAATCTTGAGTAATCTTCCGTGATTCTTAGTCTATAATGGTGTATTGCTGCATTCTTTTGAAGTGTGTTCACTTGGTTACTTGCTACTAATCGTTTTCTTGAATATTTGCATCTCTTACATAGCTGTGAATGTTTTTGGTGAAGTATGAGTAGATTTACTTAATCTCATTACTATATCAGGATATGCATGTGGATCATTGGTAAAATTTATTTAGTTTAGGATCTTACTTCTTTAAATCAATCTTTAACTCTTCATTCTATGAAATATAGTGAATGAATGCAAATAATGACATATCTATAGAAAATATGACTGGATGAATGCAAATAATGATAAATCATATAGAAATAACCATAAATATCAATGAATTGCATGTTTTAAAGAACATATTTAGCTGAATTCAAGGTACATATGCAAAGATTAGTTCAGATAGTGATAGTTTTAGAAGAACTAATCAAATTTAGGATAATTTTAGAAGAACTAATCAAAGTGGAGATAGTTTCAGAAGAATTGATCAAAGTTGTGTTCAATTCATGCGTATATGTTTAAATGTCAACTAGATACTATAGGATCTAATACAATTGTCAAGAATATATGCAGATTAGGTATAGTATACATGACATTTGTGGAATTAGACTAAATTTAAGAAAGGATACAATTATGAAGGTGTAAGTCCCCCAAAATGGAATAGCATATCACAACAAAACTTGGGTGACTGTTAGAAGGTCAAGATCTAGCTAACAGAGACTTGGGACATCAAATCCTTATGGATCTTGAAGTCTTTCAAGATGAGTAAATGTTTGTGATATAAACTTTTATTTGTGTGTATGTGACTAATAAACACATCAACAAGATCCTCATGACACCGACAACCAGTGCAGAAGATCATCCATCACTAGAAAAGCTCCCACTAAAGGTGGTCTCAAGTTGCACATGGTGTTGTGATAAATGACAAGGGTTGTTGTACCTTATCATTTAATCATATTTCAAGTGTCAAATCCAGGGCTGTGTCCTTGGCTATCTGCAATTAGGAATCCTATAGTTGCCAGTTTTATCTACCTAATTCTAATGATCTTTATTGATTAAAGAAACTTAATATTACTGATCTATCTGCTGTGAAATGAATTCTAAGAATATTGAAAACAAAACTGAACAATGAATTACTTAAAGTAAATCTATATTATTCCTTTCAACTAAAACATGCATTTATCTATGAAAATAGTAACTATTTTAAATAGAAGCTAAAATAACAAAAACAACAGTACTAGCCTTCTACCTTGGTGGTGAAAGTGGGCCCTTGCTCCACACCCTTAAGACTGAAGACTAAAGTAAAGAATCAGCACAAGAAGATACTATCACAACTCAATTCCAGTCCAATTCCATCAGCTTTGTATTAAGAAAATGTTTATATCAAAATAAGATTACAAAAATTAGAAATTAGTCGCCGTCTGTCTTCTACTGCTACTTATGGAAGTTTATATCTAAATCTGTGATGAGATATCACTTACCCTATTCTACTAGTTCCTCTATGAGATAACATTAATGTTGGTTTTAGGATAGACAACTGAGAGGGCGGGTGAATCAGTTGTCAAAAAAACTTTCTTTTCTTTAAACACTTAAATCCTTCTTATATTTCTACAACATAATAATGATTCAATCATGGAAGCACAATGCAATAACTCAAGAGCAGAAACACATTAACACATATGACACCAAGATTTTAATGTGGAAAAACCGGTTAAGAGAAAAACCATGGGGTGACTAACCCAAGATTGTATTCTCTGTTAAAAGAATAAGAACAAAATGGCACTTGCCAATTAGGGCTCACTGCCCGAGCATACTGCTCACAAGAGGCCCACTGGCTACAGGAGACACACTGTCTATAGAATAATATAAATATTACATACTTGAACTAGAGATTAGCATCTTCACCATGCTTGAGACAGTTCCATTTAAGCTCAACACTACTGCTATGCTTTTTGCTCTTCTCCTCTCTACCATTTTTTCATCTCAACCAAGGATACTTTGAAATGACTTCACAAATCTTATTTATACAAGACATCGACTTTAGGATAATCATTAAAGTTAGCAGAACATACTTTATTTTATTATAGAGCAGTTACAAAAATATAACTTGATTTATTACAAAGACTTCATGCGTATCACCACACTGTCGACCACACATATCTGGGACTTCAATCTTCTTTGAGAAACACACCATGCTTCACAGAACATCTTCAAGATCATCCTCAAGATGTGTAAAACATCTGATCGGCCATGATTAGGAAGAACACCATCACCTGAGAGTAAATCTTCAATTACGAGTTCAATCTTCAATGCGGACCGCCAACACGAACTGGACACAATCTAGAGACCCCCACAAGCTTGCCTGAATCACCAAGAACATCCACACCTCTTTTGCTTACTAAAATCATTCTCATCTTCATCTAGAACCTCAAGAACATAGTTTGTCATCACTGTCACATTAGAATAAATGCTTGCAGACCTCCAGACCATGAACCAATTGAGTTGTCCATTCACATTGGCTTCCTAAACATTCCACCAAATCCGCAAAACAAGATATTGCATTTCCAAATCTCACCAGACCTATTTGTGTCACTTTGTCACCTCTGAATAGCTGCCAGAAGCAGTTTTACTCATATGGCCATAACTTCTCCAAATCTTCATGCAGACCTCTCAAACCTTGACTAGATCAACTTTAGACACATATCTAAAAACCCTTTGATGCACATTCTCTGATCTTCATCTAGCTGGGATCTTCATTTCATAGAGCTTCACTGTCTTCACTATTTCTGATAGGACTAATTTTCTCAATATCCTCAGCACACAGTTCATCCAATCCTTAACATCAATGCAACAGGAGTATGTTGACATCAATGACAACACTGATTAGGCCCATACCTGCAACAATTAATCTCTTTATTCTACTAACTGTCTAACTACAGAATGAATATCCATGCAATTAAAATAGATTTAGTGGAGCAACAATCCAGACTAAATCTGAGTCTTAGTTTTAAATACACTTGGGCAGTGAGGCCCTGAAATATAAGTATTTAAATTAGTTTTTCAATAACTCATGTAAAATAAAAAAGAGATAAAACTTCTATCAGTTAACTATGGTTTGCCCTCAATTACTCAGGTGATGATTTGAGTAACATCAGGAGCATCCTGATCACTACTGGAAGCGTTTGACCGACATCTGTGCTAGAAATCTGCACTGTTCTAAAGAGGCACTGGAGATGTATATTTTTGTCTATAGCTCTGGAAATATGATTCTGACCTTCTTGTTCAGCTCCAGAGATGCTCATGACTTCAGTCTAGCTCTGGAGATGATTCACCTCCTTATCCCAAAATCTCTCCAATCAATTTGGAAAACATTGGAGACCAGTCGTGGCATTCTGATGTCAGCTCTGGAGATCATTAGGACTACCTCTGAAGATGCACAAAATTCTATACCTGAACACCTGCACCTGTTGATTCAAAAAGAGAAGATTTGTACATATTTCCATCAATTCAATGCACATTAGTCCTTCAATCAGAAATCATGATTCTAAATAATTCATCTCTTATTAATCATCATTAGAACAATCTTGTTAGCCTATTTAGGTGCAGCCATAAGGACAATGGAATAAGAAGGAATAAAAAGAGGGGTAAAAAAGTGTATTTCATGGGTGCTACATGGCACTCATCATCCCCCCATACTTAAGGATTAGCAGGTCCTCCTGCTTCTCACAATCTAGACTTATTTTGGTGGAATATCTTATCAATCAAGCTGTAGTCCTATGCATAAGTAGTCCAAGTGGTGTGGTCTATATTACCATTTCCCCTATACTGATAAACCTGCTTCATCCATTCTTGAAACTTGTCATCTTCCATTTGCTCAGCCTAAATGGGTAGTGGTTCAATGATGAGAGGAGGTCTGAAATGGCCACCTATCCACTCCATCTGGTATTTATGCATCATTTTAGACACTGCCTTGTCCTTCTTCATAAATAGTCTCAAGTTAGCAGGAGTCACCACTTCTCTCATTTTCTGCTCTAAAGTTATGATATTCCACCTTTTCCTTGCCACTGAAAGTACTTGATTAGATGAACTGTTCATGAAAAGACCAAAGTTAATGGAACATTCCTGCAGATGTTTCAGATACAATGACAAAATCTTGGTCTAACTTTCCAGATGGAAGACATATGCCCTAAATTGGACCTTAAAAGCATGGGGGTTTGGAAATTCTTTTCTAATGAAAAGACTTGTTTCTGTATCCTTCTTGAGATAGACCTCCATTCTCTCATTCCAAATTTGATGATTCCTCATCAGTGACATAAATGTCTTAAGTTGACATTCCCCTACAAAATAGTTGATGATGAAGGTCATATCATCTACATAGAAACCATGCAAATATAACTCACATAGAAATTTTTTGTCTTCATCAAAACTTCTCATGTATGCTTCCATGAACCCTTCCCTTGTTTCTATGTTCTCAGTAAGATTAGATAGAACCAAAGACAATTTTCTCTGCAAAACTCTCTCTTCTAAGAACATAGCATAACTTCCACTTGGGGGCCTGCATGATAGGATTTCAGATGAAATGGAAGCCACCTGAATGACTTTTTCTTCCAGGGTTTCTACTCTTTTTGACATGGCAGTAACTGCCCTCTGTAATTGCAGCATGGGCTTAGAAGCCTCATATTCTCTACATCTCCTTTCCCAATGGAACAAGGCTTTGGGAATATCTATTGGAATTGGGCCCACATATGGATCTGTTTACATTCCTTGTTCCATGGTTGCTCGTGGGCCACTTAACTCATGAATATACTCTTCTTGATCATCTATTTTATTATTGGCCCAGGTTAATTGTTTATCTTGACTTTGTACTTTCTCAATCACTACTGCAATTAATATGAGACCATTGTCTTTGGCCATGGTAAGATCAAAAAATTTTTGCACTGCCTCTGCCTCCTTTTCCCTGATGCTTTGGGATGCCTTGGTTTCTTGGTCTCTCAATTCTACATCTTTCTCCTAAATTATTTGTTGTTTATTTTGGAGCTCTACTTGTAGCCCTTCAATCACCTCTATTTGCTCCATTTTGTTTTCTTTCATGACCTTCTTGAGGTCAGTAATAATTTGGTTTTTCCCCCATAATAATCTTTTTAGATTATCAATCTCTTCTAACATCTACTGTTCTTTTGAAATTTCAATATCCTCTTGATTAGAGGGGTGAGAATAAGTTCCTATTTCTTCTTCTACTTCCTCTACATCAAGGTTTTCCATAGCTATTGGCTTTTCATTGCCAGCTGCATGCATTTGCTCTGCTTCACCTTCCCTTACAACCTCCCTATCCTGAGTTTCTTCTTGAGTCTTCTCTACAATTGTTGGTACTAATGAAGGCCCAACTTTTTCCTTAGAAGTTCTGAAACCCAAAAGAACTTTAGTTAGGAGAGCAGTATCTTTTTTAGCTTGGGTAAGCTGCCTTTTCGTTTTCCTTCTCTGTAGCACATGTGGAGTAGGCATCTCCAGAGCAGGTATATCATCATTAGAATAAGAGGAAATAATAAAAGTTTCTTTTTGTTCTATCTTCGGAGCATGAGATTGTTGTGAAGTTGGACTATGAGAACCTAGATGAACAGATGGTTTAGGGGAAACTTCTCTTTGTTTCTTCTTTCTCACTAGAGGGATTTCATTTGAGTCATGAGATACTTCTTCAACCTAGTAGTGTATGCTAGAGTCAGTTTCTTGGGAGTTCTTTTTGTCTTCTGACCTGGCCTTTCCCCTGTTGGTTCTGTTGGAATAGACTCCTCAGCCAAAGTCATCATCCTTCTGGCTGAGCAAGTCATATATGGAGTTTGTTCAAGAGCAAGTTCTCTAACTTCCTTCCCTTTTCTCTTTCTGTCAGAAATAGGGGTAGCAGATGAAGTTGGCTGCAGTGAGGACAGAGGAAGTTGAAGGCTTTGCCTCCTCTTCTTGTTGGGTAGAGGAAGCCTCACCCACTTCTTGTGCCCTCTCTAGTTCTCTGTCCTGGGGTTGGTTATCTAAAAATGTCTGTCAGAGTGCTTCCCCATCAACTTGGGATAGAAAGTGATGTTTTACTACCAGAAAAATGAGGCCATAGTGTTTCATAGGACCTTTTCCCTATTGGTACTTTTCTATTGTTTCTCTAATGGTAGAGTACATAAAATTTGGAATGTTTATGCTAAATTTTGGGTGGGCATTTCCATGCCTCAGAAAAATTAACATTTTCATTATTGGTCCTAAAACTAAGGAAAATTGGCCATCACATGTAAAGTACTTCATCAACCATAATGCTACGGAGTGCCATGGGTTTGGAAGTGAACACCTAGTAATTCCCTTAACCTCATTTTTGCTTAAATGCAACTGTATTGCAGGTTCACCTTCTACAGAAAAATTTCTAATTAAATCAGCATATAGGGTTTTTAGATGGTAAAACCTCTCACCTTGTTCTGGCAATTTGGAGATATGATTGATGGTGGTAGCAGTGAGATTGACTTGAACCACTCTGACAGTTGTTTGATTATCTCTCAAGTTTCATAGGAAGTCATCAACAATATCCTCTTGAAAACCTTCAAATTTTTCCAAGAACTCTAACCATCCTGCATTCCTTAGAATGTCTGCCACAACATCATCTTGCAAAAGACCCGTTATACTTTCTGGCTTTGATTTCTTTTTAATCCACATTTCTCAGTCCTATTCCACCCTCTGTAACTAGAATTCTATCAGCTTCTCTCTGTGGTCTATCTTTTCGCTTTTAACTCCGTAGGCTCCAAGGGACTGTGTTAATAGACTTTGATTTTTTTAGAGAATTTTGCAATCTTGAGTGAGGGTTGTTATGTCAGTTTGTTTCACTGTTTGAATTATGGGGAAGGAGCTTGAAATTGGTTAGCGTGGTTATGCAGTCATAATTACTGCAGAGTGATGGGACACTCCGTAGACATGGCGACAGTGTAGCAAAGATGGTGGCATGCATGAGGTGAAAGGGGAAATAATGGTAGGGGATTGTGTCATAATAACATCACCCAAAAATAGAAATAACAAGATAGTTACTAACTAATGCTTAATTAAAGAGTAGTACTTGAACCAATCTTAATGATGACGGCCTGATGTACTTGGCTGTAGGACCATGACTGCGATGCGACTTGCTGTGGCTAGGCACGTGAGCAACACCTGCGCGGGTTTGAAATGGTGTCAGCATCCCTGTTGTCACATACCTTGCAATCATTCCTACTGAGTGGTTCGAGAATGTCATATTTTTAGGTGACATCAGCGTAGTCATTTGTGAGGACCTGCACATGCGAGAGTAATAACGTTTTCTCAATTGCTGATGATATGCATGCTGACATCATGTTTGTCCTTTTCATAAAGTGGAGGATGAGTCATGATGACCTCATCAGATGATATCTCTACTTTATTGCTTGGAGAGGTGGGTCCCCTCCCAATTTATTATATTCAAGAATGACTCTTTATTGGTGGAGCGCCGGAGGTGCTCCTAGTTTGCGAGCGTCAGAGGTACTCCTAAGTCATGAGCACCAGAGGTACTCCTGGTTGTGAGCGTCGGATGTGTGGTTTAGTGACTCCCGACACTTGATTACCTCTGTAGCTTGATTATTCCTACTGGTAAGAAGAAGGGAACCGCCATTTTCTCATTTTCAATCTCCTTGGTCGAGAAAGACAACCATTTATTGGTTTTCCATCCTCTTTTTTTTTTCTTTTCTTTTTCAAGAAGGCCGCCATTTATTGGTTTTCAACCTTTTCTTTTTTTTAGTCCAAATCTGTGATAGAGGATGTGTCCCCTGTAACCAAACACAAATCTTTGATGAATTTTTCCTTAGTGGATGACCTTTTATAGAGTCTAATTTTGTGGCCATTCACTAAGAATGTGTCTGTGCTTCCATTAATGGGTTTCAATAGCACTGTTCCATTCTCAAAAACTTCATTTATCTGTTAAGGACCCATCCAATGAGTTTGTAGCTTCTCTTTGAACTCCTTGAACTTAGAATCATATAGGAGAACCCAATCACCTTGCTGAAATGTCCTCCTCTTGATGTTTTGGTCATGCCATTGCTTCCTTTGATATTGAACTAGTTCTGTTTGCTGAATGGCTTCTATCTGGATTTCATCTAACTCATTGCGCTGAATAATTCTATTCTGTTGGGCTATAGACAATGGTAGACCAATATCTAATGCAATTTTAAGTGTCTGGAGCTCAAATTCTATAGATAGAATGGGCTTCTTTCCATAGAATAATTCATATGGTGAGAATTTTGTTGTGGACTTCCAAGTGGTATTGTAAGCCCAAACTACTTCAAGTAATCTGTTAGCCCAATTTTTACTATTCATTGCCACTGTCCTTGTCAGAATGTTCTCAAGTTCCCTATTAGTCACCTCTACTTACCCATTGGCTTGGGGATGATAAGGTGAAGATTTCTTGTGCTTAACTTGATATAAATCTGTGAATGCTCTAATTACTTGTGAAGTAAACTAAGGTCCTCTATCTGAAACTATGGATCTTGGGGCTCCAAACCTCAAGAAAATCTTATTATAAAGGAAACCAACAACTCTCTCTTCTCTTGCAAATTGCAATTCATGCACTTCAGCCCATTTAGTGACATAGTCTATGCATACAAGAATGTACTCTTTGCCTGATGATGGTGGAGAAATTGGTCTCACAAAGTCTAGACCCCACTGTTCAAATGGCTCCATCGTTACTTGAGGATGCAGTAACATCTCCTGGGTGAAGGTTGGCTATCCCATCCTTTGGCATTGGTCACACTACTGCACATACTTCTTGGTATCCTTATGAATAGAGGGCCAGTAGTAACCAGATTCTAGAATCTTGTGGATGGTTTTGTGTGAAGAATAGTGCCCACTAGATGGTTCATCATGACATGCCCTTAAGAAATTAAAAATTTCATCAGCTTTTAAACGCCTGCGCAAAATGAAATCAAGACCACATTTAAACAATAAACCATTTAACCATTTGTAAGATAATCTTTCCTTAATTAAGCTTTCTTTTATTTTGAAGTAAAATGGGATGGATACAAGTTTGTAGCTAAGAGATTAGCTATGTCAGCAAACCAAGGTGTAGTAGAGGAGATAGCAAAAAGATGTTCATTTGGAAATTTGTCCTCCACTGGCTGGTTCTCTCCACTTGTATGCAATCTTGACAGAAAGTCAACAACCAAATTAAATTTGCCTGGATTATCAACTATGGTAATGTCAAATTCTTGCAATAGCAATAACCACCTGATTATCCTTGCACCCACTACTGGCTTATTCATTAAATTTTTGATGGCTACATGATCAGTATGTACAAATATTTTGTACCCAGTGATATAATGCCTGAATTTGTTTATAGCATAGATGACTGCCAAGAATTCTTTTTCAATTGTGGTATAGTTTCTTTCTGCAGAGGTAAGGTTTTTGCTGATGTAATAGATGGCATGCATACTTTCTCCTTCCTCCTTATGTCCTAAGACTGCTCCAATGGACTCATCAGAAGCATCAGTTTGTATGTGAAATGGTAGAGTCCAATTGGGTCCCCTTAAAATAGGTGTGACAGTAAGTTTCTCCTTAAGGGTTTCAAATGCTGATTGACAATCCTCTGTTCGTAAGAATTCTGTGTCTTTGTTAAGAAGGGTAAATAGAGGAGTAGCTATCTTGCTAAAATTTTCTATGAATCTTCTATAATAGCCTGCATGACCCAGAAAACTTCTAACATCTGTCTGATTTTTAGGTGAAGGCAACTGTTGGATCACTTCTATTTTGTTTTGATCCACTTTGATCCCATTTGCTGAAATGTGGTGTCCCAAGACAATTCCTTCCTCTACCACCATGAAGCACTTTTCATGGCTCAGAGATGATTTTTTTATAGCATTTTAATACCTTTTCCAAGTTTATGAGAGCTTCTTCAAAGTTGTCCCCATACACAGTAAAGCCATCCATATAGACCTCCATACACTCATTAACTAGTTTAGCAAAGATGGCTAAAACAAGCCTCTGAAATGTAGCTGGAGCATTACATTGTCCAAATGGAAGAACTTTGTAGGCAAAAGTTCCCCAAGAACAAGTGAAAGTGGTTTTATCCTGATCTTCAAGTGCTACTTGGATTTGGTTATATCCACTAAACCCATCTAGGAAAGAGAAATACTTCCTCCCTACAAGGTTGTCCAGCACTTGGTCAATAAATGGTAAGGGAAAGTAGTCCTTCTTTGTGGCTTTGTTTAGCTCTCTATAGTCAATACACACTCTCCACTTCCCATTCTTTTTAGGCACTATGACTAAGGGTGAGACCCATTGACTGTCTGAGATTGGATATATAAACCCTGCTTGTACCAATTTTTCTATTTCAGTCTTAACAATGCCTTTTAAAGTAGGATTCAGTCTTCTCTAGGGTTGTCTGATAGGTTTGACATCTTCAGGGTCTATACAATGAGTACAGATCTTAGGAGGGATGCCCTTCATATCTTGGTATTCCCAAGCAAAAGCTGCTGAATGGGAAATTAGGAGTTTGATAAGTTCTTCCTCCTATTTTTCTGCTAATTAGGTGTTGATATTCAGTGTTTTCCCAGGTAGAATCATAACTTATTTTGTGATCTGATCCATAGATGTAGTCAATCCATATACTGGAGTCATGGTATTGAGGGGGCAAGAATGTGGAAGCAACATGTGGAATGTGGCTAAGTCTCTGTAAAAGGTTTCTCCACAAGGAATGATATTTGCTAAGGTACAATGAGAAGTTCTCTTCTTGAATCTTGGGCTAGCTCCACTGTATCCTCATTAATAAGAATGTGGGTGATATCTTCAGTTGTATCATAGTGGATCTCTTCTTCTAGCTCACCCAAATGTTCTTTGATGGTAACCATAGCTACTGAGGCACTGTTTTCCATGTTATCCAGTTCATCTACCCATACTCTTCCTGTATAATGTATTGATGGTTTAGCTGGAGGATACAAAGATATTTTCTTCAAGTCTATCCCATTAGAAATGACCATATCCCCAGTTCGACAATCAATAGATGGTATTTCTGTAGCCATCCATGGTCTTCCTAATATCAATGGATAAGCATTTCTCTGGTTTCTTGGCTCTAATATTAGGAAGTCTACTAGGAATTCCCATGATTCTATCACAACTAGAACATCAGTAATCACCCCTTTTGGAATAGCTACTGATTGGTCAGCAAGTTGAAGGATTATAGATGTGGATTGGATACCTGTTAAGGCTAATTTGTCCATTGTATGAACTGTCATTACATTTATTGCTGCTCCTAGATCAACCAAAACATTTAAAATTTCTACCCCTGAGATGTAAACAGTCATGATAGGATTTCTAGGGTCTCCATATTTTGGGAGGAGCATTTCTCCCATTAGGAGGTCTAATACCTTTCCTTCCACTTGGATGGTTGAGGGAAAGTTCTTCTTCCTTCCCTAGGTCTTAACACAATGTTGTTTGATGAATTGGTTAAGTTCAGGTACATCCCTGATTGCTTGTAGGAGCAAAATTTCAATGCTTATTTGCCTAATTCTTGTAAAAGTTCTGATTCCAGGGTAGATTGGACTTGTTTTTGTAAGACCTTTTTCTGGGGAACTGTTGTGTGGTTACACAACACACCCCATTTTGACTTGACAAAACATGGACCCAACTTTTTGCTTGGCTTGGTTTGTGTTTTTTGCTTGCTGGCGGTCTAGTAAAAGTAAGTCATGTAGATGATCCTGCATAAGGGGACTGGGTAAGTCATCATGATGAGGTCAATTTTTCAAGGTTCATATTTCATGTCAATAACCTCATGGTTGGATAGAGTACAAAATTTCATGTAGGTTTGCCTTTTGGATCACCTTGATATTCCTTAGGGAACGAGAGTTATGGTGAGTCAAAGTCCTGGTCAAACCTGATATTCCGAGGGGGGGGTCATATTTCTTAACATCAGTCATCTTATGAAAGATCACCCTGATCCAATTTTATCACTCGATAAATCATTTATCCACAGATCTAGATGTCAATTTTAGGTGATAGAAGCATTTACCCGTCAAATAGCTTCATATATTTTGCGGGGGTCATATTTCAAATATCACCCTATCTTCCGAATATCACCCCGTCGCAAAATATCACCCTAAAGACAATATCATGATGGCGTCATATAATCCTGATAGATGAGAAAATTGACATGACGATGATGTCATCATCCTTTTTACCTCGTGGAGGTATATTTCCAATAGCGACCCTTTCTACATAACATGACGATGACGTCATAGTGCAATAACGATAAACTAAGTCATTATCCTGATGATGTCATCCTGATATTTTTGAATATCACCCAATATTTCAAATATCACCCAATCTTGCGAATATCACCCGATCTTGCGAATATCACCCGATCTTGCGAATATCATCTGATATTTCGAATATCACCCGATCTTGTGAATATCACCCGATATTTCAAATATAACCCTGTCGCAGAATATCACCCCAGTGCCAATGTGCTGATGACGTCATCCAATTCCGATGAACAAAGAAATTAGGAAATCACCCTGACGGTGACGTCATCATCCTTTTTATCTCGCGGAGGTATTTTTCCGACGATCGCCCTTTTTAATAACATGATGATGACGTTAGCTTATCCCATTCCACAAAGGACCCAATATGACAGTGACATCATCAATCGGCTTGACATCTGAAGGTCATCTAATTTCTAACATCCGTCATCTTTTCTAATATGACTGATCTTTCCTAACATGATGGTGATGTCATTCTGACCTGATATATAAAAAGCTTGACATGACCGTGACGTCATCCTATTCGGAGGGTGATATTCCTCAATATCAAGGTCATATTTCTTAACATCACCCGATTTCCTTCAGTATGACCATGACATCAACCTTTCACATTTTAATGAAGCCTGTCCATGATGATGACATCATCATCATATCCCGATCTATGAAGAGAGTCATATTAGTTAATATCCCGCATATTAACTAATGTGCATACCCGGACCTGATAGTTTCATTCAATAGAATGTAGTGAGCAAAAGCGCATGTATTGCATATGCATGATCTTATGCATGCGATAACTGAAAATATAAGGCTTGCATATCATATGAAGGGTCACATCACCCTTGGAATACAAAAAGAGATACTGCAAGGTGAAACTATTTGTAAAAATTCACAGAAATTCAAAAATTAGGAAATTTTTTTACCTTCCCCTTGGCAGAGTCATAACTCCTAGCTACTGTGTCAGAATTTAAACTTTTTGGACTCATTGGAAAGATAAACTAGTTATCTAGTTTGAGTTGCTTGGTCGCTTAGGCTTAACACTAAGCACCGACGAAGTCTTGAGCCCTAATTCTGCTCCTAAGGCCTTCGAAAATGCGATTTACCAAGATGTAGAAAATACCAAAATCATATTTTCAATATTTTTATCAAAAATCACTCAAATGACCCTAGACCTGATCAGATATTGAAGCCATTTTAGGGCCTGATAGCATGATTTTGGTCAACGATGGTTGACTCGACTAATTTTAGCGTCATATATGCATTTTGTATGCGATTGTTCATGGATTCATCATCTGATTATCTGCGTTTACATATGATTTAAATGTTTATTTTCCTGCTAAAGTTTTTAATGATGATGATGCTTAATCCTTGTGTTTGTTATCAGGTGCGCAGATATCTAGAAAATGAAAAAGTGGCGAGGGCGTATCAGAAGGTGAAGTTTGCGCGGGAAATGGCAAAATTTACAAAGATACAAGTTACAGAGTTACATACAGAGGTAACATGAACCAGAGCTGAGGAGGATATTGTCAAATGTGCTATTTGCTAGCTGGAGGATGGACTAGGTCAAAGATGCTGGAATATTCTGTGCCAGCTGTGTAGTTGCCAACTGGCAGACATGTGCTATTCATCTGGACTGTTGATCTTAATAGATAAATCCCGATCGTAGGTCATTTGTAACCGTTCCTTCACCTTATTCTATAAAAGGTGCAGGGATGTGATAATTTGAGTATTGGAAACTTAATTGAAATCTATTTGCTGAAATATTCAGGGTTCATTTCAAAGTTATTGTATACATATATGTTCTTGCATACTTAATGAATGAGAAGATTGTTTTGATTACAATCCATCATAAATCTTGAGTAATCAGTGTGTGAATTCTAGATATATGCTTTGATTTGCTGCGTCCCTTGGAGTGCATATCAGTTTGCATATGTTGTCTTCATACCTTTCCTTTGAAGTTAGCATCGACTGTATCTAGCTGTGGAATGTCCTGGTGAACATATGGTTTGATTTCTTCTCTTCATGACTGTAACTGATGTATATGTGGCTCAATAGCTAAAGGTTCAACTTTAATCTGAAGTATTTCTTTCAATTTCAGAGCATTTCATCATCATAATTGCAAATAATTAACAATCTTAAGCAAATAATACAAATATGCAGACATCTCGTAGATAACTGAATATCATTAGCATATTTGAGCTAAATGCATGTAGTGTTGAAAATATCATGCAAAGAATTGCAAATAATGGTAAAATTCATGCAAATATCAACCTGTAGGCACATTATTTGAGTGAATTCATAGTGCAGAGGTAAAATAATTTGGAGATTTATGCAGGGCAGATATAAAGAACAGGATATTTGGAGAAATATTGATGAACTTTACAGAAATTACTGAAGAACGTAAGGCCCCTGAATGATTAACAGCAACACACATCAACCACTGAGTAACTTCAGTAGATTATGAACTAATCAACGAAGACTTGGGATCATGAATTCTCTAAATTCATCGTATCTTTCAAGATGAGTAAAGGTTGTTGTGTAACTTTTATTCTATGTTTGCTTATGACTAACATCATCATTAACAGGAACATGCTGTTTGAGCCGTTCTGGGTATGGTGCTAGTTTTTCCGTCTCCGGAGTTCTTATCAGAAATGTTTCTAGGGATGTTCTCTAGAGCCATTCTTTTAGTAGGATCTCTAGAGTTATCCAAGGATGATTCTTTTAGCACTATTTCGGTAGTAATCTCCTCTGGAAGCTGAGTGGATGGATTTTTAGGTTGCTCATCATTGGTTATGTTGGTTTCCAAATCTGCAGAGGGTTTGCTAGCTCCAATGCATAGGCGGATTTGGTCAACAGATTACGGGAGGTTGCGTGAGCTGCCTCCCCTTCACTTTTGGTTCTACCACACCAAGGGGGGTATCCCTATGACAAAAGATGTAACATTGACTAGCTCAATGAGAGAAAGATTTAACTTGACAATAACAGGCAGAATACTCTCATGTATGGACCAAGATCTACATGATAGATCACAAGGTTGGCAACATTCTTGGACATATTATCTGGTTGGTATGAGAGCATGCAGGGGGTTCCTATCCTACTTCTATAGCTAACAGATGGAAGTGATGAGATGGGTGGACATAATGTCCTGGATGCAAGACAAGGGGTTTTGGCTCATAACAACTGACCCAGAAACAGACTGGTGCCTATCCATTGGGCAAGGAGTCAACTAGACGTATATAGCAGATGGTTTGCAACTTTCACTCAAGTTTCAGAGGGTTGGACTTGATGCTTGCCTTACAAACATCACCCAAGAATGGGTATCTAACTGCCTCTACTTACAGATATCCCTGCTGACATGCAAACTTCTCCATACTTGACCTAAAACAGTTTAATCCACTCCTTGAATGGAAGTTAGAGATCATGCATGTGATAGAGAAAACCATACCCTAGAACCTGAGAAACCCTTAGCAACCAGATTCAAAAGAAGGAAAACATGCAGCAAATGGAGACAAGCAGATAGATACATGCAATAAGCATTTCTCATATAAATCAACATTGAAACTAAAAATATGTGCAAAATACATACATGCTGCAACACATAAACTCCAAAATGGGATAAAACAACCAGGATCATGCCCTATTCTTCATTATTTACACAAAAATGCCCCAGGCTTCAACAACCTCGAAATGGGTCACACAATATGCTTAAATAGCAAGAAAATGTACCTAGCAAATTAATTACAAGGTACATCAAATATTTGCCAAATCAATGCATCAGAAAAATGGTGCCCAAAATCAAATGCAGCAGGTAGAGGAGGAGACAGGAAAATCTCAAGCCACGCGCCGCCCATACCTTTGCAACAATCACCATTACTGCCTCAACTACTCGCAGCCCCTGGAGATGCAACAGCAGCGTGTCCACGGAGTTTTCTTGCCAAAAATGGTTGCAAACGCTCAGGAGAAAACCAGTGCTGCAGGCTCAAAACATGGCCGTCGATGAAAAAACCCAGTCGCAGACATCAACGGCCCCCAAAATTGCTGAAAATTCACCCACCAACTAAATCGTGCCACGTAGGCACTTCACACTTCCATCGCTGACTTTTTCGCTTCTCAATTGCTTTTCAAAAGGGGGACAGGTGGCAGCATCTGCCGTTTCAACTATCAGAATACGTGGCGGCTTCCATAAGCTCCCTTGAAACACAGAGACCCTTCTTGAAACTCCTGTGGGTGCCGACACTTGGCGCTTTCCACGCTACCCTTGAGAAACACTTGAAACATTGTGATTCTCACGGATGCCGACACTTGGCACCGTCCGCAACACTCATGAAACAAAAGAGACCCTTTCTGAAACTCACGTGGGTGCCGACACTTGTCAAGCTCCGTGTACTTCTTGAAACGCAAAAGAGTCTCTTGTGAAACTTCAACGGAAGCTGACACTTGGCGGGTTCCATGCACTCAGAAACTTTAAGGCCCCACCTTCAAACTTATGTGGAAGTTGACACATGTCATCATCTACGGCACTTGAGATACTTCACTGGGACCCATCATGCCTGTGCCAAACTTTGAAACAAATAGAAACTATCTCGGAAGCTGACATGTATCAACTTCCATAGCAACCATAAGGGACACACGGCGCCTTCTGCCCTAACTAGAAACTTAGAAGAAACTTTTTGAAACATGAGCGGATGTTGACACTTGGCACCGTCCATGGGCCTTTGAGAAACATTAAGGGTCTTTAGTTGCTTTTTCTGTGTCCCTCGGGTGCCTCCACGTGGTACCTTCCGTGACACTCTTGAAACATAAAAGAAACTTTATTGAAACTTCGGCAGAAGCCGACACGTGGCGCCTTCCACGCTTTGTTGAAATTTTAAGGGGCTGCTTCCGCCATTGACACATGGCACGCTCCGCGAGAAGCAAAAACAAAGGCACAGATTTAAACTGGGGCTTAACACTAGGTAGATCCTGTGGCGGTTGATACATGAAACCCTCGCAGCCACTTGAAACATTTAGGGTCTCAGAAACTATAGCCCGATATGCGTCTGAAACACATGAGACCCACTCAGCCACACTCAGAAACAATTAGAAACTGGAAACTGTGGTTCAAAATGCATTCCTAAATGCATGTAACTTATTATTTTGAGGGTCGATAGAATCTCTCGACCCGCCACTGCCATTTTGACCCTGAGCATACAAGGTGAGATGCATTTTTGATAATTGCAGGGGCTAAAATGTTAGAACTTTTTGGATTTTTAGGGAAGGGGCCTGCATATTTAAATTTTTGAAACTTGAATGTTTATGCAGGCACCACCAGTGGCTCTATCTGTGGATGCATGCAGACCAGTCCCCTATCCATTGGGCACAGAGTCAAATACTGCACTGACCTGCATCACCAAACACACTTGATGGCTTAAGGCCACCAAGAAAAGAAAAACCTGTATCTCCCTTTGTCAAACACTTTGTTTTCATCTGCATACATTGGATCAAGCTTGGAGATACTATCATGACCTTCCCACAAATAAACCTTGTCATCTGCACATTCAACCCTTTGATTTATCTTGTCACTGTTACCCTTGTGCAGACAACCTTCAGCATCCTGTAACAAGTGGATGCAGTGTTCATCAAGCAATGCATACTCAAATGAAAAATAACACATGTTCTCATCAGTATCATCATCATGCATTGCAACATGATCTCCTAGCTGGACTGAAAATAGGAAACACTTAGAGTCCACCACACAGCTAGGAAGATCAGGGTTCATTGTATCATATGCTAGCCAATCAAAAGAAAAGCTTTCAAAATCATAGTTGTGCACATCATGTACACAACCATCAGGTACACCATGCTGGAAAAGATCAAGCTTTGGCACTTCTTTACAATCAGGCACATTTTTACAGTCACTTACCTGATGTATGCCAGTTTCTCTTTCATTAGGATGAGAAATAGAATCCAAGTCAAAAACCATGTCTAGATCCTCATCATACTTAGATAGATACTCATCACCATATGTGTCAAAAATGGGTGATCCAGGTGTCTCAGCCTCATCATAGTATGCCATTGGTTCATGGGTAGCAGAACATGCATCTTCATCACCAATGGATTCACTCTGTGGAGGAGTATCAGCCTATTTGCTTACTTCTTCTCTATCCTGAGCACAATACTCACAATTATCTCCACAAATCCATTCAAAAAGTTGCTCATTGCTATCCACAACCACATCATTATTTTCAGAACCAGACACCTCAACCTTGCAATGGGATTCATCATTGATCCTTTCAATGGCATCCTCAACTGATATCTTTTCATTTTCACTTTTGTCTTCACATGATGCCATGATCTCAAGGTCATACTGAGGATCAAGAGGGCTGAGAAGAGGTTTAGCCTTCTGACTGGCAGACACAATAGGGTTACTGCTTTTTAACTGGGCCTGCCTAGCCTCTAAGAATATCAACCTATTTTTTTATCTCTTCTATTCTTTTATCCAACAAACGATCCCCTTCTTGACTGAGTATGGGATAATACATATTTGGATTCATAAAAATTTCACTCTTAGACATCCTTTGTCTGCCTAAGACCTAAGGCTTCCCCTGGCATCAAACTTATGCAGTAAACAACAAATATAAAGGGGAAGGAACTAGGTACCTTTTCTCATCTAGATGCAAAAATCTGAACATCTTTTATCACACAACATACATCTACCTTTCATGTGCACTTGAAACTTTTTACAGAGTCGCCACCTCTCCAGAGAGGACAAAATTTACAATAGCTGAAAGCTACTTTTCTAGGTTCATTCCACCAGCAGAGCATCATTTTGTTAGTGACTCGAATGGGCCACAAATATATTCTATTTTATTTCTTTTCTCCCCAGCAGAGTCACCATTTTGTTGCGACTCGGATGGGCCACAAGTATATTATTCTTTTAAATCAACTCCCCAGCAGAGTCGCCAAAATCTGGTGGTGACTCAGATCTGTAGAGGGTTTGCCAGCTCCAATGCATAGGCAGATTTGGCCAACAGATTACGGGAGGTTGCGTGAGCTGCCTCCCCTTCACTTCTGGTTCTGCCGTACCAAGGGGGGTATCCCTATGACAAAAGATGTAACATTGACTATCTCAATGAGAGAAAGATTTAACTTGACAATAACAGGCAGAATACTCTCATGTATGGACCAAGATCTGCATGATAGATCACAAGGTTGGCAACATTCTTGGACATATTGTCTGGTTGGTATGAGAGCATGCAGGGGGTTCCTATCCTACTTCTACAGCTAACAGATGGAAGTGATGAGATGGGTGGACATAATGTCCTGGATGCAAGACAAGGGGTTTTGGCTCATAACAACTGACCCAGAAATAGACTGGTGCCTATCCATTGGGCAAGGAGTCAACTAGACGTATACAACAGATGGTTTGCAACTTTCACTCAAGTTTTAGGGGGTTGGAATTGATGCTTACCTTACAAACATCACCCAAGAATGGGTATCTAACTGCCTCTACTTATAGATATCCCTGCTGACATGCAAACTTCTCCATACTTGACCTAAAACAGTTTAATCCACTCCTTGAATGGAAGTTAGAGATCATGCATGTGATAGAGAAAACCATACCCTAGAACCTGAGAAACCCTTAGCAACCAGATTCAAAAGAAGGAAAACATGCAGCAAATGGAGACAAGCAGATAGACATATGCAATAAGCATTTCTCATATAAATCAACACTGAAACTAAAAATATGTGCAAAATACATACATGCTGCAACACATAAACTCCAAAATGGGATAAAACAACCAGGATCATGCCTTGTTCTTCATTATTTACACAAAAATGCCCTAGGCTTCAACAACCTTGAAATGGGTCACACAATCTGCTTAAATAGCAAGAAAATGTACCCAGCAAATTAATTACAAGGTACATCAAAAATTTGCTAGATACAATGCATCAGAAAAATGGTGCCCAAAATCAAATGCAGTAGGTAGAGGAGGAGACAGGAAAATCTCGAGCCACGCGCTGCCCATACCTGAAGATGCAACAGCAGCGTGTCCACGGAGTTTTCCCACCAAAAATGGTTGCAAACGCTCAGGAGAAAACCTGCGTTGCAGGCTCAAAACGTGGCTGTCGATGAAAAAACCCAATTGCGGACATCAACGGCCCCAAAAACTACTAAAAATTCACCCACCAACTAAATCGTGCCACATAGGCACTTCACACTTCCATCACTGACTTTTTCGCTTCTCAATTGCTTTTCAAAAAGGGGACAGGTGGCGGTATCCACCATTTCAACTATCAGAATACATGGCGGCTTCCACAGGCTCCCTTGAAACACAAAGACGCTTCTTGAAACTCCTGCGGGTGCCGACACTTGGCACTTTCTGCGCTACCCTTGAGAAACACTTGAAACATTGTGATTCTCGCGGATGCCGACACTTGGCACCGTCCGCAACACTCATGAAACAAAAGAGACCCTTTCTGAAACTCACGCGGGTGCCGACACTTGTCGAGCTCCGCGCACTTCTTGAAACACAAAAGAGTCTCTGGTGAAACTTCAACGGAAGTTGACACCTAGCGGGTTCCGTGCACTCAGAAACTTTAAGGCCCCACCTTGAAACTTATGCAGAAGCTGACACATGTCATCATCTGTGGCACTTGAGATACTTCACTGGGATCCACCATGCCTGTGCCAAACTTTGAAACAAATAGAAACTATCTCAGAAGTTGACACGTGTCGGCTTCTGCAGCAACCATAAGGGACACACGGCGCCTTCCGCCCTAACTAGAAACTTAGAAGAAACTTTTTGAAACATGAGCGGATGCTGACACTTGGCGTCGTCCGCGGGCCTTTGAGAAACATTAAGGGTGTTTAGTTTCTTTTTCTGTGTCCCTCAGGTGCCTCCACGTGGTGCCTTCCATGGCACTCTTGAAACATAAAAGAAACTTTATTGAAACTTTGGCAGAAGCCAACACGTGGTGCCTTCCGCGCTTCGTTGAAATTTTAAGGGGCTGCTTCCGCCGTTGACACATGGCACGCTCTGCGGGAAGCAAAAACAAAGGTACAGATTTAAACTGGGGCTTAACACTAGGTAGATCTCGCGGCGGTTGATACATGAAACCCTCGCAACCACTTGAAACATTTAGGGTCTCAGAAACTGTAGCCCGATACGTGTCTGAAACACATGAGACCCACTCAGCCACACTTAGAAACAATTAGAAACTGGAAACTATGGCTCAAAATGCATTCCTAAATGCATGTAACTTATTATTTTGAGGGTCGATAGGATCTCTCGACCCGCCACTGCCATTTTGACCCTGAGCATACAAGGTGAGATGCATTTTTGATAATTGCAGGGGCCAAAATGTTAGAACTTTTTGGATTTTTAGGGAAGGGGCTTGCATATTTAAATTTTTGAAACTTGAATGTTTATGTAGGCACCACCAGGTTACTTCAACTATAGTTGGAGGAGATGGTCTTGGAAGTGCTTTCCTAGAACGCAGCTGGAGATTATTGGAATATATAACATTAATGCCAACCATGTTTTCTTGTTCTGTCATGTAAATAGCTGCTCCCTGCTTATTCCGTGGGTTTGGTATAGGTTGAGCTGGTAAGGGTGGTTGGCTAACTGGTTCATTTTATGAATGACCTTGTGTGTTGGAGGGTCCAGTTAGCAATGCTTGTTTTTGAGGTTGGAAACATCTAGGTTGTCCCTGGTATTATTGATTATATCCTTGTTGAGGACCCCAATGAGGCTGCATGTTTTGTGATCCAAACTGTGGTGGCCATTGTTGATTCCCCCAAGGTTGATTTTGCTAATGTTGCTTTTGCCATTGTTGGTTTGGCCAATCCCGTTGTCCCCAAGGAGGATTATTCTGAGGCCCATGCTAAGTTGGATTCCATTGATTATTTCCCCAATTAGAAGGACCCCTGTAAGAAGTCTGGTTTGGATACTGATTATAAGGAAAATTTCTAGCTTGTTTTCATCCTACATAGTTCAACTCCTCCTCTATAATGGTATTCTTTTTACTTAACCTTTTTAAGGATGGAAGTTGACTGTATTGACTGGTAGGATGTTCCCTGTCACAGACCTGACAGATCTCTACTTTATCTAAAGGGCATTCTCTCAATAGATGTTTGTTTCTACACCTAAGACAATAGATGGAGAGTGGTTCAATTGTTCTATCCTGATTAGTTGTTCTAGTTTTTGCCTAAATCCCATCTAATGTGGTATTCAGTTGGACTAGAATGTCTATTTTAAAATTTGCAATTTCCTCCATTAACTGTCCTATTTCATTCTTCCCTTTGAAAGATTTGGGCGTTCTTACTCCATCTTGGGTTTTGGAATAGTTCCTATAGAGTTCTTCTATAGCAGGCATATCCATTTTGTTGATATTCCCTTTTCCCATTAGATCTAGTGCCTGTTTTGATTCTTTGTTTAATCCTTTTACAAACAAGGTTCTGGCCAAAGAATGATTTACAAGGTTGCCATACCTTCTCAAAGCAAAGTTGAACCTATCCACATAATCCTCTAAGGTCTCTTCCTCTCTTTGTTTAATTTTGAATAATTCCTCATTCTTATCACTGACTCTATAGTAGTCCTGGTATTTTCCCAAGAATTTTGTCTCCATCTGATCCTAGGAATGGATGGAGTTTTGGGGCAAGCCCATAAACCACCTCATTGCAGAATCCTTTAGGGTTGAGGGAAACAGTTTAAGTTTTTGATTATCTGATCCATAATCATAAGTCTGGCATACCACTTTTAACTCAAACAAAAATTGATCCGGATCCTTAGAAGCAAGATCCCTAAAATTTGGCAAGTGTATAGGTGAAATATTTTTCATAGGGGGAATTATCTCCAGCAGCCAAGACAATGGGATATGAGAAGGTTCTTGGAGCCCGATTTTCCTCTTCTTCATGATTATCATCCATGTCTAATACTAGTTCTTCTTCTTGAGGTTCTCAGGAATTAGTTTCTGGCAAAGGATCTGCCTAAAATTTCTGTTGCAATTCTTGGATATAGTCAGCGAGTGGAAGATTTGGAGGATTTAAGGGATTATTGAATTGAGGTGCAGCTTCCAAGGTAGGTTCTAGATGTCTCTCTTCAACAAGATCTTGTGCCACCCCACGACTTTCTCCTATAGTTTGTTGATGGGGTGTCTGTTTTATATATATTCCTTTTAAATCTCTAGCTCTAACCATATAGATCTATCCTAAAACTATTTAGCTAAGTTTTCCTAATTAACACATACATCCCCGGTAATGGCACCAAAAATGACAAGGGTCATTGTACCTTATCATTTAATCATATTTCAAGTGTCAAATCCAGGGTTGTGTCCTTGGCTATCTGCAATTAGGAATCCTATAGTTGCCAGTTTTATCTAACTAATTCTAATGATCTTTACTGATTAAAGAAACTTAATATTATTGATCTATCTACTATGAAATGAATTATAAGAATATTAAAAACAAAACTGAACAATGAATTGCTTAAAGTAAATCTATATTATTCCTTTCAATTGAAACATGCATCTATCTATGAAAATAGTAACTATCTTAAACATAAGCTGAAATAACAAAAACAACAGTACTAGCCTTCTGCCTTGGTGGTGAGAGTGGGCCCTTGCTCCACACCCTTAGGGCTGAAGACTAAAGTAAAGAATCAACACAAGAAGATAATATCATAACTCAATTCTAGTCCAATTCCATCATCTTTGTATTCAGAAAATGTTTATATCAAAATAAGATTATAGAAATCAGAAATTAGTCGCTGTCTTTCTTCTGCTGCTACTTCTGTAAGTTTATATCTAAATTTGTGATGAGCTATCACTTACCCTATTCTAGTAGTTCCTCTATGAGATAACATTAATCTCTTTATTCTACTAACTGTCTAACTACAGAATGAATATCCATGCAATTAAAATAGATTTAGTGGAACAATAGTCCACACTAAATCTGAGTCTTAGTTTTAAATACACTTGGGTAGCGAGGCCTTGAAATATAGGTATTTAAATCAGTTTATCAATAACTCACGCAAAATCAAAAAGAGATAAAACTTCTAGCAGTTAACTATGGTCCGCCCTCAAATACTCAGATGATGATTTGAGTAACATCAGGAGCATCCCGATCACTACTGGAAGTGTCTGACCGACAGCTGTGCTAGAAATCTGCACTATTCTAAAGAGGCGCCGGAGATGTATGTTTCTGTCTGTAGCTTCAGAAATATGATTGTGACTTCTTGTTCATCTCCGAAGATACTCATGACTTTAGTCCAGCTCCGGAGATGATTCACCTCCTTATCCCAAAATCTCTCCAATCAATTTGAAAAATATTGGAGACCAGTCGTGGAGTTCTGATGTCGGCTCTGGAGATCATTAGGACTGCCTCCGGAGATGCACAAAATTGTATACCTGAACACCTGCACCTATTGATTCAAAAAGAGAAGATTTTTGCATATTTCCATCAATTCAATGCACATTAGTCCTTCAATCAGAAATCATGATTCTAAGTAATTCATCTCTTATTAATCATCATTAGAACAATCTTGTTATCCTATTTAGGTGCAGCCATCTAGACAATGGAATAAGAAGGGAGAAAAAGAGGGGTAAAAAGGTGTATTTCATGGGTGCTACCTAGCACTCATCAATAACATCTCCTAACTGAAGATCACTCATGGCCCTCGTAGAATCAAAGATTATTATTGTAAAAATAGTAGCTCTCAAAATAGAACCATGATCTCCAACCAAGAGGATAAGAATAACAATGTAACTACACAAAGCTCCCACTAAATTATGATCCAAATCCTCTTATGCTACCATAGTCAACAACTATAGGTTCTAAAGTACAACTATCTCAAGCACGCTAAACACCATCTCTATGCCTCATTGCAAAAAGCACATCAATTCACCAAGGTGACCAAGAAAAGGCCATCCTTGAAGAATCCTTACTAGAAAGAATGAGAGAGATAGAAGGGAAATCAACCAAAAGAAATAGAATGACAGATATACCTTGGGAAAATTATTTTTAGAATAACCCAACCTCCAAGGCACCAAACCAATGTATTATTCAACAAAAATAAACCCGTTACAATACAATATCAAGCTCTTGCCTCCATGGAGATCAACATCCTCTTCCTCTAATAGAAATCTAGAAACATAATCTTGTAAAAAGACCTCTTTTATGTCCTCTATCTCATGCCTAACTAATAATAGGAAATGCTCTAATAAGTCCACTATGTAACCCCCTCTTCAATACTCTTACATGTCATAATATATCTTACACCATATCTTTTTCATAGATGCTCTTACACATCCTTCATGACAATATATTCTTTTAAAAATATATTTACACATGTAAATGCCAAAATAAAAATAAATTACAAATGGCATTATGTCCAAGGCATAAAGTGGGATGCCTCATTTCATGAGAACACATAAAATAATAAACAATTAAATAATTTGAACATTAGGACTTTTAAGGTGTATGACACCTAATCCAAATAATAACATGAGTCGTTAAGTTGGTCAACAATTGTAACTCTCTCTCATAGCTCTTTTATGTGTCATAGATGTTTTATATTTCAATGTGGGAGGCTAAATTCTAGAGGCTATAACTTTTGATCTGGGTGGTTGTTGGGGGTCATTTTAAAAAAAAATTAGATCTTGAAGAGATCCATGTACTGGGCATTAGGAATAAATGCCAAACAACCCATAATTTTTTGGCCAAAATTGACCTATATAGCCCATAAATTGAGTTTTTCTATTCTATAGCCCGAAAATTACATTTTTAGAATTATTAACATTAGGAGCAAGGATGAGACACCTTGCTTAACATTCTCCCACTTGTTAAACACCTTGTAAGAGCAAAGGGAGTACCAAAACTATCAATTATATTACTAGGGGCTAAGAGGCCCATAATCTCATAGCACCACCTAAAATTTTATTTGCTCATTGGCTTTATCAATGCATCTGCAACATTTTGCACAATTTTAACTTTATCCAATATCGCCCTCTGACCCTCTACCATGTCATGAAGAAAATGGTACTAGACATCAATATGCTTCATCCTCACAGGAACGTTCCAGTTCTTTGCTAGACATGTCACTTTGATTGTCACATAGAATTATAATAGCTCTTGGAGTCAACCCCACATTTGAACATAAATATTTAACCCAAATGGATTCCTTACAAGCATGGGTAGGTACCATGTACTCTACTTTTGTAGTGGACAAATTGACCATGGCCTATCTCTTACTCATTCAAATGATTGAACCACCAAACATAGTGAAAACATATCCACTATTAGATCTCCTGCTATGAACATCCCTAGCCCAATCTGAATCAACAAATCCATGAATACTCACTAAGTGCCAGTCCCTAATAGAATTACCATGATAATAAATGGAGTACTTAGAGGCATCCCACAAATATCTAAAGACCCTCTTTACTACATCCCAATGTACTCATCCAAGATTAACCATAAATCAGCTCAAGACTCCCATTGCTTGGGCAATGTCTATTCTAGTATATACTACAACATACATTAAGCTCCCAATGGAACTAGCATAAGGTACTTAGGCCATATCCTCCATCTCACTAGGAGAATTTGGACACTACTCTATTGATAACTTAGTCCCCATCGAAACAAGAACACACAATGGTCTACAAGTTTCCATGTTGAATCTCTCCAACACTAAGTTCATATACTTGCTCTGGCCCATTTAAAGTTTTTGTCTTCTCTATCTCTTTTGATCTCCATACCCAAGTTGAACCCAGTAGCCCCTAAGTATTTCATCTCAAACTATATTGAAATATAAGACTTCAATTCACAAATCATGTCCTTGTACCATTATTGAAAGTAACAAATCATCAACATATAATGCAATAACAAGGAAACAACCACTATCCATCTTATAATAGATGCAATAATTTGATTTGGATCTTAGAAATGCCAATCCAAACACAAAAGAATCAAAAATTTGGTAACACATCCTAGGTGACTGTTTAAGATGATACAAATATTTCTTCAACTCATAAACTAAATTTTCTTTACATCTTTCACTGTAGTGCTTTGGCTGTGCCATGTAAATTTCTTCCTCCAAATCACCATGAAGGTTATTTTCACATCCATCTACTCAATTTCAAGATCAAAATTTGTTGCAATAGCTAATAAGAATCGAATGGATGTTATCTTAGCAGCTGGAGAGAAAATCTCACCATAAGTAATTCCCTCAACCTAGGAATGTCCCTTCACAACCAATATATCCTTGTACTTCTCAACACTACAATCTAAATTGATCTTTCTTGTGAACATCCATTTGCATCCAATGGGTTTGTGTCCATTAGGCAAAGGTACTAAGTGTTAGAGTGTTGGGTTTATCCTAACCCACACATAGGCTTAAGTCATACTTAGTGGCTAAGTCTAACTTAACCTTGACATTAAAGGTTAAGTTCACTTTTGAGGTTAGTCATTTTTTTGTCTCACCACATGTGCTCACATGAGGTTAGTCATTTTGACACTTCACCTCATTAGAGGTTGGAGATATTCTCTCCTCACCTTATGGGAGGTTGGAGACATTTGTCCATCACCCTCCACTTGTGCACACATGTGTTCATCACATAGATGGTTATTCATAGTTGGTTGTCTCCTTCTCACGTCCTTCTCCTTGCCTATATAAGCAAGGCTCTTTGTACATTTTCATTAACTCTTAGTGTAAACTCTTGATGTAATCTCTTGGTTATACATTTTGGCTTTTGTGTGCTTATGCTTTGTGGAAGTTCATCTTGTTTTCATTTGTTGATCTTGTCTAATTTTGACATGGTATCAAAGCCATGCAAGTGAAACACTTCTTTTTTTTAGCAAGATATGCATCTAGTCATTTCAAGAGTTCAATTTTTGGTGTTTTCTTTGCAATTAGGTGCCTGTACTAAAATCAATTTTGTACAGAAAAGTTGTAAAAAAATTAAATTTTTTTTAGCAGAGGGCCTTTTTAACCCTCTTCCCATCTACCCATTTTGGGTAATCTCATTTTGGTAGACCAAGGGTTTTCTGGTTCACGGTTTTTGTAAGGCCTGTAAGGCCTAGTTTTTAGCCTCATTGGCCTTGTTTTGGGACTATTTTTTGGCTTCAAAGGCCATTCTAGGTGCAATGAACTTGACAAGTTCTCTCTGTGGTCATTTGCATAATCTTCTTGTTAAAGATTGTGATCATAGACATTTCTTGGGGTCATTTCCATTTTGGGCGCCTAATTTTGGGCGTTAAGCCTTCTTCGAGAGCCATCAAGTTGCGGTTTTCTTCTTTCTATTGTGGTTATTTCAAAACCACCATCACCTTTTTTGTGGCTGATATCCATTCAAGTCTCCAACATCTTTGAGTTTGTCTTTCAATGATCCCACTCAAGATCTCTCTATTTGGATGTCATTTTTTGAGTTTGTAGGCATGCCGTAATCTTCACCAAGCATTGAAGCAATCAATAGCTGGCTATCACCGACTCTCCATGCCCTCTCAATAGTTTGTGGTGCCCCTTGCTAGAGGCTTTGTAGATCATTCATTCTCTGTAGCTTCTACTGGTCAAGGTGAAAGCGTCTCTTCTCTGTTTGGCCTCAAGGATCTGTTGTTGGCCTCTAGATCAACCTTGCCCTCATAGGATCTCAATAATGCCCATCGCCATTTGCTAGTCAAGGATGCAGTTTCCTGCACATGTTGGTCTTCATAATCTTCTGGAGTATCTTTAGGCCTGCAAATCGACCCACTTTGGCCAGCCGTTCCACCTAAAGGTGTGAAAACTGGCCTTCTCTACTCATTGTTCAGCCCACTCCTCTCTTTTGGCACCTTGAGTCCTTTTTGGACTTTTGTACCATGGAATTTGTTTGCAGTTAATGTGTTTATTAACTTCATGTTTAGTTATATCACTTTTGTTTAACATTAAATACATTATTAGTGTTTAAATTTTATGTTAACAATTTGTTGTAACATTTAAAGTTACTTTAATTGTAAACTGCCATATCTCTTCTAACCTCCAACCTCAAGTTACTAGTTAGTGGTTAGTTGACTGCCTGAGTCAACTTTTTATGCCAAAGGGGTAGCTTGTATGAGGAGTAAAATTGTATTTGATATTTTGCACATTATACCATGTCTACATGTTGCAAAGTAAAGTGTACTTATTGTGGGAGCACTCAACATGGGGATGCACTCTGTCCTCATTTATCTCATGCTACTTTTTCAATGTTTTGTAAGACTGCAAAATCACCACCTGATGTTTCCTTCAGGATGACTTTCAGTGATTCCTTGCATTAGAACATTGTCATCGTTGTTCTAGATCAACCACATTGGGATGTATTGTTGAACACAAGGAATACTGAGAGGGGGGGTGAATCAGTATTCTATAAAACCATTCCTTCACATGTTCTTTAATCCATTTACCAAATTCAATAACATGAAAGAAAAATAAACATACGAAGAGCAGCCACAAAGTCATAACACATAGACACCAGGATTTTTACGTGGAAAACCCAAAAGGGAAAAACCACGGTGAGTGTTAGCTCACAATATATTATAACCGGTTACAAGATATTACATAGAAATGCTCACTACAGGTGGACTCACTGCCCGCTGAGAAAGAAAGATAGAAGAGAAGAGAGAAGGGTCACTGCCAAGAAAGAACTATTACAAATGCATCTACTGAATGCTAGAATACAGTTCCATTGATAGCTTAAAATATAGATTCAAAGCTCTTCATCATGAATACTCTATTTCTCTGCTCTACTCACATATATTCTACTCTGCTATCCTCTTCTCTCTTACTGCATTTTTTGGATCACAAAATCGGTGTTAGATCGCATACACATGAACTCAATAATCCATCACATCACTTAACATCTAAATCCATCGAGTATTTATATCCACAACAAGATCTACCTTAAAACGAGGTCAACTTGTCAGAGATGAAATGTGTACACAAAAACTTATACTTAGTGGGCTTGAAAAATTTACACAAGAAGTTATGGGGATCTATACAATCCTTCAAGAACCTTCATATAGGTGAGGACCTATTATAGAACCACTTAGAATAATGATCCAAGTAATATATCTTTACCGCACATAGATCCAACATGAGTGTCGGCTTGATTCTTAAGTATACACTTAACCATGTTGTCTATCATATCACAACTTCTAATGTGGGCTATAATGGACTCCAAAATTCATACCAAACATTCATTATGCATCTTTGAACATACTTTCAAAACCGTGAGTCATAATATTCTTATGTGGCAAGATGTGGATCTCTGAACTACTGACTCTGTCACTGTGAAACATTGTCAACTTGAATGCCGATACTTAGTAGCTTGTAGATGATCATCCGGTGAACCTCAGACTCTACAAATATGGAATTAGATACTCCTAATATGTGTTTATAACACCTTCAAACCGCAAATTGAAATAACCAATCACAAAGGAATGTGGACTGAAATACTTAAGTAATTCAAGGTATAACTTCTAGAGATTGCTGGGATATGAAACTTGGAACATAGCATCATTAGACAACCATGTGCAACATGCCAGAACCACATACCAAAATCTTCATCTACAAAGGAGTACCAACTGGATCTCTATCACCAACTCAATAAGCTACCAACACTTAGTTAATTCTAGACAAAAAATGCTATACACAACTTGTCTCTAGACCTGTCCCCAATCATATCTGATTGTCTCCATTAATGACAACATCAAATCATAGACATTTTAGCAGTGTCTCTTGACCATGTTGCCAACAATCTCCCCCTTTGGCATTGATGGCAACACTTAGTGAAAAATGCTCATACTGCTCCCCCTTACTATGTACACCCTTTTTCTAGATTTAGCAGACTGCTTATGTTTGCCTAAATACCCCCTATTTCTGCTTTCATGTTGATGATGGAGTTAGATGCTGGATCAAATGTTTCTAAAATCTTTATCAGTTGAAGCTCCAAGTCATCTATTTTCTCCTTCATTTCTTTTTTGGTCTCAGGCCATGTTAGACTAAATTTGTATATGTTGCTAGCTTCCGTTGTAGCAATATCTATATTCTTATTGCTACTGTCTAACACAATTCTATCTTGATCTAACTTATCTTTTAGGTCACTTAGTCTCTTATCATTAATTTTTGCACTAACCTTATTATCTGCAGCCTTTTCAAAATATTCAAAATGTGAACTTATAGAATTTATTAGCCTCTTGAGTTGTTCAGTGGGGGCTAAAGATGTGTCCGTCTATAGTCTAGGCATCAAATTTTCCAAAACACCGGATGCCTCACCAATAAGTTCACTGTCTTGAATATGGGACTTCAACATTTCTTCTTGAGCCTTGACTTGGAAAATTGTTCCTAATTTTATCTTCTATAGAGGTGACATGGAAGCTAGGTCAATTGGCCCTTGCAGCAACTTAGGTGTATCCAAAAACTGAGCTTCTTGTTGCTTCTCTAGAAATTCTCTAATTGAATCAACTAGATCTTGTCTGACTGCAATAGTGTCTCTCACTATGTCATGAGACACTTCTTCCTCTACGGTCTTCTCCAGAGGTTCTTGATCCATAGATTCTTTCTCATTAGTTTTAAGTTCCAGAGGAGGACTATACTTAGCTTTTTCGTCATCCTGATTCCCTTGATCAATAGTTTCATTTTTCTTTGGAGGGGCTTTAGTATTCTCAGGAGCTTTATCCTCTTCGTGCTCCTTCATCTCTTCATCTTTCCTTGGGATTACTGAAAGAGTGTTCATTGTTTGGTTCAAGCCCTAATCTGAGTTGACTTCCAGTAGAGAAGTATCATCACGAACATTTGGTTCTTCCTTGTCATAGATTGTTGGGATGTTGAGCTCTCTTAAGACATTGAGAGTTACTTTTTCTGTGTCCTCTTCCAATTTCTCTATGTCCCCAGACATCAAAATGTTGGTCCTTGTATTTATATCAAACCTTTTTCCAAATATCTTGGTGACTTTTATTTTCTCCTCAGCAGTTATATCCCCACACAATTCTATCAATGCATGTTCTCTTAACTCTAAGTCTTTTGTCATTGCTACCTCCTTTCTAGTAGACATGATACTGCCCAAGCTATCTGGTAGGTCTGTAAATACTTCAAGGAGGGCTTTGTTAAACATCTCCAAAAATATGATTATTGCAGTTTCAATGATGCCTTTGTTTTCATCATTGTACTCATCATATAGTTGTGCTATTGGCTTAAGATTTCCATGATTTGCCATTGCATTCAAGGTATCCTCCAAGGTTATTGTGGCCTCTGCTTTCTTGGACTCTGTTTGCCTTGGATTTTTCTCACTTTTGCTTTTACTAGAGGGTTTCTCCTTAATTTTTACTCCTAGAGACTTTACTGGCCTTAGTCTTCATTTTATTTACTTCTTCATCTAATTCAGTCTACTCTTCATCTACTCCAACACTTACATACATCCTTTTACCTTTAGTTTTCTTCCTTTTGTGCTCTTTTTCAGTGGGTTTCTTTGTAGGTGCTTCCACACTCTCTGAAGGAGTAGGACTAGAGGATTTGGATGTAATTTTAGTGGAGGTTGTGTTGGAAAGAGACACTGCTATGTTGAATAATTGAGTGTTTTCATTGATGGCAACAAGAAAAGGAACAAGGTTGGAATAGAGATTTTGGTCCGGTGAAGAAGACTTAGTCATTTTGGCTAGGTGTTGGTAGTGTACAGAGGCAACGACAGAAAAAAAAGTGTTTGGATTGGCATTGGTCCACAGTTGAAGACCAAGTATTGCGGTCCTAGTATAATGTTCCTAACTCTCATATGATCTTATATCCAAGGTTTCAGCTTTTGATTAATTTTGGAAGTATATCTTCAAATGGCCTAAGTCTGGTAGGATAGAATATAGTGCCAATTGAAGCAGAACACACATTTATTTTGGTCCGCATTCCTCCAGTGTTAGATATTTAGCTATGAAGTTTTGAGGTGTTGTAAACACTTGTATGAAGTGTCTAATTCCAGAGTTATAGAGTCTGAGGTCCACCAGAAAGACAGTTATGAACCACTGAGTATCGCTACATGGTTTGACAATGACTGGTTGTGACATAGTCTGTATTTTAGCAGTCCACATTTTGCCGCATGTTGATATTATGTTCTGTGGTTTTGGAGATATGGTCTATGATGTCTAAGAAGTATTTGATATGATTTTGAGCAAGTCTTGTGGTTTGCAGTGTAAGTTGTGATTTGACAATTAGACCAAGTCAGTAACAGTCTGTGTTTGAGGCTGACATAATAGTTTGATTTGTGTGCAGTAAGTTCCATTGATTAGAACCTTATCCTAAGTGGTTCTATAGTTGGAGTCGACATATGATAATGTGTTTCAAATGTTATTTAGGTCCGCTATGTATTTTGGTGAGTGGATTTGGCCTACAAGCTACTTAAGGTATGACTACATGTTACACCATAGTAGGCCGACCTAATATGAAGATTTTAAGTGTTGCGGATATAAATATGGGATCAAATTCAGTGTTTGGGAGTTGTGATGCAAATGTGAATACATATATATGTGCGACATGCAGAGTAAGGCAATTTTGTGAAAGCAATAAAGAATAGAAGAAGAGAGATCTTATTCCCATGTAAAAATAGAGTAGAGAAACAGAGCAGTCAAAGATGAAGAGTTATGAGATAGTATTTCTGTGCTTCATTAGAACTGTAACCATGCATGTGTAGATGCAATCTAAGCAGTTCAACCTGGTAGTGAGCCATTCTTCCTTATTCTTTCTTTCTCTAGGCAGTGAGCCTTTTTGCAGTGAGAATTTCTTTGGGTAGTGAGCCCTAAGGTCCCTCTTGTAATCCGGTATTGTGCTATTATAATATATTGTGAGCTAACACTCACCGTGGTCTTTCCCTTTTTGGGTTTTCTATGTAAAAAATCCTGGTGTTCATGTGTTATGTCTTTATGGTTGCTATTCCTATGCTTATTCTACTTTCATGTTATTAATTTTGGAAATTGGATTAATAAACTTGTTAAGAAGTGGTTTTATGGAATACTGATTCACCCACCTCTCAGTATTCCTTGCTATAAACAATTGGTATAAGAGAAAGGTTCCTTGGAAGAAGCCTAACTTGAGGAAGATCTGGGAGAGTTCACTCATGGTTGCCAGGAGATTTGGAAATTTCTCAAACAATGTTGAATTGGAAGTAGCTCTTATTGATCTTGAAAAATCTGAAGCAAAAGTGAGGGATCTGAAGGATAACATACAAGAAGCTGATGAATGCATTTTTATATTAAAAGAACAAGTCAAGAAATTCAAATAAAAATACAAAGAAGTTAGTGATCAATTGATATCAACAAATGAAACCCTGAATGATTTGGAAGTGGAAGTTATAGAAAGAGAAAAAGCAAAAGAAGATCTGAATCTAATGGTAAAAAGCAAGTCAGAAGATTGTGTCAAACTTGAAAAAGAAATTGTGAGTCTAAAAGCAGACTTGGAAAAAGCTAAGAGCTATGATGAGAAGTTCAAGATAAGTTCTACAAAGCTTGATGAGATGATTGCTAGTCAAAAGAGTTCCGATGATAAGCAAGGCTTGGGATTTGAAAAAGGTGAAAGCTCAAAATATGGTCAAGTAAACATTGAGTTAAAGCAAAACAAAGGGAACCAGTTCAGAAATCAAAGAAGAAGACCTAGAAGACCTCCGGTCAGGCAACCAAATGCTCAAAGGTATCCATCTTTCAATGTCCATTGTTTTAATTGCAATAAGTTTGGTCATAAAGCAACTCAATTCAGAAGTAGAATAAATTAGAATGTTCCATCATTCTCTTGTCAATGTTTCAATTGCAAGAAAATTGGTCATAAATTAAATGAATGTAGAAATCCGGCAAGGAATGGTTCTTACAATGCAAGGATAAATCAAACATTCAGTGGAAAGTGTTTTGCATGCAATAGATTTGGACATATGGCTAACCAATGTAGATCAAATCCAATCAATAGAAGGAATCAAGGACAAAGGAGTATGGTATGATACAATTGCAACAAGTTTGGACATATTGCAAGAGTTTACAGAAATGTGAAATTTTTTTACCATGCTGAAGATAAGAAAACAAAGCAAAGGAGTGATAAAGGAACAGAAAAAGTTGATCCGGTTGAAACTAAGAAAGAAACAAGAAAGATTTGGATCAAGAAAGATGTGATCGAAGTCAAGAATGAATCCGCATTGACATTTGGTGTAGATACTTCCTCCGAGAAGTAAATTGGGAGCTCTGGCTCAAGGGGGAGTTGTGTTGAAAATCTAAAACCCCCAGCTAGAAAGTTAGTACTGAAATACAGTACTAAGGTGTGTTGTGAAGAATCTTATGAGAAAACTTCTCAAAGAAATTTTGGTAGAAGAAGATCCAATGCGAAGGATTGCAAAGCAATTTGAATTGACTGTGAGTATCAGAAAAGTGCTTGATAGCTTTTTGAAATAACATTAATGACACTTAGGTTTCGGCATGCTAAGGTTAGAATGAGTTGTATCCGAAGGAGAAATCATTTTTCATTCTAATCTCTAAAGTGTCCAAGACAAACCAAAGCAAGATTAAAAAATGATTACAGTGTTCTCCAAAGAATTTCAAGGCAAAATCGAGTTCAACCCTAATTTGGTCAAGAGGTATTTTTTGTTTGAAACCCTTTCTCAAAGTTGCTCGATTATTCGTAAAAATGGCAACACCACAAGTAGTGGATATCACTAAGAGATCCTAACCAAAATTCAAGAAACATCCTTTCAAATAAGTCGAAGTCAATCAAATGAGTACATTTTCAGATGTTGCACATGGAGTTATGCATGCAGAGGATGTTAGGGCATATATTCATGTTGCCCTAGAGGAATTTGGTGATAGAAGATTTTCGGATCTATATTTGAAACACTTGAGTAATGAGAGTCTCAATTTGAAGGAAGAATATAAAGCATTGGAAGAGAAGAAATTCATTCAGTACGTGGACTTCCCAACTTTTGCAGAGGATGAATGGGTCTGATATGTATTGACCAGGGTTCATGATGAATTCATGTGGCTTGTGAGACCTTTTAAGATCACAAAAGATGCTATAAGAGTAGTAACTAGATTAAACTCCACCAGATCAGTACCATTGTTGAAAGCAGTGAAGAATGATATAGTAATGGTAGTCACCAGAGAAAAATTTGATAAGAGGGATTCAACAATTAATGATATTGAAGACCATGCTGTAAGATTTGCATCATTGGTATTGGGATACAAAGTCTATTTCACCAACTGGGAAAATTCTATTTTAGGCATAGCCATATACACTGCCTTTCAGATGATCAAGGAAAATGTAGACTATGATATCTGTGAATTGCTCTGACAACAAGTGATGGAGAACTTGAGGAAGACAAAAGAGACTAAGTATCCCTTCAAATTTGTTACATTTATCATGTGTTTATTCTTCTATTTTATGCAAGAGTTACCTATCATAAAGAACTATCTTTGGACTAGAGACAAACCAGTTGCAGTTCAGATTAGAAATATGTTGAGTAGCATAGGCAATATTGATGTACAAAGGTTAGCCCTATGGGGCTATTTCAAAAACTTCCAGAAGTCAATGCAATCCAGGGAAAGAATCCCTAGAGTAGTTGTTGAAAAATACAAGGACACTATTTGTTTCATTGTGACAAAAGATCAATGCCTGATGGAGGTCGTTGAGCCTAGAACGGTTTGGGTTATGCCTATGGGATATGAGGTAGATGGAGGGATATTGAAAAATTATACCCAACATATGTTAAGCAAGCCCAGAGATCCCAATGAAGAAAGATTTGGGACTTATGAGGAACTATATGCTAAAGTTCATGTTGAAGTTAGAAAACTTGAAATTTCCAAGAAAATGCACAAAGTGGCAGAATATTTTGCCCTAAGACAAGGCTTCACAAAAGAACAAGTAACAAAGGAAAGAGAAAACATACAAGCTGATAAGGAAGCAAAAGAAAAGAGAAAAGGTGAATCAATTGGAGCTCTAGAAGAATCCAAGGGTGAACCAGAAAAACCAGAGGTATCAAGAAGAAGAACCATAGGATCTACCTCTGCAGAAGCTGCATCTATTCCCTCTAGTCCCACATCATCTGCAAGTGTGGTAACTCTTGCCACCAGTCACAAAAGAAAGAAAACCAAGGCTAAAAGAATGCATGTAAGCATTGCAGCTGATGAAGAAGAAACAAAGTTAGATGAAGAAGTAAAAAAAATGAAATCTGAATCTATCAAAGCCTCCGGATCGAGCAAGAAGAAATCCTCCAGTAAGGGTAAACTTGAGAAAAGGAAAAAGCAATATGTCCTCAAACTAAAGAAGCTACTATATCTTTAGAGGATGTATTGAAAGCCATAATAGTTGATGGTAATCTGAAACCAATTGCACAATTGTATGATGAGTATAATGATCCGGATAAGAGGATCATTGAGTCTGCTATTGTAGAATACCTAATCATCTACAACAAGGCCCTAATTGAAATAATTACTGATCTTCCACATATCCTAGCAAGTATAATGAGTGCAAGAAAAGAAGCGGCTATGGCAAAGGATGTTGAGCTCAGGGAACACTCATTAATAAAACTTTGTCTAGAAATCACTCCGGAGGAAAAAGGTGAAAGTCTCCAAAGCACTTAATAACAAATTCAAGACAAAAAGAAGAATGAACGCTCTTATGGGAGGAGATATTGAAAATGTGGTAAAGGAATATGAAGAAATCATTTTGAATACATTGAAGGAATTTCATCTCCCTACCATTTATGACAATGAAGGAGCAAAAGATGGAGATACATCTGTACCAGAGATAAGCCAGGATTAAGGACCGGAAAAGAATGATCAAGCCCCTAACATTGAAACTTTAGATATGACAAATCAAGGAAAATCTGAAACTGATCTTCCTCCTGAGCAACATAATAAAGAACAGATAAGGAGCCCTGCACTAGAACAAAACATTGATGAACAAGAGAACTTAGACATGGATCCTCCAGAACAAAGTCAAGAAGAGGTATCTGGCAGAGCAAGAGACACTGCAACTGTCTCAGTTGATTCTAAAAGTAAACAAGATCTAGATGAGTCTGAACTTCTTCAAGGACCACTTAATTTGGCCTCTATGTCACCTATGCATAAATTCAAGCTAGGATCAATTGTTCAAGCCAAAGCACAGGAAGAAATGCTTAAATCACATATCCAAGATAGTACATTAATCAATGATGCATCCAACATTTTGGAGAAGATGATGCCTACATTTCAAAAGGATACCTCATTATCCTCTGTTGATCAATTCAAGGGTCTATTAAACTCTTTAAGTACACATTTTGAATCTTTTGAAAAATTTGCAGAAGTAAAAGTTAGAAAAGAGTTTGATGAGAAGAGATTGGTTGAGTTAAAGACTATGAAAGCAAAAGATATAACTCTGTTAGAAAATGGAATAAAAGGCGTGCAGAGTGCCATTGAAGAAGCATGTAAAATATACAAATTTTGCTTATCTTGGCCATAAGTTACAAAATAATTAAAAGAGAAAATCAAGGACTTGGAACTCAAACTGCTTAATATCTCTGAGACATATAATCCGATAGTCGAGTCAATAAATTCCAAAGAAACACAGGTTGCAAATATTCATAATGGTTTGGGCACTTTGATGAAGAAAAGGGAAGAAGTCAAAGATAGATTGTGCCAGCTAAGAGGGCTGATAAGTCCAAAAATAGATTCCATGACTAATCTAATAGAAGAAGCCTTAAAATCAAAAGCATTAATTGATACACCCTCAGATGTGCAGAAGGTAGAAAAGCCAGTTTTTCTGATAAATGGCCACATTCATATTTTGGAGAGTACAAGGAATAGATGGAAAGAAGAGATAGCTCTGATAAAGACTAGCTATAATGATATTCTAGCCTCAACCATAAATTGAGATAGAAATGTGGACTTGTATATATATATGTGGCAGAATATAACAATTTTGAAGAATTTTTGACACAATTTTGCTTGTACACACACCTGTGCCATTGATGTCAAAGGGGAAGAGAAAAATAGTGAAAAATAAGCATACATATAAAGGAAAATAGAAAAACAGAGTGTACAGAGTAAGGGGTCGCAACACAAGCAATTTTCACCGAGTGTTGCCATCAATGCCAAAGGGGGAGATTATTGGCAAGAGACATTGCTATGTTGAATAATTGAGTGTTGTCATTGATGGAAACAAGAAAAGGAACAAGGTTGGAACAAAGATTTTGGTCCAGTGAAGAAGACTTAGTCATTTTGGATAAGTGTTGGCAGTGTACAGTGGCAACGATTAAAAAATAGTATTTGGATTCGAATTGGTCCACGGTTGATGACCAAGTATTGCGGTTCTGGTATGATGTTCCTAACTCTTAGATGATCTTATATCCAAGGTTTCAGCTTTTGACTAATTTTGGAAGTATATCTTCAAATGGCCTAAGTCTGATAGAACATAATACAATGCCAATTGAAGCAGAACACACATTTGTTTTGGTCCACATTCCTCTAGTGTTAGATATTTAGTTATGCAGTTTTGAGGTGTTGTAAACACTTTTACGAAGTGTCTAATTCTAGAGTTGTAGAGTCTTAGGTCCATTGGAAAGACAATTATGAGCTACTGAGTATCACTACATGGTTTGACAGTGACTGGTTGTGACATAGTCTGTATTTCAGCAGTCCACATTTTGCAGCATGTTGATATTATGTTTTGCAGTTCTAGAGATATGGTTTATGATGTCTGAGAAGTCTTTGATATGATTTTGAGCATGTCTTGTGGTCTGGAGTGTAATTTGTGATCTGACAGTTAGACTGAGTCAGTAACAGTCTATGTTTGAGGCTGACATGATAGTTTGATTTGTGTACGGTAAGTTCCATTAATTAGAAACTTATCTTAAGTGGTTCTATAGTTGGAGCCAACATATGAGAAGGTGTTTAAAATGTTATTTTGGTCCTCTATGTATTTTGGGGAGTGGATTTGGCCGACAAGCTACTTAAGGTATGACTACATGTTACACCATAGTAGGCCAACCTAATATGAAGATTTTAAGTGTTGTGGATATAAATATGGGATCAAATTCGGTGTTTGGGAGTTGTGATGCGAATGTGAATACATATATATGTGCGACATGCAAAGTAAGGCTATTTTGTGGAAGCAATAAAGAACAGAAGAAGAGAGATCTTATTCCCATGTAAAAGCAGAGTAGAGAAATAGAGTAGTTAGAGATGAAGAGTTATGAGATAGTATTTCTGTGATTCAGTAGAACTATAATCATGCATGTGTAGATGCAATTTGAGTAGTTCAACCTGACAGTGATCCATTCTTCCTTATTCTTTCTTTCTCTAGGTAGTGAGCCTTTTTACATTGAGTATTTCTTTGGGCAGTGAGCCCTAAGATAGTGATCCTTCTTATAATCTGGTATTGTGCTATTATAATATATTGTGAGCTAACACTCACCATGGTCTTTCTTTTTTTGGGTTTTCCACGTAAAAAATTCTAGTGTTCATGTGTTATGTCTTTATGGTTGCTGTTCCTATGCTTATTCTGCTTTCATGTTATTAATTTTGGAAATTGGATTAATAAACTTGTTAAGAAGTGGTTTTGTAGAATACTGATTCACCCCCCCTCTCAGTATTCCTTGCTATCAACAAGTTGAGCCTCTTGTTCTTCTCCTTGATGCTACAGGCTCCTCTACTTTCTTCTCAAGCTCTTCTGGAGCCTTTTTTGGTTCATCTTGCTTCTTTTCTCTAGCCACCCTTGCAGCTTCTGCCTTGGCTCTTGCTTTTGAAATTTGTTCTTTAGTAAAGCCCTTGCTCTGGGCATATTCCTCTACCATTTTCTTAGCCTTCTTTACAGTTTCAAGCTTTCTCAATTCAACATGTGCTTTTATTAAGATTTCCTCATAAGTCCCAAATCTTTCCTCAGTAGGATCTCTGGGCTTGCTCAACATGAGCTCAGCAGAACCAATCAAAACCTCTTCAGTTACTTCATAACCCATTGAAGGAACCCATACTGTCCTTGTCTCTAAAACTACCCTTATACACTAATCTTTATTCACAATAAAACATATATCATTTTTGTATTTTTCCACTATTGACTTAGGTATTCTTTCCCTAGATTGCATGGCCTTTTGAAATTTTTTGAAGTAGCCCTATAGGGCTTCATTCTGTGCATCATGATTACCTAAACTGTTCAAATGATTTCTAATTTGAATGGCAATAGGTTTGTTATCAAACCAAATCAAATTCTTCATTCTGGACAATTCTTTCATAAAATAGAAGAAGAGGCAAATGATCAACGTTCCATATTTAAAGGGATATTTAGACTCTTTGGTCTTCTTCAGGTTTTCCATCAATTGTTGCTAGAGAAACTCACAAAGGTCATAGTTAACATTCTTCTTGACCATCTCATATGCAGTGTGGATGGCGGTACCAGAGACAGAGTTCTCCCAGTTTGTAAAGTATATCTTATATCCAACCTACATAGATGCAAATCTCACTGTATGGTCTTCAATAGAGTTCACAGTCAATGCCCTTTTGTCAAATTGAGCACTGGTTTCCTCTATTACAGTGCTATTCTTTACAGCCTTCAGCACGACACATTTCCAGTGGAGTTCAATCTTGTTACAGCCCTTATTTCTTCCTTTGTGATCATGAAGGGTTCTTTGAGCCACATAAATTCATCATGAATCTTGCTAAGCACATACCAGACCCATTCATCTTCTGCAAATGTTGGGAAGTCTATATATTGTATGAATTTTTTCTCTGCCAATGCCTTGTACTCTTCCTTCAATTCAAAATCATCACCGCTCATATGTTTCAGGTACAGGTCTATAAGTTGGCTACCTAAATGTTCTTCTAGGGAAACATGGATGTATGCCCTAATGTCTTCCTCATGCATTACACCATACGACACTTTTGAAAATGTGCCACTAGGGTCGACTTTTGTTGATTTAAAAGGGTGTTTCTTAAATTTTGGACGAGGCCTCTTTGTGATAGCTATTACTTGTGGGGTCATCATTTCTCTACAACAATTCAAATAATTTTCACAGAAGGGTTTCAACTGTAAATACCTCTTTTCACCAGATTAGGGTTTTTCTTCACTTTGAATAGCTAGAAATCACCGAAGTTGCTTAGGGTTTCACTTCTAATCTCCTTGGACACTTGAAAACATGAATGCAAAGTGATAATTCCTTTGGATGCAAGCCTTTTATTCTTCAATTACCCAAACCTAATCGTCATAAATGCCAATTTCCAAAAAGCTATCAAACACTTAACTGTCAAGCACAGTCGATTGAGATTTCTCCGCAATGCACCGCATTAGATCTTTTTCTACTAGTAAATTCTTCAAAAGATTCATCAAATAGCTCATTAACTCATATCCTCATGTTGGATCTTAGCACCAACTATCTGGCTAGGGGATCAAGATTTTCAATGAAATCTCCCCCTAAGCCAGAGCTCCAAATTTACTTCTCGAAGGAAGTATCTGCACTAGAGGCTAGTGCGGATCCATCCTTGGCCTCATTTACATCCTTCTTAATCCAAATTTTGCTCATTTCCTTCTTGGTTTCTATCGGATCAACCTTGTTCTTTCCTTTATCTTCCCTCTGCTATATTTTCCTCTTTTCTGTAGGATTATTTCTTTTCACATTCTTGCTTTTGCAAAATTTTGCAAAGTGTCTAGGTTTATTGCAATTATAGCAAACAACATTCCTCTGTCCTTGGTTTCTTCCATTGATTGGATTAATTCTTGATCTGTATTGGTTATCCATATGCCCAAATCTATTGCTTGTAAAGCATTTTCCATTGAAATATTGAGTACTCCTTCCATTGTTGAAACCATTCCTTATTTGACTTCTACATTCATTTTATAAATGACCAATTATCTTGCAATTGAAACACTGACTGGAGAATGATGGAACGTTTTGATTCATTCTTCTCCTACACTAAGTAGCCTTATGACCAAACTTATTGCAATTAAAACAATAGCCATTGAAAGATGGGTACCTTTAAGCATTTGGTTGTCTGACCGGAGATCTTCTAGGTCTGTTTCTCTGATTCCAGACCTGGTTGCCTTTGTCTTTCTTCATCTCAGTGTTAACTTGTCCTAACTTAGAACTTTCTCCTCTTTCAAAACCCAAACCTTGCTTATCATCTGGACTTTTCTGACTGTCAATCAACTCATCAAGCTTTGCAGAGCTTATTTTGAACTTTTCTTTATAACTATTAGCTATTTCTAGATCATGTTTCAGAATCACATCTTTTGCCAACTTTTCATATTCCTTAGACTTGCCTTTCACAACTTGATTTAAATGCTCCTCAACCTTTTCTTTTTCTTCAATTAGCATAGATAATCTATTTAGGGTTTCATTTGCTACTTTCAATTATTCACTTAGCTCTTTGCTCTTGTCTTTGGATTTCATGACTTGCTCCCTTAGCTTCAAAATGCATTCATCAGCTTCCTTGACATTCTCCTTCAAATCCTAGATATCTGCTTCATACTTATCAAGATCTTCAAGAGCAACTTTTAGTTCTTCATTGCTAACATATATGTAATCATCAATTGTAACACTACCTAGATGCATTGCTTCTGGAGGAGTAGGATATCTTTTGGTTGCCATGTGTTCACTTTCCCAGATCTTCCTCAAGCTGTTGGACTTCTTCCAAGGAACCAAGCTCTGATACCAATTGTTGAACACAAGGAATATTGAGAGGGGGGGTGAACTAGTATTCTATAAAACCATTCCTTCACATGTTCTTTAATCCATTTACCAAATTCAATAACATGAAAGCAAAATAAACATAGGAAGAGTAGCCACAAAGTCATAACACATAGACACCAAGATTTTTACATGGAAAACCCAAAAGGGAAAACCACGGTGAGTGTTAGCTCACAATCTATTATAACCGGTTACAAGATATTACATAGAAAATCCCACTATAGGTGGACTCACTGCCCACTAAGAAAGAACGATAGAAGAGAAGAGAGAATTTCTCACTTCCAAGAAAGAACTATTACAAATGCATCTACTGAATGCTAGAATACAGTTCCATTGATAGTTCAAAATATAGATTCAAAGCTCTTCATCATGACTACTTTGTTTCTCTTCTCTGCTCACATATATTCTGCTTTGCTGTCCTCTACTCTCTTACTGCACTTTTTGGATCACAAAATTGGTGTTAGATTACATACACATGAACTCAATAATCCATTGCATCACTTAATATTAAAATCCATCGAGTATTTATATCCGCAACAAGATCTAACTTAAAACTGGGTCGGCTTGCCAGAGATGAAATGTGTATACAAAAACTTATACTTAGTCGGCTTGAAAACTTTACATGAGAAGTTATGTGGACCTATACAATCCTTTAAGAACCTTCATATAGGTGAGGACCTATTATAGAACCACTTAGAATAGTGATCCAAGTAATATATCTTTATTGCACATAGATCCAACATGAGTGTCAACTTTATTCTTAAGTATACACTTAACCATGTTGTCTATCATATCACAACTTCTAATGCAGACCACACTAGACTCCAAAATTCATACCAAACATTCATTATGCATCTCCCAACATACTTTCAGAACCACAAGCCATAAAATTCTTATGTGGCAAGATGCGGATCTCTAAACTGCCGACTTTGTCACTATGAAACACTGTCAACCTGAATGCCGATACTTAGGAGCTTGTAGATGATCATCCAATGAACCTCAGACTCTTCAAATCTGGAATTAGATACTCCTAATATTTGTTTACAACACCTTCAAACCACAAATCAAAATAACCAATCGTGGAGAATGCAGATTGAAATACTTAGGTATTCTGTACTGTTTGTGACTAAACTTAGATAATCCAGACTTAAGTAATTCAAGGTATAACTTCTGAAGATTGCTAGGACATGAAACTTGGAACATAGAATCATTAAACCATGTGCAACATACCATAACCACATACCAAAATCTTGTTGGCAAGAGAGACATTGTTGCTTCATGATTGTTGTGATTGATGGCAACAAAGTTCATCCCACACATCCGTAGGACATGGTGTGCCTATACCGGAAGTTAGATTGAAGAGTGTTGTGGTCTGGTAAGCAAGAACAGAGCATGTGGCAAGGTCTGACAATTAGGTCCATATCTCTCATAGGAAGTATCTTAGTAAAGTGCAGACTTGGGGAAGTTAAGAGGTGTACCTTGACTGATACATTCCAGAGATTAAGCCTCTGGTAATGAAAGAGTGAAAAGTTATGAGCACCTAAGTGTTGGGTTCCTGTTTGGCATAGTTGACAGAGGAAGAACTGACCGACAGAGCATCAGACCTTAATCCAGATGAGTTATTGATGGTGATCAAGTTTCTTAAGGCATCATTCATGATTGGCCAACATGATTGATGACTTCTATAAGCATCTCTTTGATACACATCACTTGATAAGCAAGGATTCAGCTGACAGACCAAGAGTTTGGGAAAATAGTAAGTATTCTAGATGCTGACTAGAAAGTAGATGAAATCCTTGGTGCAGATATATATACCAAATTAATTTCAGTATGAAGGTGTGTGTGGTGTTGAGGTGTGCGAATAAAAGTAGAAGAGCAGTGTGGAAGTAGTAAGGTAGGTCTAATATGTGACAGGACAGTAGCACCAAGAAGAGGAAGAATGAAGTGCAGCAGATCAGTGTATTGAACCTAATAGGAACTGAACCTTAGCATATGTGGATGCTTCTCATCAGTTCAAGTATCTAGTTTCCTTGTATAAACTATTGTAGCCAGTGAGCCTCTTGTGAGCAGTGTGCTCAGGTAGTGAGTCCTAATTGGCAAGTGCCATTTTGTACTATCTTATTCTTTTAATAGAGAATACAATCTTGGGTTAATCACCCCGTGGTTTTTTCCCTTAACAGGGTTTTCCACATCAAAATCATTGAGTCATGTGTATTGATGTTATTTCCATTTCATGGTTATGTTTGCTTATATGATTTGATGCTGCATTAATTGTTAAGGAAGATTAGAAAGTTGAAGTAATTAAGATAATTGATTCACCCCCCTCTCAGTTATCAACAATTGGTATGAGAGCTAAGTTCCTCCAAACAGAGCCTAACAGCTTGAGCAAGATCCGGGAATCCAAATGGATGTGTATGGTATGAGGGAACAACTTCAGTCTGCCCTAGATGATCTTGAGCAATCTAACTCTGAAGTCAATGAATTGAAGGAAAGACTCAAACAGGCTGATGATTTCATAAATGAACTAAAAGGGAAACTGAGTATCTCTATGAAAAAGAGAAAGGATCTACTTCAGCAATTGGCAAGTCAAGGTGAAGACAATAATACAAATGAAGATCTGAAGGAGAAAACCAAGTTATGTGAAAAGTTATCAAAAGAGGTCATTATGGTAAGACATGAAATGGAATCAGGAGTTATGAAATTTACCCAAGAAATTGAAGAGAAAAGAAAAACTGAAGATGATCTAAGACAATCTCTCAAAGAGAAATCAGAAGACTGCCACAAAATGGATAGAATAATCAGGCATCTTGAATCTGATCTTGAAGAAGCTAGGGATAATGATGAACAACTTGAGAATCAGATTGACACTCTTAAAAAGGATCTTTAAACAACAAATGAATACAAAGAGAAATTCAAGATAAGCTCTATCCAACTTGAAGTTCTTCTTCAAAGCCAAAAGAGGGTAGATGACAAGCAAGGCTTGGGGTATGAAAAAGGTGAAAGCTCTGGATCCGGTCAGAAGAACTCCAGATCAGAAAATCCAAGAAATAAGCTTGGGAGACCTCTAGTAAGGCAACCAAAGGCTCAAAGATATCCTTCCTTCAATGGATACTGCCACAATTGCAATAACTTTGGTCATAAAGCAAATCAATGTAGAAGAAGAATGAATCAGATTAATTCATCCTTCTCTGGACAGTGCTTTAATTGCAAAAGGTATGGTCACAAAACTCATGAATGCAGAAATATGCAAATGAACAATTCATTCAATGGTAGATGTTTTGCATGCAATAGAATGGGACATATGGCTAATCAGTGTAGATCAAGAGGATATCAATCAAATATGCAAAGACATTTGTTTGCTACAATTGCAATAGATCCGGTCATATTGTCAAATTCTACAGAAGCAAGAATCAGGACAAAAAGGGTCCAGTGCATCATAATCAAAACCAAGACAAAGGAAAAGGAAAAATGAATGTGGATGAAGTTCAAAGGGAAATGAACAAGATTTGGGTGAAGAGAAGTATAGAAAATGATGGGGATGGATCCACACCAGAATCTGGTGCTGATATTCCTTCCGGAATCTAAATAGATGAGCTCTGGCTCAGGGGGAGTCACAAAAGAAAATATTTTCCCCAGCCAGTCAATTGGTGCCTGAAATTGGCACATGGAAGGTTGTGGACTAAAAGGGCTCTTAGATAAACATCTAAATAACCCTTAGGGAAGATATGAAAGATCCACAATGAATTTGAAGAGGTTAATCATCTGAGATTAATTTGTTTAACAGTCATCCGGTAAGAAGTAGGTCTTTCACAGTTAGACTTGATATAATTCAAACTAAGGAATCTTGATCTGTGGATAGATGAAATGTTTGGAGAAAGGAAGATAGATTGTCAATCATCACCAAGAATAACTCTAAATGCTTCTCAGTAATCTGGAAAAGATTTTTCTCAGAACAAGGAGAACAAGGCAAACCAGAATGACTTAAGTTATGCATTTATTGCAAAATGAAATTAGGGTTTGTAGAGAAATATAAGGGTTCTCTTATTGAACATTTGCTCATTCTACATTCGAGAAGAAAAGAAAAGGAGCTCTGCAACAAATTTCCTCAAGCCCATCAAAGATCAACTACAAAAGTCAATTCATCTAGCAATCTGATCAGGTTCATATCGTGAACCCTAGAATCGTAAAATGTATTTTCTACTCTTGAAAATCTCTCTGTGAATCTTTGAAAGATGGCTACTCTGAATGTGCTGAAGATTACTGATACGCTGCACCCTAAATTCAAAAAACATCCCTATAAATCCCTAGAAATTGATCCTCTAGGTGCATTTTCTAGCATTCCGCATGGAATTCTGCATGTAGAAGATGTTAGGGTTTTCATTCACACAAACATTGAAGAATTTGGTGAATCCAAGCTGATGGATATCTACCACAAGGAACTGATAGATGAATCTTTTGAACTAAAACCTTAGTATAAGGCCATTCGGGATAAACATTTTGGACAGTGCATTCATTTCCCCTGTTTTACTTAAGATGATTGGGTCCGGTATGTTTTGAGTAGAATGCATGACAACTTTATGTGGCTAATGAGGCCATTCAAGATAACAAAGGAAGCAATTAGGGCAATAACCAGATTGCACTCATCCGGTGGGCTACCTACTCTAAAATCAGTCAAAAACCAAACTGTGAGTGAGGCTACCAGATCTAAATTTGATAAAAGAGCAATGACAGTTGAGGATATCACAGATCTAGACATCAAGTTTGCCTCCATGATTATTGGCTACAAGATATATCACTCCAACAGAGAAAACTCTATATCCGGAACAACAATCTGCACTACTTATGAAATGTTGAGAAAGAATGCAGATTATGATCTTTGTGAACTCCTTCTGAGCCAACTAATGGAAAACCTACAAAAGATCAAGAAGGACAAGAAGAACTCCTTCAAGTTTGGTGGGCTGATACTGTGTTTATTCTTCTACTTTATGAATGAGTTGCCCAGATCCAGTGGTTGGGTATGGCAAAATGACAGACCTATTGCAATTCAAATCAGAGATTAGTTGCATGGGATTAGTGATGCCAAGGCTCAAAACACTACACTGTGGGGTTATTTCAAAAAATTCCAAAGCATGATGTAGGCTAGAGAAAGAATTCCCCAATCTGTAGTTGAAAAATACAAGGATACAGTGTGCTTTATGGTAGACACTGATCAATGCCTAATTAAGGCAGTGGAACCAAGAACAATATGGATCATGCCAATGGGGTATGAAGTGGATGAGAAAATTGTAGAGTTGCATGTTCAACACATGCTAAGTTAGCCCAAGGATCCCAAGGCAGAAAGGTTTGGAACCTTTGAAGAATTGAGTGTAAAGATTCATGTGGAACTAAGACAATCGGAGATGAAGAGAAAAGTGAGAAAAGAAGTAGAGAATGTTTCCAAAAGGTATGGCATCTCAAAAGAGGCACTTGATGCACATAGAAAAAAGATGGAAAGGACAGAAAAAGAAAAGGAAGAGGCAGAAAAAGAAAGTGCTCCGATAGAAGCCCCCTCCCAGACCAGATCCTCTAAAAGCTCTGCATCTGTCACTGCTAAGAGCTCAAAGGCATCAAAACTGGAAGCAAAATCATCCGGTAAAGGAGAAAAGAGAACAAAGACAAAGGCTACAAGATCATACACAAGCCTTACAGATGATGAAGAGACAGAATTAGATGAGGAAGTAAAGAAAATGAAGAAGAAAAAGAAGAAGAAAAAGAAGACATCCGGTGAATCATCTACCAGTCTAGACAAGGAAGAAGAAAAGACACATAAAAGTGTTGAGAAGCCTACTCTTGACGATATCATCAAGGCAATTACTATGGATGGAAACCTGAAAACATTAACAGAATTCTATGATGAACATAGTGAAGCTGACCAGAAGATCCTGCAAGATGCCACAGTCAGGTATCTGAATATCTACAACAAAGCTTTCATCAAGATCATATCTCTAATTCCTAAAAGCCTTGAGAAGGAACTTGAAATTAGAAAGAATAATGCTAAAGAAAAGGATATGGAGATTCGAGAATAGATAGCCATTCAGCTCTATCCTTCCATCACTCCTAAGCAAAAGAAGATGATCTTCAAAGATTTCAAGGATGAGTTCCAGAGCAAAGCTAGGATGAATCAGCTTATGCTTGGAGAAACTTACAAGGTGGCTAAAGAAATAGAAGACATCCTTCGGAATGCATACAAAAGATTCAATATTCCTATTATAGAGGACTTAGGTGATGATCCCTCGGCCATGGATGACAAAGAAGAATCTATTGAGACAATGGTAGAAGAGGCAAAGGAGACAAGTGAAGAGAAAGCTAAAGACTTAGATTCCTTTGCTCCGGAAGAGGAAGTTCATGAAGAAGAAGATGCTTCTCTTCCGGATCCTCTTGCATACTCTAGAATTGAAGGAGAAGAAAGAAAAGAAGAGAGCATCAGTCAAGAAGAACAAGTAAAGGGAAGAGAAGAAGGTCAAACAGAAAAGACCACAGATGACAGTGCTAAGGCTGCAGAAGGGGAGAAAACCCTGTCACCGGCAAGAGATACAGCAAAAGTAGTCAAAGATTTCTTAACCAAAGAGATGATGGAATTTGATGAACCAGAACTTCTTCAAGGTCCATTCAATTTTGATTCCCTCTCTCCAGTGCAAACCATGAAGCTAGCATCCTTCACTCAAGAAAAGGCAAAAGAAAAACTTCTGAAGTCTCACATGGAAGACTGTGAGCTCATAGAAGCTGCATCCGGTGTATTGGAGAAGATTATGCCATCCTTCCAAAAGGATTCTTCGGCCTCCACATCTAGTAATCTAAAGTCTCTTGTAAATTCTGTTAATACGCATTTTGATTCCTTAGAGAAGTTAGCAGAACAAAAAGGTCCGGAAGGAGTTTTTGGGAAAGAGATTCTCTAAAGTACAAGGTCTAATAACCAATGATAGGAGAGTTATGGATATTGGTATAAAGAGCTTAGAAAATGCTCTTAAAGATGGCAGAGATATCTATAAATTTTGTTTATCCTGGCCTAAAGTGACCAAAGATATTGAGAAGAAAGTAAAAGAGCAAGAGGATAAACTACTAAGTTTGTCTCAAAGTTTTGATCCTCTCTCCTCTTCCATAGTTAATCAAGAGTGTCAGACTATTGCAGTCACAAATGCAATAAAGAAACTTGAGAAGGAAAGGAAGAACATAATAAGCCAGATGGGTGAACTCAGAGGGATCATTATCCCTAAGTTAGAGGTCATGCATGAGGCCCTAATTGATGCTCAAGCCATAGCCCAGACCAATGATCTGACAGATCTTAAGAAGGTAGAAGCGTTTGCATTCTTGTTGAGTGGTCACATCTCAATTTTGGACAGGATGAAGCAAAGTTGGGTGACAGAAGTTATACAGTTGAAGAATACTTTTGTAGATATACTTAAGTATATGTAAGTACAACTTGTATATATACTTATGCGGATATGTATAGACTATTTTTGGAAATTTTGGTGTGCAGACCCTACCCTTTGCCATTGATGTCAAAGGGGGAGTGAGGAACAGTGAAAAATGTGGAATCCAGCTAAGGGAGAGCTTTGGTAAAGTGTACATTAGAACAGAGCATCAACCAAGGGGGAGTGTAGTATAACACTTAGTCATTTTTCACTAAGTGTTGCCATCAATGCCAAATGGGGAGATTGTTGGCAAGAGACACATTGCGGCTTCATGATTGTTGTCATTGATGGCAACAAAGTTCATCCCACACATCCGCAGGACATGGTGTGCCTATACCAGAAGTCAGATTGAAGAGTGTTGTGGTCTAGTAAGCAAGAACAGAGCATGTGGCAAGGTCTGATAGTCAGGTCCGGATCTCTCAGAGGAAATATCTTAGTAATGTACGAACTTGGGGAAGTCAAGAGGTGTACCTTGACTGATACATTCCAGAGATTGAGCCTTCGGTGATGAAAGAGTGAAAAGTTATGAGCACCTAAGTGTTTGGTTCCTATTTGGCAGAGTTGACAGAGGAAGAACTAACCGATAGAGCATCAGACCTTAATCTGGATGAGTTATTGATCGTGATCATGTTTCTTAAGGCATCATTCATGATTGGTTGACATGATTGATGACTTCTAGAAGCATCTCTTTGATATGCATCACTTGATAAGCAAGGATTTAGCTGATAGACCAAGAGTTTGGGAAAATAGTAAGTATTCTGGATGCTGACTAGAAAGTGGATGAAATCCTTGGTGTGGATATATATACCAGATTGATTTTAGTATGAAGGTGTGTGTGGTGTTGAGGTGTACGAATAAAAGTAGAAGAGCAGTGTGGAAGTAGTAAGGCAGGTCTGATATGTGATAGGACAACAACACCAAGAAGAGGAAGAATGAAGTGCAGCAGATCAGTGTATTAAACCTAACTGGAACTGAACATCAGCATATGTGGATGCTTCTCATCAGTTTAAGTATCTAGTTTCCTTGTATAAACTATTGTAGGCAGTGAGCCTATTGTGAGCAGTGTGCTCAGGAAGTGAGCCCTAATTAGCAAGTGCCATTTTTTACTATCTTATTCTTTTAACAGAGAATACAATCTTGGGTTAATCACCCCATGGTTTTTTCCCTTAACAGGGTTTTCCATGTCAAAATCATTATGTCATGTGTATTGATGTTATTTCCATTTCATGGTTATGTTTGCTTATATGATTTGATGCTCCATTAATTGTTAAGGAAGATCAAAAAGTTGAAGTAATTAAGATAACTGATTCACCCCCCCCTCTCAGTTATCATAGTCATATTAGTAGTATCTCTTGACCATGTTGCTAACATGTATATCTACTAGACATCGCATCGTTGTTTGTAGAATCCCACCTTGTAGATTTGGATCACACCATTGAGGAAGTTCGTCTTCTCTTCGATGTTAGCTTCAATGAAGTTGCATCACCATTGTCTTCTTCAGATATACTTGTTCATGGCTTGCCTATTTTAGTTTATATCATGACTGATTCTATAGATACTTATGAGTCTACATATTAGACTCCGTCATCATCCAGTTTGACACCTTCTACAGAGGTATTAGATTCACATCGGTTCAACTTTCACCATACATCTAAGGTCCTTGTTTCTGAATCTTCATCACACGACACCATTGTCTTGGAGATCATTGAACATTATTTGAAGGCATCATGGGCATCATCATTGTCTTTGGATCATGTACGACATTTAGAGACATTCATCTTTCTTCCTATATGTTCCTATCTAGAATGGGAAGATTCTATGCACACTTTTGTGGTACTCTTTCTTCCTAAGGGGAGAAACATTATTTAGTGATCGTGGATCATCTTCAACATCCAATGTCGCACATCTACCAACACTACAAGAGCTATTTTGAGGGGTGGCTGCATGGTTTCTCTTCTCTTATCAGTTTTGAGAGGAATCATTTCCTCACATGGAGTTCATCACTTCACAGTTTCTGGGGGGTCACACGACCTTCTCTCTTTTCTCTCCTATGGGGGAAATATTTCATGTACTTATGTGTTAGAAGTAGTCCTTGGGGGATTGTGAGTCCTCCATCTATCACTCTTCTTGTTCACTTGTACATTTCTTTCATGCATCTTTTCTCTTTTGGAGAGGAGTTGTTTTCCCATTGGGTTTTCTCCTTTTTTCCACCCTTTGAGAAAGTTGTTTGTACATGGGTACCTAACATGGCCTAGTAGCTAGGACCCATCATCATCTTTGTATTACTACTCCCTAAGTATAACTTAATGGGGGGGTGTTAGAGTGTTGGGTTTATCCTAACCCACACCTAGGCTTAAGTCACACTTAGTGGCTAAGTCTAACTTAACCTTGACATTAAAGGTTAAGTTCACTTTTGAGGTTAGTCACTTTTTTGTCTCACCACATGGGCTCGCATGAGGTTAGTTATTTTGACACTTCACCTCATTAGAGGTTGGATATATTCTCTCCTCACCTTATGGGAGGTTGAAGACATTTGTCCATCACCCTCCACTTGTGCACATATGTGTTCATCACATAGAGGGTTAGTCGTAGTTGGTTATCTTCTTCTCACCTCCTTCCCCTTGCCTATATAAGCAAGGCTCTTTGTACATTTTCATTAACTCTTGGTGTAAACTCTTGACGTAATCTCTTGGTTATACATTTTGGCTTTTATGTGCTTATGCTTTGTGGAAGTTCATCTTGTTTTCATTTGCTGATCTTGGCTAATTCTGATACTAAGTTCCATGTGTCATTTTTCTTCAATGCATCCATCTCCTCATCCATAGCCACTTTCCATGACTCTGCTTCATCCATACCCATAGCCTTCTTCATAGTCCTAGGCTCATCAATTTTAATAATCAAAGCAAAAATACATCTCCAAGTAGTAGGATTATACCTACCTGGTTGTTGTCTATTCTGAGTGGACCTCCTCAAGAGCTAAGGCAGAGGTTCTACCTCCTCTTTGAAACTCTTTGAACCATTTGTGCTCTCCTCTTCAAGTTCTTCATAGGATTCTGGTTCAACCTTCATAGCCTTTGGGGGAAATTGAACCACATCTTCCTTTTCATCCTTTTCTAGTTGTATTACTATGGAAGAAGGTTTAAATTCTCCAAAGATAACACTTCTGTTATATAATTTTTTTTTCCAATAGACCCCAAAGATTGTACCCTTTCACACTGATGCCATATACAATGAATATACATTTTTACAACCTTGTTCTCCAACTTAGACCACTTCTTTGTTGGCACATGTGCATATGCCTTACAACCAAACACTTGAAGATGTCTCAATGAAAGATTTTTTCCCAACCAAACCTCCATAGGTGTCTTCTCAACAAGAGTTAATTTAGGATACCTATTAACTAGGTAATAGGACATGGCAACTGTTAGAACTTGCAAAATCTCTAAGAGTTTTGGTCCTTGTTTCGAATTGTTTGCCCACATTCTAAGGAGTCACGCTTCAATCCTAAGGATTTTTTTGAATCAATGGTCTAATTTATGGTGACTTACATTTTCTAGTTGTTGTTTCTTAAGTTGCTTGATGTGTGTCCATCTCATCATTTGTGTACTAGCCCCTTTGTTGTTCTAACCGGATGGCACCTTTGTTTTGTGAGAAACCTATGATTGCACCCATATGTTGAAGTTGTTTTATGTTCTTTAGGTGGGCCCATATATTTCAAGGAAGAGGCTCCATGGAGGGTGTCCACTTGTCAAGCAAACACTATTCTTCAATGCTCAGCCTTTCCATAGCTAATGAGGAGAACCATGTTGCCATGTGTCACTGGGACCTGCCAGACTGTCTACAAAGGATAGGTTTTATAAAGGCCATTGGATGTTTGTTGTTGGTGACCCTTCTGTTGGGAGGTTGCGTTTAGTTGAAAACACATGGAGGACACTTAGGTATGATGTTAATTTCTATTCTCAAGTGACACTTCACTTTGTAGGTGTTTTTTGGAGGCCATGGGTATGTGACTCCCTAACACATGTCTTTTACGTGGAAATGGGCCTAGGCAATGGAAGTTGTGGCATGCACAAGCTACAAATTTCAACCTCATGCTAAATCAATGGCCTAAATTCAAATGTTTTTGGATTGTGGCACATGAAAGCAAATATTTGGCTTTCTTGAGTAACTGCTATAGGTGTTGTGGCATTCAATTTGAAATAATTACAATTGAGCCCAAAACCCTAATTAGGTCTTGTAAGGCATGCACAAATTAATGAATACATTTAATGCCTTTAATGAATGTTGTGCTAGGTCATGAGATTGAACAATTTGAAGCACTTGAAGTATGTTGCTACATCACCTCATGGCGATGGCAATTTCAAGACATTATGAAGTAATTTGGATGCATGTTTCATCAGCAATGCCTCGAGCATTAAATGCATCCATCACACAGCGGATCCAGGTGGATCTTGTTCAGTACGATGTCAAAAATGATTAAATTATGGGGAGCTAGGTTAGAATTATATGGTCGCATGAAAGGAATTGGGACACAATTCAGTGTCAAATTTGGAGTCCGTGTCAGCAAGTGGGTAGGGTTTCTAAGAGGCTGGTGGTTTTGAAAATGGACATGTCACCAAGGCTGAGAGATACATGCCATGATGTTTATTTACTGCATCACTTGAAGCATCAAGAAGATCTTCTTCACGCATATGAAAATTCTTCATTAATGCCTCAAGTAGCACAATAGTATGATCTTAAGTATAAGTGACTTGATGGATATAGTAAGGATTGTGCATGTTACTAAGGATTGATGCAATCTAGGCTTCACCTATAGAGGGAGGTGTGAAGACTAAAGAATCATTCTAATATTTTTTCTTTCTCTAGAAGGAAGTTTCTATGTTTTGAAATGAGGTTCATAATGATTCAATTGTCTTTGTAGGGCTTCTTAGCCTTTTCTTGCCTCTAGTTGTGTGAATTTAAAGAGAAAGACAAAATTCCTCCTAGAATGGTTGGAATTGGAATGAGTTGTGTCTAGTTCATTTGCCTCTCGAGGTAAAAGCTAAACCATGACACAAGGTTTTGATGGAGAGTAGAGCGTTTGTGGTATGAGTCAACGCAACATTTGGTCTCTCCTTTCCCCATTGAGGTGGGTCATTTTGATCATCTTGATAGTGGGGCAAAAATATTCCAATTGCATTCCTAGAGCCTTTAGTGTCTTTCTAGTTATGCCTATGGATAGAGGAAGTATGTTGCCTCTTAGGGAGGAACCATTTGTTGTCCTAACCCTTTTGTTGCATCTCAATGTTTTTGTTCTATGGGAAGATGGTTGAATCTTGCCTCATCCATCCATGTTTTCTACTACCCATAGCTTGGTGTAGAGTGCCCATTGGTGAAACTTGTGGAGTTGTGTCAGGATAGAATCTTGTCCTCTCTTTATTTAACCTAAATTAAATGGATTCTTTCATGCCACTTTCAACATCAGGAGGGCACATGGTGGTCACACCTATTGGATCCCATTTTCCATTTGTCGTTTGAAATTCTTAGGGATTCAATAGAGGAGTGCTTTTTGAATGCCTCGTTGTCACCCCCATTGCTAGCATCAGCTAGTATCTCAACTTTGATAGATTGAGACTAATTCAGGCCCTTCTACTGAGTCACCTTGGTTGCAAAACCTAGAGAACTACCCTCGAGCAACGCGAGGCTATTACAACCGTTGCTGTTGGACTGGACCATTTGGGATGAACCTGGAAATGACATGAGTCAGTCATCAACACATTTGTCTTTCCCCCTTTTCTTCTATAAAAGGGATAAACTTCAATTGTAGAAGGGTTTTTGGCTGGAGAATTAGTGAGGGATGTAGAATTTGGTAATCTATAATAGGAAAAGGAAAATGATTTGTGTGATGTTTCTTCACATGTTTTCTTTAAACAAGTATATAGATGAGTAACATGTGGTGTTGAGTTATCTGTCTCTATTGTCTTCTATAAACATTCATTTAAAATTAACAATCAAGGATTCTTGGTTTCTTTGCACACATTTTCTATTACAAATCTTTCTGTGTTAGTTTCTATTTAAGGAATGGAGTAACTCTTTCATAAAGAATAGTGATGTTGTTTATAGTGAGAATGGATAACTAAGTATGGATATGTAAATACCAACATTAAGTGAGTCATGATTATTGTAAGGCAATAAAATTTAATAAATTATGAGGTGACTGTCAGATGTATGTAGTGCTTGTGTTGAAATATAACATAAATATTGACTCTGTTTTCCTTGATGAGGCACTGATATCAAACTGAGTGTCCACCAACCACAAAATATATTTAAAATGACATATCTTTGTTCTATAATAATTTATTATAATTATTTATGGGTTTTCCATATCAGGCTTTAAATAATTGCAAGGAATTATTCATATATGCTTTGTTTCATAAGCCTCTTTGTCATTTAAATGTGGAAATTTATATCTTCTTGACACTACGGTTTAAGATTGTGTATCATTCTCAAGTAGTATCCATAAGGGGGAACCCACCGAGGATTTGTAGAGACTAAAGTGTAGAGGAGACTCTTGTTTAATTGAGCTCCTATTCGTTGGCCAGTCTTGCATTAGTCTCACATGTAGATTTGCTAATCTTTTTGGAGATTAATGAATTACAAGTTTGGGAACCAACAATAACTACTTCTGCCCAAAATTTTTGTTCCTAGTTAGATCCACTGAGCATGTACTCCTATCCCTCTTCATCAACGTCATGTTAATTCTTTCTATAACTCCATTTTGTTGAGGGGTGTATGTACTTTTCTTATGTCTCTCTATCTCATGATCCTTACAAAATCTATCAAAATATTTTTAACAAAACTCACCACCATTAGTAGTCCTTAACATATTAATCTTCCTACAAGTTTGATTCTCTACAAGAGCCTTAAACTCTTTAAAACATCTAAAGACTTTATATTTACTTCTAAGGAATTTTACCCATGTCATTCTACTATACTCATTAATGAATGATACATAATATATAGATTTAGGAATTGAAGGAACATTAATAGGACCAAATACATCATAATAGATTAAGTCCAAGACCCTAGAAGATTTATGAGAACTAGAGTAAATCTGATCATAGTTCTATTTTCCATATACACAATGCTCACAAAAATTAAATTCTAGATTACAATCATTTAATCCCTCAACAAAGTTTTTATTTTTCAGGGTTCTTAGACTCTTCTCACTTATGTGGTCCATCCTCTACTACCATAACATTGTCTTCTTAGCTGGTAGCTTAGTCTCCAAAGCATGAACACCCTTTGGTACCTAGAAATCATGACCATCTGAAGTGGATGCAATGCTACTCTTTATTGTTGGTTCAAATGGTGAAGGTGTAGATTCTACAAACATTTTCACTATAGGAGTAGAAGAGATATTGCACTAAATTATGCATGCATCTAGCTAGAATAGAGTGTCTATGTGGGTACCCTTAGCAAACAACATATGCCCTCTCATCATCTTGCACCCTTCACTTGAGAAAACAATCTGCACACCTGAATTATTAAATTTTCTTACAAAAAGTAGGTTCCATGCCAAACCAAGGATATGCAATGCATCATTGATCCCCTTCACTTGTCTGTTAGGGAATTGAAATAGGACTCTTCCACACCCAATAATCTTCATATGAGAGTGATCTCCAAGGTACACCTTTCCACCATAATATTATTCATATTTTGAGAACCAACCTTGATGTGAGGTCATGTAGAAAGAGGCACTGTAATATATCAACCATGCACCATCCAATGAATGTATAACCAAGGCTATGCTAGAGGCATCACCATCATCTTGGGAGCACTTTTTAGACTTGCCATCAAAATCTATCTTCTTCTTCTTTTTCTCCTCCTTGTAATCTCTTATGAAATGGATCAGCTTACCACAGTTCCAACTTTTTTCCTTGGTCTTGTAAGCACTAAAAACACACATGGGCTTGCATGAGGACCCCATGATGATGTATAATCCTAATCACATACATGGAAACATGAATAATAGGACCCTCTCAGCAATACTCCTCTTGGTGACACGTGGTTTCTTGTTTTTCCTTTGTTGATTCTTCAAGTTTCTAACCATTCTTCATTTTCCCTTCATCGATTCTTCTTTTGTCACATTCTTTGCCTTACCTACATGCTTAGTTTTCACCTTTTCTTACTAATTTCACCTTTTGACACCCCGTTTTGAAGGTCTCTGACTCTAGGAAGATTTTAAATAGCCTAACAGGCCAAACCATGTTTCAATTTTTGGTCAACTTTCTTCCTTTTAGGTTCACCCCCTATTATTTGCAGGTCACCCCTAGGTGACCTGACGATCTCCCCTAGGTGACCCTACCTTTTTACATCCTAGAGCCCATCCCTAGTAATAGATCACCTTCTCAACCTTCCAATAAGCGTACATAACTAACAAATCCCACCTAGGTGCCCTCCTTTTAGGGTCACCCCTTGTTACTTGTTGGTCACCCCCAGGTGACTTGCCCTGGTAAAAGGGGAATACCATGGGTAACCCATGCGGGATTTCAAACACAAGTTTATCCTTCAACTTGAGCTAAAAAAGCACCATTTTCACCTAGTTTGAATGCAATTTCAAGCTAAACATAGACAAGACCATAATTAACTCATCTACCACTCTCAGTCAACCAAATTTATCCCATTTGATCTAAGTTTAATTCCTCTCTAAATTCTCCTAAAAACCATTCCTCCATGAGTGATAAGATTTTAAGCTTAGATCACTCTTCAATCAATTGAGTTCACAAGCAAATCAATTGATTCTGAATGATCAATCAAGCAAGTTAACTCTCCAATCAAGAGAGTTAATTCCACAATCATTCCCATCCCCCATTTGCAAATCCAACCTATAAATACCCCCTTCTCCATGCATTTGAGGAGGCAAATTGAAGAATTGTTGTCATTCATAGCTTTTAGTTTGCTCTCCATTAGCATCTTAGGTGCTCATGTAGGACACATGTGCCTTTTGTTTGCCATTGTTTTTCAATTCAAGCTTTCAAAAGCTTAATTATAGTATTATCATTCTCTCATATTTCTCACAAGCGAGAGCCTTAGTGCTCAATTAGTTCTCTCATAGCACTTGTAAGCTCGTAATTGAGCTCTTTTCAATCCAAGCTTTCAAAAGCTCGTATCATTCAATTGCCATATTCTCACTTGCTGCCAAGAGGAGGATCCTACTACTACAAGAGGACAATGATGTTGCGGAACAAAAAGGATTCCTAAGGGTAGTGAAAATCTCATGCTCCAAGCTACTCCAAGTTCTTTTCATGCTTTCATAGTAATTAGATAATGAAAATTTTCTCTTGAGGAAAGAACTTGTTATTTTGCTCTTGACAGGAATTGTTAGTTTACTTTCATTTCATTGCAATAGATTAGAGATAAATTTACTTTTCATAGATAATCCATTTGCTTTCATTAGTTAGATCTTTACTATCTTTCCTACAGTAGATTTCAAAAATTATCAAAAACACATAATATAACTACATTAGGTAAACATCATCAGATAGTTCATTTATATAGAATTAATTCATTTAGTCAAGAAAAATACAAAAATATAGCTTGCATATCATAGAGTTTTATTCATATACAAAAATACAAAAATGCAAACATATTAGGAAAACTCAAAGCATTTAAACTCTTGATCTCATCAGAGGTAGTCACATCTAGGCTAGACACAAACCCTTGATAACATCACAAGGTAAGCAATCGAAGTCAACCCTAGGTCAATCTTTGTCAAAACAAGTCAAAGCATACCAACTCTCTTAGAATAATAGACGAATGTGCTTAGGACTTAGAGGAGAGTGGGTCAAAGCAATTCTAGAAGAAATAGAGGAAATAAACCCTAGACCAAAACTCACACAAGAGAAACAACATATCATTAGAGTTGTAGAACAAGACATACAAATTCAACAAGACCTCCAAGACAACAAAGTTGGACTACAATGTGCTAGGAACATAAATGAAGCAAATTGACATTCATCTAGGCGTTGGAATATGAGAAATCCTAATATGAGATAAGTGACAAGTGACCCTTCAGGTCATATCATCATTTCAACAACTGCTATAGAGAGAACAAGGCAACTCCAAAATAATGATAGGCCCCAAATTAGGCTAACTACTCCTTGCGAGGTTCTATTCCCACACAAACAGAACAACCCCAGGTCTCACCCCCACTTGATTGACTTCTTCCATGAGGGAAAGAGTGACTTGGAGATCTCTAGAAGTAGGGAGAGGGTCGATATGTTGAGTCAAAGCTGACTCATCCATGCTTGTGTCTGAGTCATGTTTCGAAGAGTACAGGTCTTAATAGGAGATTTGGATCTCCCATGGGATTTAGATCTAGACTTGTCTCATTTCTTATACTTCTTTCCATTCTCTTTTTGTCAATCCAAAAACAGATAGGGCCTCCTTAGCAAATTTAGAAGTCTTTCTTTGTTTATTTTTAGAAAGTAATGATGCCACTATGTCATCCATTCTTAACTTGGTGTTAGTGCTCCTAATTTCATAAGAAGGTGGTCCCATGAATCTCACAAAGAGCATAGCAAAATCATACATTGAGCCTCCTCCTCCATTTTTACTCCAACAGAGTGCAACTAGGTCATGATCGTATTGAAAGCAATTAATGTTTGATCATAGAACCACCACCCTACATCCTAAGGGTATACAACTTCTTTATCAAGAAAAGCTTTTTATTGGGGATTTAGCCTAATAAATCTCACCTAGATTTTGCCAAAGGTTCATTATGTTAGTCTCTTCATGCATGTTGGTGTCCAAAATGACTACAACCTGAAACCCTAAAACATTTCACAATCACCCAGGCCAAGGGTGTCATCAAGGTGATTGAAAGAGGTTTATTGATAGTGAGAGCAAAGAAAATAGACAAGGTTAGAAACACAAACAAAATGCAAAAAAACACTAAGTTATACCTCGCTATTTCTTCCTCCTTCGATAAGGTTAAGGCACTTTCACCCAAGAGATCCTAGCTTTACCCAAGTTGATGTAGTGTGAATGTGAATTGCTCCTTGTTCTTCAACACAATGTGATGAGGGTGAGAGATTTGAGTAAAGATAGAGATGAGGATTGGATTTGGCTATGGATGAATGAGATAGGAGACTAGAGGGATTTTTTCATTATGATGGTAAGATGGAGAGATTCTAGAGTGATTTTGGCATGGATTTGATGCAAGAAGAAGTTATGAAAATGGCTTGGGTGAGGGCTCTATTTATAGGCCATTTAAGGGGGATTTGAATCTAATGACTAGGATTCAAAGTAGAGATCAATGGTTTAGATGAGAAGATGAGATCAAGGGTTAAGATGTCATCAACAATATTGGATGGATGGGATTTAATGTGAATTTTAAATTCACATGGGGAAGGGTGATGAGAGTTAAAATGAATTAAAAATTCATTTTGGGGAAGATTTAGCATTAAATGAGATTAGATGGATGAGGAAAATAAATAATTTTCTTTTGTGTAGATGTGCAAATCAAGGACACGTGTAATAATGGGTTCTTACACATGTAAGGAAGATGTGACCTTTTGAATAAAAAAAATGATTCTTATTCAAAGTGTGTGGGAGGATGGGTTAAGCAAGGTTTGACCAAGCTAATCAAGAGGATTAGCTTAATTAATGTGGCTGGAGGAAATTAGTGAGTTGGCTAATGAGAGGTTAAAATTAATTAAATAAGGGTTTATTTAATTAATTTAGGTCTAGGGGATAGGTAGGCTAGGGTAGCTAATTAAATAATTGCTATTTAATCAACTAGGCTAGGTTTAGGTTGATTAGTAGGGTATATTAATCAAATAAGCATGATTTATCCAATTAATAAGGATTAGGGAGATGGACAAATTAACTAAATAAATATTGAGAATATTTATTTAATTAATGAGGGATAGTGTTGTAAGGTATAGTGATAAATTAAATGAATTAATTGATCACAAAGGATGGATAAATGGTTAAGGGTAGATGATTAGGGATAAATTAATTAAATAAAATGAATTTATTTAATTAATAGGAGGGATAATTGGTGGTGTAGATATACAGGAAATTAGTTTGCGGAGCAAGTCAATTTTAGGTGTCTACAGATAGGTCAATGGTGTTTTTGGCCAACTTACAGGAGTGGGTATGCTCCTCTACACTTTGAGCTCAGCTAGGCTCTGGAGGGATATTCCAAGGGGTATACCTTAATAGGTATCAATTTCAAATTAGATGAACAACTAAAAATTGATGAACAACCAAACCCAACATGTTATCTTGGCTCCAAAACTGTCACTAAACTAAGAATAAATGGTTGTCACAAAACCCTTGTATAGCTGATAGAAAGGTGCACTTATGACCTTGGTAGAATAGATTCATTTATATTCACTTGAAACAACTCCCTGTTTATAATGTGGGTCACATAAAACATGCATGTTTGATTTCTTCTACCTCACACTAGGTCAATTTCTTTGATTTATAAATTTATTTGGGTGATCAAAACATCATTTAGGCTAGTGCCTTCAAATGGGTTATAGAGTCTACAGATTTAAAGGGAGAACAATGATAAAATGATATCAAGTTGCCTAACTGGAGGATCCAGATGCATGAAACTTGAGAATAGAAGCAAACATACTTATTTATCCATTCCCACACAACATTCATTCATATGTAATCTCAAAATGACTATTACAACATGTAATATATTATGGGCCTATCAAACCCTTCAAATAAAGATTATAATCATACCACAAACCGTGGCAAGAGGAATCCTATAGTAAACCTAGAATTCCATAAATAAAAATATGCAACAATGGAGACAAATGATTCTACTCATTGATTTATCATTGATTCATCGATATCATTTATAGAAGCTACCCCTGAAAATTTGAAATTTTCATAGCAGTCGAAACCCTAGCTGCACTACACTAATCATTTGGAAAATGCCAAAAATGACCCCCCCCTAAGAACATCTCTCAAACATGCATATATAGGGGGAAAGTTAATGCAACAACTAGGTGCCAATTACCTGCCCACCTACACCAGCATTAAATCTCACCAACCCCCATAAAAATCCTGTAAACAATCCCACCTATCTCGCCACTAACCTATACACCATCTTTAATTTTGCATTCATAGAGGCTAGGGAGCAAGTGAGCATTATAAATACAAACCCACCAAAATGCTTGTGTAAATCCCTCACAATACTTTAAAATATTTTAAAATTTTACATTTACATTATGCTTTACATTTTCATTTTTTACATTTCATTTGCCTTATCGGTGGTATGTGAAATTGAAGAACCATATGGTTCGCAAACCATTTGTTTTTGCGACAAAGGCATGCTTCTTTATCTTTTCTTTCCCTTGCATCTTTTTCTTTATCAACAAAAAACCTTTATCCGTGAAAAACCTCTGTCAGCAAATTTGGAGGTTCACGAACCTCCAAGTTTTCTGACCACACTTCAACTTTGCTTCTTTATCTTTAAAAATTTTCACTTTTGCTTTTTCCTTGTCAAAGCCTCAACTTATTAGTGAACTTCCAAGTTTGCAAACCCCCAAATTTGCCGATGAAGACTCAATTTTGTTCTGTTCTATCTTTTCCTTCACTTGTTTCTCCCATCACAAATTGGCCAAATGATGAACCTAAGGAACCTTAGTCGGTGAAATTAGTGGTTCACGAACTAACCAATTTGTTGACTAATACTTTGCAAAGCACAAGAAAGAAAACACAATAAATGAGTAAATCAGGGAATTGACAAATTTACAAATCGCTGAACTTGCTGATAAAACAAAACTCAGGCAATTTCAAAAGATTTTTCAACTATGAAACAATTAGCCAAAAACACTTGGTTGAAAACCAATTTCTAAGGCAACATAAAGTCTTGGGGATTTACTTGGAAATTTCACGAATGGAACCCATTTAAAGTAATCTCAGATCAGGTATAAAAGATGGGTTTTTAATGAAGGACTTAGCTTATTTGAAAATAAATTTACAGGATTGGAAGCAAGAAAAATGGGGTGCCAACATTGGCTTTGGTTGGGGATGTGTGCCAAGCAATGACATAGCGAGGAACTTAGATCTCTGGGGTCAACCAAAAACACCAAAAATCACATAGAGGAACAAAAACACAAACATCATTAGGATCAACAGTGGTCAAGACTGCTCAAGGTCAAAATATAACAAATATATCAAGATTTCATCATAAAATTTGAAGGGAAACATTACTTAGGAGAAGTAAAGTTTCAAATACTATCCATGAACATGCAACTCCATAAGTTCCCCTTCTAGATTTCTGATATAAAAGGTGTCTTGGTCAAACTTCTCATCAATTTGATATGGGCCCATCCATAATGGTTCAAACTTACCATGCTTACCCTTGTCCTATGATTTTGCATTCCAGAGGAGAACCAAATCACCAATATGAAAACACCTTATGATAGTTCTATTGAACAGATGGTCAACCTTCTGTTGCTATAGAAAATTCTTATCATGTTCCATCCTTCGTACTTCATCCAATTCTATCATCTCATGCATCCTTAATGCTAAAGCATCATCTCCATCTTCTCCTATTTCTTGTAGCAGTTGATACACAAGCAGTTCTAATGGCATTGGCATCTTAGCCTCTAACCCATACACTAGCTCAAAAGGAATTTTTCTTGTAGCATGTTTGTAGGTGATCCTATCATCCCAAACTGCATATTTCAGCTTGTCATCCCACCTTCTCTTGTTCACATCTAGAGTCCTCTTTAGAATTTTCATGAGGCTCTTATTACTGGACTTAGCTTGTCCATTACTTTGTGGATGATATGGTGATGAATAAATCAACTTTATCCCATACTTGAAACACATACCTATAATGTCTTGAGATCTAAAGCACATGGCATTGTTTGCAACAATTCTAGATGGCATGCCAAATCTGGTTATCACATTGTTCAATAGGAATTCAATCACTACCTTGGATGTGGCATTGTGAGTTGGAGTAGCCTCAACCCACTTTGTAAAATAGTCAGTTGCCACCAATATCCATCTGTACCCATTGCTTGATCTTTCTTGAATCTACCCTATGAAATCAATGTCCCATTGTTGAAATGGTGCTTCAGTGGTAACATTCATAAGGTGAAGAGCACCTTGAAACTTCAACTTACCTAGAAACCTTTGACAGGCATCACATTTTCTGATTTGCTTTGCAACATCTTTGAAAAGGCTGGGCCACCAAAACCCTGCTCTAATAATCTTATGTGTTGTGGTCTTAGCATGGAAGTGCCCACCACATATCCCTTGGTGATATTCTTCAATAATTTTCTTAGACTGTTGTTGGTCTAAACAATTCAACAATAGTCCCTCATGATTTCTCCACATTAAAACACCTTGAATTAAAACATATTTTTGAGACTGGAGCTTAAGTGTTCTTTGTTGAGTTACAATCATACCTTAATGCATGTTGATAAGATAGAAAATAATATCCCTATACCACAGATCATTTGTCAACATACACACATTAGCAGCTGTAACAACATCTGCATCATTTATTCTAGTGGCTTCTAAGTCAGAATTAGCCATCAACATTGCTAAACCCTAGCCTCTAACCAATTTGGTGACTTGCACCTCAATGTCATGTTCTTGGATTATGTTAATCCATCTGCATCTCCTTCCAGAAGCTTCATGGTGCATGAAAATGCCTTTCATAGTCAAATGGGGCACTATGCAATTGTCTTTGCACTCATAAGATATGGCCTAAATTTTTTTACTGCCTTAACCAAAGAACACACATGCTTTTCCATGTTTTAATAATTTAGTTCAGCAACCTGTAGGGATTTGTCAAAGAATCCTATGGGCTGATCAAATCCATCTCCGTTCTTTTGCAATAACACAACAACAATAGCATAGAACGAAGGAAAAGAGAATAGCTAAAAAGACTTGGAATAATATGGACTGACCAACATAGGTGCATGCTTAAGAGCCTCCTTTGTGTCAATAAAAGATTCAGCTAATTCCTTGCCCCATGTAATAGACTTTCGCTTCTTGAACATCTTGGAGATTGTCTTAGTCTTCTCATCAAAGTTAGGGAAAAAACACCTCACAAAGTTAATTTGTCTAAAAAAGGACTGTATTCCTTTGACTGATTTGGGCTAAGGAATGAGGTCAATGGCTTTAACTCTTTTTGGATCTATTCTTAACCCATCCTTTGACACAATATGTCCCAACAACTTTCCTTCTACTCCAAATTGACATTTCTTGGGATTTAAAGAAATTCCATACTCCAAGCATCTGTCAAAGATCAATTCCAAATGCTTGCAATGATTTTTCCTATCTTTAGAGAATGCAGTGAGATCATCTTGGTATACTACCATAATTTCATCAATAAGGCCTACAAAGGCAACATCCATTACTCTTTGAAATGTTGATCCTACATTCTTTAACCTGAATGCCATCCTCAAGTAAACATAGGTTCCACAAGGAGTAACGAATGTTGTTTTGTACTATTCCAAATCCTTGACCAACATCTGATTATAGCCTGAGAAAATCCATCCATCATAGACACCAGTTTTGAACCAACAACCCTTTGAAAAAGTTGATCCATACTTGGAAGAGGATAATTGTCCTTAAGGGATTTGATGTTCAAATTTCTAAAGTCTACACAAAATCTAATCTCCCCATTCTTTTTGTTAGTGTGAAAAGTGACATTATCTATCTAGTTAGCTTTTAGCATGTCTAGGAGATTTCTATTCACACTAGGTTAGGTGCAACTTTGGGCTTCTTACCTTTTTGTCTCACCTCATGTGGTGAAGACATGTGTACTCACCTTTGTGAGACACCTATTGCATGCAAACTTCTCACTTTCTCAAACATGTGTCACTTGAGCAATACAAGGGTTGCACCTATGGAGGGTTGCTTAGTCATTGTGTATGACCTTCTCACCTCCTGTACCTTGCCTATATATGCAAGGATCTTATGTATATCTTTTTCATCTTTTGGAAATATCAGTAGGTTTATTGTGTGCAAATAGCTTGTGGTTGGATTATTGCTTGTTGATCCTCACTAATCCCAACATTTTTCCTTATTGGAACAAGATTAGACACCCACTCAAAATGTCGAATTGGTTTTATAATACATCCATCTTTTAATTTTCTAACTCTTGTTGCATTTTAGGAGCTATTGTGGGATTTATAGGCCTCTATTTTTTCCTAAAGGGTTTTCCATCAGACTGGAGGGGAATGGTATGCTGAAATAAATCCTCCCTATATGCCTTTAATTCATTGTAAGACCATGCATTTAACATTTTTTGAATTTTTTGAGGAAAGTAACCAACATTTTCTTTTTATGGGGTTTGAGTCTTTTACCAATGTAAACCATTCTAGGTGCCTCCTTAGTACCAAGGTTAACACCTTCAACACTGTTCTCTTCAACAGGTTTACCTTCACTCTTCCAATGGTCAACATTATCAAACATCCTTTCAAGTGCCACTAAACCCTTGGGAATAGTATTTGTCTTTAGTTGTACCACTTAATTTCCAAACAAAGTTTCCTTCTCATCTTCTCCCTCTATCATAGACTGTGAATCGATTAATTGTTTGTTGAACTCATCTAGGCAATTGAGGAAACTAAAAATCTGATTGTTGTCATTGAAAACTTGCCAACTGTATATGTTGTCTGGGATTGTTGACCTTGTAAGCACTTCAACATCATAATGAATATAAGAAAAAAATGATTGAGGGTAAAATTTGGATGCACCTATAGCCAAGGCATATGCCTCCTCATTTTCAACTCTTTTCACCCATCCAATGCCAACATCATCAAACAGTTCCATACTATCCTACACTGCATTCCTATATGCCCTCAACCTGCTATTCTTGGGAGTAAAAACACCTTTGATCTGCTACACAACTAGCTCTAAATCACCATAGATCTTTAAGCACTTGAATCCATGCTTATGAGCAACATTTAGACCTAACAACAATGCCTCATACTCAACTATGTTTTTAGTGCACAGAAAATCAAGTCTAAAAGATATCCTGAACTATTCTCCTTCTGGTGATATTAGAACAACACCAGCACCTGAGCTATCCCTAGAACATGCACCATAAAAGTACAATGTCCATAACACATTATGCACATGAGTAGTAATGTGTGGTAGATCAACACACAACTTGTGTTCATTGTCATCACAAAACCCAATAAAACAATCAAATATCAGTATCAAAGAAATTGACTTCTTCTTGGGTTTTGTAACAGTCCTCTATGTTTTGGTCTTCTACCTTCTTTTCCCTATAAAGTTTCACCTCAACACCATGGGCCGGAATTGTAGCATATGATAGATCCATCTATATACTCCCACCCATGGGAGCTTCCCACTTTCTAGATAGCAACTTACCCCATTTAGTAGGGAAGTCCACAATAATTATATCCATTAAAAAAGACTTGTTTGGATATGCAACTAGCTGAACATCAACATCTTTGACAAGACCAATCATATTTACTTCTCTTGAGTCCATAGAAAATTATTTACCAAAAGAATTAGACACCTTCAACCCTAAATCATTCATGATTTCAAGTGGCATGACATTGTTGGATGCTCCAAAATTGAGCATACAATTAAGTAGCAACATCCATTTATGATCAATGTGGTGTAGAAAGGATCCACACCCATCTGGCTATTCACCATAGATGACCCTAGATGAACTTCAACAATTTCATCATCCTTAGGAGGAACAATAATGAGTTGTATATGTTGCACATATGTTACCTAAGGTTGTCACTGATGTGGTTGTCATTGATGTCAACACTCAGTTTGGGTTGTCATTGATGCTCATGTTGATGGTATACTATGATGGTGTGCTAACAATGATGTTGCTGATGTTCATGGTTGGATGTCATGTCTTGCTTAATGTCAATTAATGTTGTATTGAGTATGTTTGTTGTCAGTAGAGATGATATGTTAAGATGGGAATTAGAAGCATTAAGATGAGGATTAGAAGTAATGCTGATATTGAGAAGATGTTGCTGATGACCTATAGCATGATGTATGCTCTCTCCTATTGTTCCTAAGGAAGTATGTGTTGCTACAAGGAGGCTCTGGTCTCCGGATGTTGGTGAAGGTTTCTACTATAGGAAGTTGCCTTGAAGACTATTTGGGAGAATGCTCTTCATTCCTCTGCCTTTGATGATATGGTCATGCAGTTCAGAAATTAAGTTCAATGAGTTGAGAAGGTGCTACATTCAAAGTTTTATATCATTTGTTCCTCTATAGAGAAAGTGGTAAGTGACAGAGTGCAGGACTATACTGTTTGGTGGCTAGTTTTAGTGTCTGTTGGCTTGCATGAACTTGTTTCTATACGAAGTGGTGAATTGGCTGGTGGAGAATGATCTTGATGATCTTGTGATGTTTCTTGTTGCTTCACAAGGTGTTTTCTAGTTTCTCTGGAATAGGCTGTGGTCCAGAATGAAGATGTTGCTAGGTTATTCTTTTGCCGAGGCCACTGAGGAATGTTGAAGGTGTGCGCCACAAATTTTTTGCTGTGTGGAGTTCAAGGAGTGTTTGGAAATGTTGTATGAGTCATGCTGACTCATCTGGGAGAAGTGCAAGTAATTTTTAATCTTTCATGAGTACTGCTAAGTTGTAATGGCTGATATGCTACAAGCCTCATATTTTCTTTCTTAAGGCCGACCTATTTCAATTGTGTGAAGCATGTGGATGTTATTCTTTGAAGGCTGATGCTGTGAAGGATGTTTAGGACTAGGTTAAGCGTGCGATGGAATCTTCAAGGCATGTTCCTCTTCCTGGTGTTGCGTGTAGTTCATTTTAAGGCTTGCCCTCTACATGTTTCATGTTGTTTGATCTTTGGCTGACTTGTAATTGTAATATTCTTGTTGTCTCTAGGTAAAATGAAATGTACTCAGTGTAATATCATGTATATATTGTAAACCTAGCTGATCTAGGTAAGGTGTGATTGCAAGTGTGAATGTGAGAAGTAGATAATGGATGTGTAATGCATTATGGTGTGCGATTGAAAGAGAAAGAATAGAAGTGATAGATCTTGTCTGGATTCATCTTGAAGATATTTTTGAGATAAAAGGGAAGTGAAGAGTGTGCCTAACTAATTGCTGGAGGTAGTGAGCCAAAGGTAAAACTTCTTGAAAGCTGAAAGAAGTGAGTCAGTAAGTTGTAGAGAAGACATTTGAAGAGTTTGCAGAAGTTGTCAAAATAGAATTGCAATCATCAGAAGGAGTGAGCTTCATTGTCAGTTTCAAACAATAGAAGGACTATCATGTTGTAATCTTTTCTGAGTTTGTTCTCAATTTAGGGAGTAGTTGCTTCCTTGGGTTGAAGCCCTAAAACAAAGTCTACAGGGAGTTGTAGCTTCCTTGGGAGTGACCCTAAAACCTTTCTACAGGGAGTAGTAGCTTCCTTGGGTTGTAGCCCTAAAACAAAGTTGTAACTATGATTCTTTTGTGAGGCTAGATTTAGACAGTAGCTCCTAGCAGCTTTTCTCATCGTTGTTTTTCTTGTATTGGGTTTTCTATGTATATATGGTGTTATCTTGCGCATATGTTCATTGCTTTATCTTCCATTGTTGCTGATATGTTTAAGGATTACTAATCTTGTTAGAAGACTAAATTTGTATTGTGCTGAAACTTTAAGTTTTGAAGATACTGATTCACCCCCCTTCTCAGTATCCAGGTGTGTTCAATAGTATAGGTGTACTGGAGGCTGTAATAAATGAGACAACTCTATCCCTATGCTCAGGAATCCTACGAGCCTCCCCTAATGGTAGTGAAATTTTGATTTGACTTAACAAATGGGACATGTCAAAGGGATGATACAGAGGTAGAGGTTGTCACATGAAACATCATTCACATTAGGAATATAAGGTATCAATTGACTGGAAGAAATATCCATACCTTTTACCTCCTTCTTATCTTTACTCTTATGTGGTTCACTTTATGCTTGAGGTTGACTCTCTTCAACATCACCTTTTGGCTTGTGAGTATCAATAACAGGTATATTCATTGGTTGGACCACATGTATTGAAACCTTTTGTACATATTTCTTTTTTATAGATTTTGGTTTTTGGACTGCAACTTTCTTCTTTTCAAATGCTTTCTTTGGAACATATCCACCTTTTATCTCAACATTTAACTTTTCTTTCTCCTTTTTGTTTTCAACTTTGCTCCCAACCTTATTTCTAGTACATGCCTATTCCTGAGTTGGTAACCTCCCTGAACCTGCATAACAATTGCATTGGTCAATGTCCTCATATCATCTTTCGATGGTTTGGACTACTTATACTTCTTGTGCATGAGATCCCTCAAATGCTTGAAATCATGAGCTAGCAATAGATATCTCTTCAGATCATCACTATATTCAGCTTGGAAAATATAATCATCCTCTTTAGGGCTGTCATACTCATCATTGTGTCAAACTGGTTTATCTCATCCTCTTCATAACACTTAGCTGCACCCTTTTCATTTGGGAACTCCTCTTTGCACATTGAATGAACCACTGCACAATTAGTTGGATCATGGGGAAGGAAACATGCCTGGCACCATGAAGATACTTCTTGAAAATTGATTTGATCTTTTCTCAATGGGTTAGGTGTGTCTCATTTAGGCTGTTTGAAACTAACCTACTTGGGGGCTACCTGTATGTCATTTTGTTGTGGTCTCTTAGACCAATTAGTATTGTATGGCCTATTATACAATTGCTGGCCTAGATTGAAATGTGTTATGACACTCTAAAGTGGTAACCTTTTCTCATTTCTTGCAACCTTGTAGGGCAAGTCTTTTATGACCCCATAAGTTTATCCAATTTATCTTCAGTTGTGAGGGGCTTGTTGAAAGATGCTCAATCTAGCTGGGATAGTTTTACATCAGATCTTTTAATGTGCTTCCCTAAAGCTCTCATATTGCTTTCAATGTTAATGATTATAACATATGTTTCCCTTAATGTTTGTGGACTCTTGTCCCTCAAATAGTAACCAATCTTTGAGTCAAATGCACCACAATACAACACCAACCACATAGACTCATTAGGTCTCATATGTGGAGGTACCTTTCTCATAGTCATGATGAAGCAGTTGTTAAAATCAGCTACTATCTCATTTATTGCCTTTTTGATAGCTATGAGTTCATGGATGACAAATTTTTTATCAATCCTATCCCCATATTGCAATCTAAATACCCTCATAAACTCCTCCCAAGAGTCAATACTGTTATCTTGGAGAGCCTTATACCATTCTTTAGCACTTTTTTCCAATGAATGTACAAATAATTTCACCATGACATCCTCATCCTCAATTTCATACTCATCGGTGACATTAATAAAATGTCTAAGATGCTCTTCACCAGTGACATCATTATTGCCTTGGAATCTAGGAATCTTTCCTCTAATCTCATTTGGAATGGGTTTGGAAAATTGTTAGGATTATAGTAGGCAAACTGAAGCAATACACATTACCAATTATATGTAGATTAACAACACACAAAAATAAGAATGAAGAATAACACAAATGAACACATAGATTTAACATGGTTCACCTAATGTGGGCTATGTCCACAAAAGAGCCATCCAGTATTTCATTATCCAACAAAACAAACTGATTACAACTAGCAACCTTCACAACTCAATATTGCTACTATGCTACATGAAATGCATTACAATCTCATTTGTAGCTCTTGGCTTTTCACCTTCTCTAGCCGCTATTTATCAAGCCTCTTTAGCAGTTAACAAAAGTGGGTTTTTACATGTCAACCAATAATAAACTAATTTTTGACACCTTTATTAAATACAGGCCAATTCAGGCAGGGCTCTACCCCCTGCACTCCCTCATTAAATATTTTGGGGAGAAATTGTGACTGACAAAGTCACCAAAATTTACCTTGCTGCATGTACCCGCAAGCCCCCAAACATGATCAGTCACCACATATTAACAATATCCCACTTGGGGACTGATTAGGCTCCACACCAAACAACCTCACACTTGGAGACTCATCCTGAAGCATCACCGCTGCACCTATAGCTTCCACTAGATTTCATGCTTAGATTAGCTGGTTCCTCATTTCCACCATTATTAGTCAAGAAGGCCAATAGAAATTGATGAGGAAATTAGTTTCTCCCATGTCATAGCCTTCGTGAACATATCTGTAGGATTTTCACTTGTGTGAATCTTCTCAAGCTTCAATTGAACATCCTCCAAAACTGACTGGATGAAGTGGTACCTGAGTTAAATGTGCTTAGTCTTTGAATGAAGAACTGAATTCTTTACAAGATGAATGGCACTCTAGCTATCAGTATACAATGGGATATCTTCTTTCTACTAGCCTAATTCCTCTAGAAAACATTACATCCAAATAATCTCCTTGCTAGCTTTTGTAGCAGCTACATACTCATCTTTAATGGTTGAAAGTAACAACCTTTTGTAGTCCAGAAATCCAACTGACTATTGTACCTCCTATAGTAAAAACATACCATGTAGTGCTCCTCTTGTTGTATATATCACCTGCCAGATTAGAATCAACATATCATTTGAAAGTAGTGTTGGTTCCTCCAAAATAGAGTTGCTTTGTAGTAGTTCCTCTCAAATACCTGAGAATCTATTTTATCATAGTCCAATGTTCCATTCCCAGATTGCTCATATACCTACTCACAACTCCAACAACATGTGCAATATCTAGCCTTGTGCATACCATTGCATTCATCAAGCTACCAATCGTTGATGCATATGGTATCTTAAACATTTTGTCTTCCTCCTCTTGTGTCTTGGGACACATCTCCTTAGTCAATTTAAAATTACTAGGAAAAGGTGTACTAACTACTTTTGTATTCAGCATGTTAAATCTTTTCAACACCTTCTCTGTATAATCACTTTGAGACAAAAACAATTTTCTATTTTTCCTGTGCCGAGTGATCCTCATACCAAGGATTTGTTTTTCTACACCCAAATCCTTCATAGTAAATGACTTTGCTAATTTCTACTTAAGCTTGCTAATATGCTGCATATTAGACCTGACAACAAGCATGCCATCAACATAAAGTAAAAAAATAATATAGCTGCCATTATCCAATCTTTTAAAGTAAACACAGTAATTAGAATGACATTTGTTGTAACCTTGTCCAGCCATAAACTTATCAAATTTCAAATACCATTTCTAGGGTGCTTGCTTTAGGCCATACAAACTCTTCTTTAACTTGCACACTAAATCTTCCTTACCTTTGACCTCATATCCCTGTGGTTGCTGCATATAGATCTCTTCCTCCAAATCCCCATGGAGAAAAGGTGTTTTCACATCTAACTATTCAAGATGCAAGTCTTTAGCAGCTACATTACTTAGAATAGTTCTAATTTAAGTCATTTTTACAACTGGTGAAAATATCTCATCAAAGTCTATACCCTTTTTCTGTGCAAAGCCTTTTACTACCAGTCTGTCCTTATATCTTTTCTTGCCTTCATCCTATTCCTTCAACTTGTAAACCCATTTGTTTGGCAATGCTCTTTTACCTGCAGGTAAGTGGACGAAGTTCCAAGTCTAATTCTATAGCAAGGAATCCATTTCCTCTTTCATGCCTTGCTCCCACTACTATTTGGCATCTACCTGCATTGCTTCTTCATATCCTTTAGGTTCACCAAAATCAATTAATAAGATAGAATATAATGAAGGAGAAAATATTTCCAAAGGTCTACTTAACCTTGTAGAACATCTAACACTTGTAGGAGTCTATGGGATATCTTGTTGTTGTTGAGCATCGGGTACCAATGAAAATTTATTTTCTGGAATCTCATCCAACATCAGATATTCCTTTCTTTCCTGTTCATGCTTCTTTTTTGGCAATTGATCTTTATACATAACCTTCTCATTGATTATGACATCTCTACTCCTAATAATTTTCTAATTTTTATAATCCCATAACCAATAACCAAAGTCATCTATTCCATATCCAATGAAGGTACATTTTTAAGATTTTGAATCAAGCTTGGTTTTGTTTTCAATATCAACATGGACAAAAACTTCATAGCTAAAGGTTTTTAGAAAAGAATAGTTTACCTTCTTACCTATCCATACCTCCTCTGGAATACCACCATCCAAAGGATTTCAAGGTGTTCTATTTATTAAATAAACAATAGTATGTATAACATTTGCCTAGAAATGTAAAGGCAATCCGACATGCAACCTCATGTTCTTGCATGCTCCATGATTGTCCTATTCATTTTTTCAGACACACCATTTTCTTGTGGGGTTCCTAGAAATATTTTCTGCCTACAGATTCCATTGAATGAACAGTAATTCTCAAATTCTCTGTTGCAATACTCACCTCCATTATTAGATCTGAGACATTTCACCTTTTTCCTTGTCTCATTCTCAACCAAAGCTTTTCATTTCTTAAATGTTTCAAACACATCTAATTTTCTTTGCAGGAAATACAACCATCTTTTCCTAGTTGCATCATCAATAAAAGTAACATAATAACAAGAGCCACCAAGATAGATACCTGAGCTGGTCCCCATACATCTGAATGCAAAAGATCTAACTTCTCACTATTCTTCTCTTTCCCAACCTTAAGAAATCTGACTCTCTTTTGTTTCCCTAGGAAAACATGGGTATTTCAAACACATATGGTTTTGTGATCCCTCACCCAAACCCTTCTATTTTTCTTGCTATTCATTTTGTTCTCTTCAAGTTAATTCTACATCTCTCTTCAATTTTTTTTTATTTCTCATCACTTGGAGATTACTAGTTCAGTATCATGGTGTAGTTGTGCTGTGCATGTTACATGAAATTAAACAAAGTTGAGACTTTCAAAAAATTAATAGAAATCCGTGCGACTTTTCAATGATATTTGTAGAATGGCTTCACCCTTGTCAATTTTGTTTTGCATAAAAAATCCTAAATTCTTCTCAACAAATATATATTGTACATATCCTACTATCGTTACATGTCATGAGATGGCAACTCGATCGCTCTACTTAAATATCATCCATTTCAATGGTCAAATAGTCAATAGCAATTTTTACACCTCATCCATGATAAAAAAATGGTAAATATTTGTCCTACTTTTATCAGCCAAAATTGACCTTTGAGTGTTGAAGTAGATGATGCTTAAGAATAGCCCAATTCGATAAACATTTTTCGAACAATTTTATGTGCCGTCTATCTTTACACTTCTCTCATGCATGGTTGCCTAATCATTTGCAACTTCAACATTTGGAAATTTTCCTCTATCCTTTATGCCTTAAGGGATGACTTTACCTTACACTAAGGTCATGCAGGAAGGGAAGACATAGGCAAAGATTGTGGAGTTTAGCTTTGCACTGCCAATTGCATTAGTTCGAAAGTTTCTAAAACCTGTTCAACAATTCTAGATCAAAATTCTATTTTGTAGATAATGCATTCTATGGGATCTTGTTACGTGCATGCTATAACTGATAGATGTAATTACACCAAAGGCATTCCCTATTTGAAACAAACTGGCCTAGCATGAAGATCGACGATGCAGGGTTTCAGAGAGGTGAGCAAGACAATCGAAAGGTTTTTGACCGTTTGATTTTGTCGGTCACCATTTTCTCTATTGTCATTAGGAAAGCATTTTTTAGTCTCATAGGCATCTGAGTTTTATTTTGTTCATGCTTTTTCTTTCATTTTTAATTGCAATTGGGCATGGTAAAAACTTGGGGTGTTTAGCACTACCACTCACATATCCTTTACTCACCTAATGGTGAAGCTTCCTTAATATATTTGTCTTGCACATCGTCCTCTGTTCAAATTATTTCATGCAATCCTTTTATTTATTTTTATACTTTGCTTGGTGTTTACACCAATATAAATTTTATTTGAAAAGATTTGAAACTGTTAGAAACCCTAAAATTTAATTGCAATAGAAAGATCAACGATAAAACTATAGAAAACAAATAAACATAAATGTTACTGAAGATTTGAAATGTGGTTGCTCATTATTTTTCCAGCATAACTCGGTCAATTGTCCTCATGATCATTTTGATTGGGAAATGTAGGGTTTTTATAAACATTGGTGAAAACAATTCATCTATAGTTGAACGGTAAAGTTGGTTGAACGGTGAAGTTGTTTTATTTATTTTGATTTCTTTTAATTTTAGGATTAGGTGTGGTGTGGTAAATAATAAATTAAACTTGTTAGGTTTTAATTTATTATTTACGAGAAGGTAAAAGGAGGATTTAATTAATTAGCATTAATTAAATCACATGTGGGGTGATAATGGATTAAATGGAATATTTAGGGATTATTAGGGATAATTAGAGATAATGAAGGATTTGGTCAATTTTGGATATCTACATTTTTCCCCTCTTTGAGACAATGTTACGAGGCAATACTATTTCAAAGAAGATTAAAACATAGGTTTTGGATTCATATTTTGAGTAGAATGGGTTGGATTGGATTGAATGGTGCTCATAAAATGAAGGATTGGTAGATGATGCCTCCTCAAGAGGATATGCAAGGACAAAGGAGATGGATATGCTCTTGAAAAGGAAAGTAAGGGAAGGAGATAGAGTTATGTTGATTGAGTTTGAGAAACCTGATGTTTGATATAGCACTAGACATTATGCACCAAGGTATAAGGACTAGGGTGACGATGTGTCAAATACAGAAAAGACAGAAAGTCACTAGCAAACATATGCCGAAGCCACCATAATATGAAAGACCATGATGACAAAGTGGTAGGTATGTTGCAAGGATAGATACATATGCAAGAGAATGATATAACACACATAAGCAAAGATTGCACAAATAATTAAAAAACAAACAAGGTGATTGCCCCTGTCAAGCTAAAAATTGATGATCGATTGGATTGATTGATGATGATAATGATTGATGATTGATAGTGTCTAGTTTCATGAAATAAAACATGTTGTATAAGATGCTGGGTCTGGTTTCGATGATGCAACATCCTGTATAAGACAATTGTTATGATTTATTGATAGCTCTGTTGATGTGGGAATGATTTATCCCAAGAACAACGCGAGGATTGTGATGTTGATATGGCAACGATATATCCCGATAACAACACTAGGATTGGGAACGATAAAGCCCATTGATGATGATGATGATGATGATTGATCAATCAAGATTACAACAAGGCTAGGAACAAGACCATGGATGTGATTGGATAATTTGACTTGATTGATTGACTTGATTGGTATAGACTAAGGATACTTGCATTTGGATGATTGTTGCTTGGAATGATTTGATTGGTTGAGTTGATGGATTGATTTGAATTGATGATTTGATTGATTTTATGGAATTGATTGATTTGGATTTTTATTGCTTGGGTTTTGTTGGATATTTAACTTTTTTTAATTTTCAAATGTTTTGATTTTTTTGATTTTTGGTCTATTATGGATGAGGGTTGCTTATGATGGATTGATTGCATTAGGATTAAGATTGGGATTATTGCGTTGGAATGCGTGGGATGAGGCTATGCTTGAATTGATTTGGATTGACAATGCATTGTATTGCTTTCAATAGGATTGCAATGGATTACAATAGATTAGGATTGGATTGCATCTGGATAGGATTGTGGTCTCCAAATGATAACTAGTGATAAGGGAGCACCAAGTCTAGAAACAAGGATGGGAAAGTTGGGTGATTTAGGCTAATGAACGTATTGGATTGGATGGCTGATGGAAGACATAATGGATGAAAGGGAGATTAATGATAGATGGATGGGTGAAGGGAACAGTGATAAGAAATAGATAGGAAGTGTGTAGGAAGGATGGGTGGATAAAGAAGGATGGGTGATAGGATAAATGTAGGATTTGGATGGATGAAAGGATGGATACTAGGATAAAGGTAGGAGGATGGATGGATATAAGGATTGGTGAGATAAGGATAATGGATGGGAGATATATGATAGATGGATGGAGGGAGCTCAGGATGTGATCTCTAAGGACTATGTCGCATAGGAATAACATGCCCCTATTCTAGATATTATGCCTTAGGATTTGGTGATTTGATGCTTATATTAGGATGTATCATTTCTATTGCATTTGATATATTAGATGTAGCATCAAAAGATTAGAGATAAAATCATGAACTTATATAAATGTTACAGAAGATGTTTGAAATGTGGTTGCTCAAGTTACTCGCATAACTCCAAGATAATTTTTTCAGAGAGCAAATTGGAAAATAGGGGTCGGTTTTTATAAAAATTGGTGAAAACAGTTCGTGGGTAGTTGAACCGTAAAGTTGGTTGAACGTTTGGTCAATTTTTAGATGTCTACATTTTTCCCCTCTTTGAGACAATGTTGTGAAGCAATGCCATTTCAAAGAAGATTAAAACATAGGTTGGAAAGATAACAGATTGGGTAAAATGGATTGGATTGAACTAGATGGGGCTCATAAAAATGAAGGATTGGTAGATGATGCCCCCTCAAGAGGATATGCAGGAACGAAGGAGATGGATATGCTCTTGAAAAAGCAAATGGAGGGGAGGAGATAGAGTTATGCTGATTTTAGTTTGAGCAACCTGATGTTTGATATAGCATCAGACATTATGCACCAAGGTATAAAGATCAGAGTGACGATGTGTCAAATGCGAAAAGGACTGGAAGTTACTAGCAAACATATGCCTAAGACACCATGATATGAAAGACCATGATGACAAAGTGGTAGGTATGTTGTAAGGATAGATACAGATGCAAGACCACAATGATATGACACACTCAAACAAGACAAGAAAAGCATGCACAAATGATTAAAAAAACAAGATGATTGCCCCTGTCAAGCTAGAAACTAATGATTGATTGGATTGATTGATGATGATAATGATTGATGATTGATAGTGTCTAGTTTCAGGAAATAAAACATGCCATATAAGATGTTTGGTCTAGTTTCAACAATGCAACATCATGTATAAGACAATTGATATGATTGATTGATAGCATTGTTGATGTGGTAACAAGTTATCCCAAGAACAACGCGAGGATTATGTTGTTGATATGGGAATGATATATCCTAAGAACAACACTAAGATTGGGAATGATATATCCCATTGATGATGATGATGATGATGATTGATCGATCAATCAGGTTTACAACAAGGCTAGGAACAAGACCATGGATGCAATTGGATAATTTGGCTAGATTGGTTGACAAGATTGGTATGGACTACATATACTTGCATTTGGATCATTACTTCTTGGAATGATTTGATTGATTTGGTTGATTGAGTTGATGTATCGATTTGAATTGTTGAGTTGATTGATTTGATGGAATTGATTAATTTGGATTTTTATTGCTTAGATTTTTGTTGGATATTTAATTTTTTTGTATTTTCAAATGTTTTGTTTTTTTTTTTGTGGATTTTTGGTTTATTTTGGATGTTTAGCATTGGATTGTGTGGATTGCCTTTGGATAGATACCAATGACAAGGGAAAACCAAGCCAAAATGCAAGGATGATGATAGGATGCATATGAGCAATAATGGATGGGATAGATAAAAGGATTGGATGGATGGATAAGAGGATGGGCGATAGGATAAAGGCAGGAATATGGATGAATACAAAGAGTGGAGATAGAAGGATAATGGATGGGAGATATATAATATATGGATGGAGGGAGTCTACGATGTGATATCAAAGGACTACATCACATAGGAATAACATGCCCTCACTCTAGATATAATGCCTTAGGATTTGAGGATGATGGGGATAATACTTGGAAGGGATGAATGGACTTAGTAGTAGATGGATGTATGGAGGATATTCTTAGAAATGGATAGATGGAATTTGGAGTATGACAAGAGGTGTCAAAAGCATTTTTCAACATTTTTCCCCTAAACTCATCAAGATCAAAAAAGGAGGAAGGGAAGATGGATGGTGTAATGAGGAAGGTATGACAAAAAATGATAGGATAGGATATGAGATGGGATAGATGAGATGTGATAGAGAGGATGGGATAGATGAGACAACATGCGCCCAGGTGTAAATCACATAGATAATCACCTACATATGACGACTATTTGCTAGGTTTTCATCATGGTAATTAGCCAAGGTGCCATAAAAATGGTTTTCACAATTAGATGAAGGATTTATCTTTACTATTTGTTTTTGGTAGGGGATAGTTGGATGGAATAGGTAAGGACTCAAGATTTCATCCCCATAGCAAGGTGGTAATGTCCCATGATGGATAGAAGTCACTCACATAGATTATGTCAAATGTCATTATGCTCATAGATGTTGGTAGGGAATTGTATGAGAGAGAGAGAGATGGATTAAGTGGATAGTGGATTTTGATGTGGATAATGAAAATTTCATGCAAGGATGGATAGGGGATAGTGGATTATGATGGGGACTAGGATGGAAAGATAGTGGATTATGTATGGCTCATGGATAATGGATTATGATGTGGACTAGGATGGAAGGATAGTGGATTACGATGGAGATAAAGAGATAGATAGAAGGACTTATCTAAAAGCATGGACCATAGGGATATGATGGAAGAGATAAGTGGGATAGTAGATAGAAGATGGGGAGATGGAGGTATGTGGGAATGTTGTGGAGTGGAAGAGAACTAGGACCAATGTGCTACATGCACCAAATTGGATTTTGAAGCTTTTTATTGGAAGGGGAATTTGGGAGTAATGGAGATGTTCTCTTAAGGGTTTGCCTATATAGGTCTTTAGGGACCCAAATGGACTTATGAATTTTAGGATTTTGTGATGGGGAGCGGGATGTTTGGGATTTTAGGAGTGTGGATGCTCCATTTAAATTAGGTGCTTTTTGCTTGGGGACCCAAACCATTTTGGTTTTGAAATTATCTTTTTGAGATGTGGACTTTGGTAGCTTCTTTGAGTTTTGATTCTGATCTAATTATTTGCATTGGTGCCTTGTGGCATGAGGATTATTAGGATGTTTTACTTTATGGGTGGAGGCATCCAAATTTTTATTATTGAATCCCATGGGGGTGTTTGTGATAGCTTCATGTTTAGTCGATGTGTGCATTTGTTGATTATGATTAGGAATTGTAGGGGATTTATAGGAATAGGATGTATGGATGGAGGGATTAATGGATTTGTGGTTAAAGTGATAAGGGGATTTGAGGATGGAAATATTAGGAGTTGGAAGGAGTGGAGGTAAAGTGGATGGAGGGATGTTAGGAGTTGGAAGAAGTGGAGGTAAAGTGGATGGAGGGAGATGGATGGTCACATGATTTTTCGGTTTGTAGGATGATTGAGGAGGGATGACAACATATGTTTTATGGGTATAATGAGCTGTACCTAACCTGGGCTTGGATGAAGTAGATTTAGGAGGCAGGGATGTGGTACCAACATCTTTAGATTGACTTCCTCAAGATATATAACCAATACCATATGGTTTTGGAGAAAATTTGACATGGATGGGTTCCAAGTTACCTTACTCATGAAGGCCTCAGCATTTACCTTGATAATTCATTTTTTGGAGTATGTGATGGAAAATGGGACTATGTGTGTTTTGGACACTAGACTTGAGCTCATTATTGGATGGAGAAGTGGTAGACAATGGTCGTTGCTCTCCTAGGGAAGAACATTCATTTAGGAAGGTAGTAAGACTATGTGTATAGGTTGATGGATTTAAAATGGGATCAATATGAGATGGTGAAGGAGTAATAGGATCTTGATTATCATTATGACTAGTAAGATCCAATGTATTTTTTTGATCATCTATGTGCTTGTGGGGATAAAGGATCTCATCAAGGGAAGTGGATGTTGTGGGATGATGGATAGGAGTGGTGGAGGTTTCTTGAGCATGGATATTATTGGGACCATGAGTGGAAGGAGTGACAAGCTCTTGATCATAGACAATATCTTGATCATAGAAAAGATATAGGTTATGAATAGGTTGAATGAAAGAGCTTTGATCTTGATTTGGTAAGATGGGTTGATCATGCTTTGGAGTTAACTCTTGACATAAATATTGAGTTTGGATAGGAATGGAGGTTTCTTGGATAGGTTCAATGTATGGTGGGGAATGAATTGGGTTTATGGTAGGTGGATCTTCAAGAACATTTGAAGGTTCTTGGATAGGTTTTGGACTACAAGATGGGATTGGAGAAATAGGCATGACATTTGAAGGTTCTTGGATAGTTTCAAGGATAGGGATTTGATGGCATGAGGGTGGTGGTTGATTCCTTTCTAGTATCCAAAGGATCACATCCTTCATTAGTGTATGGGTGAATGCACAATATAATGGATGGATAATGAGGGTGGAAGGTGTAGGATTGGGATCCAATGGAGGAATAATGAGATTGGGATTTGGATTAAGTGTAGGGATGATATGATTGGACTTAGGTGGAAGATTTGATAGTTTAGATTTTAAGTGCATTGTGGATTGGCTTAATGGATTAGGATTTTGAAGGTTGGAAGGATTATATGATGGAGATCCCATATGGATGGATGGATGAGGGGGGCTAGTAGATGGATTGGTGTATGATTCCAAACTTGAGGTGGTATTTCCCTTGTCAAGAGTATCATTAAGATGGATTAAGGATTCTTGATCTTGGTATGAGGAGTGACTAGTACTAGCATGCTCATGTTGTGGAGGATTTAGAGATGGATATTGAGGAATATTCATGAGATTGATTGAGAATGAGGGACTAGGTTGACATGATGATGGGGGTGACTTGGATGAAGAGGCTAAGTTGGATGGATCAATATATGAGACAGATGGTTGGGCCTTGTCATTGATTGAACAATATTCAAAAGGATTTGGGTCGACATAAATGGTAACCTCTTGATCATTAAATCAAAATTTGATGCATCTATTATAGGTGGAAGGAACAACCCTCATGGTATGAATCCATGGGCGTCCTAGGATGATATTATATGGAAGATTAAGGTCTAGGACTTGATAAGGGATTTCCACTAGGGTTGGACCTAATTTAACGGGCAATCGAATAGTACCTTGAGATCTCATTTTAGCTTCATCATAGGTTTTAATAGTGATGGAAAGGTATTTTCCAATATCCACGGTGGATTATCCCAATTGTTTAACACAACTTAGAGTGCACAAGTTTATCCCTGAGCCACAATCTATTAGGACCCTTTTAACTAAACACCTTTTGATTATAACTTCTATGTGAAGGTGTTCATTATGGGATGAAGGTTGGGGTGGTAGTGATATGGGTGGAAGCGAATATGGAGGGATATATGGTTCATGAGTATCAAAATATGCATCATGATCTACAAAGTTCTCATCATCATTAGGAGTAAATTTTGGCCCACCTCAGAGTATGATTTTGGGTTTTGGAAATGACCTAGATTTGTTGATGATCATTGGCTTTGATACCTTTGTAGAAATCTTATAGCTTGGTTGCAAATAAAAAGGACCATGATCCTTCACTTTGTCATCATTGTGTGTCTCAAGGTATTTTTAGATCCACTAGACCCTACTTTATCATTTGCTATGAGTAAAGATGCATCAAAATCATCAGGTATTTTTATCCCTTCATCAGCAATGGCTTTAAAATAATGTATTGGATTTAGTTTGACCACTTCTTTGATGAGTTTGAGAAACTTTTCATCATTGAGTGCTTGCTTTATATGTTTTTGGGATATTTCTTCATCACTTGTATTGTTTTGATCATCCTCATCTCCAACACTAATGTGTTCCTCCTCATCAAGCTTCTCATGATGTCTTTCTCCTTCTTGTTCCATTTCTCTTCTTGTGTGTGATCTTGTCTTAGGGGGCATGTGTGATAATTCCAATCTTTGGCCTAGGACTAGTGATATAATAATATATAAGAATTCAAGGTTGTAATTTAATTCAAACATTAGGATATAAAGACAACCTCAATGAGTATGATGTGACTAAACTTCAAGTGGGTTGATGACAACTTTGAAATAAATCAAGGTAACTCTAAGTCTGACAATGATTTTGCAAGCAATGATTACTTGTGCTATGATGGATAGACACAAGGACAATGATCAAGAGAGGGTATGCTAAAGTAGACGATGATAAACTCCAAGCAAGTTACCCTATCCTAAGATATTGATATGTTTCCCAACTCAAGTACGATGGACCTCAAGTGGTAGAAGTAATATGATAGCCAATGCTTGATTAAAGACCAAAAAGAGCAACCTAGATGCAAACTAAGGATTTTGTTTGAATAATGATGACTATGCAAATGTATATGACTGATTGGGATGTTCTGGATATGCAATGACTGAAGATTGAAACCCTAGAGGATCAGAATTGAAAAATGATGCCCCAAAAGAAGGATAAGATCGTGTTTTCACTTCTCTGTTTAGGAACAAGGATCAAAAGTGCATGATTGGTGAAAAGTGACAGTTTTTTTTCTTATTTTTCAATTGTTTGATCAAGTTTTGTTTGTTGTATGAAAGATGGCGATAAGAATGCACTTCAAGAAAAAAACACGATGTCCAGATGTCTGAGAGGAAGTAGTATAAGCATAATGTGTATGTTCAATAGCCCCTTAAGGTCAAATTTCCATAGGTCTAGACACAACTGAATACACTTGAAAACAATGCTTAATCTACCTAAGTTCAATGGCCAATGGCAACTTGTTCAAGCCCACAACTTGGAATCTCCTTCGAAACCAATGTAGGAACACCTATGTGGTGTATACACTTTTGTCTTTGTAAGAGAGGACAGGTAGGGGCCTCCAGGACTGGAAGGATAACCCAATCACCCTCTCCTCAAAAAGCCAACAAGTAGCTTATTCTAAGCCAAGGATTTCTGTCTCATCTTAGGGGAGCCATATGGTGAGTATCTTCAGAGAACGTATTCTCTTGCATTGAACAAGACACCAACAACTCAATCAATAGGGTCGGCTTCTAACTTAAGATGTCTAGTAAGAATTCAGTGACTTGATGCTCATTCATGCGGCAGTGACTCACTTAAGAGCCTATCCCAACCACTTACATCAATCTTTTAAAAGAAAAGAATGATGTTAACGTATCTCACACACAAGTGTATGGATACTGGGGAACTGCAGGATAAGTATATGTCACCAAGAAGTCTACGGCTTTCACCTCAACCATTTATATAGCAAACTAAATTGAAAATACTACTTAGAGTCATCCCTTGGGGTGAGTACCTCTTTTCCCACCAAGGCAGGCTGAGCAAGGGGAGAGGATACTTTTGTTCTACTATAGGTTCTACTGACACAAAGTGTGCAAATGCACCAAACACATCAAACACTTAGATTCTTTTTAAAGCACCAATTGAAATGTTCCTATGTTAACATGTAAACACAAAAAAGAGGTCCTACAACAAAATTGGATTAGTAGTTTGCCAAATTATGTTTCTTTGATAGGCATAAAGCTACACGAAAAATGTTAAGACAATACAAATGATCCTACAAAAACCCAGACAAAATGTTAAATGCATAGGAAGAAAGCCAAATGTTTGATGTTTACAAAATGAAAGTCTGAATTTCAAATGATTATACCTGAAAATTTTTGATGAATTTGACAAAATGGATTGTGTCACTCTATAGTCCTTCGAATCACCTTTTTAATGCCTGTAAAATTGTGAAAATTTGATGAAAAACAAGAAAGTTGTGATTGTTAGAGTGAAACAGCCTCCAAGGGTTAACAATAGACACTCTGGGAGTTAACTTGTCACGTTATTGGTAATTTGGGTAAATTTTGTCACATGAAAATGTTATCTCAAGTGGTTAAAATATTTATGTGTTACATGTAATAGTTTGGAACCTCCTGAGTGGTTAAGTTTTAGTGCTATGGTTAGGTATCGGTGCTAAGGTTTATATCACAACATTAATGTTTTAATGTGGTTGTATACTAACATTAAGTAACATTAATGTCTATCACAAGGCTCACCAACATCTGCGCACAAAGTAATTAATATTGAGAGTATGGACACCTCACAAAAATTTCAACAAGTTGCGGGGGTATTGCAAAAGTTTTTGGCTTTATGACAAGTGCATCTTTAAATAATCTGCATTATCTCAAGCTTGAATTCAAAAACTGCTAAAGACAATAACTACCAAAAACCTTCATTAGTTTGCATGCTAGGGTAGATTGAAATGACAACCAAAACATCTAAATGATTTCTGTTATAAATTCTTATATGTAGCGAAGAAAATACGGGGACGACTATGTGTCACAGGCTTGTCTGATGTTTGCGACGAAGAAACAAAGGTAGCAAACTTTCAACAACAATAAGTATATAGCATTCAAAACACGCTTGACAGAAACATGGTATACTTGTTGCTAAGTAAAACAAAAGGTTCAAAGGAATATGTCGATAGGACCAAACAATGAGTTTATGAAGCAGTTGCACCCTTAAGGAGTTCAAGAAATACACCAATGGGGACAACCGTCGAGTTTAGAAATTTTTTGGCATGAATTTTTGATTGCCTCCACAGAAAGTTTAAGGAATACACTGATAGGAAGAAACAATGAGTTTAGAAAAAAATTTCGCGTGAAGGTTTTTGTACGGTGTGAGATAGCTTTCTGAGTGCTATAATGATAATACATAGCAAAGTGGACATAGTACTTGCACCTATAAGGGATTTGAGGATCATAAAATAGGAACAATCAACGATCTTAGTAAGATTTATGGCCGAATATCCATAAAAGATTCAAAGATTATGCCATAAGAGGTCTAAGAAATATGCCAAGGAACAGATGACTGTTGGAAGAATTTAATCTTCTGTCAGTGCATTAACTTCTGCCTGCCCCCGCATCAGACCTTGGGGACCTCCAAAATCAGCCCCAGCAACTGTTGGCCTACCAACATTAATTTGGTAGGTGAGTTTGAATTTCAAATGTGGTTGAGCGCCAGTTTTTGGTAAGAGACAAATAGGAGGGAAAAGAACAGTTGACCGTGCATAATGCAAGTGAGTTAACCTGTAGTAGCAGAAGGGAATGTTCTAACAGAGAACAATAGAGATAGTAGAATCTGCAGAAGGAATGTTTGTGGAGAACAACAGAGGATATAGAAGAATAGTGTAGCAGCACTGTGATTGTACAATAGCTCCAGAGATTGGGCATTTTAGGAAGACAGAGCAGCAGCTCTGAATCAAGTCTGTAACAAAGTTTGAATGTATTTTTAGAAAAGGAATATATATAATATATTGATGTCATTTGTGTTTTGTCTCTCTTCTTTCTATTTGTGTTTTTGTGTATTTATTTTATGTTGTCCATGCATTGCTGTAGCATTGTTTTTGTAGACCAGCAGTCTGTCCCTCCTTTGCTCCACTGCCAACAAGTGGTATCAGAGCCCTATTTTTCTAGTCAGTTAGATTTTTGTGTGGGTGTTTTATATAAGCCCTAGTTTGTCTAGGCATTATCAGCCTTCTCAGATTTGAGAAGCATGGCAGGTGGGCACAACAAAGGATGGCAGTAACCACCTACATTTAATGGGTAGAACTATGACATTTGGGCTAAGAAGATGAAGACTATTCTGGTTGCTAATGACCTATGGGAGTTGGTCACCAATGGTTTCATAGACACCACAGACCTAACAGCCTATGTAGCCCTTTCTAATGCTCAAAGAAACCAGTTGAAGGAAACAAGAATGAAGGATGCAAAAGCCCTTAGTCTAATTAAGGTAGCCTTGACAGAGGCTATTTTCCCCCGCATTGCAGCAGCAAACTACTCAAAACAGGCATGGGAAATATTACAGAACAGCTATAAGGGAACTGACAAGGTGAGATCAGTCAAACTCCAGTTGTTTAGAAGAGATTTTGAGACCCTACAGATGAAGGAGAGTGAGTCTATTTCAGACTTTCACACTAGAGTTTCTACCATGCTAAATCAGCAGAGGGTAAATGGAGAAACCATGGATGAACAAAGGATTGTTGAAAAAATCCTAAGGAGTCTACCTTCTAGATTTGACCGTATTGTCATAACCATTGAAGAGACAAAGGATCTGTCCAAGATGACAGTGGATGAGTTGATGGGTTCTCTACAAAGCCATGAGCAGTGGTTGAATAGATCTGCTCCTTCCCTTGAGCAAGCCTTCAAGGCTCAAACCAATGCAAGAAGTAGGGGAAGAGGAAGAAATAGCAGAGGTAGAGGTCAAAGAGGTAGAGGAAGAAGCAACTCCAGAAGAGGAGTTTCAAACAACCAAGAAGAGGCAAGCAGCTCACAGCCAAGCTATCAAGAAAAGAAGAAGAACAACAGTTCTAATCAGAGGTATGACAAAAGTAATGTTCAATGCTATTATTGTCATAAGTTTGGTCATTATGCTAGTGAGTGTAGAAAGAAACAACGCGATCATGGAGGCCAAAATGCTAATGTAGCAAATGAGAACAAGGCTGAAAATGAAAAACTGTCAAATGTTTTTATTGTTTACAACCTTGCTGAGAGGAGTAATGATGAAGTATGGCATCTAGACAATGGTTTTAGCAACCACATGAGTGGAAATAAAAACTTCTTTGCCTCCATAGATAGCAGCATCAAGACTAAAATAAAAATGGGAAATAATGAGCATGTTCCCGTCATGGGAAAAGGTACAGTCAACATTCAGTCCAAGAATGGTGAAAGGAGGAAGATCCAGGATGTTTATTATGCCCCAGGCATAAAACATAACCTATTGAGCATTGGACAGATGGTCCAAAATAGTTATAGAATCCTGATGGAAAATGGAGAGTGCATAATACTTGATAAATGAGGCAGTAAGAAAGTGATTGCAACAGTGCAGATGATAAGAAATAGAATGTTTCCTCTTAGGATACACATAGAGTCTCTAGCGCCATCTCTGACGCTATCTTCGACACTATCTTTGGCGCAGTTTCCAACACTATCTCCAGCACTCATAATAGTGGGACAACAATTTGCCTTTAGGACAGTCATCAAAGACCCATCCAAATTGTGGCATTTGAGGTATGGGCACTTAAGTTTTTCTGGTTTGAGTTTATTCTCCAAGAAAGGCATGGTTAGAGGGCTACCTAACATTGTAGAGCCCGATGGAAAATGTGAAGGTTGCATTTTAGGAAAGCAGCATAGACAACCCTTTCAATTAGGGTATTCTAGAAGGGAAAGAGCACCATTGGAGTTGGTGCATTTAGATCTACGTGGCCCTATTAAGACTCCCACACTAGGTGGGAATGTATATTTTGTGACCTTAATTGATGATTACAATAGAAAAATATGGATTTATTTTTTGAAGAACAAATCAAAAGCCTTCGAGAAATTTAAGGAGTTTAAGGCATCAGCTGAAAAGCAAAGTAGCCGCTATATCAAAGCCCTAAGAATAGATAGAGGAGGAGAGCATATCTCTAAAGAATTTTTGAATTTCTGTAGGAATGAAGGCATACAAAAATAGTTTACAACTAGGTATACTCCACAACAAAATGGAGTAGCTGAAAGGAAAAATAGAATCATCACAGAAATGGCAGCAAGCATGCTGAAGGCAAAGGGACTGTCAAATGATTATTGGGGTGAGGCTGTAACAACAACGGTTTACCTATTGAACAGGTGTCCTACAAAGGCCGTTCATGATAGGATTCCATAAGAGGCGTGGACAAACAATAAATGGAGTGTTGAACAACTAAGAATCTTTGGGTGTGTGGCATATGCATTCGTGCCTAAAGAGAAGAGGTAGAAATTTGATGATAGAGGTGAAAAATGTATCTTCACAGGCTATAGTGAAGAGTCAAAAGCCTATAGACTGTATAATCCCATCACCAAAAAGGTTGTGATCAGCAGGGATGTTGAGTTCATTGAAAATGAAGCATGGGATGGAACAGTGGATAGCACCACGAGTATTTCAGTCACAATACCCCTTGAAAATGTAGAAGCTCCGGAGGATAGCAACTCTGGAGGAACTACAGAGAGCAACAGCTCGAGAAGAAACTACCATAGAGCATTGGAGAATAGTAGTTCCAGAGGTGTTCAGAAGAGCAGCTCCGGAGGTGGACAGCAGCACAGCAGCTCCGGAGATTAGCAGCTCTGGAGGTCTGCAACTCCAGAGATCAACAGCTCCAGAGTTCAGCAGAGTAGCAACTTTGGAGGTTAGCAGTACAGTAGCTTCAGAGGTCAAAACAAAAATAGCTCTAGAGGTAACTCAGACCCCACACTCGTATCATTGATGCCACAGAGGACAAGGAGTGTGAAGGAGATTTATGACAGCACAAAGTATGCTGATGATGATGAAAATTTGAATTTTGCATTATTTTCTTACAGTGATCCAATCCACTTTGAGGAAGCTGTGAAAGAAGAGAAATGGTGTAAGGCCATGGATGAAGAGTTGGATGCCATAGAGAGGAATGACACATGGCAACTAACTGACTTACCTAAGGGTAAACAAGTGATTGGAGTTAAATGGGTCTATAAGACCAAGTCTAGTGCTGAAGGAAAGATTGAAAGACATAAGGCAAGGCTAGTTGTCAAAGGGTACAAACAACAGCCTGGAAGAGATAATGATGAGACATATGCACCAGTTGCAAGGCTAGAAATAGTTCGAGCAGTCATTGCAATAGCAGCCCAACACAAGTGGAAGGTGTTTCAAATGGATGTAAAGTCATCCTTCTTGAATGGAGTGTTGAAAGAGGAAGTGTATGTGGAGCAGCCACCTAGCTATGCAGTCCCAGGGCAAGAGGACAAAGTATATAGGCTCCAAAAAGCCCTCTATGGGTTGAAACAAGCACCTAGGGCATGGTACAATAGAATAGACTCATATTTAGTGAGTAATGGCTTTAGCAAAAGTAGCAGTGAGCCCACTCTTTACATCAAAGTAGCTGAAGGTAATATTTTGATTGCTGTTTTGTATGTAGATGATCTGATTTTTACTAGCAATAGTAATCTTTTCATTGCTGATTTCAAAGAGGCAATGAAGAATGAGTTTGAGATGATAGACTTAGGTCTGGTAAAGTATTTTCTTGGCATTAAGGTCAAACAAACAGAGCATGGCATATTTATTTCGCAAACTAACTATGTCAAATAGATTGTGAAGAGATTTAAAATAGAGAATAGTAAACCTGCCCCTACATCAACAGCTACAGGTCTGAAATTGAGTAAAGAGGACAACAGCAAGGAAGTAAACCCAACCCTCTACAAGAGCATGGTTGGAAGCCTCATGTACTTAACAACCACTAGGCCTGATTTGATGTATGTTGTAAGCTTGATTTCTAGGTTCATGGAGAAACCTAAAGACACACATTGGCAAGCAGGAAAGAGGATCCTGAGGTATGTGAATGGCACAACAGGTTATGGCATCTTGTATGATGTTTCTAATGAGTTTAAGTTGGCTGGTTTCACGGATAGTGATTGGGCAGGAAATGTAGATGACTGAAAGAGCACATCTAGCTATGTATTTCACATGGATTTAGGCATGATATCATGGGCATCCAAGAAGCAACCCATTGTCTCTCTCTACAATAGAAGCTGAGTATATTGCAGCAAATGTAGTAGCTTGTCAGGCTATTTGGTTGAGAAGGATCCTTGCAGACTTGAATGAGCAGCAAGAAGATGGTACAACCATTCATTGTGATAATGTTTCATCAATAGCCCTGACAAAGAATCCAGTCTTCCACGGATGAAGCAAGCACATTGAGATCCATTATCATTTCATAAGGGAGTTGGTAGAACGAGGAGAGATTGTGTTACAATATTGCAGATCTGAGCAGCATCTCGCTGACATTTTTACAAAGGCATTGCCTAAAGATTCTTTTGAATGCCTAAGAGATAGGCTTGGTATTGTTGATAGCTCCAGAGGTGTGCAGCTCCGGAAAGAAGATAGCTCTGGAGGTTCAGATCCAGAAAGACAACAACAGAACTCCAGAGGTCCAACCCTAGAAGGTATGTGTAGCTCCAGAGATGCAGAAATAGAACTCTGGAGATGTAGGAAGTCAACTCTGGAGATGCAGACAGAGTGCTCCAGAGATGCAAAGAACAGCTCCGGAGATGATGCAGAGTGGTAGAAATAGCTCTAGAGATATGCTCCAGAAAGGCAAATGGATAGGTATAACTCCAGAGATCAGTTCCGGAAAGAAAATTATAGAATGACATCTGGCTTTAGATTAAGGGGGAGTGTTGGAAGAATTTAATCTTCCGTCAGTGCATTAACTTCTGCCTGCCCCCGCGTCAGACCTTGGGGACCTCCAAAATTAGCCCCAGCAACCATTGGCCTGCCAGCATTAATTCGGTAGGTGAGTTTGAATTTCCAATGTGGTTGAGTGCCAGTTTTTGGCAAGAGACAAATAGGAGGGAAAAGAATAGTTGACCGTGCAAAATGCAAGTGAGTTAACCTGCAGCAGTAGAAGGGGATGTTCTAATAGAGAACAATAGAGATAATAGAATATGTAGAAGGAATGTTTGTGGAGAACAATAGAGGATATAGAAGAATAGTGTAGCAGCACTGTGATTGTACAACAACTCTAGAAATTGGGCATTTCAGGAAGACAGAGCAGCAACTTTGAATCAAGTCTATAACAAAGTTTGAATGTATTTTTAGAAAAGGAATATATATATAATATATTGTTGTCATTTGTGTTTTGTCTCTCTTCTTTCTATTTGTGTTTCTGTGTATTTATTTTATGCTGTCCATACATTGCTGTAGCATTATTTTTGTAGACCAGCAGTCTGTCCCTCCTCTGCTCCCCTGCCAACACTGACGAGTTTAGAGATTTTACAGCATGAGACAATTACACAAACATAAAAGTCCATTAGTTCCAATAACAAACAACGAGTTTAAAATATTTACTAGCATGACTTGTTTTTACAGCTTGAGATATTTTTCTTCCAAAGCCATTTTGGCACCGAAGGTCACCTTAAAGCCTGTTGGCAGCAAACAAAATCTGATGAGATCAAAACATTTAAAGTGTAGTTTGAAGCATTTAAAACTATCGGTAAACTATACACCTCCTAACGAGCACAAGCTTAGAAAAATTTCCAACGTGAGAACAACCGACCAGTTTAAAAGATTTTCGGCGTGAATTCTTTTTGCAATGGAAGACAAATTTTTAGAGAATGAATACGCCGATAGGATCAATGGATGAGTTTAGAAAATTTACCAGCATGTATTAATTTTACTGCGTGAAACAATGGTGCAGGAGCACCCGCACATGATCAGGATATAGGTCCGCATGATGACATACATGATCAGGATATAGGATAATGATCAGCATGATGACAGGATAGTCTATTTTTAGAATGTTTGACTTTATCATGTAATAAGGTCCATTGGACCGATGCTATGTATTAGATCAGCATAGGAGTATGTGTAGGCAGTTAGAGATCGGGATAAGATAGTCTGAGTTGTCCTCTCTCCCAGCCGTTTGGAAGCTCCCAGCCGCTGGGAAGTGAAGTTAGTAGTACTCGAAGGATTTGTTATATATACCTTCGACCTGTTAGGGTTTAGACACAGTTCATAAAGATAGTTCATATTGAGTTTGATAGGTGTTATGTTCAGGAGAGTAGTACTGGTGATATGCTGTACTGGTGATCAGTCCAGATATTGTGAAGTAGAATTGTAAAAGCAGGACATTTGAATCTCAATTGAATAAGATCTCATCTTTTGCAGTCTTTGAGTTGATCAGTTGTATCTGTGTTGATTTCCTTTTCTGTTTGCAAGTTAATGGGCACTTTCAACCCTTCCACCGGTTGATCCTGCAAATCGGTGGAATGGTCCTGTATCATAGTTTAGTTTGCATTTGTGTTTTCTGTTTATGCATTGCATTGTTCAGGAGATCAGTTAGGAGCATGCTGTGAATCAGCCTAGCATCCTCATGTGCTAGGTCTAGAAGATAAGTTGTTAGATTTTGGTCTGAAGGTGATCCGGCCCGGTCGTCACATGATCTTTGTGAAATAGAGTGATTCGGAGTGCTTACATGCAGTGGAAGGATACACAGGAGTCTGCATGTGCGTTTCCAGTCGGAACGAGCCGCATCATCATCTGCGGATCCATCGCCATCAGGATCGGGTCATGAAGTTGTTGAAGTTTGCATGTTGCAAGTGCATCATGATGTTTTGAGTTGGATATATACTCAGTGTATATATCGCAGTCAGGATCATCTCTCGGGGAAGTTCATCATCCGCAATCGCTAACGGATGCGGGTATGAAAGTTAAGTTTTTTTGGCTAAGTGTTGAAGAGTTCATCAGGATGATGTGTGACGTCATCGTCATCAGGATATGATGTCATCGTCATCTAGGAAATATGATGATGATGCTGAGCGATAGACATTTTTATCACGTTGGTTGTATTGTTGGCAGCTCCTTCCTATTAGTTTAGCCTCCGTTGCGTTCCACTCTGCATCATAGTGGTATCAGAGCAAAGGTTAGGATCTTCTGGAAAAGATAAGCAGGATGTCAGACGAAGAAGGAACATCTGAGGTTCCAGCAAGGATGACCAACACTGAGTTGGCAGTTCTGGTGAAGAAACAGATTGCAGAAAGCAAGGCCGTGAAGGCTCAGAATCAGGAGTTGAAAGATGAGTTAGCAAAGTTGAGGAGCAGAGTAGGTTCTGGTAGAGAAGATGATAGGGAAGAAGAAGAGATCCCTAATTGGAGCGAGGAGGTCGTTCCTGCAGACCAAAGACCGCTGTTGAACGCCCTCAAGGCCATGGAGAGGAGAACCATGGATGTGAAGCTGGATTTGCCAGTGTTTACAGGTAAGATGGACCCTGATTCAGTAATGGAATGGATAGACTGTTTGAACAATTTCTTTGTAACAGAGGAGATACCAGAACAGCAGAGAGTGAAGATAGCACAGTCAAAGATGAAAGAAGCTGCCTTGACATGGTGGAACTTTGTTCAGGATGACAGAGTACAGGAAGGAAAACGTAGAGTTGCCACATGGAAGAAGATGATGGAATTGGTAAAGGAGGCTTATATTCCTTTGAATTACAGTATCCAGTTACACAAGAGGAAGCAGAACCTGAAGCAGAAGGAGCTAGATGTCAGCTCATATACAGAAGAGTTCATGAAACTCTGTATGAAGACAAAGGTGAAAGAAAGTGAAGAAGAAAAGGTAGCCAGATACCTTAATGGATTGAGGTTTAATATTCAGGAAGATCTCAGTCTGCATAACCCAGATACAGTGCAGAAAAGCTTTCAGTTGGCATTGAAAGTGGAGGAAAAGCTGAAGAGAAAACAAGATCAAAACAATAGAGGAAGAGGAAGACAACAAAGAGGTGGAAGAAGTCCTTTCAGAGGCAGAGGACATGGACAGGGATATCAAGGAGAGTCCAGTCAAGACAATAGCAAGGGCAACAATGGTCAGAATCAGAGAGAGAATTTCAGTCAGCAAGGAAACTTCAGAGGCAGAAGACCTTACAGAGGAAGATCCCAGGGCAGAGGATCCATCAGATGCTACAACTGTAACAAAGAAGGCCATATAGCCAGCAGATGTCCAGACAAGGCCACAAGCTCAGTAGGAGAAAGGAGGACAAATCTGGTCAATGAACCTGATAATCAAAGTAGGACAAGCTCTAATGATTTTCAGAGTGTGAATGGTCCTGAGAATTATGGATATCCAGAAAGTGGAGAGTCCCTGATGATGAGAAGAACAGTGACTACCATGAAGGTACCTGATAAAGAAGCCCCTCAGAGAAAGTCTCTTTTCAGAACCACTTGCAAAGCAGGAGGTAAGGCTTGTAAAGTTTTGATTGATTCTGGTTCTACTGAGAACTTTGTGTCTGAAGAAATGGTGATAAAGCTGAAGCTTAGGAGATTGCCTCACCCAGCTGCATATAAAGTCTCATGGCTTACTCAAGGTCAGCAGACAACTGTAGAAGAGCAAGCTTGGGTAGAGTTTCAGATTGGTGGATATAAGGATAAGTTGTTGTTTGATATCACCAAGATGGATGCTTGCAACCTTTTGTTTGGTAGACCATGGCAATATGATCTGAAGGCACAGCATGATGGTGTTAAAAACACCTATAAAATCACTAAAGATGGTAAAGAAGTAACGTTATTCCCATTGAAGGAGAAAGAGGAGAAGTCTAAAGGCAAAGAAGTGAAGGTCATGCTGATGGAAGGCAAACAGTTCATGAAAGAAGTAGCAGCAGAAGGTGCAGTTGCATATGCCCTAATCCCATGTCTGAGTGTGAATAAGAAACAACAGCAAGAAGCCAAGAAAGAGAAGAAGCCGAGGTTGATAGACCCAGCTGTCCAAGAGTTATTGGATAAGTACAAAGGTGTCATCTCAGAGGGAATGCCAAGATCCCTACCACCTGTCAGAGATATCAGTCATTGCATAGACTTGATTCTAGGGTCTACACTTCCAAATAAAGCAACTTATAAGCTTACCCCAGAACAGAATGCAGAAGTAGCCAGACAGATTGAAGAATTGATGAATTCAGGTCTGATTGGAAAGAGTTTGAGTCCATGTGCAGTACCAGCTGTACTAGCACCAAAGAAGGAAGGCACTTGGAGGCTTTGCACAGATTCCAGAGCCATCAACAAGATCACAATCAGATATAGGTTTCCAATCCCCAGAATTGAGGATTTACTTGATTGTTTGGGAAGTGCTAAGTACTTTACTAAAATAGATTTGAAGAGTGGATACCATCAGATCAGGATTAGACCAGGTGATGAGTGGAAGACAGCATTCAAAACAAATGAAGGGTTATATGAATGGAAGGTTATGCCTTTTGGTTTGTCTAATGCCCCTAGTACTTTCATGAGGCTGATGAATGAGGTTCTGAAGGAATTCATTGGTAAGTTTGTCATAGTCTATTTAGATGACATTCTGATTTTCAGTAACACCAGAGAAGAACATCTCAGGCATATAGATCTGGTTCTCAAGAGGTTACATGAAGAGAAGCTGATGATAAACTTGGACAAGTGTCTGTTCATGAAACAGGAGATCACATATTTAGGTTTTGTCATTTCACAAGGAAAGCTACAGATGGATAAGGAGAAGGTGAGTGCCATATTGAATTGGCCAACTCCACAGACCATGAATGAAGTCAGAAGTTTCCATGGGTTAGCAACCTTCTACAGAAAGTTCATCAGAGGGTTCAGTCATATTTGTGCACCCATGTTGGATACCATAAAAGGAGGACAGAAGTGCAGGTTTGTTTGGACTCAAGGAGCAGATGATTCCTTTGAGGCATTGAAGAGGAAGGTGGCACAGCAGCCAGTCCTTGCACTTCCAGATTTCAACAAGATCTTTCAGGTAGAGTGTGATGCCAGTCACATGGCCATTGGAGCAGTACTCAGTCAAGAGGGTAGACCAATTGCATTTTTCAGTGAAAAGCTCAATGATGCTAAGAAAAGGTATTCATCATATGATCTGGAAATGTATGCTTTAGTCCAGTCCCTAAAGAAATGGAGGCATTACCTGCTGCCAAAGGAGTTCATAGTTTTCACAGACAACCAGGCTTTGAGTTTCATCAACAGCCAGGAGAAGCTGAACCACAGACATATGAAGTGGGTAGAGACCTTACAGGCTTTCACTTTTACCTTGAAGCATAAGAAAGGGGTCAAAAACAAAGTTGCAGATGCTTTGAGCAGAAGAGTTCTCACAGTCCATCAGATTCAGTTAGAGAGTGTTGGTATTGATTCACTCAAGACCATGTATGAGTCTGATGAAGATTTTGGAGAAATATATCAGGTCTGTACTTCTTTTGGGGAGAAATACCATGCTGAGTTCTCTGAATTCCTGATCCAGGATGGATTGCTGTTCAAGGGTGGACAGTTGTGTATCCCAAGATGTTCCATGAGATTAAATATAATCAAGGAGAAACATTGTGGAGCAATGGCAGGTCATTTTGGTCTAGACAAGACTCTTGATCTGGTCAGGAGGCATTATTTCTGGCCTAAGTTGCAGTCAGATGTCAGGAAATTTGTAGAAACCTGTGTGATATGTCAGAAGGCTAAAGGCAGGTCAACTAATGCAGGGTTATACCAGCCCTTACCCATTCCCTCCAGACCATGGGAAAGCATCAGTATGGATTTTGTTTTGGGTTTACCAAGGACCAGGAGAGGATTTGACAGTGTTTTTGTTGTAGTGGATAGGTTCAGTAAAATGGCACATTTCTTGCCATGCAAAACCACTGCAGATGCCTCATATATTGCAGATTTATTCTTCAGGGAAATTGTCAGAATTCATGGATTGCCTTTGAGCATAGTTTCAGACAGAGATGTGAAGTTTGTGGGTCACTTCTGGAGAACCCTTTGGAGGAAACTGGGAACCAATTTATCTTTTTCCTCTGCATATCATCCTCAAATGGATGGACAAACTGAGGTTGTGAACCGTTCCTTGGGGAATCTACTTAGATGCTTGACAAAACAGCATGGAGAGAAGTGGGACAATATTCTGTCTCAAGCTGAGTTTTCATATAATGATACTGTCAACAGGAGCACCGGAAAATCACCTTTTCAGGTAGTGTATGGAATGCATCCCAGAGGTATTTTGGAGTTGCGAGATCTACCTACAGCAGATCCTGTTAGTGCAGATGGAGAAGCTTTTGCTGAAGCAATCAAAGAAGTTCATGATCAGGTTAAGACCCAACTCCAGCAAACCACCTTAAAGTATAAGGAGTATGTTGACAAGAAGAAGAAGGATGTTCAATTTGCTGTTGGAGATTTGGTTTGGGTTCACTTGAAGAAAGACAGGCTTCCTAAGGGGAAGTATACTAAGCTCATGCAAAAGAAAGTTGGACCATGTCAGATTTTGCAAAAGCATGGACAAAATGCTTATGAGATCTAACTCCCACCTGATCTTGGTTTATCTCCTATCTTCAATGTATGTGATTTAACTCCATACAAGGCTAATCCAGATGCAGATCAGGATATCCTACAGGATACAGTTGCTGAAGACATTCCTCAACATGATCCCCCACAGATACAGCAGATTTTGGACACTAGAGTGGTCAAACAGACCAGGAACAAAAAGTACTTGGAGTACCTCGTCTCTTGGAAGGGACAGCCGAACTCTGAAGCAGTATGGATGACTGCAGAACAGATACAGAAACATGGTGCCGACCTTGATACTCTCATCTCAAGTGGACTTGAGATTTCTTCTTTTGGGGAGTATGGTGCAGGAGCACCCGCACATGATCAGGATATAGGTCCGCATGATGACATACATGATCAGGATATAGGATAATGATCAGCATGATGACAGGATAGTCTATTTTTAGAATGTTTGACTTTATCATGTAATAAGGTCCATTGGACCGATGCTATGTATTAGATCAGCATAGGAGTATGTGTAGGCAGTTAGAGATCGGGATAAGATAGTCTGAGTTGTCCTCTCTCCCAGCCGTTTGGAAGCTCCCAGCCGCTGGGAAGTGAAGTTAGTAGTACTCGAAGGATTTGTTATATATACCTTCGACCTGTTAGGGTTTAGACACAGTTCATAAAGATAGTTCATATTGAGTTTGATAGGTGTTATGTTCAGGAGAGTAGTACTGGTGATATGCTGTACTGGTGATCAGTCCAGATATTGTGAAGTAGAATTGTAAAAGCAGGACATTTGAATCTCAATTGAATAAGATCTCATCTTTTGCAGTCTTTGAGTTGATCAGTTGTATCTGTGTTGATTTCCTTTTCTGTTTGCAAGTTAATGGGCACTTTCAACCCTTCCACCGGTTGATCCTGCAAATCGGTGGAATGGTCCTGTATCATAGTTTAGTTTGCATTTGTGTTTTCTGTTTATGCATTGCATTGTTCAGGAGATCAGTTAGGAGCATGCTGTGAATCAGCCTAGCATCCTCATGTGCTAGGTCTAGAAGATAAGTTGTTAGATTTTGGTCTGAAGGTGATCCGGCCCGGTCGTCACATGATCTTTGTGAAATAGAGTGATTCGGAGTGCTTACATGCAGTGGAAGGATACACAGGAGTCTGCATGTGCGTTTCCAGTCGGAACGAGCCGCATCATCATCTGCGGATCCATCGCCATCAGGATCGGGTCATGAAGTTGTTGAAGTTTGCATGTTGCAAGTGCATCATGATGTTTTGAGTTGGATATATACTCAGTGTATATATCGCAGTCAGGATCATCTCTCGGGGAAGTTCATCATCCGCAATCGCTAACGGATGCGGGTATGAAAGTTAAGTTTTTTTGGCTAAGTGTTGAAGAGTTCATCAGGATGATGTGTGACGTCATCGTCATCAGGATATGACGTCATCGTCATCAAGATATTAAGAAATCCCTCAATGCGAGTTTATCCTGTTGTCGCTAAGTGGTTAAGTATCGGCGAAGGCAGGAAGTTGTATTAGCATCATCAGGAGGTTTCGAGAGAACCGGATAAATTAGATCATGATGCTGTTGCTTGTATCGTCGGGCAGTGGAGCATCGAAGGCAAGTTGTTGAAGTGCAACGTCATCAGGATATTTGGAGCAACCGGATATTTGGATATCCTGCTGACGAAGGTGATATTGAATATCATGATGATGCCGCTTGTGTTTGGCACCCGATGAACAGTGCAACCGGAGGATGTTTGCGCCCGTTGATTATCATGATGGTGATGATAGGCGACAGGCGGAGGAGGTGAATAGTAGTCGGTAGGAGGATAATTGTGAGTGTCCGAAATATGATGATGCAGTTGGTGTATCTAGGAAATATGATGATGATGCTGAGCGATAGACATTTTTATCAGGTTGGTTGTATTGTTGGCAGCTCCTTCCTGTTAGTTTAGCCTCCGTTGCGTTCCACTCTGCATCAAACAATCTCTAAGCACTAAAAAGAAATGGTATGTTTTTCTTAAATGACTAGAATCAATTAGAATTAATGGATGACAAACAGTGAAATTGTAATGTAAAAAACCTAGCGATTTCATCAAATGATAAAAGCTTTACCATTGTGTAATGTTAAATTTACAAACCTCTTCAAACATTTAGGAAATGCCGGTAAATAAAATGCAAACAACCAAATCGTGAGATAATATCCAGTGAATGATGACTAACCCACCTTCTCATGCAGAGCTAACAACTAGTGAAATATACGCTGTGATCAGGAAGATAAACAACAAATGCAATTATTATTTAGCATATAGAGCTTCAACCTAGAAGACAAAGAAATGTATGCAATAAGTAGGTATAAAGTCACAGCTCCAAACCTATCTGAATACCCGCCGCTTTGAGTGCAACAACAATGTGTATTCATATCTGGCAAGCTTTCACACCAAAATACTTACAAACAAATGATTAAAGAGGGCGGTTATAAATTTTATTGAAAATATTTGAAATTAAAACCCTAAAATCTATATTAAATGCAACAGAAAAAGATTAAAGATATAACAATAAAAACTAGATAAATGTTACCAAACGTTTTTAAATGTGGTTGCTCAGTTTTCTTACAGCATAACTTGAAAAAATTGTCTTGGTAAATTGTGTGTAGTGTCCTCGTGATAATTTTGATTGGGAAATGTAGGGTTTTTATAATGTTTGGTGGGACAGTTTCAATAACGTTCAGTGAACGGTAAGGTAGGTAATTAATGTGTTTTGAATATTTTCAATTTGTTACGAATAGGTTTTGATTTTGGTTTTTAGGTTTGTAAATAATAAATTAAATTTATCAATTTTAATTTATTATTTATGAGAGAGGAGTAAAAGTGGAAAGATTTAATTAATTAAGTAAAATTAATTAAATCTTAGGATTAAGGGTAAATTAGGGATTAAGGGAAATTTAATTAATTAATTAAAATTAATTAAATTTCATGTGAAGGGATGACTTAGGGAATATTAGGGTGAGGGAAATTTAGTTAATTAATTAATTAATTAAATTTCATGTGAAGAGAGGACTTAGGCAATTGATCGATGGTCAATTTTTGATGTCCACATTTTGCCCCTCTTTGAGATGATGTTATGAGGCAATGTCGTTTCAAAGAAGATTAAAACATAGGTTGGAATGGATAAAATGGGTTGGATTGGATTGGATGAGGTTCATAAAAATGAAGGATTGGTAGATGATGCTCCCTCAAGAGGATATGTAGGGACAAAGGAGATGCATATGCTCTTGAAAAAGGAAATGAAGGAGAGGAGATAGAGTTATGCTGATTTAGTTTGAGCAACCTGATGTTTGATATAGCATCGAACATTATGCACCAAGGTATGAAGACCAGGGTGACGATGTGTCAAATGCGTAAAGGACTAAAAGTCACTAGCAAACATATGCCTAAGCCGCCATGATATGAAGGACCATGATGACAAATTGGTGAGTATGTTGCAAGGACTGATACAAATGCAAGACAACAATAAAAACACTCACAAGCAAAACAAGCAAATCATGCATACAAGAGACATAAATAAACAATATATTGCCCCTAGTCAAGCTAAAAATCAATGATTGGATTGAGGATGATGATGATAGCATTATTGAGGTGGGAAGGATTTATCCCAAGAACAATGTGAGGATTGTGTTGTTGATATGGGAACGATATATTTCGAGAACAACACTAGGATTGGGAATGATATATCCCATTGACGATGATGATGATGATTGATCAATCAGGATTACAACAAGGCTAGGAACAAGACCATGGATGTGATGAAAGTAGATTGTCATTGAGGTCAAAAAGGTGTTGGTACTGATAGGAGTTGGTTAAGTGATGTTTGATGCTAACTAGTTTGTGTTAGTCATTTCAAGAAGTTCAAGCATTGTTGATGCAGGATGTTCAAAGAAGATATCAAGACATAAGTTTGTCATGATTTCATGCCATAAGTTATAATTAGGATTGAGTTGAAGGTTTTAGAGCCGTCACTTGGATAACTCATAAGAAGTTTTGTTATGCCTCTTGTTATGATTCATGATAATAATTGTGAAGTTTTCTTCAAGTTGTTTTTAGTAGTCATCATACTTTGTTCATGCAATATTGTTTGAGTTGATGCTTCAAGACGTGCTCAGGAGATTTGCAGATAACACATTAACATGGTTGCTCTTGAGGATGTCTTTGTTCATTCTATAATTCAGATTGCTCTCAAGTTAACATGGTGAAAAGCATTACAATATTGTTGAATTAGCTTGATAACAAGATATGATTACATTTGGGAGAATGAAGATTCCTAATGAAGAGTTCATCATTGATGACTTGTGTTTGCACTTTAGTTGCAGGTGTGACAATCTTATACAGTGTTATAATCTTCAAGTACATCATCCAGGAAGTCAAGTGTATTTCATTATAGTCTTCAGGTATAATGTGTTTTTAATGTGATTTGTAATCTCCATTAATTTGCTAATATAGCTCTTAAGATTGCCATTGAAAGACATGCACTTTTTGATATGTTTGATTGGTGACTTGCTATTGTAAGTCATAGCATTTTAAGTAATAACCTTGAGGATTATATTTCATTGGGCAACCTGCCCCTTCTTATAAATTGACTGGTAGTGTTGGTTATTGTATGCAATGCAGAAGCCAAATAAAAAAAAAACATTGAATGCCTTGGTCATAAAGTCTTTTTCAAAGGAAGTGTATAGAAAGTTTTTTTAAAAAAAGATTTATACTAAGTGAAAAGCCATCGAATGCTTTAATTAAAATGGAGACCATGAATAAAAAGGCATCGAATGACTTTGAGGAGTACGGGCTATATGGAAACCATCAAATATATTCTATTTAAGTGGGAGCTATTTTGTTTTTAGAAATGTTTTTTGGATTTTTAAATGCCATTGTTTATGGGAAAGATGTCAGTGAAGATTTTATGCTTTTTATAAGGAGTTTTTTATTTTTTAAAAAGGGCATAAAATGTGGAAGCTTTTATAGCAATTTTTTAAGGAAAGTTTTTTTTTAATCTTTTTGAAAGAAGAGGATGAGGGCAGAGAATATGAAGAGAACATTTTTCTCTTTAAGAAAATGATTTTTTTTTTTTTCAGGGGATGATGAATTGAAATTTATTGATGGAGGAATATGAAAGATTTTTTCATTGCATATGCAAAGGTAGATGAATCAAAATATTATTGAAATTTTTTATGATCTAACTTTTTTTGTGAAGATGGTTTGTGCAGAGAAGAGATGTGATTTGAAGAATATGGAAGAGATTTTTTTGAGACATATTTTTGTGGAGATGATTTTTACAGATTGAAAAATATTGTTGAACGGAGATGAAAAGACAATTTGATGTTATTTTTGTTGGCAAGAGACACGTTGTGGCCTCATGAGTGTTGTCATTAATGGCAACAAAGTTCATTCCACACATTCGCAGGACATGGTGTGTCTATACCAGAAGTCAGATTGTAGAGTAATTTGGTTCGGTGACCAAGAACAGAGTATGTAGCAAGGTTTGACAATCAGGTCCGGATCTCTCAGAGGAAGTATCTATGTAAAGTGTGGACTTGGGGAAGTCAAGAGGAGTACCTTGACTGATAGATTCTAGGGATTGAGCCTCCAGTAATGAAAGAGTAAAGAGATGAGCACCTAAGTATTGGGTTCTTGTTTAGCAGAGTAAACTGAGGAAGAACTAACCGGCAAAGCATCAGACCTTAATCCAGATGACATATTGATGGTGATCAAGATTACTAAGATATCATTCATGATTGACCGACATGATTGATGACTTCTATGAGCATCTCTTTGATACGCATCACTTGATAAGCAAGGATTCAGCTGACAAACCAAGAGTTTGGGAAAATAGTAAGTATTCTGGATGCCGACTAGAAAGTGGATGAAATCCTTGGTGTAGATATATATACCAGATTGATTTCAGTATGAAGGGGTGTAGTGTATGTGGTGGTGTGCAAAGAAAAGTAGAAGTGCAGTGTGGAAGTAGTAAGGCAGGTCTGGTATGTGACAAGATAGCAGCACCAAAGAAGAGAAAGAATGAAGTGCAGTAGATCAGTGTATTGAGCCTAACTGGAACTGAACTCCAACATATGTGGATGCTTCTCATCAATTCAAGTATCTTGTTACTCTCCTTATAACTAGTAGACAATGAGTCTCTTGTAGGCAGTGAGCCCTAATTGGCAAGTGCAATTTTGTATTTCTATTCTTTTAATAGAGAATACATTCTTGGGTTAATCACCCCGTGGTTTTTCCCTTAACAAGGTTTTCCATGTCAAAATCATTGTGTCATGTGTATTGATATTATTTCTATTTTCATGGGTATGTTTGCTTATATGATTTAATGCTGCACTAATTGATCAGAAAGTTAAAGTAATTAAGATAACTAATTCACCCCCCTCTCAGTTATCAACAATTAGTATCAGAGCTAAGTTCCTCCAAACAAAGCCTAACAGCTTGAGGAAGATCTGGGAATTCAAATGGATGTGTATGGTATGAGGGAACAACTTCAATATGCCCTAGATGATCTTGAGCAGTCTAACTCTAAAGTCAATGATTTGAAGGAAAGACTCAAACATGCTGATGATTTCATAAATGAACTAAAAGGGAAACTGAGTATCTCTATGAAAAAGAGAAAGGATCTACTTTAGCAATTGGCAAGTCAAGGTGAAGCCAATGACACAAATGAAGATCTGATAGAGAAAACCAAGTTATGTGAAAAGTTATCAAAAGAGGTCATTATGGTAAGACATGAAATGGAATCAGGGGTTATGAGATTCACCTAAGAAATTGAAGAGAAAAGAAAAACTAAAGATGATATAAGACAATCTCTCAAAGAGAAATCAGAAGATTGCCATAAAATGGATAGAATAATCAGGCATCTAGAATTTGATCTTGAAGAAGCTAGAGATAATGAAGAACAACTTGAGAATCATATTAACACTCTTAAAAGGGATCTTCAAACAGCAAATGAATACAAAGAGAAATTCAAGATAAGCTCTGCTCAACTTGAAGTTCTTCTTCAAAGACAAAAGAGGGTAGATGACAAGCAACGCTTGGGGTATGAAAAAGGTGAAAGCTCTGGATCCGGTCAGAAGAACTCAGATCAGAAAATCCAAGAAATAGGCCTAGAAGACCTCCGGTAAGACAACCAAATGCCCAAAGATATCCTTCCTTCAATGGATACTGCCACAATTGCAATAACTTTGGTCATAAATCAAATCAGTGCAAAATAAGAATGAACCAAACTAATTCATCCTTCTCCGGACAGTGCTTTAATTGCAAAAGGTATGGTCACAAAACTCATGAATGCAGAAATATGCAAATAAACAATTCATTCAATGGTAGATGTTTTGCATGCAATAGAATGGGACATATGGCTAATCAGTGTAGATCAAGAGGATATCAGTCAAATATGCAAAGAAATGTTGTTTGCTACAATTGCAATAGATCCGATCATATTGCCAAATTCTGCAGAAGGAAGAATCAGGACAAAAAGGGTCTGGTGCATCTTAATCAAAACCAAGACAAAGGAAAAGGAAAAGTGAATGTGGATGAAATTCAAAGAGAGATGAACAAGATATGGGTGAAGAGAAGTACAAAAAATAATGGGGATGGATCCACACTAGAATCTGGTGCTGATATTCCTTCTGGAAACTAAATAGATGAGCTCTAGCTCAGGGGGAGAACAAAAGAAAAATAATTTCCCCCAACCAGCCAATAGGTGCCTGAAAGTGGCACATGAAAGGTTACAGATCAAAGGGTTCTCAGAGAAATATCTAAATAAGCCATGGCAAAGATATGGAAGATCTGCAAGAAGTTTTGAAAAGATTAATCTTCCAAGATTGATCCGGTTCAATAGTCATCTATTTTCACAGTTAGATCCGGTATGATTCAACTTTGAGGGATCTTGATCTGCAAATAAATGGAATGATTGTGTAAGGTAGATAGATTGTCAATCATCACCAAGAACAACTCTAAATGCTTCTCAGTAATCCAAAAAAGATTTTTCTCAGAACAAGGAGAACAAGGCAAATCGGAATGACTTAAGTTACGCATTTATTGCAATATGAAATTAGGGTTTGCAGAGAAATATAAGGGTTCTCTTATTGTACATTTTCTCATTTTACATTCGAGAAGAAGAGAAAAGGAGATCTGCAACAAATTGCCTCAAGCCCATTAAAGATCAACTGCAGAAGTCGATTCATCCAACAATCCGATCCGGTTCATATCGTGAACCCTAGAAGCGTAAAAGGTATTTTTTGCTCTTGAAAATATCTCTGTGAATCTTTGAAAGATGGCTACTCTGAATGTGGTGAAGATCATTGATAGGCCGCACCCTAAATTTAGAAAACATCCCTATAAATCCCTAGAAGTTGATCCCGTAGGTGCATTTTCTAGCATTCCACATGGAATTCTGCATGTAGAAGATGTTAGGGTTTACATTCATGCAAACATTGAAGAATTTGGTGAATCCAAGTTGATGGATATCTACCATAAGGAACTGATAGATGAATCATTTGAACTAAAACCTCAGTATAAGGCCATCGGGATAAACATTTTGGACAGTGCATTTATTTCCCCTATTTTGCTGAAGATGATTGGGTCCGGTATGTTTTGAGAAGAATGCATGACAAATTTATGTGGTTGATGAGGCCATTCAAGATAACCAAGGAAGCAATTAGGGTAATAATCGGATTGCACTCATCTGGTGGGTTACCTACTCTAAAATCAGTCAAGAACCAAACTGTGAGTGAGGCTATCGGATCTAAATTTGATAAAAGAGCAATGATAGTTGAGGATATCACAGATCCTGACATCAAGTTTGCCTCCATGATTATTGGCTACAAGATATATCACTCTAACAGAGAAAATTCTATATCTGGAACAATAATCTACACTGCTTATGAAATGTTGAGAAAGAATGCAGATTATGATCTTTGTGAACTCCTTCCGAGCCAACTGATGGAAAACCTACAAAAGATCAAGAAGGACAAGAAGAAATCTTTCAAGTATGGTGGGATGATACTGTGTTTGTTCTTCTACTTTATGAATGAGCTGCTCGGATCTAGTAGTTGGGTATGGTAGAATGACAGACCTATTGCAATTCAAATCAGAGATTACTTGCATGGGCTTGGTGATGCCAAGGCACAAAACATAGCACTGTGGGGTTACTTCAAAAACTTCCAAAGCATGATGCAGGCTAGAGAAAGAATTCCCCAATCCCTAGTTGAAAAGTATAAGGATACAGTATGCTTTATGGTAGAAACTGATCAGTGCCTAATGGAGACTGTGGAGCCAAGGATAGTCTGGATCATGCCAATGGGGTATGAAGTAGATGAGAAAATTGTAGAGCTACATGTTCAACACATGCTTAGTCAACCCAAGGATCCTAAGGTAGAAAGGTTTGGAACCTTTGAAGAATTGAGTGTAAAGATTCATGTGGAACTTAGACAACTGGAGATGAAGAGAAAAGTGAGAAAAGAAGTAGAAAATGTTGCCAAAAGATATGGCATATCAAAAGAAGCACTTGATGCAAATAGAGAGAAGATGGAAAAGGCAGAGAAAGAAAAGGGAGAGACAGAAAAAGAAGGTGCCTCGGTACAAGCCCCCTCCTGGACCAGATCATCCAAAAGCTCTGCACCTGCCACTTCCAAGAGTCAAAAAGCCTCAAAACTGAAAGCTTAGACATCCAGAAAAGGAGAAAAGAGAACCAAGAAAAAGGCTACAAGATCTTATGCCAGTCAAAAGGATGATGAAGAGACTGAATCTGATGAAGAGGTCAATAAAATGAAGAAGAAGAAGAAGAAAACATCCGATGAACCCTCTACCGGTCAAGGAAAAGAAGAGAAGGTAGAGGAATTTGTTGAAAAGCCCACTCTTCGCATTGATGATATCATCAAATCAGTTACTGTGGATGGGAACCTAAAACCAATGACTGAGTTCTATGATGAGTATAATGAAGCTGACTAGAAGATCTTGCAAGAAGCTACAGTCAGGTATCTGAATATCTACAATAAGGCTTTTATTGAAATCATATCTCTCATTCCCAAAAGCATAGAGAAGGAATTAGAAATAAGGAAGAATAATGCTAAGGCAAAGGATCTTGAGATTCGAGAACAGATAGCTATTCAACTATATCCTTCAATCACTCCGAAGCAAATGAATATGATCTTCAAAGATTGCAAGGATGAGTTCCAGAGCAAAGCCAGAATGAATTAGCTTATGCTCGGAGAAATTGACAAAGTAGCAAAAGAGACAAAAGAGATCCTCTAGAATGCATACAAAAGATTCAACATTCCCATTATAGAGGACATAAGTGATGAACCTTCTGATGTTGAAAGGAAAAGTGCATCAAAGAAAGATCCTACTGAAAATATTGTAGAAGAAACAAAGGAGATAGGTGAGGAGAAGTCCAAGGACCAGGACTCCTCTGTTCCAGAAGAAGAAGTCCAAGAAGTAGAAAATATCTCTCATCCAGATTCCCCAGTAGTCTCCAGATCTAAAAAAGGAGAAAGATTAGAGGAAAGAGAAGAAGTGAAGGAAGGAGAAGAAGGTCAAACTAAAAAGACCACAAGTGATAGTGCTGAAGTTGCAGAAGGAAAGAAAACTCTGTCTCTGACAAGAGACACTATAGAAACTGTCAAAGAGTTCTTGACTAAAGAAATGATGGAGATTGATGAACCGGAGCTACTTCAAGGACCATTCGACATTGATTCTCTCTCCCCGGTTCAAACAATGAAGATAGCATCCTTTGCCCAAGCAAAGACAAAAGAGAAACTTCTAAAGTCTCACATAGAAGACTTTGAGCTACTAGAGATAGCATCCAGTGTGTTGGAAAAGATCATGCCATGCTTTCAGAAGGATTCCTCAGCCTCTTCATCTGGTAATCTCAAGTCTCTTGTTAGCTCTGTCAGCACTCATTTTGAATCTTTGGAGAAATCAGCTGAGGAGATGGTCTGGAAAGAGTTTATGGATAAGAGATTCACTGAGTTACAAGGTCTTATAACCAATGATAGGAGAGTTATGGATATTGGGATAAAGATCTTAGAAAATGCTCTCAAAGATGGTGGTGATATATATAAATTTTGTTTATCCTAGCCTAAAGTGATCAAGGAAATTGAGAAGAAAGTAAAAGAGCAAGAGGATAAACTGACAAGTTTATCTCAAAGCTTTGATCCTCTCTCCTCTTCCATAGTAAAGAAAGAGTACCAGACTCTTGTAGCTATAATTGAAATAAAGAAGCTTGAGAAGGAGAAGAAAAATAGGATAAGCAGGCTAAGTGAACTAAGAAGGATTATTATCCCTAAGTTAGAGGCCATGCATGAAGCCCTAACCAATTCTCATACCACAGCCCAGACCAGTGATCCGATAGATCTAAAGAGGGCAGAATCCTTTACATTCCTATTGAGTGGTCACATCTCAATTTTAGACAGGATGAAGTAGAGTTGGGCAATAGAACTTGTCCAGTTGAAGACAACTTTTGCAGATATACTTCAGTATATGTAAGTATAGCATGTATATATACCTATACGGCTAGGTATAGATTATTTTTGGGAAATTTGGTGTGCAGACCCTACCCATTTCCATTGATATCAAAGGGGGAGTAAGGAGCAATGAAAATGTGGAGCATAGCTAAAGGGGAGCTCTGGAAAAATGTACATTAGAACAAAGCATCAACCAAGGGGGAGTGTAGTATAACACTTAGTCATTTTTCACTAAGTGTTGTCATCAATGCCAAAGGGGGAGATTGTTGGCAAGAGACACATTGTGGCCTCATGAGTGTTGTCATTGATGGCAACAAAGTTCATCCCACACATCCGCAGGAGATGGTGTGTCTATACTGAAAGTCAGATTGTAGAGTAATTTGGTCCGGTGATCAAGAACAGAGTATGCAACAAGGTCCGACAATCAGGTCTGGATCTCTCAGAGGAAGTATCTATGTAAAGTGTGGACTTGGGTAAGTCAAGAGGAGTACCTTGACTGATAGATTCCAAGGATTGAGCCTCCGGTAATGAAAGAGTAAAGAGATATGAGCACCTAAGTATTGGATTCCTATTTAGCAGAGTAAACTGAGGAAGAACTGACCGGTAGAGCATCAGACCTTAATCTGGATGAGATATTGATGGTGATCAAGATTACTAAGATATCATTCATGATTGACCGACATGATTGATGACTTCTATGAGCATCTCTTTGATACGCATCACTTGATAAGCAAGGATTAAGCTGACAGACCAAGAGTTTGGGAAAATAGTAAGTATTCTGGATGCTGACTAGAAAGTGGATGAAATCCTTGGTGTGGATATATATACCAGATTGATTTTAGTATGAAGGGGTGTGGTGTATGTGGTGGTGTTCAAAGAAAAGTAGAAGTGTAGTGTGGAAGCAGTAAGGCAGGTCTGGTATGTGATAGGACAACAACACCAAAGAAGAGAAAGAATGAAGTGTAGTAGATCAGTGTACTAAGCCTAACCAGAATTGAACTCCAGCATATGTGGATGCTTCTCATCAGTTCAAGTTTCTTGTTACTCTCCTTATAACTTGTAGACAATGATTCTCTTGTAGGCAGTGAGCCTCTTGTGAGCAATGTGCTCGGGTAGTAAGCCCTAATTGGCAAGTGCCATTTTGTATTTCTATTCTTCTAATAGAGAATACATTCTTGGGTTAATCACCTCGTGGTTTTTCCCTTAACAGCGTTTTCCACGTCAAAATCATTGTGTCATGTGTATTGATATTATTTTTGTTTTCATGGGTATTTTTGCTTATATGATTTAATGCTGCACTAATTGATCAGAAAGTTAAAGTAATTAAGATAACTGATTCACCCCCCCTCTTAGTTATCAACAATTTTGCATATAGAGGAAGATGAATAGTCTTTCAATGAGGAGAGATATGGTTTTAGTTTTACAATTTCTTCATGAATTGAAATGGATGGAAGTTGTTTTGTAGAGGAGAGGACTATCAAAAGACATTCTTTTTATCATTTTATTACAGGCGCTTGAAAAAATGTAATAGTAAGAATGACACATGTAGATAAAAGGAATGTGATGGCAAAAAATCATCATTATGATGAGAATGAGATTTTGAGTTGAGATGAATCCAATACAGGAGGTGATTGAAAACTAATTGATGGCAGAGCATGTATGCAGATCTAGTTTGAAGACATACACACATAGATATCTATTTTGATTTTTGAAGGCAAAAATAAAAGATGAAATTACAGATGAAGAATTTTTTGTTGAATAATGTAGAGATAGAACAATGAATTGTCTGGAAACAGAGTAACCCTCTGATTTTGTTTATATCTTCTAATGGTGATTTATTTGCCAGTGACCTACATATTGTAGCCAGTGAGGCTTCTTGTAGCCAGGTCAGTGAGACCTATTTGTATGTATTAGGGGTTGGTGCTCCTTGAAGTTGGTGCTTCTAAACATTGTAACTAGTGAGGTTTTTGCTTAAGCCAGTGAGGCAATTTTGAGAGGTTTTTCTACCCTAGGAGGGTTTTCCTCTCGTATAATATTTTGTGTCTTGGTCTCATATCTTGTGTGTCTTCATGTGTTCATATAATTCATGCCTTCAACATTATATTTGTGCATATGTAGGTTAATGTCTTTCTTTCTCTTTATTTTGTAAGTCAAAAGGTGTAAAAATTGTAAAATTTATACAACACTAATTCATCCCCCTCTTAGTGTTGATTGTACTTCTACAGGATGTGGTTGCATAATTTGACAAGATTGATTGACTTGATTGGTATGGATTAAGGATTGATTTGCATTTGAATTTATTGTATTGGATTGATTTGATTGATTTAATTGATTGAGTTGATGGAATTGATTGATTTGGATTTTTATTGCTTCGGGTTTTTTTGGATATTTGATTTTTTTGTATTTTCAAAATGTTTTGATATTTTTGGATTTTTGATTTGTTTTGGATGTTTAGCATTGGATTGTACTTGGATAGCCTTCAGATAGATGCCAATGACAAGGGAAAACCAAAGCAAAAGGCAAGGATGATGATACGATGCAGATGAGCAATAATGGATAGGATAGATAAAAGGATTGGATGATAAGATAAAGGTAGGATTAGATGGATGGATAAAAGTATGGGTGATAGGATGAAAGTAGGATTAAAAAGATTAGTAAGGGGATAAATACAGGATTGGATGGGTGGACATAAAGGATGTGCCATAAGATAAATCTAGGATTTGGATGGATAAAAGGATGGACAATAGGATAAAGGTAGGAGTATGGATGGAGAGAAGGATTGTCGATAGAAGGACAATGGATGGGAAATATATGATAGATGGATGAAAGGAGCCTAGGATGTGATCTCCAAGGACTATGTCACATAGGAATAACATGCCCCCACTCTAGATATTATGCCTTAGGATTTGGCGAGGTGATGCTTATTAGGATGCATGATGGGGATAATGCTTGGAAGGGATGAATGGACTTAGTAGTAGATGGATGTATGGAGGATATTCTTAGAAATGGATGGATGGAATGTGGAGTATGACAAGAGGTGTCAAAAGTATTTTCCAACATTTTGCCCCTACACTAATCAAGATCAAAAAGGAGGAAGGGGAGATGGATGGTGCAATGAGGAAGCTATGATAGATATGATGGGCAAAGATGACAAGATAGGATGGAAAATGATAGGATAGGATATCAGATGGGATAGATGAGACAACATGCCTCTAGGTATAAATCACAAAGATAATTAACCTACACATGACGCTTGTTTTCCAGGTTTTCATCATGGCACTTATCTAAGGCGCCATAAAAATGGTTTTCACCATTGGACGAAGGATTTATCTTTACTATTTTGATATTTTTTTTGTAAGGGATAGTTGGATGGAATAGGTAGAGACTTAAGATTTTGTTCCCCTAGCATGATGATAATGTCCCATGATGGATAGAAGTCACTCGCATAGACTATGTTAAATGTCATTATGCTCATAGATGTTAGGGGATTGCATGAGAGAGATAGATGAAGTGGATAGAGGATTTTGATGCTGCATCTAATATATCAAATGCAAAAGAAAGATCAATGATATAACTATAGAAAACAAATAAACATAAATGTTACCGAAGATTTGAAATATGGTTACTCATTGTTTTTCCAGCATAACTCGGTCAATTGTCCTTGTGATCATTTTGATTGGGAAATGTAGGGTTTTTATAAAAGTAGGACAAAATGGTTCGTGGGTTGTTGAACCGTAAAGTTGATTGAATGGTGAAGTTGTTTTAATTATTTTGATTTCTTTTAATTTTAGGATTAGGTGTGGTGTGGTAAATAATAAATTAAACTTGTTAGGTTTTAATTTATTATTTATGGGAAGGTAAAAGGAGGATTTAATTAATTAGCATTAATTAAATCACATGCGGGGTATAATGGATTAAATGGAATATTTAGGGATTATTAGGGATAATTAGAGATAATGAAGGATTTGGTCAATTTTGGATGTCTACACTTGGTTTTCCTAGTTTCATCATAGTTTTATTTTTTATACTTTGCTTTTTACGCATTTTTTTAAGATGGTGCATTTGTGGAAAGATATTAGGTGTTCTTTCATTAAATATAAAATTTGATATCACCTTTTACCTTTTTTTAATAATAAAATATATTATTTTAGGAAAAAACATAATAAATTAGCATAATAAAAGTAATGTAAATAAAATTTAAAAAATACACAATATAGTGTATTTCATTTAAGAAAATTTAATAAATAAAAATTCCCACACATTAACCTTTATAAAAGAGTCATAAAAACTCAATCCATCACAATATAAATATACAAATATTCATAGACACATCCAAGAATATTTTATAATTTAAATAAATACTTTAAAACCCTAAACAAAAATTAAAAAATACATTAAAACAATTGAAACATAAAAAAAATTCAAACCAGGGGTTGAACCTTGTTGGAGTTCAAATATTAGCTTATACGGGTGGATATCACAGATAGTTGACTACATCCCACTTCTCTATCTTCCCCTTCTAACTTGCTTTTGGATTTGACTCCTTTATTATATAGCACTTGCCTCTTGACACTATCACACTTATGTCATGTCACATTAGTGTTGGGCCTTGGCATTAGGTGGTCATATTGTCCATTGAGAACATTTAGCCCAAGCATTGATTTATTTTAAACTCATTGCTTTCCTTCCCTTTACCACATCTTTTTGTCACCTAAGATATCCAAGGTAAACTCTATCACACAAATTTTCCTTGGGCACATTTTTCCAAAAAACTAAACTACCTACCAATCCTAAATTTAGTAATAAAAACTATCTATGCAATTGTCACTGTCACACCCTTGTCCTTGTCCCCCATCACTCTTGAGAATATATTTTTTATTTTATTATATTAATTAATATAATTTATATCTTATTTGTAATTAAATATATTTTTTTGATTGGTGAATTGGGCTAGACGGAGCCACATCCCATTAAAATTGAAAACTAGAAAAATAACCAAGTCTGCATTATATTGCTGTAAGATTATATACATAACCAACTTTTTTAGCTAGGCCCTGAGATGGATGTAAATGCTGGATACCAAACTATGCTATGATAATTACAAACTATGATCAAACAACAAGCTTTAAACCCCCCACCATCTAGCTCCTCCTCATTTGAGCTCTCAAACACCACCTCCATCGACTAGCCAATGCCTCCAGAATCTGCCAGCCTTGCTACAATCTTCAAAAAACCCAGACCCCACTGAGATTCATTCTTCCATGCCTCCTCACTGTCTCCCACCACAGGAATAAAAAATGGAGCCCTTGGACCACTATAAGAAGGAAGAACTTCCGGCTAGAACCCAGTAGCTATAGGAAAACCAAGGCCCGAAATCGTCGACTGCAAAATTTTATCTAGCCGTACTCTCCATTCTACCCTAATCAAAGACTTGGCCATCTCTCTCACACAATCCTAGCCTACTTGTAATTAAATATTATGCTCTATATAATACAAATTATTAAATACAAATATAATACTATATATTTTAAACAAAATACTATTTAAATTAATTTACAACAAATCTAATGCTTAATTGACTTTTTGAGACTCAATTGTCAAGGTGTTGGCCATCACTTCTAATTTTTAAATCTTATTTCAAATCCACATGAATTATCCCACAAAAAAATAGAAAGCAACTTAAGATCCTCTCTCTCTCTCTATTTTTGTAAATAGAGAGAGAGGAAGAGATAGAGAGATATATCTTTATATATAGAATGAGAAAGAGAGAAAGGAAGAGATAGATATAGAAAGAGAGACAAAGAGGGGAGATAAATAGAGTTACACAAAGAGAGAGATGAGTAGAGAGAGGAAAAATAGAATCAAACAAAAAGAGAGATGAGTAGAGAGATAGAGATATTTGTATAGAGAGAGATAAAGAGAGAGATATCTTTATAAATAGCACAAGAAAGAGAGAGAGAGGAAGAGATAGAGAGAGAAAGGGATTTTTATTTGATTGGATTTTTTTATGTGAATTTATTATGAGCATTCTCATTCAACTCATTTTTTTCTAAAGATTGGTAGGGATGAAGATAAAGACATAGGTTTGGGGGATAACCTCAAAAATTTTTGTAATAAATACTTCTTGATAAATAAAAAACTAGATATTCTTCTTATTCAAGAAACTAAAGACAAATAGAGATATAGAATGAAAGAAAGAGAGAGATATAGAAAGAGAGATATGGAGAGAGGGCGAAAGAGTGAGTGAGAGAGTTAAACAAAAATAGAGAGATGAGTAGAGACAGAGATCTTTATATATAGAATGAGAAAGAGAGAGGAAGAGATAAAGAGAGAAAAAGAGGGGAGACAAATAGTGTTACACAAAGAGAGAGATGAGTAGAGAGAGATTTATATAGAGAGATAAAAAAGATATTTTTACATATAGATTTACACAAAGAGAGATATAGAGAGAAAGAGACAAAGAGGGGAGAAAAATAGAGTTACACAAAGAAAGAGATAAAGAGATAGATAGAGAGAGAATATTGGGAAGAGAGAATAAACTTTTGTTGAGGGTGAATGCTTATTGTCCATCCATCATTTGAGGATTGAAATAGTATAGTGATATGTTTGGTTGTCCTGCATTGGAAAAGAAATGGAGTAGATTAAATATATTGACATGATTGACAATAAAGTTAGTTTTGAATAGTAGTGGGTAAAAGTAGGTATGGAGATGACAAACTTTTTTTTTCCTTTTTTTGTTTTAGTCAACTATTTGCATGTGCATGGGCTTTGTTGCATGTGTGCATATCTTTGGAATGTGAAGCTAGGGCACATGTGAAGACTTGAAAGGTTGCACACTCTTGATATAACCATGAATGTTAACCCATGACAATCAATATTTCTAATGTCAATTGTCTCCCTTTCAAGTGTTAGACCTTGTGATTTGTGTATTGTTATGGCCCATGCCATATTTTCTACTTGAAATTGAAAAGTACTTTGAATCCACAAATTTTAGTTCAACACCATACATAAATAAGGATATGGTTTTTCCATACACCCTTTGGCATACTATACACATTTTCAAAGTAAAAGTATGGTGGGCCTTGCTCAAACTTTTTAAGCTTCCACTACCAACCCACAAGGTGATTTGGAACTCCAAATCCAACCAATCCTTTAACATGGTGTGGTAAACAAAAAAATATATCTTTATTTTTATAGACAAACCTTAAGAAGACATACTTTCTTTGAGTTCTATCTTCTAAAATGACTTCTTATGATATATTTCATAGTAATTTGTTTCTAAATCTAAGTGTTTTCTTTTATGAAATTTGATTTTCGTATTTTTTTGATTATATGGAGCAAATTTGTTTGCACAATCAACATGGGACTAATTACAAGCTTGAATGTTGCCAATTACAATCCTAGGGATATAGAGGGAAAGATAGATATATAAAATATAGAAAGAGATAAAGGAAGAGAGAGAGAGACTTTTAATTAGTTGTTTCACACCAACAATCTAAAGATGATGTGTGTCCATGGGAAGCTATGCTCAAGATAACACATCATTTTCTTAAGGACCCAATCATTCACCTTTAAGACCTCTTTGGTGTACCCCTCTAGGATTTAGGGGTACATGTGTTTTAATTAAAATAAACTTAAACCATGTGTTTTGAATTTTGATTTATTTTTTAAAACTAGATAGACACTAGATAAAGTTTTGAAAATTATGGACATTATTTTGATTATATGGAGAAAATCTATTTGCACAATCAACATGGGACTAAGTGCAACCTTGGATGTTGCCAATTACAATCTTGGGGTTATTAGTTTGATTAGTCATGCTAACCATGGTTTCCTTTTGCAAGGATTGAATGAAAGCCTAGAGGATGTGTATAAAATCAAATTTGATAAAAGAAAGCACACTATGAAAATCATCACAAGAAACCATTTCAAAAGATAAAGCTTAAAGAAAGTATGTCTTCCAAAGGTTTGTCTATAGAAAATATAGATCACCTTTGGGCTTGACAATGGAATTTAAAGAGTGTGAGAAAGACCCACCATACTTTTACTTTGCATGTGTGTATAGTATGCCAAATAGAGAGAGAGAGAGAGAGAGAGAGAGAGAGAGAGAGAGAGAGAGAGAGAGAGAGAGAGAGAGAGAGAGAGAGAGAGAGAGAGAGAGAGAGAGAGAGAGAGAGAGAGAGAGAGAGAGAGAGAGAGAGAGGTGCTTAGTATCAAACCACTCACCCTACATTTTTAAAGTAAAGCATTCCTATATATAGTTTTTTATTTAACAAAATATAAATTTTGGGATAGATATTTTTTAAAAATACTTTTTTCCTTCTTTATAGGCATTTGTCAATTTTCCATGAGGGTTGTTCCTTAGATGGATTTTGAAAAAATAGCATGCATTCTTGTTGTGTGGTTACACAACACGCCCCATTTTGCCCCAGCAAAATAGGAACCCAACTTTTTGCTTGGCTTGCTTTTCCTTTGCTTTCGGGCAGTATGGTAAAAATAATCGAAGTCATATGCATGATAGAATGTCACCCTATGCATATCCAGACCTTAAGGTTATAGGTCAGACTTTCAAACTTTGAATTTCATACTATAGATCCTGCCAAGTACAAGAGCATCAAAATCTAAGCAAGTTTGCGTTTTGAAGCACCCTAAAATTTGTTAAAATAATGAAGTTGCAGTCGCTCAAAGTTCAGTCAATAGGTTAACCAGATATTCACATTGTATGTCATCTAGATAAATTAACTTAATATCCTGGCAATTATTAATATCTAGATGCCAAATTTAAGAGACTTATCAGGTTAAACATCATATGCAGGTTATTAGTCTGCATCCAGAACTTAACTTAATATTCCAATCAAAGTATCCTTGTCCCGATGATGTCACGTTATCTTGATTTTACAAAGAACCTTGAACATGCTGACCTCATCTAGATATTAGAGTGTCAAGATATTAACTTTGTTAATATCTTGACCTTATTTTAACATCCTCATCTAGATGATGCCACATCATCTCGACCTTGTTAAGAATGATAAACTCGCTTACATCATCAGGATATTACATAACATCCAGATCTTAACTTAGTATCTGAAAATTATTTTAACATCCATATCCTAATGACATCACCCTATCCTGGCACTATATATAAGATGGATCCATGCGTACGTCATCTGAATATTAAGCCATGGGGATATTTCAAATTCCTAATGTCTGGATCTTATTTTAGTGTCCTCATCTCGATGACATCACCTTGTTATGCTATGGAGAAAGATCTTCCTCTGGCTAACGTTATACAAATATTTTGACTAGATACATATTTTGCACTTATAATATCCAAACCTTAACCCAATATCCATGACCTGGATCAGACGGTAGCGTATCCTTGTGCAAGAGAATCTTGTCAGCAGGAAAGATTCTTTGTGCTACTAAGAGATGGTGACACCTGTCCATATGCATATCCTAACTTACTATGAGCATATTTGGAACCCGATGACAATTCCTTGGTCAACGAAGGTTGACCCAACCTATGATGATGTCATCCAGATATTCCTCAATAGGATATCCACTCCCATATACCTGTGCTTTTTGCATTTAATGTGGTGCAATTAGTCGTTGGCATTTAAATTTGAATGCATGCCAACGGACACCTGTGATGATCCTGTGCAATCTTGCCAATTGAGGCTGTGAAATCATCTTGACACCATTAATAAGCCCTAAAATCATGAATTGTTTGAGGTTTATTATCATAATCAAACACAACTGCATTTGAGAGCCCTAACTTTCTACCATTAAGAGTTTATCACGGACTGAGTCGAGCCAGGAGAGAAAAATTGCAGAAGAATACTTCATCTAGAGCTTCTATTCAGTCATCACTACATTCATAATAGGTTAAGGAAGCCCATACAAGGTATGTATAAAACCCTATCCCTCTGGTTATTTCACAAAATTGTATCATGATTAATCAAAGAAAGGATAAATCGTGAACATTTGATAGTGATTATACGTTGTCCAATTTAATTCATAGGATTTAGGCATATTACCATTTTAGAGCGTAAAAATCAATATTGTGCTAACCCTAGATAGACAAATATATGTTTTTATTTAAGACTGGTATATTTAAATTGCAAGACAAAATGTCATATTCGCGTATGGACAAGTGAGATGCAGAGTTCAAACCAGTGATGTTTCCTAGAACGTGCAGCATGTACAACAAGCTAGGATTCACAGAGGATACTCAGTGTTGGAACATAGTTATCAAAGCATTAGAGCCTGAATTGATGTCGAGGAGAATGACCCCATTTTGAATAATATAGTGGCATCAAGTTTATATCATGCTGCTAGTTTTCCCTATTCTACAAAGGCTTTTGACCTTATGGCCGAGTGTGCATTAAACTATGATATCACTACAAGGAAGGTAGAAAAACAAGAAAGGTTGTATGCAGATTTGTCTATGAAGGGTATACTGAAGTATTCCATTTGCCAGTTTCTCAACCCATTTATGTGCCAGACCTAGAGGCACTAGCAAAAGAATTTGATGCAAATAATAAGAACTACAGAAAAGTAATCTTCCAGGGATGGAGAAGTCTAGAGAATATAGCCAGGAGCAGCTACCAAAATGGCACAACATCTGTATAAGTTTGATTTCAACAAGGAAATTAGTACATAATATTCCATGCTCAGCAAGATGAAAGGCCTGATAAATTGTGAAACATTTGAGCCATGGATGTTTGGACTAGTAAGGATGGTTGTTGAATATGAAGAGGATAAAGCAAAGGTCCAATGGGCCAAAATAATTAGTGATACAATACATGACTAGATGGTCAAGTGGAAAGATGGTAAGGGGATGATCTTCAGAATGACATCTTACTTAGTATACTCCTATACAACAAAAGGTACATTTGATGGCCTATGAACTATAGGAAGGATGGGTAAACTACCCAATGAGAAGACTCCCTGGGAACACTATCCCCAGTTGGAGAGAAGATCATCAATTCAACATTACAAAATGGTCAATGATTTCTTCTTGATGCACATAATTCAACTCATGGAAGGGGACAAAGCCAAAAGTTTTTAGTAGGTTCTACAAAGGCGATTAGTGGATATGGCTCTTGGTTCATCCAAGCCAAAACCTATTCATACATCCAGATGGAAGGTTTCAATGGGAAACCATATATGGTACCAAGGTGCCCTTCAGACAAGGTAGTACTATTGGAGATGATGAAGGCAACAACTGCCTACATTAGAAATGTCCAAGGTGAAGGAAGGGAAGCCCTATAGGAAATTTCCCATTGACATAAATTGGTTTCTGGTGGGAGCTATAGAAAATTCCAGGAAAGCAGAGGTAGAATTAAAAAGTTTGAATCTAAAGTTGTTTCCTCTCACCAAAGACTATGATCCTTACCATAGGATCTAGCAAAGGTTCAATAAGAAGTATAAACATAATGTACACCTCAAGGACTATTGGGTAGATGTGACAAGAAACATGAGGTGAGAAGAAGAGAGTATCAAAGGTTAACACTGGATCAGATGAGGATAATAGGGCAGCCTAAAGTGCCCCCACAAATCAAAAAGGATGATGATAACAACATGGATCCTGAGTATGAAGAACATAAGATATACAATGACACCATTTCTGTCCCTGATGTTATGTAGAAGGAAGAGACTTCGATAGATGTCCTCACTACCAAAGTTATGGCTAGGACAAAGAACTGGGTTGCCAAAAAGATCAATGAGCTTAAAGGCAAAAGGTGTGGCAATCACAAGTGATAGAAAAGGGAAGTGAAAGGAAAGAGAGGAACAGGATATGATGATTTCCTTGTACGAAAAAGATAAATCCTAGGGAAAAAAATTTACTTGAACCTAGTTCATCTGAAGCAGCAGAAGATGTTACCTTTGAAGGAGTATCCCTAGTATATAACCATTGTCACCTCTTGTAGGACCAATGCTTAAGGCAATCCCTGTACCTACACCCTAAGTACCAACATCACATGAGGAGCTCTAGAAATATCAGGAGCAAAGTCCAGTAGGGAATATTTTAGGGGAAGAGAATAGTGATGATGAAGAAGATAAGATGCCTTCTTGAGACACTAAAGAGGAAGAGAAGAAGTGATGTGTTGCAGGGTGTTCAAGGTACCCAGGCAAAGTAGATATCAAGGCCTTCACATGAAGGGCTTTATTTCACCACCACCAACATCAACATCAAGATTAAGTAATCCATCTACAAGTATAGTTAAAGAACTACAACATGATGTGCTTGTAGAAACGATAGTCAAAGTGAAAACTAAGATAGTCAAAGAACTATAGATCAAATTGGCTAAGCTGTTCATTTTTAGTTTGGTTATTTTTAACTGGTTAGATCAGTTGCATAGTTTCATAAGAGATTGGTGCAATTTTATTAGTTGTTATGTAGAAATGAGTAAAATCAGTTATCATTCATTACTTTATACAATGTTTATCAATGGTTGAAAGATGTCTAATAATACATTGTAGTTCTTTGTTCACTTTATCAAATGAGATACATAAAATTAAATCAGATTACATTGAATGAAGAACAAGGAATATAAATTATTTGTCCCCACACAAGCTGTGGGAGTAGCTGGACCAGAATATCAAAGACAACCTACTATGCAACTGTAAAGAAAAGGAAGCTGACAAAATGTAAAAATGAGAACATATCAATCATTCCCTAAGGTATTTGGAGCTAGGTTGATCTTGCTACAACTATCTCTTTCTTCCAAGCTCTGAATATACTTGAACCTTGCATTGGGAGAGATAGAGAGGGGTTAGAGCTCATGACATGGTCTTATTCATATGCTGCATCAGATGAGACAAAATGCATAATAGGCTATCTATGATATGCAAGATTAGAAAAAGTACAACATTCTTATTCAGAAAGAGAGAGAAAATGAAACATCACCGAGTATCAATGTATTTTAAACTAATGTGTTTGTTTCATGTGCATGCATAGGATAAGTTCATGTATCTATTTGAAGACATGCATGTGGTGTCAAACAGGCTCCCACAAGGGTTGAGCCCGGCATGCTTACCCTTGGATCTCAAGGGGATTGATTTAAGACATTTCAACTAAAAGAAGAATTTATAGAAGAACTTAAAGGTCATTGCCCTTCCATGATCATCAGCTCAAAGCATGAGGTGATAACAATACAAGGGCAGTGAATAACTTGTCCAAGGCAGATTGATAAAATATGAAGTTGAGTGCAGGTATGACCAAATAGAATATCTATTTTTGTTTGTTGTTACAATATCATATGCATGAATTCAAATGGGGGGTAGCAAGAACAAATAGAACAGTCATGATTGAATATAGGACATCATTTGTGCTGATGTAAAGATGTGTTATTCACTATCAACATGACATCATTATCAAAGTGCCTTCTCATGAAAGAGATAGAGAAAAATGCCAAAGTAAAATAGGTGAAAGTATGCATGATGCATTCAAAATCATCATCTAAGAGGCCATTTGATAACAAGAATCAGGTATTGCTCATCTTATTAAATATGAAATCATATTTCAATGCATGACGCCATAAAATATCCAAAATTAGTCATAATATACAGAGTAAATGCCATATTCATCATTTACAACTGCAGCCTACGGGAGGTAACACAAGAGGATTATTCAAATTGGACATATTGCTTCAGCTATCAAGATAATAGTCAAAACATCATAAGTATACAGTGATCACTAACTGAGATACTATCAGGAGAAAGAAGTTTTATGGCTGCCTTCATTATGTCTTGTGCCAAGTCATAAGTTATAAAATGTCCAACTTAACCTCAGGATATATAATGTTCCAACCATGTGTGTAGATCAGTTGCAAGATATACACAGAAGCATAAGTATCCATGCCATAGTGAAATAAAGGAATCACAACCATTCTATTATGGCATAAATGAGGGTCATTTGAAAAGGATACAGTATTGGAAAAGTAAGTGACATATGCCATGCTACAGTTGAAAATGATCAATGCCCAAATGCTATGGTTACCAATGAAGCAAACATAAATGTATGTGAGTTAAACACTAAGATACACGTTGCCATTATAGTGAGAATGAGTTTTCATAGTGAGTGTGTTCAAATACAGGAGGAAGCACATAAAGAAATGCTACAAAGAATCATATGCTTCAGCCATGTGAATCAATGAATGATCCAACTAATAAGTAGTGTAGTTACAGTTATGCACATGATGCCTTATACAAAAGTATCCATGCAATGTCACTTCACTATGAAGAAGCAGTTAAGTAAATGAGGGAACCATTGTCATTGAGTACAATATGATCTCATCAAGTACATACAGAAAGGAAGGTGCAGCTACAGAGGCAGTTGTTATTCCATCATGAAGACATAACCGTAGATGCTATAGTAGAGTTAAAGAAGACACATAAATCTTTGAACCAATGGTGTCACTATCATTGATGGACAAGGCATCAAGACGAAGTAGCTGTCTAATACATGAAGGAGTAGCATTCAAAGCATAAACAAGAAGGCTTCCAACCACAGATAAACCAAAAAGAATGCTCAGAAATATCAGTCTATCACCATTCCAGCTATTTTATTAGAGCTTTGAGATAAAATAGTACATTCTTTGGTGCAATTACAACACTGTCAGGTCAGCCTTGCTGGCTATCATATTTAGATAGTAAAAGAGTGTTGACGTTGTCTTACTCTTAAGTACATATGCTTCTGATATTTGAGGGAGTGTTTGCAAACAGCCGGTGAGTTTAGAGGGAGTGCAACTTCTTTGCAAACATAAATTAAGAGGACATGCACAGGGAACTCATGGGATGCAAGGGAGCCACGAAAGAATACCATTGACAAGAAAAAATAACATGAGAAGAGGGGGTTTCAGAGACAAATACTAAGGACTAGAATGAACTTGTGGAATCGACTGGAGAGGTGCTGTTTGGTGTGATTCATATTCTTTATATCTTATTGGGTAAAGGAATGAGTGCAATGCTAGAAAAATACAAGAGTACAGATTTACAAAATGCCCTCGAGTTCACTGCTCATCTAGCCATGACCTTCAATCAGGAATGACTCAGAAATGGGAGAAATAGAAGGAAAGAGTGAAGTTTCAAGATCAATTTAAGGAAATAATCAGAAACTGCTATCAATGTTCATGGCCGTAAATATACAATGGTTTTTATTATCCTTTGAATAGAGTGTGAAGAAGAAAACACATTCATTTTTGTTTCCTATATTGAGCATATGAAGATTCATATAGTGTTTGAAATGTAATTGACCTTGTGGCCCAGACCGATACAGCCATGGTGGCCAGTCTCAGAATGGAGATAACAACAAAATGACCAAAAGAAATGCATCAAAATGCCAGTATTACCATAGCAAAAGGGCTAAAGTATCATTGATTTTTGCATAAAAATGGCTCAAAAACACTATTAAGATCACTTACCAGTCATTTTATTGAAGAAATCTGCAAAAATGGCAAGGAGAAATAGTAGTGAAATAGTGGATTTTGAGCTTCCAAACCCTAGTCCAATGGTGGCTGAGCATAGAGGAAGTCTCCAAAAGATGCAAATGTGAAATTAGCCCACAGAGATAGGGTCCCTGAGTTGTTTTGTTTTAGGGTTTACATCTTGCCCTATGTTCGATGGGCAATTTTTATCACATTGGGTTTATTTTCATTGCTCGAATTAATACCCATCGTGGTATCTTGAATTTGCTAAGTCCCCATGACTTAGACTACCACCTCCATTAGGGTCCTTTTGCATATGCTAAGGCTTGATGCCTTATAAAACTTCATTAGTCCCTTTTGCCATTTTGAAGGTGAGTTCAAAGCAATTTCTATATGCCTTCAACTTATAAATTGAATGGAGAAGAGCTTTCATACGCTTTCATTTTTGCAAAAAATATATATATGCCTTGATATCTTTTTTATGATTTTTATAGAAAATCATATGTCCCCTCAAATTTATTATTCCTGGCAAAGTAAGACATAAAAGCCTTGTATTTGTTTTTGCAAAAAAATCAAATGGAGATAAGATAGAGAATAAAAATGCAATCTCAATGTAAAGTTTTGTTTTAAAGCAATGATTTATAAATTGCTTTAAAATAAAAGCTATTTTAAGCAGTTAAAATTAGAAGATTCTCTTTTTTTTTTGGGTGAGTTGGATAGATATGGACCAAAATAGGAGGTTTTATGGATCATGATGAGCTTGATTTGAAGATGATTTGGTGGGACGACCTGAGGTACCACTTTGGCCAGCTTTTATTTTTAGTTTGGTGGTAGTTTGGTGGGCTTTTTGATAGCCTTTTTTGAGGAGCTCGAAAATGAATCAAGATACTATTTTTAGGAGCTTTTCTAGCTTTTCCTCTTAGAGATCTTTATATTGGAGATAGCTAGTTCTTTCAGGGGGGATCAGTAGAGATAGAAATTAGAGATCAGAGTTCAGATTTTTAGAGTCTCCCTCTCACACTGAGAGAGTTGTACTTAGTTTTGTACTCATTATTCCTTCCTATTTATAGAGCAGCAATTTTCCTTCCTATTTGTCTACTCATTTGCAAGGTGATTTGATATTACATTGTGATAGTTATTTATCCTCTGTTTTGTCTTAATTTTGTGATGGGTATGCGTATATTTTATTTGATTGAGGTTGTATGTTGTGTTTAGATGAACCTTCATGTGAAATGTTAATGAATTAAGTATAATCAAGGGGTTGTAAAAGTTATAGTTCTGTGAACTGATTGTGAGTAAGATCTGGTAGGAGTTTAAGTATTGGTGCATCACCTTAGGAGTTAATTTCAGTTATTTATTTCATTTCAGTTATCCTTCTATCCCTTTTCCAATAAAGTCACTTAGATTAGAAAATCATTAGGAGAACCAACTCACTCTGGAGGTTCACTCCGAGTTTAGGCAACCCATAGGCCTAAGAGTGTTCCATGTTGCAACAAGATAGCTAAGTTTATCTTTAATAAGGGTGCAATCCTGATTGATAACAATTTTTAGCACACCTGGTGGGACTTTGAAAGTGTTTTCAAAGAGTTTTCAATTCTTAAAGTTGCTATTTTGGTGTATGCAGCAGTGTTCCAGCCTTTGGAGGCTTTTTACAAGTATACCTGGCGACACAATTTTCTGGTCTTGTATGCAGAACTAGTGCATTCAGCTTATGAAAACAGGGTTAGGGACTGATTGGTCTGTTTCATTCCAATAGTTTGATCATTTATCACTGATATTTGGTGTGTATGTCAGTGATCTCTACCTTTGGAGGCATGGAACCAACACATTTGGTGACTCTGAGTGCAAGTTTATTGGTTTCAGTATGATCAAGTGCTAGTATGTTACAAAAATCAATTTATTCATTCCATTTTTCTAGCCTTTACATGAGTAAGAAATGTCAAATTTTCATAGCCAACATGCGTACCTACCCCCATAATATGAAAATGCCACTTATCCATCTCCATATCAGACCAATTATGCTGCTATTTCTAATCCCATGGCTTTTCAAAATCAACATGCACAATATAATTGCCACCCACCCACCCCTACTCAGTCTTCTTACCAGCCGTACACAAGAAGCCATAATGTCATTTTTAGTCCAAATACTCAGGATGCTTACCGTATACCTATTCCTGCTCAATCTCCCAATCAGCCAAAACATTCAGAAGTGATGAAGCTTAAAGACATGATTAAAGATACTTTGATAGTATTCAACAAGAAGATTGATGAGATTAAGAGGGAGCTTGAGTATAATCAACACCAGGAGGAACTAGCTTACCAAGCCTATCTTCATGAGTAGGAGTTAGAGTCACAAAGGACACATTTTGAGCTGGATATTGCAAGCATAAAGAGATATTAGTACCAACGAGGAGGGGAATTTCAAGGAAGGCAATATGAATAGTGTAATTTACAACAACAAGAGTTAGATCACCAAGCCTATCTCCAACAGTAGGAGCAGCAACCTTGTGAGACCTTTAATTCTGACCAAGAGTTGGAGACACGAAGGAGATAATTTGAAGAGAATATTGAAAGGGAGGCAACTACACAAACAAGGCTTTTGCTTGCTCGAGCCCAAGCAACCCCTGCTATTCTAGAATAGCTTGCTCAATAAGAGGTACGTAAGTATAAATTTCCAAGTTTTAGACAGAATGAACCACTTAATGCTCCTAAAGTTGAGATTCTAAGTTTTAGGTAGAATAAAGTCCCTGATTCTCCAAACCAGCCTCTCAAGCTTGAAATCCCAAGTTTCATAAGCCTTCATCCCTTGCAAGTTGAGGAAAATAATCATATTCAGCCTAGTGTAGTTGCGGACCAGCCACTTGAAGAGCCTCTTTTCCTCTAAGAAACTCAAGAAAATCCCCAAGTTTCCCAACCAGATAAATCTGATTGTCTTGTCACTATTTGCCTCTATAAGGATGGACCTATTATCTTACAAAGTGACTCATTCACCATGAAGGAATCTAGAAATGTAAATTTATTGGATATAGCTATGGAGCAATATCAGTTAGAGCAAAAGAAGATTGAGCAAGGAAAGACTCCTCCCGATGAATCTACTAATGTTTGCACTAAACAACTTCCTTGTTTTGTAAAAGATGATGAAATTTTTTTAGAAAATCATGTAGTGCAAGAGGCTAATTCACATGGAAAGGTTGATGCTGTCTGTGTAGAGCAAGTTGATTCAAATATGACGCTGAATCCTTTGCATTTTAATTCATTCAAAAATTTTGTCTAATGGTGTTCGAAAGATGCATGAAAGTAGGATATGCAAATATTTTATTTAATTCAGGTTGCATGTTGTGTTCATATGAACCTTCATGTGAAATGTTAATGAATTAAGTATAATCAAGGGGTTGTGAGAGTTATAGTTCTATGAACTGGTTGTGAGTAAGATCTAGTAGGAGTTTAAGTATTGGTGCATCACCTTAGGAGTTAATTTCAGTTATCTGTTTCATTTCAGTTATCCTTCTATCCCTTTTCCCAAAAGTCACTTAAATTAGAAAATCATTAGGAGAACCAGCTCACTCTGGAGGTTCACTCTGAGTTTAGGCAATCCACAGGCCTAGGAGTGTTCCCATGTTGCAACAAGATAGCTAAGTTTATCTTTGCTAAGGGTGCAATCCTGATTGATAACAATTTTTAGTACGCCCAGTGGGACTCTAAAAGTGTTTTCAGAGAAGTTTGCAATTCTTAAAGTTGCTGTTTTGGTATATGCAGCAGTGTTACAACCTTTGGAGGATTTTTACATGTATACCTGGTGACTCAATTTTTTGGTCTTGTATGCAGAACTAGTGCATTCAGCTTATGAAAACAAGATTAGAACTGATTGGACTATTTTAGTCCAATAGTTTGATCATTTATCACTGATATTTGGTGTGTATGTTAGTGATCTCTACCTTTGGAGGCATGGAAACAACACATCTAGCAACTCTGAGCTCAAGTTTACTGGTTTCAGTATGATCAAGTGCTGGTATGTTACAAAAATCATTTATTCATTCCATTTTTCAGCCTTAACATGAGTAAGAAATGTCAAATTTTCATAGCCAACATGCGTACCCACCCCCATAATATGAAAATGCCACTTATCCATCTCCATATCAGACCAATTATGCTACTGTTTCTAATCCCATGGCTTTTCAAAACCAACATGCACAATATAATTGCCACCCACCCATCGCTACTCAGTCTTCTTACCAGCCGTACACAAGAAGCCACAATGCTAGTTTTAGTCTAAATACTCAGGATGCTTACTGCATACTTGTTCCTACTCAATCTCCCAATCAGCCAAAACATTCAGAAGTGACAAAGCTTAAAGACATGATTAAAGATAGTTTGGTAGTCTTCGACAAGCACATTGATGAGATTAAGAGGGAGCTTGAGTATAATCAGCACCAGGAGGAACTGGCTTACCAAGCCTATCATCATGAGTAGGAGTTGGAGGCACAAAGGACATAGTTTGAGCTGGAGATTGCAAGCATAAAGAGTTATCAGTACCAACGAGGAGGGGAATTTCAAGGAAGGCAATATGAATAGTGTAATTTATAGCAGCAAGAGTTAGATCACCAAGCCTATCTCCAATAGCAGGAGCAACAACCTTGTGAGACCTTTAATTCTGACCAAGAGTTGGAGAGATGAAGGAGATAGTTTGAAGAGAATCTTGAAAGGGAGGTAACTACACAAACAAAGCTTTTGCTTGCTCGAGCCCAAGCAGCCCTTGCTGTTCTAGAACAACTTTCTCAAGAAGAGGTACGTAAGTATAAATTTCTAAGTTTTAGATAGAATGAACCTCTTAATGCTCCTAAAGTTGAGATTCTAAGTTTTAGGTAGAATAAAGTCCCTGATTCCCCAAACCAGCCTCTCAAGCTTGAAATCCCAAGTTTTAGAGGTCTTCATCCCTTGCAAGTTGAGGAAAATAATCATATTTAGCCTAGTGTAGTTGCAGACCAACCACTTGAAGAGCCTCTTTTCCTCCAAGAAACTCAAGAAACTCCCCAAGTTTCCCAACAAGATAAATCTGATTGTCTTGTCACTATTTGCATCCATAGTGATGGACCTATTGTCTTACAAAGTGACTCATTCACCATGAAGGAATCTAGAAATGTAAATTTATTGCATATAGCTATGGAGCAATATCAGTTAGATCAAAAGAAGATTGAGAAAGGAAAGACTCCTGATGAATCTACTAATGTTTGCACTAAACAACTTCCTTGTTTTGTAAAAGGTGATGAAATTTTTTTAGAAAATCATGTATTGCAAGAGGCTGATTCACATGGAAAGGTTGCTACTGTTTGTGTAGAACAAGTTGATTCAAATATGACCTTGAATCCTTTGCATTTTGATTCATTCAAAAAAAATTCTAATGTTGTTTGAAAGATGCATGAAAGTAGGATATGCAAATATTTTATTTGATTTAGGTTGCATGTTGTGTTTAGATGAACCTTCATGTGAAATGTTAATGAATTAAGTATAATCAAGGGGTTGTGAGAGTTATAGTTCTGTGAACTGATTGTGAGTAAGATCTGGTAGGAGTTTAAGTATCGGTACATCACCTTAGGAGTTAATTTCAGTTATCTATATCATTTTAGTTATCCTTCTATCCCTTTTCCTAGAAAGTCACTTAAATTAGAAAATCATTAGGAGAACCAGCTCACTCTGGAGGTTCACTCTGAGTTTAGGCAACCCACAGGCCTAGGAGTGTTCCCATGTTGCAATAGGATAGCTAAGTTTATCTTTGCTAAGGGTGCAATCCTGATTGATAACAATTTTTGGCACACCCGGTGGGACTCTGAAAGTGTTTTTAGAGAAGTTTTCAATTCTTAAAGTTGTTGTTTTGGTATATGCAGCAGTGTTCCAGCCTTTGGAGGCTTTTTACAAGTATACCTGGTGACACAATTTTTTTGGTCTTGTATGCAGAACTAGTGTATTCAGCTTATGAAAACAAGATTGGGATTGATTGGATTGTTTTAGTCCAATAGTTTGATCATTTATCACTGATATTTATTGTGTATGTCAGCGATCTCTACCTTTGGAGGCATGGAAACAACACATCTGGCAACTCTAAGCTCAAGTTTACTAGTTTCAGTATGATCAAGTGCTGGTATGTTACAAAAATCATTTGTTCATTCTATTTTCCAGCCTTTACATGAGTAAGAAATGTCAAATTTTCATAGCCAACATGCGTACCCACCCCCATAATATGAAAATGCCACTTATCCATCTTCATATCAAACCAATAATTTTGTTGTTTCTAATCCCATGGATTTTCAAAACTAGCATGCACAATATAATTGCCACCCACCCACCCCTGCTCAGTCTTCTTACCAGCTATACACAAGAAGCCATAATGCTGGTTTTAGTCCAAATACTCAGGATGCTTATAGCGTACTTGTTCCTACTTAATCTCCTAATCAACCAAAACATTCAGAAGTGATGAAGCTTAAAGACATGATTAAAGATACTTTGATAGTCTTCAACAAGCAGATTGATGAGATTAAGAGGGAGTTTGAGTATAATCAGCACTAGGAGGAACTAGCTTACCAAACTATATTCATGAGTAGGAGTTGGAGGCAAAAAAGACACAGTTTGAGCTAGAGATTGCAAGCATAAAGACTTATCAGTACCAACGAGGAGGGGAATTTCAAGGAAGGCAATATGAACAGTGTAATTTACACTAGCAAGAGTTAGATCACCAAGCCTATCTCCAACAGCTGGAGCAGCAACTTTGTGAGACCTTTAATTTTGACCAAGAGTTGGAGAGATGAAGGAGATAGTTTGAAGAGAATTTTAAAAGGGAGACAACTACACAAACAAAGCTTTTGCTTGCTCGAGCCCAAGAAGCCCCTACTGTTCTAGATTAACTTGCTCAAGAAGAGGTACGTAAGTATAAATTTCTAAGTTTCAGACAGAATGAACCTCTTAATGCTCCTAAAGTTGAGATTCTGAGTTTTAGGCAAAATAAAGTCCCTGATTCCCCAAACTATCCTCTCAAGCTTGAAATCCCAAGTTTCAGAAGCCTTCATCCCTTGCAAGTTGAGGAAAATAATCATATTCAGCCTAGTGTAGTTGCGGACCAGCCACTTGAAGAGCCTCTTTTCCTCCAAGAAACTCAAGAAACTCCCCAAGTTTCCCAACCAGATAAATCTGATTGTCTTGTCACTAATTGTCTCTATAAGGATGGACCTATTGTCTTACAAAGTGACTCATTCACCATGAAGGAATCTAGAAATATAAATTTATTGCATATAGCTATGGAGCAATATCAGTTAGAGCAAAAGAAGATTGAGCAAGGAAAGACTCCTCCTGATGAATCTACTAATGTTTGCACTAAACAACTTCCTTGTTTTGTAAAAGATGATGAAATTTTTTCAGAAAATCATGTAGTGCAAGAGGTTGATTCACATGGAAAGGTTGCTATTGTCTGTGTAGAGCAAGTTGATTAAAAAATGACCATGAATCCTTTGCATTTTAATTCATTCAAATTTTTTTCTAATGTTGTTCGAAAGATGCATGAAAGCAGGATATGCGTGATGGTGATAGTTTGTCATTGATGTCAAAAGGTATTGAGAGAGTTGAGTAAGTGTGCATCTTCACAAGGTGTCATCAGGACTGTAGGTCATTTGAGGATCACTTGCACTATTGACATAGGTTGTTCTGGATTATGTCTTTCATAGTTGAACATCAATAAGGAGTTGTATAAGTGTGTTGATATTGTTCATACAAGAGTTCACATGATTCATATGCCTGATGTATGTTCTTGTTCAAGTGATGATGATGCAGGATTGTTGTTACAAATCAAAAGATCTTCTTTGTGGTATCTACACATTATAGATTGATAGGAGCAGTTTCGTTCTTTGGGATGTCATTGTTCTTATAGTAAGTTTGATAATGTTCAAGTTAGCATGGATGGTTTGATGTCAGTAATTGGATGGTTGATGTTCATGGTTTGTTTCATTTTGGGCTTAATATACTTCAGGTTGATATGTTGCTTCATGGCTAAGTTAGGAAATGCTAACTTGTTTGTGTTGGTCAGAGGATTAGTGGTTGTTGGCATTGGTATAGATGTTTTTGATGTTCATCTCATTGGTTTCACTTGCTTGCTCAGCTTAGTGGTTTCACTTGCTCTTCATCGTAATTGCAGACCTCATGACACATTCATTATATAAGAGGTTTAGTGGTAGAGATTAAGATAGTATTGGCAGAAGTGTTTAAGGATCATTGACGATTGTTATAAGTTAGGAAATGGTTTAAATGTGTCTTAAATAAACATCTCTCAAAATCCTTATATAGTCTATCTTATGACCTATGCATGTTTTTGTTTTAAACTATCATTGACTTGTTATTGCAGGTCATGTCACTTAAGTGTGACCTAGTAGAGGGTATGTTATTCATGCTATCATCAGCCCTCTTCACATCTCCTACTGATGGGTTCGGTCTCATTCATATGTGAGTGAGCACGATTTATATGGGCACGTTTTATGCCTTAGACCATGCTTTAAGGAAATCAAATAAAGTATTATGAAGCCCGAAAAAATGAAGATCTCCATTTATTTATGAAAGGCATCAAATTGCTTTTTAGGGGAGCATAGAATATATTTCATAAAGTTTCTAAGGAGGAAGCCCAATTACTAAGCCTTTTATGGCTTTATTTTATTTTTTAGAAACTTTTCTTAAACCACTAAGTGGTCGGCCCATACCCATGTCTTTATGACTTTCAAATGGTGAGTTTTATTTTAAAAAAGCTATCAAATGACTTTTGTGGGGATAAGTATTTCTTAAATTAGAAATTGTTTTTTTCTAATTTAATGACCCCAAGAGATGACATCAAGTTAAGTTTTTTTATAAGATTTTTGAGGGTATTTTTTAAGGCAAATATTTATGGAGATTATTTTGGCACAAAAAGATGTTTTTCTTCGAGGAAGATTTTCTTTCTTTTTTAAAATCCTCTCTGGTGGAAAATGAAGATGAATTGATTTTATTGAAGATAAAATAAGATTGCAGGAATATGTAGAGAAGAAATTGAGGAGCTTTTTAAGTCAAAAATGATGCAATGAAGAGAGAATATGAAGAATATCCAATTATAAGAGATTTTATTTACAGGACATTGATTGATTTCATTATGATCTTATTTTTCTTAAGAAGTTTTTTTTGCAGATTGAAAAGAAGATTGAGTGTGAGAAGATGAAAGGTTTTGAGAAGAGGATAATGAAAATTTGTTTTGAAGGTGAAAGGACATTCAATTTGTATTTAATGGTTTTTCAGGTGCATTGATGTAACTTATTTTGCAACCAGAGATGAAACATACAGATGATGAGCTCGTAGAGGTTGAATATATATAGTGTGTGTTGTAAAGAGATGGAACATTTTTACAAAGATTTATTTGCAAGCAAAGATGAGAGGCTTTATGTGTATCAGGAGTATATATAGAGATGATTTAAATTGTTTTGCAGAGATGAGTTAATATTTGCAGAGACACATGTTTGTGCAAAGAAGCCAAATAAATTTGCAGAGATATTATTGAATTTGTGCAGAGATTTTGTGTAAGGATAAAAAGTAGAAATGATGACCTCCTTGTACAACACATTTACAAAGACAATATGCAGTTGATTGAGTATCAAGTGAATTGGTAATGAGATTGATATTCATATTGAAATTGAATAGAGATATGCAAAAGAGAAGACAAGTTATATAATGGTGCAAATCAGATTGAGTGGCAATCATTTCTTGCACACTTTGCAGTTTGTTCTGTATGTATTAGGGGTTGGTGCTCCTTGAAGTTGGTGCTTCTAAACTTTGTAATCAGTGAGGTTTTTGATAAAGCCAGTGAAGCAGTTTTGGAGTGGTTTTTCTACCCCTAGAGGGTTTTCCACTCGTGCAAATCTTGTGTCATGATTTATATTGATCTTCTCTATGTGTGTGTATGATTTACTCATGAGGTGTTGTTTATATCCTCTTTTATCAGTAGTCTTATGTATATGTGTTTAACAATGTCTTCCTCTTTTATCTTGTAAACAAAATTTGCAAAAAGTTAAAATTTATACAACACTGATTCACCCCCCCTCTCAGTGTTGTCCTGGACTCCTACAATGTGAATATTTTATTTGATTCAGGTTGCATGTTGTGTTCAGATGAACCTTCATGTGAAATGTTAATGAATTAAGTCTAATCAAGGGGTTGTGAGAGTTATAGTTCTGTGAACTGATTGTGAGTAAGATCTGGTAGGAGTTTAAGTATTGGTATATCACCTTAGGAGTTAATTTTAGTTATCTATTTCATTTCAGTTATCCTTCTATCCCTTTTCCCAGAAAGTCACTTAAATTAGAAAATTATTAGGAGAACTAGCTCACTCTGGAGGTTCACTCTGAGTTTAGGCAACCCACAGGCCTAGGAGTGTTCCCATGTTGTAACAGGATAGCTAAGTTTATCTTTGTTAAGCATGTAATCCTAATTGATAACAGTTTTTGGCACGCCCAGTGGGACTCTAAAAGTGTTTTCAGAGAAGTTTTCAATTCTTAAAGTTGTTTTGGTATATGCAGCAGTGTTCTAGCCTTTGGAGGCTTTTTACAAGTATACCTGGTGACTCAATTTTCTGGTCTTGTATGCAAAACTAGTGCATTTAGCTTATGAAAACAAGATCAGGACTGACTGGACTTTTTCAGTCTAATATTTTGATCATTTATCACTGATATTTGGTGTGTATGTCAATGATCTCTGCCTTTGGAGGCATGAAAACAACACATCTGGTGACTCTGAGCTCAAGTTTACTGGTTTCAGTATGATCAAGTGCTGGTATGTTACAAAAATCATTTATTCATTCCATTTTCTAGCCTTTACATGAGTAAGAAATGTCAAATTTTCATAGCCAACATGCATACCCACCCCCATAATATGAAAATGTCACTTATCCATCTCCATATCAGACCAATTATGCTACTGTTTCTAATCCAATGGCTTTTCAAAATCAACATGCACAATATAATTGCCACCCACCCACCCCTGCTCAGTCTTCTTACCAGCCGTACACAAGAAGCCATAATGCTGGTTTTAGTCCAAATACTCAGGATGCTTACCGCATACCTGTTCCTGCTCAATCTCCCAATCAGCCAAAACATTCAGAAGTGACGAAGCTTAAAGACGTGATTAAAGATACTTTGATAGTCTTCAACAAGTAGATTGATGAGATTAAGAGGGAGCTCGAGTATAATTAGCACCAGGAGGAACTGGCTTACCAAGCCTATCTTCATGAGTAGGAGTTGGAGGCACAAAGGACACAGTTTGAGCTGGAGATTGCATGCATAAAGAGTTATCAGTACCAACGAGGAGGGGAATTTCAAGGAAGGCAATATGAACAGTGTAATTTATAGCAGCAAGAGTTAGATCACCAAGCCTATCTCCAACAGTAGGAGCAACAACCTTGTGAGACCTTTAATTCTGACCAAGAGTTAGAGACACGAAGGAGATAGTTTGAAGAGAATCTTGAAAGGGAGGCAACTACACAAACAAAGGTTTTGCTTGTTCGAGCCCAAGTAGCCCCTACTATTCTAGAATAGCTTGCTTAAGAAGAGGTACGTAAGTATAAATTTCTAAGTTTTAGACAGAATGAACCTCTTAATGCTCCTAAAGTTGAGATTCTAAGTTTTAGGCAGAATAAAGTCCCTGATTCTCCAAACCAATCTCTCAAGCTTGAAATCCCAAGTTGAGGAAAATAATCATATTTAGCCTAGTGTAGTTGTAGACCAGCCACTTAAAGAGCCTCTTTTCCTCGAAGAAACTCAAGAAGCTCCCCAAGTTTCCCAACGAGATAAATCTGATTGTCTTGTCACTATTTGCCTCTATAAGGATGGACCTATTGTCTTACAAAGTGACTCATTCACCATGAAGGAATCTAGAAATGTAAATTTATTGCATATAGATATGGACAAATATCAGTTAGAGACAAAGAAGATTGAGCAAGGAAAGACTCCTCCCGATGAATCTACTAATGTTTGCACTAAACAACTTCCTTGTTTTGTAAAAGATGATGAAATTTTTTCAGAAAATCATGTAGTGCAAGAGGCTGATTCACATGGAAAGGTTGCTGCTATCTATGTAGAGCAAGTTGATTCAAATATGACCCTAAATCCTTTGCATTTTGATTCATTCAAAAAATTTTCTAATGTTGTTCAAAAGATGCATGAAAGCAGGATACACAGGTTGGAAGGCGAAAGTCTTCGGTTGCAAAGATAGAATGCCCAAGTTTTATCAGAGAAAACACTGCATGAGTAGAATGAATCTATTTCTTTGTTCAGTCAGTTACCTTGTTTTGTTCAGCTAGATGAAGAAAACATGCTCATACCAAAGACAACAGTTTTAGAATAGCAAGAGGATCCTCAATAGTACAAGGAATTGTTGATTGAAGCCAAGCAATCTGACAATGGGGTCTTGGATCAAGAAGAAGAGTGTAAGCCTATGATGGGACTTACACAGCTGGATGAAGGCTATCATGAGGTAAAGAACATCCTTTTTTCCATCAGAAAATTAGGAAAATTTGTTTTGGAGTAGCCTTGAGTTTCCTGTTACAAACATAAATAATATGCAAAAGGAGGGTGTTGAACCTCAATTTTTAGTTAACCTGTTTGATGAGCTTCCTGACTTCGTGCATGAAAGTAAAAATGTCATGTCTATTTTAGGCTTTGACCACCATAGTGATGAACACCATTTAGATAAGGTATTGACCCAAGATCAAATATGTGAAAGCAGCCCTACCTTATGTGATCAAGAGCTTGAGGAAGATCTGTTTCAAATTGAAATTGAATTTTTTTGTTCACATTTAGAGGTAATGCCAACATTTATGGAAGAGGGTTATTTGGAATAGTACAAGCAAGAGGTGAAAGTGGTTGTATTCATGAATGAGTCATTGGTTAATGAGCAACCTAACCAGCAACAGAATCTTGATTAGTTGGAGGAGATGCCTTTCTATTTCACAAAGGGACTTGAGGCTGATGCGCAGATTGATGGTTTGTCGGCAGAGGTTAGTTCATTGTTTGAATTCTTGCCTTCATTTGTTGAAGAAACACCTATTTTGTAGTGTATCTCATCGAGAAATCTTGAATATTTTGAGCCTAGTATAGCTCTTGCTAAGAATCTTCCAAGTTTTGATATTTTTGATGAGCTATTAGCTACTCTAACGGAGGAGGATGACCCATTAACCAAAGAGGAGGAAGCCACATGGTAGGCTATCATGCAGGGTATAGATCATGCTACTTTTTCTAGTCCAAAACCTTCGAGGGGATGTCCTATTAGGTATTTGGATGGTTTGGAAATCAATAGGAGGGGACAACCTCATAGTGACACTGATTTGGATCATCAAGGAGGGTATCAGGTGGATCAGTTAGCAAAGGTAGTCAAGTGGGTAAGTGACTGTATTTTCTTTCTTGAAAAGGTGTCACAACAGTTTGCTGAAGATTTAATTGTTCTCCACCATTTTGGGCTGACTAACAAGCTTATGGAGTATTGTAGACTACAAAGGAAGGGTAGTTATTTTCTTGAGCCAGTGAATGGTTTTGTCTGACCGGTTACTGTGGTTGGTTAGAGTAGGTTAGAGTTAGTGTTTTTAGTTGATAAGTGCTTCATGTACATTTACTTTTAGTTATTTTTTTCCCTAAGTGCTGCTGTACAGGTTTTCTGGCCGCCAGGGCCTTCTAGTTTCTTTTTCATTTGGTTTGCTTTTGTTTGCTGCTGCTGTTTGGACTGGTTTTGAGTATGAGTTTTTAGTTTTCTGAGTTTAAAATGAGAAGAACTAGACTCCATGCCCAATGGATATTCAAGGCAATTGGTCTCAATGCTTAGCAGGCAAGCATGTAGCAGAAGTCGCCAGAAATGTTACCATTTTTTCACATATAGCTGAAATTGGCTGAGCTAGTTCATTTACAGTTCATTATTTTTATCTGGTCAGATCAGTTGCATAATTTCATAAGAGATTGGTTCAATTTTATCAGTTGTTATGTAGAAAGGAGTACAAATCAATTATTATTCATTGCTTTATACAATGTTTATCAACGGTTGAAAGATGTCTCATAATACATTGTAGTGCTTTGTTCACTTTATCAAATGAGATACATAAAATTGTATCAGATTACATTGAATGAAGAACAAGGAAGATAAATTATTTGTCCCCACACAAGCCACGGGAGTAGATGGACCAGAATATCAAAGACAACCTACTATGTAACTATAAAGAAAAGGAAACTGACAAAATGTATAAATGAGAACATATCAATCATTGCCTGAGGTATTTGGAGCCGGCTTGATCTTGCTGCAGCTGTCACTTTCTTGCCAAGCTCCGAATATACTTGAACCTGTATTGGGAGAGAGAAAGAGGGGTTAGAGATCATGACATGGTCTTATTCATATATTGCATTAGATGAGATAGAATGCATAATAGGCTATCTATGATATGTAAGATCAGAAAAAATTACAACATTCTTATTCAGAAGAGAGAGAAAATGAAACATCACTGAGTATCAATGTTTTTTAAACTAATGTGTTTGTTTCATGTGTAGGCATAGGATAAGTCTTGTATCTATTTGAAGACATGCATGTGGTGTCAAACGGGCTCCCACAAGGGTTGAGCCTGACATGCTTACCCCTAGATCTCAAGGGGATGATTTAAGACATTTCAACTAAAAGAAGAATTTATAGAACTTAAAGGTCATTGCCCTTCCATGATCATCAACTCAAAGCATGAGGTGATAACCATACAAGGGCAGTAAATAACTTGTCCAAGACAGATCGATAAAGTATGAAGCTGAGTGCAGGTATGACCAAAATAGAATATTTATTTTTGTTTGCTGTTACAATATCATATTCATGAATTCAAATGGGGGGCAGCAAGAACAAATAGAACAGTCATGATTGAATACAAGACAACATTTTGTGCTAATGTAAAGAATGTGTTATTCACTATCAACATGATATCATTATGAGAGTGTCCTTCTCATGAAAGAGATAGAGAAAAATGTCAAAGTACAATAGGTGAAACTATGCATGATGCATTCAAATCATCATCTAAGAGGCCATTTGATAACAAGAATAAGGTATTACTTATCTGATTAAATATGAAATCATGTTTCAATGCATGACAGCCATAAAAGATCCAAAATTAGTCATAATATATAGAGTAAATGCCATATTCATAATTTACCAGTGCAACTACGGGAGGTAGCATAAGAGGATTATTCAAATGGACATATTGCTTCAGCTATCAAGATAACAATCAAAACATCATAAGTATACAATGATCACTAACCGAGATATTGTTAGGAGAAAGAAGTTTTATGGCTGCCTTCATTATGTCTTGTGCCAAGTCATAAGTTATAAAATGTCCAACTTAACCTCATGATATATAATGTTCCAACCATGTGTGTAGATTAGTTGTAAGATATACACATAAGCATAAGTATCCATGCCACAGTGAAATAAAGGAATCACAACCATTCTATCTGGCACGAATGAGGGTCATTTGAAAAGGATACAATTTTGGAACAATAAGTGACATATGCCATGCTACAGTTGAAAATGATCAATGCCAAATGCTATGGTTACCAAATGAAGCAAACATAAATGTATGTGAGTTAAACACTAAGATACACGTTGCCATTATAGTGAAGAATGAGTTTTTAAGTGAGTATGTTCAAATACAGAAGGAAGCACATAAAGAAATGCTACACAGAATCATATTGCTTCAGTCATGTGAATCAATGAATGATCCAACTAATAAGTAGTGTAGTTATAGCTATGCACATGATGCCATATACAGAAGTGTCCATGCAATGTCACTTCACTATGAAGGAGTAGTTAAGTAAATGAGGGAACCATTGTCATTGAGTACAATATGATCTCACCAAGTACATACAGAAAGGAAGGTGCAACTATAGGGGAAGTTGTTATTCCATCAGTAGGACATAACCATAGATGCTACATTAGAGTTAAGAAGACACATAAATCTATGAACCAATGGTGTCACTATCATTGATGGACAAGGCATCAAGATGAAGTAGCTATTTAATACATGAAGGAGCAACATTCAAAGCACAAACAAGAAGGCTTCCAACCACAGATAAACCAAAAGAACGCTCAAAAATATTAGTCTATCACCATTCTAGCTATTTTATTGGAGCTTTGAGATAAAGTAGTACATTCTTTGGTGCATTTACAACACTCTCAGGTCAACCTTGCTGGCTATCATATTTAGATTGTAAAAGAGTGTTGACATTGTCTTGCTCTTAACTACATATGCTTATGATATTTGAGGTAGTGTTTGCAAACAACTGGTGAGTTCAGAGGGAGTGCAACTTCTCTGCAAATATAAATTAAGAGGACATGCATAGGGAACTCATGGGATGCAAGGGAGCCATGAAAGAATACCATTGACAAGACAAAATACCCTAAGGAAGAGTGGGATTTAGAGACAAACATTGAGGACTAGAATGAACTTGTGGAATTGACTGTAGAGGTGCTGTATGGTGTGATTCATGTTCTTTATATCTCAATGGGTAAAGGAATGGGTGCAATGCTAGAAAAATACAAGAATATAGATTTTGGAAGGTGCCCTCAAGTTCACTACTCATCCAGTCATGACCTTCAATTAGGAACCACTTAGAAATGGTAGAAATAGAAGTAGAGAATGAAGTTTTGAGATCATTTTAGGAAAATGCTCAGAAATTGCTGTCAAGGTTTGCGGCCGTAAATATACAATGTTTTTTATTATGCTTCAAACAAAGTGTGAAGAAGAAAACACATTCATTTTTGTTTCTTGTATTGAGCATATGAAGATTCATACAGTGTTTGAAAGGTAAATTGACCTTGTTTCTGAGTGAGGGTATGCACATGGAGCTGTGGGTTTCGCCCTTAAAACATTCTCAATAGAAAGCCCAAACTGATACAACCATGCCGGCCAGTCTCAGAATGGAGATAACAACAAAATGACCAAAAGAAATCCATCAAAATGCCAGTATTACTGCAGCAAAAGGGCTAAAGTATCATTGATTTTTGCATAAAAATGACTCAAAACAGTATTAAGATCACTTACCAAACATTTTATGAAGAAATCTATAAAAATAGCATGGAGAAACAACAGTGAAATAGTGGATTTTGAGCTTCCAAACCCTAGTCCAATGGCGGCTAAGTGTAGAGGAGTCTCCAAAAGATGCAAATGTAAAATGAGCCCATAGAGATAGGGTTCCAAGTTATTTTGTTTTAGGGTTTACATCTTACCCTAAGTTTGATGGGAATTTTTATCACATTGGGTTTATTTTTCATTTCCTGAATTAATACCCATTGTGGTATCTTGCATTTGCTAAGTCCCCATGACTTAGAATACCACCTCCATTAGGTCCTTTTGTATATGCTAAGGCTGGATGCCTTATAAAACTTCATTAGTCCCTTTTGCCATTTTGAAGTTGAGTTCAAAGCAATTTCTATATGCCCTTCAACTTACAAATTGAATGGAGGATAGCTTTCATAGGCTTTCATTTTTGCAAAAAAACATATATATGCCCTGATATCTTTTTTATGATTTTTATAGAAAATCACATGTCCCTCAAATTTATTATTCCTAGCAAAGTAAGACATAAAAGCCTTGTATTTGTTTTTGCAAAAAATCAAATCGAGATAAGATAGAGAATAAATTTGCAATCTCAATGTAAAGTTTTGTTTTAAAGCAATGATTTATAAATTGCTTTAAAATAAAAGCTATTTTAAGTAGTTAAAATGAGAGGATTCCCTTTTTATTTTTTTTGCGCAAGTTGGACAGATATGAACCAAAATAGGATGTTTTATGGATCATGACGAGCTTGATTTGAAGGAGATTTGGTGGGACCACCTGAGGTATCACTTTGGCAGCTTTTATTTTCAGTTTGGTGGGCTTTTTGACAACCTTTTTAAGGAGCTCAAAAATGAATCAAGATACTATTTTTAGGAGCTTTTCCAGCTTTTCCTCTTGGAGATCTTTATATTGGAGATAGCTAGTTCTTTCAGGGGGGATCAATAGAGATAGAAATTTTTAGATTAGAGTTCAGATTTTTAGAGTCTCCCTCTCACACTGAGAGAGTTGTACTTTAGTTTTGTACTCTTTATTTCTTCCAGTTTATAGAGCAACAGTTTTCATTCCCATTTGTATACTCATTTGCAAAGTTGATTTGATATTACATTGTGATAGTTATTTATCCTCTGTCTTGTCTTACTTTTGGGATGGGTATGCAAATATTTTATTTGATTCGGGTTGCATGTTGTGTTCAGATGAACCTTCATGTGAAATGTTAATGAATTAAGTATAATCAAGGGGTTGTGAGAGTTATAGTTCTATGAACTAATTGTGAGTAAGATCTGGTAGGAGTTTAAGTATTGGTGTATCACCTTAGGAGTTAATTTCAGTTATCTGTTTCATTTTAGTTATCCTTCTATCCCTTTTCCTAGAAAGTTACTTGGATTAGAAAATCATTAGGAGAACCAGTTCACTCTGATTTTAGGCAATCCACATGCCTAGGAGTGTTCCCATGTTGCAATAGGATAGCTAAGTTCATCTTTGCTAAGGGTGCAATCCTGATTGATAATAGGCACAAAAGGCCAAAAGTCAAGATAAAGAAGAAGGAGCTACAAAATTCCTCCCACTAAGTTAGACAATTGATCTGACTGAAGATCAGATGGTAAAGGATATTACCAAACATCCTACTAAGCCCATGCTGCAACATATACAAGCTACATGTAAAGGGGAGGCAACAATAGAATCACATGATGAAAGAATAGAAAGAGAGGAATCCCCTAAAGTAGAGATACATATGGGACCTCTAAACACTCTGATTGAAAATGTGACTAGCTCAGCTGTAGTTGATTTGACATATGTGTCCGAAGGAGAAAGCACTAAGAAAGAAGAATTTTATTAAAGATAGCCAAGGCCAGCAAGAAGATATTCCTATGCAGATAGATGATGGGAATAATGATGCTCAAGATCAAGGAGGAGCACACTTAGATACTCATGAAGGAGATAAGATTGATAAGCAAGAACAAGAACATCCTCATGATGATCAGGCAAGTAAAGACCAAGAGCCTAAAGATGACAAAGTTCTAGAGGAACATGATGATAAGACACAAAATAATCAGCCTCCTCCAGAGCAAAGGCAAGAAGAGCATTTGCCTGAGAAAGATAACTTGGATGCTAGAGTAGAACAACGGGAACAAGAGAAAGATAAAAATCAAAGGCAATAAGAAAATGTGCAAGGTCCTAGTGGTGATGAAGAGGTCAATAAAGACAAAGCGATACAAGATGCTCAAATTGAGCAACTAGACCAAGGAGGATCACAATCAAATACATTATCATTTATTTTATTAGAGGTAGGCTGATCACAAGAACACTAGGTACCTTTTGATTTCAAGTCCCTATTTACTCTCGATCCATCTAAAGCTAAACGGAGAGCTAGGACAGTCTCCACTATCAAGAGATCTAAAGACAGAAAAGAGGGCAACCCAAGTTGTTGTTCCCATAGTAGATAAGGCCAAAGGAGAAATTAGGCTAGAGGAATTTTAGGTGACATAGATTGACTTAGGTCATGTGACCATAGAACAAGAAATACAAGAACATATTAAGAGCACCAAGGGAGTAATGGCCAAAATAAGGAAGCTCAAAGCTAGAAAGAAAGAGCTTAAGGAGAAAAATTCTCAACTACAATAATTTATAGAGGGATTGGTGAGGCCAGATAGCTTGGCATCCACCCTACAGGCTACAAAAGGCCCACTGCATTGACATTAATAAGTTTAGAAGAAATAGCTAGTCTAGATGTGTAAAAGCACCAAGCTCGTATTATGGACAAGTGGTTCATAAAATTCATGACATCTGGAGAAAAGCTAATAAGGACTTCAAAGTCCAAATGGGTCACATTGTCCAACCTGAAGAATGACATTGATTCTTTAAAGAGTGAATTCACTCAAAGGATACAGAAAGGTAATTATGCAATAGTAAGACTCAAAGGAACCAAGGGGATGACAGATGAAGAGTTATTGAAACATAAAATTGTCACCCATGTAACTCTTCCACTCATTGATACTTGGATGACATAGATGAAGTATGAATTGGAAGTATTAAAGGCTAGCATGATTAAAGTGAGAGACACTCAAACTAACATCCATGACTTACTAGCTAATGAGATGAAAGTATTGGAGGAATTATTAGAAGATGTAGTGATAGAAAAAGCAATGCCAGAGATGGATGATGTGATCCAATATTCAAGGATAAATTTAAAGAAGTGGAAGAAGATCCAATTGGACTCTTTATAGAAGATGTCATGGATGAAATATCTGAGTTGAATGTGAAAGTAAAGACATATGATAAAGAAGCAAATGGCAGGACATCCATGCTGGGATCCTTGGATGATCAAATAAAAGTACTAAAATATGCTAAGTTGAGAGCCCAGATAATCAACAAATTTCAGGTGGATACTTTTGTACAGGCATATGATTCTTACAAGAAGTTAGACACTGAGAAGTTACTACATGAAGATGCATTATCTGAATGAGGAGGATGATGCAACAAGGGTCATCCAGGATATTTTTGTCATTTTGCTACCTACAGTTTGGTTGACCAAATCAAAGATCCTAGAAAATTCTAGAGTGCCAGCTATATCAAGTACCAAATGGTAACTTGTGCCACATATTTTTGTAGGTTGACTCGATCAAAGTAAGGTGAACTATTGATTGTAATAGACAAATCTTGATCATTGGATCTTTTGTAACTGATTCTGATCCTTGCTCTATACAAGGATGGAGAATCTTAGTTGTAGGATTATTGGAAGCTTAATTGAGATTGGATTGTTGAATGTCATGATCAATTCTCAAAGTCAATTGTAAATATATACTCCTTTTGCATACTTAATGAAGATGAAGACCTATGATCACAACTAATCATAAATTCTATGTAATATATGGATGATATCTTGATGTTCATGTGATTTGTTGAATCCCTTGGAGTGCATCTTAGTTTGTGAATGTTGTTTTTATCTTTTCCTTTGAAGATTCGCATCAATCATATCTAGTTGTCAAATGACCTGGTGAAAATATTGTTTGATTTTTTTCTCTTCATGAAAATATCAAGGATATATGTGGATCAATGACCGAAGATTCATTTATTTTAGTAAATTTAGAAAGCTTTAGTTCAATTTCTTTAAATTTCATTTGAATCATCACCCTAACTATAAAACACAGAAAATGAAAAGAAGAACATATAATATGATGATATCCATAAATACACGAAGATCTTAGGCATATTTAGACAAAGTGCATGCATAATAGCAAATATCATGCAAATGAACACAAATAATGATATGAATCATAGAAATACATACTTATAGGCACATTATTTGAATAAATTTACAGTGCAGAAGTAAAATTAAGAAAGGATTAGTTCAATTTGGATAAATTAAAGATAGTTTCAGAAGAACTAATCAAAATAATCATAAATCAACTTAATCAAGGTGATATGTAGAAGAAATGATCAAACTTATCATAAATATCTGCATGATTTGGTTAAATACAGTAAGATTTAACATCTTTTGTTAAGGATTTACAGAGCAGGGAAAAATAAAGTTATATTTGCCTATCAAGAGATAGATACCTAAGAACCAAATGTAAGGCCCCAAAATGGAAAATAGCAACACACATCAACCTCTAAGTAATGTCAGATCATTATGAACTAATGCATGGAGACTTAGAGTCATCAATTCATCTTGAATTGATCATACTTTTCAAGAAGATAAGGTTTGAGTGTAAATTTTATCGCTGTTATTATGACTAACATTATGATCAAAAGGAATTGGTGCTAGAAGGAGGGCCATAGAACAATTCAATTTAAGGATTTGTTGACTGGACATCATTTCCCATGCTCAAGTGAAGGTATTTTCAAATTTCTTAAGATTACATTAAATCTGAAGTATTCGTGTAAAGATTCCACTTATCTATGGCAATTTGAGGAATCCAACTATAAATACCTCATCCTTGTGGTTAATTACCTTGATCTTTATAGTCAGTTGTCTAAAATTTACAAATTTGAGTCGATATTTGCATTTTTTGCAAATATCCTATTGTCCTGGACATCCCTTCATAAACATCTAGTCTAGACAAGTAAACACCCATGTCTTTGCAAAGCTTGTGTCAGAATAACCAAAGTTTTCTTTGAGTCATGAAGCGCTAGCTCACAGACCTAATACCAGGTCGAAATCCACTTGACCTCTAGAGGAATTGCCCATTTTCAGATTTAGACCTCGTACAACAAATATTCATCACAGTACTAGTCCTAGTTTACCAGTGTCTCTGATAATACCTGCTGTGACACCTCCAGTATCCCCAGTAGCACTTCAGACACCTCCTGTAATGTCTTTCTTTGTAGTTGAATCACCCCTGCTCTTTGCATTGTATCATCCTTTGCCTAAAAATCTAGACAAGAGTTGTCTAAAGTATCATCCTTATCAGGATGCAGACGATCACATCAGAACATATAAGGAAGCTTGTTTCAGGGCTAGAATAGAATATGAAGACGTTATGTGTAGGTTGTTCCCTTATTCATTAGGAGAGGAAGCATACAACTGGTATATCAGTCTCACTCAGTCTTCCATAGATACTTGGGATACTTTGGAGAAAGATTTCATAGGAAGATTCAAAATACCAGTAGATCCAGCTCTGCCATATCACCTCTTTGCTACAATCAAGAGAGCTGAGGGAGAGTTAGTCTCCAACTTTAATGCTAGGTTCCAAAAGATGTACTCCAAGCTAGTTGTTCATTATAATGTAGGAGTTGAGGTAGCTAGGTCAATTTACTACTCATCCTTAGATCCTTTGACATCCATGTTCATTAGGAGAACACATCTAGCTGTCACAACCTTGGCAGGTGCTTTTGAAGAAGCTATCAAAGTCAATTAGCAGTTAACACCTGGTTTTACCCCTAACTTAGGATATCCTAAATATCCTAGTCAACCACAAGTTAATAGAGCCTTGATGCCTCCAGCTATGATGCCTAATCCATTGCAAGTGCCTCCACTTAGCAATAATGTTGCCCCTAGACCACCAAGAGTTTGGAACACCTGGCCAAACAATGGCTCATTACCTTCACCATTAGATAATCAGCCTCCTACTGAACCTAAGCAGACAACCAGAGTAAATTTGGTAGAAGCTGCACTCACTAATTGGCACAGGATGCACAACATGAATGCACATGCTGAGTTGGACTGTCCTTAGTTTAAAATAGCAGCCAACATATTCCAAGATGAAGTGTCAAACATTGTAGGAGATCCACCTTTTCCTGAAGGCAATGAAATTGTTCCCTTAGGATATGAGTCCACCTTAGTACTTGAGAGTTCCAATAATCATCAACATCATCAAATAATTGCGATGCATGAGAATTATACACTAGCATGTGAGGAATCTCCCTTAGCATTTGAGTCGAACTATGTTTTTCCTTTTGAGGATGAAAACGAGCCTGAACAAGAGCCTGAAGAGGTGCATGCTTATCAACAACAATATCAGGGTAGGCATAACTGTAACCTTAGGAGTAATGTAAATAGACATACTGGTCCTTTGACCACATCCATTCCTCCTAATAATTTTAACACACCACCAGATCCTAAAGATAGTAATAACCCTGGGCCTCCCAAGGTGAATACTCAATATTTCACACCACAAAACACAGTGGAAAAAGCCATGAATGAGTTGCCTAAGTCAGATAAACTTGTTACTAACATGGATGAAGAAATGAAGAAGATAAAGATTAGTCTATCTTTATCAGAACTATTAAAAACCCCAGTCATCAAGAAAGCCTTCTTGAAATCACTAGATGAACCCACACCTAAGGAAGACAATCCTAGCCATATTCTAACTAGAGATCCTGCACCTAGAGATAGCACTGTCAAACCTAAAATGCAAGCCACTGTTCATGCAGCTGATACATCACACATGACCTTATACAAAGATAGACCTAAATCCCCACCTTTCTTACTCACATTGAAGATAATTGGATGGAATCTGCATAATTGTCTTGTGGATTTGGGTGCATTCAATAATGTAATGCCTTTATCTATTTGTCAAGCTCTAGGTCTACATCAAACTAAATCCCTCAAGAAAGTATCTCAGTTAGACAAATCAGAAAGTAGCATGGTAGGAGAATTAACTCAAATATAGATGCAACTTGCATGAAATCCAAGAGCTCAATATTATATAGATATCCATGGTAGTTGACATACTTGACACATATGGAATGCTTCTCAGCAAAGATTGGTCTAAGACACTAAATGGTTACATGGATATGGATTTCAGTCATATGTGGTTGCCATGGAAAGGAGTTCCTAATCAGTTGAGGATAGAGGCTAAACCATGTATTAAACACATGATCATCAAGTATAATCATCCCAATGAAATACTGTAAGTGGACATTGAGCCAGGGGTTTATGCAATAAGACCTCAGATAGTTAAAATTGAGGAACTATTGATGTGTAATATGTACATGCATTTAGGTAGTGATAAAAAAGAAAGATTGATGATTGAATCTGATTACAACTTTAGTGATGAAGAGGAAGTAGACCACTTTATGGAATTTGAAAAGCATTTATCCAGAGAAATTCAAAAGTGCCAAATGATAGGGACATCTATAGAGGATATCTTGATATGTAGATGGTGTAGATTACATGATGATGCACATTCAGAAAAAGGCTATGAAGCATTTCTGGATATGATTGAACTAGAAAGAGTAAGCATAGAAGGTGGATCATCATCAACTGAGGTAAGTGAAATATCCAATATTGATGATACTGATTCTTGTTTGTTTCCTTCAGACCTAGAGGAGCATGAACAAGGTATGGATCAAGACAATGTCTTGATGCATACAACATAGGAAATATTGGTATGTGATGATATACATCTAGATAGGGAGAAAAATGATGTCACCCTAGGGACTGACTACCTCATTGAATCTGATTATGAGCTATCAGATGAGGACAAAGGGAGTCATTTAACAAAATTTGAAGAATTGTTGTCTAAACAAATTCATAGACATATTCTACAGAGAGTTTCCACACATCATGCACTAATCGAAGGATGGTACAGGCTGCATGAAGCACCACATTCAGAAATAGCTTGTGTTTTGTGTCTCCATATATTGAATAAGGAAGAACAAAAATGCTCGAGTAACAAATTACTTAAGGTTAGAGATACCCCTGAAGACACAAGGAAATAAGTTTCCATATCTCCTGATGATAAAAGGGATAGCATCAAAGAGATAGAAAAGGAAGATATTCAACATGATGATGTTTAGAATAAGCAAAAGGAAGATGTTTTAAGTCCACCAAAATGCCTAGATGTAGTGAAAAGTGAATCATAGAAAATAAAGTGGATATCTGCAGGCGCAACTGCAAGAGCTAAGAATAAAAGAGAAGGTCATGATAAGCCTTTAACTGAAGATAAGCCTTGGATCCTAAGATTTGATGGCTCTAAGTCCAAACAATGAGTTGGTGTAGGTGTTGATTTGACAAATCCATCAGGAAAGTCATTCCTGGAAGCATACAGGTTGCAATATCCTTGCACTAATAATGTGGCTGAATATGAAGCCTTGATTAATGGTTTGCTATTTGCTTTGAAGAAACAAGTCAAAGTTTTGCACATCCATGGAGACTCAGAACTAGTAGTGAAGCAAGTCAAATACATATATGTATGTAACTATAAGAAACTATCAAGTTACAGACATAGAGTCTGGGATTTGATAGAAAGTTTTGATGCTTTCAATATTATGCATGTACCCAGAGAATTGAATCATAGGGCATATGCACTAGCATAGGCTGCTAGCAAGTTAGAACCTTTGTCCATATTAGGGATGAAGAGGTTCTCTATAGATCTGGTTTCAATGCCATCCATTCCAGATAATATCACTAACTTTCAAGTGTTTGATGATGATCAGCACATCCTAGACTTCATTGGTAATAGGGACATAGTCAAGGCCTAGATAGTAGATGAGAAAAATCAAGAAGATCCTGTATGGGATGAAGAAGACACAGTTGATCTACCCACCAACAAAATCCCCAAAGACATGATTGAGTTAGAGAGAGCCTTTGATTTGGATAACATGGTAAAACAAAAAGATCTTCCCAAGACATATAGAGGGGAGTATTCACCTATCATTATAGGACATGATGAGGATACAAGAAACATCTTGATTGGAAAGGTTTGTTTAGAGGAAGAAAGAAAAGGGATAGCTTTATCCTTGAAGGACTATATTCATGTCATTGCATGGACATAGGATGAATTTGAAACATATGACATGTCCATTATCACTCACACAATACCATTGAAGCCTGATGCAAAGCCCTTTAGACAGAAGTAGAGACCAGTTCATGCTTTTCTGGAACCACTCATTTTTTAAGAAGTCAAGAAGCTGCTTGTTGCTTGAATCATATTTCTAATCAGGCATTCAACCTGGGTGGCTAATCTGGTTCCTATCAGGAAGAAGAATGGAGACATACATTTATGTGTGGACTTTAGGAATTTAAACAGAGTATCTGAGAAGGACAATTATCCTTTGCCTTCTCTGGATGAGGTTCTCTAGATGGTAAATGGAGCAAGAATGATTTCCTTTCTAGATGGTTTCTCAAGATATAATCAAGTGATGGTGGAAAAGGTAGATAGATTGAAGACAACATTCACCACTAAATGGGGAATTTTTGCCTATAGGTACATGCCATTCGACCTTATCAATGCTGGAGCCACTTTTCAGCGTGCTATGAATATAGTATTTAGGGGATTGGTTGGGCAGTGCATAGTCATAGACATAGTTGATCTGACAATCTTCTCAAAATAGAGAGGTGATCATATAGAAGACCTTAGAAAGGTACTTAAGAAATGTGAACAGTATGGTATTTCTTTAAACCCAAAGAAGTACATATTTGGAGTGACCATTGGTAAATTACTTGGTCACGTCATATTAGAAAATGGGATAACCATTGATCCTGCAAGAGTTGATTCAATAATGAAATTACAACTTCTAAGTAGTAAAAAGGAACTAAAATCTTTGGTAAGATCAATTTTGTAAGGAAGTTCATTACTGGGTTTGCAGAAATTGTAAGACCAATCAATGTCATGCTCAAGAAAGATGCCAAAATTGAATGGAACCCTAAAGCAAGGACAACATTTGAAAACATCAAGAAGGCTATTGTAGATGCCCTGGTACTTATCTGTCTGGATTATACAAGAGACTTCTATATCAACTCATTTGCATCTGAACATACCTGTGTAGCAGTCCTGACACAAAGAAGCGAAGAAAAGGAAGAAAATGTTATTGCTTTCATGATTTCTCCATTTAGAAATGCCAAGCTCAGATATATCGATGTGGAAAGGCAAGCCCTTGCCTTAGTAAGAGTCGTGAAGAAATTTAGACATTATATCCTCAGAAGCAAGGTAATTTTTGTAGTACTAGATTTAGCATTCAAAATGCTCTTGATGCAGAGTGAACTTGGAGAAAAGAGAGCAAAGTGGATAACTATACTTCAAGTGTATGACATGGATATAACTTTGATGAAGTTAGTCAGGGGACAAACCCTTAGCCAAATGATTACTGAAATAGATCCAAACCTGACAAGTCGGTAATATATAGTAGATACAAGGAAACATGATGACTGGTACTTAGATATTAGCATATCCTGATCACTATGAGGTGTCAACAAAACATGCATACATCTCAGAGGAGAGCTCTGAGGATCAAATCACAGAAATATATGATCAAAGGAGGAATCCTCTTCAAAAGAAATTATGAAGGAATATGCCTTAGGTGTTTCGATAAGCCAGAAGCTGATAAAGTCCTTATTGAATTACATGACAAATTTGACATAGCTCATGGATCCCATTTGGCCACCACTCATGCCCTCCTGAGAGTAGGATATTACTAGCCAACCATTTTCAAAGATAGTGCTGAACATATCAAATTCTATCGTACATGCCAAATTGCATCAAACAAAAAAAGATATGCAGCTCAACCATTGCAACCTATCATGGAGATGCACCCAATTTGCACAATGGGGCATGGACTTCATTGGCCCCGTCAACCCTCCATCCTTCTTAGGCCACAGGTATGTGCTGAAAATTATAGATTACTATACCAGATGGATTGAAGCCATTAGCAGCAAGACTTGTACTTTAGAGGATGTGATCAAATTCTTAGAAAGCAACATCATTACTAGGTATGGAATTCCTTATGCTCTTGTTTGTGATAATGGACTAGCTTTTGCATCTCTCAAACTTTCTAGTTGGGCATTTGACCATGGGGTGATTTTAAAGTTTTCATCAAATTATTATCCCCAAGGTAATGGATTGGCTGAATCAACAAATAAGAACTTATTAAATATCATCAAGAAACTCATTGAAAAGAATCCCAAAGAGTGGAACACTCTACTTAAGTATGCCTTATGGGTAGATAGAACTAGAATGAAGACTACATTAGGAAATTCTCCCTATCAATTACTCTATGGGGTTGATCCCATCCTCCCTATTAACCTCAAAATCCCTACCCTAAAGTTTGCACAAGAATAATAGGTATTTATAATAAACAAGGGGTAAGGTTACTTCAACTGATGCATTTAGAAGAAAAACAAGATACAACAATTGATCAATTCACAAAACATCAGGTTGTGGTCAAATGTTGGTTTGATAAAAGAGCGAGAGTAAAAGCATTTATAATCTAAGACTTAGTCTTATTCTGGGATAAAGCCCACGAAAGGAAAGGTGACCATGGGAAATTTGATAAACTCTGGACTGGACCTTTCCAAATATCTAAAATCTTAGGTGATAGCACCTACAATCTCAAAACTTTAATAGGTGAGGATGTCCCATTGCCAGTCAAAGGGCAATTCCTCAAACACTACTTTTAGGCCTAGGTAGGTCTAATCAGGGTAATGTATCATATGTACATTTTGTATAGTTGTTTGTACAACTTGCTCATGTGTGTTTTCTTTGCTTTGTGTGAAGTTAAGTCCCTATTTTGGCCAGGCAAGATAATGCACCTTCCCACTTTAGAAAACTAGTGAAATTGTTAGAATTTGAGAAATGAATACAAATTCCTACATAAGTTGTAGCTCATGTCAGTTTAAGTATCTCTGATCAGGTCTGTGATATCATATTCATCAATGATAACTTTTCTTGTTCAAGGAGATCTTCACATAATGCACCTAATAGCCTTAGATTTGTTGAACATGCTAGTGTAGTGTTAAGTGAAAAATCTAAAGATTTGCTCTTGCTACCATTGTAATTCTCAACCTAAACAACAAGTTCCAACACCTTGCAAAATGTGCTTACATGATCACATCTTACACAAAGAACAAAAAAGAAATATGTTGAGGATCCAAAAGAGGAATAATTAGGCTATCCAAGTAACTCTACTAGGGCTATAAATGCTTGACTGGCAGTGAGGCTCTATTTGGGAGAATTGCAATGATAACCTTACTGGGGCTATGGACACTTGCTAGTTGCAAGGCTCTATCCAGGTTGGCTATAAGGGTTACACCAAACTATATATCTTAACACCTGTCACTAGTGTTTTCAACTTATCTTCAAGATGAAGGATATGAATCACATGCACACACCTGATTCCTTCTCAAGATTGGTATATTGATGAATATGATATCATTCAGAAAGATTAAGATGCTTATATCTAATAAGAGATGGAATATTATGTGCTAATTTGTTGTCATCTCTTGAATTGTTAGAATTTTAGTTGTTTTCTTTGGTGGGAATTTGTTGTGTGGTTACACAACATGCCTCATTTTGCCCCAGCAAAATAGGGACCCAACTTTTTGCTTGGCTTGCTTGTCCTTTCCTTTCAGGTAGTATGGTAAAAATAATCAATGTCATATGCATGACATGATGTCACCCTATGCATATCCAGACCTTAAGGTTGTAGGTTAGGTTTTCAAACTTCAAATTTCATACTATAGATCCTATCAAGTGGAAGAGCATCAAAATCTAAGTAGGTTTTCTTTTTGAAGCACTCTAAAATTTGTTAAAATAAAGAAGTTGCAGTCGGTCAAAGTTTGGTCAATAGGTCAACTGAATATTCACATTGTATGTCATCTAGATATTAACTTAATATCCTAGTTCTTATTAATATCCAGACACCAAATTTAAGAGACTTATTGGGTTAAATGTCATATGCAGGATATTAGTCTGCGTCTGGATCTTAACTTAATATCCCAATCAAAATATCCTTGTCCCAATGACGTCACGTCATCTTTATTTTACAAAGAGCCCCGAACATGCTGGCCTCATCTAGATATTAGAGTGTCAAGATATTGACTTTTTTAATATCCTAACCTTATTTTAACATCCTCATCCAGATGCCATCATGCCATCTTGACCTTCTAAAGAACAATAAACTTGCTTACGTCATCAGGATATTACATAACATCTAGATCTTAACTTAATATCTGGACATTATTTTTGTTGGAATTAGGTCAGATGACTGAGGGGGGGTGAATCAGTTGTCACAATTTTAACCTTTTCTTCTTTTAATCTTCTTTCACAACTTACAAATAGATTAATGATGTAAACATTAAAGCATGAATCATCAACACATGAGCAAAAACACAATTAACACACTTGACACCAAGATTTTTAATGGGGAAAGCTGGTTAAGGGAAAACCATGGTTGGGGTTAACCCATAAGATTCGTACCCTATTAAAAGTACTTAAAATAAATGTAAAGGCACTTGCCTTTAGGTGCACTACCTAGAGCTCACTGCTCAAAGAGGATCACTGCCTACAGGAGGCTCACTGCCTACAAGATTTTATGTTTAATATAGAAAAAAATGAACTAAGAAATAACATCTTCTTCATGCCTAGTTCAGTCCCATTGAAAGCTCACAAAACTTTTGCTCTACCCCAAACATTTCTTCGCTAATTCTTCATCCTCTACTGCTCTTGTTCTTCTGCTTCTCTTCTCTGCTCTACCTCTGTACCTTATGATTTTATCATTTTCGCACAAGGACAACTTTCCACAACTCATCCACAAGTATTTATATGCTTCATCAACCTTGGAGTGAATATCAAGGTTAGATTGAATCAATGCGGATCACTATACTATCAACCAAACATAGATGGGACTTGAATCTTCTCTGATCAACATGCCACACTCCAGAGAATTACTCTTAGATCATCTGCAACACACTTGAATCATCCGGTCCGCCAATACTTGGAAGAACAACAACACCAAGGAAGAAATCTTCAACAATGAGCTCAATATTTAATGCGGACCTCCAACACCGCAGACACACAATGCAGAGACCTCCACAAGCACATTTAATTCAACAATAACATCCACACTACTCCAAATCAACAGAATCACTTGCATCTTCATCCAATGCCTCAAGAACACTATCTACCATGACTGTCACACTAGAAAGATTGCTTGCAAACCTCCAAACCATGAACCACTTGAGTTGAGGATACACACTAACTTCCCAAAGATGCCTCTAGATCCACAGATCAAAAGTTTTCATTGCAGAGCAATTTGGACCAATTTCCTGTCACTCTGTCTCTTTTGAACACTACAAAACTTGGTTCTACTTAGATGGCCATAGCTTCTTCAAATCTTCCCATGAACCTCTCAAATCTTAACTGGAGCTACTTTAGACAATCCGCTACACACCCATATAGTCCACGTACTTAGATTTTCATTCCTCTGGAAATGCAGAGCAATCTACTTCACTGATCTACATTGTTTCCTCTGTTCCTGATAAAGGGATATGTTGACATCAATGACAACACATCATAGACACATATTTGCAACAATCTCCCCCTTTGTCATTGATGATAACATATGATGTGAAAAATTGATTCAACCATCAAGACAAGTATTTCTCCCCCTTTCTCTTATCACTTCTACAACCACTTTCTTCATTGCTCCCCTTTCTATTAGCAACTAGTTTTTCACATGACTTCTCTCTTGCTTTCACATCAATGGCAAAGGGCACATATTTGCAATCTTTTCTCCCCCTTTTTGTTTTAGACTGATCTCCAAAATTTACATACTGACTACTCCCCCTGAGTAGTATCTCCTTAACATCAATCTGGATCATAAGATATGACTGTGAATTCCACCAGACTGATGCACACTAGTGCATCTTAGTTCTGATCGGGAGGGGTAATAACCCCTATCTTCCCTCTAAGATACTCAAATGTATCCTTAGGTAGAGGCTTGGTGAATATATCCACAATCTGATCCTTTGAGGAAACAAACTCCAATCTAACTTCATTCTCACTTACCTTCTCTCTCAAGAAGTGAAACTTGATGGATATGTGCTTTGTCTTTGAATGCAACACCGGATTCTTTGAGATGTTTATTGCGCTTGAATTATCACAAAAGATTGTAATAGGCTCTTCAAACACAATTCTGATATCCTTCAACATTTGCTTCATCCAAAAGACTTGAGTACAATTGTTGGCTGCTGCTATAAACTCTGCCTCTATAGTAGACAGAGATATTGCCTCCTGCTTTTTTCTCAACCAAGAAGCCAATCTTCTTCCCAAGAAGAATGCACTACCACTATTACTTTTCTTGTCATCCACATCTCCTACCTAATCAACATCTGTATATGCATGAAGAGTGAAGTCATTATCCTTTGGATACCATAAGTCAAAATCAGATGTTCCCTTTAGGTATCTAAAAAATCTTTTGATTAATGCTACAACATGGGATTCCCTAGGATCAGCTTGAAATCTAGAAACAAGTCCAACTGCATTCATAATGTCAGGTCTAGTCTTAGTCAAATAAAGCAGTCCTCCAATCATTGATCTATACCTTTTCTGATCTACCTTAGGTGAATCGTCATCTTTACTCAACTTGCATCTGGTTACCATAGGAGTACTTACTGGTTTTGAGTCCTCCATTCCAAACTTTTTCAACAATTCTCTCACATACTTAGACTGAGATATGTAGATACCTTTATCTGACTGAGTGTTTTGTAGACCTAAGAAGAAATTCATTTCACCAGACATAGACATCTCAAATTCACTTTGCATCTGATCAACAAATTTCTTACACATGCTTCCATTTCCACCAAAGATGATATCATCAATAAATACCTCAATAATTAAGATGTGCTCATGATCAATCTTGAAATAAAGATTACTATCAGTTGTGCCTTTGCTAAATCATAGCTTTAGCAGATACTTATCTAATCTTGCATATCAGGTTCTTAGGGCTTGTTTAAGTCCATACAAAGCTTTCCTCAATCTGCAAACCATATTTTCTTGATCAGACAACTGGAATCCGTCCGGTTGCTCAATGTAGACTTCTTCCTCTAACTCTCCATTCAGGAATGCTAACTTGACATCCATCTGGTAAACTTTGAAATCTTTGAAAGTAGCAAATGCAAGAAATAATCTGATTGCTTCAATTCTTGCCACCGGAGCAAATGTTTCTTCAAAATCAATTCCCTCTACTTGATAATATCCTTTGCATACTAATCTTGCTTTGTTTCTCACAACTTCACCATCTTCATTCAGTTTATTCCAGAAGACCCATTTGGTTCCAATTACATTTTTGTTTTTAGGTCTAGAAACAAGATCCTAGGTATCATTCTTTTCAATTTGCATTAATTCTTCTTCCATTGCTTTTAACCAATTTTCATTATTACAAGCTTCATTCACTGTTTTTAGTTCAATCTTTGAAATCAAAGAATACTCTACTTGATCTTCAACAATTCTTCTTCTAGTTTGAACACCTTTATTCCTGTCTCCTATGATTTGATCTTTAGAACGATTCAACCTTACATACCTGGGGGTTTTGGAAGTTTCTTGAACTTTTGATTCTTGAGCTCGTTCCTCAACATCTACACTAACTTCTTGAGTCACTAGATTTTCTGGAGCAATCTGGATCTAAATCTGGGTTTGAACTTGCTTTCCTTGACTTTAAATTTCATCTTGATCATTTGAATCATATCCACAAGGCCTGGAAGGTATTTCTTTACTCTCATCAACCTTGACATTAGCACTTTCAACAATCTTTTTCAATCTCTTGTTGAAGCACTGGTATGCCTTGCTTTGAGTAGAGTAACCCAAAACTATTCCTTCGTCACTTCTTGCATCAAACTTGCCTAGATCCTCATCTCTTTTGATATAGTATTTACTACCAAAAACTCTGAAATATTTCATAGTAGGATGATGACCAAACCATAGTTCATAAGGTGTCTTACTAGAATTGCCTTTGATTTGTACTTGGTTAAGAGTGTAGACAACAGTACTCACAACTTCTCTCCAATAGACTTGTGGAACATTTTCTTCCATCATCATGGTCCTAGAAGCTTCTTGAATGGTCTAGTTCTTTCTTTCCACAACTCCATTCTGCTGAGGAGTCCTACGAGCAAATAACTATCTTTTTATTCCATGCTTTTCACAGAATGTATCAAACTCACCGGAGGTAAACTCTCCACCTTTGTCAAATCTTAGACACTTTATCTTCACACCAATCTCATTCTCCAAAATAACTTTGAACACCTTGAATTTGTCAAGGGCTTCTAATTTTTCTTTCAAGAAAGTTACCCACATCATCCAGGAGTAATCATCAATCAACATAAAATATCTGTCTCTTTGCACACTTCTAATTCTAGCAGGACCACATAGATCAGTATGCACAAGTTCCAACAGTCCATTTGAAAATTATTCCTTAGTCTTGAATAAAGTTCTACTTTGTTTACCCAATTGACATTCTCTACACATGCTATCAGTAGGTTTCATAAGTTTTGGAAGATCTCTCACAGCCTAAGTAGAACTTATCTTGACAATATTATCAAAATTCACATGACACATTCTCCTATGTCATAACCAACTCTAATCAATCTGAGCAATCAAACAACTTTTGCCAGTACCACTTAAATGAAAGATGTTACCTTTAGTTTGTGTTCCTAATGTAATCACAGTTCTGGAGCTTGCTAAGATTTTGCATTTTTCATCCTTGAATCAGAGATCATACCCTTTCTCAACCAACTGTCCAACACTGAGAAGATTATTCTTCAATCCTTCTACATATAGAACATTAGTGTTATTCTTACCATTAAAAGAGAAGGATCCTCTGCCACAAATTCTACCAGCTAAATTGTCTCCAGACTTCACAATTCCACCTTCATATCTTTCCAAACTTATGAACTTACTTTTATCACCAGTCATATGATGAGAACATCCACTGTTAATCACGCATTCATCCTTTTCTTCAATATGAGCAACCAAGGCTCTTTCCACATTCACACAGCTAGTAGATTCAGTAGGCACTGGATTATCTTCTTTGATGGCAATGAACACCCATTCATTTCCTGAGTTACTTCCCATATCAGATTCATCATCAGTGACACCTTCTTCAGCTTCTTAGACATAGTAACATTTCTTTTGAGCCCTTGATCTATTAGGGTTTGGTTTTGAAAACCTCTCTGGACACCTTGAGGTAAAATGACCAATCTTATTACAAGAAAAATATTTGAGAGGCAACTTTCCTTCATACTTACCAGATCCTCTTGGCAATCTTTTGGCAATAAGAGCTTCAAGTTTGACAGCCTCAATTTCATCATCTTCAAGATCCTTCCTTGCCTTATCAAATCTGTTTGATCTTCCCAAAGAGCTTTCACCTGGATCATATTCTTGTTTTCCATATATACTGGCCTTAAATGTAGATTTAGACTTAGGAAGTGAATCACCAAACTCACTCATTTCAAATGCTGAAAGCTTGCCAACCAACTGATCCCTTGTAACAGTTGTCATAATCCTAATCTCTTCAATGGCAACAACTTTATGCTTGTATGCCACAAGTAAGGATCTGAGCACTTTGGTAACAATCTCTGATTCTTCCAATATTCCACCAGCACTCCTGATACTGGTCATAAGTTCATTCATGTTCTGCATGTAGGAAGTAATGTTTTTATCTTCACTCATCACCAACCTTTCATATTTACCCTTTAGGCTCTGTAGCTTGGCACATTTGACATATTTATCACCTTCATATAGAGTCTCCAACTTTTTCCAGATTTCATGAGCAGTTTTCAATTCCAAGACATTTGTCATTTCTGTATCGGTCAAGGAACTCAACAAAGCTTCTTTAGCTCGAATATTGTATTCAGTTTCCCTGAGTTCATCTAGAGTTGAAGGGCCATTCTTTAGAATCTTATACTCATCCTTAGTTATCAACTAAAAGGCATCACCCATACATTGTAAATGACACTGCATGCACACCTTCTAAAGGGAGTAATTTATTCCATTAAATCTTGGACTTTCCTTCTTGTAAGTCGACATCTTGGATCTGCTCAAGCGGTCAAGCTTCTTTTAGAGGAACCGGGTCTGATACCAATTGTTGGAATTAGATCAGACAACTGAGAGGGGGGGTGAATCAGTTATCACAATTTTAATCTTTTCTACTTTTAATCTTCTTTCACAACTTACAAATAGATTAATGATGTAAACATTAAAGCACAAATCATCAAAACATGAGAAAAACACAATTAACACACTTGACACCAGGATTTTTAATGTGGAAACTCGGTTAAGGGAAAACCATGGTGCGGGTTAACCCACAAGATTTGTACCCTATTAAAAGTACTTAAAAGAAATGGAAAGGCACTTGCCTTTGGGCGCACTGCCCAGAGCTCACTGCTCAAAGAGGCTCACTGCCTACAAGATTTTATGTTTAATACATAAAAAATGAACTGAGAAATAACATCTTCTTCATGCCTGGTTCAGTCCCATTGAAATCTCACAAAACTTCTACTTTGCCCCAAACATTTCTTCACTAATTCTTCATCCTCTACTACTCTTGTTCTTCTACTTCTCCTCTTCTCTGCTATGCCTCTATACCTTATGATTTTATCATTTTCACACAAGGACAACTTTCCACAACTCATCCACAAGTATTTATATGCTTCATCAACCTTGGAGTGAATGACAAGGTCGGATTGATTTAATGCAAATCACTATATTGTCGACCAAACATAGCTGGGACTTGAATCTTCTCTGATCAACACACCACACTCTAGAGAATTACTCTTAGATCATCCGCAACACACTTGAATCATCCGGTCAGCCAAGACTGGGAAGAACAGCAACACCAAGGAAGAACTCTTCAACAACAAGCTCAATCTTTAATGTGGACCTCCAACACCATAGGAACATGATCCAGAGACCTCCATAAGAACATTTAATTCAACAATAACATCCACACTACTCCAAATCAACAAAATCACTTGCATCTTCATCTGGTACCTCAAGAACACTGTCTGCCATGACTGTCACACTAGAAAGATTGCTTGTGGACCTCCAAACCACAAACCACTTGAGTTGAGGATACACACTGACTTCCCAAACATGCCTCTAGATCCACAGATCATAAGTTTTCATTGTAGAGCAATCTGAACCAATTTCCTGTCACTCTGTCTCTTCTAAACACTGCAAAACCTGATTCTACTCAGATGGCCATAGCTTCTTCAAATCTTCCTGCGGACCTCTCAAATCTTAACTAGAGCTACTTCAGACAATCCTCTATGCAACCATATGGTCTGCGTACTTATATCTTCATTCCTCTAGAAATGCAGAGCAATCTACTTCACTGATCTGCACTGTTTCCTCTATTCTTGATAAAGGGATATGTTGACATCAATGACAACACATCATAGACACATATTTGTAACAATTTTAACATCCATATCCTGATGACATCACCCTATCTCAATGCTATATATAAGATGGATCCATGCCTACGTCATTTAGACATTAAGACATGAGGATATTTCGTATTCTTAATGTACGGATCTTATTTTAGTGTCCTCATCCTGATGACATCACCTTGTTATGCTACAAAGAAAGATCTTGCTCTGGCTGACGTCATCTAGATATTCTGACCAGATGCATATTTTACACTTATAATATCCAAACCTTAACTTTATATCCATGACCTAGATTGGATGGTAGCGCATCCTTGCTGGAGAATCTTGTTAGCAAGAAAGATTCTCTTTGCTACTGCGAGATGGTGACATTTGTCTGACTTACTATGAGCATATTTGGAACTTGATGACAATTCCTTGGTTAACGAAGGTTGATCTGACCTATGATGACATCATCTAGATATTTCTCAATAGGATATCCACTCCCATATACCCGTGCTTTTTGCATTTAATGTGGTGTGAATGGCCGTTTGCATTTAAATTTGAATGCATGCGAATAAACACTTGTGATGATCTTGTGTAATCTTGCCAATTGAGGCTGTCAAATCATCTTGACATAATTAATAAGCCCTAAAATCATGAATTACTTAAGGTAAAAGGGGATTTTTATTACCATAATTAACACAACTACATTTGAGAGCCCTAACTTTCTACTGTTAAGAGTTTATTGTAGACCTGAGCTGAGCCATGAGAGCAAAATTGCAGAAGAATACTTCATCCAGAGATTCTATTCAGTCATCACTACATTCATAACATGTTAAGGAAGCATATACAAGGTATGTATAAAAACCTTATCCCTGTGGTTATTTCACAAAATCATATCGTGATTAATCAAAGAGAGGATAAATGGTGAACATTAATAGTGATTATACATTGTCCAATTTAATTCATAGGATTTAGGCATGTTACCATTTTAGAGCATAAAAAATCAATATTGTGCTAACCCTAGATAGAAAAATATATGCTATTATTTGAGATTGGTATATTTAAATTGCAGGACAAAATGTTGCATCTGTGCAGGGACAAGCGAGATGCAGAGTTCAAACCGGTGATGTTTCCTAGAATGTGCAATGTCTACAACAAGCTAGGATTCATAGAGGATACTCATTGTGGGAACACAAATATCAAAGCATTTAGAGCTTGAATTGATGCTGGGGAGGATGACCCCATTCTGAATAATATAGTGGCATCAGGTTTATATCAGGTTGCTCATTTTCCCTATTCTACAGAGGCTTTTGACCTTATGGCCGAGTGTGCATTAAACTATGATATTACTACAAGGAAGGTAGAAAAACAAGAAAGGTTGTATGCAGATTTATCTGTGTAGGGTATAAATGAAGTATTCCATTTGCCAGTTTCTCAATCCATTTATATGTTAGATCTAGAGGCACTAGCAAAGAATTTGATGTAAATGATAGCTACAGAAAAGTAATCTTCCAGGGATGGAGAAGTCTTGAGAATATAGCCAGAGCAGCTGCCACAATGGCACAATATTTGTATAAGTTTGATTTCAACGAGGAAGTTTAGTACATAATATTCATGCTTAGTAGGATGAAAGGCCTAATAAATTGAGGAACATTTGAGCCATGGATGTTTAGACTGGTAAGGATGGTTCTTGAATATGAAGAGGATAAAGCAAAGGTCCAGTGGGTTAAAATAATTATTGATACAATACATTCAACTGAATGGTCAAGTGGAAGGATGGTAAGGGGATCATCTTCAGAATGACATCTTACTTAGTATACTCCTGTGCAACAAAAGACACATTTGATGGCCTACAAACTATAGGAAGGATGTGTAAAATACCCAATGAGAAGACTCCTCGGGAACACTATCCCCAGTTGGAGAGAAGATCATCAATTCAACATTACAAAATGGTCAATGATTGCTTCTTGATGCACATAGTCTGACTCATGGAAGGGGACAAAGACAAATAGTTTTCAGTAGGTGCTACAAAGGCGATCAGTGGATATGGCTCTTAGTTCATCCAAGCTAAAACCTATTCATACATCTGGATGGAAGGTTTCAGTGGGAAACCGTATATGCTACCAAGGTACCCTTTAGGCAAGGTACTACTAATGGAGATTATGAGGCAACAACTGCCTACATTTGAAATATCCAAGGTGAAGGAAGGGAAACCCTATAGGAAATTTCCCATTGACATAAACTAGTTCCTAGCGGGAGTTATAGAAAATGCCAGGAAAGCAGAGGCATAATTGAAAATTTTGAATCTAAAGTTGTTTCCTCTCACCATAGATTATGATCCTTACCATAAGATCAAGCAAAGGTTCAATAAGAAGTATAAACATATTGTACACCTCAAGGACTATTGGACAGATTACGATGAGGAACATGAGGTGAGAAGAAGAGAGTATCAAAGGTTAACACTGGATTAGATGAGGACAATAGGGTAGCCTGAAGTGCCCCCACAAATCAAAAAGGATGATGATAACCACATGGATCCTGAGTATGAAGAACAAAGGATATACAATGACACCATTTCTATCCCAGATGTAATGCAAAAGGAAAGAGAGGAACAAGAATATCATGATTTCCTTGTACAAAAAAGATAAATCCTAGAGACAAAATTGCTTGAACCTAGTTCATCTGAAGCAGTAGAAGAGGTTACCTCTGAAGGAGTATCCATAGTATAAAAACCATTGTCACCTCCTACAAGACCGGTGCGTAAGGCGATCCCTAAACCTGCACCCCAAGTACCAACAACACATGAGGAGCTCCAGAAAAATCAAGAGCAAAGTCTAGTAGGGAATATTGCAAGGGAGGAGGATAGTGATGATGAAGAAGATAATATGCCTCTTGAGACATTGAAGAGGAAGAGAAGAAGTGATGTGTTGTAGGGTGTCAAGGTGCCCAAGAAAAGTAGATATCAAGGCCCTCACATGAGGGGTACTATTTCACCACCACCGGCATTAGCATCATGATCAAGTGATCCATCTACAAGTATTGTTAAAGAACTACAACATGATGTGCTTGTAAAAATGATAGTCAAAGTGAAAACTGAGATGGCACAGGAGGCCAAAAGTCAAGATCAAGAAGAAGGAGCTACAAAAGCCCTCCCACTGAGTCAGATAATTGATCTGACTGAAGATCAGGTGGTAAAGGATATTACCAACCATCCTATTGAGCCCATGCTACAACATATACAAGCTACAGGTAAAGGGGAGGCAACAGTAGAATCACATGATGAAATAATAGAAAGAGAGGAATCCCCTGAAGTAGAGGTACATATGGGACCTCTAAACACTCTGATTGAAAATGTGACTAGCCCGGCTGTAGTGGATTTTTCATATGTACCTAAAGGAGAAAGTACTAAGAAAGAAGAATTTTATTAAAGATAACCAAGGTCAGTAGGAAAATATTCCTATGGAGATAGATGATGGGAATTACAATGATGCTCAAGATCAAGGAGAAGCACACTTAGATACTCATGACGGAAATAATATGGATAAGCAAGAACAAGAACATCCTCATGATGATCAGACAAGTAAAGGCCAAGAGCCTAAAGATGACAAAGTTCCAGAGGAACAGGATGATAAGACACAAGATAATCAGCCTCCTCTAGAGAAAAGGTAAGAAGATCATTTTCTTGAGAAAGATTATTTGGATACTAGAGTAGAACAATAGCAAGAACAAGAGAAAGATCAAGATCAAAGGCAACAAGAAAATGTGCAAGGTCCTGGTGGTGATGAAGAGGTCAATAAAGACAAAGGAATACATGATGCTCAAATTGAGCAACTAGACCAAGGAGGATCACAATCAGATACATTATCATTGATTTCATCAGAGGTAGGCCGATCACAGGAACACCAGGTACATTTTGATTTCAAGTCCCTACTTACTCTTGATCCATCTTAAGCTAAATGAAGAGCTAGGACAGTCTCCACTATCAAGAGAGATCCAAAGATAGGAAAGAGGACAACCCAAGTTGTTGTTCCCATAGTAGATAAGGCCAAAGGAGAAATCAAGCCAGAGGAATTTTAGGTGACATAGATTGACTTAGGTCATGTGAGCACATAACAAGAAATACAAGAACATATTGAGAGTACCGAGGGAGTAGTGGCCAAAATAAGGAAGCTCAAAGCTAGAAAGAAAGAGCTTAAGGAGAAAAATGCTCAATTGCAGCAATTCATATACGGATTGGTGAGGCTGGATAGCTTGGCATCCACCTTATAGTCTATAGAAAGGCCTGATGCATTGACATTAATAAGTGAAGAAGAAATGGCTAGTCTAGATGTGCAAAAGCACCAAGCTCATATTAGGGACAAGTGGTTCATAAAACTCATGACATCTGGACAAAAGCTAATAAGGACTTCAAAGTCCAATTGGGACACATTGTCCAACCTAAAGATTGACATTGATTCTTTGAAAAGTGAATTCACTCAAAGGATACAGAAATGTAATTATGTAATGGTAAGACTCAAAGGAGCCAAGGGGATGATAGATGAAGAGTTATTGAAACATAAAATTTTCACCCATGTAACTCTACCACTCATGGATACCTAGATGACAGAGATGAAGTATGAATTGGAAGTATTAAAGGCTAGCATGATTAAAGTGAGAGACATGTTGATGTGGTTGTTATACACACATAACATGAGATAAATTCACAAAGAACTTGTCGTATCTTGAAGGATATGGAGAATTATTAGAAAACTATTCTCAATTCCAAGGCTACAGTAATCAGGTCATGATTGTGTTGGACTTACTGAAGGTTCAATGTGAAGCTATTTGTTCAAGGGGCCTTACATGATCTAAATGTTCATTACTGGCTACTGTTACTTAATCTTTATAAATATTTCCTAAATATCATCAAAGCATTGATCCTTCATATGTATTGATAACTTTACTATCAACCTTTGCATGAATTTTATAGAAACAAACTTTTCTTTCAAACTTTATGAAAATTATCAAAAGATCTTTAGCATTTCCATGTATTTATCATAATCTTTAATAATTTCCTTTGGATAAATGTGTTTTGGCTATTTATTTAAACTCTTGGTAAAAAGAAAGATAAAATATAAGGTAAGAGACATGATCTAAACAATTATGATGTTCTGTTACTCACGTAGATAAATTATAACAATCTTGGACAATTTAGAAACACGTAAACTCTTATATGTTAATCCTGATTATTTCACTAATTCGCATATAGAATTGCAATCTTCAAGGAAATATATCAACAAAACACATAAATTGAATAACACTCTAGAATAGATGTAGAAATTCAATGTTTTTATTTACTAATATAGGTTAGCCATTTCACATTTACAATATTTCATGACTTAAATTTTCTGAATACGTCAACAATATCATCAGAACTTATAGACGTTTTTATAGATATAGTAAGGAAACAAGATGTTCCACATATTCGTTACTATAGACACAGGCAAATGCTTGCTTAACTCCCACTACTCAAAGTATTTTCACCAATCACTTCTCTTACAAACTCTATGGTAACTTTTTTATGTTAGCTGTGTGTATTCAAATATGCATATCAAAGCTCCTTATATAGACCAAAAATCCCCTGCTATGGTAACAAAATCACCAATGGTCCAATAATGCCAACTGTCACTCCAAAATATCTTAGAAGAATATTCCCTCAAGCATAAAGATGCCCTTTAGAATCTTTAGAATTACCAAAATATCTTCCACGTTTGACTTTTATCTTTGACTATTCCACAAACATGAAAGCATAACATAATGCAACCTGAAACAAATAGTGAAAAAATCATTCTAGTCACTGTCTCTGGTGTCTTCTACTTGCATATCTCTGTTCTTCTTACTCATGTATTCTGTATACCTTTCAACCACAATGGATATAAATGCATGACTTGTTCTTTGAGAAGCATCCCAGGCATACTGATGCATTTCCACACTTATCTTCATTACTTGTACTTTGTTTTCTCTATCCTCCCCTCTTTTATGATACTTTTTGACCTTTGCACTTAGCTCCATTATCCTTTCCATTACATCTTCATCTAATTTATTCACTAGGTCATCAATACATGTCTGGAAACTATCCTTGAACTCCTTTACCGTTGTATCCACATCATATACTTGATCTTGGGCACACTGATATTTTACTAAATGTTCCACTATCTTCACATGTTTCTTCAACAAATCTTGAGTAGTCCTTTCTAACTCTTGCACATTGATAAGGCAAGGCCTAAGTATGCCTTCCTCAAATTTTAGTTCCATCTTCCAGTTAGGTATTTGAAACACAATTTGTAAAGTTATAACACCTTCATTAACCAAGGACTGTGTATGTCCTTCTAGAGCTTCGAGTTTCTTCAACTCATCCCTATTCTGCAATATTTTTTCTTGACACCTCTGTATAATGTTAGCACAATTGTTCTTCTCAGTCAATGCGAGGTTCCAATTGCCAATCTCAATCTTTATTATTTCTTCTCCCTTTTGAATGAATGTTTTGATATATTCCTCCCACATGTTAGCTTCATGATTTTTAGTTTCTATTTCATTCATCTGTTCCTTAGATAAAATAGTCAATTCAGAAGATAACTCTTGTAAATCTTGTACAAGATCAAATATCCCTTGAATGAACTACTGTAATTTGGCAATTTCCCCCTTCATCTTTATCATCTTTTGTTTGTCTTTTCTCATTTTATTAGCAGTGAATTTGTTAATCTCTTGTAGTTTTTCAATATGTTGTTCACTATTCACATGACCAAGATTCATGCTAATGACATTGTACTCTTCCATTCCTATTTCCCCCTTTTCTTTGTCGGCCTGTGGAACTGTCATTTGCACAGTCCTTGTCCCTGAAGGATCCCTTTTTATTGTATATATTATTCTGGCTTTTCTCTTACCCCTTCTAGTAGTCTCATTAGATAGTAAACTCTTAATGTCAATAGGCATTAGCTGCATCGCTGACTCTTGCCTCACCTCTAACCCTATCCAAGATGGTATTTCTATAGTGTCATTTGCAACTTTATCATTCATGACCTCATCTAGAGGTTCCTCCATTATGACCTCCTCTTGTTCTTGTTCTTCATGATCTTCCTCTTATTGTTCATGTGCTTCTTGTTGTGGAGTTGGCTACTCTTGAAGAGGTTTTTCTTTTGAAATTTGCTGCTCTTCAACATTTTGTTGTTCACCTATATCAACTGCAGGCATATTCTCCTGACTTGGTAAACCTTCTTCTTGAGCTGTTGCTAGGTTATCCTTACCCTATTTTTCTTTCTCCTCTTCTTGATTTCTTAACATTTCCTTAGCTGCCTCTTTGACTTCCTCCATGATGTTTCTAGGCACTAAGTTCTCAAAAGGATCAATTATTTCTATATCTTGTATTGATGGTTTAGTAGCCTGTTGCGATACACTAGCATCAAATGTTCCTATCATAAGGTGAGATTTAGGAATTGGCCTATCTTCTTCTTCCTCACTGCTCAACTCCAAGCGATCAGTACTATCTTCATCTCTTCCTTCATCTTTATCATCCTCAGTATCATCCTTATCATCCACATCTTCAATATTATCCACATCCATTATTTCTATATTGTCTTTTGTGGGTGCTTGGACTGTAGATGCCTTTGCCATCATCTCCTCAGTCATTTCCTTTTTAACCAGTATGAACCCCTATATCCCCTCTTGCTGGGTTAGTATTTCCAAAGGTGGTTGTTGATGCGTTTGTACAGGTACTGCAAGTGTTGATCTCTTTTAAGATATTACAATTGTCTGCACTGGAACCTGCTCTGTTGTAATAGCCGTAGTGGATGTAGATATCTCTTCCTTTGTTGATACAAATGTACCTGTAGGGATATCCACTGTTATTCGTAGTGCATATGGATCCATTATTGTAGCTCCCAAGTTAACCTTAGCTATTTTAGCTTCTACCACCTTCCTCTTTCTTCTCAAGAAATCATCAAAATTGTCTTCACTTTCCCGACTTCTCTTTTTGCCTTTCTTCCCTTGGTAAGTATGTTCCAAGTATGGGCCTAACCGGTGTTTTCATTGATGTCAACATACTCCTGTTGCATTGATGATAAGGATTGGATGAGCTGTGTGCCAAGGATATTGAGAAAACCAGTCCTAATCAGGAACCGAGAAGAATAGTGAAGACAGTAAGCTAAAGATCCCAGCTAAGATGAAGATCAGAGGATGCACATCAAAGGGTTTGTAGATATGTGTCTTAAGGTGATCCAGTAAAGATTTCATAGGTCCATATGAAGATCTGAAGAAGTTGTGGCCACTCAAGTAAAACTAGTTCCGGCAAGTGTTCAGAGGTGACAGAGTGACACAAATAGGTCCGGTGAGATCCAGAAATACAATATCCTATTCTGTGGATTTGGTGGAGTGTTTATGAAGTCAATGTGAAGTAACAACTCAATTGGTTTGTGATCTGCAGGTCCGCAAGCATCTATTCCATTGTGACAGTGATGACAGACTATGTTCTTGAGGTTCTAGATGAAGGAGATAAAGATTTCAGTAAGCAGATGTAGTGTGGATGTCCTTTGTGATTCAGGAAATCTTGTGGAGATCTTTGGATCGTTTCCAGTTCGTGTTGGTGGTCTGCATTGAAGATTGAGCTGACAATTAAAGAATTACTTCTGGATGATGGTGTTCTTCCTAACTCTGGTCGAATGGATGAGTTACTCATCCTGCGGATGATCCTAAAGATGTTATGTGAAGATTGGCGTGTTCCTAGAAGAAGATTGAAGTCTCAGATCTGTGTGGCCGACAGTGTGTTGTTCTGTGTGCAGTCTTTTGTACTAAGTCATATTGTATTTTCTCTATTATGTATGCTGACTTGGATGATAATTCCTAAGTCAATGTCTTGTATAAATAAGTTGTAAAGTCATTTCAAAGGGTGTCTTGTTGAGATGAGTGTGTGGTAGCGAAGAGGAGAACAAAAAGTAGAGAAGAAGTATTGGGCTTAAATGGAACTGACTCAAGCATGGTGAAGATGTTATTCTCCAGTTTAAGTATGTGATACTTATTATTTTGTAGACAATGTGTCTCTTGTAGGTAGTGGGCCTCTTGTGAGTAGTGTGCTTGGGCAGTGAGCCCTAATTGGCATGTGCCATTTTGTTCTTTCTATTCTTCTAATAGAGAATACAATCTTGGGTTAATCACCTTGTGGTTTTTCCCTTAACCGGGTTTTCCACATCAAAATCTTGGCGTCTTATGAGTTGATGTGTTTCTGCTTTTGATTTAAAGCCTTATGATTCCATGATTGATTTATTATTATGCTACTGAATTATAAAGTGGATTTAAGTGTTTAATTGGAAGAAAGTTTTGGACAACTGATTCACCCCCCCTCTCAATTGTCTGTCTTGAATCTAACAATTGGTATCATAACTAAATTCCTCTAAAAGAGCTTAACTGCTTGAGGAGATCCAGGATGTCATCCTACAAGAAGGATAGTCTGAAGTTTGATGGAACAAATTTTAATCTTTGGAAAAGTCACATGCAACGTCACTTACAATGCATGGGAATGCAGTACTGGACCATGGTGTCAACGAAGTATACTCCTGCACAGAATGGCCTGAAATCTATAAATGAAATCACAGATGCTGAAAACAATCTACGGACTAAAGAAGCTCTTCTAAGTGCATTGACTGATTCAGAGCAGACAAATGTTGTTGACCTAGAAACTACTTTTGAGATTTGGGAGAAACTAGAACTTCTATATGAAGGAGACAAGTATGTTAAATGTGCAAGGCTACAGAGTCTAAAAGGAAAATTCAAAAATCTAAAGATGAGAGAAGATGAAAATATCACCACTTTTATGCCAAGAGTAAATGAGCTTGTTTGTGGCATTAGATGTGCTGGTGGAGTCTTGGATGAAGATGTGATTGTTGGAAAAGTTCTCAGATCTCTCCCTGCTTCTTATAAATACAAGGTTGCTGCCATTGAAGAATTCAGAGCCCATTTAGGTGTCACAAGAGATCAATTGGTTGGTAAATTGGTTGTATTTGAATTGACTGAGTTTGGAGATGACCCCCCCAAAACTGAATCTACATTCAAAGCCAGTGCCTCTGTAAAAGGTAAACAAAGGTTTGATCCAGGAGAGAACTCTTCAAGGAAACTATCATGGTATGAAAAAGCAAGAAAAGACCTGGAAGAAGAAGAAGCAAAAACTGCTCAACTTGAAGCTCTTATTGCAAAAAGATTGCCAAGAGGATCCGATAATTATGAAGGGAAATTGCCTTTTAAGTGTTTTAACTGCAATAAGATTGGTCATTTTGCCTCAAAGTCTCCAGAAAGATTTTTAAGGCCAAATCCTAATAGATCAAGGTTCCAAAAGAATTGTTACTATGTTCATGAAGAGGATGATAATGAAGGAGTAATGGATGATGAATCAGATACAAGAAACAAATCCGGAAGTGATTGGGTGTTTATTTCCATCAAGGAAGAAGATCCAATGTCCTCTGAATCTGTCAATCATAAAGTTGTAGAAATAGCTCTGGCTGCCCAAGTTGAAGAAAAAGATGATTGGGTCATTGACAGTGGATGCTCTCACCATATGACAGGTGACAAAAAGAAGTTCATAGATTTGGAAAGGTATGAAGGAGGAATGGTAAAGTTTGTGATAATTCTGCTGGTAGAATCAGAGGTAGAGGAACTATTTCTTTTGATGGAAAGAACAAAACTGGTAATGTACTGTATGTTGAAGGATTGAAGCACAACCTTCTCAGTGTTGGATAGTTGGTGGACAAAGGCCTTGATCTCTGATTTAAGAATGGAAAATGCAAGATCTTTGAAAGTTCTGGAATAGAGATTGCATCCGGTACTCAAACAAAAGGTAATATCTTCCATTTAGTTGGTACTGGTAAAAGTTGTCTATTTGTGCAAATTGATCAGAGTTGGCTATGGCATAGAAGGATGTGTCATGTGAATTTTGATAATATCATCAAGATAAGAAACACTCAGGCTGTAAGAGATCTTCCAAAACTGGTGAAACCTACAAATAGTTTGTGCAAACAATGTCAGTTGGGGCAGCAAAGTAGAGTCTCATTCAAAAGAAAGGAACAATCTTCTACCAGATTATTGGACTTAGTTCATACTAATCTATGTGGTCTGGCAAGAACAAGGAGTGTGCAAGGTGATAGATACTTCATGTTATTAATTGATGACCATTCTTGGATGATGTGGGTTACTTTTCTGAAAGAGAAATCATAAGCTCTTATGAAATTCAAAATATTCAAGGCTATGGTAGAGAATGAAACCGGATTAAAATTAAAATGTCTGAGGTGTGACAGAGGTGGAGAATTCACATCCGGTGAGTTCATAGAATTCTATGAGAAACATGGAATAAAGAGACAGTTGTTTACTCCTAGGACTCCACAACAGAATGGGGTAGTGGAGAGAAAGAACCGGACCATGATTATGGAAGCAAATTTTCCTCAGATCTATTGGAGAGAAGCTGTCAGCATTGCAGTCTATACTCTCAATCAAGTAAAAATCAGAAGCAACACTGGTAAGACTCCTTATGAACTTTGGTTTGGCATCACTCCTACTGTGAGGTATTTCAGAGTCTTTGGTAGCAAATGTTACATTAAAAGAGATGAAGATCTAGGAAAATTTGATGCTAGAAGTGATGAAGGAATATTCTTGGGTTATTCTACTCAAAGCAAAGCATATCGGTGTTATAGCAAGAGATTAAGGAAGATTGTGGAAAGTACAAATGTGAAGGTTGATGAAGGAATTGAAAAACCCTCAAGGTTCTATGAATATGATGAAGATGATCAAAATGATGTTTTTGTTCAAGAAGTCCAAGCTCCCTCTGAAACTTAGATTCAAACTGATCCGGTAAATCAGGATGAAGAGATAAGTTTGAATGAACCTATTCAAGAATTAGAAGTGCAAGAAACTCCCAAAGTTCCTAGGTATGTAAAACCGAATCACTCTGAAGATTAGATTATAAGTGATAAAAGCAAAGGTGTACAAACAAGAAGAAGGATTTCTCAAGATTCAAAAGAGTATTGTCTGATTTCAAAAGTTGAACCTAGGATAGTGAATGAAGCTTGTAATGATGAAAACTGGACTAAGGCAATGGAGGAAGAACTAATGCAAATTGAAAAGAATCACACATGGGATCTTGTTCCCAGACCTAAAAACAAGAATGTGATTGGAACCAAATGGGTCTTCCAGAATAAACTAAATGAAGTTGGTGAAGTAATCAGAAATAAAGCCAGATTGGTCTGCAAGGGTTACTCTCAAATAGGAGTTGATTTTGAAGAAACTTTTGCTCCGGTGGCAAGAATTGAAGCAGTCAGATTATTTCTTGCTTTTACTGCCTTCAAGGATTTCAAAGTATATTAGATGGATGTCAAGTCTGCCTTCCTGAATGATGACTTGGAAGAAGAAGTATACATTGAGCAACCAGATGGATTTCAATTGTTTGATCATGGTGATATGGTCTGCAAGTTGAAGAAAGCCTTGTATGGACTCAAGAAAGCCCCAAGAGCCTGGTATGAAAGATTGGATAAGCATCTTTTGAAGATTGGTTTTAACAAAGGTACTACTGACAGTAATTTGTACTTCAAAATTGATCATGAAAATATCTTGATTGTTGAAGTATTTGTTTATGATATCATTTTTGAAGGAAGAGATAGTATGTGCAAAACCTTTTCAAATCAAATGAAAAGTGAATTTGAGATGTCCATGCTTGGTGAAATGAATTTCTTCTTGGGTCTGCAAATCATTCAAACTAAGAAAGGAATCTTCATTTCTCAGACCAAATATGTGAAAGAATTGTTGAAGAAATTTGGGATGGAAGAGTCAAAACCAATGAGTACTCCGATGGCAACCAGATGTAAATTGAGCAAAGATGATGACTCTCCTAAGACTGATCAGAAAAAGTACAGGTCAATGATTGGAGGATTGTTGTATCTCACTCAAACTAGACCTGATATTATGAATGTTGTTGGTCTTGTTGCTAGATTCCAAGCTAATCCTAGAGAATCTCATGTCAGGCAATCAAGAGGATTTTTAGGTATCTAAAAGGGATAGTTGAGTATGGTTTGTGGTATCCTAGAGATCATAATTTCTCTCTTCATGCATACACAGATGTGGATTGGGTAGGAGATGTGGATGACTAGAAGAGTACCAGTGGTGGAGAATTCTTTTTGGGGAAGAGATTGGTTTCTTGGCTGAGCAAGAAACAAGAGGCAATATCTCTGTCCACCGCAGAAGAAGAATATATTGCAGTAGTAGGTAGTTGGACTCAAGTTTTGTGGATGAAGCAAATGCTAAGAGACATAAGAGTGGAGTATGAGGAGCCTATCATAATCTTCTATGATAATTCAAGTGCAATAAATATATCTAAGAATCTGGTGTTGCATTCAAAGACTAAACATATATCCATCAAGTTTCACTTTTTGAGAGAGAAAGTGAACAAGAATGAAGTTAGATTGGAGTTTGTGCCTTCCAAGGACCAGATTGCAAATATCTTTACCAAAACTCTACCTAAGGACTCTTTTGAGTATCTCAGGGAGAAGTTAGGGATCATTACCCCTCCAGTAATAAAGTAAAGTGCATTGATATGCATTAGTCTGGTGGATATCACAGTCATATCTTGTGGTCTGGATTGATGATGGGGAGCTGCTACTCAGGGGGAGTAGCTGGTATGATTCTGAAGTAGTGGAATTGCAAGTATGTGCCCTTTGCCATTGATGTCAAAGGGGGAGAGAAGACATGTGAAAAAAAAGTGGTTGTTGATAAAAGGGGGAGTAGGAAAGGAAAAGAAATTGTGATAGTGAGGAGAAGTTCTTGTCTTGATGATTAAAATAGTTTTTCACATCATATGTTGCCATTAATGACAAAGGGGGAGATTGTTGCAAGTATGGGCCTAACCGGTGTTGTCATTGATGTCAACATACTCCTATTGCATTGATGATAAGGATTGGATGAGCTGTGTGCTGAGGATATTGAAAAAATTAGTCCTAATCAGGAACCGAGAAGAACAGTGAAGACAGTAAGCTAAAGATCCTAGCTAAGATGAATATCAGAGGATACGCATCAAAGGGTTTGTAGATATGTGTCTTAAGGTGATCCAGTAAAGATTTCATAGGTCCGCATGAAGATCTGAAGAAGTTGTGGCCGCTCAAGTAAAACTAGTTTCGACAAGTGTTCAGAGGTGACAGAGTGACACATATAGGTTTGGTGAGATCCGGAAATACAATATCCTATTCTGCGGATTTGGTGGAGTGTTTATGAAGTCAATGTGAAGTGACAACTCAATTGGTTCATGGTCTAGAGGTCCACAAGCATCTATTCCATTGTGACAGTGATGACAGACTATGTTCTTGAGGTTTCAGATAAAGGAGATAAGGATTTCAGTAAGCAGATGTAGTGTGGATGTCCTTTGTGATTCAAGAAAGCTTATGGAGGTCTTTGGATCATTTCTAGTTCGTGTTGGTGGTCCACATTGAAGATTGAGCTTACAATTGAAGAATTACTTCCGGATGATGGTGTTCTTCCTAACTCTGCCCGACCGGATGAGTTACTCATCTTGTGGATGATCCTGAAGATGTTATGTGAAGATTGGTGTGTTCCTAGAAGAAGATTAAAGTCTCAGATCTGTGTGGCCGATAGTGTGTTGTTCCGCATGAAGTCTTTTGTACTAAGTCATATTGTATTTGCTCTATTATGTATGCCGACTTGGATGATAACTCCTAAGTCAATGTCTTGTATAAATAAGAAGTTGTAAAGTCATTTCAAAGGGTGTCTTGTTGAGATGAGTGTGTGGTAGTGAAGAGGAGAACAAAAACAGAGCAGAAGTATTGGGCTTAAATGGAACTGACTCAAGCATGGCAAAGATGCTATTCTCTAGTTCAAGTATGTGATACTTATTATTTTGTAGACAGTGTGTCTCTTGTAGGCAGTGAGCCCTAATTAGCATGTGCCATTTTTTTCTTTCTATTCTTCTAACAGAGAATACAATCTTGGGTTAATCACCCCATGGTTTTTCCCTTAACCGGGTTTTCCACTTCAAAATCTTGGTGTCTTATGAGTTGATGTGTTTCTGCTCTTGATTTAATGCCTTATGATTCCATGATTGATTTATTATTATGCTACTGAATTACAAAGTGGATTTAAGTGTTTAATTGGAAGAAAGTTTTGGACAACTGATTCACCCCCCTCTCAGTTGTCTGTCCAGAATCTAACAAAGTAACTGTTACTCCTTTAGCTTTCAATTCTTCTATCATTTCCTTTATCCATATATCAAAATATGTAAGTACTGACTTTGAAATATTATCTAATGAAATTTCTTTAGGCTGATTCCAATTTGGTTCAGTCATATCTCCTCAGTAGCCTTTTGACCATCATAGATTATATGCAAGGTATTCTCATCATCATCTATGACCTCTTATGGCACCTCAATCCCTCATAATGTTCTTATTTGATCAAGGTTCAATCTTTGATGAGCTCTCTTTTTAACCTTAGCTTCACTGTCATAGTCAGCCTAGAAATCTTTAATGTGAGGCTGATGTTTGAACTTTTTATCTATAAAGTTATTAATCCTTTTGAATGGATCAAAAGGTCTAGCTAGATAAAAAACTAGAAAACCATAATACAACAACTCTTCCTTTGAGGCTTTAGCTATGTCTTCATTGAAACATTGGTATCTTCCAATAACAAAAGGGAATTTAATGTTACCCCTATTAAACTTGGCCTTATACATGGCATACACATCCAATATTTGTTTTGTGAACTCCAACAATACTACCCTATCCGATGGGTATCTTGGTAATCTAAAAGGTTTTCCTTTGAACCCCTCAGTTCTTATGTATGTAAAAGTAGAGAACTGTATATACCAAGTGTTGTACAATGTGATTGCATTCTTTTCTTCTTCATACAACCTTTAATCTCTTTCTCCAGTCAAAATTCTTACTAGGTATATGAAAAACACATCATTTAACCTTATCCAATTCTTCCCTACATTTTGTTCTTGTATGTCTGGGTAATGATCATATACTAATATATGCCTTGGTCCACTTCCCAATGTACTAATCCTCTGATTCCATTCAATTGCATCTTAGCTGCACACAAATATACTATATAAGAAGACATGAAGAGCTTCTTTTGTTTATTAAATCTCAGGACTTGTGCATAATTGGCATTGCTAATAGCCAAAGCCCAATGAACATCCCTATCTCTTCCCTAATAAATTGTATCACAAAAAACATCCATGGTTCAAATGTAGCAGCATCAGCCAAACCCATTAGTCTGCTTAGTAAAGTGATCATTATATACACATCCTTCCCAAAGTCCAACCTATATAGGTTCTTTGGAACGCTCACAACTGCCTTTGGCTTCTTCTCTGGAGAATACCATCCGTAAAATATTGCACTTTTAGAGTATGCTTCATTTTTCTTAAAATCATCTTCATACTGTGTTGTATCTATTTCCTTCATCTTTTCAGTGATCTTCAACCCAAAGGTCTCAACAATACCCTCGATAGATAATTCCACAAATACCACCCCATTATTTATTACCTTCCTAGAATTCATATCATATAGATGAATACACTCAATTACCAGGTCCCCAACCCCTATTGCTAATGGGAATCTATTGATGGTGATGTTAGTCACATACAAACATGAAATAAAAGTTACACAACAACCCTTATTTATCTTGAAAGATACGATGAGTTCCAAGAATTCATGATCCCAAGTCTCTGTTGATTAGTTCATAATCTACAGACGTTACTCAGTGGTTGATGTGTGTTGCTGTTAATCATTCAGGGGCCTTACATTCTTCAGTAATTTTTGCCTTTACACTATGAACTTGCTCAAATGATGTGCCTACAGGTTGATATTTGAATGATTTCTACCATTATTTGCAAGTCCTTGCATGATATTTTTAACACTACATGCATTTAGCTCAAATATGCTAATGATATTCAGTTATCTACAGGATGTCAGCATATTTCTCTATTCTGCTTATTATTTATTATGATTTGTAGTTATGGAAGTGATTCAGTGAAATTAAAAAAAGGAAATAACAAAGATAGGGTTTAAAGAATGAGATTCCCAAAATTACTTGACTGAGATCATTGATCCACATACATGTTCCAAGATAGAAATGAAGAGAAGAAAAACTAGAATCATACTTCACCAGGACATTCCACAAATCTGTATGATCCAGTGCAAATCTTCAAAGGAAAAGTTGACAACAACATGTAATAAAATGAAAGCGCTTCTATTGAACATAGCATTCACCAGTACATATCCAGGAATCAACTTGAAGATTACGTAAAGTTTACACTCAAGATGTACTCTAAAGCTTCATCTCCATTCAGTATGCTTTAGAACAAGTATATTTACAATGATCTGAAGAAAGAACCTTGATGTTTCAACAGTTCAGTCCTCATTAGTCTCAGTAATCCAATCTCTTACATGAAATTGTTACAGGTCAGATTTAGAATGATTGACCCCCCTTTGTACAAAGTAAAGGGGCTCAATATATATCTCTGATTTATCCCTAATATAGTGCCCAAAAAACCCTAGTTAACCAATGGTCCACCCCTCAAGCACAGCATTAAGCGGTGGAGAACAAATCCTGCCAAAAAACCCAAGCAGCATACCCATACTAGGCATAAGGATGCCCTTGGAAACCCTTACGGTCACCACAATAACTTTTGTTCCATTTATTAATGTTTCCCCATCTGCATTTTGTCCTCTCATTGAAGACCTTGACTCTTCTCATCTTTGCAATCTGATCCGCCACCTGGTCAGAATGTTAGATTGGCCATTAAAGCTCCATCTTTAATATCTACCTGCACGGCACCACTGTGCCAACAACTCTGCAATTTTCCAGCTACTTCAAAATAGCTCTAGCATCCTACAACAAATAGTCAAGAATTAAGCATTGTTATTTAATAAACCAGCAGGAAGATAAAAATTCAAATCAAGTTCAGAATATGCAAGCACAAATATTGGGCTCTGAAACTATGAAAATTGCGCATCCAAATGCATATACAACATCAAAAAAATGGTCGGATCAACCACCGTTGACTGAAAACATGCTATCAGGCCTCAAAATAGCTTCAAAATCCATTGGCTTTGCTTTCCTGCCTTTTTTCCTTGTATCTCGAGAATGCATCTTCAATTCCTTGTATATCGGGCTTGTATATCTTAACATACAAGCATTTCGAACATATAAGGACCCCTTCATTTTTAACTTCCTATTCGGGTCCAAGTTGCACCCTTAACTTGTACTTTTCCTTTTGCATCAATCGCTTGTATGTATCACTTGTATCTGGAGATATGCATTGCAATTTATACAAGCCGATACATACAAAGTCCTTTGTATGTCCCTGTCGGACTTATCACCTTTTATAGACCGTAGTCTAGTTACCTGCCAACTCTGCGATATATAGAAACGCAATGCATCTTTTGATATACAATCGGACGTGATGCATGATTTATACCGCATTTTAATGTCCTTTGAATTCTATCTTGTATGCATAAAGCAATGTATATTTTGAAACATGCATACAAAGCATGGAATGTACAAGCATTTAACTCTATTTGATAACTTTTCAGTTTCGGCACTTGTATGTAGCCAATGCACATCGCAATGTATGTAATATATATACATTGCACAAAACATGCAACAACCTAACCATCTTTAATAATTCTTCAGGTCCACGCAATGTATCTAGCCTTTGTATCTCACTAATATACAAGCCCGCATACATTCAAGGACTTAACCTTTTTTAACAAACTTTTCGGGTTCGCGGCTTGCATATTGCGGGCCTTGCATCTTTTGACATGTATGTTTTGCTTGTATGTATAAACATACAAACACCAAATATACAACTGGCAGAATTAACAAAATATTCATTTCAACTCATAACTGCATCGGGTCCAACTTGCATGTACAAAAGAACATTAGCAAATGCATACAAGTACAAGAACATACAAACGACTTTGTATGTAAACTCGATATACAAAACCCTTTGCATGTGCAACATACAATGACCTAACATACAAAGACCATTGTATATGCAACCTAATTTGTAAAAGACTTTGCATACAAGTGACCTGATATACAAAGGGCCTTGTACATGCAACATACAAACCCGAATGTACATTTTACCAAAACACTCATAACTTGCAAAATACAGGGAATTTTAAGATGGTTCAAAAAGCAACCCCTGTTCATTTTTGACAAGGAATTCACCTGTACTCTGCTTTGGTACTTAATGCAATTTTTTCTCTATTTTCAACAAGGTTTGTAACATTTCACTCCCTTTTCCCTTTACCACCAAGCAAAACAACACACACAAGCAAAAAGCAAAAGCCATAGCAGGGGTCCTCATTTTGCTAAGGAGTAAAATGGGGCGTGTTGTGAACATCACAACAAGTAGCAACCAAACAAAACAATCAAATTAAAACCATTAAAGGAAACTAAATGAAATAAATTCATAACTTCCAACTATCTTTTCTGCAAATCATCATTTAACTTGAGACTCAATGTATTCAATAAGGTACATGAATTTTCCTTTTAGTTTAAGTGGGTGCACGTGATCAATAATCCTCATCTTGAAGATCAGTTGAACAAACCAGTGACTGATATGAGCCTACGTAGTTGAGGTCATTCCCTCATAGCCAACCGGATAGAGCCTTGCTGCCAGTAGGTGTTTATAGCTCTGATAAGGTTATCGTTACAATTCTTCTAAGTAGAGCCCCACTACCAGCAAGCGTCTATAGCCCCGGTAGAGTTACTTAGATGGCTTAATCTAGATTTTCAATAAAAATCTATTTTATTTATTTATTTTTTTGTATTTGATAGAACTTCATAAGATATTGCATTTGTAACTTCATGATGCAAGGAGTAGTCGCTTGCTGAAATTAAGATGAGAATTGTAATGGTAGCAAGGGTGACCTCGGATTTTTCACCTAATATCTACATTGGTAAGTTCAACAAACCTAAGGATTTTAGGTGTGTCATTGTGAGAAACCTCCTTGAATAATCAACCCACAGTTATTGAATATAAAATTTCACAAAGTTAAACAACTTTCTACGTTCATGACAGTCACAACAAGTTATGCATAAATTTCAAATAATTAACCTGAATGTTCTAAATTTTCTATTGTTTTCAGTGGTTGTTAGTCTGCTCCTACATACTCTAAATCAAAATAAAGATCCCTACTGAGGAAATAACAAAGCAAGCAAAACAAGCAGACTATACAAATAACTATACAAAAATGTACACGATGATACACATGGCTGTCATGGCGCCACTTCAGGCTTGGAAATAATGTTTGAGAAACCGTCCATTAACTGGTAATGGAACATCCTCATCGGTTAAGGTCTTAAGCCTATAGGTGCTATCTCCTAAAATTTTAGAAATTTGAAAAGGACCTATCCAGAGTTTATCAAACTTACCATGATCTCCTTTCCTCTCATGTGCTTTGTCCCACATCAGGACCAAATTTGAGATTCTAAAAGCCTTAATTCTGGCTCTTTTGTCAAACCAGTGTTTGACAACAGCCTGATGTTTAGCAAATTGTTCAATTGCTTTACTTCTTTTTTCTTCTAGGTTCATCAATTAAAGCCACCTGACCTCTTGTTTATTATCAATGCCCAGGTATTCTTGTGCAAACTATAATTTAGGAATCCTTAGGTTAATAGGGAGAATAGGATCCACCCCATATACTAGATGAAAAGGAGAATTTCCTAATGCAGCCTTATTCTTGGTTCTATCTACCCACAAGGTATACTTCAATAAAGTGTTTCATTCCCTTGGGTTCTTTTCTGTTTCTTTATGATGTTCAATAGGTTCTTGTTTGTGGATTCTATTAATCCATTCCCTTGGGGATAATAGTTTGAGGAGAATTTTAAGATGATCCCATAATCAAAAGCCCAACTTGAAAGTTTAATTGAAGCAAAAGTAGATCCATTATCACATACCAAAGCATAGGGAACTCCATACCTAGTTACTATATTGCTTTCTAAAAAACTGATGACATCCTTAGCATTACATATCTTATTGCTGATAGCTTTGGTCCACCTGGTACAGTAATCAGTAATAGTTAAAACATACCTATGGCCTAAAGATGATGGAGGGTTGATAAGTCCTATGAAGTCCATTCCCCATTGAGCAAATGGGCACATCTCCATCACTGGCTGCAAAGGTTGAGCAGTATATCTTTCCCTATTTGCAACAATCTGACACATATGACAACACCTGATGTGCTCAATAGTATCTTTAAAAATAGTGGGCCAGTAATACCCTGCCCTAAGGATAGCATGAGTGGTAGCTAAAGGTGATCCATGTGCAGTCCCAAACTTATCATGTAACTCTGCTAACACATTGTCTGCTTCTTACCTTTCCAGGCATCTAAGGTATATCCCCTCATAGTTTTTCTTGAAAAGGACTCCTCCTTTGATCATATATTTCTGTGACCTTATCTTTAAGGCTCTCCTCTATGAGGCCTGCAGTCTTGAAGGACATCTTCCAGTGATCAAGATGTGTCAGATGTTTGAGTACCATTTTCCATCTTCCTTTGCATTTACAACATACTGCTAGCTCATGATATTAGGATCAATCTCTGATATCATCTGGATCAATGCTTATTCTCTTACTAACTTCATGGGTGTAATATCCATATCATACTCTTGGAGGACAATGGTCTATTTAGCCCTTTTCTCACCTGGTTCACTTTGCATTAATATCTTTACTGCTACATCAGGTACTACAACAATCACTTTACTTCTCAGAATGTAATGCCTAAATTTCTTAACTCCTTGAACCAGAGCAAGCACCTGTCTTTCACTGTCCATGTGTCTGAGCTCTGCGTCTCTGAAAGGGCAGCTCATGAAGGCTATAGGCTTTTCCTCCTTTTCTTCATTTCTCTATGTCAACACTGCTGTAGAAGTATGCTCTGAAGCAAATGAGTAAATGTAAAAGTCCTTGGTATAATCTGGACTGATCAGAACTGGAGCATTTGATATGGCCTTTTTAATATCTTCAAAAGTTACTCTAGCTTTAGGTGTCCACTCAATTTTAGTGTCCTTCTTGAGCATGGTGTTCAAGGGTTTGACAATTTTTGCAAAGCCAGCGATAAATTTCCTAATAAAATTAATCTTACCAAAGTAAGATTTGAGCTCCTTCTTGCTTCCAGGAAGCTGTATCTTCATGATCGATTCCACCCTATCAGGATCAATGATGATCCCATTTTCTGTTATTAGGTGGCCCAATAACTTCCCTGTGGTTACCCCGAATATGCATTTCTTAAGGTTCAGGGATATCCCGTATTGCTCACACTTCTTCAGCATCTTTCTTAGGTTCTCTACATGGTTTCCTTGATCTTTAGAGAAAATTGTTAAGTCATCCATGTATAATGAATATGCATTTACCAATCAAGCCTCTGAAGGCTATGTCCATTGCTCGCTGAAACGTTGCCCCAACATTTATTAACCCAAACAACATGCGCCTGTAGGTGAAGATCCCCCACTTTGTGGTGAATGCGGTTTTCAATCTGTCAATTTTGTCCACCATCACCTGGTTATAACCAGAGAAACTGTCCAAGAATGACATCATCTTGGCACCATTCACAATTTGCAGGACTTCATCCAGAGAAGGCAAAGGATAATTATCCTTTTCAAAAGCTTGATTTAAGTTTTTGAAGTCCATGCACAACCTGATGTCACCGTTCTTTTTCCTTACTGGGACCAAGTTTGCCACCCATGTGGAATGTCTCACAGGAAACACGATCCTGGCATTAAGCAGCCTTTTGACCTCTTCAAAAATGATGGGCTCCAGTAAAGCATTGACAGGTCTTTGTTTCTGCCAAAAAGGCTTGACGTCTGGCTTCAAAGGTATTGTATGAGTGATGACTGATGTGTCATAAGTTTTCAGTTCATCATATGTCTAGGCAATGACATGGATATAATCCTTGAGAGCTTGGGTTATTCCTTCCAACTCCTCTGTACAGACTTTCCCAATCAGAATGTTTCTTTTCTCATCATCCTTTCCAATGTTGACCTAAGAGTACTGTCCTCCATCCGCTTTTGGGAGATCCTTCTGTTTTAGCATATTATCTAGATCAAATGCTCTTTCTAGCTCTATCATTCCCTTAGGAATCTTGTTACTAAGTAGCTCTAGGATTTCTTCCTCTTTCCAGATGTGGTCTTCCATATTTGTTTCATCTATGATCTCTGCCTCAAAAATATCTCTGTTGGAAATAAAGTCCAGTATATGCTGATCATCATCAAATACTTGAAGATTAGTTACATTATCAGGCATAGAAAACATTGATACTAATTCAACTGAGAATCTTTTTAAGCCAAATATGGACAGAGGTTCCAGAGTACTGGCAGCCTAGGCTAGGGCATCTGCCCTGTGATTTTGCTCTTTGGGTACATGTGTGATGTTGAATGCATCAAAATCTTCTACTAAGTCCCATACCCTATGTCTGTAATTAGACAACCTTTTGTAATTGCAAGAGTATATACCTCTTACCTGTCTCACAACTAATTCTGAGTCTCCATAGACATGCATAATTTTCACTTTCTTTCTTAATGCAAATAATATCCCATGAATTAGAGCCTCATACTCCATCACATTGTTTGTACATGGGAACTACAATCTGTATGCTACTAAGTAGGATTTTCTAGATGGATCAATAAGATCTATCTCTACTCCAGCCCCTTGTTTCGACTTAGATCCATCAAATCTAAGGATCCATGGTTTGTCTTCAATTAAAGGTTTGTCTGGGCCTTCTTTCTTTTTTTTAGCTTTGGCAGCTGCACCACTTGATATCCATTTCAATTTTGGTGTCTCAACTTTCTCAGACTTCACCTTTTCTGTCATATGTGAAACTGATATTTCTTCTTTCTTTTTATCCTTAGAAGAAAAATCCTTTGGACTAGGCAACATCTACCTTTTCAGAATATGCAGACACAATGAACAAGCAGCTTCTGAATGTGGTGCTTCATGTAACTTGCACCATCCCTCAATCAAAACATCCTCTAGGGATCTTTGCTATTGTGTCATCTTTTGAATTTCTTTTGATAAAAACTCTTTGAACTTGGATAGATTATTGCCCCTATCCTCATCAGATAAATCATAATCTGATTCTACTAAATAATCACTTCCTGGGGTGATTTTCTTCTTGCTTTTAGCATTACTCTTGTTGCATACCAGTATCTCTTCTGTCATTTGAATAGAACTTCCATCTTGGTATGTGCATTCTCTTATTCCTACAGAAGACAAACAAAAATTAGTTTCGCTATCACTGTTTGCAAAACTCACTGCGGATGATGATGAAGATGCTTCATTGTATGCTTTTTTGAACTCCAACATGTCTAAACAGGCACCACAAGTCCTTTCAGAATGCGCCTCTTCATGCAACCTGCACCATCCATCAATTAAAATATCATGAACAGACATTTTTAACAACTGACATCGTTGCACCTCTTTAAACAAATGCATCTCAAAATTCTTGAAATGATCTACCTCTACTTCATTTTCATGGTTACAATCATATTCCAAAGTCATTTTATCATCTTGAGGGCCATCATCATGATTATGAACGTCAAACATCAGGATCTCCTCTATGCTGACGGTCTGGGGTCTGATGGAGTAAACTCCAGGTTCTACATCCACATACATGATTTCATTAGTTTTGTTATATTCAGTGATCATGTGTTTCATGAGAGGTTCAACATCTATCCTTATTTGATTTGGTATCCCTCTCCAGGGCAACCACATATGACTGAAATCAGTTGACATGTATCCATTAAGGGTTTTTGACCAGTCCTTGCTGAGTAACATCCCATATGTATCAAGTATATCAACTACCTGAATATCAATATAGTGTTGATTTCTGGGATCTGATGCTAACTGCATATGAATGTGGATTAGTTCTCCTACCACACTTACCTTTGTTTTGTCCAATTGTGTTACTTTCTTTAATGATTTAGTAGGATGCAATCCTAAAGCATTGCATATGGATAGGGGCATTACATTGGTAGATGCTCTTGAGTCTACTAAGCAGTTGTGCAAATTTTTACCAAACATCCCTATGGTAAGGAGGAAAGGAGGTGACTCACTCTTGTCTTTGTATAGGGTCATGTGCGAAGTTTCTGTAGCCTGAACAGTGGCTAGCACTTTATGTTTAACATTAACATCTCTAGCAGCATGATCATTATTTCCAAACTGACTTGAGGCATGACTATCCTCTTTTTGAGCAGGATCATCTAATGATTTCATGAAAGCTTTCTTGATAGCAGGGGTTTTTAGCAACTCTAACAATGACAGGCTAATTTTAACCTTTTTCATTTCATCTGTCAAATATGTAACCAATTTGTCAGATTCAGGAGGTAGATTACCAATTTTTGGTGCTGTATTCTATGGTGCTAAGTACTGAGCATTGACTTTGGGAAATCCAGGGTTATTACTTGCCTTGGGATCAAGTGGGGTGTTGAAATTGTTTGGAGGCAAGGATGTGGTCAAAGGATCAGTAGATCTACTTGAGTTATTCCTCAAGTTGTAATTATGCCTACCTTGAGGTTGTTGTTGATAAACATTGACTTCCTCATGCTCAATTGATGGCTCATTCTCATCTTCAAATGGAAAAAACTTAGTTGGATTCAAAAGCCATGGCTGATTCCTCACATGTTGAGGTGTAACCTTGATGAGATGAAATTGTTTGCTGATAAGGATGGTGCATGAAGCTTTCTAGCACCAAGGCAGAATCATATTCATAGGGGACAATTTCATTTCCCTCTACATAAGGTGGATTTATTGAAGTATTGGACACTTCAGTTTGGAATATACTGGCAGCAATCCTGAATTGAGGATAGTCTAGCTCTGTATGAGCATTGGTGTTATGTATCCTGTACCAGTTTGTAAGTGTTGCCTCTGCAAGGTTTACCTAGTGGTCTGCCTAGGTTCACTAGGAGGCTGATTGTCTAGGGGTGATGGCAAGGAACCATTGTTTGGCCTAGTGTTCCACACCCTAGGCTGCCTAGGAGGATTATTGTTTCCATTGTTATTGTAGTTATTGTTGTACCCCCTATTAGGATAATTAGGTTTGTCATTGGCATAACCTCTATTCTGATTAGGCTGAGAATAGAAGTTCTAACTCCTTAGATGAGTGATCTCAGTGGTGCGTTTCCTTAACTATGTTGATATCTCCTTTATTTCTTCTTTCTCTTCCTGAACCTTGGACACTACATTCTCTGTCTGAGGCTTGAAAAAGGAAGATCCATTGTTATTGTTGGATTGTTCCACAACTTGAGGTACTTGTGTTTGTCTAGGATATTGTAACATTTGGCCATTTCCATTTGGTGGTGGCATGATACTAAGTGGAGGTATCTGCAAAGGGGCTAGCATCACAGCTGGAGGTATCATAGTTCCATTGGTCTGTTGGTGAATAGGATATGTAGGATAACCAGGAAGTGTAGGGAAGCCAATATTTGGTGTGGGAGCAGGAGCCAATTGCTGACTGACTTGGATAGCTTCTTCAAAAGCTCCTACCAAATTCGTTACACCAGGATGTGCTCTCCTGATAAACATGGAAGTCAAGGGATCTAAAGATGAATAATAAATGCTCTTAGCAGCTTCATCTGCTACAGCATAAGGTGCTACTACCTTTGAGAGCATTTTCTGGAATCTTGCATTGAAGTTAGTAATAGGTTCTCCTTCAAATCTCTTGATTGTGGCAAACAAATGATAATTCATTAAAGGATCTATAGGTGTTTTGAACCTATCCTTAAAGGCTTTTTCTAAGGCATCCCATGAATCGACTGAACCTTGACCAAGACTGGTATACTAGTTATATGCCTCTTCCCCTAAGGAAAATGGAAATAACCTGCATACAACATCTTGATGCTCAATTCTAGCCCTACAACAAGCTTCCTTGAAAGTTCTGATGTGATCATCGACATCTTGATATGGATGATACTTAGGACAAATTTTATCAAGATTCTTAGGCAAAGCATGATATGCATTAAAAGTCAGAGGTGACTCTGCAGCAAAGAATGGCATTGGAACTGGTGGAGGTTGGACCTGAGGTATGACAGGTTGAGGTTGGACCTAAGGTGTGATAGGTGGCCCTATAGGTGTTTGAAACCTGAGAGGAGTTATAGGAGCATGTTCTAGTTAAGCTTCTGATGCACTAGAATTAGGAGAGTGATGAATGTCCACAGTTCTAGGTCTAAATCCCCTGATAGGTAATTCTTCAAAGAGTCCACTAGATCTGGACCTGGTATTTGGCTTGGGAGCTAGGATTTCCTAAATTTAAGGGAGATTGGTTGGTTCACTGTAAAGATTAGTTGAAATTCCCCAGCCAAGGCTGTATTTATGCTTAATTTTGAAAACTTCATAAATGATTAGCATGTATAAACTTAAAAACATCAAATCTTTGCATATAACATCTTGAAATACGGAGATGCTTGAGTCTTACCTTTCTGTCTGCATTATCAAATTAGACAAAAACTTACTGATAATGAGAGGCCCTCCTTCTAGCGCCAGTTCTGTTGATGGTGATGTTAGTCACACACAAACATGAAATAAAAGTTACACAACAACCCTTATTTATCTTGAAAGATACAATGAGTTCCAAGAATTCATGATCCCAAGTCTCTGTTGATTAGTTCATAATCTACTGATGTTACTCAGTGGTTGATGTGTGTTACTATTAATCATTCAGGGGCCTTACGTTCTTCAGTAATTTCTACCTTTACACTATGAACTTGCTCAAATGATGTGCCTACAGGTTGATATTTGCATGATTTCTACCATTATTTGCAAGTCCTTGCATGATATTTTTAACACTACATGCATTTAGCTAAAATATTCTAATGATATTTAGTTATCTACGGGATGTTAGCATATTTCTCTGTTCTGCTTATTATTTATCATGATTTGCAGTTATGGAAGTGATTCAATGAAATTAAAAAAGGAAATAACAAAGATAGGGTTTAAAGAATGAGATTCCCAAAATTACTTGACTAAGATCATTGATCCACATACATGTTCTGAGATAGCAATGAAGAGAAGAAAAACTAGAATCATACTTCACCAGGACATTCCATAAATCCGCATGATCCAGTGCAAATCTTCAAAGGAAAAGTTGACAACATGCAATAAAATGAAAGCACTTCTATTGAACACATCATTCACTAGTACATATCTAGGAATCAACTTGAAGATTACGTAAATTTTACAATCAAGATGTAATCTGAAGCTTCATCTCCATTCAGAATGCTTTAGAACAAGTATATTTACAATGATCTGAAGAAAGAACCTTGATGTTTCAATAGTTCAGTCCTCATTAGTCTCAGTAATCTGATCTCTTACATGAAATTGTTATAGGTCAGATTTAGAATGATTGACCCCCCTTTGTACAAAGTAAAGGGGCTCAATATATATCTCTGATTTATCCCTAATATAGTGCCCAAAAAACCCTAGTTAATCAACGGTCCACCCCTCAAGCGCAGCATCAAGCGGTGGAGAACAAATCTCACCAAAAAACCCAAGCAACATACCCAGACTGGGCGTAAGGATGCCCCTTGGAAACCCTTATGGTCACCACAATAACTTTTGTTCCATTTAATAATGTTTCCCCATCTGCATTTTGTCCTCTCATTGAAGGCCTTAACTCTTCTCATGTCTTTGCAATCCGATCTGCCGCCTGGTCAGAATGTTAGATTGGCCATTAAAGTTCTGTCTTTAATATCTACCTGCATGCTGCCACTATGTCAGCAACTCTACAATTTTCTAGCTACTTTGAAATAGCTCTAGCATCCTGCAACAAACAGTCAAGAATTAAGCATCATCATTTAATAAACCAACATGAAGATAAAAATTCAAATCAGGTTCAGAATATGCAAACACAAATATCGAGCTCTAAAACTATGAAAATTGCACATCCAAATGCATATACAACATCAAAAAAATGGTCAGGTTAACCATCGTTGACCAAAAACATGCTATCGGGCCTCAAAACAGCTTCAAAATCCATTGGCTTTGCTTTCTCACCTTTTTTCCTTGTATCTCAAGAATGCATCTTCAATTCCTTGTATATCAGGCTTGTATATCTTAACATACAAGCATTCCAAACATACAAGGACCCCTTCATTTTTAACTTCCTATTCGGGTCCGAGTTGCACCCTTAACTTGTACTTTTCCTTTTACATCAATCGCTTGTATGTATCGCTTGTATTTGGAGATATGCATTGCAATTTATACAAGCTGATACATACAAATTCCTTTGTATTTCCCTGTCGGACTTATCACCTTTTATAGACTGCAGTCTATTTACCTGCCAACTCCGTGATGTATAGAAACACAATGCACCTTTTGATATACAATCGGATGTGATGCGTGCTTTATACCACATTTTAATCTCCTTTGAATTCTAGCTTGTATGCATAAAGCAATGTATATTTTGAAACATGCATACAAAGTGCAGAATGTACAAGCATTTAACTCTATTTGATAACTTTTTAGTTTTGGCGCTTGTATGTAGCCAATGCACATTGCAATGTATGTAATATATATACATTACGCAAAACATACAACAACCTAACGATCTTTAATGATTCTTCAGTTCCACGCAATGTATATAGCCTTTGTATCTCACTAATATACAAGCCCGCATACATTCAAGGACTTAACCTTTTTTAACAAACTTTTCGGGTCCGCAGCTTGCATATTGCGGGCCTTGCATCTTTCGACATGTATGTTTCACTTGTATGTATAAACATACAAACACCAAATATACAACTGGTGGAATTAACAAAATATTCATTTCAACTCATAACCGCGTCAGGTGCAACATGCATGTACAAAAGAACATTAGCAAATGCATACAAGTACAAGAACATACAAACGACATTGTATGTAAACCTGATATACAAAACCCTTTGCATGTGCAACATACAACAACCTAACATACAAAGACCATTGTATGTGCAACCCGATTTGTAAAAGACTTTGCATACAAGTGACCCGATATACAAAGGGCCTTGTACATGCAACATACAAACCCGAATGTACATTTTACCAAAACACTCATAACTTGCAAAATATAGGGAATTTTAAGATGGTTCAAAAAGCAACCCCTATTCATTTTTGACAAGGAATTTACCTGTACTCTACTTTGGTACTTAATGCAATTTTTTCTCTATTTTCAACAAGGTTTGTAACATTTCACTCCCTTTTCCCTTTACCACCAAGCAAAACAACACACACAAGCAAAAAGCAAAAGCCACAATAGGGGTCCTCATTTTGCTGAGTAAAATGGGGCGTGTTGTGAACATCACAACAGAATCCTACAACATTATATGACCCTACATCCCATACATTCTTCATGGCTAAGGATGCGCCAGGAGCTCTAATCTCCTCCAACAGTTCCACAGAATCAAAATCTCTAATTTCTGTATTCATAACCCTTCCTCCTGAAGAGTAAATATTTGAATTATACCCTCTAACCACAAATTCCTCTTTATCTCTTGTGTCCTCATATTTTTTGGCTGACTTCTCAACTTTCTTTCCCTTTGGCGGCATCTTGTTAAGATACACATTCATTTAACAATCAAGTCTATATTTACTAGGGTTTTTTTACCATATACATTTACCGTTTAACATTTACCCTACTATCTTTTTTTCCCTTTTCAAGTTCAATATATCTACCCCACCCTGATCAAGTTTCAAAATTTATCACAATGATTAATTAAGTTTAAACCATTCCCATTATTCTTCTGTAATCACTGTAAAATTACTGTAATCAAATTTCATTAAATGCAAGTGAGACCTTAGATACATACCCAAATTCGTAACCATTGACTTTGATAGAGTTGACAAGAAATTTACCGTTTGAATTCAACACAATTGCCTTGAAAACCAATTCGCCTTTGATCGCACTTTGCCTTAGATCTATAAAATGCTCTACAACTAAACTCTGAATGCAATTGTGAAGATTAACGTGATCAAAATTCCTTTTTACTCTTTGCATTTAGGTATTCTATGGTAGATACACATTAAATGTTGTAGTTAATGCATACAATTTGATTTGTGTTTTACTTTTACCATTTCCTGCATATTTTAAATTTTGTATACATTGGCCATTGCACTTTATGCGTTTTGTATCTAGTATACATGCACTTTTCATAACATACAAAAGAGAGTGATACACTTTCAGTTTTCCCTTGTGTTTACTTTGTACATTTGTTTATATATTTTCATGCATATTTTATACAATCGCAACACAATACAAATATAGACTCCATTTTTTTATAAACCAAATTGAAATTATCTACATATCCGTCTTTGTATACACCTTTTTTGTATTTTGCATTACCTCTTTATATATCATATACATCACCTTTTGCATACGAATGTGGACCCCAACTGAAATGTACAATATTCGAACCTTTAATCACCTTGGGTTTTTTGCATATAGTTCATTTGTATATTTTATACATGCTGTACCAATGATACATGCGGATATACAAATAATAATGATGTTGACTTTTCTAACCTTTGTTATGAGTAACTGCACTTTATTTATTATTTTATTCCAAGTTTAAGTCCACAACTGCATCTTTCAATTTTGTATATTTAATACATACATCCAAATATACAAATTATATGAACCTTACTTAAAGTTTACAACATTTAATTTTCCTAATCGCGCCTAGATTTGTATATGTATTTCAGATACATGTCATTATACATACAACAATACATACAAATTTCAGCATTCACTTTTCGATCTCTAAACTCAATTGAATATTACCTTCGGGTCCAGATCTGTATTTGTATGAAAAGAATACCAAAAACAATGTATTAACCATACAAACGAGATGACCCCAAATTTATACATCACTTTGAACTCATTTTGACATCCGCCTTTGTATATTTTGCATTTGTATCTTTAATACATGCATTATTATATACAAATACAACCGCGGATTTCTACATTTATACAATTCACCCTAAAATGCCGTCGGGTCTACTCTTGCATAAGTATGTTTTGAACCATTAATAAGTGACTTTAAAACCTGATGAATGTAATAACCTGATAGACCAAAAGCATAACAAATACATGCAAATGACAATGTATATAAGATACATGTTGACCACAAACAATCTAGCATTGCTTTTCACAAAACATGCATAACTCTTACAATACACATAATTTCCAAATGATTTAAAAGGCAACCCTAACTGATTTTCAAAACAACTTTTATTGATAAGAACCGTCTATCACTAGGCATTGTGAAACTCACATTTCAAGCACCGAGGACATTTTACCAATACCACCCAACAAGCAAAAAAACACACAAGCCAAAAGCAAAAGCCACAGCAGGGGTCCTCATTTTGCTAAAGGGTAAAATGGGGCATGTTGTGAGCATCATAGCAATACACTCAAACTAAGATCCATGACTTATTAGCTGATGAGATGAAAGTATTGGAAGAATTAGTAGAGGATGTAGTAACAGAAGAAGTAATGCCAGAGACAGATGATGCCATCCAAATATTCAAGGATAAATTTAAAGAAGTGGTAGAAGATCCAATTGGAATCTTTATAGAAGATGTCATGGATGAAATGTTTGAGTTGAATGTGAAAGTAAAGACATATGATAGAGAAGTAGATAGCAGGACATCCATGCTGGGATCCTTGGATGATCAAATAAAAGTACTAAAATATGCTAAGTTGAGAGCCTAGACAATCAACAAATTTCAGATGGATACTTTTATACAGGCATATGATTCTTACAAGAAGTTAGACACTGGGAAGTTACTAAATGAAGAGGCATTATCTGAATGAGGAGGATGTTGCAATAGTGGTCATCTAGGATATTTTTGTCATTTTGCAACCTGTAGTTTGGTTGACCAAATCAAAGATCCTAGAATATTCTAGAGTGCTATCTATATCAAGTACCAAATGGTTGCCAACTGGTAACTTGTGCCACGTATTTTTGTAGGTTGACTCAGTCAAAGTAAGGTGAACCATTAATTGTAATAGACAAATCTTGATCGTTGGATTTGTTGAAATGCACCAGACAACTGAGAGGGGGGGTGAATCAGTTGTCCCTAAAACTTTGAACACTTATGAACATCAACACATCAAACACTTATTTACTGTTATTTAGATTTAACTATGAAAGCATGAAATAAGAAGCTCAACATAATAACACAATCAACACATGAGACACCGGATTTTTTATGTGGAAAACCCTATAAGGGAAAAACTATGGTGGTTGTTAGCCCACAAAGATATATATGTTATAGCAATACCAAAATATAGAGGCTCACTACTCAAAATGCTCACTGCAAAAGTTGAGGCTCACTGCCAAGGATTGGTGAACTAATTTTATAGCATTTACTTCATGCCTGAGTTCAGTTCCATTGAAGCACAATAAATTATCTCTGCTCTGCTCTTCTTACACCTTCGCACCTATCTTTTCATTTTCACACAAGGACATTTAATTTACTACTTTACATGCTTTTATACGCTTCATCAATCTTGGAATGTACATCAAGGTCGGCATTACATTCGTCAACCTTTGGAACATTCTCCAAGGTCGGCATTACAAACATACATAGAAATAGTTTTGGACCTCGAAAGAACTAGCTAAGGAAAAGATGTATGCAGATCATGTTATGTCTTTGCTGGGACTCAAATGCATTATTCCACACCATGACATGCTTCCACAATCTTCAATACATCTCTGCAAGTAGTGGAAAAAACCAAGTCGACTAAGACTGGTGTTAGCACTAAGTCTTCTAAGAACAATCTTCATCCATGATCTAAATTTCTCTTTGTGGATCAATCCAGAGGTAGGAACATGATTAGGAGACATCCACAAGCACATTGTAATCACTAAGAACATCCACACAACCTCTAACCAATTTGTCAAAAGGATTCTTCAAACCGGAGCACTTAAACAACACTGTCAACCACTATCATAAAGAAAAGATTGCTTGCAGACCACTAAATCATGAACCATTGGAGTTGAAGGCACTTATCATCATTACCAACTTGATTCCAGAACCATAGACTAAAATACTTAACTATGAAGGAATGCGGAGCAAAATACTTTCTCCCTGTCACCACTGAATACACAAAAAAGGCAGTTTTCACTCTGGTGAACATAACTCACTCAAATCTTCATACCGGAGGCTTCAACTTGGAACAAAGCATCTTTAGACATGTATATAAATAAATTCCAATCCCCAGATAAGGATTATCATTCTACAAGAAATGTGAAGCAATCTGTTGGACTATTCTTCTATAGACAAAGATGCTCTGCAACACACTGTTTCTACCAGAGGAGAAAATTTGCTCAATATCCTCATTATCAATATCTCCAATACTTACATCTAACTCATTACAAACAAGCATCAAAACAAGAGCACAGTTGACACCAATGACAACTGTTATCACCCAGATTTACACCCTTTGCTGTAGTTGTTAGACCTTCGCAATCCAGGGTAACATGGGAATGATCCTGAAGTGTGGGACCTTGCGATTTGAGATCAAATCTCTAGAGAACGCTGGTTCCTCTCTCTAAGCCTATCACTTAGAGAAGTGCAACTAAATCTAGTGCTAATATTTTGTAGGGGAAAAGAGTTAGAAAGAAACTGAAAGAAAAAGGGGTGATACACTAGATCTAGTGAGCGATGGTGGTCATGGTGTGGACACAACAATGATTCTTTCAATACTGAGCGAGGTTCACATAGACTTATGACTGGTAGAGGCTTTGGCATGAAAATTAAACCTGCAGAGGGGTCATCTTACCCACAGAACATATTACAACTTCAATTAAAACACAGAAATACAGACACAAGAGAGGTGAGAAGTCAGCATATATTAATCATGAAGGTCCAAAGACCATTACAATGCAAAATGTTCAGAAATAGAAGGGATCTGTCTACAGAAAATTTGGCAGCATAACAGCCCCAATAAAAACCATCCTCTATAACAAGAGAGTTTACATTGTTTTTATAGGTCAGACTCCTGCTAGAAAAGCATGGAGTCGCTCATTCATGGATCCGAGGCCATAAATGCCAGAATAGAGGCGCATGGGCAGAGGTATGGCGAAGGGATAGGCACCATGTCTCTGACAGGGTGAAAAATAGTAGAGAATAGCTGCTAAGACGCGAGATAGGACAGGGCGCAGAGAAAAATCCTTGAGATTGTCATCCAATCGCATAGAAATTGGTCCTGCAAGGCAAAAGCCCATACGCCATGAATGCACCTGCAGAAACCACCAACCAGAGCCACTGTGGAGAATAAAAGTCCCCCACATCTTCAAGATGGCCGCTAAAATGTCTTATCAGCTGAAATATGCAAAGCCAGATCTAAAAAATGAAAACCAAAAAATCCCCTCAAAAACCCTACCAAATGAAAGGGGAGGCAAAAACATGCATTTTTGCCTCTCACAGCATGTTGAAATTCGTCAGGACGGAGGAGATATAGGTGGTCAAAGCTTCAGTCAACTACCTGTATATATCGCTTTGCATCTATGTATATATCAGCCTCTAAAAATACCTCTAAAACTGCCTTTGCATGTACAAAGCACCTTGTATATCCTTTTGCTTTTGGCGCTTAAAACAACCCTTTTGAAAACACCCGGCGTATATGCATTTGAAACTGCATACAATGCGGGCCTTTACCTTTTGAATCGGCTGTGTATGTCATCTGACATGTGGCGCTATCTGATTTGTCACTGAAATGAAGCTTGGGGCCATCGCTAATAAAATAACTACATGTTCCTCCTTGTATGTTCACTGCTTGTATATCGGTTTGTATGTCGCTGATATACAAGCCAAAAATATACAAGCCACTATAGCTGATGCATTTGCCTTCAATTTGTGACTTGTATATACATACAATCACCTTTGTATGTAGGCCCCACCATTTGCATGTTAACCTTGCTTCCTTTCCTTTGTATGTCGAAACATACAAGTCATGGACTCCAAAATGACCATAAACTGTATTTGATTGCCCCGTCAGGTTCGGCTTGTATATGTCTCTTTCCTTGTATATATCTTTGTATGTGCAAACATACAAAGCACTTATACATACAAGCCAGACCTGACGCCTTTTATAAATCTTTCTAAAAATACTTTTGGGTCCGGCTTGTATGCCAGGAATGCATGCTTGCTGTATGTGGCGGATATACAAATGCCCTCGTATATCGTGGTCACCACCACTTGTACATCCAACCTTGTATATTTTTGAATGTACATTTTGGTTGTATGTTTGACATACAATGCGAAATATACATTCCCCTTTGTTCATTGCACTGATGTACCTCTTGTATTTGCCCCTTTGTATGTTGAAACATACAATCGTCCTTCATATAAGATAGACTCGAAAACAACATAGAACAAATTGAAATTTCTATTCGGGTTCGGGTTGTATATTCTGCTTGTATATCGGCCTTGTATGTGCGAACATACAACTCGATATACATTCCACTATAGCGCTCTCACTTGTATGTAGAACACATGCAATCTTCTTTGTATATGCGTGGGTCCCACCGCTTGCACATTCGGCCTTTGCATGTAATCCTTTGCATCTTTGACTTGCATGCTCCTTGCCTTGTATATTTTCGAATGTACATTCCACTGTAGCACATGCATCTTTGTCTTTGTATGTTGGCCGATGCATACTCTACTTGTATCTTGCGAATGCATATGAGGCGATATACATTCTACTGTAGCAAATGCATGTATGTCGGCCTTGTATATTTTTCATTGTATATTACCATTTGTATGTGCGAACATACAAACCCTTATATACATTCAATTTGATATGCAAGCACAAAATATTCTGGGGAATTTGTAAAAGATTCCCCAAATGCATATACAATCCCGATATGCATTTGGGGTGCATACAACCATCTTTTCCACTTTTTTGAAAGCCGATTGAGATTTTTTCCCTACCAATGTACACTTTGCCTTGTATATTTTCCACCTTGCATCTTCCTTTGCATGTACAAAGGTGAATGTATATGCAAATGTACATTCACAAATACATACAAATACAAGCCATAAAAATGAGAAAATCCCTAGCGATAGAAGGCACTTGAAAACAAAATATTTTTGGGCTTTTCTCAGTTTTTTGCAAAGATTCCTTAGGCAAGATCTTGGGATTTTTGGCAAAGCAGAGCATGAGTACTTGAAGAATTTACACCTTGTGTTGCCATTTCTAAAGGATTTTCAAGAAAATATAAGGCAAAGTGGTTAACTCTGGGTAGAGGAAACTAGGATAACATTTTTGGCGACCTCTCGGGGGTGTTTGCCCGCTAAACAAATGATCAGTGGCCTTACATGCATTGGGCATGGAGTCAAAGAGACTGGAAATACCTTGACAAACATCTTGACCTTAGTACCCCAGCATAATAGGAATGAAGAACATAGGAAGACCGAAGGCCCAAGCAAAAATATTGAAAGCAACTCGCAAACTGTACTAGAAAGCACTTGGGGAAAGTGAAGAGGCATCTAAACTATTGTGCAGTAGCACTTATTGAAAGCAAGAAACCTAATCTACTAATTTACAAGGCACTCATACCTCAAAAAACTTTTTCAGGTGTATCCCATTAACTGGGATAGGCAAATTTTGTCCATCCATATTTGATAACTGAAATGCATTGTGCTCCTTGCATTTAGTAATGAGAAATGGGCCACTCCAGATGTTGTCAAACTTGGAGTGTTTTCTTGGCCTGCTCTTTAATTCATCTCATTTGAGCACCATATCACCCTCCTTAAAGATTCTGGGAGTGGCCTTTTGATCAAAATTTCTTTTGGTCTGAAACTAATGATACTCCATAGTCTTCATAGCCTTGTCTCTTATTTCTTCAAGCTCCATGAGTTGAGCATATTTGACAGCCATGGGATCCTTTTCTTCAAACATCTCTAGTTGGTTCATGATGTCAAGAGCTGGCAGCTCTATAGATATAGGCAATCTTGCCTCTTTTTCATAAACTAGTATATATGGAGAGTTCCCAATAGATCTCTTGGGAATGACTCTATCTGCCCATAAAGTAGATTTTAAATTGGTATGCCAGGTCCTCTAGTTGTCCTCCATGGTTCTCTTGATGATCCTTATGAGGTTTTTATTTGTGGACTCAGCCAGGCCATTACCCTGAGGGTAATAATTTGATGAAGTGCCCAAATAGATCCCATTCTTCACGGCCTAGTCAGTTATCTTTAATCCAACAAAGGCCAAGGCATTGTCTAAGATGATTGATTCAGGTATCCCAAATCTAGATACCAAATCACTATAAAAGTTCAAGATGACACTCTCACTGGATTCATTTAGGGCCATTGCCTCAGTCCACCTTGTGAAGTAGTCAATTGCTGTAAGCACCCACTTATGGCCTGCGCTGGATGGTGGGTTAATGGGGCCTATAAAATCAATGCCCCATCTCATGAAGGGCTGATCTACCTGAATTGGTTGAAGAGGTAGAGCTAGCAGCCTTTCCTTGCCTACGAAAATGGCACATTTCACACACTTTCTAGCCCATAAATGAGCATCCTTAAATAAGTTGGGCCATTAATATCCAACTCTCATTATCTTCCCAGTAGTAGTCCTTGGGGCAAAATGCCCCCTTGCTGTTCCATCATGAAATTCACATAGCACCCTGTCAGTCTGAGCCTCATCAATGCATCTAAATAATACATCGTTAAAATCTTTCCTGAAAAGGATGCCATTGATCAAAATGTATGGGATGGACTGTAGTCTAAAGTATCTCCTCTTGGCTCTATCTAACCCTGCCAGACATACACCAGTTTGCAAAAAATGAATCATACCCTGCACCCAACCTGTGCCCACCGCCGCTGCATCAGCCTGATGTTCACCTCCAATGGCCATAAATGCCTCCTCTTCCTTGCTTGCTTCATTCTCAGAACAAGAAGCAAGTTGTTCACTAAGTCCTCTTCCTCGGATGAGCTTGGTTATTTTGATGTCAACGTCATACTCCATGACCCTGGTTATCCAACCAGCTCTTTTCTCATTGACATCCTTACTCAGCAAGAACTCCTTTACGCCAGGGTGAGTGACCATTAAATGTATCTTATTGTTAGAAATAAGATGTTTGAATTTCTTGAGGCTCCTCACCACTACAAGGATGTGCTTCTCAATGAAGCTATACTTCTGTTCATACTCTTCTAGGCCCTGGCTGAAAAAAGCGATTAGCTGTTCAAAACCCTCACTCTGTTGTTGCACCAGAATTGCAGAAATGGTATCCAGACTGCCATAAGCATACAAAATAAAATCCTTGGAGAAATTAGGATTTATCAAAGTTGGTGCAGCTAACAATGCTTCTTTTATGGAATCAAAGCTGAGTTTGGCCTCTTTCGTCCAACTGAAAACTGTATTTTTCTTTAACATAGAGGTTAGTGGCTTCAATAAATTTGCAATATCTGGTATAAACTTTCGCAGAAAATTAATCCTGCCAATAAAACTTTGAAGTCCCTTCCTATGGCTGGGTAAGGGCAACTCCAAAATAGCCCTTACCCTTTCTGCATCAATGGTAATGCCCTCCTTTGACACCACGTGCCCTAGCAGCTTGCCCTCATGGACAAGGAAAATGAATTTTTTGGGATTGAGAGATATCCCAAACTCTCTGCATCTCTCAAATACTTGCCTCAAATGGAATAAATGCTCAGATGCATCCTTGGAGAAGACCGTGATGTCATCGAGGTACACCAACACCAATTTATAAAGCAAACCCTAGAAATCCATGTCCATACCCCTCTAAAAAGTTGAGCCAGCATTTGATAGACCAAAAGGCATTCTCATGTAGGCCATGGTGCCCCATTTGGTAGTAAAAGCAGTTTTATACGGATCTTCCTTCTTGACTAACACTTGATTATAACCAGAAAAACCATCAAGCAAGCAGATTCTCTCTGAGCCAGCTACTACTTGTAGGATCTGCTCCATTGAGGGCAGTGGGTAGTGGTCCTTTAGGGAGGCTCTATTTAGATCTCTAAAATTGACACACAGTCTGATCTCTCCATTCTTTTTTCTCATAGGGACAAGGTTGGAGACCCAAGAAGTATGCTTGATCAGGAAAATGATCTTTCCCTCGATCAACTTGGTCAATTCTTTAATCATCAGGGGTTCAAGCTTTGGGTTTAAGGGTCTTTGCTTCTGCCTCACAGGTTTTGTGTCTAGCTCCAATTCTATAGTATACTGGGTAATGTGAGGCTCAAATCCTTTTAGGTCTGAATAATCCTAGGCAAACACACCTTCAAATTCATGGCATAGAGCAATAAAAGCCTTTCTATCCTCAGGCGAACAAATTTTTCCAATCTTGAGAAGCTTACCCTTAAAAATTTCTAGCTCCTCGTAGTGCTCCTCTTTTATCTGCATGTCGTTTTTGGCTCTCTTCATCTGATCATCAGTGCCAAAAATAGATTCCAAGGTTTCCAGTGCCTTGGGCAGCTTGTTTGTCCTCAACTGAACAATTTGATCATTGCCATACTATTGTTTGAGCTTATCTTGGTTCACCACAGAGAACTCATCCTCTTCTAACAAAAAATGCAGGATTTGCTCATCACTTTTGAAAACTTGCCAATGAATGTCATTGTCGGGGATAGAGGGTCTATCAACTATTTTTACATGAGGCTGCACCTTTTCCCTTTGAATATCACTAGGTATGTCGAATTGAGCCCCAATTGCAACTAGCCTATCTGCATGGTAATTCTGATTTCTTGGGATAGATATCAGATTGAAAGCATCGAACTCTTCAATCATGTCCCACACCCCATGCTTATAGCATTTTAAAGTATTATTCTTTGTAGCATGCAATCCTCTCACCTGGTTTACAATGAGTTCACTATCCCCAAACACCTATAAATAGCCAATCCTCCTCTTTCTTGCCCACTGCAACCCCTAGATTAATCCCTCATAATCGGCAATGTTATTGGTGCATGAAAAGGCAAAACAGAAAGCAGAATAATACTTGCCACCTTGAGGGGACACAAGTATTGCACCACCACCAGATCCATTCCTACTTCTAGAGCCATCAAAGTACATTTTCCATACCTGATCTTGCTCTCCTATCTGCAACTCTGAACTCTTTACAAGGCTTGAAATTTCTGATTCAGGTTCATGCAGTATGTATACTCCCATACCAGTCTCTTGAATGTGTTCCTTGGGACCATCAATAGTATTTTCTAAGGCCCATTCCCTTAATAGTACCTCTGGTATACTTTCAGCTTGTAGATGCTAAGCAGCAACAAGCTCAGGATCATCAGAGATAATACAATTTGCATTAACGACACTTGGAGTGTAGGGCTCTATGTGATGATTTGAAAGCAATTCAGATTTTAGGGTTACTTTGGTGCCATATCTGGTCTTGAAAAACATGTGGGACCAATCTGAGGATAAATATCCTCCTATCTTGGCTGTGAACTTGCTTGACAAACACGTGGCAAAATGAGGAGGTAGGTCTATGATGAACACCTCCTGAGTGATGGAAACATTTGGACAGGTATGCAAGGTGAGGCTCAGGTCCTTGATCACACCTATGGTGTTGACAGCTGTGCCATCTAGTTAGAGCACACCCTTTGTTAGGGGTTGGTATTTCAATCCTAGTTGGTCTGCAATCCGTTTTAGCATAATAGAACTACTTGCACCACTATCCACCATGCAATTATGCACTAGCTTATCTCCTATTATCAATGACACATGGAATGGAAGTGGTTTGACAGTCTTGCTTGGTTGTTTGCTGTTGTCTTGGGATGAATTGGTAAGGACAGCCCTAGTTGGGTCAACAGTTGTATCATCTGACATTTGTAAATTAGATAAGGCAGACTATAACATGTCTTTTTGACCCGGGATTGCTAAGGAATCCTACATAGACATTGTCACATTCTCCTTCTTCATATTCTCAACAATATTGAAAGGTGTACCAACACTTACCTTCTGATGTGGCTTCGTAGCGGCAATATCAGCCTGCAAATGAGGCTTCTCTCTGGCACTTGCTTGAGCATTCCTTTGCAACACATGGGGAAACTAGGATGTAGACGGATCAGCAGGTCCTTTTTCTTTGCTTGTTGCCTAATCCATTTCATAACTCCTCTTGGCTCTCGTGTTCGCTGCAACTGGAGCGTCATCTCTATTCATGCCACAAAACTCATTTTCTTGCCAATTTATGAAGGCAGTATCATGCTGAGGCTACTCTACCTGCTATACAGTCCCCTCATTAGATGTACCTGGCTACAAAACTGCAACATTTTGCACCGTCGAAGCTTGATTTATGGTTCTGTTTGGACATGTTGCCTGACAGTGTGGCTGATTGCTTGGAGAACACCATTCATACTCGAATGCTAGGTTGTTTTGAATAGGGACGATGTCACTAACGACATTGGCAGGGGCAGGATTGTAAGGCCGAAAAGGTCTCTGGTTCATGTTCTGCCTAGCCCCCTGGTAATTGTTCTGCTAGGGTGGCCTATTAGCTTGGTAGGGTTGGTTTTGTCCTTGATAAGGTTGTCTATTCTGGAACTGTTGTTTTTTTATATTAGTCAGCTCATTACCAAAATATTACAACAATCCTTTGATCTCTTGTAACTCGGAAGACTAATTTTGAGCAGCGCCTTCTGACCTATTTGGCTGTGTATTCGCTACTGGTAACGCTGGTGCGACAGGTATAACAGCTATGGGAGGTACATATGTTGGGAATGCTGGCTGAATAGTAGGGAAAATTGGAAAAGGAGGCCTAGGGGCAATCTTACCAGCCTGAATGAGACTATTTTCAGCCCTTATTGCTATAGTATAAGCTTGTGGTAAGGAAAATCCCCCATGGATTGAATCATGATAGAGATGTCGCTATTCAAAGCTCTCAAAAAATATAGGAATGCATAGTCAACTGTAGGCTTTACTATTGGTGGGATTCTATCCCACGTCTTTTGGAAATGGTGGTTGAAGTCTGACATTACTTCATGAGGGGCTCTTTTGATTGTAGATAGTTGCTCCACTAGCTATAGATGGTCCAATTTATCCTTGAAGAAGCTGCACAGTTCTTCCCCCAGTCGGTCCCATGAATCTATGGAATTCATCGGTAGACTTCTAAACCACTGTAGAGCTTTCCCCTTCAGGGAAGCTGCTAATAGCCTAATTGCTACATTTTCCTCTGTCACATGATGGACAGCACATAGGTTTGCAATGTCCTTAATATGCTCAACTGGAGTGGTTTGATCTTCACCATGAAAGAATGGTAAACTCTTCAGGGCAGCGATAGGGATATCATCATGCTGAGCTAGATTCAATGGGCTGCCTTGATTGAAAGCGATAAAGGGCTAATTTATTGCCACAGGGATCATTGTGACTGAGGCCCTTGGGGTAGTATGAGCTCTAACGGTAGGGGGAGTCGACTTGGCTCTCCTAGACTGGACACGAGTCTTCTTGTGCTTCTTAGCTATTACCCTTTCTCTCCTAGGTGGGGATAATTGCAAGTATTCAAAAGAAGAAGAGTTGCTTCTAGTATGTATTCTTCTCATAAGCAGAAATACACTAATTCTGCTAGACCAAAGTTTGGAGTCGTCAGATGTGCAAGTTCCAACCTCTTACAGGTCTGGATATCACTGGCTGCACATCAAAACCAGTAATTGTAGTACTCAAACTTGTTATTCTTAATTCCTTGGTCCCACCGGGTGTGCCAGAAACTGTTATCACCCAGATTTGCACCCTTTGCTGTAGTTGTTAGATCTTAGCAATCCGAGGTAACATGGGAATGATCTCGAAGTGTGGGACCTTGCAATTTGAGATTAGACCTCCAGAGAACGCTAGTTAAGCCTATCACTTAGAGAAATGCAACTAAATCTAGTGCTAATATTTTGCAGGGGAAAAGAGTTAGAAAGAAACTGAAAGAAAAAGGGGTGATACACCAGATCTAGTGAGCGATGGTGGCCATGGTGTGGACACAACAATGATTCTTTCAATACTGAGGGAGGTTCACATAGACTTATGACTAGTAGAGGCTTTGGCATGAAAATTAAACCTGCAGAGGGGCTGTCTTACCCACAGAACAGATTACAACTTCAATTAAAACACAAAAATGCAAACACAAGAGAGGTGAGAAGTCAGCATATATTAATCATGAAGGTCCAAAGACCATTACAATGCAAAATGTTTAGAAACAGAAGGGATATGTCTACAAAAAATTCGGCAGCATAACAGTGCCAATAAAAACCATCCTCTATAACAAGAGAGTTTACGTTGCTTTTATAGGTTAGACTCCTGCCAGAAAAGCATGGAGTCGCTGATTCATGGATTTGAGGCCATAAATGCCAAAACAGGGGTGCATGGGTAGAGGTATGGCAAAGGGGCAGGGACCATGCCTCTGACAGGGTGAAAAATAGTTGAGAGTGGCCGCTAGGACGCGAGATAGGATAGGGCGCGGAGAAAAATCCCTAAGATCGCCGTCCAATCACACAGAAATTGGTCTTGCAAGGCAAAAGCCCATACACCATGAATGCACTTGCAGAAACCACCAACCAGAGCCACTGTGGAGAAGAAAAGTCCCTCGCATCTTTAAGATGGCCGCTGAAATGTCTTATCGGCCGAAATATGCAAAGACAGATCTGAAAAATGAAAACCAGAAAATCCCCTCAAAAACCCTGCCAAATGAAAGGGGAGGCAAAAACATGCATTTTTGCCTCTCACAACATGTCAAAATTTGTTAGGACAGAGGAGATATAGGCGGTCAAAGCTTTGGTCAACTGCCTATATATATCGCTTTGCATCTGTGTATATATCAGCCTCTGAAAATACATCTAAAACTGCCTTTACATGTACAAAGTGCCTTGTATATCCTTTTGCTTTTGGCGCTTAAAACAACCCTTTTGAAAATGCCTGGCGTATATACATTTGAAACTGCATACAACGTGGGCCTTTACCTTTTGAATCGGCTCTGTATGTCATTTGACATGTGGCACTATCTGATTCATCACTGAAATGAAGCTTGGGGCCATCGCTAAAAAAAAACTGCATGTTCCTCCTTGTATGTTCACTGCTTGTATATCAGTTTGTATGTCGTTGATATACAAGCCGAAAATATACAAGCCATTGTAGCTGACACATTTGCCTTCAATTTGTGACTTGTATATACATATAATCACCTTTGTATGTAGGCCCCATCATTTGCATGTTAACCTTGCTTCCTTTCCTTCATATGTCAAAACATACATGTCATGGACTCCAAAATGACCATAAATTGTATTTGATTGCCTCGTCAGGTTCGGCTTGTATATGTCTCTTTCCTTGTATATATCTTTGTATGTACAAACATACAAAGCACTTATACATACAAGCCGGACCTGACGCCTTTTATAAAGCTTTCTAAAAATACTTTTGGGTCCAGCTTGTATGCCAGGAATGCATGCTTGCTGTATGTGGCAGATATACAAACGCCCTTGTATATCATGGTGCCCACCACTTGTACATCCGGCCTTGTATATTTTTGAATGTACATTTCAGTTGTATGTTTGACATACAATGTGAAATATACATTCCCCTTTGTTCATTGCACCGATGTACCTCTTGTATCTGCCCCTTTGTATGTTGAAACATACAATCGTCCTTCATACAAGGCGGACCCGAAACAACATAGAACAAATTGAAATTTCTATTCAGGTCTGGGTTGTATATTCTACTTGTATATCAGCCTTGTATGTGTGAACATAAAACTCGATATACATTCCACTGTAGCGCTCTCACTTGTATGTAGAACACATGCAATCTTCTTTGTATATGCGCGGGCCCCACCGCTTGCACATTCGGCCTTTGCATGTAATCCTTTGCATCTTTGACTTGCATGCTCCTTGCCTTGTATATTTTTGAATGTACATTCCACTATAGCACATGCATCTTTGTCTTTGTATGTCGGCCGATGCATACTCTACTTGTATCTTGCGAATGCATATGAGGCATTATACATTCTATTGTAGCAAATGCATGTATGTTAGCCTTGTATATTTTTCATTGTATATTACCATTTGTATGTGCGAACATACAAACTCTTATATACATTCAATTTGATATGCAAGCACAAAATATTCTAGGGAATCTGCGAAAGATTCCCCAAATGCATATACAAACCTGATATGCATTTGGGGTGCATACAACCATCTTTTCCACTTTTTTGAAAGCCGATTGAGATTTTTCCCTGCCAATGTACACTTTGCCTTGTATATTTTCCACCTTACATCTTCCTTTGCATGTACAAAGGCAAATGTATATGCAAATGTACATTCAAAAATACATACAAATACAAGCCATAAAAATGAGCAAAATCCTAGCGATAGAAGGCACTTGAAAACAAAAGATTTCTGGGCTTTTCTAGGTTTTTTGCAAAGATTCCTCAGATAAGATCTTGGGATTTTTGGCAAAGCAGAGCATGAGTACTTGAATAACAACAACAACACTGATATGTTGACTCTGAGCAAAGTGGTTAACTCTAGGCAGAGGAAACTAGGATAACAACAACACTGATATGTTGGCATCAATGACAACATCGGTTGGGCACATACTTGCAACAATCTCCCCCTTTGTCATTGATGGCAACATATGATGTGAAAAAATGTAAAGACCATCAAGACAAGATTCTTCCACTTTCTCTTTACATATCTGCACTCTTTCTTTTCTAAATTTTTCACATGATTTTTGTCCCCCTTTGACATCAATGGCAAAGGGCACATACTTGCACGTTGGTGCTATGATCCAACTGAAATTTTCTTTATTATCAACACTTTCTTAGTCAGGAACATCTAGCTACTCCCTCTGAGAAGTAGACCTCAAAACATCAATCCAGATCAAGGAATGAGACTTTGAGCACCACTGGACTGATGCATTCCTATGCATCTTAGTTCAAATTAGGAAGGGTAATGACCCCTAACTTTTCTCTGAGCTACTCAAAAATATCCTTAGGTAGAGGCTTAGTGAAAATATCTTCAATTTGATCCTTTGTGGACAAATATTCCATCTTTACTTCATTCGCTATCACCTTTTCTCTCAACATATGATACCTTATAGATATATACTTTGTTGTTGAGTGCATCACTGGATTCTTTGAAATGTTTATAGCACTTGTATTGTCACAAAAGATTGCAACTAGATCTTCGTACACAACTCTTATGTCCTTCAAAGTTTGCTTCATCCATAACACTTGAGTGAAACAACATGCTACTGCAATATACTCTACTTCTGTAGTGGATAAGGAAATTAAATCTTGCTTTTTGCTCAACCATGAAACTAATCTATTACCCAAGAAGAAAACACCTCCACTTGTACTTTTCCTGTCATCAACATCACTAGACCAATCTGCATCTGTATATATACTGAGAGTGAAATTATTATCTTTTGGATACCATAAGCCATGATCTGATGTGCTTTTCAAATACCTCAAGATTCTCTTAACTTGCATCACATGAGACTCTCTAGGATACTCTTGAAATATTTCTACTAGACAAACTGCATGCATTATATCAGGTCTGGTTTGAGTTAGATAAAGTAATCCTCCATTCATAGATTTGTACCTTTTCTGATCAGTCTTAGGTGATTCATCATTTTTACTCAACTTACAACCAGTCACCATGGAAGTACATACTGGTTTAGAGTCCTCCATTCCAAACTTCTTCAACAACTCTTTCACATACTTAGATTGGGATATGAAGATTCCTTTATCTGATTAACTTGCAGACCTAAAAAGAAATTCATCTCACCAAACATAGACATCTCGAACTCTTTTTGCATTTCACCAGCAAATTTCATGCACATACCTTCATTGCCTCCAAAGATAATGTCATTAACAAAGACTTCAACAATCAAAATTTGATCACTATTCAACTTAAAATAGATATTACTATCAACAGTACCTTTATTGAACCCTAATTGCAATAAGTACTTATCCAACCTTGCATACTAGGCTCTAGGCGCTTGCTTGAGTCCATACAAAGCTTTCTTCAACCTACACACCATATCACCTTAGTCTAATAATTGAAATCCTTCCAGTTGCTCAATGTAAACTTCTTCTTCCAACTCACCATTCGGAAATGCAAACTTCACATCCATTTGATATACTTTGAACTTTTTGTGAGCTGCAAATGCCAAAAATATTTTGATCGCTTCAATCCAAGCCACTGGAGAAAAAGTTTCTTCAAAATCTATTCTTTTAATTTGAGAATATCCTTTGCACACAAGCCTTGCTTTGTTTCTTATAACTTCTCCATTTTCATTCATCTTGTTCCTGAAAACCCATTTAGTTCCAATGACATTTTTATCAGTAGGTCTAGGAACCAATTCCCAAGTTTGATTCTTCTTAATCTACATCAGTTCTTCTTGCATGGCTTTTACCCAATTTTCATCATTGCAAGCTTTATTCACAGTTTTTGGTTCAACCTTTGAAAGAAAAAAGTAATTCACTTGTTCTTCTACAGCTCTTTTCCTTATCAACACACCTTTGTTTTGTCACCTATAATCTGATCTTCAGAATGGTTGATCCTTACATACCTAGGAGTCTTAACAACATTTTCCAGAGCCTCTTCTTCATCCTGACTGTCTTCTTGTTCAACTTTTTCTTCATTTACTATGAAAATAGGTTCATCTGATTCATAGCCATTTAGATCTAATGTTCTTCCTTTGTTTTCATCCACCTTCACATTTGCACTCTAAACAATCTTTTTCATCCTTTTATTGTAGCATCGGTAGGCCTTACTCTTGGTAGAGTATCCAAGGAAAATTCCTTCATCACACCTTGCATCAAACTTCCCTAGATCTTCTTCTCTTCTGATATAGCATTTGCTTTCAAAAACTTTGAAATATTTTACTATAGGAATTCTTCCATACCATAATTCATAAGGAGTTTTAGTACCATTACCTTTCACTTGAGCTCTATTTTGAATGTAAACAACAGTATGTATAGCTTCTTTCCAGATAACTTTCGGTAGATCTACTTCCTTCATCATTGTCTTAGAAGCCTCTTGAACTATCCTGTTCTTTCTTTCCACAACTCCATTCTGCTGAGGAGTCCTAGGTGTAGACAATTGTCTCTTTATCCCTTGCTTTTCACATAAAATGTTGAATTCATTTGATGTGAATTCACCTCCTCTATCAGACCTCAAGCATTTGATTTTCAGTTCTATTTCATTCTCAACCATTGCCTTGAAAGATTGGAACTTTTCTAGGGCTTCTGATTTGTCTCTTAGAAAAGTAACCCAAGTCATTCTAGAATAATCATCAATAAGCAACATGAAGTACCTGTCACCTTGTAGACTTCTCACCCTTGTAGGACGACAGAGATCTATATGCACTAGATCCAGCAAGCCAACAAAAAATTGCTCTTTGCTCTTGAAACTAGTTCTTGTTTACTTCCCCAACTGACATTCCTTACAAATGGTATTGGTGGGTTTCACAAGCTTTGGTAAATCTCTCACAACTTGACCTGAACTTATCTTCACCAAATTATCAAAGTTTATAGGACACATCCTTCTATGCCACAACTGACTCTTATTTTCCTAGGCCAATAAGCAGTAATTATTAGTTCCTCTTGAGCTTTCCATGATCTTGCACCCATTATATTTGAATCTCAGAACATATCCTTTGTCACACATCTAACCAACACTCAAAAGATTATGCTTTAAACCCTTCACAAATAAGACATTATAAGTGTTGTATTTTCCATCAAAAGAAATAGATCCTTTCCCACAAATCTTACCAACTACATTATCTCCAAACCTAACCAGTCCTCCATCATACTTTTCCAAACTCACAAATTTACTTTTGTCACCAGTCATGTGATGTGAACATCCACTATCAATAATCTATTCATTCTTATCTTTCTCCACCTGGACAGCCAAAGCACTTTCCTCCATTAGTTTTTCCTTCTTTATACAGATAGTAGGATTAGTAGTCTCGGGTTCTTCTTTAATAGCAATAAACAAGCACTAATTTGCACTGGTATTAGCATCATCAGATTCATCATCTATTACACCTTCATCATCAATGTCTCTAACATAGTAGCATTTCTTTGGAACTCTAAGTTTGCTCTCAAATCTTTTTCTATCCCCTTCATTTCTTTCAAGACATCTAGAAGCATAGTGACCAACCTTACCACATGAAAAACATTTGAAAGGTAATTTGCCTTTATACTTACCAGAGCCTCTTTGTAGTCTATCAACAAAGTTGCCTTCAATTTTATCAATCTCATCATCAAATTCCACTCTGTACTTCTCAGCTCTGGACGTCTTTTCTAAAGTGCTAGCTTTGAAAGTAGTTTCAACCTTTGGCAAAGCATCACCAAATTCTCTCATTTCAAAAGATATAAGCTTTCCAAGTAACTAGTCCTTAGAGACATCCTTCATGATCATTACTTCTTCAATTGTAGCTACCTTGTGACTGTAGGAATTAGGTAATGACCTAAGAATTTTCATTACAACTTCCTTCTCATCAATAGTTCCTTACTTTCCTTTTATTCCATGACAATTTCATCGACTCTTTGCATGTAGGTTGTTATTTTCTCATCTTTGCTCATCTTCAAACTCTCATATTTTGCTTTCAAACCCTATAATTTGGCACTTTTTACAGACATATCTCCTACATATAAATTTTTTATCTTCTTCCAGACTTCATGAGTAGTTTACAAATCCATGACCTTTATCAATTATGTGTTAGATAGGGCACTTAACAAAGCATCTATGGCTTTTATGTTCAACTCTTTGTTTTCATCTTCAGTTGTCAAACCATTCAAAGACATAGTATACTTTGTCTCTTTCGCTTTCCATACTCTATATCCAAGGAAAAGGAGATGATTTTTCATTCACACTTTCTAGAGAGCATAATTTGTTCCATCGAACTACAGAGCTTCCTTCTTGTAAGACATCCTGGATCTTCCTCAAGATGTTAGGCTTACTCCCAAGGAACCTTGCTCTAATACCAATTGTTGAAATGCACTTGACAACTGAAAGGGAGGGGTGAATCAGTTTTCCCTAAAAATTTGAACACTTATGAACATCAACACATCAAACACTTATTTACTGTTATTCAAATTTAACTATGAAAGCATGAAATAAGAAGCTCAACACAATAACACAATCAACACATGAGACACCATATTTTTTATGTAGAAAACCTTATAAGGGAAAAACCACAGTGAGTGTTAGCCCACAAAGATATATATGTTATAGCAATACCGAAAAATAGAGGATCACTACCCAAAATGCTCACTGCAAAAGTTGAGGCTCACTGCCAAGGATTGGTGAACTAATTTGATAGCATCTACTTCGTGCCTGAATTTAGTTCCATTGAAGCACAATGTATTACCTCTGCTTTGCTCTTCTTACACCTTCGTACCTATCTTTTCATTTTCACACAAGGACATCTTTTTCACAACTACTTTACATTATTTTATACACTTCATCAACCTTGAAATGTATATCAAGTTTGGCATTACATTCATCAACCCTTGGAACATTCTCTAAGGTTAGCATTATAAAAATACATAGAAATAGGTTTGGACCTAGACAAAACTAGCTAAGGAAAAGATGTATGCAGATCATGTTATGCCTTAGCTGGGACTCAAATGCATTCTTGCATGCCACGACATGATTCCACAATCTTCAATGCATCTCCACAAGTAGTGGAAACAACCAAGTCAGCTAAGATTTGTGTTAGCACTAAGTCTTCTAAGAACAGTCTTCATCCACAATCCAAATTTCTCTTTGTAGACCAATCTAGAGATAGGAACACGATTAGGAGACATCCACAAGCACATTGTAATCACCAAGAACATCCGCGCAACCTCTAACCAATTTGTCAAAAGGATTCTTCAAATTGGAGCACTTAAACAACACTGTCAGCTATTGTCAGAAAGAAAAGATTTCCTGCAGACCACCAAATCACAAACCATTGGAGTTGAAGGCACTTATCATCATTACTAACTTGATTCTAGAACTACAAAATAAAATACTTAATTGCGAAGGAATGCAAAGCAAAATACTTTCTTCCTGTCACCACTGAATATAAAGAAAAGGTAGTTTTCACTCTGGTGAACATAACTCACTCAAATCTTCATACCAGAGGCTCAAACTTGGAACATAGCATCTTCAAACATGTATCTAAATAACTTCCAATTAGAAAATAAGGATATTCATTCTACAAGAAATGTGGAGCAATCTGTTGGACTGTTCTTCTATAGACAAAGATACTATGCAACACACTGTTTCTACTAGAGGAGCAAATTTTCTCAATATTGTCAATATCAGGATCTCCTACACTTACATCTAAATCATTACAAACAAGCATCAAAACGAGAGCACAGTTGACACCAATGACAACACTGATATCAATGACATGTTGACATTAATGACAACACTGGTTGGGCACATACTTGCAACAGGATCTTTTGTAACTAATTGTCATCCTTGCTCTATAAAAGGATGGAGAATCTCAGTTGTAGGATTATTGGAAGCTTAATTGAGATTGGATTGTTGAATGTCATGACCAATTCTCAAAGTCAATTGTAAATATATACTCCTTTTGCATGCTTAATGAAGATGAAGACATGTGATTACAACTAATCATAAATCCTGCGTAATTTGTGGATGATATCTTGATGTTCATGTGATTTGTTGCATCCCTTGGAGTGCATTTCAGTTTGTGAATGTTGTTATTATCTTTTCCTTTGAAGATTCACATCAATCATATCTAGCTGTGGAATGACTTGGTGAAAATATGGTTTGATTTTCTTCTCTTCATGACAAGATCAAGGATATATGTGGATCAATGACTAAAGTTTCATTTATTTCAGTAAATTTAGAAAGCTTTAGTTTAATTTCTTTAAATTTCATTTAAATCATCACCCTAACTACAAAAAATAGAAAATGAAAAGAAGAACATATAATAGGTTGATATCCGTAAATACACGAAGATCTTAGGCATATTTAGACAAAGTGCATACATAATAGCAAATATCATGTAAATGAACACAAATAATGATAGGAATCATTGAAATACATGCTTATAGGCACATTATTTGAATAAATTTATAGTGTAGAAGTAAAATTAAGAAAGGATTAGTTCAATTTGGATAAATTGAAGATAGTTTCAGAAGAACTAATCAAAACAATCATAAATCAACTTAATCAAGGTGATATACAGAAGAATTGATGAAACTTATCATAAATATCTGCATGATTTGGTTAAATACAGTAAGATTTAACATCTTTTGTTAAGAATTTACAAAGAGTAGGGAAAAAAGAGTCATATCTGCCTATCAGGAGACAGATACCTTAGAACCAAATGTAAGGCCCCAAAATGGAAAATAGCAACACACATCAACCTCTGAGTAACATCAGATCATTATGAACTAATGCATGGAGACTTGGAGTCATCAATTCATCCTGAATTGATCATACTTTTTAAGAAGATAAGGTTTGAGTTTAAATTTTATTGCTTTATTATGACTAACATCATGGTCAACAATTCTTTGTTATGGTCCTTTTACAAAAGTTTTTCTAGAGCAAGATTGAACACAATGGGCTCCCATGACATAGAATGCACACCATTTTTGAGGTCTTGAGATCATTCCCATATCTTCTGCAAATTCAAACAAATCAAAAGGTTTTCCCCTTCAAATTTAATATTTTTAGAAAATTAGGAATTTTCAATCTAAAATTATAGGATGTCGAATTTAATTTAATCCATTTGACTTCCAAATTATGAAAATCTATGAAATTATAAAACTAATGAGGGTCACTAAGTTATATAGATGTTTGTATCATGTGAAAATGTAGATGGTAGCCATGCTTATATTTGCAAGACAATGCCTATTAAATGTACGTGTTAAAATGTGAAATATGAGGCTTATGATAAACAAACATGCATGCTTCAAATAATATGTATAGGTGACGATTAATGGAATGCAAGTGAACCTAGGTGCAGTGCATGGACAATAACCTAGAAAGGCGATGCATGCAAATAGAGACTAGAACCAAACATGAAAGCTCGCACATTTGAAGTAGCTACTAAGAAAAACACAAGTATCTTGAAATCTATTAATATTATGGAATTTAATTCATGACACTTGAGAAAATAAAAAATGACATGGGACATATGGATACAAGACAATCATCATTCACTTAAAGACATGGCAATTAAACTTCCACAAATCTTCAACGTACCAATTGCACACCAAGGTGCGATTGCTAGTTATAAAATTAGTTTTAAATCCCTCTATCTTTATGCTTCGTAAGATTTCCATATCTTTCCAGGCCCCATGTAGGTTGGAAGCCATGGGCCAGGGTGAAATAAATTGACTTTTACACCTTCCAATAGCATTTTCTCATTGATTATTCTATTTCTTTTAATACTCAAGCTTTGGACTTTCAATTAATATTACAGGTAGCATCTTTCTTGATTAATTCAAGATAATAAGCCTATGTGGGCATAAGTTAGCTGAGTAGAATTGTCTCTAAAAGTTTATTATTAAAGACAATATGATGTGCGCATGCAGTTTTGCATGAAGAGTAATCACTAGGTAACCTAAAAGTGTCATGTATCTCTTAAACAAAGTCAAGAAATCCATGTGGATTGAGGTAATAGTATCATTAAGGGTAAGATTATGAATTGATAGAGTTGGTTATATAATATAGTTACCCATCTATACTATAATTCTAACAATATTTGAATTAGAGTTAATATTATTTATTCTAAAGATTTTGATTTTTAGAACCAAGGATCAATGATAAATCCAAGTTTGTTTTATGTCATTGAAGGAAAATTTTAAGTGTTGACAATAATAAAATTAACTTGATTAGATTAAATCCCTATCAAGGTTATTGTTATTACTTTTCTTTAAATAGTGGTTATACTTTCAATACTTGATGCATAACTATCTCTATGCAAACATTTTTCATATCAATCATCCTTGGAGAATATTTAAGAAATGAAGCTCTTGACTATTTATAATGTCATAAAAGGCCAAGAAGTGAACCTTTGACTGGAATGAATGGGTTTTGAACTTGGAAGGTAAATGATCAATCTAGCATAATTGTGCATTTTAATTATTCATATACTTGATACTAGGACAGGATACCTTGGGACATGGTTGAGTTATGAAAACAAATGATCACAAGATGATTGTTTATGAGACACTTAGATATTAATATCTTTGCATTATAGATTGTTGCCTAGTGCTAAGGCATTGAAACCTCATAATCTTATGGATTAATAGTCATCCATCTAGTTCAAACTATGTTGATTCTTCAATTGCCTTATTCTTCGATCCTTGATGGCATTAAAGTTATAACTATGCTTGATGTTTGTTACAGATCCACATGTGTATCCTTTTGAGTGAAATTATTCTTTCTCACCAGATTTTTGTTCATAGATATTGATTAGTGAGTTTAGATTATATCTAATTGATAATACTCATGGATAATTATATAACCAATTATATGAAAGGTTTATCATGAAAATTATTATCATGTTACAACTAGTTTGAGGGTTATAATTAATTGGAAATAGTAATTGTATACTCATTCTTGTACTTTGAGTTGGTCATATCATGGTACTCTTCTATTGGTATTATGATACCTTATTTGAAGATTGTTTAACCAAGATCATGTTTAGAAACCGACAACAAAATATCAATCTAACTTTTATGCTAAAGACCACTTAGTGAATGTTTTTACTTTCCCAACCTAACTAAGTTTATATCCTATGAATTAATTAGGAGATTGACCCAAAGTGGCAAAGATGTCAGAATGGTAGGGTGACGTTGGAACATGGTTGAGTTATGGAAACAAATGATCACAAGATGATTTTTTATGAGACACTTAAATATTAATATTTTTGCATTATAGATTGTTGCATAGTGCTAAGGCATTGAAACCTCATAATCTTATGGATTAATAGCCATCCATCTATATAAAAATATGTTGATTCTTCAATTGCCTTATTCTTCAATCCTTGATGGCATTAAAGTTATAACTATGCTTGATGTTTGTGATATATCTGCAAGTGTATCCTTTCAAGTGAAATTATTCTTTCTTACCAGATTTATGTTCATAAATATTGATTAGTAAGTTTAGATTATATCTAATTGATAATACTCATGTATAATTATATAACCAATTATATGAAAGGATTATCATGACAATTATTATCATGTTATGATTGGTTTGAGGGTTTTAGTTAATTTCCACTAGTAATTGTATACTCTTACTTGTACTTTGAGTTGGTAATATCATGGAACTCTTCTATTGGTATTATGATACCTTATTTGAAGGTTGTTTAACCAAGATCATGTTTAGAAAACAACAAAAACATTATTCATTCAAATATTAATCAAACTTTTGTGCTAAAGATCACTTCATGAATGCTTTTACTTTCCCAACCTAACCAAGTTTATATCCTATGAATTACATAGGATATCGACCTGAAGTGGCAAAGATGTTGTCAAAATGATAGGATGACATTCTCTATTGGGGGAAACCTAGAAGGTTGTTGATAAAGGTCCTAAAGAATGATGGTAATGTGTATTATAATGAAATGAAATTAATCTCAGGGACTTTAGCACCATAGCTATTGTCTACACTAGCATGTTTGGTATCCAATAGTAGATTGTGGTACATATTACATTTAAATGCACAAACTGTGTTGCATATGGATAGAACTTTACATGTGTAATATTGTTATTATTGTTATTTAGAAAATACTCCATCTTGTTAAGAATGTCAAGATATTAGTAAGTGATGATTAGGACATTATTGCTTTGTATAGAAGTTGTTTTTGATATAAATAAGTAGGGAAAAAGGGTCCATGTCGATCAACATACCATAAAGTTTAGTATAATAACAACTAACAAAACCCTGATAATAACCCTATCGGGCCAGGGAACAGCCTGACAAGATTATAGATCTAAAGAACAACCTAAAACACTAAGACAAAACACAGTAACATAAAAAATAGATAAAAAAACAAGATCAGTTTCTCATTTTATTAACTAGATTATCCAAATCCTTTTTCATATTCATTAACATGTCCTCCCAAGTACTAGTTCCCATCTGCTACTATTTTTGCTTCTTTAAAATGCCCTGCACATTGTCATGCTAGTTCTTCCTCTTATTTAGATCAAATTGAATAGCCATGAGCCCCAAAATAGTTATCTTCATCACATCCTTCGTGAATAGAGATAAATCATTCATACCTTGTTCCAGCTTGGTCACCTTGTTTTGGTACATAATCATCATATCATACATGTTAGTCTAGCTCTCCTAGCAAGTCTCACAGTTCATTTTCTTACCACAAACCTTCTCCAAAGCTTCAATCCTTCTGGTAAGGTTAGTAGAATTGAAGTCCATCTCCCCAACATCTTCTTGAGCTTTGTTCAAGTCCTCTTCAAAGATTCCTACATCTTCTCCCATATCCTCAAAGTCATCCTCAGCATAAGAAGTGAATCCTGTCTTAGCAACCATTTTCTGGTTTTGGGTGATACCTTCTTCTACTTAAACATTTTCCTCAATCTGAATATCTTGTATAAACTGCATGCATCATATTCCTTATGTCCTCATTCTCTTCATCACCAGGAACCTCCTCAAACTCTTCCTCACCCTCATCCCCAACTTCCATCTCCTCCAAATAATCAAACCCATCTTCATTATCTTTAGACTCAGCAGTAGTATTCTTGTCTGGCACAGAGTCAGAATCTTCAATAACAATCTATTTCCTCTTATTGTCTTTCTCCTTTCGCTTTATAGTCTTTTGTACCTTAGCTAAACATGCCGACCTTCTACCAATTCTAGCCACATGATAATAAATGTCTTCCATAGTCTCTTTTGGATCAATTTATTCAAAAATTGAATTCAAATTAACCTTGGTAGATGTGGACTTGATTTTAACATATTTACCCTTCTTTACACTAGTAGAACCCTCATTACAAGTTTTGTCTTTCATGGAAAGGAAGATTTTTCAGGAGTATCCATCACATCTTTGTTAGCAACATGCTTCACAACTTTAACAGTTGGGGTGGGGGGAAGAGTGTTTACCTCTTCAAACCTATCTTTAGTACTAATTTTTACATCCTTTCTTTTGTATTTGTGGGTAGGTTTTTTACCTTTACCCAATAGAGTTTTATCATCCTTAACCCTAGTCATCTTAAATTTAGTGTAGTAGGTGATTTCTTAGTTTTTTCAACCCTATTCTTATCCTTCCCACAAGAGCTAGGGTTACCCTCCTCAACAGTTTCCATATTCTAATTAATACTAGGGTGAAGAAGAACATTGAACTAGTAAAGCACAAGCATCAACCCCTGATGCAGAGGTGGATTTGCCCCTTTTTCATCTAATTTTCAAGAGAGGGACTAATAAAGTACTCAACTCTAGGCCATATAGAGTTCATGACAATAGAAGAAAATTAGCCTCAAACATTTTAGTCTCTTAGATCATCATAATGTCAATCTTATTATCCAGAATACAACTCTTAACAAGAAATTGTTTATGAGGGTTGTTCAGACCCCTATTATTCTAAGAAATAATCTTCATTATTAAGGAAAACACATAAAAACCTACAAAAAACACATAAGACAAGCATATAGTGATGTTTACTATCATCATAGGCCAACAAGGCCCTAAAGCTAAACTTTAGAATAATCTTTTATATTTTGTGGAGCCCAAGATGTTCTCTAGAGTTTTTTGTCTTCCCATAGCAACCTCTTTAGCTACCTCTCTGGATCTGGTCTTCCTTATAGAAGGTCTCCCTTGTTTATTTTCATTTCCAACATCTGCTTTCTTACTTGAGTTCTTTTATCTCCCCTTTCCCACTAGTGTGCATTCTTCCTCAATTTCAGAGGTTTCAATCTTAGCAAAATTTCCTATTGATGAGGTCTTAGTTATAGTTGTGAAAAAATTGTCCTCCTTAGAAGCTATATTCCCTTCTTTACTAGGCATTACCTTATCCAAACCTTGAGAGCTTCCAAGGTTGTCTTTTGTTGACTCTTTATTAACTTGGTCTATTTCATTTTCCTCTTGGATAATAGGAATGCATACATCCACCATTCTAGTGACAATTTCACCTTCTTCTATGCCTGAATCTTCACTCACCCATTTCTCCGTCTATGTGTCCTTAATATTTTTTTCTATTCTTTGGGTGTGTTGTTCTTTTGTTGTTCTTCAACTAAAATCTTATCTTGTTGTTCCTTCTCCGGAGTTGTAGGATTTTCCCTTCCATTCTTGCCATCATCAAGAATATTTAGGATTTACTTTATAAAAGGGTACTCCCCATATGATAATCTCTTATTTTATTCAACCAATTCCTTATTTTTGGGTTCTTCCTTTTGATTAATTGGTTTGTACATTCATTAATAAGGTGACCAAAAATTCATAGTTTTGATAGGAAGGGCTAAGTTTTCATACACTATAGGTTGAACCCATTTACCATATCTTGATTGAATGGTAATTTGAGTAGGCAACACATTATTGATTTCAACATTAACACAAACTCTAGCAAATACTAACCTCAATTTTTCCATGGTAACCTTGTCGATGGAAAGAAATTGACCAAAAGCGTTACCAATACTTTGGAGTATTTAGAGAGTCCAAAACTCCAAGGGTAAACTTGATAGATGAATCCATGCAGGGGTCACAGTACACAAATTTGTAGAAGGATCAAAGTCAGGCTTCCATTTTCATAATACGAGGTTATTCCTATGATTTTTATCAAAAAACCAAGGACCCCCCGTCAAAACTTTAATCAAGTCTTCCTTGAGAGTAAACCTGAATAATAAAATGCCTCCTACCATGGTGCTTGTTGAAACACTTCCTTTAACATGGCATACTATATTCACCCATTTGCGAACCGCATCAATGTTAGGTCTAAAAGCAAAGAAACAACATACATAACTATTTTGCATGGACAAAACACTTTCATCCATCATAGAATCCAAGAGATTAAGTGCAATACCTTCCTTAGTCTTTTCCACTGTCGCATAACCCACCTCGATAACATTTTTGACTCAAGATCCATTGACTTGATCAGCCCAAGATGATTGATCATTCAAATCAGAGTTCTTCAATAATCAAGGTGTCCACTATCTCAAACAAGAATCCCCTCATCCTCTATCATGTCAAACCATGAAGAATAAGATCATCTAAAGAAATGCCACACTAAACTATCACATAGAAGCAAGAAACCTACATCAAATGATATCCAAACACAAGCACCAAATCTAATGGTAACAAATAGGCTTGAGTAGCTGACAAGAATCAATCATCATAGCTGAAATAGCAACCACAACTAGTTGCTAATGCATCAACTAACCATACCTCCAAACCAAGGTATACAAACGATAACAAGCAGACCTTATGCCAACAACATATCCAACTCAAATCACAATGATAACAAGTCCCTTTATATACTCAATCTTGCATAATGAAGTCCTCCAATGTAACAACACAAAGCATGTGATAAAAACCTCAAGACCCTCTATACCATAATATAATGAGAACATCCAACAAAGGATTCATATACATTCTATAATTCCCACTGCATGAGTAAATGTCAAATATGAAAATAGATCAAGGCATCCAAATATCCACTAATAGCATGCACATAGAAGATGTGGCTAAATCCTCTATCACATAGTGTCAAAGAACACACACATAGATATGCAAAATCTACAAATTAAATAGTTGCAACATAACTCTCACCTCAAGTTCATATCTCTCCCAAGTCCTCCACATCATAAGAGAAAGAAGTGAAAGAGACTCAAAAGCTCCATACACACCTCAACTCCAATGTCATGTGAAAACAAATATCTAGGAAGAAGAATAAGACCAATCAAGAGAGAACCTACAAGTCATAACCATGTCCTTCTATCCACACTAATGTGCTATAGATGTGAAAAGTATGATCTCCTTTACAACCTCAAAACAAGAATCCTCCACAACATCCAACAACAAGATGCAAGCCTCTCAAACCAAAAGGTAGATCAAACTCATAACTATCCCAACGTAGGAATAAGCCCAAATCCACTAACTATCTCCATTACACATAATGATCTCATAAAAACTTAGGATCAAACATAAGGAGATAACTAATCATATCCATGCATCTACTCCTCAAATAAGTCCTCACAACCATAATCCATAGCTCAAGACTCAAGCATGAGAAGATACGATACAAATTAATAATGCATTTGAAAATTAGGTGGGCATACCTATCAAATCATTCACTACTAAGTGGACTAAGAGTGGGGATGAGATCACTCCTCCAGGATGCACTAAGCCTCAAAGACTCTCTCCAAGAACAATCTCCTCAACATTTCCATGTTGAACTCACATCCAACCAAGGTGTAGGCTCCTCGGTTTTGTTGCTGAAATCCTTATAAAAGAGTAACTATATCAACACATGTCTTGAATCCCAAGAGAACTCAAGCCTAACCTAAGTCTCCAAGTATCCATGAGTACCTCCATGATCAATGATGTAGAGCCAAACACCCTAGCTTGCATTACCCTAACATACATTCGCAAATGTATGTCGATGCTTCACTTAGCATACATTGTCCATTGTATATACATACATTTGTCTTTGTATATACTTGCCTCTCTCGCCTATCGGCAAGACCATACACCATCAACTGGTCAAAATGACTTTCCTCCGATCGCATGCCTTATACCGACTTCTTCACTATCGGCAAAACAAAAAGCTTGTATGTGCATTGCGTGACCTGTGAACACCGGTCTCCTCTACCGACACTGGCGGTCACACTTTGTATCTAAGACAATATATGTGTGCGTTGTATATTTGTGACATACAATCACAAGATACATTCACTATATGCTTTGCCAAACATACATTTGACCGTTGACCCCCTTTGTATATAAACCCAATGTACATTTGCATTGTATATTCGTGACATACAATCACAAGATACATTCACTATATGCTCTGCCGAACATACATTTGATCGTTGACCCCCTTTGTATATAAACCCAATGTACATTTGTGATGTACATTCACCACATATAATCTGTAATATGCATCTATGGGATACTCACAACCATTCAATTGCGGGATACACAGGAATGAACTCGATACTTATTAGCGATATACTCATAGATTGTATATCAACAAGGTACATTCGCAATGCACATCCACAACATGCATTTCAATTATGCATCTGATGGGTTTGACCGAACCGTTGACTCCTTTGTATTTGAACCAATGTATGTTTCAACATACAATCGCAATATGCAAGCCTAAAGATACATTCCTCCCGCATGCATACAAACCAACCTTTGATCGACGTTGACCTCTTTGCATGTACCCGATTAACTTTCTCTCTCCCTTGTATATCGATAGCTTTGTACATTTACAATGTACATCCGCCACATGCAATAGCGATAGACAACTGTGAGATACTCACAGACATGTGATAGCGATATATACATAGAATGTATATCCAACATGCAAATGCGATATACACATAAATTGTATGTCTGATGAAACAAAGTAGAATTTTGTCGATTTGGTCCACTGCAAAACTTGCGATTACTCAGATCCATTTCCTTAACAATCTAACACAGATTTTAGACTTTCCCAACCTAGCACATGATGACACTAGAATCTATCAAAGCATATTGCACCCAATCCTGCAAACATGAACACGAACAAAACAGAAAACAAAAAGAAAGCACAAATCGATATGTATAGCCATTCCACTGATTTCAAAGAAATCAACCAGTGGAATGGATTAAGAAATCCATCTCGGCCTCAGAATAGAAAATTAATTGCACAATGAATTCGAATGCCAGAAAGATGCACACTACAATAGGATCTTGTTTATTATGCTTCCATAAAATGTGAATGCACAGATGCTCTATTTTCCAAAATGCACAACTGATTTCTACCACTGACTATCTCTCTCTCTGATCTCAATTGATTTAACCTAGGGTATTTATCTACTTACCCTTAGTAGTATAGAATTGTCTCCAAGCGGCTGGGAGATCTAATCGACTAACAAACTCTAACTGTCTAACAACCTCGTGAATGCAAATTTTATAAGTGTCCTGTGGGACTTACAATATAAACCTAAATACAACTAGAATGCACATGCATTGGTCAAATAGACCTTATTACATGGATGGTCAACTTAGGACCTTATTGAAAATAGTAAAATGAACTTTAAACAGCAAATACCTCATGGAGGCCACTGTGGGTTAGGTGCTCCTGCACCATACTCCCCACCTTGAAAAGAACTCATGTCCCATAAGTTAAGTCTTTGACTGAATCCACCTGTAGCCACTGTTGTCTCATGTCTACCCCATGACCTTTGTGCTACAATCTATTGCCATGGAACCAAATACTCGTGCCTAGCACTGTAGACTCTTCTCACACCTTGCTGGTCATTCTTTCTCACCATCATCTCTATTTGAACATCTGTATTGGAAATCATACTTACTGCTATGACAGAATGTGTTTGTCTTTCATCTTTTAGAGGACAAACAATAGTCCCTATGATGATAACATCCTTGTCTTTCCAATCAGCTTGTGGCTATGTACAAACCTGCTCCTTGACCTTTTGCTAATCCACCTGATCTCTATCAGTCAGAACTGAAATATTCTTCAAACTATGATCTCCACTCCTTGAGATATTCTCAACTTCCTTTGACTCGAATGTAGGCATCTTCACAAACTCTTTCTTACCTACCAAAATGATCTTAGCTGTCTTCTTTGTTTCAACATCCTCCTGCAATGGTGTCATCACAAAACTTCTCCCATCGTTCTTGATGGTATAGGTGTTAGCATATCCATCATACAATGCTCTCCTATCAAACTGCCATGGCCTACCCAATAGTAGGTGACAACATTCCATGGGTAGAATGTCACATAAAACCCTATCCTGATATTCTCCAATCTAAAAATCAACAAATGCCTATTCATATACCAAAAGTGATTGACTATCACTTACCCAAGATGCTTTGTAAGGACTTTGGTGTGGAATCCTTTCCAGTTTCAGCTTATCCACCATTTCTTGAGATACCATGTTATTTGTTGAACCAAAATCTATTACTACCTTGCATAGTTTACCTTTGCTTTTGCATTTGGTCCTAAAAAGAACTCTCCTTTGTAGCATGTCCTTGGATGTCTTCCAGATTGTTCACCTTAGCATTAATGATTCTCCATCTTAAACTGGGGCTGCACTTCCTATTAGAGAGTTAACACTTTCATCTACCTTCTCTTCTTGCACAAATTGAACCCTCTTGTCATTCTTCCTATCACCTCCTAATGATGAACCGTGCTTTTCTGGACATTTGAAAAATGGGTGACCAATTTCATTACAATGATAACATCTTCTAGTGAAAACTTTGGAACCTCTACCACCTCCAAATCTGCCTTTTGTTCCTTTCCATCCACCTCTAAAATCAGACTGCTCTTGTCCTTTACCAGCCTCTTCTTGGTTCTCATTGATTTGCCTTGTTGTAGGGGCTGATCCTCTTTCTCTGATATTGCTACCTCTTCCTCTCATGGACTTATCTTGTCTCCTTTTCATTTTCTCCTCAATCCTGATTGCCATTTGATAACAATCTTCTACACTCCTAGGGTTAGCCAAAACTAATTCATCCTGTATGTTCAATCTCAAACCAGCCAAGTATCTAGCAACTTTTTCAACCTCATTCTCATGATGACCAGACCTCATACTCAATTTATAAAATTCCTCAGTGTATGCCTTCACATCCATTTCCTTTTGTCTTAAAAACTGAAGCTTTTTAAACATTTGAACCTCATAGTCCTAGGGTAAAAATTTACCTTTGATTCTTGCTACCATCTTGTCCCATGAAGTAATTTTTGACTTACCTTGCTTTCTCCTTTCTGATTGTACATAATCTCACCATACCAAAGCATAACCTCCCAATTTGGTCTTTGTAATCTTTACTTTCTACTCCTCAGGAACTTCTTCACATTCAAAGTGATTATCTAATGCAGTAATCCAATCAAGTAACTCTTCCTCATTTAAACTCCCATTATACTTTGGAACATCAATCTTTACCTTAGGTTTATCATTCTTGATTTCCCTTAATAGTTTTGCAAATCTCTGATCTTCAGCATTCAGATCTTCATCTACATCTTCAGATTATTCATTATCATCTTCTTCCTTATCTGATTCACTATCTTCCACTTCTCTTCTTTTATTTGTCTCCAAGGTTGCAAGCCTAGCTTGAAGTGCTTCTGCAAGCTCTTTCATCTTCCTCATCTCCTTAGCATGTTTTTCCTTCATCTCTTGTAACTCTCTGGCCATACCATTACCTTTCGGAGGCATCTTGTCAACCTCTCAATCCTTCTACTTCTGCCTTCTTAGCGACAGAATCAACACACAACAGCCTAGACCTTTTGCTGAGCTCTGATACCACTATGATGCAGAGCCAAACACCCTAGCCTGCATTACCCTAACATACATTCACAAATGTATGTCTATGCTTCACTTAGCATACATTTTCCATTGTATATACATGCATTTGTCTTTGTATATACTTGCCTCTCTCACCTATCGGCAAGACCATACACCATCAATTGGTTAAAATGACTTTCCTCCGATCGCATGCTTTATACCGACTTCTTCACTATCGGCAAAACAAAAAGCTTGTATGTGCATTGTGTGACCTGTGAACACCGGTCTCTTCTATCGACACTGCTGGTCGCACTTTGTATCCAAGACAATGTATGTGCGCGTTGTATATTCGTGACATATAATCACAAGATACATTCACTATATGCTCTGCCGAACATACATTTGACCGTTGACCCCCTTTGTATATAAACCCAATGTACATTTGTGATGTACATTCACCACATACAATCCGCAATATGCATCTGCGGGATACTCACAACCATTCGATTGTGGGATACACAGGAAATGAACCTGATACTCATTAGCGATATACTCACAGATTGTATATCAACAATGTACATTCGCAATGTACATCCACAACATGCATTTTGATTATGCATCCGATGGGTTTGACCGAACTGCTGACTCCTTTGTATCTGAACCAATGTATGTTTCAACATACAATCACAACATGCAAGCCTAAAGATACATTCCTCCCGCATGCATACAAACCAACCTTTGACCAATGTTGACCTCTTTGCATGTACCCAATTAACTTTCTCTCTCCCTTGTATATCAATAGCTTTGTACATTTACAATGTACATCTGCCACATGCAACAGTGATAGACAACTGTGAGATACTCATGAACATGTGATAGCAATATACATAGAATGTATATCTGACATGCAAATGTGATATACACACAAATTGTATGTCTGATGAAACAAAGTGGAATTTCACCGATTTGGTCCGCTGCAAAACTTGCTATTACTCAGATCTATTTCCTTAACAATCTAACATAGATTTTAGACTTTCCCAACCTAGCACATGACGACGCTAGGATCTATCAAAGCATACTATACCTGATCCTGCAAACATGAACACGAACAAAACAGAAAACAAAATGAAAGCACAAATCGATATGTACAGCCATTCCACTGATTTCAAAGAAATCAACCGGTGGAATGGATTAAGAAATCCATCAAAGGAATCAACCGGTGGAATGGATTAAGAAATCCATCTTGGCCTTAGAATAGAAAATCAATTTCACAATGAATTCAAATGCCAGAAAGATGCACAATACAACAAGATCTTGTTTATTATGCTTCCAGAAAATGCGAATGCACAGATGCTCTATTTTACAAAATGACAACTGATTTCTACCACTGACTATCTCTCTCTCTGATCTCAATCGATCTGACCTAGGGTATTTATCTACTTACCCTCAGTAGTACATAATTGTCTCCAAGTGGCTAGGAGATCTAACTGACTAACAAACTCTAACTATCTAACAACCTCGTGAATGCAAATTTGCCAAGTGTCCCGTGGGACTTACAACATAAACCTAAATACAACTAGAATGCACATGCATTGGTCAAACAGACCTTATTACATGGATGGTCAACTTAGGACCTTATTGAAAATAGTAAAATCAACTTTAAACAGCAAATGCCTCATGGAGGCCAGTGTGGGTTAGGTGCTCTTGCACCAATCAATCCATGCTAAACTCTAAATGCAAAACTGTACCATCATGAAGCTCCCAAGCACATGACCAATGTACTCAATACCAAGAGAACCATCAAGATCATAGTCATAGCTCCCACTACACATATGCATAATGAACATTTCATGACATCGTGATCTAATCATCTCCTCAAAGGAAGATCACATGCACTAATGCACACATCCTATCCTCAAGAGAACTTGTATCATGTCAAAACTTAAAACCGGTGTCAAGAGTAAACCATGACACACTATCAACATCTCTAAACCAAGGATCAACATCTCCAAATCACATGAAGAAAATAATATCTTGCCAAATCTCCCACTAAACTGTGATATTGAGCTATACATGGCAACATCATAAACATCAAACCATCACTGTCAAGAGCTCTCACTAAAACATGTAACCAAGCTATCCATGACATTGTTATAACCATCTCCTAAATGAAGATTATCCATGACCCCAACACAATCAAAGAATTCCACTGTAATGATAATAGCTCCCAAAAGGTCGAGTAAACCATAATCTCCAAACCAAGAAGATGAACAAAACCTGTAAACTAAACATCAATCCAACACCACCAAAACTGCACCTGTAAAACAATAATGTCATGCCAAAGTCCCAAACAAACAAGGAACATCCATAGAACCATGATCAACACCCAATGCACCTGCACCAAACTCCCATCAAGTCTCACTCAACTATACCATATAGTCAACAAGCATAGGTCCCATATCATGATTGTATCAAGTAATACCATCTCTCTCTATATCTCATAATGACAAGAAAGCCAATGCAACATGTGACAAACCTAAGCCACAAATTAGAATCCAGATCAACACTAAAACATCTATGAGCATAGACAACCCACATCCAAGTCATATATGCAACCTGTAAGCATAGACAACCTACAACACTACACAACCTGTGGATCTCACAATGCAACATGCAAATTCAACAATACATGTATAATGCTATCAACAAAGGATAATTAGAGATAAACCTATAAATTTGCAATGACTCAAACAACAAATCATCCCAGATTTGATTTTCCATAAACTCCCAAATGCACCAAAAGTCAAAGGAACCAAAATGAGTTCAAACTAATAAAAACTAAATAAACCTCAGAATATTATCTCCAAACCTATTCCACTACATAGAGCTCAAAAATACCTTTCCAACACCTATAAGAAGTCTAAAATCTGACTCTGTATGCACAAGTTATGCGTGGTCAAAGCTCAAAATGAACATCTATCTTCCAACTAGAAAAACACTATCAAAATTGCAAAATCTAGAAAATTCTCTAATATCACAATGAAGTACATGGAAAGAGCCTTTGACTATAAAAAGTTGAAAATATGACATATTGGGCGAAAGTTATGCCCCTTGGGAAAAATCTACCCAACTAGGCTTATAGGGCAAGCCCTGGTGGCTCTCTGGTGGCCCTATGGTGGCTAGGCAGTGGCCTGCCAGCTCTCTGGTAGCACCCTAGTGGTATGCTGGTGGTGAAGCAGCGACGGATTCAAAAGTATTTAAAAAATAATATATATATATATTTAATGTTCCAAGGTTTTAAAAAGTTTACCCCCCTGCAAGGGGCTATGGGCTTGGCCCCATCGAACCAAAGGCCCATGACCAGGGGTCTAAGGCCCACTGGCCATGACGCCTTGATTGGCGGTTGACTAGGACCTGGTAGGGGGCTGACCAGCTCTGCACCAGCGGTAGCCCCTGCATACCCTGCTACACGTGGGTTGCCGCATGGGGGTGGGTCCATGCCAATGGCATCCCCCCTCAGACTTTTTTATTTATTTTTAAAATTTATTTTTGTAGACTTTACAAATGATTATTTTTTTTAAATATTGAAACTGCAACTATACCTATCACCTACATAGGCATGACACAGTACTGGTACCTACAGATCTGACATGTACCGTGCCATACGAAATATGTCCTACGAGATTCCTCCTAGGGCACAAAAAATGGTCAAAAATTTTATGTCTTAGAATATAGACAAATTATATATTTTTCTTAACTTGTGGGACCTCCTAAATCCATTGCCAAGGTCTGTTTTTTCTTAGGAGGCGTCCTACAAAAGCTGACCTCCAAAACCCTCTATACAAAGAACCCAAATTAAAAAACCCATTTGCCAAATCTCCATCAAACCCTAGATCTGCAACAACCCAAGTCTACAAACAACCTTGTAACCTTGAAAATGCCTTCATTCCTTCCTACAAAGCCATGGATTCCACTATACACAAAAAATCCACTCATAGCTAGGGTTATCAAACATGGATCTCCTCCCAAAACCAAGCAACAAAGCTCTGATACCAAATGTTGGAAATATGCAACCATAAAGACAATTTCCTCATAACCCAAATAATGTTGAAGGCACAAGACAACTGAGAGGGGGGTGAATCAATTTTATCAAAAATTTCAAACCCTCATAAACATAATCACATCCACATTAGTTCACATAAACCCTTAATCTATTATGAATTTTAAACATGAAAAGCATATAACATAAACTTAAACACATCAAAACCATGCACAAGAGAACTCCAGATTTTTACGTGGAAAACCCTAAAAGGGAAAAACCATGGAGAGGATTCGCTCACAATATAAGGTAGTAACAATACCAAATGACAAAGGCTCACTGCCATAGAGAGACTGCTCACTACAGGGGACTCACTATCCAAGTGGACTCGCTACCCACTGAGAAAGAAAGAAGAGAAGAATTTGGCTCACTACCATGATTTGAACTGATATAATTGCATCTAACCTATGCATGGAGTTTAGTTCCAATGAAGCTCAATATACACCACAACATACATAAGACCTTTGCAACATCATCAAAAATTGTAGACACCTTCTGCTCACTACATAGATAGTAGCCTAACACATGAAATTTCTTGCTGCCTTAATCAATTTCACATCATTCACCTCATCCCCTCACGTACACATGCATCCACAAATTCTTGACACTTATTTATACCATCATTACCCTTGAAACAATCTTCAAGGTCGGCAACACAATCTCCAAGGTCGACAAACACACAATATTTGAATTAGGTCTAGACCTAAACATTCCAAGGCACAAGGGAATGAAGGAAAACCACTCTATGCCTTAGTTTAGACCCAAATCTATCCAGGCATGCTACACAACACTCACATAATCACCAAATCAACTCCTCAATTAGCACAAACATTCAAGGTCGACCAAACAATGTAAACATAAGGAATTCTTGATCACATGCTTCCATGATCACAACCATAACTTGTGGACCATACACAGGTCTTTAAAACAATCTAGAAACATCCACAAACATCTTGAAGTCACCTAAAAACTAACAAATTCAGCCACAACAACTTTCACCTGAACACAATAGCTTTCACCTAAACTCAACAACATTGTTGAAATCTGCCACACAATAAATTGCTTTCCGGAGCACCAAATCACAAGCATTTTGGATGGAAGATAGATAAGATCCTTATGAACACATATCCAAAACTACAACACCTGAAACCTTTCTGTGGAGGAATGCAGAGAAAAATACTTTCTCCCAGACACCTTTGCACAACTCAGAAACACTATCAAATACTGTTCTCAAACTGGTGAACATAACTTTCAATGAACAACAATTCGGAGCACCAAATTTTGGATTTAGCATCTTCAAACACTTCTCGACAACATATCCAAATTACACACTCAGATCTCCAACACAGAAGAAATGTAGAGCAAAAACTCAAATAGCACTGTATAAGTCAAAAGACTTCTTCAACACACTATTTCCAATATTAATCAAATTTTCTCAAAAGCACTTGGAAACTCAATATCAAAAGCATATCCTTAACATCTTCAACACTTCAAAACAACAACCAAACCACCTTTATCAACATAACTTAATCAAACAATGACAACTTCATCAGAAGACATAGTTGACACTAACAACAACAAAAGCATGTTGACATCAATGACAACATCGACTAGTAGATACTTGCAACAAATAAGAGATTAATGTGCAACAATAACCAGAAATCCACATGTAAAATAAATAGACAATCATACCATCAATGGTGACACAAGATATACCCTTGGAAAACCCTCCATGAGGGAAAAACCCACCCTCCAAAAGCATCCATCTCTCATGTATTATTCAACAATAAAATCACAATACATATGTAGAGATCACCTCTAAGACATCAAGCTCTCTACCTACATTCCATGTGAACAAGCATGTAACCATATATCAAATTCCATGCTTCAAACCCTCACAAATGCAACCTACAAGAGATGCTCAAACAAGCTAAACCCATCTTACAAGCCAACAAGCTAAAAAACCAACCTCTACAACTACCTGTGTTTTTGCTTTTATAAAGATAAGATCACACACAAATACAATATGTGGTATGGTAAAACCATTTGTCCCAAAATCATGAGTCTACAAAACCATTGACCCCACATTTGATTATTGGTATTAAGTTCTCCCAATAATTAAATAATTACAAATAAATAATTAACCCAATGTTACATACAATTTTTACAAGTGGCACCAAACAAATATTTAATGTGGATAAACACATCACATGATGCACCACAAATAAATATTTATTTTACGTAATAAAATAATATCAATGTTATGCAAGGTGTACAACACACCTATTCCAACATACCTTGATGTTTCCATTTAGAATTGATCCACGGGATGAAAGAAGAAGCAATTGGGGCCACCGTTTGAGAATTTCATTGTCCCAATTTGTTAGATTTTTGTTTGGGTCTAAACCTTTTGATATCTTTGACATAACCACTTCAGAAATTGTTCTTTCCATCTTTTCAATGACCTTATGTGTAGATGAAGGGGATTTTCTAAAAATTCTAGAATTGCATTCCAACCAAATGTATCATATGACTAGAGATGGGATTGCCTCCCAAATACATGTAAAGGTTGAATTAGAGAAGAGTGTAGGATATCTGGTGAAATGTTGGAACAAAGGCTTTTATAGCATGCATTTCTAGTTTAGTTTTTCACATAACAATTTCCAACATAAATTACTAAAAGGATAGTTCAAGAGGATGTGGTTAATTTATTCTTCTTCCTCTTTGAATAATACACACTTGAAAGTGATAGATGTTCCTAGTTTTCTCAACCTTTTGCCTGTTAAGATTTTATTATGTAAGGTCAACCAAGCAAATGCTCCTACTTTTGGTAGGTAGGCATCACTCTAACATAGCTTGTATGGCCAATCATTTGAGTTGGATTCTAAGCAAAACCTATATCCTTGATTGATTGAGTATTTCCTAATTTTGAAGCTACCCAGTTTATCTCATCTTCACATTGGGAGTGAAAGATTACTCTTTGTGAGAGGATCTTGGCCAGTAGGTCTTTCTGATACTGTGGGAAATTGTAGACTTCAAATTTCTTCCATTTTACTTTCGAAAGAAAATCTTTGTCTGATGTTTCCTAATATTTTTGACTGTATTCCCCCAATCCTACTTTAGATAGGTCCTAGACTCATTTAAATCATTACTTAGGACTAATGATTGATGTTCATTCTAGGAGTCCTCCTAGAATAATGCCTTCTTTCCATTGTGGACAATCCATGTCAATTGTGGGAGAATGACTTCTCTTCCCTAGATGAGGAAGTTCCACATTTCGATCCCATTTTTTTCACTGTGAATATTCTTTCCTTGTTGGAACTATCTAAGTATTTAGTGTTGGCAAGAGACACTTTAGGCATATCAGGTGTTGTCATTGATGGCAACTAAATCTATCTTACACATCTGCATTGTATCATTTGATCATTAGGGAAGTTAGATTGCAGATTTGTCTAAGTCTGGATAGACAGGAACAGAGCATATGACAGGGTTCAGCATTTTGGTCCGTATTTCTCCACAAGTAATCATATTGTGTTGCAGATCTGAGGGAATATTAAGGGATGTTAGAACTACCTAAATACAAATTTTTAGCCTCTGGTGATGAATGGATTGAAAGTTACAAGCATCTGAGTATCGAGTTTTGGTTAGACAACTCAGTCCCATGAAGAATAGGCTGACTTGGTGTTTGATCCTTGTGTGGATTAAGAGAAGTGGTTGGTTGAGTAATATATGAGATCCAATGGTATTGGACGACATGAGTGGTGACTTGAATACATAGGTTTTGGTTCACATTGATGTTTGTGCAAGGATTCAGCCAACATAACAATGATCTTGAAAAGTTTCTAAGTTTTTCTTGAGGCTGACTACAGTTGATGAATTTTCATGTTGCAGATTTATATGATCAATGGGTTTGAGCATTTTGATGTATGTAAATTCAAATATGAAGTGATAGGTGCAAAGTGTGGTAGTATCAAGTGCAAAGCAAGAGATCTAAGCTCCAGATCATGGCGGATCAATGAAGCAGGGCAGTAAAAGATGAAGTGTGTGAAGTCAGTATATTAAGCCTAACTAGAACTGTAATCTTGCATTATTAGATGCTATTCTTTAGTTCAAATATTTTAGTAAACTCTTTGTAACTAATCTTGTAGGCAGTGAGCCTCCTTTGAGCAATGACCTCTGGGCAGTGCACCCGAAGGCATGTGCCTTCCCATTTGTAATACTTTTAACAGAGTATAAAATCTTGTGGGTTAACCCCCACCATGGTTTTTCCCTTAACCGGGTTTCCACGTAAAAATCCTGGTGTTCATGTGTGATGATCTTGTTGTTTCTATTCTTAATTTCATGCTTCTTTCTTTTGAATGTATGTGGTAAATTAATAAAGGAACATAATAATAAGTTTTGCAGAACACTGATTCACCCCCCTCTCAGTGTTCCTTAATTTCAACAATTGGTATCAGAGCAAGGTTCCTTGGAAGAAGTTTAATACTTGAGGAAGATCTAGGAAGGTGTTTCAATGGGTTCATTTAGGTATTCTGGTGGCATCAATGAACAACTTCAAGTTGCTTTAGAAGATCTTGATCAGTCCAGAGCAGAAGTCAAAGAACTACAAGAGAACCTTAAAGATGCTGAGGATTTCATTGAGACTTTAAAAGGGCAACTGAGCAAATCCATGGAAAAAAGGAAGGAGCTACTTCAGTAGTTAGCAAATCAGTAGGAAGACAATGGCATGGATGTGGCTCTGAAGGAGAAAACAAAGAAATGTGAGAAGCTGGCAATAGATGTTGTTGTCCTAAAACATGAGATGGAATTCGGGGTGATGAGGCTAACCAAGGAAATCGAGGAAAGGAAGAAGACTAAAGAAAACATGAATCAATATTTGAAAGAAAGAATAGAAGAGTGCTATAGATTGGATAGAATAATTGGCCATCTAGAGTCTGATCTACAAGAATCCAGGTATAATGAGGAACAACTTGAAAGGCAAATTGTCATTCTCAAAAATGACCTAGAAGCTGCAAATGAATACAAAGAAAAGTTCAAGATAAGATCAACTAAACTTGAGGTACTACTTGATAGTTAGAAGAAGGCAGATGATAAGCATGGTCTGGGATATGAGAAAGGTGAAAGCTCTAGATCCAGTCAAGGAAATCCTAGATCAAGGAATCAGAGAAAGACCTAGAAGACCTCTGGTCAGGCAGCCTAATGCTCAAAGGTATCCATCCTTCAATGGAAATTGTTTCAATTGCAATAAATTTGGTCATAGAGCTACTCAGTGCAGAAGTAGAGCAAATCAAAGTGGTCCATCCTTCTCCGGTCAATGCTTCAATTGTAAAAGGTATGGTCATAGATCCAATGAATGAAGAAGTATGATGATGAATAAATTTAACAATAGAGGAAATGTTAATTCTTTCAATGGAAAATGTTTTGCATGCAATAGATTTGGACACATCGCTAATCAGTGCAGATCAAGAGGAAATCAAGTAAATGAGCCAAGAAATGTTGTGTGCTTTAATTGCAATAGATCTGGTCATACTGCAAGATTCTGCAAAAGTAGGAATGATGATAGAAAAGGTCCAGTAAATAGAAAATGGAATGTACAGAGACAAGATAAAGGCAAGGGAAAAGTAGATGTGAATGAGATCCAGAATGAAATGAACAAAACTTGGGTGAAGAAAGGTGCAATGAATGATGGTGATTGGTTCGCACTGGAATCCGGTGCTGATAATTCCTCTAGGAATTGAAATAGGAGCTCTGGCTCAAGGGGAACTGCATTGAAAATCTAATCCCCCTGCCAGTAAGTGGGTACCTGAATCTGGCATGATGAATGAAGATAAAGAAGCCTATTGCAGATTTGTTGAAGCAAATTCTAGAAGAAAAGAAGCTAATGCAATTGATTGCAGAGAAATTAAAGATTAACTGTATTCAGAAACAGTGTAACTGGATGAATTAGGTTTTATGGAGCATAAAAGGTTATTCATTCAACATTTTAATCACTTTGCATTCAAAGAGAACAAGGAGAAGAGTGCCTGAGCTAAGATCTCAAAGATTTGGAGTGTGAAAAGTGAATTCGACAACTAACCCTAATCCCATGGAAAAAGAGGTATTTTTCTGTGAAGCTTTGAACTTGTGATCTTTTTGATATGGCTACTCCATTGGTTGTTGACATCATCGAAAGGCCCCGACCTAAATTCAAAAAGCATCCACCCAAATCTGTAGAGGTTGATCCGTTAGGTGCCCTTTCTGGTGTTCTGCATGGTGTATTACACGTAGAAGATATTAGGGCTTACATTCATGCTATCATAGATGAGTTTGGTGATTCAAAGTTATTGGATTTGTTTAAGAATCACCTCAGGGATGAGATTCATGATCTTAAACCTGAGTATAAGGCACTGTAAGACAAACATTTCATTCAAGTTATAGGGTTCCCATCCTTCAATGAGGACGAGTGGGTCTAGTATGTACTGAGTCAGATGCATGATGAATTTATGTGGTTGATAAACAACCTTTAAGATCACTAAGGATGCCATCAAGGCCGTAACATGATTAAACTCATTCGGTGGACTGCCAATGTTAAAATTAGTGAAGAATCAGATGGTAACTGAAGCTATCGGATCAAAGTTTGATAAGAGGGCAATGACAATAAATGATATAGCTAATCCAGATGTCAAATTTGCATCTATGGTGATTGGGTATAAGATATACCACTCCAGCATGGAAAACTCAGTGTCCGATACAACCATTTATGCTACTTGTCAGATGTTAAAAGAAAATGTTGACTATGACTTGTGTGAGCTATTTCAAAACTAGCTAATGGAGAATTTGAACAAGATTAAGAAGGATAAGAAGAGTACATTCAAGTATGGTACATTGGTCTTGTGCTTGTTCTTTTATTTCATGAATGAGTTGCCTGAGATGAAAAGCCTATGTTGGTGTTTAGGGGAAAATTGGATTTGTTAATGTTCTAAATTTTAGATGTTTAAATTCACCTCTCCACTATACATTCAAGGATCTAGGGTCGAGTGACGAGCATTATCATACCCTAGGTCACTTGCAGATGTAGGGAAACTTGGATTAGGGAATTTAATTATCAATTTTCCTTCTATGCTCAATTGACCATTAAAACCCTAATTATGCAAATATGGCAACAAATTGATGAATAATAGAAAAAGCTCTTGTAGACAGGAGTAAAATACCAAATCACATAGTACCTATTTTTAGGGTTCCGAAGTGGAACGGTCAGGGACATTAGAGCCGGCGCCCAAGTCCAAGGTGTAGGTTTCTTTGCAGAATTCGGACCTCCTTTCGACATTGATTAGCCCTGTAACTTCTGTTTTCTGAAACTCAGATGCAGAAGACACTAGAGTGAGTGCCCAAGTTTTGGAAGTGCTCTTGTGTCCTTCTTTTCTTCAGATCCTGAATCCTCGATGCTTGCCAATCCTTCCTGCAACTCCACTTTTCCCAAATACGACACATGCAACCTGCAATCACAAGTCTTTGTTTGGGGGTTGTGGTGTTTAGAGGCTTGCCTCAGTCAAGCCCTAGAGGACACTTAAGTTTCCAAACACTATTGTCAGATAAAAGAGTGCACGCCCTTCTGAGGCAGAGGCAAAAAACAAAGGAATCAATGATGAAAACATAATATTATGTCACCTTGTAGTGAAGCTCTCATGGGAGGAAGATGCTCTTCATGCCATGAGGAAATTGATGCTCAAATCTACAAATATAAACACACAAAACACACAAGTCTGCTCTTGCAACACAATAGAAAGCCTTAAATCACCTTGAGAATGCCTAAAGTTCACAATGATCATCTAGTTTATAAATGAATGCCTAAGCATGCTTATATATGCAACTACAAGCACTCCTGCCAAGATTTTAAAAATCAAAACTTACCATGCTGGCAAAAGGACCAAATAACGGTCATAAACCGACACCCAAAAATTAGGGCTGCCCCAAAATAGGGCAGGACTAGGGCACGGGCGCTCAAGTCCTCCCCCCTATTTTGGGCAGGGTACAGCTCAAGGGGCCCACCTAGGTCCAGTTTGCCATGGAACCTAGGTCTTATTCCATCGTGATGCCAAAATATGAACTAAGATGTCCTAAATGCATACTAAAGACCCAGGAGCTAAACCTTATGAGGGAAAAGCCCCCAAGGGGACATTTTCTGACGTTACATTTAGCTCCCACTTTAATGTATGTATAAACACAAGGCCAATACATGCATTAAAGTAAGGTCACAAACACAACAAACACATCAAGCATGAAGAAGACACGCCAATCACATAGAAGATAGTAGCATGCACACAAAACACAGAGAAGACAGTTACAGTCACACAGAACATGGAGAAGACAGTCAATGCATATAAGACACATTAATGCATGGAGGACAGAAATGATATCTTTTCTTTTCTTTTTCTCATATATATGAAATGCAGATGCAAGTACTAGAAAATAAACAAACCTCCCATAATGCAAGAAGCACTCATTGCGCTAGTCTTTAGACTGCATATATGGGGCAACACACATGCAAGACACACAAAACCTCCCAACATGTAGGATGCACTCATCAAGCAAGTGTTTAGACTACATATGGGACAACAAACATGCCACACAAAACAAGCACGCCAAAACACACACACTTGAAGTCATGTAGAAAACATGGAAGACAAATGATGGAATGTACCTATTTCTAGGTCTAACACCATCTTAGGCACATTACAGGCACATTGACAATTGGGCTTTGCCACAAAAATTGTCGAAGACACACTTAAGGGTTCAGTTAGTTACAGAACTGCTCCTCGCCTCCGCAGAGAACTTTTGAAAATGATAGGATGATGTAATCTACTCTGAGAAATACATCATCCCTGCCTCTGCAGAGGGCTTAAGATAAAAGGATATACGTGATATCCCACATCCACAGAGGGCTTACATGATTGATTGATTGATTGCAAACAAACTCAAGATACAAGATGCACTCATTGAGCAAGTCTTTAGACTACACGTGAGGACAAGCACATATCTAACATCTACAACAGACGGCCTACCTTATATATGCCCCCACCTTAAGGTGGTTGATATCAGTTATCGATATCAAGCACGTTAAGGTAGGAAGAAAACACACACAGGAACACTAACTTTCATAAAGTCCATACCCCCCAGAGGTGACATGTACTTTACGATTGCCAAATGTTCCCACAAACACATCCCTGCAAGAAACATGTTAGTGTCTACAACATCATGATAAACAACAACATCAATGCATATGATTAACCACACAAAGAGCCAAGGTTATACAATGAATTTAGAGTTTGAGGATAACCATGGGGCTATATCACGAAGCTCTCCAAATCAAGTACCACCAAGGCTAGATTCAAAGACAAACAAAGGTGCATAGAGCAACAGTATTGTTAAGGTTTGTAAATGTGACAGAAACATCATCAAATTCACTACGTAAAAAGCATGAGTGCTTCCACTAGCCAAGCGTCAGATAAGATATACAACTCCATCTTCATATTAGGAACCAAGTCCATTTATTGATTGCTCTCGAAAGGGACACTAGGTCCGCATCAGTATAAATTTTTGTTGTCATCCACCCGCTAGATGGAAACACTAGAGGAAGGGAAACAATAAATAAGAGAGGAGAAACAAGTGTCTTAGGGACAATCACGTAGGAGGGTGCCCCCAGGTCACCAACCACAACGCTATGTCTGTAAGACACAAGACACAACAATGAAATCAGAGAGAGAACAATATATAGAAGAATGATGATACAAATAGAAGAAGGCTACAACAGAGGCGGTCTCCTGGTATCCTGAACCTTACAGGAGAATTTGAGGTCATTCCAGGAGGCCTAAACAACACAACACATCACGAAGGAAGCACATCATGAGAGAGATAAAGGGTTAGAGATACTTACCTATAGGGTCTTCATATTATATGTTAGAGCTTGCGAACCTCTTGGAGAGGTATTTGATCATATTTAATGCAAAATTTGAGTGGTTCTTATGAAAGTTTTGTTGATTATCGTATGATGTTTGATTTGTTACTCCTTGTGTAAATATAACTTTTTGTTTCTTATAAGGAGGGGAACCACTATTTTCTCTAATTTTTGACATTCGTCTAGCTCTTTTATGATTTTTATCAAGTTTTTGTTGTTGGATCTTTCTAGCATGAGGACGGGAATCATCTTTTACCATCTTACTCATCTGTATTGGTTGTTGTTCTTACTTTTCTGATACATTTTGATTGTCTCCCAATCCATACAAGGATAGCAGGGGAGGAACCTCAGCATAAATTCTATTTCTTTGAGGTTGAGGTGGATTGTCCACTTGTTTCTTATCCACTTCAATCATTTCGATGATACTATCATAGTCCAAGTAATCATCCTCATCTACTTCCACTAAACCCTATTCCACCATATTGTTTTCAATATGCTTAGGAAAAGGATTAGTGAAGATTTGTAAATTCTGATTCGCCGGAGCAACTGACTTATTTCCATTGTCATTCACACCTGATACCTGGATTACATTTGAATCAATAAGGTCCTGTATTTCATGTTTAAGATGCATACATCATTTAGTGTCATGTCCTTGCATTTGATGGTAATGACAAAAGGCATTAGCATCGAAGTAAGGTCCTTGTTTACTAGGATCAACAAGCTTGATCAGGGGAAGCTTCAGAATATTATTACTCACAACTTGATTCATGATAGAATGATAAGACTCAGATATCAGAGTAAACTTTCTTGGTTGATATGATGCTTTCTTTGGATTATTTATAGCAGACACATTCATATTTGGTCCATTGATGTTGATAAAACTCCTATTATTATTCCTTTTAAAATTGTTTTGTGATGATCCACCCAAGGATTGACCAACTTGATCCGATGAGTTTTGGTTTTCATACTGACTAGACGAAAGTTGATAATCATGAAGACCAGTGCATAAATGTTGAAAGGAGTTGTATTTCATCAAGAGAATCTTATCATGAATATTAGGTTGTAGATTTCTAATGAATATCTTTTGAACATCCTCATCTTTCATCTGATATTGAATCTGTGCATAAAGCCCTTGATATCAACTAATGAATTTAGTCAACTTTTCTTTGGGACCTTGTTTGCATTGAAACAAGTCAATAAGAGTGACTTGGGGTCTGATGTTTGCTTGAAAATGTTGTAAAAATTGATCAATCAACTGCGAAAAGGAGTGTATTGAATTTGGAGGCAATGAGTAAAACCATTCTAAAGTGATATCTTTGAGAGATCGTGGGAAAAGTTTTTCTAACAAATCCTCTTCAAAATAAAAATCACTACACATAGCTGTAAATGTTGCCACATGAATATTAGGATCACCTTTTCCACCATATTTTTCAAAGTGAGTCTCAAACCTCTTAGGCATAGGGGTTCTCAGGATTGCATAGGATAATGGATTTTGGGCATGATATGTTGGTAGACTAGGCTGCAAAGAATTTGTCAAATTTGTTACCTTTTGTTGCAAAGCAGTCATGCCCTATAAAAGTTGGTTTAAGATGGCATCATTAGGAGATGTGGTTTGTTGTGAGGAATTAGAACCAAGGTGAGTGGGTGATTGAGCTTGAGATACAATAGGTGGAGGTTGAGAATATGTTAACGATGGTTGGCCATAATGATAGGTGGAAGATGGTTGTGAGTAAGTAATAGGTAGTTGGAACTGAGTGGAATAGATAGTAGGTTGAGAACAATTATTCATAGAGAAAGTCCCTTTAGAAACCAAATTTTGATAATCAAATCCTAAAGCTTTGTAATTAGTGCCATTAGATACTCCAATACCACTAGTAGCATTACTACAAGTGTTCGCATTAGTTGTTAAGATTGTTGACGTAAAAGTGGATATTCCCATAGTCGGTATAGGTGCCGAAACTTGAGCATGAGATGGTGATAGAGTGTTATTTATCATTTGCCCACATTTGGTCACTGGCATGATATTGGTTTGCACAATATGTGCTAGACCACGAATTACATTAACACCATCTTGTCCTTCTTTTATCAATTCTCTTATGTTATGAATTGTAGGGACAACTTCTTCAGCTATTCTCTCATTTTCCATAAATGATTGATATTCAGCTAGCTCATTATCCAATTTTTCTATTTGCTCATTAGATACATATCCTATTGCCTCAATAGTGTTATCAACATCATGAAAATTTTGTTCTTCCATTGAGTTTGAAGGATGTATAATATCTTGCACAATTTGAATTTCTCCCTTTGTAAAGAAGGTGTCCAAAGTACCAACTTCGTCAAGAGCACTAGATCCCATTAATCTTTTACTTCTTCTCAAAAGGATATTATTTTTAGGATAGCATGTCATAAATCTTATACAAAAGCATACAACACACAATGCACAAACTAAGAGAACCTAAGAGAAGGAGAAGATTGATGACCAAAAATGTTTGGAATTTTGTACTCTTTTCAATGCCAATGAATGAAACAAATGATGTTGTAAGGATTTAAGTCAATGGGAAGCAAGTTATATGTCTGAAATCAGTCCAAAATAGTAATATAATCACTCTCAACACACTCTTGATGCAAATCCAAGATAATGCCAAGCCAAAATATAGTGAAAATATGTCAAAATAGGCACTTTTTTCACCAAAACTCAATGCAAAAGAGCATAATAAAGGGTGTTGTGAGGAAAACGATGATGGAAAGAAAATAATATCACTAATAACAGCCACTTGATGCAAAAATACCCAACACAACATGCTTTTAGTACCACTTAAGGTAAAACCCTAGTGAAAATATAACAAAATATGCAATTTTTCACGGTTTTTCAATTCTAAGACCTAGCAAAAGAGGTGTTGTAATTATTTTTAGGAGGTACAGAAAACAATATCAATAATATCAGTCACCTCAATCCATAAAATTTTTCACAACACGCTTGAAGTGCAAACTAATATTAAACCCTACGGCAAAAATAGCTAAAATGTGTAGTTTTTCACTAAATTTTCATTACAAGAGCCTGTTAAAAGGGTGTTGTGAATATTTTTATGAGGGGAAGAAAATTATTACCCTGATAACAGAAAATTAATGCAAAAATATTTTTCACAACACGCCTATGGTGCAAGTTTGGCGAGTCGATAAGGCCAATTTTAGTGAAAATCGTTGTTTTTGAAGCCCTGGGTTTGAGATCTTGGAACAAAATGCTATGAGAATGTTTTGAAGTCTGATTTGTGGATAAATTGACTTAATCTCAGATCTGAAAATGATTTTCAAGCTTGAACATGCAAAATGCCCATGCAAATTTAATGATAATCCATCAAAATTGCTAGTTTTTGTTGAAATTTTCTATGCAAAATTGCAAATATTTTAAATCTAAATGCAAATTTACACTAAAATGTAAGACTAAAGACAAATGAAAATTTAAATGAGACTCTAAAATCAGTAGAAAAATCTAAGAAAAGATTTTGCCTACTAACCCTAGATTTTGGAATTACTAGGTTATATGAAAATTGTCAAAATTTCTACAAAAACCTAGCAAATTAATAATGAAAATGCAATGCAAATTTTTGAATTTTTGGATTTTTATATAGTTTATATCATATCTGATGCAAAAATCATGAATTAGGAAAATTTAGTAAGCTAAACAATGCAGTTTTTTTGTATTTTCTAAATTTTTCAATTTTTTTGAATTTTTCTCAGTGCAATAAAATGAATGACTATATGAATGAATGAATGAAATCAAAATCTAAAGACACACACTCATCAAGTTACAATTTAAGTCCAAAAAAATGGGTTCACCAAAATGTTTAGGGGAAAATTGGATTTGTTAATGTTCTAAATTTTAGATGTTTAAATCCGCCTCTCCACTATACATTCAAGGATCTAGGGTTGAGTGACGAGCACTATCATACCCTAGGTTACTTGCAAATGTAGGGAAACTTGGTTTAATTATCAAATTTCCTTCTCCTATGCTCAATTGACCATTAAAACCCTAATTATGCAAATACGGCAATAAATTGACGAATAACAGACAAAACTCTTGCAGACAGGAGTAAAATACCAAATCACAGAGTACCTATTTTTAGGGTTTCAAAGAAAAATAATAGAGGACACTGGAGCAGGTGCCCAAGTCCAAGGTGCAAGCTTATTCACGGGATTTGGACCTCCTTCTGACACTGATCAGCCCTGTAACTTTTGTTTTCTAAAACTCGGATGCAGAGGACACTAGAGCAAGCACCCAAGTCCTGGAAGTGATCCTATGTCCTTCTTTTCTTCAGATCCTAAATCCTTGATGCATGCCAATCCTTCCTACAACTCCACTTTTCCCAAATGCGACACTTGTAACCTGCAATCACAAGACTTGGTATGGGGGTTGTGGTGTTTAAAGGCTTGCCTTAGTCAAGCCTTGGAGGACACTTAAGTCTCTGAACACCATTGTCAGATAAAAGAGTGTGTGCCCTTGTGAGGCAGAGGAAAAAACAAAAGGAATCAATGACTCTAATCACCTAAAGGGACCTCATATTTTTGTAAGAACCTAAATGGGAATAGAAAATCCAACAAGAGGAAAGAATGGAACATAGTGGGGTAGTGACAAAATGCTCCTTCTTATGGAAAAGGATACAATAGGTGGAAAAAATAAATCTCTCCTAACACATGAAGAGATATTTTTCTTAAGATTGGTGAATGAGGACCAACATTAGTCAATGACTAATAAAACAAAGTGGGAAAACTAGAGATTTGAACCCACCAACCAAAAGGGAAAAATAAACAATAATTTCAAACTAATTATCAGAGAAAGAGAATGGAGTATTAGTAGGCATCAAAGAAGACAACAAAAGAAGCTTATGTCCTTGTACATCACTCAAGATGAGTGCTAGCAAAGCCCCAAAACCCACCAAAGGTGAAAGATTTGATTATCCAAATACTAGTCTCTTTGTTGGGAGAAAGGATGGAAGAGCTTACATGACCACAACATTAATAAGTAAGTTCTAGAAAAATGCTTTCCCCATATCTTGACTGCTTGAATGGATTAACCAAAATTGGTAGAAGAGATCTTTATACTAGACGAGGGAAATTTTTTTGTCAAATTTACTATAAAATAAGATAGAGACATTTTCTTGAAGAATGCATGGTTTTTGAATGGTGTGGGACTATACTACCAGCCATGGCTACCTAACTTTAGTACCAAAAAAGCAGATATCCTCAAGATGGTAGAGACTATACTAGAATACAGAGATCTTGACATCCTCAAGATGGTAGGGAACACAATTGGAACATTTCAATCTATTGATATGGAAAACCTACGAAATAGAGAAGAAAATAGAAGAATGTGCATAATGATGGAAATTAACAAAGGTTTTCCAATGTCCATAGAACTATAAACTTTAGGAGGTAACTAGTTACAAGTAATATATTATAAAGGCCTAGAAATAATATGTTTAATGTGTAAAGGATATGGGCATATCAAATGCCAAAATATAATTACCCCAAATCCAAGGGTTGAGTTTCTCCAAAACACCTCTCAAGTTATAGAATCAAGGGATGTGCAAACTACTCCACAGGTAATTCCACCCCATGAAAAGAACATCTTAGAGATAAATTATTTATCCCCTATAATGGGGGATTTTGAAAACATATTTCATGAACAAGGACTACATATACTGTTACCCACATAGATCATAGGTAAAGGTCCATGGAAAGAAATAGAAACATCTACTAAAGAACAAGTGGGTTAAACAAAGAAAGTGGAAAAGAATCTAGACTTGTTGCTTGATGATGCACTCCACAAAGTAGGGGAGAGATCTGTGATGATATTGTAGAAGAAATCCTATGAGAGGATTTAGATCCTTGGGTCATGGAAAGATTATCTATTTTTCAAACAGAACTTGGGGAATAAATAGGCCTCATCACCCTAGCACACAATAGAAGGGGAGAAAATTAAATCCTAATAAAACAAACAAAGAAATAGTGGTTGGGATTCAAACTACTCTAGAAAAAAATATAAGGAAGAGGAGAGCATGTAGATCTCCTCAAAAATAATGAAAGTCCTTTTTACATGGAATGTTAAGGGAATCAACACCCCTAACAAGAGACACCTAATAAAGCATGAAATAGAAAGTGTAAAGGTACATTTGGTATTACATTACAAGAAATAAAATTATCTCAGGAACAAGGAGAGCCAATATTTCCAAAGTGGTATAACTAGGGGTTGACAACTGTAGTAGCAAAAGGTGTGTCAAGTGGATTGGCAATCTTATGGAGGAAACAATCTTTTAGAATAGAGGTAATTAATACAAGAGAAAACTAGATATTTATCAAATCCTATAATACAACAACAAATTTAGAAACATGGATTTTCAATGTATATGGCCCAATGGGTACAATGCAAAAAATAAAATTATGGAAGGTCTTAAGCTATCTTCTAACCTTCCTCAAGGAAGAGAGTAATCTTGGGAGGAGACTTCAATGCTATTATTGATGAGGAAGAAAAAATAGGGGGTGTTATTCACCCTTCCAAATCAATGGAATACATTAAGGACTTTTTATTTCTCAACAATCTATTTGATTGCATTCCTAGTAATGGCAAATTCACTTGGACAAATAGTAGAAAGGACTTAAATCACATAGAGAATATACTAGATAAGTTTCTTCTCACTAATAAATGGATCTCCAAAGCAAAAAATTTAATTAGCATCATTCTTCCCTTATCAGGCTTATATCACTTCCCTATATGTTTGGAGATTGGTGAGGACCATGTTAAAAAAAGGTTTGTTCAAATTCAAAGCAATGTGGTTTAGAGATCAAAATTTCCTCTTGCCACTATAAAGATGGTGGAAATCCTCCCCCTTCATCAAAGGCTCAAGAATCTTTCAACTGGCTCAAAAGTTAAAATACATCAAATCTCAAATTAAGATATGGAACCAAAACCACTTCAAAAATATCTTCAAGGAGAAGGAGAAAATTGAATCAAAACTATTAGAACTAACCTCGCATATGGTCAAATTTGGAATGAATGCTCAAAGATACACCTTAGAAAAGAAGCTCAAAGGGGCACTATAAGAAATCCTACTCAAAGAAGAAATCTACTGGTGCCAAAATTTGACAGAAACATGCCTAAGAAAAGGGGATAGAAATACAAAATTATTTCACATATAAACTAAAATATGAAGAGCATCCAACTAAATCCATAAAATTTTAGTGGTAGATGGTTCATTTTTGTCAAATCACAAAGATATTTAGAAGGAAGCCATAAACTTCCTCAAAGGATTATTAGGTTTTTGAAGATACCCCTTCATCCTCTCACACCACCATAGTCATATAAAGCATACCAAAATTGGTATCAAATGAGTAAAATAAGATTCTAATGAAGGAATTAATGAAAGAAGAGATTAAAGTGGCTATTTTTTCAATGTTTGGAGATAAAGCACCATGTTCAGATGGCTACACAGGTATGTGATTTCAAAAATGTTGGGGTTTTGTTGCACAAGATGCGGTGCTTATAGTGGAAGAAGCAAAGAAACATAAAAATATTTTTAAATAGTTGAATGCCTCATTTATAGCTTTAATCCCTAAAATCAAATACCCTTCCTCCTTTGTAGATTTTAGACCAATTTCTTTATCCAATACCTTTTACAAGATAATATCTAAAGCAATAGCCATAAGGCTAGCATCCATATTACCATCAATTATTTTAGAAGACCAAGGAGGTTTTTTCCTTCGGCATGATACTTTTGAAGGAGCAATTGTATCTCGTGAAGTCTTACATTCCAATCATTCACCTAAATTTTCAACCATGGTTATTAAATTGCACATGATGAGAGCATATGACAAGGTCAATTGGTAATTTTTTCTTCAAATCCTTTTGAGATATGGTTTTCCAAAATGATGGTACAAATGGATCCAATCTTGCATTTCTACTGTTAGATTATGTATTTTAGTGAGTAGAAGCCCAATCGATTCCTTCAATTCTACACAAGGATTGAAAAAAGGGGCTCCCCTATCTCCCTATCTATTCATCCTCATGATAAAGGCTCTAAGTAGATTCATTCAAGTAGAAAATTAGAAAAAAACATATGAAAGGCATCCATATCCCACAATTATAGGAAGAAATCACACATGTACATTATTTACAGATGGCATTATGTTGTTTGAAAAAGCATCAATAACAGAAGCCAAAAAAATCTGAGATATAATATCTTCCTACTATGACCTATTAGGATAGACCATCAATGCATCTAAATTAAAAATCTATTTCCTCTATACTCCTATATCAATTCAAAAGTGGGTGGCTAAAATTCTAGGCTTCAAAATAGAATCACTCCCTAGTAAATATCTGGGTATTCCCCTCTTCATTGGAGTAGGTAAGAATGAATTATGGCAGCATATCATCACATCCGTACAAAATAAAATATCATCATGGAAATGGAAATGGTTAACAATGGCAAGAAGAATAACAATGATCAAAGCAGTTTTAGTAGCTATTCCAATATACATGATGTGAATCCTCAAAATTCCAAAAGAAGTTCTTGCATAATTGGAGAAAAAGGTGAGGTGATTCATGTAGCAAGGTAGTTCAAAAAAGAAAAGGATAGCTCTCTTATCATGGGAAAGAATTGCAAGCCCAAAATATCAAGGGGAGCAGGTGTCCTAAATATAGAAACCCAAAACCTTGTAGTTGCATCTAAATTAGCTTGGAATTTATACAATAAACCTAACACAAAATGGGTAAGGATAATGCAGGCTAAATGTTGAAATTAAGGAACACTGAGAGGGGGGGTGAATCAGTGTTTTGCAAAACTTATTATTATGTTCCTTTATTAATTTACCACATACATTCAAAAGAAAGAAGCATGAACTTAAGAACAACAACAACAAGATCATCACACATGAACACCAGAATTTTTACGTCGAAACCTAATTAAGGTAAAAACCACGGTGGGGGTTAACCCACAAGATTTTATACTCTGTTAAAAGTATTACAAATGGGAAGGAACACGCCTTCAGGTGCACTACCCAGAGGTCACTGCTCAAAGGAGGTTCACTGCCTACAAGATCAATTACAAAGAGTTTACTGAAATATTTGAACTTAAGAATAGCATCTAACAATGCAAGATTACAGTTTTGGTTAGGCTTAATATATTGACTTCACACACTTCATCTTTCACTGCACTACTTCATTGATCTGCCATGATCTAGAGCTTAGATCTATTGCTTCACACTTGATACTACCACACTTCACACCTATCACTTCATATTTGCATTTTCATACATCAAAATGCTTGAACCCATCGATCATATATATCCACAACATGAAATTTCATCAATTGCAGTCAGCCTCAGGAAAAACTTAGAAACTTTTCAAGATCACTATTCTGTCAACTGAATCCATGCACAAACATCAATGTGAACAAAAACCTATGTATTCAAGTCACCACTCATGTCGGCTAATACCACTAGATCTCATATATTACTCAACCAACCACTTCTCTTAATCCACACAAGGATCAAACACCAAGTCGACTTGTTCTTCACGGGACTAAGCTATCTAACCAAAACCTGATACTTAGATGCTTGTAACTTTCAATCCATTCATCACTGGAGGCTAAAACTTTAGATTTAGGTAGTCTTAACATCCCTTAACATTCCCTCAGATCTGTAGCACAATATGATTACTTGTGGAGAAATGCGGACCAAAATGCTGAACCCTATCATATGCTTTGTTCCTGGCTATCCAGACTTAGACAAATCTACAATCTAACTTCTGGTATGATCAAATGATACAATGCGGATGTGTAAGATAGATTTAGTTGCCATCAATGACAACACCTGACATGCCTAGTAGTCTCTCTTGCCAACAATCTCCCCCTTTGGCATTGATGGCAACATGTAGTGAAAAATGACTAAGTGTTAGAACAGCTCCCCCTTTACTATGTACACTTGTGATTTTCAATGCTCCCCCTTAGATGAATTCCTCATTTTTTCACTCCTTTCCACTCCCCCTTTGACATCAATGGCAAAGGTCAAGGTCCAGATCCAAAAATTCACACAAAAACTCTATGTACATGGGCGCATATATACAAACAATCCTTATGTCTTGTCTACATGAACTTAAACACATCACCAAAAATGTTTTTCAATAGTGCCAATTCATTGTCCCATCTTTTCTTCATGCTATCCAAAACTAAAATATGACCACTGAATAAAAATGCCTGTGACTCTATCTTCGGTAGACCAGTGGGATCACTTGTCAAAGCAGCATCTTGAGCTTATGTCAATGCATTGAACATTGTTTCGAACTTAGGGAAAATCAGTACCCAGAGTTCACACATCCTTGCCACAATGTTTTCTTTTTATTTCACCAGTTTATTTATTTCATCAATCAAGCTAATTACTTGGCATTCTTGACTCACTGTAGATACTGTCAAAGGATCAAAGGATTGAGATACATTTGATAATTTTTATTCAGACCCCTTTATTTTCTTCTCAATACCCTCTACAACTTTTGGCCAAGATAAACAAAATTTGTACACATCTCCTCCTTCAGTGAGGGTATTTTGAATACTCTTTACACTAGTATCAAGAACTGATCTATCATAACTAATTATTCTCTTTAATTCAGCAAACCTCTTCTCATTAAATTCATTCAGGACTTTATCTTTAGCTGACTTCTCAAAAGATTCAAAATGAGTACTTATAGAGTTTATTAGACTCTTCAAATGACCGGAGGGGGATGGTAATGAATCCTTATGAAATGTAGGCATGATTTTCTCCAAGATGCCAGATGCAAGACCAAGCAACTCACTGTCTTCTATATGGAACTTCAAGATTTCCTCTCTAGCCTTAGCTTGTGTAAAAGAGGCCAACTTCATCTTCTGTACCAGTGATAGAGTATCAAAATCGATTGGACCTTGTATTATATCTGGATCTTCTACAACTTGTTTATCTTTCTCCAAGATTTCTTTCATTGCTTTTGCAGTGTCTCTTGCCCAATATGATGTTTCTATTTTATGCTCTTTAGGGCCTACATCTTCTCCCTTTCTGGAGTCAACCACATTGTCTTGCTTATCATTTTCATTCCTTTTCTCTACTTCTGCTCTCTTAGCATCATTAGCAGAGGCATCCTTCTTGTTATCTTTATCAAAAATGTCTTCTGCATTCTTTTCTAGAGGATTTTTTGTATCCTCAGCAGTAGCATTATCAAATTCCTCAACATCCGAAATGGAGGAATCAATTCCATCATCAATTTCTTCTTCTTGATCTTCCTTGTCCTTAACTTCTTCTGCTTTCTACTCTTTATTCTTCTCAGAATCACCTTCAGTAGGAGAATTTATTTCCATATTCATCTCTATATTTTCTTTACCAGATTGGTCTGGAGGAATTTGAGTATCCTCTGTACAATCAACATTATCTTCCTTTTCTCCTTTATTCAACATTTCCTCTTCCGGAACAGAGAAATCATCTGCCTTAGCTTGTTGTTCATTTTTCTTCAATTCTTCATTATTTAGAATGGTTGTATCATCAACATCAACAAGTTCTTCAGTGACCACATAAAACTTATTCTTGTCTAGGGCTTTCTTTAGATTTGTTTTGTTTCTTTGACCACTTCATCAATGTCTCCAATCATCAGCTTATTCATCCTAATTTTGTTTCTGAATTCATATTTAACTTCTTTGAAAATTTTATTTGCTTCCTTCCTAGAGATTAATGGACATAGACTGGACAACACATGTTCTCTTAGCTCCAAATCCTTTGCTTTAGCAGCTTTTTTTCTCATTTCCAAAATGTCACTTAGACCCTTAGGGATTTCTAAAAAAAATTCCACAAGTGCTATGTTGAATGTATTCAAGTACTTGACAGTAGCATCCTCCAAAATTTTCTTGTTGACATTATCAAAGTTGTCATAATATTTTTTTATGGGCTTCAAATTCCCATGAACAGTTACTACATTCACAATATCTTCAACTAACAAGGTGGATTTTTCAACATGAGTCTCAGTCTTTTGTCTTTTGCTCACCTTTATACTTCCGGAGGGCTTGTCTTTGGTAACCCTTGAAGCTTCTTCTTTCTTTGATTTTATGCTTCTAGAGGGCTTCTCCTTAGACATTTTAGTAGCCATAGCACCTGAGGCCTTCAACTCTTTAACCTCATCATCTGAATCAGTCTCTTCTTCATCATCTTTCTCCACACTGACATATGACCTTTTGCCCATTACTTTTTTTCTTTTTCCTTCCTTACTGATAGGTTTTTCTTTGAATTTCTCTGCAATAGTAGAAGGTGATGCACCAGAGGTTGTACCAAAACTCCTAGTAGTCCTTGATTTAGAAAGGGATTCTACCGGAACACTTCCCTATTCCCTATCCTGCTTCTCCTTCTCAGCTTTCTATATCCTTTCCCTGTTTTGTCTCATAGCTTCTTTGGTTATTCCAATACTTTCTGCATACATTTCAACTTGCCTTTGGACCTTTCTCTTAGTTTTAGGTCTCTAGAGCTCAACATGTAGTTTCAAATTAAGCTCATCATATCTACCGAATCTCTCAACTAAGGTATCTTTTGGTTTGCTTAGAAGGTGTTGAGCATACATTTCTAGTATTTGTTCATCAACTTCATACCCCATGGGTATGATCCATATAGTCCTTGGTTCAACTACTTCCATCAAGCATTGATCTATTTCCACCATGAAGTAAATTGTATCCTTGTAATTTTCCACCACAGACTTAGGGATTCTTTCCCTTAATTACATCACATTCTAGAAATTCTTGAAATATCCCCAAAGAGCAGTCCATTGGGCATTGGAGTCACCAATATTGTACAAGTGCTCTCTTATTTGTAAGGCAACAGGTTTTTCACTAGTCCAACTCTAATGTCAGAAAATGTCCCCTTGGGGGCTTTTCCCTCATAAGGTTTAGCTCCCAGGTCTTTAATATGCATTTAGGACATCTTAGTTCATATTTTGGCATCCTGATGGAATGACACCTAGGTTCCATGACAAATTGGACCTAGATGGACCCCTTGAGCTATACCCTGCCCAAAATGGGCGGGAGGACTTGGCACCCGCGCCTTAGTCCTACCCTATTTTGGGGTAGCCCTAATTTTTAGGTGTCGGTTTATGACAGTTATTTGGTCCTTTTGCCGACACGGTAAGTTTTGATTTTTAAAATCTTGGTGGGAGTGCTTGTAGTTGCATATATAAGCATGCTTAGGCATTCATTTAGAAACTAGATGATCATTGCGAACTTTAGGCATTCTTAAGGTGATTCGAGGCTTTCTATTGTGTTGCAAGAGAAGACTTGTGTGTTTTGTGTGTTGATATTGGCAAATTTGAGCATCGATTTCCTCATGGCATGAAGAGCATATTCCTCCCATGAGAGCTTCACTACAAGGTGACATAATATTATGTTTTTCAATAGGTTTCAAGGTTTTTCCACCATAGCCATTACAGAGCTTTTTTCTGCAAATTTACTAACTAAAATTATTAAAATTATTAGAGTGGATTTTATAATGCACAAATTGTGTGTATACAAGGTAGAGATCACAAGATCCACCACTACACCCTCTACCAGTGACAATCACTTGTTATTGTTGATGTGTCTAAGTTTGCAACTACATGTAAACCTACATCAAAATAGAAAATCTTGTAAACATGAGACACATCTTGTGAGATAACTTGTAGAATTTTAGAACATAAATTTTCATAGGATCCTCAATGAATTCACTTCAAAAATTTTCAAGAAAAAGGAAGAAGGAAATTGATATTGAAATCTATCTAATAGGGGAAACACCATCTAAAGCCCTCCTATCAATACATGACTACTTTGTATGGGATTCTAAAATTATATAACAAAATAAACACAAATTCAATAATGAAAGTCTAACTTCACACATTCATTAATTTGCAAGAGTTTTGACAATTTCAAAGATGCACGTCAAGGATGCATATGTGAAAATAGGAAAGTGAGATAAATCTACTGGAAAAGCTAAATAGAGAACAATAAAGCAAAACATTTCATTCCATTTTAAAGGATAAATTAACAAATAATGTAAAAACCCAAATTCACAATTATATAATTGTTATTAATAAGGTCAATGATTAAAAAAAATTTCCTTAAAGGCCTACGTACAGAAAGCATTAGAGCTTCACTAGTAGAAATATCTCTTTCTTGTTTAAATAAATAATACATATTTGTAGAAGAATTGATAAGAAGAGGCTATGAGAAGTGGATGAAGAAACAAGAAACAAAATTCAATTCAATTTCATTTTTTCATGATGAACACCTATGCAGTTAGATTTAGTGTTTTCCTTTGTTTTCACTTTCAAACTCACCTTTACGGTTTATTCTTTCTATAAATATTAATAAAGGTTTTCCTTTATTCATTTCCATATAGTTGTAGTGTATCTTTTAATAAGATTAAACTATTTTATAGAACATTTGATTGTAATATCCTATTGAAATACTCTAAGGGCCCACTTCTTTATCAAATTCTTATCTTAAAATATGTTTTAATTTAAAGTTTTTGTAAAATGATTTAAATGAAATTATTTAAAACTTCATGGGAATAAAGAAAGGTTTTAATAAACTGTCTTATCTCATTACCCCCACACTACCACATGAACTAAAATAGACCAATGGTACACTTGTGAAATGGAAGCACATTTAAAAGGATAATGAAGGAGCACCATTGGCTAGTTCAACTACTGAGCTAGATTTTTATGGCTTACATGTAATGATCTACAAATCATTGTACAACTCAATTCTTGGAAGCCTGTGTTGGAGATATATTCATAGCTATCCATTATTTCTTACCTCTATGCATCATATTGGAAGTGAGCTAGAGTTTTAATATGGTGTGCTATGTTTTGACATTAGTTGCCTTTTATTTTGAAGCATTGAAGTTGGAATTTGATGTCTACTATGGCTTGTGTGATGGATTTTATTGGTGAACATTACACCATGTTTGAGGTTTTTGAGCACCATTCTATGGTCTTACATTGGAATTTGATAATGGTTGTTAACTGAAATTTCTGTGTCCATATTCTAGTTGGAGGTTGTGTTTGGATTTTAGAAATCTTATGCACCTCTCCTATGGGTATTCCTAATGATTTTATATTGTTGTGTACAACTTGGAAGTCTCACATCATTCTTGGTTGTAAACAATTATAATGACCTGCATTAGAATTGATGACTAAATTAGAGATTGACATGAATGCACCCTATTTCCAAATGTGACTTTCTCAATCAGATGAGCTTGTCTCTTAAAATGTTATAAAATTCCTCTTTGAATTCATGGAGGTTCATAGTATGAAGCATATAAAGAAAGACTTTGATGATTTAAATATTAAGAAAATGGAGTACAAAAATTACACTATAGTTTTGGAAGCTTGTGGGGAAGTGTCCTTCCACATGTCAAACCCTAGAGGAAGGACCTTCACTCCATTAAAGATCAAAGAAAATACCATGATATAAAGAGCTATGGAAATTAGGTTGAACATAAAGCTCAATATCATAGGTAGTAATGAAACCAACCAGCATGAATATTGTGACTCTATCTGAAATCAACTACAATCGAATGCTCATACACTAAAACCAAACTAAGAGAAATTTTCCATGTACAAACAAAAACAAAAACAAAAACTCTAAAACAACCACTGACATAAAAAATTTCCCTCAAACTACTGAACATTGCATTAAGCACTCTAACAACCATAATTGTCATTGTGCTTATTGAAAATAACCTAAAAACTAATGTTGCAACTGCAACTTATTCCTTAACCATTGAAATCAAAATATTATATACAAGTGAGAACCAAGGGAACATGGCCATTCATTAGGATTGCAAAATAACTTCCCCACTTAAAGATCTCACCCCATGAAATCAACTTTGATGCCATGCTAGACCAAACAAACTACAAAAAATAAAATAGAGGAAACTTATACCTCTTTGCCTTTTGATGTTCTAGAGTTTTTATCTTTGATCTGACTTGCCCTTTGTTTTCATATGAATTCTCTTCCTCATTTTGATGGAATAGAGAAGGAGAAACAATTTGATAAGGAGCAATCTTTTTCTTGCAATCAAGCATTGGTGACTTCATGATATTGATCTCATGCACTTCATGCTTTTAATGATCCACATGGCTGAAGGAGATGTCAAAATTGGTTTTGACATTGGCCATGCTCCCAAGGATAGTTTAGAACCTCAATGTTTGCATGCTCAAGATGAATTGATCATGATCTTGTGATGCAGGGGCATCATGATTTTCCTTTCAGTGCCATTTTGTCCTTCATATTTGTTATATTTTTGTTTGAAATTTAAATTTTTTTTTATTTTGATCATTTGGTGTGAATTCCTCCTACTCTCTAGTGCATTAAATGAACATCAGTGTGGAACTAGTAAGGGGAGAGAGGGTTGAGTGGGGATTATGAATTGAAACAAAGTTGTTTGAAATTTATGACAGGATTTTGGACACTCATACCTTTTAGGCAGGAGTTTTATGGAAGTTTATAGATTTTTTTGAAGGATCCATTAAGACACAAACAAATAAGAAGAGAAGAGGAATATAATAGAGGAGAGAAAAAAAGCTAGGAAGAAGATAACCATAGGTAGAGAAGAGAAAAATATGGAAAAATAGAGGCATAGGTTGTAGGTGAGAAGCAAGGAAGAGAACAAGGAGATTGTTTTTAATACAGGGTTTCAAGAACAACAAAAATAGGGGAGTTTTATTTTTTTCCCAACATTATGAATTGGAAATGTATGTAAATGACTATTAATTCCCAAAGGAATGAAATGAAATAATTCTTTTTAAATTTCTCTTTTTTGTGTGTAATCTTCATTCTAATGGGTTAGATTTATTCGGTTTTTCTTTCCTCCACATTGGGTTATCTTCTGTGTGTACTCTTGGTTTATTTGTTGTTAGTTTTGTGTTTCCATATGTATGCATGTCTATTCCATTACCTACAACATAAGATTATTGAACTTGTAGCAAAGGAATTCCACTCCTCACAAGTGATTTTAGACCTCTACAAAGATTGTGTGTTGCTTGAAGAAAAATAATCTCCCTCCATCACTTGATATCCTAGGATTTGGTTTGATTTTAGTACTATGGGATATGGTGAATCCATTAGTGTGGTATTAGAACACAACTATAGCTCTAGAAAGGAAGGTAGTGGATTTAACTTAGGGTTGAAAGAAACTATACAAGAAGTGATTGTGGGTGTGTGTCCTTGTAACAAGGGAAATTATAGCTAGGAGAACTACAATAAGAAGAAAGGAAAGAGATTTAGGGTAGCACGATGCCACCAAGTAGAAGAATGGTAGAGGTTGCTATAGTAGTAGCTACTATAGGAAGAATAGATGAGGTAATGGAGTCCCTAAGGGGAGTGCACACAAAGATGTAATAGAAGGTGATAGGAGAAGAGGCGAGGACTTGAAGATGTTGACAATGAGAGTGAAGTAGATATGGTAGGATAGGAGGGTGAAAATGCAAATGCATATATGGATGTAGGAGAAAGAAGGCTGATAAGGGCTACCTCCAATATTGGAAAAGGAATTAGGATAGAGCTAAGTTAAGATTCTTAGGGAGTTTGGAACTTGGTGAGTTAATAGAGTGGCTGATAGAAATGGAGGAATACTTCAAATATGATGAAGTGGAGGACCCTGTAAGAGTTAAAGTTACTCAAACAAAATTGAAAGGTCATATAGCACTTTGGTGGAAAGAGGTGTAGGCTAAGAGGAGAAATGGCAGGGATAAGATCACTCAATGGGATCAAATGGTGAGCAAGATGAAGGCTAAGCCTCTATGTGGTGACTATCAACTTGACCTGCTCAAGAAACTGCATAATTTATGACAAAGAGAGTTAAGTGTGAAGGCATATACATAGGAGTTTTATAAAATTTCAATAATATTAGGGCATAATGAATTAGACCATGAAAATGTGGCTCGATATGTTAATAGATTAAGGATGAATATTTAAGATGAGTCGAGCATGGTGAGGTTCTGAACTATGGAAGAGGCATATTAGTATGCTTTAAAGGTAGAGAAGAAACTAACAAGAAAACAATAGGGAGTAGCTAGTCATATGTGGATTTAGTAGAGGTAGAGGATAGTAGGAAAGAAAATATAGCCATGACAAAGAGTTCAACCCTTCCATAAGTCAAAAGGATAACAATGAAACTAGAGAACAACCATACCCTATGAGAGGTACATGTGGATTTGGTAGGGGGTAGAGGTAGAGGTTTTCAAGGTACCTATTTCACATGTGGATAGTTAGGCCATACATTTTATCAATGGCCACAATGCAAGCAATAAGGATGAAGGAGAACAGAGGCCACAAGTTCACACACAACCAAAGGGGATGCAAAATCTATAGGATCTATTAGTCAACTAAATGAACCTAAAAAGGGAGAAGTACTCATGATGAAAAGGATATTATTGAAGCCAATCAAAAGAGAAAATGAACTTGTCCAAAAGAGAAATTTGTTTAGGATCCAGAATGTATAGTTAAATGTTGCAAGGTTATAATAGATAGTGGGAGTATTGAAAATGTAGTCTCAACTAAAATGTTATACAAGTTGGGGTTAAAAAGGACAACTCACCCTACTCCCTACAAGGTGTCATGGTTGCAAAAAGGGCACCAAATCTTTGTTGACTAGAAATGCCTAGTGAATTTTTGAATAAGCACTAATAAAGATGAGGTGTTGAGTGATATCATGCCCATGAACGTATGCCATCTTCTCTTAGGAAGACAATGACAGTTTGATAGGAAGGAAATCCATGATGGGAGAGAAAACACTTACACTTCAGAGAAAAATGGTCAAAGGCATACCCTTACATCATAAATAACTAGGGAAGAAGAAGTGGAAAATAATCCAAAGTTGTTGCCAGTGACAAGAAAATAATTTTTGAAGGATTTTAAGAAATTTTTTTTATGTTTCATAATAGTTCTTAAGATGCTACAAGTAGGGATAATTGTCAATAGTAGTGATATACCTTTGGAAGTAAAGGAGTTTCTAGAAGAATTTGATGAAATTGTGTCCAAGGAGTTTTCTGAAGGACTACCACCTGTAAAGAGTATTAGACATCATATTGATGTGATTTTGGGGGAAAGTTTACCCAATAAGGCTGCTTATAGATTGACACTTGTAGAAAATGAAGAGGTGAACAAATAAGTGTAGGAGCTATTAGAATGATGATTGATTAGAGAAAACCTTAGCCCATGCACATTACTAGTTGTGTTAGCACTAAAAAGGGATGGTGAATGGATGATGTGCATGGAATCAAGAGACATAAACAAAATAACTATCAAGTATCAGTTCCCTTTACTTAGAATGGATAATCTCATGGATTTCTTGGGGAAGGCCAAATATTTTAGAAGATTGATTTAAAAAGTGGATATCACCAAATTAGGATAATAGAGGGTGATGAATAGAAGACTGCTTTTAAGACCAAGGAGGGGTTACATGAGTGGTTAGTAATGCCCTTTAGATTAACAAATGTACCTATCATGTTTATGTGGTTGATGAATGAAGTGTTGAGACCAATGTTGGGAAAATTTTTAATTGTTTATCTTGATGATATTCTAATTTTTAGCAATAGTAGGGAAGAACATTTATTACATATTAGGAAAGTCTTGCAAAGGCTCAAGGACCTGAGAAATTGTTGGTTAAATTAAGGAAATATAGCTTTATGAAGGAGAAATTGGTCTATTTTGGGTATGCCATCTCACCTAAGGGGCTACAAATAGATGTAAAAAAGGTACATGCAATAATAGAATGGCCTACGTCTAGGAGTGTGCATGAGGTTTAAAGTTTCCATGGTCTAGCTAGATTATACTGAAGGAACTTATTCAAAATTTCAATAGGATATGTGCACCCATCACTAAAGCTTTAAGGGGGGATAAAAAGGAGTTTAAATGGACAGTAGCAGTAGATAAGAGTTTTGAGCTCTTGGAGAAGGTCACTGAAGAACTAGTGTTGACCTTAACTGATTTTACAAAAGTGTTTCAAGTGGATTGTGAGTGCAAGCCTTGAAGAAGTGGTGTAATTATCTACTTCCTAAAGACTTTATGCTTTACATGGATCATCATGCTTTGAAATTTATTAACAACCAAACCAAGCTCAACCAACAACATAGGAAATAGGTGGAATTCCTACAAGGATATACTTTTTTCCCAAGCATCGAAGTGGGAGTTCAAACAAAGTAGCAGATGCTTTGAGTGGAAGAGCAACATTATTGACTAAAATGAGAACTAAAGTAGTTGGGTTTGATTCCATGAAAGAGTTCTACAAGGATGATTCAAACTTCAAGGATGCATGGACAACATGTATGGAGCCTACTAGTATGGATAGGACACCATAGATGGGTTAATTTATCTAGGGAACTAATTTTTATTCAAAGGACAACAACTATGTCTACCTCAAAGATTACTAAGGGAGAACTTAATAAAGGAAAAAAATTGTGGTGGATTGGGTAGACATTTTGGAGCCGATACTTGACTATGGCATAACTTAATTATTTAGGTATTAACAAGGCTAAAGATAAGGATAGAAGTCAGAAAATTTGTGCAAGGATGTCAAGTTTGTCAATATTCCAAAGGAGGGAGTCAAAACACTTGTCTATATTAGTTGTTACTCATACCAGAGAAACCATGGGATGACATAAGCTTGGATTTTTTTCTTGGTCTACCAAGGACATAGAGAGGTAAAGACTCTATCTTTGTGGTTGTTGATAGATTCTCGAAGATGGCTCATTTTATATCTTGTAAAAAGACCAATGATGCCATACATGTTGCAAATTTATTCTTCATGGAGGTTGTTAGGTTCCATGGTTTATTGAAAAGTATAGTTTCACGCTGCAAAACTAAGTTTGTAGGATATTTTTGGAGGACACTTTGGAATAAATTAGGTACAATTTAAAATTCATCTATGCATATGTCATCCTCAAATAGATGGATAGATCAAAGTTTTTAATCAGAGCTTAGAAAATTTGTTAAGTTGCTTGGTTGGTGACAAGCCTAAGCATTGGGATTTGATAATACGACAAGTTGAATTTGCATATAATGATTCAATCAATAAAAGTATAGGTAAGACTTCATTTGAAATTTCTTATGGATACATCCCTAGGGGTGTTTTAGAATTAATGGAGTTTACAAATATCAAAGGTCATGAGTGAAGTGTTGGAGGAGAAGATTTTCCTAAACATATGCATGGTATACATCAACAAGTAAAGGAAATACTCAATTGGAGTAGCCAACAGTACAACAAGCATGTAGATTCAATGATGAGGAAAAGTAATTTTGAATTAGGAGATATGGTGCTTTCTCATCTATGAAAAGAAAGATTTCCAAGCCATACCTATAACAAGCTCAAGTGGAAGAAGATTAGACCTTGCAAAATTATCAAAAAGTTTTCACCAAGTGCTTATGAGTTGGAGTTGTCTACATGCCTAGACATCTGTATGATTTCCAATGTTTCTAATTTATATTCCTACTATGAAGGAGAGACATCACCATAGAAAGAGAAAGAGGGAACACCACTAGAAAGAGGGATGACACAATTAATCAAGAGAGAATAGGAGGAGACTGAAGGCATTTTAAACTCTAGAGTGGTTAGAAAGATTAGAGGTAGAGAATATAGTAAATATCTGGTGAAATGGAAGAACAAACTAGTGGAGGATGCTACTTGGTTGAGCCCAATAGAGATTAAGAAATTTTGGTTCAACCTAAATCCACAGGTTTACGAACTTACAACAATAGGGTTGCTAGTTCCTATAGTAATAGGGTTGCTAACCTATAGTAATAGGGTTGCATACCTGTAGCAATAGAGTTGTGGGCTTGCAACAACATGGTTTTGGCCTGCAATAATGCATAGTTTTGGCAGTGAGCATGGGCTCACAAATTTTATTACCCTAGTAATTTGATGCAAGGGCATCATGATTTTCCTTTTAGCACCATTTTGTCCTCCGTATTTGCTACATTTTTGTTTGAAATTTAAATTTTATTTCATTATGAACATTTATTGTGAAATCCTCCTACTCCCTAGTGAATTAAATGAACATTAGTGTGGAATTGGTGGGGTGTGAGAGGTCTGAGTGGGGATTTTGAACTAAAACAAAGTTGTTGGACATGTATTATGAGATTTTGGGTACTCAAACCTTTTAGGCAAGATTTTTGTGGAAGTTTCTAGATTTTTTTGAGTGATCCATTGAGAGACAAAAAAAGGAAGAGAAGGACAATAGATTATAAAAGGAGAGAATCATCCAAGAAGAATGTAATCATAGCTAGAGAAAAGAAAATAGGGGAAAAATAGAGGCATAGGTTATAGGTGAGCAATACAAAAGATAACAGAGGAGACATGTTTTTGATATGAGTTTTTAGGTACAACAAAATAGGGGAGTTCAATTTTATTCCTAGCTTTGTGAAGTGGGGATCTATGTAAATGACTATTAATTCCTAAATGAATGAAATGAAATAAATTCATTTTAAATTACTCTTTTTTTGTGTAATCTTCATTCTAGTGTGATAAATTTATGTGGTTTTGCATGCCAACACATTGGTTTATCTTTTGTGTGTATTCCTAGTTCATTTGTGGTTAGTTTTGTGTTGCCATATGAATGCATGTCTATTCCTTTACTTGCAACATAGGATTTATTTATGTGCAACATAGGATTTCTAAACTTGTAGCAAAGGAATTCCACTCCTTGTAATATATTTTAGACATTTGTAGAGGTTGTGTGAGTTTCTTGCAACAACACAACCTCCCTCCATCACTTGCTAGCATAGGATTTGGTTCAATTTTAGCATTGCGAGTTGTGGTGGTTCCATCATCTTGATATGATGCATTAGTATCTTTTGCATCAAAATACACATCATAACAAATCTGTCTTGCTCAAAGCTAGAGATAGTATCTTCAAAGTTGCACTCATCACTATTCTTTGATTTGTGTATGAAGGAAGAGCTAAAGCACTATTAAGATCTACAAACAAGGATCGTAGATTGTGCCCAACATCTTGTTCTTTAGAGTTCTCCTCATTTTTTTGCATGTACACAAACTATTATTCACTAAGATACAAACATTCTTCTATCATATCATTGTTGTCATCTTCTATAAAATTAGGTAAATCTTCAAAAAGACTAGCTTCTTAATGACCTATAGGATCACTAATGATCTCTTACAATTTTTGCTCTTCAAAATGAGATAAAAGAACATCCTTTTGTGCCAAATACACATAATCAATATCTGTTGCAGCCAAGAAACTATCTACATCATCATCATTAATGAGTTCTTCTATACTTGATTTCTTCTCCACACAATATCTCTCTCTATCTTCTCTCTGTGTTTAGATATTTATACCATTTGATAGCTATAATTCCTTCTCATTCTTCTTATAAAAAACCTCAAAAAAAGCTTCAAATGAGATGAAAGGCAAGGGGTTGATATCATAACGTGATTTGATATTTCTTACATGCATATTATGCTCTTTTTCTGTTGAAGAACTTGTATGGACAACAATAACTACTTGCTAATTTTTGACATATTTAAGCTCATCTTGGTCATCCATCATATCTAGTTGATAAAAAATGCTTTGCAAAACTAGGTTTCTTAAATTTGGGTGTTGGAGAGAATTGGGGTTGAAGAGAAATAAGGGATATGATTGTTAAAGATAAGGGTTTGCATTTTTTCATGTGAGGAGATGGGATTTTGAGAGGATGATACAAATAAGGTGATTGTTCTAAAATATGTGAAGGCATAAATACTTGTTCACTTGATCCAATGGAATGATTTTTTAGCTCCATGAAGTCATAAGAGATATGTTTTTATCAAAATTTTACTTCATTCATCTCATTGCACTTGACCATTTCAATGGGGAGGGTGGCTAGTGAGTTGTAAGTACACATTTGACTATTTTGGATAACTTCAAAAGAATAATTTTCTAGACGAGATAAAGATTTCACATGCATGGGAGGCAACTTTCTTATAGTTATGAGGTTTTTCTCATCTTTGATAGCCAAATCAAATGATTCATGAAGAGTTTGACCTCCTAGAATTTGAGTCATGACATAAATTTTATAATTCAAAGCTTTTAGAAAATATAGAAATCCAAAACTTGGAGGTCATTGGACATTGACCAAAAATCTATTCTAAGCCTTATCACACCATGAGATGAAATCATGCTTGAATTATGTAGGAGACCTTTTCATTGCCATGAAATATTGAAGAAGAGAACTTGTATCTACATTTTCTTGAAACTAATTGAACACAAGATCATCAAGTTGATCCCAACTTACAATTGAATTAGGCTATAGGGTTCTAAACCATTCACGTGCCTTTCCTCTAAGAGAGGAAGTGAGCAATCAAAGAGTCACATGCATGGGAGGCAAATTTCTTGTAGTTATGAGATTTTTCTTAGTTTTGATAGCCAAATCAAATGATTTAGAAAGAGTTTGACCTCCTAGAATCTGAGTCATGATAGAAATTTTAGAATTCAAATCCTTTAGAAAATATGGAAATCCAAAACTTGGATGTGATTAGACATTGACAGAAAATCTCTTTTTAAGCCTTATCAAACTATGAGATGAAATCATGCTTGCATTATGTAGGAGGCCTTTTGATTGCAATGAAAATTTGAAGAATTGAACTTGTATGTACATTTTCTTGATACTGATTGATTTAGAAGATCACAAAGTTGATCCCAACTTGCAATCGAACTAGGCTATAGGGTTCTATACCATTCATGTGCTTTTACTCTAAGAGAGGAGGTGAGTAGTCGAAGAGTCATATTTTGGGTAGTGATATGATGAATGTTGCATAAATTTACAACATCTTGAATATGATCTAATGGAGAAACTGATCCATCTACATAGAAATGAGGCAATGCTTTCAATGTTGCTTTAGAAATTTGACACCAATTATGTTGTTGTAGTGGACCACTTGAATACCATGCCAGAAATGACAAAGTTCTTGGTAGAATATTGAGATGCACATGGATATTAGGAATCACCATGATCTACAAAATTAAATATATAAGATCTTTTGATCAACAAAGTCACCAATGGAGTCACCGGATGAAAGGTTCATGCTCCTACGAACTAATATTTTGTGATTTACCACCAAAATGACAAAATGTAAAACAAATATCAAATGAGACAGATTGAAGCCTTAGATTCATGCCCCACCAGATGTGCCAAAACTATTGACATTCAAGTTTTCACCTGCATGTAAACCTGTATCAACATGGGATGCAACTTGCGAGGTAACTTCTAATAGTTTAGAAGCTAGCTCTTCTTAGGATCTTCAATGAATTCACTTCAAACTTTTGTGAGAAAAAAGAATAAGGAAACTAGCATTGAAACTTATCTAACAAGTGAAATGCCAACTGAAACCCTTCTATCCACAAATAACTAATTTGCGCAATACTATGACATACCTTAATATAAATAAATTATATAAAAACCAAAGATGTATATCATCATAATCCTATATAAATTTTGACAGTTTGTCCAAAATCTCTCCTTTCATATGATACAGTCTTTTGAAAAATTCAATTGTATTTTACAACAAAAATGCCTAAATACAGCTATACAACTGTCAAATTTGGCTAATCTTTTAATAGGATTAAAAGATTTTATAAAACATTTGATTTTAATATTTTATTGGAATACTCCAAGGACCCACTTCTTTTAACGCGTTCTTTCTCTTTTAATGAAGACATCACGATTTAAATGAAATCATCTAAAACTTCACGGGATAAGAAAGGTTATAAAAAACTTAAGCTTATTTCATTGGACCTACACACTACCACATAAGCTAAAACAGACTAATGGCTCTTCTGAAATGGAAGCACATTAAAAGCATAATGAAGGAGCGCCATTGGCTGGTTCAACTGCTGAGCTGGAGTTTTAGCCTCTGCGCAAGGATTTTCAAATGCTATGCCTCAATTCTTGGAGATATTCATAGCCGCGCCTTCTTTCATACCTCTACGCATCATATTGGAAGTGCTGGAGTTTCAAGATGCTGCGCTATGTTTTGACATTGGCTGCGCTTTATTTTAAAGCGTTGAAGTTGGAATTTGATCTCTGCTATGGCTTGTGCGATGGTTGCAACTGAAACCTCTGCGTTGGAGTTTAGTGGTGAACGTTGTGCCATGTTTGGAGGTCTTTGCGCACCATTCTATGGTCTTAAACTGGAATTTGATAATGGTTGTTCATTGACATTCCTCTGTGGCTGCGTTCTATCTGCAGGCTGTGTTTGGAGTTTAGAGAGCACCTCTCCTATGGCTGCGCCTTATGATTTTATAGTGCTTCGTACAACCTCGAAGGCTCACTCCATTCTTGGCTGTAAGCAATTATAATAATTTGCCCTGGAATTGATAATTGAATTGGAGCACTCTATTTAAACATCATCCATTTTAATTGTCAAACAGTCAATAGCAATTTTACATCTCATTCATAACAAAAAGTGGTAAATATTTGTCCTATTTTTATTGATCAAAATTGAACTTTGACTATTGAAGTGGATGATTAAGAATAGCCCAGTTAATATAACTGTAGGGCAATTTTCACACTACATTTTTTTGGGGGGGGGATCACCAGGGTCTTTCTTTATATACTCCGTAGTGTCAGCCTCCATGAATTGAAACGGGAATCTATTAACAGTTTAAGAAACAAGGTTCATGTGATTGAGAAGGTAGCGTTTGCGAGCAGGGCGTGGCCATGTGAACTCCAATTTGGCTATGCCTCACAACTATACAACTGTGCACATGAATGCCATCATTCTTCAATTATTAAGCTAAGTATCACATATCCATCTTATTCAATTATTGAGCTAAGTATCACATATCAACTATACAAATGTGCACATGAATGCGAGTGGTCTAGGACCCACCACATATTGACTTGGCAGAGAGCTAACAAATCTCACAACAATTCTTTGATACATTTGGAAATATATCTTTAAGATTGCAAGGGCCTTATGATTGGAAGTGAATCAGATGGTTGCCACAATCTTGAGAGCTCAAAGGTTTTGACAACCCTTGAAGATTGCCAGAGCACTTGGATTAGAATTGCATTCAATAGTTGATGCAATTCCAAGGAGGTGATGAGCTCTAACATCTCTTCAAACTTTGGGAGTCATCAGTTCTCATCGGATGGTTGTCGGATGAAAGATGCTTAAAGAGCTCCCAACGCTAATCATGATAGCTAGTTATTTGGTAGAGCTTGCTTGTGTGGATATTTTCATGGCCTGTGTCACTAAGGGTTCAAATAAAATGGTAACACGTCTCCATTGGCTATGTCAATATAGAGGACCCGCTCCTTCATGTCGCACTAGACCTGCTAAGGCTGACACATGTTCGTGGCTCCTGATAAAAGTTGGCAGTCAGGCTCGAGATTAAGGATTTTCCTTGTGAATATTTGTGATTGGTCTTACTTTTGATCGAATAATGTATGATTTGCTAATGTCTTAATTAGCTAATCTTGTTTGAAAAAAAATGTTCTAGTTTTTGGTTTGCCCAGTTAGGGTGTTAGATAGAGATTGTCTCCACTTAAATAGCCGATTCCTTGGTCAATACCAAGGATGCCAACTAATTTGTACCTATATGTCTGTTCAGGTTTTATTGGTTGACCAGAGCGCTAGCGGCTTCAATTTGAGTTTGACCATGATGCTTTTTCCAGATCAAATTGTTATAGCTGTATTTGTTGCTGCCTCCATGCCCCTCAGCAAAACAACTCTCTCTGATGTGATGAATGAGTTTTAATGAGTTCTCTCACTCTAATCATTCCTAAACCGCCAATAGTCTTAAATTTGCAATGCCATTTCTCTGAAAGCATATAATGTAACATGTGACGTCCATAGTTGGAAGCTTATGAAACTTCACATTTTACTATGTAAATGGGAAAGAAAATTTTGCAACATCCTTCAAGTTTGTTTGGCAGATAGTTTGTGTGACATTTTTTTTTATCACAGAACAATCCTTCTTGAGTAAATCAATTGAGAAGAGATATAGTTCGGTTGCAAATAAAAAAATGAATTCAGTCATTGGTTAATGAGGTAATGTATTCGGTTGTTATGGAATTTCAGTTGAATTATAGATTAATATGGCACTAAATATTGTCAAAATCGTTGGTGAAAAAATTCCAACATGGAAAGAATCCCTTTTGTATATAGATAAAAACTATGGAAGGGTTCACAGGATATACATTGTGGCAAACGAGGATAAGGGTCTTGTGGAGGTGTTGCAAAGAAAGATGATTGCAAGCAATCATTTAAAAATGGTATATGAAATCGAAAGATCTGATCACACCGTATTCTTCTCCAAGCCTCTTCATCTCACTGAGGTGCTCATACAAATTGCTAATACATGAAGGTGTTCATACAAATTGCTAATACATCTGTAATTGAAGTAATTATATTTAATGCATACTCATCATTTTTTATTTAGTTTTGTGTTTATTTTTACGTAATATCTTAATACATGTATTTAGAAATAAATGGCATGATACTATGTAAAGTTGGACTTATTCTCCTAGCCTCTTTTTTCATTTACATATACACACATTATTATACAGTTGACCCTATCCTATTCAATTATACATATTTTATCTTCCTATTTATCACACTTATTTATACTTATACCTCTATTTAACCATTGCCACCTAGATCTAACAATTATTCCATTCGAAGACAAGTTTGTAGATATGGGGAAACTTTCCAATCACAAACATGTCCCTACCCAATTTAAAATTACCCATTTGACCCTTTAATCTTGTACCTTGAGATGACTAAACATACTTTCAACATGGTTTGATGGTATATGTTGGTATTAAAATACATTCAATTCAATCATTATAATCATCCTCAAGCATTCAAAACTTCATTTATTTTAGAGAGTATTGGAGTAATAAATAACAACATACTTATTTGGTGCAATAAAAAGTGTAAAGAATTTGCATTTTAGGCACTTGCCTACTATTTGTTACATCCCCAACTTACGATTTAGCCTAATCTTATTTTGTGTGGTAATCAGGAGGATTAACCATAGCTTAATGACAAGATCTTGTGGAAATATCTGATTTAAGCATTGATTATGTGAAAACTGACTAATGATAGTTAGTTATGAAACTTCTCGTTCATATTAATATTTAATTATTTGAATTGTGAATTAGATGATGATGCACTGATCATGAATTTTCTGGCGGTGAGTTTGATCAGGAAAATAATCATACTTCGAAGATGGAAGGAGAGTATCATCCGAGAGGAAGAGATAGATGTCAGGAAATGGGGTCAAATGCCATCTGAGTGTCAGAATTTATGTCCTTATGAGTTGTGTAAGTTGGTGTAAGTTACGCTTCATCTTAACTAGTTGATTTACCTTTTGTGTCAACTTGTTGATTTAGTCATATCAACAATGTGGCATCGACTCGACCCAACGACGTTCTTGGAATGTCAATGTGAGTCGAGAGTAAATCTTACTTTTTGTTAGAGCATTTTCTTATCGCTCTAAATATTTTTGAACTACGATTGCGAATCCATTATTCTTTGGTCTGTTATGGTTTGGGTCCTTAGCGAAGAAGGGAGAGCCGTGCTCGAACCCTAAATCACAAGTTGACCCTGTCTCCATGAAGGAGGTGATGTCGGAAAGTGACATCTTGGTTAATGCCAGTATTCACATACATCAAGTAGATGCATGAAATAATATTATACTATGATTATTTGAATTTGATATTCAATATCTTGCTATGTTATTATGTTTATTATTTTGATATAGTTGACATCACCACAGTAGTGGAGTGATATTGTGGAACTAATGGGAGCTTTGAGCTCACCATAGATTGGTGGATATCATGATTGGATGAGCCTTTGAATGGGGTAGTTGGTCAAGTGAGGGAAACCACCCACCCCGTCTTCGCATAGGATGGTAGTTTCCACCAAGATCGGCATGTGAAGAAGGATGAGATAACAATTCTTTAGTTATCTTGGAAGATGATTATCTTGGGTTTTGGGAGGTGGAGTCCTCTCTCTACATTAGGGACAAAATACAGAGAAGGATAGAATGGTGGATGAATTGGGATAGCTTTGCATTTGAAACATTGTATTCAGGTAGAATAAAGAATGTTGTCCTTGTATACATTTTGGTTTTTATAAGTTTCATTTGTGTTGAGCTTCCATAGCATGCATATTGTATTTAAAGTTCTATGCTTTCATAACTGTTACAGTGGCACAGGGTTGTTAATGTCGTGTCCTCATCTAATGATACATTCTTTGTTGTGGTGGCTCAAGGCCGATAAGGCTGAGCCCACATAATCTTTGAGACATTTTTCATTACAGAGGCTCAAGGCCGATAGGGCCAAGACTACATGACCATTAAAATACTCTTTACATAGTAGCTCAAGGTCGTTGTGACCAAGCTTAAAACTCTCAAAGTTCCTTTGAGACTGTGGCTCGAGGCCTTAAGGCCAAGCTGTATTGCATTATAATCGTTATTGTGACTGTAGCTCAAAGGCACCAAGGCCAAGCATTCATTGTATTATAATATTTTTTGTGACTGTAGCTCGAGGCCATGAAGGCAGAGCTTAATGCATTATAATCCATACTGTAACTATGGATTAAGGCCATCATGCCCAAGCACATATATATATACTACAAAATATACATGTCGAATAACGACGTGGTTTGAATAATAACCATGTGAAGACTCATATGACGAGTCCAGTTTAAGGTGCTCATGACACAAGAAGTGCTGAATGATGGTGTTTAGTACTTACTTAATGTTACGGCCTGCATTATAACCAATACAACCACCACGAATGTGGTGACAGCTGATATGGCCTTAAACATAACTGTGCTTATAGCACTCAAATGAAATCTTTATTCAACTTGCACAAAAACCTGACTATGGTTTAAGAAGGGATTTTTAAAATAGTTATGTCTGTACTTTTTTACCATTGATTAAGGAGGTGGTGTGATCATCAAAGATCATAGTTTTATCATAGGACAACTTGCATGTTAGCCAAATCATTAGTATAGAATTTGTTCTACTATTGATAACTAAGACCTATATGGTTATTATTACAAGATTTAAACCCTTTATTTTACTTATGAGTGAACTCTTTGGGGAGAGTGTTTATCATTAAAAACTCATATGGGTATTTGAACTATTGCTTATTAATAAAAGCCATTTTCTTTCTAGTGGCCAAACTCCATGAAGAGAGCATATAATGCTATGAACTCACATAGAGTCCTCGAGATAGAATCTTTTTAATAGAATTGACCTTTTGGACCTTTGAAAATACCCTTCTAGATGACTTGAACTGAAAGTAAACATTGAGATAAAGCTACAATGTGTTCATCGACTGGGTTAGGTCACGAGTCAAAAACATGATTAAACTTTTGTCATTATGAAAGTATGGGAATAAGGTGACGTGGAGTCACAGATTCCCTATAATAGTGCTTGACTGTTAATAGTAGTTATTATGATAACTATGATGCATCTTAGGTATTTAAAAGATATGTTGACTCCTTGTTGAAAAAGGAGAAACTGGATAAGAGGTAAGTTGTAATGTATTGTAGGCCGCATTAAGTGCCTATCAGTTTTGTTGGAGGAACTATTTCTCCTAGATAATTATATACTTATGAGAATGAATACTATGATTAGTATGAAACTCTTTTTTGTCAATGTAAATGGAATCCATCTCTTTTTGAATGGCCATACTTCATGAATGAGGTATAAGATATTAAAACTCTAGAGGATACTTGAGATAGAGTCTTATAGTAAGACCATCTTATTAGACTATTATGATATAAGTCTTAAATGACATGAAATGAATGTAAACCTTGTGATAGGTCAACATGAAACTGTGAACCTAGGAAGATTAGAAGTTGGAAAAATTGTTTTGACATTTTGGAAAAATGGAATAGGGTGACAAGGAGTCACAGGTTCCTTGTTGTGAAAGCAACCTATTATACTTGATGAGATCCTAAGATAGGAGTCGATTGTCCTGGTATTGGACTATGAATCAAACTAAATTCACATTTTACTAGACCTAGAGAGGTTGCATTAAGCATATTGTAGGATGAGACAACTTCTAAGTGGAGTTAGGGTGGTGGACATATGATGATGTTCATTGCGTAACGTACATGTATGTAAATCTTTGGCCAAAGTAATGCATCTATCTTTGCATGCATTGTCAGTCCACAGTGCTCTAGATGGCATAATGTTGCCAGTAGTGTCATGCATAGTTAGAGTGGATCTATAGTTGTGTGACCGTAAGGAATTATGAAGGACACAACACCAGATACTCAGATGGCTAACCTAACAGTTTGTTATATCTATCCCTTCCATGAAGGGTAGGGCCACTTCTAGGTAGGATGTTGTGCGGGGGACCACTAGTCTATGGTTGGTGGAAAAGCACCAGGATGATGCTCTCCTTCACAAGCATGAGACAAGATGAGGCTTATGAAGATAGATGTCAAAAGTTCTAGATATAATCCTATTCATTTTATGACTTGATGGTCAATTATTATGTATAATTTGATGTTGGATGCCTTGAGCATAGCTTTGTACATGTATAGTGAAAGTGATTCACTAATGATATGTAATTGGATATTAAAAATTGTAAGCTTTGTTATATTCTGTGTAGAATAACATGCTTAACTATTGAAACGATAATGAATCATTCTTGTTTATCTTTGATTTGGATAATCATGATTTAATCTAATTCTTGATTAAGATGAATATTTATGTTAAATAAAGAGAATTATGGAATGTGATGTTACATATGGTATCAGAGCTACTAGGTTCAATACATGGATCTATGATCTCACTACTTGATGATTATTTGTATCCAACATTAAGTATGCTAATGTTTGGATATTCTATGACAGAATGGTAATAATTAGAACAACACTCTGAAAGAAGGTAACAAAACATGGACATTACCTACGTCAACAAAAGATCTTGAAGGCATGAGCCTGAAGGACGAAGAAACTTGAATAGATTGGCTGCCTAGTAGGAGCATGGTTAACTGATGAGGAAACCTTTGCTGATGCCATGAAATGCATCATGCAGGAGTTGAGAAAAGCAATTAGGATTGCTTCTCCTAACTCTAATGATGCATCAATAGAACCCTCTACACCTAAAGCACCAGCTGTGTAAAACAACCCTAGGGATTATGATGTACCCAAGGAGATTGTGAAGGAGTACCTAGGTGTACCCTCACCTTCTAAAACTGAAATGATAAATCTCAAGATTGAGAAATGAATATGGGAAGTTATCCCAAACTGTAAATGACTTGCAGTAGCAAGGTGTAAACAAAATTTTGTAATCTTGGTGGATTATATGTAATCCATTGAAAACTACAATTCTTGTTAAAGATTACATGAATGAGAATATATTGATATTATGAGTGGATTTAATGTTATGGAAAACTAATCCATGATTAAACTACAAACTTCAGGGAGAAGTAGATTGCAGCAAAGGTTCAGATGAGAACCATAATGGGAGATAGCCAAGATGGAGGGCATCCTTCAAGGCACTCTGAATCTAAGCTTGACCAAATCATGGCCTTATTGAAAGACACAATAACAAGGGTAGGAACTCTTGAACAGGAGGTCAGGGGTCGACAAGGACCCAGGCAGGATGCTTATGATGGGGGTGATGACAAGGAACGTCATAATGACACAACCCAAAGTGAGCATGGAGAAAATAACTCTGAGGCTAGACAAGAAGTGGATAGAAGTAGCCATATGGATATGGAACTATCTCGAGACATGAAAAAGGTTATGCCTCCTAAATTTGATAGATCTGTAAGTGGAGATGCCACAGAGGCATAGCTTATGGAAATGGAAAAATATTTGAAAGAAGAAACTATAATGAGACCACCAAAGCAGTATGGGGAGCATACCATTTGGCGGGTGAAGCATCCACATGGTGGATGAATAACAAAGTGGAGTTAGGCTTGAGATCTACAAGCCTAACTTGGGATAGGTTATGATACAGGTATGGTTTAGTCGGTTGTCACTGTAATGTGGAGGTGACAAATACTAGGTGCTATCCATTGTATCTTAGGGTTAGCTAGATTTCACTAGTATTATACAGGTGATAGATGCCAAAAGCTACCCCATACCAAGATGGATCAACTTTCACCAGTGGCATGGAGGCGATAGATGTCAGGATCCACCGACTCGATGGTTTAGCAGGATGTGGAAATCTTCTTAATAGCCATAGGTGATGTATGTGGTTATACCTATTCCTTAACCAGTGATGAAAAAAAGTAGTATGGGATGCTTTCTTGTCATCACAGTTGGTTGTGAATGCATATATTGTTACCCTAGTCCTTAACCAGTGTTGACAAGTAGTATAGGATGCTTGCTTGTCATCATAGTTGGCTACAAATCAGGAAAAATGATGGAACCCATGGTGTACCATTAGGTATACCAACATCTCTTTTCTGAGTTGGGAAGAGGGAGTCCATAGATCAGGAGAGATCAGATATGGATAGGTACCCTTTTCTTAGAGATTTTGAGGATGTATTTCTGGATGAGCTACCGGGACTACCTCCCAAAAGAGCTTTTAATTTTTCTATAGATATGATTCAAGGGTCGGAACCTATATCTAAAGCTCTCTACAGAATGACCACTACAGAGTTAATGGAGCTAAAGGATCAATTACATGAAATGTTGATAAAGTGCTGATTTGACCCAGTGTGTCACCCTAGGGAGCATTAGTCATTTTTTTTGAGAAAAATTTCAAACATTACATACCCTATAATTTCCTTGCAAAGAAAAGGCAATAAATTTGAGTGGTTAGAAAAGTGCCAAGAGGTCTTTGACCTACTGAAGGAAAAAATTGACTTCAGCACCAATTTTGAAAGTACTTGACCTAGAGGGTCAATTTATAGTCATTACCGATACCTCAAGGGAAGGCTTAGGTGGTGTACTAGTCTAGGATGGACAGGTCATTGTGTATGAATCACGTAAACTAAAAAATTATGAACAAAACTATGTCCCACATGATTTGGAACTTGCAACAGTTATTCATGCACTTCAAATGTGGAGACACTATTTACTTGGGAAACCTTTTGATCTAAAAATAGATCACCAAGGACTTAAATATCTATTCACTCAACCACATCTTAATGCTTGACAAAGAAGATGGTTGGAATTCATCTCGGATTATGATTTCGAGATTAAATATATTCAAGGAAAAGAAAAGCAAGTGGCAGATGCTTTAAGTAGGAAAAGACACATCTCCTCCATGATTTCCATACATTCTGATTTTAGGAATAAGATGTTACAAAAATGTAAGGGAGATGAGTTTTACGAGTAGGTAAAACAAGCCCTTGAAGAAAACCCCCAAAATTTGAGATATGAAGGATTCACCTTGAACCAGATGGGTTATTAAGGTTTAAAGGAAGAATGTATGTACCTAACTTAGTAGAGTTAAGGAATATGGTATGGAAGGAGTTGCATTCTACACCATATTCTGGACATCCTGGAGTAACAAAGTTGCTGATGTGAAACCCTTATATTTCTAGAAGGGAATGAAGAGGGATGCTGCAAATTTTGTAGCTACACGTATGGAATGCCAGAGGGTGAAGGAAGAACACCATCACTTGGCAGGATTATTATACCCTCATGAAATTCTTGAGTGGAAATGACAGATTATAAGCATGGACTTTGTGCAAGGGCTTCCTATGTCAAGGAATAGGCACAATGCTATCTTGGTTGTGGTTGATAGACTCACCAAAGCCACTCATTTTATATCTGGGAACTTGATGGATGGGGCAACCATCATAGCTCAAAAATTTGTTCAAGAGATTCTCAGACTACATGGCATTCCTGAGAAGATTATCTCAGATAGGGATGCATGAATGACATCGAGGTTTTGGTAAACCTTGTTTTCTTCACTTGGAACCTAGTTGAACGTAAGCTCTTCTTATCATCCTGAAATGGATGGCCAAACTAAAAGGGTGAACCAAGTGCTGTAGGATTTATTGAGAATGTATTACATGGATCAATAATACAAATGGGAGGATTATCTTCCTCTGGTGGAATTTGCCTACAATAACTCCTATCACTCAGCTATTAAGATGGCTCCATTTGAGGCATTATATGGATGGAAGTGCTGAACCCCTATAAGATGGGACTAGCTGGAAGATAGGGTTAGCCTTGGTCCATAAATGCACTTAGAAATGGAAGAGCAAGTACATCTGATTAAGAAGAAGCTAGCAGAAGCTAATGATAGACAAAAGAGTTATGCAGATGCTAAGTGCATCGAAAGGCATTTCATAGTAGGAGAGAAATTTCTCTTAAGGGTAAAACCTCAAAAGAGTTCCATTCAAATTGGGAGGACATCCAAACTAGACTTTGAAGACATTTAATCATTAGGGATGATGTTTCATATGGGGGGAGGAATGTTACATCCCCAGCTTACGATTTAGCCTAATCTTATTTTGTGTGGTAATCAAGAGGATTAATCATAGCTTAATGACTAGATGTTGTGGAAATATCCGATTTAAGCATTGATTATGTGAAAACTGACTAATGATAGTTAGTTATGAAACTACTTGTTCATATGAATATTTAATTATTTGAATTATGAATTAGATGATGATGCACTGATCATGAATTTTCTGGTGGTGAGTTGGATCAAGAAAGTAATCATCCTTTGAATATGGAAGGAGAGTATCATCTAGGAGGAAGAGATAGATGTCGAGAAATGGGGTCAAATGCCATCTGAGTGTCAGACTTTATGTCCTTATGAAATGTGTAAGTTGGCGTAAGTTACACTTCATCTTAACCGATTGATTTTCCTTTTGTGTTGACTTGTCGATTTAGTCATTTCGACAATGTCGCATCAACTTGACCCAACGACGTTCTTGGAATGTCAATGCAAGTTGAGACTAAGTCTTGCTTTTTGTTAGATCATTTTCTTATCACTCTAAATATTTTCAAACTAGGATTGCAAATCCATTATTCTTTGGTTTGTTATGTTTTGGGTCCTTAGTGAAGAAGGAAGAATGGTGCTCAATCCCTAAATCACAAGTTGACCATGTCTCCATGAAGGACATGATGTCAGAAAGTGACATCTTGGTTAATACTAGTATTGGCATACATCAAGTAAATGCATGAAATAGTATTATACTATGATTATATAAATTTTATATTCAATATCTTGCTATGTTATTATGTTTATTATTTTGATATAGTTGACATCACTAGGGTAGTGGAGTGATATTGTGGAACTAATGGGATCTTTGAGCTCACCATAGATTGGAGGATATCATGATTGGATGAGCCTTTGAATAGGGTAGTTGGCTGAGTGGGGGAAACTACCCACCCCATCTTGGCATAGGGTGGTAGTTTCCAGCAAGATTGACATGTGAAGAAGGATGAGATAATAATTCTTTAGTTATCTTGGAAGATGATTCTCTTTGGTTTTTGGAGGTGGAGTCCTCTCTTTGCGCTGGGGAGAAAATACAGAGCATGATAGAATGGTGGACGACTTGGGATAGCTTTGCATTTAAAAGATTGTATTCAGGTAGAATAAAGGATGATGCCCTTGTATACATTTTGGTTTTTATAAGTTTCATTTGTGTTCAGCTTCCATAGCATGCATATCATATAAAGTTTCATGCTTTCATAACTGTTACAGTGGCACAGGGCCATTACGGCCGTGTCCTCATCTAATGATACATTCTTTGTTGTGATGGCTCAAGGCTAATAAGGCTGAGCATGCATAATGTATTGATAAGGCCTTTTTTGTTTGGGTCCTATCAGTCTTCTATTTTAATATTCATTTATAAATTTATGATTTTATCTTTTAAGATCATTGTCTTGGTTTAGAAATTTTATAATTTGAGCTATAATTGTCCCAAATTACTAATGATTATTTTTCATATTCTTCACTTTCCTTTATTTTAATATCTTTGTTTACAATTTATATATTAATAGAAATTTTAGAATCTTTATATAGTTAGACAATATTTGCATATCAATAAAGAATATTACTTAAATTGCAAAAAATGGTACATGAAGAAAAATACTATCTAATCTAAAATTTAATATCTACCATAAAAATAAATAACTTAAATATTATATTTTTCTATAATAAATTTACCCAATTTATTTAGAATTTTCAATAATAAAATTCTTAAAGCATGTACCCTAATTATTTTACAAAACATATAATATTAAAGTACACATTGCCCCCATTTATTTAGCTATAACCTCACACTAGAAAATTTTGATTGTCTATTCCATGTATATAGAAAAATTTTGATCGTTACAATTGTATTTTTGTTTCTCCATCTATAACCATCCCTTATAGTTATTTTGAGCTTCTATAAACATAAGTTAGTGTAGTTCTAACACTCATTAGAATAAAAAATGCAGGCCATCAAAATGCTAACTATATCCAATAATTTTCATTTTGGAATGTAATCCAATAATGCATAGTTCATCTTAAATAAGATCCATAAAAAATCACTTAGCAAATAAAATTTGCATGAGACTACCATCTAAATTTTCATTCAAAGCCACCTATGCTAGCTTGATTGTCATTCTAGATTTTTATTTGTTCAACAAGAAATAATGGCATCTGCATGGAACTCCCAAATTTATTATCATTATAAATCATCAAATGAAATGGATACTCATCTATATGGATGTTGTCATTAAGTAAAGATTATGGTGATTAAGGATAAGCATATTGTGAGGGCATTAAAGTAAAAGATGACTGTAGGTAATCCTCTACAAATGGTATACAAAATTGAAGTATTTGATAACTACTTATTCTACTCCAATACTCTTTTGTTGTAGACTTGCTTATAGAAATTACTAAGACACATGAGTAAATAAATCAATATCTTTTGAATGTGATGTAAATGGATTCTAGTAATGCTTATTATATCTATATGTACAATAATAATAATCTTTCTTCTCACTATTATGCTAGAAATGGAATGGGATACTTGAGAGCTGAAAAAGTTCCATGTGTTGGTTCCCTTTTTAGGGTACCACCTTATTATCAATATTTTCTAGGAGAGTCACAAGATTTGTTATGCAAACTCTTCATAATAAAGTTCTATTGAAAAGGTAGACCAACAAATAAGAGGCTAACAAGCCTCTTGTACAATTCAAACTCTATTGGACTCAGGGGGGTCACCCTGTGACTATTCATTAAATTCAAGCAAGGGGAACTATTTTAAAACAATTCTAGTGAAGCTACAAATATGTCTTCATGAAGTTTTAACTAGGATTCACAATCAAAACCACATAAAATCTCTCCTAGTATCTTTAGAATGAGACATGAACATATTAAATTACATAGAAATTATACCTCAAAAGATGTTCATTATTTAAAAAAGGTAGCTTTGAAGTATTTTTGAAGATTAATTGGTGCCCATTTTTGGGATTACAGATTCTACATAATGATCCTACAATGTTATATTAACAATGATATTTATGATGGTTTGACACAAATATAACTACATTACAGTGATAAAACTAGGTGAATGTGGTTCACATAAGTAGAATCATTCTTATTTATCCTTTGCTAGTGTTACTAATCCTATTATCAATTCAAAAATCTTTAACATACTCCTTGAATATGAACTAACTAAAATGAACAATTCATACACTAAATGTGTATAATGAGATCACTTAATCTTAGCAAAATTTCTCAAAGAAAAATAACAAAATGCAAGATAAAATTATACTAGTGAACATTTATTCATATAATGTAATTCAAAAAGAGTGTCAACATAAAATTGTAGAACATGCATTTCTCTTTATTTCCTAGTAAATGGAATTACATCAAATTTAGAGCTCTTTCTCACTATTTTCCCATTTCTTACAATGATATTGCAACCCCATTTTATAAGACTAGACAAACATGATGCCCTATTAGATGACTGAAACTTGTCCATAAAAGATGAACTACAAATAAGAACCACATGAAGATCCCATGATCTCTCCAAGTTGTTGCAATTGAATGGGAATTCAATTGGACATTTACTTGCCATAGGCCAAGATGATGTGGTTGCTAGAGTTCACGATGTAGAAAATGGGGGTGATTTAGAGGTGAAATTTGAGGTTGGGTAGCATGAAGTCAGAGGACCCCTTAACTACACACTGAGCCTAAAGATCAATGGTCACCACACCTTGCATTTTTTTAGGGGCACCTAAAGAGACACAATAGGCTACCAAGGTCTATGGTAGATTGACCCGCCATTTGCAATTGGTAGTTGTGGAGATATCTCAAGCTATGAAAGCTTGGTATTGATGAACTACCCATCCTCCCAAAGTAGTGGAAGTTGGTTAATGGGTAGTGGGAGAATTGAGGCCACTAACTACTTATTGTTATTCCATGTGAAGAAATACATTGAGTGAACCCACAATCTCTATACATCTTCTTTCTACTAGATAGACTAATGTAACAACTAACTACAATGAACAAAAGATGATTAGGCATCTCCAAAACAACCTTAATTAATATCTAAAACTCAAAATAATACTAATAAAAAATAAGAACCATCTAAAAAACTTTATCAAACCTAACAACCAACTACCTTGTCTAAAAATTTTGACTACTTATATAGCCCAAAATGTCACTAGTGACATGCATGATCTTGCTTTAAATAAATCTCATAATAATCGACATGACCTTTAGAAAGTCTTATCAATTTAGATTCCATGCAAAGTTAAGCATATCAAAATGATACTTCAAATCTATTGCTAGATATGATTGCAGGCTACAAAAAGGTCTAATTGATCAACAAATGAGCCAGGTAACGAAAATCATGCTTCATGTCATATCTCCATGACCTTACCCATATTGGAGATCCACGTTTCAAATTCTTTTTCAGATGTCCAATAATGCTCCAAAATTCTTTTCAAATTGTTTTTATTTGTTATATATCTAGCATTTAGTGCTATCTTAACATCCCTAACAAAGTTTTCAAAACTTGACTCCAACTTTAATAACTTGTCAATTTTAGTATTACATAAAGTTGGATCAACCTTGTCATCTTGAAATAGTGACTTGACAAGTATTGCCATATTTTAAAAAAAAATTCCTTCTATGTGTCCATCGATGTAATGTTACTACTACCATCTTGGATAGGTGGTAACTCATGCTCCTCTGAAGACTTGAAGTTAATCATTTTTTTCATAAGGCTATTCCAAGTTAGTTGTGGAAGGATGAGACATCATTCAAAAATTCAACTGCCTCATATGTGCTAGAAACAAAAGTAGGATCACTTGAATCATATTTTGCATTGCTATGGACATGCTTGATTTGTAACACCTTGGCTATCTATTCACTAAAATTTGAATCACAAAAAGGCTTTGTTGATACTTTTTCTCAATAGATTTAATCAAATTATGGAAAGATTTCCATTCATTATCAACTCTATTAATACATCAAATACTATGATGAAATAGACTGCTTAGTAGTCCAACTAGATTTTGTCTTATGTCTACCCTTATCCTAGTTTCATACTTCTGATCCCCTTTGAGCTCTTCCTTCAGGATTCTAATTCTTAGCATCATAGTTTTCTTATATAGATCAAACATTCCTTCTGAGGGAGAAGGTGCTTGCATAAAATTCTCAATCATACATGGGATATGTCCCAACTTAGATTTCATCTTGTTATATTCATAATGCAACCTAATGTGCTCATCCTATAGCTTATTAAAATCAGCTTGGATGTTCTTCGCTACTGCATCACCGAATAAGGTAGTATGCACAACTAAAGAAGTGAATTATGGAGAAGTTGTGTCTCCTAATCTTTTAACAATAATATTTCCACTTAATTGTTCAAGATTCTAAGAAACTTGAGTTTTTTATATATGTTTCATACTTTGGGCTAAAACTAGACTTAATGTAGAAATCTTTTTCTTATTCCTCTCCCTCAAATATATGACACTTTGCATTATCTCTTTTGATGGTATTGAGGGTTATTGTAGAAGAAATATCTAGAATTTAGGTAGTAATAAGAAACCACTCTCTTTTACTAACCTTCTCCCCTCCTCTGGGGTGATGTTTCAAATATTAGTTTCTAGTTGCTTGCTTATTTTCTATGCTACTTTTTCTTGATCACATTTTGTCTCATTCTGACTTTCATCTTCTCTCCTTTGTATGTCATCTTGTATTCTCATTTTCATTACTAGTATCTTGAATTGATTAGACTTAACAAATTCATCATCTACAAGGAAAAATTCACTACCAAGGGCTCTTACATCCTATATTTATTGTTCACCTTCATTCAGGTTCATCAGTGTTCTTCGCTATGGGCAAATACGAGCCACGTCTCTCCTTGGTGAAGATATTATTTTCTTGACTTCTTCCTCTTCTAGGTAGTATTCCCCACTCTCTTCTGTATCTACATAATTGACCAAGGGTTGTAACATCTTGAATGTAGAGCTCCTTGAAAGTGTTTTCCCACCATAAACTGACATAGAATACTAGACTTTAATGGATAGGACAATAGGCACTTTAATCTCCTCCAAGACCACTTCATGTTGTTCATCTGTAACCTCTAGTGGGGTTATCTTTGGGGCAATCTTTGGAGGCATAAACCTTAGAATTTTTATATTTTCCACAATTAACCTTGTTCTTTCAATAGGGCCTTTGATTTCAAGGTATGCTCCTTTATATCCTTTGTCATTCTACTTTCTCCTCCTCTTTGCCAAATAGATACACCCCATGTTTTCCTTCTAGTTTCCTTCTCTTCCTTAGTAGTGTAGCTCCTGATCAGGTCCTCTAATTCATCATATTGATGCTCATATATAGACCTATCCACAACTTTTTTGACATTGTTAATAAAGTACTTGGGGTCATACCTTCTGCTTGTAGCAAGATGCAACTTATAATCTAGCAATGTGTCACCTAGAAGATCCAATCCTTCCTTAGCATAGATGTAGAAGTCTAAGACTTTTACAATTGGAGGGAAAAATGACCCTTTCTTATGTTTACTAAGGTGAATTCTATATGAGCACTGTGATCCAACTTGGTCATCCCACAATAATAGGTTACACTTTTTGACCAAACTTGACATTGAAATCAACATTTTGAACTAAATCTTCTTTTTCTGACACCTATAGCTGCTAAACTGTTAGAAATTTGAAGATGATGTGAACTAGTGATTTGTGAGATTTTGTTTGTAGATTCTAAATATATATATTTTAAAAAATTTGGAGTTAAATTGTAAAATTTTTTGCGTCTCCTTTGATAACTAGTTTTTAATAGTAAACAACATTTTTTAAACTGATGTGTATTCTGTAGCACATAATTTTTTTTCTACAAAGAATAAAATTCTGGTTCTTTTGAATTTAGATTAGTAACACCGATATATAGGGCACACATTTAGTTTTATAATGTTTTGTTGAATATATTTTTTTTAAATTAAGTTTTGAAGTCAAACCAATTATAATTTAGACATATGCGTATTCCGTAAAACATAACTTTTTCTATATGTATTGAAATTCAATTTTTATTTTTTGCTGAAACAAGGACATCAACACCTAGGGCATAGATATTTTTCAGAATTTTTTTTCACTAATTTACTAATTTTCCATGTGTGTAGAACAAAGAACTTGATGTTCGGTGAAAAACCTACATTCACAAGAAATAAAAAATAAATATAATAATCAAATTAAATATATTTAAAATTATACTTTTTGGGAAGCTTATAATAAGGACTACATACTTACAAAACATAAATTTTAAATGAGTTCATTTGATCCCCCAAAAGGTAAATCAAAAGTGTTTTTTTATCAGCATTTTGAGAGGTGTAGAGGAGACTCCATTATAGGTATGGTTTAAAACTAGCAGGGTTCTATCCAAGGGGGTTTGAATCTAAGGGGCTTTGATCAAACCATATTCAATTAAAATCCTTTAAATGGAACCTTTCAAGGCTTAAATCATTATATTTTCTAACAATATGTGATTTCAGAAAAATTAGGATATTCTAGAAAGTGTAACCCATTATTGTGGCAGCACCCAACTACCATATAGTTTCAAGGAATGCTATTCTTTTTGGTACCCAAAATGGTTGTATATGAGGAGTCACTTTAGCACCATAAACCCTTAGCAATGTATGATCATTGTGGTAAAACTAATCACCCTTTAATGCTACAATCTACTTGTGGATGTTATCAACCAAGGAAGAAGCATAAGTAAAAGGTCTATTCATATGTGCCTATTTTGAATATCAACAACTAGCATCATTAATGCCATAGGCATTTGGACATAATAGTCCACTTCCTTGACCTGACACAACGCATGGTACATGTCATTTTTAAGTATTCCTCAAAAGTGTGCACATTAAATAGGTCCATTTCACCTACTAAGATAGACACCCATCTTCCTTCTTGGTCCTTGGGTCTATGATATGGAAGCCATTTGAGCCTATAACTGATTGTATCTTTTTTTACTCCTTACACAATGCATCAAGGTCTATGAAATTTTTTCCTTCAAGTTCAAATGGAAAATAGTTCTAATCAATTCCATGTTCACAGTGAACACCTCATTTCCTTGACCATTCCTTATCTACTTGGTTTGTTGGTCATAATTTGCATAGAGGGCATATAGAGGATGATGTATGACAAATAGATTTGAGACCACCAATTTACCTATATCCAACCTCCATATATTATAGAGGGGAATTGGCTTTTCATCCCAGTTGTGGCAATAGGAGAATAGATCCCAACTAGTGGAAGGGATGACTACATCTTAAACATGTTCATTTCTATCCTAGAACTTATCAAATAAGACACTAGTCCCTTGGATATACTTTGAACTTTTAGATGAAGTAGGCAATTGGTCCACTATGTGTTGGTCTAGGCATCTCTTGTACTAGGGAGATTGGAATGTCATTTTACTCATTTTGGATTTATAAGGTTTTTCTAGTGTTCTTTATCGAACTTAGGATAAAAATAATATAGGGCTAGATAATTTAATTATGGGAACTAAACATCTTTAAAATAATTTAAAAAGATTCACAACGAGCATACAAAACCCTAACATAGTATAGGTGTACATAGGATTTAAAACTTGAGGGGAACTTACCTGTTTATCTTGCAATTCAATTGAAATAATGTAATGTAGGAAAAACTACTCCTCAATTGAACATGCCAATTAACGGAGATTTTCACTAACATTGCACTTGGGTTCTATTTGCTTGATGTTTCAGGCCTACTCTAGGTCTACAGAACCACTTTATATGCCAATAAGATAAAGTAACCAAAATAGATGCATACATGAAAGAAAGAAAGGAAATGTTGGAAAATAGATTACTATAAACAAAATTATGAAAAATGAAACACAAAAGTGGGAAGAATAACAAAAATGGAACCTGTCACTAGAAGGAGGAGCTCACTACCCTAGATGACAACACTCCATGAGGAATTTCTACTAAGTAATGGTGTCCTCAAACCACAAAAATAAAAATTTCTAGATCTGTACAGACCTAGGACACCTGCACAACACAACAACAGACGAAACAAATACCCAACAGTCTCTAGGTGACACAAATTTCCAAATAAAGCACAAGAAGCTATTGAAAATAAGATAAAATGAAATGTAAATGAAAGAAAGAAGTAATGAAACCTTCGAGTGTTTGAAATGCGTTCACTCAAGAGAACCTACAAAGAACAAAGACAAAATGTAGTGTTGCTAAGGAGCTTGCCTCAGTCAAGCCTTGGTTTCAATATTCCTACCTCCATGAGTAGTGAATGATGAAGAATATAGAAATAAAGAGTGTGTTCTCCTATCCTACATGTGTCTACAAATTAAGAGCAGTGATAAATTAAAATAAAAGCTAAGGTATCTTCCCTAGTCTACGAGGAAGAATACCCAACAATAAACAAATGGTGGTCTATAACATGAAAATTTCAAAGAAAATAACTAAACTATGTATAAATAGATTCAAATATGAAATATTAAACTACACAATAGAACAATCTTACCAACTTAAATAGTGGGAAGGAGGCTACAATTCCTCAAGGGCTAGAATTTGGTTGCACAAGTTTAAAACCCTAGCAAGAGAGAGCCTTTTCAATGAACACAATACAAGCAAAATTCTCCAAGAGCTAGTAGAGATAACACCACAACCAAAGAGGGGATAGAAAATCTAGATAGTTGTTGTAGAGAGATATTTCACCAAAGTTGCAGAGAGAGAGAGAGAGAGAGAGCAATCTTGCATCACCCAAAAATAAGTTGATTCAAAATCGTTGTAGTTGTTTTCATATCTTTCCATAATTAGTGTTTCTTGTTCCATAATCTCTTGAATAATGATGTAGGACTTTCAGTTTTTCCAAATTACTAAAAATAGCAAATTGCCAGTTTTGGAAAGTTTAACTGTCATTTTAGGAAAGTTTGCATTTGGACACAGATTAAAGCAAAAACTTACAGAAAGCTTCATAACTAAAATATAAGACCTTTGCCGAAGGAATTAGACAAAGATCATTTGTGAGATGAAAGGTATTAAAGTTTTTGTTTTCTTAAAAGCCCTTGAAAATTTTTGAAATGAGATATGAGGCACTAAAACATCCCATAACATCCTGAAAAGTTGACAAAAATCCATTTACACATTTCTAGTGTGATATTTCACATCGTAAGCTTTCCGGTGCTTAAAACGGTTCATCAATCAAACACCCGGATCAAAAGTTATGCTTCCCAGAAGTTGACCTACTTTTGGAGGGAGTTGCAAATTTTGAAATTCAGCTGGAGGCTGCCAAAAAGTGTTATTTATGACTACCTTGGGAACCCTAGGTGTTAGTAGAGTTAAGGGGGAAAGTGTAGAGTCAAGAATAGGTGGGAAAACAGAAACCCTAGCTAATTTGGGGTTACAGAAGGTAGAAGATTCCAGAGCTTGGTGATGTGTAGCTATGGTGTGTTGCAGCATGTGGAGGATTGATTCCTTTGATTGTAATTGAGCTTCTGTAATGTAATAAGTTATCCAAATCAATAAAGAAATATTCTATTTTATGTGTGCCATTTTTGTTGTGTGTTTTATGATTTACCCCCTTCACCAGAGAGAGATTATTCAAAAAAAATATATTATCCTCAAATGAGAGGGAAGAATGAAAGAGTCATTTAGAGCTTGAGAGGTGTTACAAAAATCTCACCAGCCATAGTCCAGTTATTTAACATGTCTAAAAATAGCTTCACTAAGATTTTCGTGCTCTCAGGATGCTAGCACGATATGCATATGTCCATTCTAAGTGCTAGCATCTAAATGAATCTACCTTAGAATCTTGTGAATCATCTTCAAGCTATGAGAATCACCAAACACTAGAACAATATTTGATGAAAATGAGAAAAGGGAACCAAAATGAAACAAACATGAGCCTAAGATGTAGAAAGGAGATGCAAGCACCAAAGTGGTGACAAAATGTAGCACGAAATTGCAAGGGTATGTAATTTTAGATATTACATTTAGTGCCCACTTTTGTGGGCTTATGACACTACGTGCATCTGCAAGCTAAAGTAGGAAAGAAATAACACCACCAAATTTACATCAAAATAGGATATTATAGAGGGAAAACAGGATTCTTCGAGTAGAGGGAAAAGAGGATTCTTCAAGTAGAGGAATGAAGCCCCTAGGCTAAGAACCTGCAAAAACATAGTATTAGACAACAAAACCTACACAAGAGGCAATTGCAAAACCAAACACACGCGCGCGCGTGCACACACATACACACAGATATATATATATATATATATATATATATATATATATATATATATATATATATATATATATATATATATATATATATATATATATATATATATATATATATATATATATATATATATATATATATATATATATATATATATATATAACCACACATAAAAGGATTAGATCGAAAATGGTTTGCCTAAACATCAAGGTTAGAAAACCATACGATCTAATGCACAACAATTACTATCTAGAAAAAATCAACACACACACACATGAAGAGAAAAAGAAAGCAAAACAAAAGGGCATTTGTAGCACACTATGAGACCTAGAAGGATGCCAGGTTTGGTTCTAGGGATAGCACACTACGAGAGCTAGGAACCATACCAAATTCTTGTGGGCCACTAGAACTAACAAACTACATTTTTAAGTGACTCACAAAAAGTGCCAAAAGAGAGTAGCTAAAAAATGTGGTTAGGCTAAGCAGGTGCATCTACTTAGGAGCATAAACTACAAAATACTGCTAGAGAAAACACTATTAGAAGCATAACTTCAATGTGGTGTGTGTGGAAAGTGTAAAGTAGGAAAGTATGCCCCCACCTTAAAATAAATGCATAAGGCATCAGTATGTAATTTATTTTAAGGTAGATTAGCCTGGGAAGAGAGAGCTCAAAGAAACATATCTATATGGCAAAGGTATGTTCCAAAAGTTGCATCTAGAAAAAGAGATAAATGCCTCCAAAGGAAGGCAAGAAAGGTGATGCTAAAGACATGATACACAAAAGCTTGTGTAAGCATGGTATGGGACTGAGCAATGCTAACACATGCCATATAAAACAAGCAACAACACCATAACACTAAGGGATCTATGTGCTTTGGGGTTAGTATGCATTAGGAAGGGTAATCAATAAGGGACAACTGAATGAATTATCATCATCTCCCAAGAATGTAGAACTATGAGCACAAAGGAAGAATTATGAAACAAAGGAAGAATTTCACAAGAAATGAAATAAAATAAGTTTTTTTGGGTCAACATAGAAGGAAGCTAAATATTCCAACGCTTTGCATTGTCCCCAAAATGTCACAAAAAGAAAAAAGATAACATATAGAAAAATGTAAGGACAAGTAGAAGAATGTCACAACATTTTATTTTGCCTATATCCATGTGTATCCAATGGCATCATGGTCCTACAGGAAGAATTGACAAACATAAACACATTTATGGGGCAAATATTACAGTAAAAAAAGAAAACACACAAAACACATGAAATGAATGTACAACCCTCATGGGTCAAGCATCATCAATTCATCCTAGTCTAAATCTAGATAAGCATAGGGGGATGGAGGAAGAGCTGAAAATTGGACCACACTAAGAGTTGTACATGCAGACTCCTCTAATGCCAAGTACGGAGGATCACTAGCAAGACTGGGATCCACTAGAGCACTAGGAGCAATAATTGTCAATGATCATGTGAAGATCATAGATAATGAGGATATGTCTAGGATAGACTCAATGATTCACTCTACAAGAGAGGAACTAGGGAAGTCACTATTTGGATAATGTACTAACCATGGTTCATCAATGCTATAGCAACAAGGTGAGAACTATGATTCATGGGCAAAGAAACATCCTCCACAACTGGATGAGATGATGAAGAAGGGATTAGAAGCAGTGGAGAAGGTGACATGCACTTAGGATTGAGAAATAGAGGGGTGGGGTAATGCTCTAGTTTATGCTTGGGCAATAGGAGATGAATGTATATATCAATGGTGGTGGGGCAGAGGATATCCAGAAAAATGATGTGATAGGTGTACTGGAAAGTGACAAGTGTGGTGAGGGTGGAGCTATGGATGACACTGACATTAGGCATATCCAAGGGTTTGAGGAAGGGTGGCATGTCATGGATGGATGGAAGGATGGGGTCCTCCATCTAGAAGGAGCCAAGACTACTTGCACCCTTGCAAGGTGGTGTTCATTTGGATTTGATTGAGGAGAAAAAGGGGTTAGAGATGAAAGAGACAGAGGCTAAGAAATAGAAGGCTAAAGCACCAAAGAAGAAATAGGATTAAAATGTGACTACACCAAAGATGGATGCTCAAGGCGATGTTGCACACTAGCAACAGTCTCATGGGCCACAAAATGACAATAATGCTTATGATCTCTTGCAAGTTGGTTTCACCTAGTGAGGGCCAAGGACTCTACTGATGGATCTAGGGGGTCTTCCAACATGGGCTTCAGGTCATCCAATTCCATTGGGATAGGTGGAGAAACTGAAAGAACCTCCAAAGTTTAGGAAACCACGAGGGTAGGTGAAGGGTCCTGCAACATGGGCTGCTTTCTCCATGCCACCGATGATGCAAGAGGAACAAAAGTAGTCATCAAAGGTAGGGGAGCCATAATACTAGGGGTAAGAGGAGCACTCAACACTGGCTCATTTCCTTGTGCCACCAAGGAAGTAGGAGGAACAAAACCAACCATAAAAGGTAGAGAGATCCCAAAAGTGTGCGATGCACTAGGCTGTACTATAGGTGGAGCTTGAGGCATCGAATAGGAAACTAGAGGTGGCATCGTGGAGTACAAGCCAGGAGCATGGGAATAGGTGTTGTTATATGGAGCCTAATCAGACTTGGAGGTTAAATTTATGCCACTTTTATCAGTGCGATTTCCCCCAATTATTTAACGGGGTCAAGGGGAAGCGCCCCCGAAACCTCAAACGAATTTTATTATTTTATAAACGCGTCATGAATTATTTTTACTATTGGCTGACATAAAAAACCCTATTTTTGTAACTGACATAAGGATTGATAAAAATAGCTAAGGTTTAGGGTTTTTTGTTGATGTATTGTAGCATTTTGCAACTTTATTGAGTTGCAAGGATTGTTGATTGTAATCGGTTTGATTTACTGGATAATAATATTGGACTCTCTGTTGGTGGATGTAGCCTATGTTTGGGTGAACCATGTTAAAAATTGTCTCTCATTGTTATTATTTCTATATATTTTCATTCCTCTGTTTAATATTTATTTGCATTTAATTGATATCTTCTGCATGTAATCCCTAACAATAGGGAGGTGTACTTTATGTTGGCTTTGGGATTTTGAAAATCAAAAAATTGTGAGAAGTAGGGATGTTGCTTGAGTTAGTTCCATTTAAGCCCAATACTTCTGCTCTATCTTTCACTTCCCTCCTCTCTACCACACTCTCATCTCCACCAAGATGCTTTTGAAAAGATTTCACAACTTCTTATTTATACAAGACATTGACTTTGTGATAATCATCCAAGTCGGCATACTTTACAGAGAAAATACAACTTGACTAATTACAAAAGATTTTATACAGATCATCACACTATCAGCCACACAGATCTGGGACTTCAATCTTCTTGGAGGAACACGCCATGCTTCATAGAACATCTTCAAAATCATCCACAAGATGTGTAACTTATCTGGTCAGCCAAACTTAGGAAGAACATCATAATCCGGAAGTAATTATTCAATTATGAGATTAGTCTTCAATGCAAACCACCAACATGAATTGGATAGAATCCAGAGTCCTCCACAAGCTTGCCTAAATCACCAAGAACATCCACTCTACTTCTGTTTACTGAAATCATTCTCTCCTTCATCTGAAACCTTAAGAACTCAGTCTGTCATCACTGTCATATTGGAATAGATGCTTGTGGACCTTTAGACCATGAACCAATTGAGTTGTCAATTCACATTGACTTCCTAAACACTCCACCAAATCCACAGAACAAGATATTGCATTTCTAGATCTCACTGGACCTATCTGTGTCACTCTGTCACCTTTGAATATCTGCCAGAACTGATTTTACTCAAGTGGCCATAACTTCTTCAAATCTTCATGTGGACCTCTCAGATCTTTACTGGATCATCTTAAGATACATATCTACAAACCCTTTTATGTGCATCCTCTGATCTTCATCTTAACTGGGATCTTCACCTCACTATCTTCACTATTCTTCTCTATTCTTGATAGGACTAATTTTCTCAATATCTTCAGCATACAACTCATCTAGTCCTTATCACCAATGCAATAGGAGTATGTTGACATCAATAACAACACCGGTTAGGCCCATACATACAACAATCTCCCCCTTTGTCATTGATGGCAACATATAATGTGAAAAACTGTTGTAACCATCAAGACAAGAACTTCTCCTTACTGACTGACATAACTCCCCCTATCAACAAAAACCATTCACATGTCATCTCTTTCTTTATTGCTCCCCGTTTGATCAGCAACCACTTTTTATTTTTCACATGTCTTCTCTCCCCCTTTGACATCAATGGAAAAGGGCACATACTTGCATTACTCAGAATCATACCAATTGCTCCCCCTAAGTAGTAGCTTCCCATCATCAATCAAGACCACAAGATATGACTGTGAGATGACTGATGCACATCAGTGCACCTTAATTCAAAACCAGAGGGGTCATAACCCCTAACTTCTCTCTGAGATACTCAAAAGAGTCCTTAGGTAGAGGTTTAGTAAAAATGTCTGCAATCTAATCCTTGGAGGGTACAAACTCCAATCTGACTTCATTATTGTTCACTTGCTCTCTCAAAAAGTGAAACTTGATGGATATATGTTTTGTCTTTGAATGCAACACTAGATTTTTTGATATATTTATTGCACTTGAATTATCATAGAAGATTGTGATAGGTTCCTCATACTCCGCTCTGATGTCCCTTAGCATTTGCTTCATCCACAATACTTGAGTACAACCACCTGCTACTGCAATATATTCTACTTCTGCAGTGGACAGAGATATTGCCTCTTGTTTCTTGCTTATCCAAGAAACTAATCTTTTCCCCAAAAAGAATGCTCCACCACTGGTACTCTTTCAGTCATCCACATCTCCTGCCCAATCCACATCTGTATAGGCATGAAGAGAGAAATCATGATCTCTAGGATACCATAAACCATACTCAACTATCCCTTTTAGATATTTGAGAATCCTCTTGATTACCATGACATGAGATTCTCTAGGATCAGCTTGGAATCTAGCAACAAGACCAACAACATTCATAATGTTGGGTCTAGTTTGAGTAAGATACAGTAGTCCTCCAATCATTGACATGTACTTTTTCTAATCAACCTTAGGAGAGTCATCATCTTTGCTCAATTTACATCTAGTTTCCATGGAAGTACTCATTTGTTTTGAGTCTTCCATCCCAAATTTCTTCAACAATTCTTTCACATATTTAGTCTGTGAAATGAAGATTCCTTTCTTTGTTTGAATGATTTACAGACCCAAGAAGAAATTCATTTCCCCAAACATGGATATCTCAAATTCACTTTTCATTTGATTTGTAAAAGTTTTACACATACTATCTCTTCCTCCAAAAATGATATCATCAACAAACACTTCAACAATCAAGATATTATCATGATCAATTTTGAAATACAAGTTACTATCAGTAGTACCTTTGTTGAAACCAATCTTCAAAAGATGCTTATCCAGTCTTTCATACTGGCTCTTGGGGCTTGTTTAAGTCCATACAGTGCTTTCTTCAACTTGCAGACCATATCACCATGATCAGACAATTGAAATCCATCCGGTTTCTCAATGTAAACTTCTTCTTCCAAGTCACAATTTAGGAAGGCATACTTGACATCCATCTGATATACCTTGAAATCCTTGAAGGCAACAAAGGCAAGAAATAATCTGACTGCTTCAATTCTTGCCACCAAAGCAAAAGTTCTTCAAAATCAACTCCTTCTACTTGGGAATAACCCTTGCAGACTAATCTGACTTTGTTTCTGACTACTTCACCATCTTCATTTAGTTTGTTCCAGAAGACCCATTTGGTTCCAATCACATTTTTGTTTCTAGGTCTGAGAACAAGATCCCAAGTATGATTTTTCTCAATTTGCATCAGCTCTTCCTTCATTGCTTTAGTCTAGCTTTCATCATTGCATGCTTCATTAACCGTCTTTGGTTCAATCTTTGAAATCAGACAATACTTTTTTGAGTCTTGAGCAATCTTTCTTCTTGTTTGAACACCTTTGCTTTTATCACCTATGATCTGATATTTAGACTGATTCAATCTTACATACCTGGGAAATTTGGGAGTTTCTTGCATTTCTATTTCTTGAATAGGTTCATTCAAACCTATCTCTTCTTCCTGATTCTCCAGATCAGTCTGGATCTGAATTTCAGAAGGGGCTTGGACTTCCTGGACCAAAACATTATTCTGATCATCTTCATCATATTCATAGAACCTTGAGGGTTTTTCAATACATTCATCAACCTTCACATTTGTACTTTCTATAATCTTTCTCAATCTCTTGTTATAACACCAGTATGCTTTGCTTTGAGTAGAATAACTCAAGAATATTCCTTCATCACTTCTAGCATCAAATTTTCCAAGGTCTTCATCTCTTTTAATATAACATTTTCTACCAAAGACTCTAAAATATTTCACAGTGGGAGTGATGCCAAACCAAAGTTCATAAGGGGTCTTACCAGTATTGCTTCTGATTTGTACTCGATTAAGAGTATAGACAGTAGTGCTTATAGCTTCTCTCCAGTAGATCTGAGGAACATTTGCTTCCATCATCATGGTTCTAGTTGCTTCCTGGATGGTCCAGTTCTTTCTTTCCACTACTCCATTCTCCTGTGGAGTCCTTGGAGAAGACAACTGTCTTTTTATCCCATGTTTCTCATAGAATTCTATGAACTCTTTGGTTGTGAATTCTCCACCTCTATCAGACCTGAGACATTTTATGTTTGATCTGGTTTCATTCTCTACCATAGCCTTGAATATTTTGAATTTCTCAAGAGCCTCAGATTTCTCTTTCAGAAAAGTTACCCACATCATCCAGGAGTGATCATCAATCAATAACATGAAGTATCTATCACCTTGCAAACTCTTGATTCTTGCCAAACCACATAGATCAGTATGTACTAAGTCCAACAATCTGGTAGAAGACTGTTCCTTACTTTTGAATGTGACTCTGCTCTGCTTACCCAACTATTATTCTTTGCACAAACTATTAGTAGGTTTCACCAGTCTTGGAAGATCTCTTACAACCTGAATGTTGCTTATCTTGATGATATTATCAAAATTCACATGACACATTCTCCTATGCCACAACCAAATCTGATCAATTTGAACAAATAAATAACTTTTAACAGTACCAACCAAGTGGAAGATATTACCTTTTGTTTGAGTACCAGATGCAATCTCTGTTTCAAAACTTTCAAAGATCTTACATTTTCCATTTATGAATTGGAGATCATAGACTTTGTCCACCAACTGTCCAACACTGAGAAGATAGTGCTTTAGACCTTCAACATATAGTACATCACTGGTTTTGTTCTTTCCATCAAAAGAAATAGTTCCTCTACCTCTGATCTTGCCAACAGAATTATCACCAAATTTTACAACTCCTCCTTCATATCTTTCCAAATCTATGAACTTATTTTTATCACCTATCATATGGTGGGAGCATCCACTGTCAATGACCCAATCATCCTTTTCTTCAACTTGGATAGCCAGAGCTCTTGCTACCATTTTATGTTTGACAGATTTAGAGGGCATTGGATCTTCTTCCTTGATGGCAATAAACACCCAGTTACTTCCAGATTTGTTTCCTGTCTCTAATTCATCATCTGTTACTCCTTCATCATCATCATCTTCATGAACATAGTAACATTTCTTTTGGAATCTTGATCTGTTTGGATTTGCTCTTGAAAATCTTTCCAGACACCTTGAGGCAAAATGACCAATCTTATTGCAGTTGAAACATTTGAAGGGCAATTTTTCTTCATACTTACCGGATCCTCTTGGCAATCTTCTTGCAATAAGGGCTTCTAGTTGAGCAGCTTCTACTTCATCTTCTTCCAGATCTTTTCTTGCTTTTTCATACCATGATAATTTCTTTGAAGAGTTCTCTCTTGGATCAAACTTTTGTTTGTCTTTTACAGAGGCACTAGCTTTGAATGCAGATTCAATCTTGGGGGGTGCATCTCCAAACTCGACCAATTCAAATGCAGCTAATTTTCCAACCAATTGATCTCTTGTGATATTTGAAAAAGATCTGAATTCTTCAATAGCAGCAACCTTATATTTGTAAGAAGTAGGTAGGGATATGAGAACTTTGGCAACAATCTCATCTTCATCCAAGATTCCACCAGCACATCTAATGCCACAAACAAGCTCATTTACTCTTGGCATAAATGTGTAAGAAAAGCACAGGTGTGGAATACAGCTTCCCTAATGTTAGTTCAGAGAGGACAATGTAGACAAGTAACTTTCAATTCAAAAACTACAGATGAATACACCAGAAAAATAGAATAAACAATTAAGACAACAAAGAATAACACTAGATTTACGTGGGAAAACCCTTTCAGGTAAAAAACCCACCACCACAATAGAAGCTATCTTTATTACAGTAAACTGAAAGATTACAATAAAGAACCTAGCTCTATTTGTTTAGGTTTTGATTCTCTAGAATTATACAAAGTCATTTATTTCATCTGCACATCTATAGAATAAAACTGTATAATTCAAATCATTTTTCATCATTCTATAACGACACCAGCAGATCTATTTATATTTTAAGTCTTCAAGAGCAAAGTCAGTTATTCAACTTTTGCCCTAACTGATTGATCTAACTTCCCCAGCGCCACTGCCATCAAACCGTCGTAACTGTTCACATTCTTGCAAGATGTTTAATCCCACATGCACTAGGTCACAGAGAACATTCCGGTTTATATCTCTAAACTCTCAGTAATACCATCATCGGCAATTTTGTTGCCGATGATGCCAAACCAAAGACCCATCAGAATAACCCACTCCATTGATGAGCGCTTCACTTTCTACACCGATAGTTCAAAGTCTCCGCAATGCCCAAGTCCTCTGTCATCAGTTCAAAACACTTTACATTTTTGCCAATGGTGTTTAGTCACAACGATTACTATTCACATTGAACCTTGAACCCGTTGAACTCTTGACAGGTTCAACAAACCCTTGAACCATTGAACCCGATGTCTGATGTAGAACCTTGAACCTTCGATGAACCATTGAACCCAATGAATGAAGTTCAAACCTTCACTGAAGTAACCAATGCATATCGATTGAACCATTGAACCCGATGAACCATTAAACCCGATGGACGAAGTTCAAACCTTCATCGAAGTAACCAATGCATATAGGTTGAACCATTGAACCTGATGAACTTCCAGAACCTGATAAACTTCCAGAATGGTTCAATGAAGAACAACAATAAAAAATATGAGGTTCAAGCAGTAATTTGAGACACTTAGTCTCTTCAATCTCCCACTTGTCGAAGAGATTACTGCTACCTCTTAATCCTATACGATTACTGAGAATTATGGGCCCGAAGACCCATTCCATCTGAACAACATTTGAACTTGGTCGTGTTTACTGGTTTAGTTAAGGCATCAGCGACATTTTCCAAAATGTCAATCTTTTCCAGCTTCACCTTCCTGTCTTCCACCATATCATGAACAAAGTGATATTGGACATCAATATGTTTTGTCCTAGCATGAAATGTAGGGTTCTTCGCCAAACATATAGCACTTTGACTGTCATAGTGAATTTGTATCTTCCCTACATTAAAACCAACATCAGAACACAACCTCTTCAACCAAACGGCATCTTAGCAAGCACAAGTAGCTACCATGTACTCCACCTTTGTTGTGGATAAAGCGACTACAGCCTACTGCTTGCTCATCCAGCTGATAGCACCACCATTTAACGTGAATACATATCCACTGGTGGATCTTCTACTATCAATGTCCCCTGCCCAATTAGAATCAACATATCCCTGAATGCTTATAGATCTCTGAGATCCAACTGAGTTTCCATGTTAGCAAATAGCATAGTCAGAAGTTCCCTTCAAATACCTCATAGCTCTTTTCACAGCATCCCAATGTGATCTGCCTGGATTCGCCATAACTAGCTCAAAACTCCCACTACTTGGGCAATGTCTGGTCTGGTATAGACCATTGCATACATTAAACTACCAACAACACTTGCATAAGGCACTTTTTTCATATCGTCAATTTCATTTGAAGATTCTAGACAATCTTCAATAGATAGTTTTGTTCCCTGTAAAACTTGAACAACTAACTGTTTAGAATCAGACATATAAAACTTATCAAGAACATTGGTAATATACTTGCTCTAGCTGAGCCAAAGCTTTCTCTTAGATCTGTCCCTTTTGATTTCCATTCCTAGAATGTATTTTGCTGCCCCCAGATTCTTCATTTCAAATTTCAAGGACAACTGAGATTTTAATTCTAAGATCATCCCCTTACCATTGCCAATGAATAACATGTCATCCACATATAGTGCAATTATAAGAATCTAATCACCATCAGTTTTATAATAGACACAATGATCAGATTTAGATCTCACATATCCCAAAGATAAAACATATGTATCAAATTTTTGATACCACATTCTAGGAGATTGCTTCAGACCATAAAGAGACTTTTTAAGTTTACATACCAGATGTTCTTTACCTTTTACCACAAAATGCTCTGGCTGGGACATATAAATTTATTCTTCAAGGTCCCCATGAAGAAATGATGTCATCACATCCATCTGCTCAATTTCAAAGTCACACGCTGCTGCAAGTGACAATAGAAATCTAATGGATGTCAGCTTAGCTACAGGAGAAAAGATTTCTCCATAATCTATACCTTCCTTTTGAGAATACCCCTTAGCAACCAGTCTTGCCTTATACTTATCAATACTACCATCTGGACCATATTTATTTTTAAATACCCACTTATAGCCCACAGGTTTTGTACCTTCAAGCAAGGGCACCAAATCCTAGGTTCTATTTTTCTCCAACAATGTCATTTCGCTATCCATGGCTTCTAACCAAGAATCTGAATCAGGTAAACTAATAGCTTCTTTCACAGTCCTAGGTTCATCAGTATCAATAAGCAAAGCATAGGCACAACTTGAATCATGTACTGAAAATCCATACCTATCTAGTTGTCTTCTTTCACGTGTAGATCACCTCAATGGCTGAGGTGCTGGTTTAGGTTCTTGCCCTAGATCTGAATCTTCAGAGCTACCTGAACTCACATCTGAATCATCTACACTCTGTGTTTGTTGTTCCTCTTTTACAGGTGTTAAAGGAATATTAACAACACTCTTTTCTTTCTTTTCTTTTGTCTTCTCCGGCTGAGGATCAATAACCAAAGGTTTTAGCTCTCTAAAAATTACATTCCTACTGTAGATTATCTTTTCAGTTTCAGGATTCCAAATCTTGTACCCTTTAACACCTACTCCATAGCCAACAAAGATACATTTGATTTCCTTGTTATCCAACTTAGATCTTTTTACCTCAGGAATATGAGCATATGCCTCACAACCAAAGACATGAATGTCTTAGAGAAGGCTTCTTTCTAGACCATGCTTCCATAGGCATCTTATCAACCAATGCCGAAGTAGGAGAACGATTCACCAAGTAACAAGCTGTAGCAACTGCCTCATCCTAGAACCTTTGTTCAAGACCAGCATAACTCAACATACTTCTTGCTTTCTCCATCAGTGATTGATTCAACTTTTCAGCAACTCCATTTTGCTGTGGAGTATAAGGTGTAGTCTTATGCCTTTTTATTCCATGATCAAGACAAAATTTATCAAAATCTGCATTGCAATATTCACCACCGTTATCCATTCTCAAACATTTTATTTTTCTACCAGTCTAATTTTCCACAAGATTTTTAAATTCTTTAAACCGACTGAACACTTCTGATTTATTTTTCAAAAAATATACAAACGCCCTCCTCAAATAATCATCAATAAATGACACATAGTATCTTGATTTAGACAGAGAAGGAACATCAACTAGACCAAAAACATCAGAATGTACATAGTCCAAAACACCAGAAGATTTATGAGAACTAGAGTAAAAAGAAACACGATTCTGTTTTCCATATATGCAATATTCGCAGAAATTAAGTTCTAGATTACAATCAATCAGCCCATCTACGAGGTTTTTGTTCTTTAAGGTTTTTAAACCTTTTTCACCTATGTGACCAAGTCTATGATGCCAGAGCATTATTTTCTCTGCAGGCAGTTTAACTTCCATAGAGTTTGCATCATGTGTTACAATAGTAGATTTTTTAGATTTTATAGAGACATTATTACAGCACAATGGTTTAGCATCTAACCTATACAATGTTCCAATGCGTTCACCTTTTGCCAGAACAATAGAACCTCTAGTCATCTTACAACCACCATTCACAAAAGTAACTTGCACTCCAACATCATTAAGCTTACTAACAAAAAGTAAATTTTGAGCCAGACCTGGTATGTGTAGTACTCCATTCATTCCCTTTAGTCTACCATCTGGGAACTGGATTCTGACTCTTCCTCGGCCAACAATTTCCAGTGTCGAATCACTTGCCAGGAACACCTTCCCACCAGCATAAGGTTCATACTTAGTGAACCATTCTCTGTGAGATGTCATATGAAAAGACACTCCTGAATCCACCAGCCACACATCTTCAGATGCAGGTGTTGCCAAGGCAGCAATGAAGGCATCAACATCACTCTAAGAAGAATAGGTGTCAGAGAAGTTCTTCTTCTTCTTCTTTTTCTCCTCTTTGCAGTCTTTTCTGATGTGTCCTTTCTGTCCACAATTCCAACACTTCACCTTGGACTTTTTACCAGGAGATTTTGATCTCCCCTCTGATTTGGACTTAGACTTCTTGTCCTTCTTGTCTCTTTCCTTTGATCTACCTCGAATGGACAGGGCCTCTTTGGCCGTCTCAAAAGATTTCCTCTGCATCTCTTCAGATAACAGCGAGGCAACAACTGCTTCAGTTATAAATGTGGTTGTTGTACTTCCAATAGCCATCACAAGATTATTCCATGAGTTAGGTAAGGAACATAACAGAAGCATACAACGATCATCTTCTTCTATTTTGACACCTACAGAAGTCAACTGAGCAACAATTGTATTAAATGTGTTCAAATGGTCTGCTACAAATGCCCCTTCATCCATCTTCAGAGAATACAACTTTTTTTTTGAGGAACAGTTTATTTACCAAGGACTTGCCTTGGTAAATATCTCCCAACTTCTTCCACAAATCTTTGGCTAACTTCTCCTCATGGACGTTCAATAGAACAGAATCTGCTAGACTTAATCTTATCAGTCCTCTGGCTTTCCTATCTGCCAAATCCCAATCTTCTTGCTTTATGCCTGAAGGTTTAACCCCAGACACAGCAACCCAAAGATCTTTGTCAACCAGCACATCTTCAACCTTAAGTTTCCACAACTCAAATTTTGTGCCATTGAACTTATCAATGTCTTATTTTCATGATGTAATTGTCATCTTATTTAACAAAATAGACCTCTACAAAACTGCCACCTATAGAACTAACACAAAAACCCAACCTACCAACAAGGATAACACAACTAGCCAGGCTCTAATACCACTTGTAAAGAAAGCACAGGTGTGGAATACAGCTTCCCTAATGTTAGTTCAAAGAGGACAATGTAGACAGGTAACTTTCAATTCAAAAACTACAGATGAATACACCATAAAAATAGAATAAACAATTAAGACAACAAAGAATAACACTAGATTTACATGGTAAAACCCTTTCAGGTAAAAAACCCACCACCAAAATAGAAGCTATCTTTATTATAGTAAACTGAAAGATTACAATAAAGATCCCAGCTCTATTTGTTTAGGTTTCGATTCTCTACAATTATACAAAGCTGTTTATTTCATCTACACATCTACAGAATAAAACTATATAATTCAAATCATTTTTCATCATTCTACAATGACACTAGTAGATCTATTTATATTTTCAGTCTTCAAGAGCAAAGACAGTTATTCAACTTTTGCCCTAACTAATCGATCTAACTTCCCCAACGCCGCTGCCATCAAACCATCGTAACTGTTCACATTCTCGCGAGATGTTTAATCCCACATGCACCAAGTCATAGACAACATTCTGGTTTATATCTCTGAACTCTCAGTAATACCATCGTCAGCAATTTTGTTGCCGATGATGCCAAACCAAAGAGCCATCGGAATAATGTTGTGTGGTTACACAACACGCCCCATCTTGACTTGGCAAAACAGGGACCCAACTTTTGTTTTGGCTTGTGTTGTCTGTTTCTGGCGGTTTGGTAAAAATAAGTCAGGTGCATCATCATCATGAAGGTCAGGATGAGGTAGGTCATCATCATGAGGTTAGTTTGTCAAATTTCATATTTTGTTTCTATGACTTCATGGTTAGAAAAAGCTTGAAATTCCATGCAGGTTTGCCTTTTGCATCACTTGAAAATTTGTCCATATGAAGGAGTTGTAAGCAGTCAAAGTTTTGGTCAAACCTGATAATTGCTGTATGAACATCATCATCATGATATTTGAAAAGCCCCCCGATAATATCCTGAGGTCGAAACATCCGGACGTCAAGTTTAAGTCGTAATAATCCTTTCCCGTCAGGCGGTCTTTTGTATCGCCAAAGGTCATCATCATGATCTTACTCTATCACCTGATAAAAATCATGCAGTCCCGAAACATCCGGACGTCAATCTTAAGTGCTAGTGTGTTTTACCCGTCGAGTAACCTTGGAAACATTGCGAGCGTCATGATATTCCAGCATCACCCGATATTATAATATCATGCTGATATTATAATATCACCTTACTTAGAGAAATCTGCCATCTGCATAATTTGCGCGCGCACGACAGTCTTGGTGATCAACATCATCATGATATTTCAGGACCTGACATTTCCTAATATCCTCCTGACCTCCTTTTGCGTGATCATGATGATCACCTTATCTTTCGAAACGGAGGGTGTTTTTTCCTTCCCAAACCTTGTTGAACAAGATCATCATGATCTTGTTAGTCTTTCCCGACAGTTCGTAGTATCATCCTGCCGACAAGAGTAACCTTTTGCAAATATGATGATGACGATGACGTCACCATCACCTTTCTCCTTCGGCAGGATATTTTCCAAGGCGTGATCCATTTCGCCAATATGATGATGACGATGACGTCATGTTCGAAGATTAATGAAGGCCACGGATATCCTGATGACGTCGTCAGGACTTTCAGCAAGATCATATTCTAAATCACCCAATGCGGATATGATGATGATGATGTTCATCATCCTGATCTTTCGAGCAGATAGCCTTGGCCGAAAAGGGTCATATTGCATTCATCCACGCGATCATCTTCCTTGGGGGGAACCCGATATTCCAGTTATCTCCTGATCTTAATGAAACATGACGATGACGTCATCCCTTTGCATTTTAACCAAGCCTGATGATGACGATGACGTCATCATGATTTTCCTCAGCGGCAGGATCATTTTCCAAGTCCTCCTGTTTGTCTTCATCATGATGATGATGACGATGTCTTTCTTTCCCGAATATGCAAAAACAAAACATCCTGATGTGCTTTTCCTCAGAGCATTCGGAGGGGAGGAGCATCATATTTCACAATATCCTGCGGCTAGATACAAGACTTAGAGTTGGGCATCATCATGATTTTCGGCGTAGGTATAACTGTTGCCGTCGGCCAAGTCCAGTATTGTCAACCTGATCATATGTGGTCGCACTGATGCGAACATGATGATGATGACCCGAAACATTCGAACGGAGCATGCAAAGCCAGGTATGAAGTAATTTGTTAGGGGTAGTCATGTCCTTGTATATTTTGACATACCTGATCATATTTGAACCCGATATACAAGAAAATGGGCAAAAACATGAAGCGATAGAAATTTGAAGGCCCGACTGCCTGATTTTGGTCAACGAGGGTTGACCTGGTTGTTTTTATGCTGTTTATGCATTTAGTGCATATTTTTCACGGGTAAAGCCTGATTGCCTGTAGCTGCACATGGGGAGGTATGTTTAATAAAATGTTTACTTCCTGTTGTTTATCCACATGATGATGAACTTAATTTTTGTCTGTTTATTTGCAGGAAGTCATGATGCTGCTGAAGCTGAACATTGAAGTCATGGTGCTGCTGAAGCTGAACATTGAAGTCATGATGCTGCTGAAGCTGATAATTGCAAGGTTGCACATAGAGGCAACGTGAACCAGACATGAAGAGGATATTGTCAAATATGCTGTTTGCCAGCTGGAGACCGAATCAAGTCGAAGATGCTAGAATATTCTGTGCTAGCTGTGCATTTGCCAACTGACGAAGCATGTGCTTTTCATCTGGACCGTTGTTTGTTATGAGAGGATCCTGATCTTTGGATCGTTGTAACCGTTTTTTTTGGCGGTTGTTCTATATAAGGAACAGAGCTTGTCATTTTAAAAAAGGGGGGAAATACATTAGAATACACAGACGCATCTGGCGCAAAAAGTCAATTACTGTAGAATCAATTAGGAGATCGGATTACTGAGACTAATGAGGATAGAATTGTTGAAATGTCAAGGTTCTTTCTTCAGATCACTGTAAATGTACCTGTTCTTGAGCATACTGAATGAATATGAAGTTCCAGATTACATCCTGATTGTAAATTTTACGTAATCTTCTGTTGATTTCTGGATATGTACTGGTGAATGCTGTGTTCAACTGGAAGCGCTTTCATTTCATTACATGTTGTTGTCAACTTTCCTTTGAAGATTTGCACTAGATCATGCGGATTTGTGGAATGTCCTGGTGAAGTATGATTTCTAGTTTTCCTTCTTTTCATTGCAAGTATGGGAGCTTGTATGTGAATCAGTGATCTAAGTCTAGTAGTTTTGGGAATCTCATTCTTTAACCCTTTTTCCCTTTTCAATTTCATCAATTCATCACCATAACTGCAAATCATGATAAATAACAAGCAGCAACAGTGAAATATGCTGAAATCCCGTAGGTAACTGAAAATCCTTAGCATATTTGAGTTAAATGCATGTAGTATTGGAAATCTCATGCAAAGAATCATAAATAATGATAGAAATCATGCAAATATCAGCCTGTATGCACACTATTTGACTAAATTTACAGTGCAGAGGTAGAATTGTTGGAGACTTATGCAGAGCGAACATCCAGAGCAGGATATTTGAAGATGATGATGATGAACAGTGCAGAAACACGTAAGGCCCCTGAATGGAAAACAGCAACGCACATCAACTACTGAGTAACGTCAGTAGATTAAGACCTAATCAACGGAGACTTGGGATCATGAATTCTTTGAATTCATCGTATCTTTCAAGATGAATAAAGGTTGTTGTGTAACTTTTATTCTATGTTTGCGAATGACTAACATCATGACCAACAAATAACCCGCTCCATCGATGAGCGCTTCACTTTCTACACCGATAGTTCAAAGTCTCCGCGATGCCCAAGTCCTTTGCCATCGGTTCAAAACACTTTACATTGTCGCCAATGGTGTTTAGTCACAGCAATTATTATTCACATTGAACCTTGAACCCGTTGAACTCTTGACAGGTTCAACGAACCCGTGAACCATTGAACCCGATGTCTAATGTAGAACCTTGAACCTTCGATGAACCATTGAACCCAATGAATGAAGTTCAAACCTTCACTGAAGTAACCAATGCATATCGATTGAACCATTGAACTCGATGGACGAAGTTCAAACCTTCATCGAAGTAACCAATGCATATAGGTTGAACCATTGAACCATTGAACCCGATGAACTTCTAGAACCCGATAAACTTCCAGAACAGTTCAATGAAGAACAACGATAAAAAACATGAGGTTCAAGCAGTAATTTGAGACACTTAGTCTCTTCAAAATGTAGTGATATTTTCATCTTCACTCATCTTTAGGTTTTTGAATTTTCCTTTCAGACTCTGTAGCTTGGCACATTTAACATACTTGTCTCCTTCATGTAGAAGTTCTAGTTTTTCCCAAATCTCAATGCAATTTTTAGATCTATAACATTTGTAAGCTCTAAATCAGATAAGGCACTTAGTAAAACTTCTTTAGCCTGAAGATTGTTTTCAGCATCTCTGATTTCATCTATAGTTCTCAGACCATTCTGTGGAGGAACATACTTCTTTGTAGCCATGATCCAATATTGCATTCCCATACATTGCAAGTGACATTCCATGCGGCTTTTCCAAAGAGTGAAATTGGTTCCGTCAAACCTCAGACTATCCTTCTTGTAGGAAGACATCCTGGATCTCCTCAAGTGGTTAAGCTCTTTTAGAGGAACTTAGCTCTGATACCAATTATTAGATTCAAGATAGACAACTGAGAGGGGGGTGAATCAATTGTCCCAAAACTTTACTCCTATTAATCACTTAAATCCTTCTTGTAATTCAACAGCATAATAATAAATCAATCATGAAAACATAATGCAACAATTCAAGAGCAGAAACACATTAACACATATGACACCAAGATTTTAACGTGGAAAACCCGGTTAAGGGAAAAACCACGGGGTGACTAACCCAAGATTGTATTCTCTATTAAAAGAATAAGAAGAACAAATGGCACATGCCAATTAGAACTCACTGCCCGAGCACACTGCTCACAAGAGGCCCACTACCTACAGGAGACACACTGTCTACAAAATGATAAGTATTACATACTTGAACTGAAGAATAGCATCTTCACCATGTTTGATTTAGTTCCATTTAAGACCAATACTTCTGCTCTACCTTTCACTTCCCTCCTCTCTACCACACTCTCATCTCTACCAAGATGCTTTTGAAATAACTTCACAACTTCTTATTTATACAAGACATTGACTTTGGGATAATCATCCAAGTCAACATACTTTACAGAGCAAATACAACTTGACTAATTACAAAAGACTTTATGCGGATCATCACACTATCAGCCACATAGATCTGGGACTTCAATCTTCTTGGAGGAACACACCATGCTTCACAAAACATCTTCAAAATCATCTGCAAGATGTGTAACTTATCCGATCTGCCAAACTTAGGAAGAACATCATCATTCGGAAGTAATTCTTCAATTACGAGCTCAGTGTTCAATGAGGACCACCAAAATGAACTAGACACAATCCAGAGACCTCCACAAGCTTGCCTGAATCACCAAGAACATCCACATTACTTCTGCTTACTGAAATCATTCTCTCCTTTATCTGGAACCTCAAGAACTCAGTTTGTCATCACTATCATATTGGAATAGATGCTTGTGGCCCTTTAGACCATGAACTAATTGAGTTGTCAATTCACATTGACTTCCTAAACATCCACCAAATCCGCAAAACAAGATATTGCATTTCTGGATCTCACCAGACCTATTTGTGTCACTCTGTCACCTTTGAACATCTGCTAGAACTGGTTTTACTCAAGTGGCCATAACTTCTTCAAATCTTCATGAGGACCTCTCAGATCTTTACTAGATCATCTTAAGACACATATCTACAAACCCTTTTATGCGCATCCTCTGATCTTCATCTTAGCTAGGATCTTCACCTCATTGTCTTCACTATTTTTCTCTATTCTTAATAGGACTAATTTTCTCAATATCCTCAGCATACAACTCATCCAATCCTTATGATCAATGCAATAGGAGTATGTTGACCTCAATGACAACACTGATTAGGCCCATACTTGCAACACAAAGATCAGTTGCTGCAGCATGAGAAGAAAGAAAAGGATTATGTGGTGCTGGATGATACTCCAAATAGTGATGTTCTAGTGGTTCCTCATGCTCCGCAACAACAAGAAATAACACAAACTCTAGTGAATGTTAGATGGTCAACAAGGCTATGTAGACCTCCTGAAAGGTTTTCTCCCTCTTTGTATTCTATTTTGCTAACAAATGCTGGTGAACCAGAAGGGTATGATGAAGCTATGCTAGTGGATACAAAGGTTCAGTGGGAGCTTGCAATGAAAGAAGAAATGGACTCCTTGCTAAAAAATCAGACTTGGGAGTTATGTAAGTTTCCTGCAGGTAAAAAGGCTTTACCAAACAAATGGGTTTATAGGCTGAAAGAGGAAGACATAGGTAAGAAAAGATTTAAAGCCAGGTTAGCTATAAAAGGATTTGCATAGAAAAAAGGTATTGATTTTGATGAGATTTTTTCTTTGATTGTTAAGATGACTTCTATTTATATTGTTCAAAGTATTGTGGCTATTGAAGATTTGCATTTGGAACAACTAGATGTGAAAACTATTGTACTCCATGATGATTTTGAGGAGGAGATATATATGGAACAACAACAAGGATTTGAGGTTAAAGGTAAGGAGAAATAGGTGTGCATATTGAAGAAGAGTTTGTATGGCTTTAGACAAGCACCTTGGTAATGGTATTTAAAATTTGATAGTTTTATGGCTAAGCAAGGCTACAACTGGTGTAATTCTAACCATTGTGTTTATTTTAAGAGGTTGGGTAATGATATCTACATTATTTTATGTTTATATGTTGATGACATGCTTATAGCACAGTCTAACATAGATCACATAAGAGAGTTAAAACAATAGTTAGCACAATCATTTGCTATGAAGGATTTGGGGGCAGAAAAACAAATCCTTAGTATGAAAATTTGTAGAGATAGGAAGAACAATAAATTGACTCTATCTCAGGTTGATTATGTTGAAAAGGTGTTGCAGAGATTCCATATGGAGAATGCAAAAGCTGTCAGCACACCTTTGCTTAGTCATTTGAAATTGACTAAAAAGATATGTCCAAAGACACAAGAGGAGGAAGAAAAAATGTCCAAGGTACCATATGCTTCAGTTGTAGGAAGTTTAATGTACGCCATGGTATGCACAAGACCAGATATTGCACATGTTGTAGGAGTCGTAAGCAGGTATATGAGTCATCCTAGATTGGAGCATTGGAATGTGGTAAAATAGATTCTCAAATATTTGAGAGGTACATCCAATAAACACTTATGTTTTGGGGGCTCTAATACTGATTTAGCAGGTTATGTAGACTCAGATTTGGTAGTGGATATTGATACCAGGTGGAGTACTACATGTTATGTCTTTACTGTAGGTGGGACAACGATGAGTTGGATCTCTAGGTTGCAAAAGGTAGTTGCTTTATCCACCATGAAGACAGAGTATGTAGCTGCAACAGAGGCAAGCAACGAGATGATATGGCTGCAATCTTTCATGGAAGAATTGGGAAAACAATAGGCTAACAGTTCTTTGTATACAAACAGTCAGAGTGACATACATCTTGCAAAGAATTCTTCCTTGCATTCAAAGACCAAACACATACATCTATGGTATCACTTCATCTAGTCGATGTTGGATGATGGACAGTTATGGCTGGAAAAGATCCATACAGATGAAAATCTAGTGGATATGTTTACAAAGGCAGTAACAAGGGAGAAGTTGATCTCCTCTTTAGCTTCGGTTGGTCTTCAAGACTGAAAAACAATAAAATTAGAACAATAGCGTCCAGGGTGCTTATTTCCAGTGGGAGCTACAGGGTTAGTAGTGTTATGATCAGTTTCTAAGTGGGAGATGATATGGTGTGGAGTCTGATCAGTCTCCAAGTGGGAGATTGTTGTTATATGGAGCCTAATCAGACTTGGAGGTTAAATTTACCCCACTTTTATCTATGTGGTTTCCCCCCAAATTATTTAATGGGGTCAAGGGGCAGTACCCCTTGCAGGGCTTAGGGGCAGTGCCCCCGAAACTTCAAACAAATTTTATTATTTTATAAAGGTGTCGGGAGTTATTTTTTCTATTAGCTAACATAAAAAACCCTATTTTTGCAACCGACATAAGGATTGATAAAAGAGGCTAAGGGTTAGGGTTTTCCATTGATGTATTGTAGTATTTTGCAGTGGTATTGAGTTGCAAGGATTGTTGGTTGTAATCAGTTTGATTTACTGGATAATAATATTGGACTCTTTGTTGGTGGATGTAGCCCAAGTTTGGGTGAACCACGTTAAAACTTGTCTCTCGCTATTATTATTTCTGTGTATTTCCATTCCTCTATTTAATCTTTGTTTGCATTTAACTGATACCTTCTGCATGCAATCCATAACAATAGGGAGGTGTACTTTATGTTGGAAATATGTGTTGTCATTGATGTCAACACTTAGAGGAATGTCCCTTGACCCCATTAAATAATTTGGGGGGAAACTACACTGATAAAAGGGGTGAATTTAACCTTTGAGTCTAATTAGGCTCCATATAACAACATGTGTCATGTTGTGTGATCCTTCTTGTTGTTCCTAAGGATGTGTATGTTGTTATTTGAAGGTTTTCATCTCTGGAAGTTGATGAAGGTTTCTACTGCAAAGAATTGCCTAAAAGACTATTTGGTAAAATATGCCGCATTCCTCTACATTTGAATCTATGATCATGTGGTTCAAAAGTTAGGTTAAAGATGTTGTAAATGTCCTAAATCCAAAGTTTCAAATCATTTGCTCCTCCACAGTGAAAGTTATGAGAGACAGAGTTCCAGTCTATGCTCTGGCAAAATCAAGTGATGATAAAGACTATTTGGGATGCTTTGCATTCCTCCGCAATTATAGATATGGCTATGCAGTTTTGAGGATATGTTCACAATAGTGTATGAGTGCATCCACATGAGTTTTAGGTGTTTTAAAGCTCTACAACCTTAGTTTTCAATTGATAGTTGTGATACAAATAGTTTTGGATGCCTAGTTGTTCTCAAGACCTATGCTGATGATCTGCACCAACTTGGAGTGGATTGAAATGATACATTGATTGATGTAAGATGGTCTCAAGTGATGATATTGTGTTGTCTCCTATTACTTCGTAAGATGGCATTTTTCTCTCTCTGGAACTGGTTGTGGTCCAAAATGATGTTATTGCTAGGATATGCCTCTGTCTGGCTGACTGAAGAATGTTGAAGGTATGTACCATAATGGTCTTGCTATACGGAGATCAAGGAATGTTTGGAGATGATGTATAGGTCTTGCTGACTCATCTGGAAGAATAAAAAGAAATGTTTATGCATTCATGAGTACCCCCAATATTGTGAAGACTGATGTGCTACATGTTTCATCTTTTCTTGCTTAAGACAACCTATTTCAAATTTGTGAAGAGTACGAATGTTACTCCTTGAAGAATGATGCAGTGAAGGATGCCTAGGACCAAACTAAGCTTGTATTGGGATCTGTAAGGTGTGTGTTTTCTTCTGGAGTAGCATGTTGTTCATGATAGGGCTTTCCCTATGCATGTTTCATGTGTTGTGATCTTTGGCTGACTTATAAAATGTAATATTCTTATTGTATTGGCTAACTTGTAATGAAATCAATGTAATGTCATGTATATATTGTAAACCTAGTTGGTCTAAGTTAAGTATGCTTACAAAGATGAAAATATGAATGTGTAAAGAGTAGAGTATGAATATTACATGCATTATGATGTGCGACTGAAGGAGAAAGAGCAGAAGAGTTAGAGGCTGTCTTGATTCATCTTGAAGATATTTTTGTGACAGGAGGGAAGTGAAGAGTATACCTAACCGATCCAATTATCAGAAAAAAGTGTGAAGAGGCAAAATTGCAATCATCAAAGGTGTGAGCTTCAATGTCAGTTTTCAGACAGTAGAAGGACTGTCAAGCTGTAATCTTTCCTGAGTTCATTCTCAGTTTAGGAAGTAGTTGCTTCCTTGAGTTGTATCCCTAAAACAAAGTTAGCAAGGAGTGTTATCTTCCTTGGGAGTGACCCTAAAGAAATTTTTTTAGGGAGTAGCAGCTTCCTTGGGTTGTATCCCTAAAACAAAGTTGGCAGAGAGTAGTAGCTTCCTTGGTTTGTAGCCCTAAAACAAAGTTGTTATTTTGAGTTTCATATATTGTGAGTTAATCCTCACTGTGGTTTTTCCCTTCATAGATTTTCCATGTATATCTGGTGTTATGTGTTGATGTGCATTGTGTTTATCTTTCATGTTTATGTTAATGTTGTAATACTTAAGTTTTAATTTGCTCCAAAGGATTTGTAGTTTGTTTAGATACTGATTCACCCCCCCTTAGTATCCTGGTGTGTTAAAAAATTGGTATCAAAGAAAAGTTACTCAAAAGAAGTTTAACCACTTGAGGAAGGTCTGGGATGGCTCCTAATGGATCTCACAAGGTACCTATATTTGATGGAACAAATTATTCCTTTTGGAAGCTAAGGATGGAAACCTCTCTATCTTCTCTAGGGTTTGGTGTATGGCAAGCTGTTGTGAAGGGTTACATTGCTCCTGCTTCTGAGCCTATAGATGCTGATGAGATTAGGTTGTATGCTAATAATGCCAAGGCAAAGAGTACTATCATGAGTGGACTGGCAGATATAGAACTTCTAAAGGTAATGAGTCAACTGTAAATTTGCTAAGGATGTCTAGGTAAAACTATTGCAAGTATGTGCTAACTGATGTTTTCATTGATGTCAACATGTTTGTGTTGTCATTAGTGTCAATGGTGCTCTTGTTTTATTACTTGATTGTGATGAGTTAGTTGCTTTATATTGTGTTGTGTAAGTGTTGAAGATGATAAGAATATGTTTCTAATATTGAGTATCCAAGTGCTTTTGAGAAAATTTAGTTCATACTGAAGACAAAGTTGTGAAGATATATTTTGGCTTACTGGATACTGTCTGAGTTTTTGGTCTGCATTTCTTCTGTGTTGAAGACTACAGTATGAGATTTGGATATGTTTTAGAGAAGTGTTTGAAGATTCTAAATCTAGAATTTGGTAGTCTAGATCACTATGCAGTAGAAGTTCTATTCACTAGTTTGAAGACTGTGCATGGTAGTATTTGTAGTGTGATGGGGAGAAAGTATTTTGCTCCGCATTTCTCCGTAGTTTGTTTTTTAGTTTTACTATTTTGGACATATGTTTATAATCTCCTTAGCTATCTTCATTCTAAAGGATTTGTGATTTGGTGCTCCAGAAAGAAAGTTATTGATTAGTAGAGTTCGATAATATTTGTTGTGAGTAGTCTATGATCTGTCTTCAAGTGATATTTGTTGTCTTCAAGTGAGATTTGATATGGCTGGATTTTTTATCTCCCAGGTGAATTTATGTTATTTGTGGATGTCTCCAAATTGTGTTGAAAGAATGTGCTTGATCTGTAAGCTATGATTAAGTTCTTGGAAGCGTGTGCCTAAGTATTCTTGGTGTTTGTACAAGTTTGGCTGACTTAGGTGCTAACACTCTTTGTGGATGTGTTTCATGGATTGTAGAAGCATGTTGAAGGATATGAAGATGTATTTGGGTCCAAGCTAAGCCATGAAGTGTTCTTAGTTTATTCCTTTGTTCCACAAGTTTGTTTAGGTCCAGACCTAATTTGAATTATGTATGTTTGCCAACCTTGGATATTGTTCCAAAGGTTGTAAATTGTATTGCTAACCTTGATGTATGTTCTAAGGTTGATGATTGATATAAATAAATGAAAAAGATTCATATGTTTGGAGTGTGGATGCGAAGATGCAAAGGTGAGAGTGTTTGTGTTGTAAGGGTAGCGAAGGTGATATGTAATGTGCTTCAATGGAACTAAACTTAGGCATATTGTAGATGCTATTATATTAGTTCATGGCAGTGAGCCACCCCTCCTGACAGTGAGCCAACCCTTGGCAGTGAGCTCTATGGGTAGTAAGCCCTATTTGTAGTGAGCATTTCTTTGGAGAGTGAGTCGTTGGGCAGTGAGCCTCTTTTGTTATTCGGTATTGTTACTACATTATATTGTGAGCTAACACTCATCGTGGTTTTTCCCTTTTTTGGGTTTTCCATGTAAAAAATCGGTGTTCATGTGTGTATGGTGTTGATGTGTTTAAGTTTTGTTTTTGCACTTCATGTTTAATCTTCATAACAAATCAAGGAGTTAAAATAAATGAATGTGAATGTGATTTTGTTTAAGAAAAGTTAAATTTTTTATACAACTGATTCACCCCCCCTCTCAGTTGTCTTGTGCCTTCAACAATTGGTAACAAAGCCTATTTCCTTGGAGGAAAGCCTAACAACTTAAGGTAGATCCAGGATGATGCACATGAAGGATGTTTCTATGCTTGTTTTCTGAAACATGAGAATAGTAAGCTATTTTGATATGTTGTCTATAATTCAATTGTAACTACATTCAAGTCTAGAAAACCTAAGGAAACTGTGGAAATAGATCAAAAGATTGCTTTTAATATGGAAGCTAACTCTAAGAGAAGAAGAAAATTTAATACTGATATGCACAGGGACAAGCTGCTTCTGAAGTGTTTTAGGTGTGGTGAGGTTGGTCATTATGCATCAAGTTGTCCAAAGAAAAATTTGAGAAGTAAGAAAGAAGAAAATAAAAGAAGAATACCTAAGAGAACCTATTATGATGTTGAAGACTCCTTGCTCACTAATTCAAAGGATGACATTTGTAGTGCTAGCCCTGAAGGATGTATGAAAGAGAATTATCTAGAGGTAAATCCTGATAGTGAAAATACTTTTCAAGAAAAGAATTATTGGGTTATTGATAGTAGTTGCTCAAATCATATGACCGGTGATAGAAATAAGTTTATTAATTTTGAGAAATGTGATGAACAATCAATTATATTTGGAGATAATTGTACTGCTAAGATATGTGGAAAAGGGTCAATTAGTCTCGATGGAAAACATTATACTAATGATGTTCTTTATGTTAAAATTTTAAGGCAAAACCTCTTGAGTGTTGGACAATTGTGTAGAAAAGGATATAGTCTTGTATTTCAAGATGATATTTTTGAGATCAAGGAGAAATATGGAATTGTGATAGCTGCTAGAAAGAGGACAGAAGGAAACCTTTATCATCTCAGAGAAGGTGATAATTAGTACTCTATGACTCAGATCAGTGAGAGTTGGCTCTGGTATAGGATATTGTGTCATATCAATCTTGATGATTTGGTAAGAATAAGTTCAACACAAGTTGTGAAAGATCTACCAGAGATTACAAAACCTAACAGTATCATCTACAAGGAGTGCCAAGATGGAAAGAAAGCAAGAGGAAATTTACAAGATGAAGAAAAATCTTCTACCAAACTGTTGGAATTGATTCATACAAATCTTTGTGGTCCTACAAGAGTAAGAAGTTTCCAGGATGACAGGTATTTTATGTTATTCATTGATGATTATTCTAGAATGACTTGGGTTACTTTTCTTAAAGAAAAATTAGAAGCTCTAGATGGGTTTAAAGAATTTAAAGCAATGGTTGAAAATGATCTGGATGTAAATATCAAATGCTTGAGGTCTAACAAAAGAGAAGAATTTACCTCTAATGAGTTTAATGTGTTCTGTGAGAATCATGGGATAAAGGGGTAGCTATCTGATCCTAGAATTCCATAGCAGAATGGAGTGATGGAAATAAAGAACATAATGGTTCAAGAAGCTACAAGGACAATGATAGAGGAAACAAATCTATCAGAAACATTTTGGAGAGAAGAAATTCATACTATTGTCTACACACAAAACAAAGTACAGGTGAAAGCAAATGATGAAAGAACTCCCTATGAACTATGGTATGGAAAGACTCCTACTGCTAAATATTTCAATTTTTTTGGAAGCAAATGTTTTATCAGAAGAAAGGAAGAAAAAGGAAAGGATGATGCAAAGTATGAAGGTATTTTTCTTGGGTATTTGTCTTGGAGCAAAGCTTACTAGTGCTATAACAAGAGACTAGTGACGATTGTTGAAAGTACCAATGTCAAGGTTGATGAAGACATACAAAAATATTCAGAAGTTAACAAATATGTATCAGATTCTGATATCAAAGTATAGACTGAAGAAAAGGTAATGCATGATGAAGTACAAGAAGAGTGTCAGATCATTAGTGATAAAAGAAAATGTGAATTGACAGGATACAGAGCTGTTGAAGAATAAATAAACCTGTGTTTAATTTCTAAAGTTGAACTTAAAATAGTGACTGAGGCTTGCAATGACATCAAATCTTCAGAAGAAGAATTTTTGTCCACTGACATTGAAGAATTCAAAATTTCCCTTGAAGACTTAAAAAAATCTAAAGAAGAAAACATGGACTTAAAAGAGAATATCAAAGAAGCAAATGAATACATCAAAAATTTAAGAGAGCAAGTCAAAAAGCTTAAACAAAGACATAAAGAGGACAATGAAAAATTGAGGTTAGCAAATGAAGAAAAAGAAAGAATTGAAGAATGATTGAAAGACAAAACTAAAGACTACAAAGCTTGAGCAAGAAATTATGAACCTGAAGTTAGACTTAGAGAAAGTAAAGATATATGAAGAGAAGTTCAAGATAAGTTCAATAGAACCTAATTAGATGGTTGAATGTAAGAAGAGTTATGATCACAAAGAAAGATTGGGACTTGAGAATTAAAGGAGTGGACCATGAAGACCATTGGTTAGGCAACCAAATGCTCAAATGTATCCATCTTTCAATGGTTATTGTGATTCATGCAATAAATTTGGTCATAAGGTTACTCAATGTAGGAGTAGAATGAATCAAAATATTCCATCTTTCTCTAGTCAGTGCTTTACTTGGAAGAGAGTTGGTCATAAAGCCAGTGAATGTAGAAGTTGGATAAGGAAGGGTTATAGTGATGAAAGGAATGCTCAATCCTTCGGTCGCAGTTGATTTACATGTAATAGATTTAGACACAAGGCTAACCAATGTAGGTCCAGAATGAATGGAAGGAACAACAGTCAAAGAAATGCTATGTGCTATGATTGCAATGGGCGTAGACATATTGAAAAGTTCTATAGAAGTAGGAAAATGAAGAAGGATAACCTGGTAGAAAAGAAGAAAAATATACAAAAGGATGATTTGGTAGAAATGAAGAAGGAGATGAACAAGACATGGATCAACAAGGATATAAATGAAGTAAAGAATAAGCCTGTGCCAGCCCCTGGTATAGATGTTTCCTCCAAGAATTAGATGCATAAGGAAGTGCATCAGTCCATAGTGGTTTAGGAGTTATTCCTTTCTGGACTAATGATGGAGGCTATCTCTCAGGGGGAGAAGGTAGTGATACTGGAGAATGTTGCAGTCTAAAGGAACCATTCAAGACAATTAAGAACAAGTGCAAGTATGTGCAGTGGAAAGAGATGTGTTGCCCTTTGCCATTGATGTCAAAGGGGGAGAGAGTTCATGTGAAAAACTTAGAGAAAAAGAAAGTAGATGTGCAAATAGAAAGGGGGAGTTCTAATATAGAGTTGTGTCTTGATGGTAGAACAAGTTATTCAGTTTTTCACATCATATGTTTCCATCAATGACAAAGGGGGAGATTGTTGCAAGTATGTGCTAACTGGTGTTTTCATTGATGTCAACATGTTTGTGTTGTCATTAGTGTCAACTATGCTCTTGTTTTGTTACTTGATTGTGGTTAGTTAGTTGCTTTTTATTGTGTTGTATAAGTGTTGAAGATGATAAGAATATGTTCTTGATATTGAGCATCCAAGTGCTTTTGAGAAAATTTGGTTCATACTGAAGACAAAGTTGTGAAGATATATTTTGGCTTATTGGATACTGTCTATGTTTTTTCTCTGCATTTCTTTTGTGTTGAATACTAGAGTATGAGATTTGGATATGTTTTAGAAAAGTGTCTGAAGATGCTAAATCTAGAATTTTTTGGTCTAGAACACTGCGCAGTAGAAGTTCTATTCACCAGTTTGAAGACTGTGCCTGACAACATTTGTAGTATGACAGGGAGAAAGTATTTTGCTTTGCATTTCTCCACAATTTGTATTTTGGTCTTGTGGTTTTAGACATTTGTTTATAAGGTCCTTAGATGTCTTCATTCTAAAGGATTTGTGATTTGGTGCTTTGGAAAGCAAGTTATTGATTAGCAGAGTTTGACAATGTTTGTTGTGAGCAGTCTGTGATCTATCTTCAAGTGATATTTCTTGTTTTCAAGTGAGATCTGATGCAACTAGATTTGTCAACTCCCAAGTGACTCTATGTTGTTTGTGGATGTCTCTAGATTGTGTTGAAGGCATTTGCTTGATCCACAAACTATGATTGAGTTCTTAGAAGTGTGTGCCTAAGTATTCTTGGTGTTTGCACAAGTTTGGCTAACTTAGGCGCTAACACTCTTTACAAATGTGTTTCGTGGATTGTAGAATTGTGTTGAAGCATATGTAGTGTATATGGGTCTGAGCTAAGCCATGAAGTGTTCTTCTTTCATTCATTTTCTCCAAAATTTTGTTTAGGTCCAGACCTAATTTGAATTATGTATGTTTTCTGACCTTGGAGATTGTTCCAAAGGTTGTAAATTGTATTTCTGACCTTGATGTATGTTCCAAGGTTGATGATTGATTTAAATAAGTGAAAAGGATTCATGTGTTTGGAGTGTGGATGTGAGGATGTGAAGATGAGAGTGTTTGTGTTGTAAGGGCAATGAAGGTGATATGTATTATGCTTCAATGAAATTGAACTTAGGCATATTGTAGATGCTATTATATTAGTTGATGGCAGTGAGCCACCCCTCCTGGTAGTGAGCCAGCCCTCAGCAATGAGCCACCCCATTGGAAGTGAGCCCTATTTGCAGTGAGTATTTCTTTGGATAGTGAGTCCTTGGGCAGTGAGCCCTTTGGTAGTGAACCTCTTTTGTTATTCAGTATTGTTACTACATTATATTGTGAGCTAACACTCACCATGGTTTTTCCCTTTTTGGGTTTTCCACTTAAAAATCTAGTGTTCATGTGTGTATGGTGTTGATGTGTTTAAGTTTTGTTTTTACACTTCACGTTTAATCTTCATAATAGATCAAGGAGTTAAAATAAGTGAATGTGAATGTGAATTTTTGAAAGAAAAGTTAAAGTTTTTATACAACTGATTCACCCCCTCTCAGTTGTCTTGTGCCTTCAACAAAAAATTGAAAGCATTTATGAAGGAGATAGTAAAGTGAGGCAAGCCAAGATGCAAATCTTCAAAAGCAATTTGAGATCCTAAGGATGACAGAATATGGAGACATTGCTAGTTATATTCTTCAAGTGGATGAAATGGTTAATAGCATCACAAGTCTTGGTGGTGAAGTGAAAGAAGATGAAATTATGAAGAAGGTATTGAGAAATCTTCCCAAATCTTACAGTCATAAGGTATCTTCTATTGATGAGACTTAGGATTTGGATACATATACAGTAGATCAATTGTTTGGCTCTCTCACAACTTTTAAAATGAGAGAATTTGACAAAGAAGTTCCAAAGAAGGAATCAATATTCAAAGCAAGTAAGAAGGCAAAAGATGAAGCAACAGATCAAGATGATGACTATGATGAGGCAGAAGCAAACTTTGTAAGAAATTTGAAGAAAGGCACAAGCAAATGTAGAGCTAAGTTACCTTTCAAATATTTTAATTATGGAAAGATTGGTCATTTTTCTTCTAAATGTCCTTTTAAAGAATCAAGGGGTAGTAAAAAGAGGGACAAGTTCAAAATAACCCTATATACCATAGAGAGCAGTTGTTCCTCAAAAGATGAGGATCATGATGATTCAAATGATGAAACACTTTTCATGGCCTTGAATGTTGGTAACAAAAAAGATGATACTAAAAATTATGTAAAGACTGACACCTTGCAAGTTGACCAAAACAATGATAGATCAATGGTTGTATGGACTAAGTTTCATACAAAAGGAGAAGCCAAGGCTTGGGTAATTAATAGTGGTTGGTCTAATCATATGACTGGTGACAAGGAGAAGTTTATCAACCTTGAGAGCTGGAATGGTGGAGCTGTTAAGTTTGGTGGTAATGAGTCAGCACAAATCTATGGAAAGGGTGCCATAACTATTGATAGGAAGAATAGGATTGAGGATGTCCTCTATGTCAAAGGGCTAAAGAAAAATCTTCTCATTGTGATTCAGATGTGTAGCAAAGGATTCAATCTTACCTTTCATGCCAAAGGTCGTGAAATCAGGAAGGTAGGGTCTAGAAAGATGGTTGTAGAAGGCATCTAGTCATATGGTGATATCTATCATTTGAAGGAGGAAAATGAAAGAACATGCCTATTGACTCAATCTAGTGAGTGTTGGCTATGTCACAAGCAAATAGGCCACACCAACTTTGAAAATATGGTAAAGATTGGCTCTACGGTGAGAGATATACCCCAGATAACCAAGCTTGCAAACACATTATGTAAGGAATGTCAAATGGGAAAGTAGACAAAGACAAGTTTCAAGAGCAAGGAGTACTCTTCTTCAATACCATTGGAGCTGATTCACACTAACCTATGTGGCCCTACAAGAGTAAAGAATCAACAAGGTGAAAGGTTTTCATGTTACTTATTGATAATTATTCTAGAATGACTCGGGTTACTTTCTTAAGAGAAAAATTAGATACCTTTGATAAGTTTAAGGTGTTTGAAGCTATGGTTGAGAATGAAATAGATACTACAATCAAATGTTTAAGGTCTAATAGAGGAGGTGAGTTTACTTCAAATGAATTTGATAAGTTTTGTGAAGATCATGCTATTAGGAGACATCTATCAGCTCCTAGAACCCCTTAGCAAAATGGGGTAGTGGAAGGGAAGAATATGACTATGCAAAAGATGGCTAGGGCAATGTTGAAGGATGTAGATCTACTCAACATGTACTGGAAGGAAGCAGTTCACACTGCTGTTTATTTGACTACCACAGTACAATTGAGGGTCACTAGCATTAAGACCCCTTATGAGCTATGGTATGGAAGACCTCCCACTATCAAATACTTTAGGATCTTTGGAAGAAAATGCTATATCATAAGAGATGAAGAATACCTAGGAAATTTTGATTCAAGAAGTGATGAAGGGATCTTTCTTGGTTACTCAACTAGAAGCAAGGCCTATAGATGCTACAACAAGAGATTGGGAAAGATGACTGAAAGCACAAATGTCAAAGTAGATGAAGATTTGTATTAGATCTCACAAGAACCAGAGGACTCCGGATTTGATATTTTTCCATGCATTGAAGAAGAAGAAGAATAAGAGAAATAAGAAAAGGAACAAGAACTAGAGAAGATACCCAAGACTCAAACAAAGTATGTTCAGAAGAATCATTCAGCAGATCAGATCATTGGGGACAAGAATAAAAGTGTACTGACTAGGAGAAGTCTTGCAAAAGCATATGAGCAAGTAAAATTGTGTTTGTTATCAAAGGTAGAACCCAAAACCTTTGCTAATGCTAGCAAATATGATGGATGGATAAAGGCAATGGAAGAAAAATTGAATTAGATTGAGAAGAATCAGACATGGGAATTGGTTCCCAAACCAGCCAATAAAAATGTTATAGGAACAAACTGGGTGTTTTGGAACAAGCTGAACGAAGAAAGTGAAGTTGTGAGGAACAAAGAAAGATTGGTGTGTAAAGGATATTCACAAGTTGAAGGCATTGAATTTGAGAAGACCTATGCTTCGGTAGATAGGATGGAGGCAATCAAAATATTTCTTGCTCTTGCTCACAAGAACTTTAAGGTTTATCAGATGGATGCCAAGTTAGCATTTTTGAATGGTGATGTAGAGGAGGAAGTCTGCATTGAGCAACCAAATGGTTTTCAAATATCAAAAGATATGGACATGGTGTGTAGACTCAAGAAATCTTTATATGGTCTCAAGCAAGCACCTAGAGCTTGGTATGCTAGGTTGGATAAGTACTTACTTCATAAAGGCTTCAAGAAAGGTACTATAGATAGAAATCTTTACATCAAGGAAGAAGGAGATATGATATTGGTAGTTGTAGTATATGTTGATGACATCATCTTTAGTGGAGATGATGATATATGTAAAAAGGTTTGTGGAGGAGATGCAAAAAGATTTTGAGATGTCTATGATTGGTGAGATGTCTTTCTTCCTTGGACTTCAAATTGCTCAGCTAGTTGATGGTATCTTTATTTATCAAGCTAATTATGTCAAAGAGATGTTGAAGAGGTTTGGTATGGAGGATTCAAAACCAATGATTACTCCCATGGTCACTAGATGTCACTTGAGTAAGGATGATGAGTCTCCAGAGGTTGATCATAATTCCTATAGATCTATGATTGGAGGATTGTTGTACTTGAATGCTTCTAGACCTGATATCATGCATGCAGTATGTGTGGTTACCAGATATCAAGCTAATCCCAAGCAAACACATGAGAAGGTAGTGAAAAGAATATTTAGATACTTGAAGGGAACTCTAGATTAAGGCTTATGGTATCTAAGAGGTAATGACTTTGATCTAAGTGCCTACATTGATATTGATTGGGATGGCTGTGTTGATTATAGAAGTATAAGTGGTGGTGCTTTATTTTTAGGAAGCAGATTGGTTTCATGGTAGAGCAAGAAGAAAGATTCAGTGTCCTTATCAACTGTAGAGGAAGAGTATATTCTAGCAGCATCCTATTGTACACAAGTGTTGTGGATTCAAAGCAAAACCATAAGGGTATCACGGTATCGTATGATGAGCCAATTCCTATTTTGTGTGATAATACAAGTGCTAGATCAATACTTCCAAGAATCTAGTGATGCATTCTAGAACTAAGCATATAGAAATTAGGTGTCACTTTTTGAGAGAGAAGGTCGCAGATAAGGAAGTAAAGTTGGAATATTTTCCAACAAAGGGTCAAATTGCATATATTTTCACAAAGGATATTGCAAAGGACACTTTTAAAGATCTCTAGCAGAGGTTAGGGGTAATTACCCCTCTTTCTTGCTAAATGCATAGTGGTGCATCTGTCTAGGGGGAATTCATGCTATATCCTTTTCCTAGATTGATGATGGCTACCTCTCAGGGGGAGCAGGTAGTTTTGGTTACTGACAGAGGGAGACTTGAAGAAGGGGGGGAGAGAGAATATGTGCACCTTAGGAGGATAGTTTGTGCCCTAAGGGGAAGAAGTAGTTTCCCTTTGTCCTTGATGTCAAAGGGGGAGAGAGAGAAATGCACATATGAAGGGGAGTATGTGTTTCCATCAATGACAAAGGGGGAGATTGTTGGAAATATGTGTTGTCATTGATTTCAACACTTAGAGTAAGGTCAACACTGAGTTCGTGATGATGATATACTAGTATTGTAATAAAGATGCAATGATGATATTGATGTTCATGGTTGTTGATATTCAATAATGCTCCTAATGTTCATAGTGGGTTTCTGATGTTCATGGTTGGATGTCATGCCCTGATCAATGTCAAGTCAAGTTGTTTTGAGCATGCTTATGGTCAGCAAAGATGATCAATGATGAAATATTAAGATGGGGATTAGAAGCACTAAGATGAATGATGACACATTAAGCTTTACCGAGGATGAAAAAACATTGTTGATGGCTTGTGGCATGTTGTATGATCCTTCTTGTTGTTCCTAAGGATGTGTATGTTGCTATTTAAAGGTTTTGGTCTCTAGAAGTTGGTGAAGGTTTCTGCTATAGAGAATTACCTAAAAAGATTGTCTGGTAAAATGCTCCACATTCCTCTGCATTTGAATCTATGATCATGCGGTTTAGAAGTTAAGTTAAGGATGTTGTAAATGTGCTAAATCTAAAGTTCCAGATCATTTGCTCCTCCACAATGAAAGTTATGAGAGAAAGTTTCAGTCTGCGCTCTGGCAGAATTAAGTGATGATAAAGACTATTTGGGATGCTTTGCATTCCTCTACAATGATAGATATGGTTGTGTAGTTTTGAGGATATGTTCACAATAGTGTATGAGTGCATCCACATGAGTTTCAGGTGTTTTGGAGGTCTGTAACCTTAGTTTTCAATTGATAGTTGTGATACAGATAGTTTCAGATGCCTAGTTGTTCTTAGGACATATGTCAAGATGATCTGCGCCAACTTGGAGTGGCTTGAAATGATACATTGACTGATGTAAGATGGTCTTGATGATCTTGTGTTGTCTCATGTTGATCCGTAAGATGGTTTTTTCTCTCTCTGGAACTGGTTGTGGTCCAGAATGATGTTATTGCTAGGCTATTCATCTGTCTGGCTAACTGAAGAATGTTGAAGGTATGTGCCACAATGGTGTTGCTTTGCAGAGATCAAGGAATGTTTATAGATGTTGTATAGGTCTTGTTGACTCATTTGGAAGAAGAACAAGTAATTTTTATGCATTCATGGGTACCGCCAAGATTATGAAGACCAATGTGTTACATGTTTCATCTTTTATTGCTTAAGGGTGACCTATTTCAAATTTGTGAAGTGTACAGATGTTATTCCTTGAAGAATGATGTTGTGAAGGATGCTTAGGACTAGACTAATCTTGTATTGGGATCCACAAGGCATGTGTTTCCTTCTAGAGTAGCGTGTTGTTCATGATAGGGCTTGTCCTATGCAGGTTTCATGTGTTGTGATATCTCGTCGACTTGTAAAATGTAATATTTTTATTGTATTGGCCGACTTGTAATGAAATCAATGTAATGTCATGTATATATTGTAAACCTAGTTGGTCTAGGTAAAGTATGATTGCGAAGATGAAAATATGAATGTGTAAAGAGTAGAGTATTAATATTATATGCATTATGATGTGAGACTGAAGGAGAAAGAGCAAAAGAGTTAGAGGCTGTCCTAATTCATCTTGAAGATATTTTGTGACAAGAGGGAAGTGAAGAGTGTGCCTAACTGATCCAATCATTAGAAGAAAGTGTGAAGAGGTAGAATTGCAATCATTAAAGGTTTGAGCTGTTAGTTTTCAGACAGTAGAAGGATTGTCATGCTGTAATCTTTCCTAAGTTCATTCTCAGTTCAGGGAGTAGTTGCTTCCTTGGGTTGTAGCCTTAAAACAAAGTTAGTAGGGAGTTGTAGCTTCCTTGGGAGTGACCTTGAAGTAAAGTTTTTAGGGAGTGGTAGCTTCGTTAGGTTGTAGCCCTAAAACAAAGTAAATAGGGAGTAGTATCTTCCTTAGGTTGTAGCCCTAAAACAAAGTTGTTATTTTGAGCTTCATATATTGTGAGTTAATCCTCACCATGGTTTTTCCCTTCTTTGGTTTTTCACATATATCTGGTGTTGTGTGTTGATGTGCATTGTTTTGATCTTTTATGTTTGTGTTAATTTTGTAATACTTAAGTTTTAATCTGCTCTGGAGGATTTGAAGTTTCTTTAGATACTGATTCACCCCTCCTCTTAGTATCTTGGTGTGTTCAACACTTTACACATGCTACTTTCCTTGGACTACCAGAGGGGTAGTGGAAGGAACATGAGTAGCCTTTGAAGGAAAAGACATTGAATGGGAGGAAGCTATAGAAGACAAGGACGAGGGGCTAGCAAACAACTATGCTATACAACTTGCTTTGAAAATTTGGTATGAAAGGAAAAATAAGTCATTATGTGGTCACAATGGCTCAGTTGGTTCTAGCCAAAAGTAATCCAAGGAGAAATTTCATTGCATGGTTAAAGGTGTAAATTCACTATGGAAGATTGTGTGCACAACACCATCATGAGGAAATTTCAAACATATATGAACTATAGAGGGTCCACTCACATAACAGTGAGTCATGGTTGGACCAACTTCAGATGAAAGTGATTAGAGGTGGGAATGATAGAGCAAGAGACATCCAAGGTTTTAGGTCCCACTTGGACAGGGAGGGTGATTGAACCTAGGGTAGGTTACGACATCCCATCATGACATCAGATAAAGATATTTGATTTCTCATAGACATATTTATACAAATCATGAACATATTAAAAATGCTCTATAACTATATTTACCAAGTGTAAAGGGTCAACCAAAATAGCCTTAATGGGTTTACTGTTGACCTTGGTGGCAATATAGAGAGGACCATCATATGTGTTGGTAGGGATATCGAAAGAAGAGAAAGAGATGATGGGATCAAGAATAGAATTCTCTCAAGTAGGAAAAGGGTGATCATCCACCATACCCACCATCCTAGCATACAAAGGAGAAGGGAGAATATCATAGGTCAAAACTAGAACCACAAAAGATGAGGCAAGATCAACAAAATTGGATCTATGACATAGCATGGAATCGGTGTAGATTTATAAATACTAGTTTGGCAGAGTCACTGACCTATCACCTTTGTCATTCATGCCAGAGACCTGGATGATGTTTTGGTTGATCAGGTCTTGTATAGTGTGCTTAAGATGCATACATCATTTTGTATCATGCCCAAGTACTCTATGGAATTGATAGAAGGCCTTCAGGTCATACAAAGATAGTAGAGGCTTACGAGTGTTGAGGGGACAGATAGGAGGCAACTCCTCCAAACCATTGTTAAGGAGCTATTACATTATTGAATAAAGTGATTTCTTCAAAGGAGTCAACTTATGATTATTTGATGATCTTGAGAAAGAGAGGGCTAAAGAAACCTGTGAAGGTGCTTTAGCCACCGCATTGTTAATCACTGTGGAAGAATTATTTTTAAAGAAATTTTAATTCTTTTTATAATTTGGAAAAGAAGAACTACTAGACTCACCACCAGGAGCTAGTGAGGTAGACACCTCAAATTGGCTTATAGACTACTGGTAATCTCATAGTGTTGGGCATAGATGCACAAATAATTGATATTTCATGAGTAGAATCTTGTCCCAAATCTAAGGATGTAGGTTCCTAATAAAGACCCTCCACACATCAAAATTAGACATTGAAGCATAAGGAATCTATGAAAAAAGAGTTTGATAATGGAAGACAAAGTTAGTTACCTTTTCATTTGAAGCTTGTCTACAATGGAGGAGGTCGGTGAATGTGACCTAAGGTCCAATGTTAGCTTGAAAATGTTGAAGGAATTGATTTACCATCTGCTCAAAAGAAACAATAGAATGGTCAGGAAGAGATCAAAACTAGTCCAAGGTGGTATCTCTAAGAGATCGTGGGAAGATTTTTGCTAACAAGCCATCCTGAAAAATGAAATTAGTGCATAAAACAATGAAAGCAGATAAATGTGTTTGAGAGTCTCCTTTACCAGAGTAATTTTCAAACCTTGGTGCCTCAAAGTTTTGGGAAATGTAGTAGTAAGAATAGCAAGGTATAGTGGACTTCATCTATAATAGGCATGGATGAGGGGCTATGCATATGAGGTGGAAAGTGAAGGGATTTGTTGTTGAATGGAACCAACATTTTGCAAAAGTTGGTTAATAAACATGATCAGTGGTGTGAGTGGATGGTCAAAGAAGAGTGAAAGTGAGGGGTAAAGAGAGTGGCTGGATAACATTGAGGGTACCAGTAGGAAAACTAAATTGCAAGGGCCTCGAGGGTGGAATGAACCCATACTAGTGTATAGGGTTCACGACACATCGAGACAAACTAGTACCCACTCTATTAGGTTGTGGGGCACTAGTAACCATTTGTGATGATGTGAAAGTTTGAACTCTAGGAGTAAGAAGAGGAATATATAATTGATTACACATTATGTTAGAGTGGGAGTCTTGAGGTTCTAGAGCATAGCTCACCAAAGGTGGCATGTCACTATGCACTATATGAGTGATGCCATGTAGGAAGTCAAGACCCTTACTATGACTATTTAGCATGCAATAGAGAGCATCAACCAAACGGATTGCAACATTAGGTATGTCATTATGACTTAGAAAATTTTGATAATTGACCAAATGGTGATCTAAATCCTAAATTCTTTCTAGTGGGACATAACCAAGGGTAGCCTCTGTTGAACACATCTAGAGACTAAGAGGGGGGGGGTGAATCAATCTATGCTTAAAATTTAAATCGATTCCATTTGTAGCTTAAATGTCAAATTATTTTAGCCAAAAGAAGAAGAACAGAAAGAAAAGCATACACCACACAAAGAAACCAAGATTTTTATGTGGAAAATCCAATGAGGGAAAAACCATGGTGAGGATTAACTCACAATATATGAAGCTCATTGCTTATAAAAATTACAACTTTGTTTTAGGGCTACAACCCAAGGAAGCTACTACTCCCTATTGGACTTGTAGACTAAGGCTCACAATATTAGCACAAGATACAAGGGCCTATTGAAGAGACTCACTGTATGATAGCAGGATACATGAAAATTACAATGTAAACATAAACATGAACTACTGTAAAGAAGGCATCTGTCATATAATGATGTTCTAGTCCCATTTTTGCACAATTATTCCATCATACTAACTTCACACACTTCATACTTGACATGCTTCTCAATTCATCCTCTACACCCTCACAAATGATTTTGTTCTTCTATAAATACCCACCACAACAACTCAAAACTTCAATTAGGTTGGCACCAGGATGACCTTTAGATGAAACGTGTGATACTGTATAGGTCGGCTCAAAACAAATACATTATGAAGAGAAAATGAGTTGTGGATCACTACACACAACCTAACATCGTCAAATACATCACATCTCATCCTTCAAGGAAAAATTAATTAATTAGGATCAACTGCAAATGAAGGAAACCAGACTGTTAGCCCAAACAACATTAATATTGAGAATTGTTCATCTTTAAACCACCCGGGAGAGACCAAAACCATTATGCAGACCAAAATGTGAGAAATATATTATATCAGTAGTATCCTTACAACCTTCTTCTAGATAATCTGATCATTATATGCTGCCACAAGAAGAGAAACATATTGAACTGTTGAAAATAGAGCATCCTGGACTGACTGTGACACATCAACACTTAGGATATTACTTTGCTATTTACCAAAACATTTGAAACACATATGGATGCACTCACACACCACTCTAAACATATCCCCAAATCCACATAGCCACATCTATCACTCTAGAGGAATGTGGAGCACTCCAACAAGCCTTCATCATTACTTTATTCTACCAGAGTGCAGGCCGGAACTCTGTCACTTATAACTTTTACTGTGGAAGGTTTAATGACTTGAAATCTTGGATATAACACCTTCACATCTCGACCAATGTATCTTTTAAACTACAAGACTAAATCTGTATCATCCCACAATAATGGGTTACACTTTTTGGCCAAACTTGACATTGAAATCAACATTTTGAACTAAATATTCACTTTCTAACACCTATAGCCATTAAACCATTAGGAATTTGAAGATGATGCGAACTAGTGATTTGTGAGATTTTGTTTGTAGATTCTAAATATATATTTTTAAAAAAATTTGGAGTTAAACTGTAAAATGTTTTGCCTCTCCTTTGATAACTAGTTTTTAATAGTAAACAACATTTTTTTAAAGTGATGTGTATTCCGTAGCACATAACTTTTTTTCTACAAAGGATAAAATTCTGATTCTTTTGAATTTAGATTGGTAACACCAATATTTAGGGCATGCATTTGGTTTTATAATATTTTTTTTTAATTATTTTTTGAAATCAAACAAATTATAATTTAGACATAGGCATATTCCATAAAACATAACTTTTTTTCTATGTATCAAAATTCAATTTTTTATTTTTTGTTGAACAAAGACATCAATACCTAGGGCATAGATATTTTTTAGAATTTTTTTTCATTGATTTACTAATTTTCCATGTGTGTAGGATAGAGAACTTGATGTTTGGTGAAAAACCTACATTCACAAGAAATAAAAATAAATATAATAATCAAATTAAATATATTTAAAATTATACTTTTTGGGAAGCTTATAATAAGGATTACATACTTACAAAACATAAATTTTAGATGAATTCATTTGATCCCCCAAAAGGTAAATCAAAAGTGGTTTTTTATCAGCATTTTGATAGGTGTAGAGGAGACTCCATTATAGGTATAGTTTAAAACTAGCGGGGTTCTATCCAAGGGGGTTTGAATCTAAGGGAGTTTGATCAAACCCTCTTCAACTAAAATACTTTAAATGGATCCTTTCAAGGCTTAAATCATTATATTTTCTAAGAATATGTGATTACAGCAAGAATCAGGATGTCCCAGAAAGTGTAACCCATCAAAGTGAAAGGATGTGGAGTAAAACATTATGGCTCTATCTTAGAGTATACACCATGAATGCCTTAGCAAAACTTCTGCAACCTATCTCTAAGTGTGGTACATGACACTTGTGAGATATCAATGTAGGGATACTAGAAACATATTGAAACAAGTGTACTCACCTCTGCATCACACTTAGACATCATACTGATCACCATTATTCCTCATACTTAGACAACTGCTCTCCATTTGCTAGGTCTTTCAGACTGACCTACCTTAAACATGCTGACCCCAAGTCTCTAACCTTGTCAAACCATCTCCTTCAAATCTTCCACTATCCATCAACCTATGTCTAATCATTTCTCAACCTCTTCAACTTCTATACAAAATCTCTATACAACCATGACCTCAAGTTGACATTAATGACAACACATATTGATTTATTCTTGAGTGCTTCAGGATTTAACTGTGTGAGAGTTTTTTCATCAATGTTTCAGATCGTACTCCATGATCCATCATCAGGAAGAAGCCAAAGAAGAGAATTAGAAATGATAAGTTTGTAGACCTTACTAGGATAAAAAGAAAGAGGTGGGAGAGTAGCTTAGGAACCAAGAACCCCAAGGGAAAAAATAATAATTAAATAAATACAAAAGATAGAAAAATAAATATATGTATTGCATACATACATACACACATACACACATACATACATAAACACACACACATATGTATTGCATACACACACATATGCTTATACACACACACACACACACACACACACACACACACACACACACACACACACATGTTTATATTTATATATATGCTTATATTTTTATATACATACACACTTACATTCATACATACATACTTTCATACATATATTTATATATTTTCTCCGTTTTTGTATCCTCCTTCTTTTCCTTCATTCATTCTGTGTTTGGCTATTTAAGACCTTAAGATCTTTCTCTCTTATGGTCTTCCTCTCCAAATTCATATGGTTTTATCCATTATTCCCCCTTTTTTCCTTATTTTATCCTTTTCATGCACGTTAAGCACCTCTAATCCTTTGTTGGTCTTTTCTAGTTTTCTTGCCCCCTTTCATAGCCTTTGTACCTAGTAGTATGTATTCTTTTAATATTTTCTATTTATCTCGATGTAAGTTTTTATTCCTTTTGCCTTTTTATACCTTGGGTTTTCTTTATTCTTGTTGTTTTTAACCTCATGCATTCCTTTCTTATTGATTCTCCCTTCCTTTTTACCCTTTTATTATTTTTCTATTAAACCTTTATTTATTTTTAAGGCTCATTTTGGTTGTGTTGAATAACTTCTTGCTCTATTAATTTTTTGCTTCTACTTGCTTAGTTTATTTGATGTCCTTCACTTTACTTACTTTGGTTGTTTTTATTCTTTTACCCTTATATATTCTAGGTTTAGGGAGCTATTTGTATATTCATAGGTGTTTTTCAGTTTTATATTATTTTTCTATCTTTTGTATCTATCTAATTATTTTTTCTCTTGGGGTTCTTGGTTCCTGAGCCACTCTCCCACCTCTTTCTTTTTATCTTAGTAAGGTCTGCAAACTTATCATTTCTAATTCTCTTCTTTGGCTTCTTCCTAATGATGGATCATGGAGTGTGATCTGAAATGTTGATGAAAAAACTCTCACATAGTTAAATCCTGAAGCACTCAAGAATAATATCATGGACTGTGGAAATCTGATGTCTATTACATATTGAGTTGACATTAATGACAACACATATTGCCAACAATCTCCCCTTTGTCATTGATGGAAATATACATTTATCTACAAGTCTTCTTTTCCAATTGATAAGACAATCATTAGCACGTTTACCCCCTTTGACATCAAGGACAAGGGGTATAATACCTTCTATATAACATTCCAAAACAAAATTGTATGCACTCCCCCTTACTGTGTGGCTTTTACAAACAACACTCCCCCTGAGATGAAGATGTCCAAAAATTGATGCTATGTACATAGTATTTTAACTAAGAATTATACTGCAAGCCTTTGCAAGTCTATACAAAGCCAAAATTGTCTTATCTACAATACTCTTACAACTCACTTAGAAGGTAGAATGCTTTTGTAGATTACCTTGAGTTGGGTAAGAGTAGATCTACCCAGTTTGCTTTTGCTGAGGAAAGAATGCACGATTCTCACATTCAAATTGTATGCACAAATCCTCAGCCTCCTCCACACTGCTTGGAGTCTTCATTTTTTTATCAACCTTTTCTGCTTTAGCTAGTAACCTAGATAATGAAGCAAGTTTCAAGTTGACTACTTCCCTTAGTTGACCAAATTGTTTCTTTATTTGTTCTCTTTGATCCTGAAGCAATGACAAATCCACATGAAGCTTTTCTATTTGAGCCCTAGTTGATCCATCCTTGTCCTTTGACAAATCATATATCTTAGCCAATTTAGTAATCTGTGACTCAATGGAGTCAATGTAATTTTTGATGTTCTTAGTTGATTTTGGCCATTTAAAGCAAAAGATATATATGGCAGTGACTTCATCAATGCATTCCTTGAACATCTTCATGTTTTCTTATAGTTTTTGTGTGCATGGCACACTAGTTTGATGCATCAATCATTCTTTTGTCATTTATCTTCCTCAAGGCCTCTTGTTCTACCTTTTGCTCAATGTGAGAGGAATGATCTTTGAAAGAATCCATCAAAATCTTCAATTTTTGTTTTGGAGGCAATGAGGAATCAATGTTTACCTTAGGTAAACTCTCCTAAATAATCTTTACTATCTCATCAACTAATTTAGTCTTCTTCAAATGTTCCTGCAGAAATTCCTTCCTTGCAGAAGCATGCAGGATATCACCAAGCTGTAACTTATGAAGAGGAGAAATATTTGACAAGTCAACCGATCCCTCATGAGTAGGAATTTGTAGGAACTAGGATGTTACCACAGGATTGAACTGCATTTGTAGCCCTAATAGGTCCTTGAAAGAATATGATGATGAAGAATCTTGACCTACTTGCATGGAAGCATCTTGCTTCTTCTCTGTTGCATCATGATTATCTTCTTTCTTTTGTTCATAATTTCCTGGGTTCTCCAGACGTGGGATGTTATATTCTCCACCAGGATTAGTATTATCTAGAAGAGATACATTCACTTCACTTTGATTTCCTGCATCTTGAGCATTTGTATTCTCTAGAGGAGCAATCTCCTCATTCTGCTTATCAATTTTCTCTGTTTCATCTCCACCTATCACCTTGTCCTCAAAAGCTGATAAGTCTATGTCTTGGGTAGACACATTGGGGCTATTTAGAGGAACTTGTTCTTCAGTAGTCATCTCAGCCCTCTTCATTTCTTCAAGAATTTTGGCTATCTTTTCTTTTATCTCTCTTTCCATTCTTTCTCTCTTCTTTGTCCTTTCCCATTAGAGTATTTATTCTGTGTTTAGTTTTGAATTCTTGTGCTTGTCTTTGGGATAATTTAACCCTTTCTTTATGAGAGATGGAAGAATCAGCCTTTTCTAGTGCTTGTTTCCTCATTTTAGCTTCTTCCACCACAACTTCATTCCTCTTTTTGCTAAGTGTTTATGCAAGGCTTGTTGGAAGCTGATCAATGATTTCATTTAAAGACACATTTAAGCCCATCATATACATAACTATGGCCTTTTAAATGGTAGATTTTTCAATTGGTAGCATCTCACATAAAGGTCTGCAACTCCTTTTAGTACCCCGTACTATGCAATTGCATTAATGGTAGCCTCAAGCTGTAGAGGCTAATCTCAGCTGCTTCTAGAGGAGCCTTCTTTGTTTTCTTTGTCTTTTCTTTATCTTTTCCTTTGGATGTTTCTTCCTCTTCTCCTTGTCTATTTATTTTCTTCAATACAAAGGCTTCCTTTTCTTCTTCTTCATCCTCTTCATCATCATCCACATTCATTGGATTAATCTTTTCCCTTTTTTCTTGTTTCTTGGGTCTTGGTTTCTTCTTCTCTACAGTCTTAGTTTGCACTGGTGTAGTAGTAGCAACCCTTATTAGAGGTCTTTGATTAGGTCCAGAAGGTTTAGAAGAGGTGGTAGTGGTAGAGGTAGACCTACCTATCCTTCTAGGAGCTGGTGTGGCAGAGGTGGTTTGTGATTCTTTAGCAGGACCCTTAGAAGAATCAAACATATTTTCTAACTTTGATTTCATCTTCTCCACCTTTTCTTCGACCTCCTTATTTACTCTTTTGTTGGTAATCTCCTAATAAGTGTCAAATCTCTCTACAGAGGGATCCCTAGGCTTACTAAGCAAGATTTTAGCATATCCAATCTAGTCATATCTGGAGACCTCATAGGGCAATGTAGTTATCCAAACAATTCTTGGTTCAACTGCTTCCATGTAACAGTTGTCCTTGTCCACCATAAATGTGATATCATTCTTATATTTTTCCACAATTTCCTATGGTATCCTATCTCTCATTTGCATATCATTTTAGAATATTTTGAAGAATCCCAAAAACATTGTGTCACACTATTTGGTATCAGGAAAACTACACATGTGGTCCCTAATTTGGTGTTCAACAAGGATGTCTCTTCTCCAGACCACATTCTTTATACCAGGAAATTCCTTCAGGAAATCAAACATAAGACAAATGATCAAAGAGCCATATTAGAATTTGTAGTGTGTCTCCTTGGCTCTCTTTAAGTTGTCCATCAATTGCTACCACAAGAGCTCACAAAGGTCATAATCCTTTTCTTCCTTTACCATTTGATGAGCAGTGTAGATGGTGGTGATGATAGAAAACCTATCTCTATTTGTGCAATAGACCTTGTATGCAATGCCCATTGTGGCATATCAAACCCCTAAATCAGTGATGTCATCCACAACTAGGGTTATTTTGTCAAATTTTACTCTTGTAAGCTTCATAACCTCTTCATTCTTCACATCTTTTAGTGTAGGCACAGGTCTAGAGGAGCACAATCCGGTCACAACATTGATGGCTTCCTTTGTGATCATGTAGGGTTGATCAAGGAAAAATAAATCTTCATGAATCCAGCTCAAAGTAATTATGACCCATTCATCTTCATAGCAAAAGTTGGGGAAACCCTTCCATACATCTAGCTATTTTGCCTCAACATTTTCATACTCTGGCTTGAGATTAGAATCATCACCCAAGAGATGATCACTTCAGATGATTGTACTCATCTAGCTGTGAGTGAATATAAATGTGGGCATCCTCTATATGCAATACATTAATAGGAATGCGGGAAAACACTCCATCCTTATCAGTCTTAGTAGATTTATATGAATGTTTCTTGAATTTTGGCCTTGGCCTTTCCACAATGTCAATTACCATAGGTGTTGCCATGATAACTCTTTTTTAAAAACTAGGGTTTTACAAATAATTTTGAGAAATACCTATGAATGATGCCATTAGGGTTTGCACTTAATATCTACTAAAAACCTTCTTCTCATCTTTGGCTCTTGCAAAAAACTTGATATCATTCCAATGAGATCAATTTTGATCAAGTAGGGATTAAATATGATTCATACCTACCCTAATTTCTTTGCATTAAATCCATTTCTCTGATCTTGACACAAACTATCCTAAGATAACATAGGGATCCATGATCATTCAACAAACTTTAGTAGAGAGTATATTTGCTCAATGACTTTGAGCAAATGTCATAATATCACTTGCCAAACATATCCATGTTACCATTAACCATTATGCTAAATATTTCAGCATCTTATGCTTTATAGGGGTTTGAAAAGATCTGCAATTGAAACTCCCCCTGAGCCAATACTTTCTTTTAGTTACTGGAAGATCCATCTGCACCAGGTAGAGGTACATATCCTTCCTTTACTTCACTTTCTTCTTTCTTCTCCCACATCTTGTTCATTTCCTTCTTTTGCTGATTAATGTCAATCTTCTTTTGAGGAGAAGAAGATCTTACATTCTTTCCCTTACAGAACCTTGCAATGTGTCCTAATTTATTACAATTGTAATAGGTGATACTAGATTGTGGAGAATAATCACCTCTTCTCATGTTAGATCTGCAATCAGCAACCTTATGACCAAACTTGTTACATGTGTAGCAGTAACCATAGAAGGAAATTTGGGTCTCTAGGGTCTCTTGGACTTTTCTATTTCAAGTTATTAGGAAATTTGGGTTTAATGAAAAAATATTTCTCCTCATTTGGATGGCTGTTTCCTCCGCCAAATTCTCAGTCTTGGTGAATGGGGTCTCTAGGGGTTTTTTCTCTTCCTCGAGAGGTCTCCGTCAGGGGGATCCTCTTTCCCCGTACTTGTTTATCAAAATGGCGGAGGCTCTTGGGAGATACATTCAAGCTAATGTTGCTTCTAAGCATCTTGTGAGCATCAAACCTGCTTCCTCCCTTGCTCCTATGTCAGTGCAGTAATTTGTTGATGATACCATTCTTTTTGGCATCTCCTCTGTAATTGAAGCTCAGAGATGGAAGAATATTTTAAACCTTTATGCCATTGCTTCTGGGCAAAGCATAAGTTTCCAAAAGAGTAATGTGTACTTTTTTAATACTCCTAATGATCTCAGACAAAAAATCATCAATATCCTGGAATGTGATGAAGGTGTTCTTCCTGCTATCTATCTGGGTCTTCCCTTCATGGTTAAAGAGGTGTCTCAAAGTTTCTGGAATAGTATATTGGAAAGAACTCAGCGGAAGTTGATTGGTTGGAAAGGGAAACTACTCAGTAGTGTTGGCAAATTACAACTTCTTCAGGCCTCCCTGCAAGGTATACCCACTTATTTCCAGTCTCTTTTTAAAATTCCTGCTTCTTTTGCTGACAAGATGGAACAGATCCAAAGACAACTTTTATGGACGGGAGTAGAAGACAAACAGAGAATGTCCTTGGTCAGCTAGGCAAAAGTGTGTCTTCCTAAATCCCATGGAGGCCTCAATATTAGATCCATACGCAACATGAATAAAGCCCTTCTCTCAAAAAACAATTGGAACCTAATTCATCAACATAAAGATTGGGGGGAAATCATGCAAGCAAAATATCTGCATGGCACTAACTGGTCCAAATTCCTCCAACAGGAAGGTTTACCTCAGGGATTTGTCATATGGAATAAAATGCTGAAATCTAGAAGCCTTCTTACGCAAGGGAGTTGATGGAAATTGGGTAATGGTATGTCTATCAAGTTCTGGACTGACATTTGGATAAAAGATATGGCTCTCATTACTTAGGGGGATTATGGTGAAATTGTTGGCATTGCTACTCAGTTTTTTGGCGATAAAGTCAGCAACTGCATGTTCAATAAAAATGGCAACAAGAGCTGGAAAAATTTATTTGATTGCTGCACTCATCACCCTGCTCTCGCCTCTAAAGTTCAGGTTGTTCAACAGCTGCTTCAGGGAGTCAGAATCCCTCTCTTACCTCGAGAGGATGAACAGTTTTGGTGGCCAGATAAGCATGGACGTTTCTTTGTTAAGTCTGCCTATCATTTATTGGTTCCAGCCGCTCATAGAAAGGAGATATGGGGCAAAGTTTGGAACCACAAACTTGTGCCGAAAATAAATATGTTTTGGTGGGCTTCTGTTCATAACAAAATTCTGACCCAAGACAACTTACAGAAGAGAGGCTTTACCTTGGTCAATAGATGTTGTCTATGCTGTGATAAGGAGGAAACTGTTTCCCATCTTTTCCTTCACTGTGATTTTGCTAGGGAAATATGGACCTTAATCCTAAGTAATTTTGGTATTCAATGGGTCTGTAATTCTGATATTACGGAAGCTATTACCAACTGGTATCCTCCCTTCTCTCATCCTTGGCTTGTTGAGTTATGGAATCAAACTCTGTCGTGTTTGAGCTGGACTTTGTGGAAAGAGTGCAATCATAGGATTTTTAGGGATACTGCTAGAGATGCCTCCTAGGTTTTTCACACTTTTATGAAGACTCTTATGGAAAGCATCACTAGTTCCCATATCCGAATTGTGGAGAAACCTCTGACCCATGAAGAGGAGCAAATTGCGGTGAATTGGAAGATTCTCTATCTTATTCCTGCTCATAATAATACCAAATTGTTACAGAGGCTTAATACCAAATGGAGTCCTCCGATTCCTAACTGGCTGAAACTTAACTTTGATGGGGCATCTAAGATGGATGGTACAACTAGTGGGGGAGGGGTCATAAGAGATGACAAAGGGTGGATGGTTGTTGTCTATGCTGGCAGTCTGGGCTGTCAAAGTAATAACTATGCTGAAGCTACTACTCTTCTATGGGGGATTAAATTGGCTATATCCCTTGGCATCAGGAACTTGAATATCCAGGGGGACTCTAAAATGGTTATTGATGCAGTTAACAATGTTTCAACTATTGGCATTAAGTTGAAAGATAGCATTAGGGATATACAGATTCTCCTGCAAAAAATTCCCAATATGGATATCTCACATATTTACCGTGAGGGTAATGGTGTTGCTGATGCCTGTGCTGAACTTGGACAAAGGTATTCAAACTGGCGTTGTTGGCACCAATTTGATCATATCCCTTTAAATCTTAAGGGTCTCATTCTTAAGGAGGCAACTGGTTAAGGATGAGTCAGAGCTATTGGCAAGACAGCTCACTTTGTCAGTTCCTTAGGAGGGTGCTGATGTGCCTCTTGAAGTACGGGTCCTCTTGTACCTTCTTACTTGTCATGTCCGCTCCTTGCGGTCATAAGGCTCCCGAGCTGCTTGATCATTATTGTGCTTGCTGTGTAATTATGATTAAGCATGGGATGAGCACGAGTCATCTTTGTAAGGTTTCCCATATTTATGATAATGCATGCTGTTTCATTAGCATCATTAGCTTTGATCAAAAGAATAATGTTACCGTAAACATGATTGGGGAGATTTGGGGTTTTTGTGAACTGCTCTATATTTCTGCCATGGGTGGCGATAGAATCAGAACTGAACCAGTCTCTTGCTGTGAGTTCAAAGACAACCTGGTGGTATGGCATTATTGCAAAGAGGGTGGGATTAGTCCCTATTTGGAGCAGCTCAACAGGTATAATGAGAATTTATCCAAACAGTTTGCTAGGTCTTGGCAGAACTGGGGTGTTTCTGTGGGCGGAATAAGTTTTGAAATTTCTGAAAGTGTGATTGCCATGGCCATTGGTATGTCTACTCAGGGGATTAAACTGCAAAGGAAAACTAAAATTGCAGACCTTTCTAGTCAGAAGCTCTTTCTTGGAGATGGTGAAGGATTAGTCCCCTATTAGGGGGGATTTGACAGAGCCAAGCTGCCTGAGCCTTGGGATGGTGTGTGTTTTCTCCTCATGAAGTATTTCACCCTGGAGGGGCACTTCACCAGGTTTTACAACTATCATCTCCCCCTTTTGAATCATTTTCATCGCAATGCTCATATTAGCTTTCCTTTTTATCTGCTTTCTTCCCTGGAGCACTCTATCCTTAGGGTTTGAGCTAAACTGGATAAGAAACCTGCTAAGAGACCCGTCCCCCTACATCAGGGCCTTATCCTTTGTCTCTATAACCACCATCTTGCCCTAGAGCTTGCGAAGGCTATTCAAACCAATAGTGGGGAATTATCTTCTAACCCTAACAATCTTCATGGTGTTGAAGAACCATGCCCTTCCCCTATTCCTACTAAGACAAAAGACATTTCCTTATCTACTCCTTAGGAGATTCCTGTTGATACTCCAGGTTCTACTATTAGTTCAAAGGGCAAAAAGAGGAAGACTCATGTTAGCGGAATGGGCATTGGGGGGGCTATGGTAGGGGCCCCAAAAAATCCTAGTAGGACCCCTGTGGGACAGAGTAGCAAGTCTCATTCTTCTGCTAAAGTTATTAAGGATGGTTTTTCCTCTGGAGTTCAATGGTCGGGGTGAATAGTTGGCAAACCTGCTCAAAAAGTGAAACTTATTGATTATTCCAAGAGCGCTTCTGAGGAATCCTCCTAGGGGGATGAGGATAAAGATATGGATGTCTAGGAAATCTCTAAGGAAGCTGATGGTAAGCAGGAGATGCATGTAATGGAGGCTACTACTGAGGATGCTGCTAATTCTGCTGACAGTGCTGGCAAAGTGGGCGAGATGTTTGTGGAAGAAGCTGACAATGACAGGGACACTGATGCTGGCCTGGGAGCTGAGATCGTGGTTCTGTGGGCTCGCATTGAGAAACTAGAATAGAATCTTTCCACTGTGCTCAGGAATTCTATTTTTCTCAATGTTTCTGTGCTGCAAAACCTAGGGGTTACTGTTACTGCTGACAATGATGATCTTGCTAAGAAATTGGATGACATTATTAAATCTATGGGTAAGTAAGGAGAGAATCTACCTCCTTAGACTTTGCTTTTATATTGATGATACTCTGCTACTCTGTAATTACTATCTTAGTTTATAGCGGTTGGTTTTGTTGTTTATGCTGGGAAAACAGTATTTGATGTATCTGGTTTAAGGCACTTTTTGTGCTTGTTGCCTTTATGGCCTCTCTTCTTTTTGTAAGAGTTCGGCCCCTTGTTTAGCCACCTTATATTATCAAAAACCATAGAAGGATTGATAAGTCATAACATTATTATTATTCATGAAATTATTCCTCGTCACTTTACTTTTGTATTCATTAGCCTTATGGCCGACCTTTTTGCAAGCATAACACTGACCACGAAATGAAACAAAACCATATCTTTGAGGCACAAATGGTCTTCTACTCATGTAGTCATTTCTTCTTTGTCTAGGTCTATAATAACTAGACTTATGCCCAAAATTATTGCAAGAAAAACAATGACCTTGAAATAATTGATTGAATCTAGTAGCGGTATGCTGTCTTGTAGGTGGAGGACCTCTAAATTTTCTGTCTCCAGACAGGAATGAATCCATCTTCTTTTTCATCTCTAGAGGTATTCTTCTTAAGATCTTCAGTGCAAGCTTTTTCTTCCTTTGTTTCAGACTTTTCTTCTGCTTTGAAGTTATCATATAAGTTTGCAGATGCATTGGTTATAAGACTTTTCCCTTTTTCAAAACCAAGAGTAGATTTTTCTTTTGATGGCTTTTAAGAGTTAATCAACTCTTCAAAGATTTTAGAGCCTCCTTTCAATTTTAAACCTTTGTCAATTTGTTCTTTTGCTTTTTCCAGTTCTTTTCTCAGAGTGACAACTTCTTCCTCAAGTTTCAAACATTCAGTTGCTTTCTCATTGAGCTTGGTATTTAAGAAATATTCAATCCTCTTGCCTTCTTCAACTTTGACTTTCAAATTGGAGATTGCATCTTTAGCCTCCTTGAGTTTAATTTCACATCCTTTTTCTCCTTCTATTTGAGCTTTCAGTCTGCCAATTTCTTCATTTGATTCTCTAGCTTATGTCTTCGATTTGACAATTGCCTCCTTTTCAATTTTTCAAGCATGACCTCATATTTTAGATTTAGTGCTCTTGCTTCATCTAGATCTTCAAGAGATGAATGGAGTTATCCTTCAAAGTCTAACTCATAATCATCTAGATTTAAGTCCTAGCCTTTAGGTTCCATTGACTCTAGATCTGGTTCTGGAGAAAACATATCATTAGGCATTTTTTTAGATTCCATGTGTTCAAGTGCAGGATCTACCTTAGCTGTTAGGCTTCTCAAAGGCACTTGGCTCTGATACCAATTGTTGAACATATTCAGAGACTAAGAGGGGGGAATCAGTCTATTCTTAAACTTTAAATCAATTCCATTTGCAGCTTAAACATCAAATCATTTTAACCAAAAGAAGAAGAAAAGTAAGAAAAGCATGCACCACACAAAGACATCAATATTTTTACATGGAAACCCAATGAGGGAAAAACCATGGTGAGGATTAACTCACAATATATGAAGCTCACTACTTATAAAATTACAACTTTGTTTTAGGGATACAACCCAAGGAAGCTACTACTCCCTATTGGACTTGCAGACTTAGGCTCACAACCTTAGGGAAAGATACAAGGACCTACTAAAGAGACTCACTATCTGATAGTAGGATACATGAAAATTACAATGCAAGCATAAACATGAACTTCTGTAAATAAGGCATCTGTCATATGCTGATGTTACAGTCCCATTTTTGCACAATTACTCCATCATACTGACTTCACACACTTCATACTTGACATGCTTCTCAATTCATCATCTGCACTGTCAAAAATGATTTTGTTCTTCTATAAATACCCTTTGCAACAACTCAAAACTTCAATTAGGTCAGCACCAGGATGACCTTTAGATGAAACGTGTGATACTGTATAGGTAGGCTCAATAAAAATACATTATGAAGAGAAAATGTGTTGTGGATCACTACACATGGCATAGTAGGGTCAAATACATCACATCTCATCCTTCAAGGAAAAATTAATTAATCAAGATCAACCACAAATGAAGGAAACCAGACTATTATCCCAAACAACATCAATACTGCCAACTGTTCATCTTTACACCACCGGGGAGAGACCAAAAACATTATGCGGACCAAAATGTGAGAAATATATTATATTAGTAGTATCCTTACAACCTTCTCTTGGATAATCTGATTATTATATACTGTCACAAGAAGAGAAACATATTGAACTACTAAAAACAGAGCATCCCAAACTGATTGTGACACATCAATACTTAGGATATTACGTTGCGGTTTTGAAAGGAAGCTAGGTGTACGAAAATCACTTCCTACACTGATCTAATGAGGGGAGATCTATACAAATTAAATTTAATCCTTGCAACTATAGCATCATGAAACATATAAATGAGATATTATAGCAATACACATGAACCAGAAAGAAGATAGAAGAAGAGAGACAAAGATATAACATGAGGAAAACCCTTATCAAGTGAAAAACCCCACACTCAGAAACTTGCACAATGCATTATCAAAACTAAATGTTGTTTACAATACACTTGCAATGCAAGCTTCAATGGTCTTCGACACTCATGTCTAGATTCAATCCAATAGCATAATAGTACCTGTCAATCCTGTAATACATCTCCTCCTCCAAGCACCTATTTATATAGAATATACAAGGCAATATTAGTCCTATCTTGGAATGGGCGTCCAACTTGGCCTCATGGCCCAAAACCCATGCCTAAGGACACTTGGTCAACATTGCAGAATGTGCTTGACACTTGTCCATAGGTCCCATCCCAAAGAGGTCACCTATTTCCAAAATGGGCTATGACATATGCTCTTATAACTCTTACGACTGTCATAGAATCTATCATAGCAGTTACAACTTACAGCTGTAAGAGAATTTGTCATACACAGGCTAAAAATAGCATATTCTCTTACAACATGTCATAGTCCACCTTGGGGCGTCTAGACAAATGTTTTCACCTGTCTTACCAGCTTCTATTTCTAACTCTTACATGTCACAACTTTGTCATAGGAATCCATCATAATTGTTTCGGTCAAACATTCCCTTACACAACATCTAAGATGCTGACATATGGCAAAATGCTCCTACCACAAAGTGGGATGCATATCTCCTCATGTGAGGACAAAATTACAAGTTGTCATCTTCCATGTAGGATGACACATCATCGTGCCACATCCCACAAAATGACAATATGGAATTTGCAATTAATTTACAACATAGGCAATGAATTAATAAATACAATCATAAATAATGCAAGGAATTACCAAGGTTGAGACACCTTAATCCTCAACAGTCTCCCACTTTTGAACACCTTGTAAGAGCCAATAGAATAATAGGATTTAAATGCTATAGGCCGAGAGGCCGATAGACTCTAAACACCATCTAAACTTCTCGATACTCATTGGCTTCGTCAATGCATCTGCAACATTCTTCAAAGTATCTACCTTCTCCAAATTTACCTTCCCATCCTCTACCATGTCTCGTACGAAGTGAAACTGAACATCAATATGCTTTGTTTTGGCTTGGAAAGTTGGATTCTTCGCAAGGCAAATTGTACTTGGACTGTCACAACTGATCGTAATCTAACCTGCATTAACACCAATATCTGAACATAATCTCTTAAACCAAATGGCTTCCTTACAAGCATGAGTTACTGCCATATACTTAGCTTCTGTCATGGACAAAGCAACCATAGGTTGTCACTTACTCATCCAACTAATAGCACCACCAAAGAGTGTAAACATATAAGCACTGGTGGATCTCCTATTGTCAATATCACCTGCCCAATCTGAATCCACAAATCTACAAATATCAATAGAATGCGAAGGCCCTATAACATTACCATGATAGCATATGGAATACTCGAAAGTACCCCTCAAATATCTGAACACTCTCTTAACTGCATCCCAATGAACCCATTCAGGATTAGCCATAAATCGACTAAGGACTCCCACTGCTTGGGCAATGTCTAGTCTTGTGTAGACCATAACATACATCAAATTGCCAATAGCACTAGCATAAGGTACTCTACTCATGTCCTCCACCTCACTAGGAGATTTTGGAAAATCTTCAATAGACAACTTTGTCCCTAAAGAAATAGGAACACATACAATCTGCCATGCTAAACCTATCCAACATGGTCTTCACATACTTACTCTAGCTTAACCAAAGTTTTTTGTTAGCTCCATCTCTTCTGATTTCCATTCCTAGAATCTACCTAGCTGCCCCTAGATCTTTCATTCAAACTATGCTGACAACTGAGATTTAAAATCAAAAATCATATTCTTTCCCTTCCCAATGAGCAACATATCATCAACATACAATGTAACAATGAGAATATGATCACCATCAAAATTAAAATACACACAGTGATCCAATTTTGATCTCACAAATCCAATTGACAACACAAAGGCATCAAACTTCAAGTACCACCTCCTAGGAGACTGATTCAAACCATACAAAGACTTCTTTAACTTGCAAACCAAATTTTCTTTACCTTTCACCATGTAATGCTCTAGTTGTGACATGTAGATTTCTTACTCCAAGTCACCATGAAGGAAAGTTGTCTTCACATCCATCTATTCTACCTCTAAGTCATAAGCTGCTGCAAGAGATAATAGGAATAGAATGGATGCTAGCTTTGCAACGAGAGAGAAGATCTCACCATAATCTATACCCTCCACTTGTGAATACCTCTTCGCAACCAATATGGCTTTATACTTTTCAACACTGCCATCTGCACCAAATTTCTTCTTGAACACCCATTTGCATCTAATGGGTTTTCATCCAGGAGGCAAAGGCACCAACACCCAAGTTTGGTTCTTTTCCAAAGAAGCCATTTCATCCTCCATGGCTTCCTTCCAGGAACCTGCATCTTTTATATCCAAAGCCTCTAACATAGTTCTAGGTTCATCACTATTAGTAATCAAAGCATAAGCACAGGGTGAAAGTTCAAAGCTGTGTCACACTTTTATAAAGGAAATGGCCAACACTGATCTAACTTTTTAACTTGAATCACTACAAAGTGATGTCTATGCTTTGAATTTTAAAATTGTCTAAACTAATAAAATGTAGATTTTTTAATGTATTTTATGTTTGTATTTTTTAAAAAAATATTAAAAAATATTTAAATGTAGTATTTTATAAAATTGACACTATATTTTAGTTGCTGATAAAATGCTGAAAAATAAGGTTGAATGAGACATCGCACTTTATATAGTTAATTTCATTTATTTTCCTTCTATATTTTTTTGTGTATACATAACTCAAAACTTTAGTGCATGGATTAATTTTTTCCCCAATTTGATAAATATATATTTTTAAATTTAGTTTGGAAGTTGCGTGTAATGAAAACACAACTATTTCGATGGGACGTCAACTTTTGTCTTCATTATTTATCCAAAATAGAAAAAAAATTATATCATCTTGACAAGGAATCTCTCCCCTAGTGCATCATATTTTTTTCAATTTGTTTTGATAAACTTTACTATTTTCTCGTTATAGGACAATCAACACCATATTTTGGTGCTGATGACCTACTTTTAGTAGGAATAAAAAATAAAATATAAACACTAATTTAAATGTTTAAAAAATTATATTTTTATAAAGTAGACTTATTGATCTACAAAAGGGTATTTTTAGATTCTTTTAAAATGATTATTTGCATGAGTAGTAGTTGTTAGAACATCAAGTTTTTCCAATAAAATTATTTTTTGGGTAAATGAGCCCCAAAGTGATGCTACATATATTTTTAGTGGAAGGTTCCAATTGGAAATGTTGTGGCCTAGATCCAATTTAACTAGAATGAATCAAAATGGAACATAAGTTTCACCAAATTTGACTTTTAGTTGGAAATGCTAAAATTTGTTTATGCTGATAAGTTGGCCCAAAGTGTGACACATGTTTGTACTTTTACCCCACAACTAGAATCAAGCAATGTAAAACCAAACCTTTCAGGTTGCTTTCTTATTCATGTAGATCTCCTGAAGAGCTGAGGTTGAGGTTTAGCTTCTTCATCTGAGCTTTCAGAGATGTAAGAGCTCTCCTCATCATCAAGTCCAACATTGTCTTTTTGTTCAGTCTTCTCAGGGATAGTAGGAAACTGAACAACATCCTCTTTCTTTTCATTTTCTTCTGGCTATAAAATAGTGGAAGAAGGTGTAAGCTCTCTGAAGATGACACTTCTGCTATACAACACTTTTTTAGCCACAGGATCCCAAAGCTTGTATCCTTTCACACCGACACCATAGCCAATGAAGATACACTTAACAACCTTGTTCTTCAATTTTAACCACTTCTCCCTAGGCACATGTGCATATGCCTCACAACCAAAAACATGAAGATTCCTTATTGAAGGCTTTCTACTAGACCACACCTCCATGGGTGTCTTACCAACAAGAGCTGATGTAGGAGATCTATTTATAAGATAGCAAGCAATGGCAACAACTTCAGCCCAAAACTTTTGTTCTAGGCCAGCTCCACTAAGCATACTCCTAGCCTTCTCCATCAGTGTCCTGTTTATCCTCTCTGCAACTCCATTTTTCTATGGGGTGTATGGAGTTGTCTTGTTTCTTTCAATCCCAAGTTCCTTGCAATATTTATTGAATTCTATAGAACAAAACTCACCACCGTTGTCAGTTCTCAAACATTTAATCTTTTTACCAGTCTAATTTTTAGCAAAGGCCTTAAACTCCTTAAACTTACTATAGACTTTAGATTTTCTTCTAAGAAAATAAATCCATGTCCTTCTACTATAGTCATCTATAAAAGATACAAAATATATAGATTTTGATAATGAAGGAACATTAACAAGACCAAATACATTAGAATGAACAAGGTCCAACACACCAGAAGACTTATGAGAACTCAAGTACAACTAAACATGGTTTTATTTTACGTATATGCAATGTTCGCAAAAGTTGAACTCAAGATTACAATCATCTAACCCCTCAACAATGTTCTTATTCTTCAGGGTACGCAAACCCTTCTCACTAATGTGGCCAAATCTCTTATGCCATAACATTGTCTTTTCAGTAGGAAGCTTAACTTCCAAGGCATGATTACAACCATCAGAACTAGAAACAACAGATTTCTTCACTGCTTATTCAGATGTTCGGGATGAAGTGACTACTTCCCTCTTCCTTAAGTCAGAAGAACTATTGCATTGTGAAATTCATGCCTCCAGCTAAAACAGAGTACCTCTCTTAGTACCCTGAGCAAGCACCATAACTCCTGTAGTCATCTTGCATCCTTCTTTCGAAAAAACAACCTACATACCTACATCATTCAACATACTTACATAAAGCAGGTTCCATGCTAAGCATGGGATGTCCATAACCCCAGAGATACCCTTCACTCATCCATCAGGGAATCGAATAGAGACTCTTCCATGACCAACAATCTTCAAATGAGAGTCGTCACCCAGGTACACCTTTCCACCGTCAAACTCCTCATACTTAGTGAACTAGTCTTGATGCGAAGTCATGTGGAATGATGCATCAGAATCAATCAGACACACATCATCAGATGCATGGGTTCCCAAGGCTATGATGAAGGCATCACCATCATCTTGTGACTTGTCAGAATCTGAATCTGAGTTCTTCTTCTTCTTTTTCTTTTCCTCTTTGTATTCCTTTTGGAAATGTCTAGATTTACCATAGTTCCAACAGAGAGCCTTGGACTTTCCAAGAGATTTGGTTCTCCCATGGGATTTGGATCTACCCTTCTCAGCTTTCTTGTCCTTCCTTTTCCCTTTCTCCTTGGGTCTTTCATGAGCTACAAGAGCCTCTTTGGCTACCTCAGAAGACTTTCTCCGCATCTCTTCAGACAATAGTGAAGAAACCACTTCAACTATTTTGAATGTGGATGTGGTGCTTCCAATAGCCATGACAAGGTTATCCCACGAGTCCCAAAAAGAACAAAGCAAGGTCATACAACAATCCTCCTCCTCCATCTTCACACCAACAGATGTCAATTGTGCAACCAGCATGTTGAAAGCATTCATATGTTCTACAACAGATCCTCCATCCTCCATTTGAAGAGAATACAACTTCTTTCTCAGAAAAATTTTGTTAACCAGGGATTTGGCTTGATACACATCTCCCAACTTCTTCCAAAGCAAGTTTGTAGTAGTCCCCTCATGGACATTTAATAGGACAAGATCAACAAGACTAAGTCTCATGAGACCCTTAGCCTTTCAATCCTTTAGATCCCAATCATCTTGTGACATTACAACTAGTTTAGTTCCATTGATAGTTTGACAGAGGGTTTGATCAACAAGCATGTCTTACATCTTGAGCTACCATAGCTCAAAATTAGTGCCATTAAATTTCTCCACCTCTATCTTTCCGGATGTGCTTGTCATCTCCTTACTGCAATAAGATTCAGAATACTCTGCACAGACTCCCACTCAACTTAAGATCAGCTCAAAAAACTCCTACCCAACAACTAGGACCAAAGGTGATCAAGCTCTGATACCAACTAAAAGGAAGCTAGGTGTGCAAAAATCACTTCCTACACTGATCTAATGAGGGGAGAGCTATACAAATTCAATTTAATCCTTACAACTACAACAACATGAACAATATAAATGAGATATTGCAGCAATACACATGAACTAGAAAGAAGACATAAGAAGAGAGACAAAGATATAACGTGAGGAAAACCCTTATCGGGTGAAAAACCCCACTCAGAAACCTACACAATGTATTAGCAAAACTGAATGTTGTTTACAATGCAAGCTTCAATGGTCTTCGACGCTCATGTCTGGAGTCAATCTGGCAGCATAACAGTACCTGTCAATCTTGTAATACATCTCCTCCTCCAAACACCTATTTATATAGAATATACAAGGCAATATTGGTCCTATCTTGAAATGGGCATCCAGCTTGGCCTCATGGCCCAAAACCCACACCTAAGGACACTTGGTCAACATTGTAGATTGTGTCTAACACTTGTCCACAACTCCCATCCTAAAGAGGTTTCCTATTTCCAAAATGGGTAATGACAAATGCCCTTACGACTCTTACGACCATCATAGAATCTGTCATAGCGGTTACAACTTACAATTGTAAGAGAATTTGTCATACACGGGTTAAAAATAGCATATTTTCTCACAACATGTCATAGTCCACCTTGGGGTGCCCAAATATGCCTTTTTCAAAGATGCTTCATGACACATGTCTTCACCTATCTTACAAGCTTCTATTTCTAACTCTTACATGTCATAACTTCGTCATAGGAATCCGTCATAACTATTTTGGTCAAACATTCCCTTACACAACATCCAAGATGCTGACACATGGCAAAATGCCCTACCACAAAGTGGGATGCCTATCTCCTCATGTGAGGACAAAATTACAAGTTGTCATCTTCCATGTAGGATGACACATCACCTTGCCACATCCCACAAAATGACAATATGGAATTTACAATTAATTTACAACATAGGCAATGAATTAATAAATACAATCATAAATAATTACCAAGGTTGAGACACCTTAATTCCCAACAAGTTTACCAAAACATCTAAAACATGCATGGATGCACCCATACACCACTTTGAACATATACCCAAATCTATACAACCATATCTATCACTCTGGAGGAATGTAGAGAAGTCCAACAAGCCTTCATCAATACTTTATTCTACCAGAGTGCAGGCTAGAACTCTATCACTTATAACTTTTATTGTGGAAGGTTTAATGACTTGAAATCTTGGATATAAAAACTTCACATATTGACCAACGTATCTTCTAAATCACATGGCTAAATCTTACTTTGCAGAAGGATGTAGACCAAAACATTATGGCTCTATCTTAGAGTATACACTATGAATGCCTTAGCAAAACTTCTGCAACCTATCTCTAAGTGTGGTACACGACACTGGTGAGATATCAATGTAGGGATACTGGAAACATATTGAAATAGTGTACTCACCTCCACATCACACTTAGACATCATACTAATCACCATTATTCCTCACACATAGATAACTTCTCTCCATATGCTAGGTCTTTCAGACTGACTTGCCTTAAACATGTTGAACCCAAGTCTCTAACTGTGTCAAACCATCTCTCTCAAATCTTCCACTATCCATCAACCTATCTCTAATCATTTCTTAGCCTCTTCAACTTTCTATACAAAATCTCTATACAACCATGACCTGAACTTGGCATTAATGACAACACATATTGATTTGACATCAATGACAACACATATTGCCAACAATATGGTCAAAAGTTGTTTTCACATCATGGTAGCTAGTCATAGGAATAGTTTTGGAAGAATAAGGAGAAGCAATAGTTGTAGTTATTTGTATAGAATAAATATGATTGAATAGGAGTGGTAGGATTCGTAGAAAAGGCCATTGAAAGATGTCTTTTACTCCTACACATAATATGCAGAGAATTTGAGGACTAGGTTGTGAAGCTCAAAAATTAGGTTTCAACTTCACAACACATAGTATTATGTGATGAGAAATGTGTTAAAGAAGGTGTTTGTTTAAAACATTAGGTTCACCAAAATGTAGTGTAGGAAAAATTTCTCCTCAATTGAACATGTCAATTAAGGGAGATTTTCACTAACATTACACTTGGGTTCTATTTGCTTGATGTTTCAAGCCTCCTCTAGGTCTACAGAACTACTTCATATTCCAATAGGATAAAATCAATCAAACTAGATGCTTATATGAACTTGTAAAAGAAACTAAGGAAATGCTGGAAAATAGATTGTTGTAGACAAAATAATGAAAAATGAAATATAGAAGTGGGAAGAATAAAAAAATGGAACCTATCACTAGAAGGAGGAGCTCACTACCCTGGATGATAGTGCGACGTGAGGATGTGTACACTAAGTGCTGGCATCCTTAAATCCACAAAAATAAAAACATCCAGATATGTACAGACCCAAGACACATGCACAATACAATAGTAGAGGCAGTCTCCAGGGGACACATATTTCAAAATAAAGCACAAGAAGCTATTGAAAATAAGATAAAATGAAATGTAAATGAAAGAAAGAAGTAACGAAACCTTCATGCATTTGAAATTATTTCACTCAAGAGCACCTGCAAAGAACAAAGGGAAAATGTTGTGCTGCTAAGGAGCTTACCTTAGTCAAGCCCTAGTTTTGGTATTTCTACCTTGATGAGTAGAGAATGATGAAGAATATAAAAATAAAGAGTGTGTGCTCCTATCCTACATGTGTCTAGGAATTAAAAGAGTAGTGACAAATAAAAATAAAATATAAGGAAGCTTCCCTGATCTATAGGAAAGAATACCCAATAGCATACAAATAGTGGTCTACACCATGAAACATTCAAAGAAAATAACTAAACTATGTATAAATAGATTTAATATGAAATATTAAACTACACAATAGAACAATGTTACTAGCTTGAATAGTGGGAAGGAGGCTGCAACTCCTTAAGGGCAAAAATCTGGTTGCATAGCTTCAAAACCCCAGCAAAATAGAGAGCCTTTTCAATGAACACAATATAGGTAAAAGTCTCCAAGAGCTAGTAGAGATAACACCACAACTCAGGAGGGCATGGATAATTTAGATAGTTATTATAGAGACACATTTCACCAAAGTACACTTTATGATTTCACCAAAGTTGTACAGAGGAGAGCCAAGGGAACGAGATATATTATTCAAAAAAAGTTAGATTATCCTCAAATGAGAGGGAAGAATGAAACCGCATGCAAGAGGAAAGAGTCATTCAAAGCTCAAGAGGCATTATGAGAATCTCACTAGCCATATGATTTATTCAACATGTTTGAAAATAACTTCATTGAGTGTTTCATGCTCTTAGGATGCTAGCACAATGCACAAATGTCTCCGCTAAGCACTAGTGTCCAAGTTAATATACCTTGGAATCTCATGACTCATCTTTGATCTAGGAGAGTGACCAAACACTAGAAATTGTTTTGATGTAAATGTGAAAAAGAGGCCAAAATGAATCAAACAAGAGCCTAAGATGCAGAAAGGAGATGCAAGCACCAAAGTGGTCACTAAACGTAGTGTCAAATTTCAAGGGTATACAATTTTTGATGTTACAAATAACTCAAAAATATGGAGCATTGGTGCATGCAGGATCACCATCAAATTTTCCTATACTTCATCGTAGAATTCCCAACTACTTCAAATTCTAATAATAATGTTGTAATAACCTCTAATTGCCTTCGTTCTACATTGATAATATCTGAAATGAATTTTCTCTTTTGCTATCTGTGTCATGAATGCTTAAACACATTATTTTGAACCATTAATGTCATTGTTGTTAGCATCTTAAATTTTGTTTGAACCCATGCCATTGATATTTCTCCTAAGAAAGATTGGTAACCATTGCATACCACAACTTTGTATGTTATGCACTTTTTAAATTCATGATGTGAAAGGTGCTAGTGATGGGAGAGGAACTCACATGTGTCCACCCTATACTTTAAATTCCCTTTGAAAATGATAAAATAAACCTATCACTCTTTGGACAAATAAGATTGAAGCATTTGTGTGGTAGTAGTACATGAATCAACACATACAATGTCCCTTATGAAATGCATCTCAACAACTAGAAATCATTTGGAATGAGGAAGCCTTCCACCATAAGGTATTAGTGATTTAAGACCAATGATCATTGCACATCACAGTTGCAAGATGGTGGCCCACCCTTAAATATGCAATTCATTAAGCACTTGTGATGCAATGAAACTCAACCATGTGTTATGATGATGATGTTGACACACTTGGATCTAGCATGGAATAGTCTATCACTAACATGGACCAATCATAGTTAAATCTAGACACCTTAGAAACAATTGGCATAGTAATTTGAACCCCCTTAGGAACATAGTTTGACATCTAGCCACCTCAGCATCTGAAAATCTCACCATAATTAGATCTTATTAACCCAAGACCAACAACCATCACACATCATAGGGATGGGAGTAGGCCCCTCATCAAAGATAAAATGTGAAGGGCTTGTGCAATTTAATAAAATGTTACCACTTGTATAAATTTATGATGTCACCCAAGTACTTGTCAATTCATTTGTAGGATAGTTGATGTAGTACACACACAAGAAATAATAAACCAATGACATCACACCAACATAGAAGTTGTAACAACAACTTGGATAAAATTTTAGTAGACTATGGGGCTTATGATGTAACATCACACATCACTAGGATGAAAATGGGGCTTTCTATGAAGGTTGTGATTTGAAGGAGGCACATGATGCAATAAAACATGCACCATGTAGAATTTAATATAATGATATCCCTTGGGCATCATAGGAATAGGGAAAATTCTTTTTAGGCACAAGCTTGACTATGAGCAGTGACAAACACAAGGCACTGGTTATATTGATGTGACTTAAGGGGATTAAACGATGATGTTTAAGTGAAATAACTTAGACAACTAGTCAACAAAGAAAAATAACCCTACCAAAGAGCAAACCCTAAGACATGAACACACAAAAGGATTTACTTTTAATTAAAAACCCTAAACCCTATCTCTTAAGAGGAAACCACTTCATGGAAGAATAATGTAGAGAATAGATCCAACATTGGCTCTTGTTCTAGGACATATGTTTTGGTAGGACACAACGAGAATTTAGAGAGCTCCAGGATGTAGGCCAAAATACAAAGACAAACATGACACACACTTCACCATGGGTCATAGAAAACCATGGTTGCACAAGAAAAAACACAAAGGCAAGAAAATTATGCATGGAAAAAATGAGTTGAAGTTCATGAGGAATGGTGTTTTAGGAATTGTTGATGCACGACATTTCCTAAAATTCTTCGCTAAAGATCTTGATGCTGAGAAATAATCCTTACTGAAAGGAAGTTAGGTGTGTGGAAATCGCTTCCTACACTAATCTAAGGAGGAGAGAAGAGTGCAAATTATTTTTAACCTTCACAATTACAGTTTTATTAACCCATCAACAGAGATATTACAACAATACACAACACAAGAATGTAAGACAGAAGAAGAGAGAGACAAGATATAACATGGGGAAAACCCTTACGGGTGAAAAACCCCACACTCCAAAACCTGCACAATGTATTATCTAAATAACAAGATTTACAACACACTTGCAATACAAGTCTTTATAGGAGTCTTCGACACTCATATCTGGAGACAATCTGATAGCATAACAGTACCTGTCAATCACATATTACATCTCCTCTCAAAAGCATCTATTTATATAGAAGTTATAAGGCAAAAATGAGCCTTTCTTGAGATGGGTGTCCAACTTGGCCTCATGGCCCAAAACCCACGCCTGGCGACACTTGTCCAACATTGCAGCATGGTCATGAAACTTGTCATAACACCCCATCCCAATATGGTCGCCTATTCCCAAGTTGGGCAATGACAAATGCTCTTACAACTCTTACAACTGTCATAGAATCTATCATAATTGTCATATCTTACAGCTGTAAGAGAATCTATCATACACTGACTAAAAATAGCATATTCTCTTATAGCATATCATAACCCTCCTTGTGGTGTACAAAGATGCCTTCTTCTAAGATGCCTTGTGACACATGTCTTCACCTATCATAGTATCTTTTATTTATGACTCTTACGCGTCATAGATTCTGTCATAGGAATCTGTCATAACCGTTTCGGTCAAAATTCCCTTATACACTATTCAAAGTGCCGACACATGGAAAAATACCTCTACCACTAAGTGGGACACCTATCTCCTCATGTGAGGACAAAAATCACATGTTGTCACCTTCCACATAGGATGACACATCACCGTGCCAACTCCCATAAGATGACAAAACAAGATTTGCATCCTAATTACATAGTAGGCAATAAATAAATACATACAATAAATAAATGCAAGGAATTACCAAGGTTGAGACCTTAATTCCCAACATTCTCCCACTTGTCGCACTCCTGGTTTCATCAATGCATCCACAACATTCTTCAAAGTGTCTACCTTCTCTGAATTCACCTTCCCATCCTCTACCATGTCTCGCATGAAGTGAAACTGTACATCAATATGCTTTGTTCTAGCATAGAAAGTTGGATTCTTTGCTAGGCAAATCGCACTCTGACTGTCACAACAAATCATAATTTGTCCTGCATCAACACCAATATCTGAACATAATCTCTTAAGCTAGATGGCTTCCTTATAAACATGAGTTACTTCCATATACTCAGCTTCTATCATGGACAAAGCGAGCATAGGTTGTCGCTTACTCATCCAACTAATTGTACCACCGAACATAGTAAACACATTAGCACTGGTGGATCTCCTACTATCAATGTCACCCGCCCGATTAGAATCCATGAATCCACAAATATAAACTGAATGCGGAGGTCCTGTAGGATTACCATGATAGCATATGGAATACTTAGAAGTACCCCTCAAATATCTGAACACTCTTTTAATTGTATCCCAATGTACCTATCCATGATTAGCCATAAATCGACTAAGAACTCCCACTACTTGGGCAATGTCTGGTCTTGTGTAGACCACAACATACATCAAACTATCAACAACACTAGCATAAGGTACTCTACTCATGTCCTCCACCTCACTAGGAGATTTTGGACAATCATTAACAGACAACTTTGTCCCCAAAGAAACAGGAACACACAATGGTCTACAATCTGCCATGCTGAGCCTATCCAACACGATCTTCACATACTTTAGCTTAACCAAACTTTTCTGTTAGCTTTGTCTCTTCTAATTTCCATTCCTAGAATGTACCTGGCTTCCCCTAGATTTTTCATCTCAAACTGTGTTGACAATTGAGACTTCAAATCAAAAATCATATTCTTACCATTCCCAATTAATAGCATATCATCAACATACAATGCAATAATGAGAATGCGATCATTGTCAAATTTATAATACACACAATGATCTGATTTCTATCTTAGAAATCCAACCGACAACACAAAGATATCAAAATTCAAGTACCACATCCTAGGAGACTACTTCAAACCATACAAAGACTTTTTCAACTTGCAAACCAAATTTTCTTTACCTTTCTCTATGTAATGCTCTAGCTGTGACATGTAAATCTCTTCCTCCAAATCACCATGAAGGAATGATATCTTCACATCCATTTGCTCCACCTCTAAGTCATAAGGTACTGCAAGAGATAACAGGAACTGAATAGATGTCAAATTTGCAATGGGAGAGAAAATTTCACCATAATCAATTCCCTCCACTTGTGAATACCCCTTCGCAACCAGTCTAGCCTTGTACTTTTCAACACAGCCATCTGCACCAAATTTCTTCTTGAACACCCATTTGCATCCAACAGGTTTCTGTCCTTCAAGCAAAGGCACCAAGTCCCATGTTTTATTCTTCTCCAAAGAAGCCATCTCATCTTCCATGGCCTCCTTCCAAGAACCTGTATCTTTCATACCCATAGCCTCTATCATAGTTCTAGGCTCATCAGTGTTAGTAAGCAAGGCAAAAGCACAACTAGAATCAAGAAATAAATAACCAAACCTATTAGGTTGCTTGCTTGTTCATGTAGACCTCCTCAATGGATGAGGTTGAGGCTCTACTTCTTCTAAACTTTCAGAGCTGCTAGAGCTCTCCTCATCATGAGGTCTCATAAGGTCTGTCAGTTTTGTCTTCTCAAGGGTAGAAGGAAACTGAACCACATCCTCTTTCTTTTCTATTTCTTCTAGCTATAGAACAATAGGAGAAGGTGTTAGCTCTATGAAAATAACACTTCTTCTATACAACACTTTTTCAACCATAGGATCCCAAAGCTTGTATCCTTTTACACCGACACCATAGCCAATGAAAATGTACTTAACATCCTTGTTCTCCAATTTAGACCGTTTCTCCCTAGGCACATGTGCATATGCTTGACAACCAGAAACACAAAGATGTCTAACTGAAGGCTTCTTACCAGACCACACTTCCATAGGTGTCTTACCAACAAGAGCTGATGTAAGAGACCTGTTTACCAGGTAGCAACCAGTGGTTACAGCTTCAGCCCAAAAATTTTGTTCAAGGCTTACTCCACTAAGCATACTCCTAGCGCTCTCCATTAGTGTCCTATTCATCCTCTCTGCAACTCCATTTTGTTGCAGGGTGTATGGAGTTGTCTTATGTCTTTCAATCCCTTGCTCTTTACAGAACTTATCGAAATCTGCCGCACAAAACTCACCACCGTTGTCAATTCTCAAACACTTAATCTTTTTACTAGTCTGATTCTCAACAAAAGATTTAAACTCTTTGAACTAACTAAAGACTTTAGTCATGCTTTTGAGAAAATAAATCCATGTCCTTCTACTGTAATCATTTATGAAAGATACAAAATATATAGATTTAGAAATCGAAGGAACACTAACAAGACCAAAGAAGACTTGTGAGAACTAGAGTAAAACTGAACATGGTTTTGCTCCATATATACAATGTTCACAAAAGTCAAACTCAAAATTACAATCATTTAACCCCTCAATGATGTTTTCATTTTTCAGGGTCCTAAGACCCTTCTCACCAATGTGGTGAAATCTTATATGCCATAACATTGTCTTTTGAGTAGGAAGCTTAACTTCCAAAGCATGAGCACCCTTGGGTACCCAAGATGTGCTACCATCAGGATTTGTTACAACATATTTCTTCACTGCTGGTTCAGATGGTGGGGATGAAGTGACTGTAGATCTTTTCTTCAAGTCAGAAGAACTATTGCACTATGAAGTGCATGCCTCTAGCTGAAACAAAGTACCTCTCTGAGTACCCTTCGCAAGCACCATAGATCCTCTAGTCATCTTACATCCATTCTTCGAAAAGACAACCTGCACACCTGTATCATTCAATATACTTATAGAAAGCAGGTTCCGTGTCAAGCCTAGGATGTGCATAACCCCAGTGATCCCCTTCACTCATCCATTAGGGAATCAGATTGAGACTCTTCCACGACCAACAATCTTCAGATGAGAATCATCACCTAGGTACACTCTTCCACCATCGAACTCTTCATACTTCGTGAACTAGCTTTGATGCGAGGTCATGTGGAGTGATGCACCAAAATCAATCAACCACACATCATCAGATGCATGGGTGGCCAGGGATGTAATGCAAGCATCACCATCATCTTGTGACTTGTTAGAATTTGAGTCTGGAGCATTCTTCTTCTTCTTTTTCTTTTCCTCTTTGCATTCCTCTATTAAATGCCCATTTTTTTCACAATTCCAATAGAAATCCTTGGACTTTCCAGGAGATTTGGATCTACCCTTCTCAGCTTTCTTGTCCTTCTTTTTCCCTTTCTCCTTGGGTCTTCCAAAACTGCAATAGCCTCTTTGGCTACTTCAGAAGACTTTCTCCGCATCTCTTTAGATAACAACAAATATACCACTTCATCTATTTTGAAAGTGGATGTGGTGCTCTCAATAGCCATAACAAGATGATCCCATGAGTCCAACAAAGAACAAAGCAAGGTCATACAATGATCCTCCTCCATCTTCACACCAACGAATGTCAACTGTGCAACTAACATGTTGAAAGCATTCAAATGATTTGCAATAAATCCTCCATCTTCCATCCTCAGAGAGTACAACTTCTTTCTCAGAAAAAACTTGTTCACAAGGGATTAGGCCTGATAAACATCTCCTAGCTTCTTCTAAAGGTCTTTCGTGGTGTTCTCCTCATGGACATTTAATAGGACAGAATCAGCTAGACTAAGTCTTATGAGAACCTTAGCCTTCTAATATTTGAGATCCCAATTAGCTTGTGCCACTGTAGTTGGTTTTACACTGGATACGATTTCCCATAGGTCACGATCAACAAGCATGTCTTCCATCTTAAGTTTCCATAACTCAAAATTTGTGACATTGAATTTCTCCACCTCTAATCTTCCAGATATGCCTGCCATCTCTTTCCTGCAACAAGATTATAGAATACTCTACACAGACTCCCACTCAATCTAAGATCAGCTTAAAAAACCCTTACCCAACAACTAGGACCAAAGGTGATCAAGCTCTGATACCAACTGGAAGGAAGCTAGGTGTGTGTAAATCACTTCCTACACTAATCTAATGAGGAGAGAAGAGTGCAAATTCTTTTTAACCTTCACAATTATAGTGTTATTAACCCAACAATAGAGATATTGTAGCAATACACAACACAAAAATGTAAGATAGAAGTAGAGAGAGACAAGATATAACGTGGGGAAAACCCTTACGGGTGAAAAACCCCACACTCTAAAACTTGCACAATATATTATCTAAACAACAAGGCTTACAACATACTTGCAATGCAAGTCTTTATAGGAGTCTTCAACACTCGTATCTGGAGACAATCTGGCAGCATAACAATACCTGTCAATCACATATTACATCTCCTCTCAAAAGCACCTATTTATATAGAAGTTACAAGGTAAAAATGAGTCTTTCTTGAGATGGGCATCCAACTTGGCCTCATGGCCCAAAACCCATGCCTGGGAACACTTGTCCAACACTATAGCATGGTCATGACACTTGTCATAACACCCCATCCCAATATGGTCGCCTATTCCCAAGTTGGGCAATGACAAATGCTCTTACAACTCTTACAACTGTCATAGAATCTATCATAATTGTCATATCTTACAGCTGTAAGAGAATCTATCATACACTGACTAAAAATAGCATATTCTCTTATAGCATATCATAACCCTCCTTGTGGCGTACAAAGATGCCTTCTTCTAAGATGCCTTGTGACACATGTCTTCACCTATCATAGTATCTTTTATTTATGACTCTTACGCATCATAGATTCTATCATAGGAATCTGTCATAACCGTTTCGGTCAAAATTCCCTTACACACTATTCAAAGTGCCGACACATGGAAAAATACCTCTACCTCTAAGTGGGATGCCTATCTCCTCATGTGCGGATAAAAATTACATGTTATCACCTTCCATGTAGGATGACACATCATCGTGCCAACTCCTACAAGATGACAAAATAGGATTTGCATCCTAATTACATAATAGGCAATAAATAAATACATACAATAAATAAATACAAGGAATTACCAAGGTTGAGACACCTTAATTCCCATCACTTACTATATGTATTTTCAATAATAAAAGGACCCAACCACATGCGATCAAACTTTCCATGCTTCTCTTTATCCTACATTCTATCATTCCATAATATGACCATATTCCCAATTTTAAATTTCCTTGGGTTGGCCTTTTTATTAAACAAATATTTCACTTGTTGCATTTTCATATTGACATTCTGAGCTCTTCTCTCCTGCTTTCATCAAGCTCAATTAATTGGTTCATTCGATTTCTCATAGCATCATTTACGTCTTCATTGGTCTCTTGGATGAACTTATACATAGGAAACATGCTACTAACAGGTAAAACATAATCAACTCCATATACCATGTCAAAGGGAGATTTACCTATTGATTTCTTTGGAGTAACCTTATTTTCTGAAACTACGAGCCTCAACTTGGAATCCCAAGCATTCTTATTATAACCCAATGTTCTTTTTATAACCTTCATCAAGTTTTTATTTATGGACTCAGCTTGTCTATTTACCGATGGATGATATGGGGATGAATGGGTCACAATAATCCCATAATTAGAGCAAACTTTGAAGAAGTTTGTTGACTTGAAGCACATTGTATTATCAACTATTATTATTTTTAGAATACCAAACCTAGTTATGATATGGTAGAAAATGAAATCAATCACCACCCTACTAGTGGCCCTCCTTATGGGGATAGTTTCAACCCACTTAGTGAAATAATCAATGGCTACCAAAATCCATTTGATATCTCCACTTGACCTTTCTATGATTTCCCCAATGAAATCAATCCCCCATTGTTGGAAAGGTTCTTCTACCTGGTCATGGGTCTTAAAGGAAAATCACTTGATCCTTTTAACTTTATTGAGAAATGTTGATAGACATCACATTTCCAAACTAGTTTATGTGTATTGGAAAACATGATTGGCCACTAATAACCAAACCTAAGGATTTTGTAAGCTATGGTTTTATCCATGAAATTCCACCACATACACCACTATGTAGCTCTTATAAAATTGTAGTAGTGATGTAGGAGCATCCGGATGGACTGGTGATCAACATCAACCAAAAACATTTGAATTTGTTTTTTCACTTTTGGTGTGCGTTTGGATTTGTTGGCATCTCTCAGCCTTGGGGTACATGTGGAGTGATAAGATTTGATAGAATCGAGTTTTTGCCATACTTTGGCTTCGGTGTACAAAGGGTAGTTTTAACTGAAATAATTGTTTTGGGAAATCAACAAAGTTTCTTGGCAAACCCTCTTACATTAAGATTGTTCTGGAAGCATTCTAGAATTAATGGTGAAGGTTTCACGAGTAGAACTTTCATGGTTTCAAAGAAGTAATCATTTCGTGACTTGTGCTGATAGATTGGTGAAAGTTTAATATCTTGACTTCATGAGGTTTGAGGAAAAATGGATTGGTCGAGGCCTTAGGAATGTTGATATATTCATCCTAGTTAGTTTTGATGAGATTTTGAGGTTCTGGTAAGAAGTTATGATTGTTGTCAGTTTTCAGCTTCATTGGCTGATTGTTGAATGGCATTGTTTGGAGAACATGTGTTTGTTGTAGCTCACATATTTGCTTCTTTCAATCATATGTCTATATATGTGACTAATTTTTCTAGAAAGGAAGGAGTTGCACATTTTATTGGTGATATGAAGGTCAAAGTTGATAGAGATGAATCATCTGTCACCCACAAAGGCCAAATTGTATTGAGTTCGTATGATTTCTTCATCTAATGTTCACTGGGCTAGCCGATATATATTCATTCATAGAGATAAATTGATATGTAGCCAATAGAAAATAAATCTATAGGGACCAATACTAATGTTTGGGAGTTTGAAATAGAAGGAAACATGTGATTTGAAGAATTCAAATACCATATCAGTTGAATTATTGGAACTCTCAACATGGGAGATAAAAAAAATGTATACAAATTTTATGAGGTGTATAATCTTTTTTAATGCCAATTTGAGGATTGCGTGGGCCGTGACTGAAGGTGCATGGGTCCCATCCTCTTTTTAGAGCCAAATGTGTTAGAAAGAGGCGTTGCCTCAAATTCTCTGTTGCTTCCTTTTTATTAAAAAAATGAATACAGTAAAAAACTAGAAAGATAAAAAGGATTGCTATTAGAAGGAAGGGGTGTGGCTACAAGGAATTTAGTGAAAACGACATATAGATGAAAAGAGTCATCCTTGGAGAAGAAGGATAGTTTGTTGCCAAGAAAAAAGGAATCGATAGAAGGTCAAAGGAGGAATTCATTATAGGTTTAGGAAAAGGAAGAAGGCACCAGAGAGGAAGCTATGTGGAAATTGTGGAAACTTAGTCAGAGAGATGAAGCATCTGCACAGAGGAGGCCACTAAAGGAAGAAGCAAGAAGAGTAGCGCCAAATTGAGGAAAGGGAAGTGCTAAAGAGAAACGGGAATGCTATGGGATTTTGATGCCTCATGAAAGTATTTAGGGCTCTCGGTTTCAAATTTGGACTGGTTGGAAGCAAATCAGAAAGGAAAGGAGAAGAGTGCCTTGGTGTGGGAAATGAAGATTCCATATAGAGGCATGGAAAAAGAAGGAACTTCTTTTGCTATGGCACCAAGATAAGTAGTGAGCATCAAATTGGGAGAAGCTGAAAAGATGCCTCATAGAGGCAAATATTTGGCTCTCTATTGTAGATTTGTGCAATGGGAGGGGTGCCAGAGTGGGAGTGAAGATTCAGATTGGAGATTGAAGTGTGCAGATATGTGTGAACTAAGAAAGGTCATTTGAAAGCCATGTTTTGTAATTTGGTCACAGATTTATGGTGTGTTGATTTGAAATAATTGTTGGCAAGAGACACATTGGAGCTTCATGATTGTTGTCATTGATGGCAACAAAGTTCATCCCACACATCTGCAGGACATGGTGTGCCTATACCGGAAGTCAGATTGAAGAGTGTTGTGGTCCAGTAAGCAAGAACAGAGTATGTTGCAAGGTCTGACAGTCAAGTCTGGATCTCTTAGAGGAATTATCCTTGGAAAGTGCGAACTTGGGGAAATCAAGAGCAGTATCTTGATTGATAGATTCTAGGAATTGAGCCTCCGGTGATGAAGGAGTAAAGAGATATAAGCATTCAAGTATTGGGGTCTGGTTTGGTAGAACAAGACAGAGGAAGAATTGACAGACAGAGCATCAGAAGTTATTCCAGATGAGATGTCGATGGTGATAAAGATTCCTAAGGTATCATTCATGATTGGCTGACTTGTTAGATAACTTCTATACATTTCATTTTGATCCGCATTACTTGGGAAGCAAGGATTCAGCTGACAGACTAGAGTTTGGGAAATATTGACTATTCTGGATGCCGACTAGAAAGAGGATAAAATCCTTTGTGTGGATATATATACCAAATAAGTTTCGATGAGAAGGTGTGTGTGTGTTGTGTGAAGTGCAAAGAAAAGTAGTAGAGCAGAAAGAAAGCAGTAAGGAAGGTCTGGTATGTGAGAAGACAATAGAACAAAAGAAGAGGAAGGATGAAGTGCAGCAAATCAATTTACTGAGCCTAACCGGAACTGAACTCTAGCATGTGTGGATGCTTCACATCAGTTCAAGTATCTTATTATTCTTCTTACAACTTGTAGACAATGAATCTCTTGTGAGTAGTGTGCTCAGGCAGTGAGCCCTAATTGGCAAGTGCCATTTTGTATTTCTATTCTTCTAACAGAGAATACAATCTTGGGTTAATCACCTTGTGGTTTTCTCCCTTAATAGGGTTTCCACGTCAAAAATATTGTGTCATGTGTATTTCCATTTCATGGTTATGTTTTCTTATTTGAATTACTGCTGCATTAATTATTAAGAAAGTTTAGAAGGCTGAAATAATTAAGATAATTGATTCACCCCCCTCTTAGTTATCAACAATAATAAAATCAAATTTTGTTTCAATCCTATATTATTTTGGGGTAGAGTGTTGCATGTGTGAATCTGTGTGTGTGAGACTTGTTGTTTGGTAGAGGGGAGTACCCTCTTGCACCATGTAGCTTCTTGTTCATATAGGCATTGTTGGAAATTAATAATCTTATGTTAGTGCATTTACTTTTGCCTACCCCCGCGTCAAACTTGGGGAATTCCAAAACTGCCCCTGCATCCGTTGCTATTACCAGCATTCATTCTAGTAGGTGAATTTGAATTTGAAATGGTTTTGAGTGCCTATTTTTGGACATGAAAGAATGAGACAAATAAGAGGGAATGTGAGTTGACCGTAGGAAGGGGAGAGTTAACCTGTAATAACAAAAGATGGAGTTAGAGAGAAAGAGAAAGACAGAGAGAAGGAAATACTGCAACATCAAAAGGAAGTGAAGGAGAATATTGTCGAGGATAGAAGGTTTTGTGTGTAGCAACATAGGGTACACACAGGTAGCTATAGAGTTCCTACAGGTAGCTCCATAATCAAATAATTTATAGCTCCAATGATTGGGGCAAATCAAAAAATAGAGCAGTAGCTCTGCATCAAGTTTGTAATAAAGTTTTGAATGTATTTTAAAGTGGAAAATATAAATATTTTTTGTTGTCTTTGTGTATTCTCTCTCTCTCTCTATTTGTGTTTGTTTTCTGTTGTCCACTATGCTATAGCACTTGTTTGGACAACCATTTCCTCCCCTTGCCTGCCAACAAGTGATATCAGAGCCCTATTTTTCTAGACAGTTAGAAATCTTTTGTGGGTGTTTTATATAAGCCCTAGTTTGTCTAGGCATTATTAGTCTTCTCAGATTTGAGAAGCATGGAAGGTGGGGATAGCAAAGGATGGCAACATCCACCTACATTTGATGGGTAGAATTATGATATCTGGGCTAAGAAAATGAAGACAATACTGGTTGCTAATGACCTATGGGAGTTGTTCATCAATGGGTTCACAGACACCACAGACCCTGTAACTTATGTAGCCCTATCTAATGCTCAAAGAAACCAGTTGAAGGAAACAAGAATGAAGGATGCAAAATCCCTCAGTCTAATTGAGGCAACCTTGACAGAGGCTATTTTCCCCTGCATTGCAATAGTAAACTACTCAAAACAGGCATAGGAAATATTACATAACAACTACAAGGGAACTATCAAAGTGAGATTAGTGAAACTCCAGCTGTTTAGGAGAGATTTTGAGACCCTACAGATGAAGGAGAGTGAGTCTTTTTCAGACTTTCACACTAGGGATTCTACCATGATAAATCAGCTAAGGATAAATAGAGAAACCATGGATGATCAAAGGATTGTTGAGAAAATCCTAAGGAGTCTACCTTCTAGATTTGACCCTATTGTCATAACCATTGAAGATACAAAGGACCTATCCAAGATGACAGTGGATGAGTTGATGGGTTCACTACAAAACCATAAGTAGCGGTTGAATAGATCCGCTCCTTCCCTTAAGCAAGCCTTCAAGGCTCAAATCAATGCAAGAGGTAGGGGAAGAGGAAGAAATAGTAGAGGTAGAGGTTAAAGAGGTAGAGGAAGAAGCAACTCTGGAAGAGGAGTTTCAAACAGCCAAGAAGAGGCAAGCAGCTCATAGCCAAGCTTTCAAGAAAAGAAGAAGAACAATTCTAATAAGAGGTATGACAAAAGCAATGTTTAATGTTATTACAGTCATAAGTTTGGTCATTATGCTAATGAGTGTAGAAAGAAACAACATGATCATGGAGGCCAAAATGGTAATGTAGCAAATGAGAACAACGCTGAAAATAAAAAATAGTCAAATGTATTTATTATTTACAACCTTGCTAAGAGGAGTAGTGATGAAGTATGGTATCTAGACAGTGGTTGTAGCAACCACATGAGTGGAAATAAAAACTTCTTTGCCTCAATAGATAGTAGCATATAGACTAAAATAAAAATGGGAAATAATGAGCAAGTTCTCGTCATGGGAAAAGGTAAAGTCAACATTCGGTCCAAGAATGGTGAAAGGAGGGTGATCCAGGATGTTTATTATGCCCCTAGCATAAAACATAACATATTGAGCATTGGACAGATGGTCCAAAATGGTTATAAAATCCTGATGGAAAATGGAGAGTGCACAATATTTGACAAAGGGGGTAGGAAGAAAGTAATTGCATCAGTGCAAATGATAAGAAACAAAATGTTTCCTCTTAAGATACACATAGAGTCTCTGGCATCATCTCTGGCTCTATCTCTGGCATAGTTCCCAGCACTATCTCTTTTACTCACAGTAGTGGAACATCAATCAGCCTTTAGGATAGTCATTAAAGACCCATCCAAATTGTGGCATTTGAGGTATGGGCACTTAAGTTTTTCTAGTTTGAGTTCATTGTCCAAGAAAGGCATGGTTAGAGGGCTATCAAACATTATAGAGCCCGATGGAAAATGTGAAGCCTACATTTTAGGAAAGCAACATAGACAACCCTTTTAATCAGGGTATTCTAGGAGAGAAAAAGCACCATTGGAGTTGGCGCACTTAGATTTGTGTGGTCCCATGAAAACTCACACCTTGGTTGGAAATACTTATTTTATGACATTCATAGATGATTATAGTAGAAAAATCTAGGTTTAATTTTTGAAGAACAAATTAGGAGCCTTCGAGAAATTAAAGTGGTTTAAGGCATTAGCTGAAAAGCAAAGCGGCCACTATATCAAAGCACTAAGAATAGATAGAGGGGGAGAGTATATCTCTAAGGAATTTCTGAATTTCTACAAGAATGAAGGCATAGAAAAGCAGTTTACAACTAGGTATACTCTACAACAAAATGGAGTGGCTGAAAGAAAAAATAGAACCATTCAAGAGATGGCAGCAAGCATGCTAAAAGAAAAAGGACTATTACATGATTTTGTTGATAACTGAGAGGGGGGGGTGAATCAGTTATCCTAATTATTTCCCTTATTGAACTTTTCTTTTAATTGATGTAGCATAAAATCAAACACAAAAACATTAACCATGAAATAAGAAACACATGACACAGTATTTTTGACGTGGAAACCCTGTTAAGGGAGAAAACCACGGGGTGATTAACCCAAGAATTATTCTCTGTTAGAAGAATAGGAAATTACAAAAATGGCACTTGCCAATTAGGGCTCACTGCCCGAGCACACTGCTCACAAGAGGCCCACTGCCTACAAAAAGACACACTGTCTACAAAGTGATGAGAATCATAGTCTTGAACTGATTGGAAGCATCTGCATATGCTGGAGTTCAGTTCCGGTTAGGCTCAGTACACTGATCTGCTGCACTTCATCTTTCCTCTGTTCTTTATTCTGCTATCTTTCACATACCGGATCCTTTTTGCTACCTCTGCTCTTTCTCTGGACTTATTCGCATATCTCTCCACAACTACTACTACTTCACAACTAAATCCATCCTCTATATATATCCGCACAAGTAATTTCATCACCTTTCTAGTCGGCATCCGGAACAGTCTAGTTTCTTATAAACTTTCATTCTGTCGGCTGAATCCTTCCTCACCAAGCAATGCGGATCAAGCATATACTTGTAGATATCATTAATCATGTCGGCCAAACATGATTCATGCCTTCACAACCTCTGTCATCAATAGTAACCCATCCGGAAAGCAGTCTGATACTCTGCCAGTCAGTTCTTCCTCTGTTTTCACTGTCTCTCAGGAATCCGGTACTCAACCATTCATATCTTTTTCCTTGTCCATCACCGGAGGCTAAATCCTTGGAATATACCACTCAAGGTAGTCCTCTTGACTTCCCCAAATCTGCACTGCACCAAGACACTTCCACTGAGAGGTCCGGACCAATCTGTCGGACCTTGCCACATGCTCTGTTCTTCTTCACCGGACCACAACATTCTTTATTCTGACTTCCGGTAGAGACACATCATGACTTGCGGATATGTGGGATGACCTTTGTTGCCATCAATGACAACAACCATGAATCCATATAGTGTCTCTTGCCAACAATCTCCCCCTTTGGCATTGATGGCAACACTTAGTGAAAAATGACTAAGTGTTTTCACTATGCTCCCCCTTTGCTGATGCTCTGTCTTTATATACAATTTCCGGAACTCCCCCTTAGTTGGATCCCTCATTTTTCACTGCTCCTCACTCCCCCTTTGACATCAATGGCAAAGGGTAGGGTCCGCATATCAAAATTTTCAAAAATTTCTTATACTTAGCCGCATATTTACATACTCACATATATTGAAGAATGTCTGCAAAGGATGTCTGTAATTGAATCATTTCGGTAGCCCAACTTTGCTTCATTCTGTCCAAAATTGAAATGTGACCACTTAACAAAAATGCAAACGCTTCTGCCCGCTTGAGATCTGTCGGATCTTTTGTTTGGGCGGTGGTCCTAGCATCACTGATGGCCTCATGCATGGTTTCCAACTTAGGGATTATAATCCTTCTAAGTTCTCCCATCCGGTTGGTGATGTTCTTCCTTTCCTTCTCAAGATTCTTTATTTCGTTCAAGACTGCAATAGTCTGACATTCTTGATTTATTATAGAGGAAGAGAGAGGATCAAAACTTTGAGATAAGCTTTGTAGCTTATCCTGTTCCTCTTTTATTTTCTTGTCAAATGCTGCTGTTGCCTTTGACCAGGATATACAAAATTTATAGATATCACCGCCATCCTTAAGAGCATTCTCTAAGCTCTTTATTCCAATGCTTACAATCTTCCTATCTTTAGAAATTAATTCTAATATCTCTGAAAATCTCTTATCCAAAAATTCCTTCCGGACCTTTTCTTCAGCTGATTTTTCTAGAGAATCAAAATGTGTATCAACACTGCTGACTAAGGTTTTTAGATTACCGGAAGTGGAGGCTGTCGGATCTATTTGGATTGATGGCATGATCTTCACAAGTACTCCGGAGGCAGCCTCTATCAACTCACAGTCTTCCATATGAGACTTCAGGAGCTTTTCATTTGCCTTGGCATTTGCAAATGAAGCTATCTTCATTGTTTGTACCGGAGAGAGAGAGTCAAAATCAAATGGGCCTTTTAGAAGCTCCGGTTCATCAATCTCTAAAGTTTCTTTACTCAAAAATTGTTGAACAGTTTGTGCAGTGTCTCTTGCCGGAGACAGATGTTTCTTTTCTTCTGCAGTCTTAGAACTGTCAACCTCTTTGTCTTTCACCACTGCTTCCTTCTCCTGTAATTGCTCTTCTTCTTTGGATCCGGAGACTGTAGGGGAAACCGGAGGAGAGATGCTAACTTGTTCATGGGCCCCTTCTTCTGGAGCAGAGGGTCCCAAGTCCTCACTTGTCTGTTCAGGGCTCACTTCTTCCGGAACAGAAGATTCCAAATTAGCAGCTGTTTCTGCACCTAAGTCCTCTACAACAGGAAGATTGAACCTTTTGAAGGCCTTCCGGAGGATCTCTTCTGTTTCTTGGGCCACTTTGTCAGTCTCACCAAGCATGAGTTGATTCATCCTGGCTTTGCTTCTGAACTCATCTTTGCAGTCCTTGAAGATAATGTTCATTGTCTTGGGATCAATTTGAGGATATAGCTGAATAGCTATCTGCTCCCGGATCTCAAGATCTTTGGCATGAGCATTATTCTTTCTTACTTCCATTTCCTTCTCTAGGCTTTTAGGAATGAGAGATATGATCTCAATGAAAGCCTTATTGTATATGTTCAGATATTTAACTGTGGCTTCCTGCAGAGTCTTTTGGTCTGCCTCACTGAAGTCATCATAGGATTCAGTCATTGGTTGAAGGTTTCCATCCACCGTGACCGACTTGATTATGCTCTCTAGTGACAGAGTGGGCTTTTCAACAGTTACCTCTGCCATTTCATCCTTGTCTTGGCCTGTGGAGGGCTTACCGGATCCTTTCTTCTTCTGTTTCTTTACTTCTCTTACTCCCTCATCTGATTCTGTTTCCTCTTCATCCTTTTGGCTTCCATAAGCCCTTGTGGCTTTTGTCTTGGATCTCTTACCGGATGCCTGGACTTCCGGTTTTGAACTTTTGGTTGAGGGAGGTGCAGATCTCTTTGTTGATCTGGTCCGGGTGGGAGCTCCAACCGGAGCACTTTCTTTGCTTTTCTCTTCTTCCTCGGCCTTCCTCCTCTTTTCCCGGCTGGCATCAAGTGCCTCCTTTGAGATACCTAGGCCTTGAGCAATGTGCTCTACTTCTTTTCTTACCTTTCTTTTAATCTCAGGTTCCCTGAGTTCTACATGTATTTTTACACTTAGCTCCTCAAAGGTTCCAAACCTTTCTGCCTTAGGATCTTTGGGCTGACTTAGCATGTGTTGAACATGCAGCTCCACTATCTGTTCATCAACTTCATACCCCATGGGCATGATCCAGACAGTCCTTGGCTCCACTGCCTCCATTAGGCACTGATCAGTGTCAACCATAAAGCACACTGAGTCCTTGTATTTCTCAATGAGAGACTGGGGAATTCTCTCTCTTGCTTGCATCATGCTCTGAAAGTTTTTGAAGTATCCCCATAGAGCTGAATTTCTCGCTTTTGCATCCCCAAGTCCATGCAAGTAGTCTCTTATCTGGACTGCAACAGGTTTGTCATTCTGCCATACCCATCCACTTGTTCCGGGTAGCTCATTCATGAAATAGAAGAATAGACATACAATAAGAGTACCATACTTAAAGGAATTCTTCTTATCCTTCTTGATTTTCTGTATGTTTTCCATTAATTGGCTTAGTAGTAGTTCGCAGAGATCATATTCTGCATTCTTTCTTAACATTTCATAAGCAGTGTATATTGTAGTTCCGGATACAGAATTCTCCCTGCTGGAGTGATAGATCTTGTATCCTATTATCATTGATGCATATTTGATATCCGGATCCGAAATATCTTCAATGGTCATTGCCCTCTTGTCAAATTTTGATCCGGTGGCCTCAGTTACAATGTTGTTCTTGACAGATTTGAGGATAGGTACCCCTCCGAAAGAGTATAGACCAGTTACTGCTCTAATTGCCTCTTTTGTAATCTTGCAGGGTCTATCTAGCCATAGAAAGTTGTCATGCATCCTGCTCAGTACATACCGGACCCATTCATCTTCTTCAAAGCAGGGGAAATGAATAAATTGCTCAAATTGTTTCTTCTGAATATCCTTATACTCTGGTTTAAGCTCAAAAGCATTGTCAATCAGCTGCTTGTGATAGAGGTCTCTTAATTTGAATTCCCCAAATTCCTCAATGTTTGCATGTATGTAAACCCTAATGTCTTCGGTGTGTAAAACTCCGTGAGGAACACTAGAGAAGGCTCCTAGTGGGTCTACCTCCAATGATTTGTAGGGATGTTTCTTGAATGAGGGGCGAGGTCTATCGGAGATCTTAACTATGTTTGGAGTAGCCATTCTTCAAAGATTTGCAGTGAGGTAATGAAAAACGGAGAATACCTTATGCGCCTTCGGTTTGCACGGAGTGGTTGGATTGATTTCTTTATCCAATAGCTTTGGCAGGAGATCCTTGGTGTGCTTGAAGAACCTTGTTGCAGAGCTCCACTTTTCGCTTCTTCTCGAGTGCAGAATGAGCAAATGACCTTTGAGAAATCCCTTAAATTGCTCCGCGAACCCTAATACCTGTCTGCAATAAATGCTTCACCTACATCATTCCGGTTTGCCTTGTCTGGATAGCTTGGAGTATCCCGGATTAGTCCTGATCTGTGGATATCATCCGGATCTTTCAATCATGAATAAATCGAGGTAGCATATTACAAGATCATCTCAAACACTCTGTCCAATCCGCAGAACAAGATAGTGCATTTCCGGATCTTTCCGGACCTTTTTGTAATCCTTTATCATACCGGAGCATCTCCCTGAACAGGTCTTATTTGATCGATCACAGCTTCTTCATAACTTCATGCGGACCTCTGAAAACTTGACTGAAGTATCTCAAGACTCATATCTACAAACCCTTTGATCCGCATCTTGTGCCACATCCGGCACCACTTGTTTGGCTGGGGGAACAAGATTTTCTTTGAGTCTCCCCCTGAGCCTGAGCTCACTTTTTAATTTCCGGAAGAAATATCAGCACCAGAGTCTGGTGCGGATCCAACCTCTACATTCTCTGAACTTTTCTTCACCCAAATCTTTCTCATCTGATTCCTAACCTCATCCGCATTCATCTTTTGTTTACCCTTGTCTTGATTCTGATTATACACCGGACCTCTTTTGTCCTGATTCTTGTTTCTGCAGACTTTAGCATTATGACCGGACCTATTGCAGATTTGGCAAATAACATTTCTTTGCATATTTGACTGATATCCTCTTGATCTGCATTGATTTGCCATATGACCTATTCTATTGCATGTGAAGCATCTACCTTTGAATGATTTGTTTACTTGCATAATTCTGCATTCATGGGATTTGTGTCCATACCTTTTGCAGTTGAAGCACTGTCCGGAGAAGGATGAATTATTCTGATTCATTCTCATTCTGCACTGATTAGCTTTGTGACCAAAGTGGTTGCAGTTGTGGCAGTATCCATTGAAGGATGGATATCTTTGAGCATTTGGCTGTCTTACCGGAGGTCTTCTAGGCCTGCTCCTTGGATTTTCTGATCCAAGATTCTTCTGACCGGATCCGGAGCTTTCTCCTTTCTCATATCCCAAGCCATACTTGTCATCTGTCCTCTTTTGACTTCCAAGAAGAACTTCAAGTTGAGCAGAACTTATCTTGAATTTCTCTTTATATTCATTTGCTGTTTGAAGGTCTCTTTTGAGAGAGGCAATTTGATCCTCAAGTTTTCCTTCATTATCTTTGGCATCTTCAAGATCAGATTCAAGGTGTCTGATAATCCTGTCCATCTGGTGGCATTCTTCTAATTTTTCTTTAAGAGATTGTCTTAGATTGTCTTCAGCCTTTCTTTTTTCTTCAATCTCTTGAGTAAACTTTATAGTTCCTGATTCCATTTCATGTCTTAACATAATGACTTCTTTTGATAACTTTTCACATAACTTGGTTTGCTCAGTCAATTCCTCATTTGTATTGCTTTCTTCACTTTGTCTTGCCAACTGTTGAAGCAGCTCCTTTCTCTTTTTCATAGAGAGACTTAATTTGTCTTTTAATTCTCTCATGAATTCATCAGCCTGTTTGAGTCTTTCCTTTAATTCACTGACTTCAGAATTTGACTGTTCAAGATCCTGAAGGGCAGTCTTGAGTTGCTCCCTTAAACCATATGCATCCATTTGAAATCCCAGATCTTCCTCAAGCTGTTAGGCTCTATTAGGAGGAACTTAGCTCTGATACCAATTGTTGATAACTGAGAGGGGGGGGTGAATCAGTTATCCTAATTATTTCCCTTATTGAACTTTTCTTTTAATTGATGTAGCATAAAATCAAACACAAAAACATTAACCATGAAATAAGAAACACATGACACAGTATTTTTGACGTGGAAACCCTGTTAAGGGAGAAAACCACGGGGTGATTAACCCAAGAATTATTCTCTGTTAGAAGAATAGGAAATTACAAAAATGGCACTTGCCAATTAGGGCTCACTGCCCGAGCACACTGCTCACAAGAGGCCCACTGCCTACAAAAAGACACACTGTCTACAAAGTGATGAGAATCACAGTCTTGAACTGATTGGAAGCATCTGCATATGCTGGAGTTCAGTTCCGGTTAGGCTCAGTACACTGATCTGCTGCACTTCATCTTTCCTCTGTTCTTTATTCTGCTATCTTTCACATACCGGATCCTTTTTGCTACCTCTGCTCTTTCTCTGGACTTATTCGCATATCTCTCCACAACTACTACTACTTCACAACTAAATCCATCCTCTATATATATCCGCACAAGTAATTTCATCACCTTTCTAGTCGGCATCCGGAACAGTCTAGTTTCTTATAAACTTTCATTCTGTCGGCTGAATCCTTCCTCACCAAGCAATGCGGATCAAGCATATACTTGTAGATATCATTAATCATGTCGGCCAAACATGATTCATGCCTTCACAACCTCTGTCATCAATAGTAACCCATCCGGAAAGCAGTCTGATACTCTGCCAGTCAGTTCTTCCTCTGTTTTCACTGTCTCTCAGGAATCCGGTACTCAACCATTCATATCTTTTTCCTTGTCCATCACCGGAGGCTAAATCCTTGGAATATACCACTCAAGGTAGTCCTCTTGACTTCCCCAAATCCGCACTGCACCAAGACACTTCCACTGAGAGGTCCGGACCAATCTGTCGGACCTTGCCACATGCTCTGTTCTTCTTCACCGGACCACAACATTCTTTATTCTAACTTCCGGTAGAGACACATCATGACTTGCGGATATGTGGGATGACCTTTGTTGCCATCAATGACAACAACCATGAATCCATATAGTGTCTCTTGCCAACAGATTTTTGGGGTGAAGATATAGCAACAGCGGTTTACCTATTGAATAGGTGTCCTACAAAGGCTATTCGTGATAGGATTCCATAAGAGGCATGGAAAAACAACAAATGGAGTGTTGAACACCTAAGAATCTTCAGGTGTGTAGCATATGCATTCATGCCTAAAGAGAAGAGACAGAAATTTGATGATAGATGTGAGAAATGTATCTTCATAGGCTATAGTGAAGTGTCAAAAGCCTACAAACTATATAATCCCATCACCAAAAAGGTTGTGATCAGTACGGATGTTGAGTTCATTGAGAATGAAGCATGGGATGGAATGGTGGATAGCACCACAGGTATTTTAGTTACTATACCCCTTAAAGATGAAGAAGCTCTAGAGGACAGCAACTCTGGAGGAACTACAGAGAGCAACAACTCGAGGAGAAACTACCATAGAGTATTGGAGAATGGTAGTTCTAGAGGTGTTCAGTAGAGCATCTCTAGAGGTGGATAGCAGCACAGCAGCTCTAGAGTTCAGCAGAGCAATAGCTTCGGAGGTTAGTAGTAAAATAGCTCTGGAGGTCAGAACAACAGCAGCTCTAGAGGCAATTTAGACCCTACACTCACATCATTGATGCCATGGAGGACAATGAGTGTGAAGGAGATTTATGACAGCACGAGCTATACTGATATGGATGAAAATTTAGATTTTGCATTATTTTCTCGTAGTGATCCAATACATTTTGAAGAAGCTGTGAAAGAAGAGAAATGGTGTAAGGCCATGGATGAAGAGTTGGATGCCATAGAGAGGAATGACACATGGCAGCTAACCTATTTACCCAAGGGTAAACAAGTAATTGGAGTTAAGTGGGTCTATAACACCAAGTCTACTGTTGAAGGAAAGATTGAAAGACAAAGGGCAAGGCTAGTTGTCAAGGGTACAAACAACAGTGTGGAAGAGATTATGATGAGACATATATACCAGTTACAAGGCTAGAAACAATTCAAGTAGTCATAGCAATAGCAGCCCAACACAAGTGGAAGGTGTTTCAAATGGATGTGAAGTCAACCTTCTTCAACAGAGTACTAAAAGAGGAAGTGTATGTGGAGCAGCAACCTGGCTATGAAGTCCCAGGGCAAGAGGACAAAGTATATAGGCTCTGGAAAGCCCTCTATGGGCTAAAACAAGCACCTAGGGCATGGTACAATAGATTAGACTCATATTTAGTGAGTAATGGGTTTAGCAAAAGCAACAGTGAGCCCAATCTTTACATCAAAGTAGCTAAAGGTAGTATTTTGATTATTGTTTTGTATGTAGATGATTCAATTTTTACTAGCAATAGTGATCTCTTCATTGTTGATTTCAAAGATGTAATGAAGAATGAGTTTGAGATGACACACTTAGGTCTACTAAAGTATTTTCTTAGCATTGAGGTCAAACAAACAAAGCATGGCATACTTATTTTGTAAACTAATTATGCCAAATAGATTGTGAAGGGATTTAAAATAGAGAATAGTAAACCTGTGCCTACACTAACAACTACAGGTCTGAAATCAAGTATAGAGGACAACAACAAGGAAGTAAACCCAACCCTCTACAAGAGCATGGTTGGAAGCCTCATGTACTTGATAGCCACTAGGCCTGATTTGATGTATGCAGTAAGCCTGATTTCTAGGTTCATGGAGAAGCCTAAGGACACACATTGGCAAGCAGGAAAGAGGATCCTGAGATATGTGAATGGGACAACAGGTTATGGCATCTTGTATGGTGTTTCTAATGAGTTTAAGTTGGCTATTTCATGGAGAGTGATTGGACAGGTAATGTAGATGACCAGAAGAGCACATCCGGCTATGTATTTCACATGGGTTAAGGTCTGATATCATGGGCATCTAAGAAGCATCCCACTATCTCTCTCTCTACAACAAAAGTTGAGTATATTGTAGCAGCATGTCAAGCTATTTTGTTGAGAAGGATCCTTGCAGACTTGAATGAGCAGCAAAAAGATGGTAAAACCTTCATTGTGACAATGTTTCATCAATAGCCCTAATAAAGAATCCAGTCTTCCATAGAGGAAGCAAGAGCATTGAGATCCATTATCATTTCATAAGGGAGTTGGTAGAATAGAGAGAGATTGTGTTATAGTATTACAAATCCAAGCAGCAACTCGCTGACATTTTTACAAAGGCATTGCCAAAAGATTCTTCTAAACTCCTAAGAGATAGGCTTGGCATTGTTGATAGCTCCAGAGGTGTGCAACCCCGAAAAGAAGACAACTCTTGAGGTTTAGCTCTAGAAAGACAACAACAAAGCTCTGGAGATGCAGAGTGGCAGCTCTGCAGATGCAGATAGACTGCTCCAGAGATGCAGAAAAGAGCTCCGGAGGTGATCTAGAATGGCAGAAATAGCTCTAGAGATCTGCTTCGAAAAGGAAAATGCAAAGGTATAACTCTGGAGATCAGTTCTAGAAATAAAATTGTTGAATGATAGCTGACTTCAGATTAAGGGGGACTGTTGGAAATTAATAATCTTCCGTCAGTGCATTTACTTCTGCCTACCCCTACATTAGACTTGGGGATTTCCAAACCTGCCCTCGCATTTGTTGCTCCTACCAGCATTCATTTTGGTAGGTGAGTTTGAATTTGAAATTATTTTGGGTGCCTATTTTTGGGCATGAAAGAATGAGACAAATAAGAGGGAAAGAGAGTTGACCGTAGGAAGGGGAGAGTTAACCTGCAGTAGCAGAAGATAGAGTTAAAGAGAAAGAGAAAGACATAGAGAAGGAAAGCCTACAATAGCAGAAGGAATGTGAAGGAGAATATTGCAGAGAATAGAAGGTTTTGTGTACAGTAGCACATGATACGCATAGGCAGCTACAGAGTTCCTACAGGCAGCTTCAGAATTAAATAGTTTGCAGCTCCAGTGATTGGGGTAAATCAGAAAATAGAGCAGTAGCTTTGCATCAAGTTTGTAACAAAATTTTGAATGTATTTTAAAGTGGAAAATATAAATATTTTTTGTTGTCTTTGTGTATTGTCTCTCTCTCTCTCTCTCTATTTGTGTTTGTTTTCTACTGTCCATTGTGCTGTAACACTTGTTTAGACAACCATTTCCTCCCCCCTACTTGCCAACAGGCATCTCAAAAGAACATTGCTCTACTTCTCCACATTAGAGTTTTATCCACCAAAATGTATCTTAAGTCTTATATTCCACAACTAATGATCTTTTGATTTGGTTGGTTATACTGATAGTAATTTTATAGGCAATATAGATGATAGAAAGAATACTTGCAAATATATTATTCACTTTGGATTAGGTGTAGTCTCATGGACATCAAAGAATTAGCCTATAGTGATGATTTCATCAATTGAAGCGGAGGTGTACTGGAGCAACATCTACAACATGTCAAGTAGTTTTGATGTGTTAAGAATTGTTAGATTTAATGCACGTTCAAGAAAATCCAACACCAATATTTTGTGATAACAAATCAGAAATTACATTATCAAAGAATCATGTTTTCACAAGAGGAAAAAACACATTGATACCAAGTATCATTCCATCAAAGAGCTAGTGAACACTAGAGAAATCTACTTGGAGTTTTGTAGATCTAAAGACTAGTTGGAAGACATATTCACAAAGGCATTAGAAAAAGGAGAATTTTGAATATCTAAGATAGAATTTGGGCATTGTAGATGTTGAAGCAATTAGCAGTAGAAATTAAAGGGGGGGTGTTGGAATAATAGAGTAATTTATGCCATTGATATTAAATAAATGTCATTATAATTAAATAAAGGGGCATAATTGTAAATTCTTTGATTAGTAAAATTCTAGAAGAAGGCAAGCTAGTAAAATAATTTTCTAGATGAAGCAAGATAATTTGGGAAGTTTCTTGAAGGCGAAAATATTAAAAGTGTTGTGCTAATAATGTTTTGTAACATCCTTTATATATTGAGACAATTTGTAATGTTTTATCGTTACTTGAATAGAAGAAAACTATTTATGTATGAATGTTGTAGCATTATGTTTTTGCCTCTATCCTCCACTAATAATATAAGAGTTCAAAAATCAATTGTTTGGAAAGTAGAATGACATTTATTCAAAATGAAAAATCATCTAATGCCTAGAAAATTTTAGTAATCATCTTTTGTATAGTTTAAAAAAGAATTAAATTTAGTGTAGCTTACACATGGTCAAGAAATTTGAAGACTATTAGCAATAAAAAAAATTGATGTAGAGAAATTCTAGAAAGCATACACTCATATAATAAAAAATTATCAATTGAATCTTATTAAAGGATTATTTGACCAACATAGATTCATAAACAATACATCTATTGAATGGATCTTATGAGAGGAACGATTTAACTTATAGCATTTTAATAGTATTCTTCATTTACTTAATGTCCTTGTTAAGAAAATGATGTTCAACTAATTTGTAAAGTATTTATTGTGTTAATTAACTTTTGGAATAATTTGGCATGAACTTTTTTTGGCATCAATTATTGTTTTAATTCTTTGATTGTAAATATGTCAATATTACCAAGCATTATATATATTGTTTTATATATAAATAATGTGTATTTAGTTTTTATATAAATGTTTTAGAAAACTTTTTTTTAATATAATTTTGTATTGTAAATCTTATAACAAATACATTATTGGACTAGTAAACAATTGCTAGAACTTTAACAATTTACCATCAATTATCCTTTCAACTATATTGCAATGATAGAGACTAGTCATTACGTGACACTTGTTTGACATAGACTTCCCTTTGTAACTTCTAACAAGTACAAATGCTAATTTAAGCCATCACAACATTATTCTCCATTATCGATAATTCCTAAAACATTGAAATAATCTTGTTTCAAATAGAAAAAAGAAGCCTGATAAACTTGTACAATAGAAGTTGTACAAATACATTCTAAAACAATAAATAAAATAATAGAAAGAAAATACAATACACATTATTTTCACTTGGGAAAACTCTTTTGGGTAAAAAATGTAGCACAATAAAAATAATTCACTATTACAAAAACTCAACCATTCTCAATATAATAATGAATCTCTTATTTCATCTTTAAGCATGTCCAAATATAAGTAGGCACATTGAAAGTGATTTTACACATTGCATGACAACATGCAAAGATAAGCATGAGTGCTTTAAAGCATGCGAAAAAATAGAAAGTACAACATTTATCCAACATTCTCCCACTTAGATACTTTCCATAATGACCATACTCTTAAAGTGTCTGTTGTTGAGGGCATCCATGCACATAGATTTCCAATACCAAGAAAATTTCTTAGTACTCACAACTTTTTTTAATGAGTTGGCAACATTATTTTTTGTACTAAATTCTTCCAACAATAGTCATTTAATTCCAACCATTTCTCTCATAAAATGGTACTATAGTCCAATAAATTTTGACTGAGCTATTAAGCAGGATTCTTGGCCAAATATATTGCACTTTGACTATCACTATGAATTCTTACTATCTTATATACCAAACCAACTGTCAAGCACAACCTTTGTAGCCACACTACTTCCTTACATGCATGAGTAGCTACCATGTACTCTGGCTCTATTGTAGATCATGTAACCATTCCAAATTGTTTCTCCTCTAAAAAGATTGAATACATATCTACTAGTAGATCTTCAAAAATCAACATCACCAACCCAAACAGAATCCACAAATCCTTGCAAATTTAAAGTTTTAGTTTCATCCATTCTCCCTTAGTAATAAATTGCATAATCTGAGGTTCCCAATAGATATCTAAAAATCTTTTCATAGAAATCCAATGTTCTTTATCTAGTTTGGACATAGATCTATTCACAACTCCCACTACATGTGCATTGTTAGGACTAATATAGACTATTGCATACATGAGGTTGCTAACAACACTAACATAAGGAACTTTACATATTTCCTCAATTTAATCTATTTAGGACACTATTTAGAAAAAGAATTGTTAATAGGAAATTGATTACTTATAGGTTCACTGACCTACATCCTAAAACTCTATAAAATGAACTCAACATATTTCTTTAGAAGTAACCATAATTGTCTATTTGCATGATTCCTTTTAATTTCTATACCCAAAATAAATTTTGCAGCACCAATATCTTTCATGTCAGACTATGATGATAATTAAGACTTAACTAAATTGATCATTATCATATTGTTACCAATTAATAACATGTCATTTGCATACAACATTTTCACCTTTCCATTTGAAGTAAACACATGGGTCAACTTTACTACAATCAAGCCTAGGTACCATAATGTACCTATCAAATTTTTTATTCCACATCCTTGGTGATTGCATCAAACCATAAAGATAATTTTTCATCTTACACGCTAATTCCTTGATGGCGCCACTCTCCCTATAACACTAATGGATAGTCTACACCATAGTCCAACAATTAGTGAAAGATTGTGTGATGACAACAACTCATGCAACATTCAAGGAAATTTAGTTATTTCCTTTGGCTACAAGTTGTTCCCTTTTGTTGCAAGTAATCCAAGAGCCTACAACTTGTTGCAAACAACTTTATGTCCACCCAAACCACTACCAAGAGCTCACGCATAGCTCACCTACTGGTGTAGGTTAATCACTAGCACACACATACACACATGTAAGCATATAAAAGTCCATTCAAGCAACAACCTAAGCACATAATAGGGTAACTAGTTTTATAGGAAAATAATATACCAAAAAATCAACCCAAATCAAATGGATATGAACACAATAACAAAAAAAAGCTAGTTTTTCATTATATTCATAAAAATAAACTTCATTACACATGGTATTCTTAGAGTAAATGTCTAAGAAAAACTAGATTCTTAACTATTTATGTATGTTTTCTATTCCCTTATTCTAACTTAGGTTCATTAACTTGCTCAAAAGGAAAAATACCCAACAAATATTATCCACATGTTGCCTTTCTTCTCCCCCTATCCTTTACACAAGCTTTTCTTCTCTTCTACTAGGCTTCAAGCTCTAAATTTTAGAAAGTAGCAACTTCCTTTGTCTTTCTTATGTCATATACAATGTAGGCTAATTTTTTTCCTAGCTTAACAAATGGCATAATATTCTAGTAACTTTTCTTCTAAAAAAATGGGCCTTCCCCTTTTTCTCTCAAGCTCCCCAAAATTTGGGTAGTTTAAACTTTCCTGCCTATTCTTGACACTAAAATTTATATCAACGTCACACACAAACCTGAATTAAACCCAAAATTCTGCCTATGCCTCCCATCTACTTTATTTTCTAGTCTTGTTGTTAATTATTGATAGTTCTAGGAGTAGGCAGGACACACTAGTACAAAACAATAGGCAACAAATTTAATTTTTTATTAAAACATAGTGAGCAAAAAAAGGTTAGATGTAGTATGGAAAGGTTTGGGCATGATGCCCCTACATCAAACCAATTAGGTAAAAAAAAATTGAGCCCTTGCTCACTAGCAAAACTACCTATTTCCATGGGTAAAGAATTCTATTGCTGCAAGTTGAACCCAAGTTGCTCAATCTCGATCAGGCTTAGCCAAGTAGCATCTTCTACTAGTCTTTTCTTCATTTTACTAGATATTCACTATATTCTCTACCTCTAGTCTTCCTGGCCACTTTAGAATCTAAAATGCTTTCAATCTCTTCTCTTCCTCTTTTGGGTAGACATGTCATCCATCTTTCTAATAGTGTTTCCTCTTTTTATTGTTGATACAACATATCTCCTTCATAGTAAGTGTACAAATTATAAACATTACAAATTAAAGAGATAGCTAGACCTGTAGGTAGCTCCAACTCATAAGCATTCAATGAAAACTTTTTGATGATCTATAGGGCCCAATTTTCCTCCATTTGAGCTTATTGTAGGTATGGATAGGAAATATTTCCTTTTATAGATGAGAAAGCATCATGTCTCCCACTTCAAAATTAATTTTTTTCTCTTTGAATCCACTTGCTCTTTCTACCATTGGTTACTGAAACGTAGTCTTTCCTTTACTTGGTGGTGTAAATCATGCATATGCTTAATAACCTCCTCACCTCTAGAACTTTTCACATGAACCTTGATATTTGCAAGTTCACTCGATTTTGAAACACCCTTGGAGTTATATCCATTAACAATTTGAAATAGATTCATACCTGTACTTTTATTGATAAAGTTATTGTACATGCAAATTCAACTTGTAGTAGCACCAAATCCCATTCCTTAGGCTTGTCTTCGATTAAACATCTTAGCATATTTCCTAAGCTCCAAATAACAACCTTAATCTATCCATCCATCTGAGGATGAAATGCAACACTAAATTTTAAATCTATTCCTAGATTATTCCAAAGAGTCGTCAAAAAATGTCTCACAACTTGGCATTGTGACATATAACTATACTTTTTTGTAAATCATGCAACCAAAAAACCTTTATGAATAGTAAATTTGCAACATGTGTGGAATTATTAGTCTTTTTGTAAGATATAAAATGAGTCATTTTTAAGAATCTATCAACAACAACAAAGATTGAGTCCTTACCTCTCTATGTTCTCATCAACCAAAGCAAAAAGTCCATGCTAATATCATCTCATGGTCTCTGGCATAGGTAATGGTTGATATAGCCCTATATTTTGACTCCATCCTTTGGCATATTGATAGACCCAATATCCTTGCACAAATTATCTCTTCCCTTCTCCTCTTTTCCTAATAACACCTCTCAGTAATTTGTGCTAAATTTTTATTAGCTTTGAAATGTCTAGCCAATTTGCCACAATGCTTTTCCTTGATTAGCTTCTCCCATATCATTCCTTGGAGTATGAATAGTTGCTATCATCTAAATAATAGTCCATCAATGGTGTTATATCCATACTAGTAGCCTTGGGACATGTTTTCCAAGCATCCTTAAAGTCTAAATCATCCTTGTATATCCCTTTCATAGCATCAAATCCAACTACTTCAATTGTCATCTCCATCAACAATGATGCTCTCTAACTCAAGGAATCTACTACCTTGTTTGAACTCCCACTTCAATGCTTGAGAATAAAAGTATATCCTTGTAGGAAATCCACCCACTTCATATGTTTTTGGTTAATTTTGGTTTGGTTGTTAATAAATTAAAAAGCATGGTGAGATCTATGCAAAGCACAAACTCCTTAGGAAGTAAATAATGTTATCATTTATTCAATCCTTATACTATAGCATAGAACTCTTGGTCATAGATTGAATATTTTCTCTTTGAGTCATTCAAATTTTCACTAAAATAAGTTATGGGCTTGCCCTCTTGGTTGAGAACCAATCATGTGGCTATCCAACTCACATCAAAATCCACTTGAAATTTGTAAAATTGGGTAAGGATAACACTAGTTCTTTAGCAACCTTTAAGAACTCAAAGCTCTTAATTATTGTTTCTATCCACTTGAACTCCTTTTATCCCCTCTTATAGTCTTGGTGATGGGTGCATATATCCGACTAAAATTTTGAATAAATCTATTGTAAAAGTTAGCTACACCATGGAAACTTTGGACCTCATGCACACTCCTTTGTGTAGGTCATTCCACTATTGCTCATACCTTTTTTGGATCCATTTGTAAGCCCTTAGAGATAACAAACCCCAAATAGACCAATTTCTCCATCATAAAATTGTGTTTCTTAATGTTAATCAACAATTTATCATTCTTAATATTTATCACTTGAGACCTACCTAATATTAAATTAATTTGATTCCCTACTATTTCTAAAAATTAGAATATCATCAAGATAAACAATTACAAATTTTCTGAAAAATGGTCTCAACACTTTATTCATGTTAACTGCATAAATGTGCTAGGTGCATTTGTTAATCCAAAGGGCATTACTAACCATTCATACAACCCCTCCTTGGTCTTTAAAGTGGCTTTCCATTCATCACCCTCTCTTATCCCAATTTGGTAGTATCCACTTTTTAAATAAATTCTACTAAAATACTTAGCCTTCCCCAAGTATCCATAAGATCATCCATTATAGGTAAAATAAATCAATACCTAGTAATTATTTTGTCAATGGCACATGAGTTTTTGTACATCCTCCATTCAGCATCCTTCTTTGGTGCTAACACAAATAGTTCTATGCATGAGCTGAGGCTTTGTTTGATCAATCCTCTTTCTAATAGCTCTTGTACTTGTTTGTTCACCTCTTAAAATGTTTCTATAGGGGTCAATCTGTAATAAATTTTTTTGGGTGAAATGTTTCTCAAAATTAAATCAATATGGTGGCTAATTATCCTTATGCATGGAAATCCTTCTAGCATCTCCTTGAATACAATATCATCAAATTCTTCTAGAATCTCTTTCCCTTCTAAAGTTATATCACTACTATTAGCAACTATCCCTACTCATAGAACCTTAGTGACTATCGTAAAACATAATTTTTCATGCTTAGACTCCTTCAAAAACTATTTTCCAATCACTAGCCATGTCCTTGGACTACTTTTCATCTCTTCTTCCTTAGTTAACAATGTAAGAGTATGCTTTCATCCATTCTTCTCTAAAGTGTGTGTGTTTACTCTCCCATCATGGATCACCTTCCTAATAAATTTTTATGGTCTCCCTAAAAGTAGATGGCATACGTATATAGGCATTACATCACACCACACCTCATCCTCATAAGTGCCTATCCAAATGTTTACTAGGCATTATTGATCTACCAAGATTTGGTTCCCTTTTTGCAGCCGCAACACCTTATAGGGAGTTGGGTGATCTATCCTTTTTAACCCCAACTTGTTCACCATTTCAATTGAGACTAAATTACTAGTATTCCCACTATCTATTATAACCTTGCAACATTTTCCACCTACTTTGGACACCATTCTAAAAAAAATTCTCCTTTGGACAAGTTCATTTTCTCTTTTTGCAAGCTTTAATAGAGTCCTCTTCATCATAAACACTTCTCCCTTCTCAGGTTCATCCAGATGACTAAGCGACCTAATCGAATTTGCATCTCCTTTGGTTGTGTGCACTTGAAACCTCTATTCTTCTTGATCCATATAGGTTGTGTTGTGGGAATTCATAAAATCTATGTTTTGACTATCCACATGTGAAATGAGTTCCTTGAAAACCTCTACCTTTTCCTCTATGAAGTCCACATTTACCTCTCATAGGGTAAGGTTACCCTCTAGTTTTGTTATTATACTTTAGGTTGTTTAAAGGGTTAACCTCTTTATTATGATTGTATTTTCTTTAATGCTATCCTTTACCACTACTAAATTGACCTCAACCTTTGGTTGTTCCTTGTTGCCTCCTTGCTAGTTTTTTATCCTTTAGGGCATATTGATAGGCATATTTAACTATTTGCAACTTCATCATACTTAACTCATCTTGAATATGTATCCTCAACCCATTAACATACTGAGCTACCTTTTCATGGTCTAACTCATTATGCCCTAATCTAATTAAAATTTTGTAAAACTCTTTCATATAGTCCTTTACACTAATTTCTCTTTGATACAAGTTTCAAAAAGTGGGAACTTCTTTTATCTTTGTTTTGTCACATGTAATGCAAATTGACTATTTTGTGGCATAACAAACTACTCCATCTTCTAATAACTTCTCTTCTAGAAAAAACTAGGCCTCCTCATTCTTTTCTCTCAAGATCCCCCAAAATTGGGCAGTTTAAACTTACCTACATAGTCTTAATGCTAAAATTCATACCTAAATTATACCCAAAATCCTACCTATATATCTTTCTTTCTTTCTTTTCCAGTCTTGTTGTTCATTATTGGTAGTTGGGAGTAGGTGGGACACACTTGTATAAAAAAAATGAGAAACAAATTTAAAATTTTATAGAAAAATGGTGAGGGAGAAAAGGTTAAAGATAGTATGGGAAGGTTTCAACACAATTCCCCTACATCATTCCTCCTTATCTTTCACCTTATAAAATTTTGGCTATACCATGTAAATTTATTCCTTAAGCTCACGATGCAGAAATGTTGTCTTTATGTCTATTTGTTTAATTTCAAGATCAAAAGTAGTAGTAATAGCGAACAAAAATGAAATTGCAATTAGTATTTCAATAATAAATAGTAAATGCTTTCTTTATTCATTCGATGTCAAATGCAAATTACATCCATATATTTATATTATGTGGGGAGTTGACAGTTATAAGTTGACAGTTGAAACTGCATAACCAGCCTAGTAACCACCTGCTTAAACAATGTAATACTCACAATTTTAAACAAGGCATGCTAACATTCCCCCCTTATTACACTGTTCCTGCAATAGTACCAAAGTACCCCCCCTTAATGCTAAAATACTCAACAAAGATGATTACATAATATGAATACATATTTTATAGAAGATCTTCTCCCAAAGAACAAATCTTGAACCAAGTGGGGCTCCATCATGCTGTCTCATCTACCCTTGGAAAGGCATAGCTTCAAGCTGTGTTCTTGAGCTCTTTAGTCCCAAGCTCTCAAATCACAGAATCTTGAATTATTCAACAATGAGCCCTAAGAAATACAACAGATCTCTACCATTATCTAGTGACCGCGAAAGGGTATAATTCAAGATCATATACTCTTTCAAGCTCGTTGGATAACAATCTATATTGAGCTCAACACCAAATCCCAAACCTATCTGCAAAACAAAATCTTCACAAAACATACATTCTTCAAATTTGTTAGCTCTGTCAGCATCAACAAAGAAAAACAAAACAACTAAAACCAAAAATGCTTCTCATGTAGAGCATCATCTCAAAGTGAGAAGTTGACTTGAGATGATGGAAAATCCTCCATCCTCTAATGCCGCCTGCCTCCAATATGATGTGGTTACACTCTAACCATTTGCATTAGACTCTTCAATAGCACAAGTATGCAAGTCTCTCAAATTTCTATCATGGATAGCATAGATGGCATCGGGAATACAAACATAATGTGTGGCCATGTTGAAATGTTAATGATGTCGATTTCAATCAATAATGGACCCATACACTAGTCAACCTTACACCTCCAAGATATTATTAAACATTCAAAAACTTAAGCCTTCAATAATTTTTACCTTATTACTCCAAATAAAATCATAGCATTTCAAATAGTTCTTAGCACAAAATTAATGCTCTTAGATCATTGTGAGTTTTGAACTTGTAACCTGTGATCACTTAAAATAGTTATATATCTTTCACCAATTGATCTATTTTCTAGTTTCTTCTCCCGTACTTACTTTACCATACGCCCTTTTTATCTTGTATTTTATGCAAAGCAAGTGCTTTCAAAATGCCTTCAGATCAAAACACCTCCACCATTCTCTCTTTTAGGAAAGAGATTTCCAATGGTCTGCCTCAACTTTTCTGTTAATCTCAAGTCCCTGGTGCGCCTCGTATTCTCCACCACCATTTCGTCTGTCGTTTCCACCTTTAAATGGATGTGAAAGTCCTGTAGTTGAGATATGGCAGAATCTTCTACCTGTAGCTATTTCCCACCACCATTGACCATGCAAACTACTAACAAATAGTTACACATTCCAAAACTACTACAAATTACATTATGCACCTTCAATGGTTGTTTCAATTTCTTCTTACATAGGAAATGTATTAGGCAGAAAATATCTTCACTACAAGTGACCCCACAGTTTGGGCAGGTAGAACATCATTGAAATAGATTGTGAACTACCAGATAATTGAAGTGGGGAGAAAACTACCAGATGAATGACTTGAAGACTCGTAAAAACTTCTAATTTTTTGCATACCTCTCTATGTATTTTCTCAGGACTGCTTTGAATGCGTTATCACTTCCTAAATGTGATAGATGAATGCAAATCAATACTTCGATCTCTACTTCACATCACACAACTTCTATATATGCCTTCTATTCTCCTGCAAATAACAAACCAGAATGCTCTCCTTCAAACGTAGGCATACTTCATTCAAAGGTGGTAGCAACAAAGGTGGCAGTGATCTTCAGATCCATAGAAGGTGATGGTGTAGAGAATGGAAGACAGGGGATATCCTTTGTTCTGTACACGCCTCAATAATCACAAGATCCTCACACTGGCCAAATCAACAATGCCATAATCTAGATCAACAACGCCATAGCTTTGATACCAAATAATAAATAGTAAATGCTTTCTTTATTCATTCAATGTCAAATGCAAATTACATCCATATATTTATATTATGTGGGGAGTTGATAGTTATAAGCTGACAGTTGAAACTGTATAACCGGCTTGGTAACCACCTGCTTAAACAATGTAATACTCATGGTTTTAAACAAGGCATGCTAACATTCAATAGGAGAAAAAATTACCCCAAAGTCAATTCCCTCTACTTGAGAGGATCCCTTGCAACTAAACAAGCTTTATACTTCTCCATTTTTCCTTTTGTATTATAGTTCTTTCTAAATAATCATTTACAACCATCCAATTTTCTTTCAAGGGGTAATTTAACCAAGTCCCAATTATGATTTTGATATAAGGAATCCATTTCTTTCTCCATGTCCTCCTAAGATTCTTTTCCTGATCTAAGTGTTTATTTAATAGTCTTGGAGTCTTCATTAGTAACAAATAAAGCTAATAAAAGAGAAGAGTAGTGAAAATTAGGATCTCTACCTTTCTAGTTTTCTTTTTACCCAATCTAATCTCCTCAAAGATAGAATTTATGGTTCTACATCCTATGAATCTATATCCTCTAAGTTTGCATGTTACCTAGTTCCACACTCTTCAACCAACTCATTCTCTAATTCATCTTCTGTAGTTCCTTCAAATTCAAACATAGATATTCCTCTTTCAAGTTCTTTCTCTGGTGATTTTTCTTGTTTTGGAGCCCTCTTTCCTTCTCTAAAATTTACATTATGACTATATTCCATTTTTTGTGTTTCTAGGTTGCATATCTTATATCCTTTAATACCATAAATATATCCCATAAATATACACTTTGCTGATTTATAATCTAAATTAGTCCTTATTTCTTTGGGAATATACATATAAGCATCACAACAAGAAAACCCTTAAATGTTTGAGTGAGAGTTTCTTACTAGTCCATGCTTCTTATGGAGTTTTATCCAACAATGTTGCTATCGGTGACCTATTGATAAGATAACAAGTAGTTTCTAGTGCTTCTTCGTAGGATTTCCTATCCAAACCTACAAAACTAAGCATGCTTCAAGTCTTAAATTGGAGTTCTATTTATTATTTTAGCATCTCCATTTTTCTATGGTGTATAGGGAGTGATCTTCTACCTTTCTATTGTACATTGCTTTAGAACCACTCGAATGCATCTAGGAAATATTCTCCACCATTCTCACTTCTCAAAACCTTGATTTTCTTTTTTGTGTGATTTTTTAATGAGATCCTCAAAATTTTCAAATTTATTGAAAAATTCCTATTTATTTCATAGAAATTATATCTAAGAATTTCTTGAGAGGTCATCTATAAAAATAACATACTACATAGATTTTCCAAGCAATGAAACTTTTAATGGTCCAACAACATCACTATGTACTAAATGTGAAATTTATTTTTATCTTATAGCACTAGTAGGAAAGTTCACATGAGTTTTCAGATAAATAGTGTTCACAAAAATTAAAGTCTAAAGGGCAATCGAAAATTCCTTTAGCCATACCTTTGGGTTTTAGATCTCATAGACCTTTCTCTCCAATATGGCCCATCCCTTAATGCCACAACATTATCTTTTTTGCAAGAAGTGTAGGAGATTGATTTGCAATATTATTTAGTTTAGGAACATCAATGATATTACATCCACCATGTACAATGCTTGCCTCAAGCTTACACAATGTTCCAAAATGAGCCCCTTTTGCCAATGCCATATGACTATGAATCATATTGCAACTATTCTTGATGAATACTACTTGCACAACTACTTCATTCATTTAGCTAATTGAAATTAGATTTCTTTCCAAACCCTAGAATGTGTAGAACACCAAGAAGGGTTTTAATTCTTCCATCTTTTAGCCTCAACTTCACTCTTCCTCAACTTATAATCTTATATATTTAATCATCTCCTAGAAATATTTCACATCCATCGATTTGTTGATATTCATTGAACCACTACTTATGTGGATTCATATGAAAAGAGGCACTTAAATCTATTGGCCATTCATCATGGGTTCATCTAAGCTTGTAGTAGCCAAAAATATATCCCTAAATATTAAACTAAGGTCTTTGTTTCTATTGAAGAAACATCTTCAAATGACTTGCCCTTTTCATCCTTTTTAGATTTGCAATCCCTCTTATAGTGCCCTATTTTACCACAATTCCATCATTTCTTAGAATTTTATCTAGAGCATTAGATTTACCTTTGGACTTCGATCTCTTTTCTCTTAATTTTTTATCTCCTAAATTCTTTTTAATTCTTTTATATGAACGACCGTTTACAACCAAGGCATCCTTCAATTGGTGATTTTCTAAATACTTTCTTCTTATTTCTTCTAGAATAATAAGGATGCTACCACATCCCTAATCTTTAATTTATAAATAGTACTAGTGATTGCCATTCCTAATTTATCTCAAGAGTCAAAGTAAAGAACAAAGCAAAGTAATACACTTCTCTTCATCATACATTTGAATTTCAATAGAAAGTAACTAACTTACTACATTATTGAAGGTGTTGAAATGTTTAGTCACAATGTCATCATCATTCATTTGTAATGAATATAACTTCATTAAAAAAAAGTTAATTTGCTAAAGACTTTCCTTAATACAAAGTACCCAATTCAATCCATAATTCCTTTGTTATGGCTTCTATTGATACACTTACAAAAACTAAATCTAATAGACACAATCTAATTGAACTCTTTGTCTTCCTATCACTAATCAACCAATCTTCATCTTTTATACCAACTATTTTGTTGTCGATACATTGATGCAGGTGCACTACACTCAAGTCAAAGTACAATAGCACCAAGTTAAAATAATTTAATTTTTACTGCTAGTTTTTGAGGCTATTTGGCCTACGTACTGAGTTGTATAGTAATGTCCAGCCAAGATGTACATGAACTAGGTGATTTTAAAAATGCTTGAGAATCAATGTAGATAATTTTTTGTGCTTAAATCAAATTTGACCAGGTGTTTGAAGAAGGAAGATCATGGCTGGTATGTTCCACATTTAATTGACTTAGTTTCAGCACTCAAGAGGTTGAGGTGAGATTTGGAATAGGTTTGGAGAGAAAAAAGTATAGAGAAACTAAGAAAACGTTAGAGAAGAGTGGAGTGCATAGGAGGAAAGAAAGAAAAATATATAAAAGGGTATGCATGAATGAAGAGGCTAGGTTTATTTCGTGCAAGTGAGTTTGTGTTGATTTGGAGCTAGCTCAAAGGAAAAGGAAACTACCATTCCTAGATGCTTTTGATGTTTAGTTTGCCAGCTATAGGTAGTAGTAAAAGGGACATGTGGGAATAGAGAATGGAACAACAAGAGAGAAATCTTTGAAAAGTGAGAATCCATCGTTCAGAATACCAATTTTCTTTTGTCATTAAGCAACAAGTGCATGTGAGGAGAAAGGGTTGTTCATAGGGAAGAAAAGATAAGGAGGTTGCCACTTTGAAGGCATATTTTGTGCTTATGTTGGAAATTGAAGATAGAGAAGGAAACAAAGTGGACTAATTAATTCAAGGAAAAATGGCTGAAAACAGTTCCATAACAAGAGAGATTGTAAAACAATGTCCATGTATGTTTACTAGTTGTATCATGAATGTAAGGGTTTTATTTTTAGTTTAACGAGAAAACAAAACTTATTTATGCAATGCTCTCCAATGTGTATGTGATTCAGGATTTGTTCCTTTCTGTTCCTTCACCTGGTGTTTGTTGTCTTGAATGAGTTGGTTTATGTCTTGTGGATGGTATATATGTGTTGTTATTGTTGTCTATAATAATAGAGTTAAATGAGCAGACCAAGTAGAGTCACCTATAACAACTATAAAGCTGACCTAGCGAGCAGAAATTTACCTGTAGCAACATCTAGGTACTAGACAACAAGTTGATCTGCCAATTCTTCCTTTAGGTTGCAAGTAGTTACGTGGGTTGTGAGCCCAAAATAGGTTGTCATAGGGGTGTGGCTCCATCATACATGAATCCACTGATATTTTTCAACAAGAAAATCTTCCATTAAAATTTTTACACTAAATTTTTCTATCTCTATCCTTGTGCTTCATGTCATTCTAATTCATTCACAAATCATTTTGTACACAGATCTCACTCAAGATAGTTTATTAGAGGAAAAAAAAAACTTAACCAAGATCTAATGGATCAGATGCGCTCACCATAAACAACCGGCATGTTGTGCTGACTATTTTTTTTCAAATTTTGACCTGCAAAAAATGGCCACTATTTCTACCGACCTTTTCATTCGAGAGTGCTTCATGCTTTTGACAGCATCAGTCGACTGAATTTTGACTAAAAACAGTTAGTCAACAAGATTTCAACGAAAATTGAAAAAAAAAAAAGTTAGTCAACAAGATTTCAACGAAAATTGAAAAAAAAAACAGAACATGCTGGTTGTTTAAGTTCTTCCAATCAGATGTAGGGAAAAAAGAAGCTCAATAAACCTATACAATAGAAGTTGTGCAAATACAATCTAAAACTAAAAATAGAATATTGGAAAGAAAAAATAATAGGTAGTATTTTCATCTGGTAAAACTTTTTTGGATAAAAAACTTCCACATTAAAATTTTTCAGTATTGCAAAAACTCAACCATTCTCAATACCATAATGAATCTCTCTTGTTTCTTTATTAAATATGTGTGAATATAAATAGACATGTCAAAAACGTTTTTATACATTGCATAAAATCATGTAAAAGATAAACATAAATACTTTAAAACATGGGTAAAAATTAAAAATATACAACACTTATCCTATAGTTAAGAGATCTATTTATTGAAAGGATGTCCCATATAAAATATTCTAATTATATATAAAAGTACACTTCTGAAATTTCAAAGAGGTATATAAAAAATAATTGTAGAAGGTAAGATAAAAGAAGAGCTGCTCTCAAAAACTCAAGAAAAAACCGAATAACTGCCAGTCCAAATAACATATTGATACACCATCGATTTTTATATGTAAAAATACATAAATAATAATGGATGACATACCATTATTCTTTACTATGTCGTTTTGTAATAATATTATTGAATGGTTGTATGATATGTAAAAATACATACACATCAGAGATGTCTACTTGTCTTTATCCTAAGCCTACCAGAAGGAATCCGATGCTGATTTCCTTAGAAAAAATAAGAACAAATAATTTTGTGGCCGACTAATATGTTAATAAAAATCAGGAACAAACCAAGACCTCATACACCTGTCCCAATTACTACAATAACGTGAATCTCTTGGTGTTACTCCATTCTGTTTTTTCTTGTCCGCAAACCAAGTATAATTTTAATTATAAGTTAGTATGAAATCTTCTTGCCAATGACGAAAATATAGATGGTGGCGTGGAAGAAAACTGTAAAGCTAAAAATTTCAATAGGAGGGCTAACCACAGTGTAATTTTTTTTTTTTTTTTGTTGTTGTTTCAGCTATTTTAATCAAATTTTAGGACAATCGCATTACTATTCTTAAATACTTAAATATCATCTACTAATATTAATTAGAATGACGTGAAAAACAAAGATGTGAATTAGAATTACAGTTTGCAAGTAAAATGGTAGTCACACGTAAAGTACAGCCCTTAAATATTGGCCTTATACCTTTCATTTATTGGACTTAAGAGCTGCAGCTGCTTTACAGAATACAGAATAGTAACAGTGATGTCTGTGTCGGTTTTAGACTCAAGCATGGAGAAAAATACAGTCAAGGCAAGGAGGTGTCACTTTGTGATGGTGCATGGAGCAAGCTTTGGGGGTTGGTGTTGGTATAAAGTTGCAGATCTTCTTGTGAAAGCGGGTCACACCGTCTCTTCCCTTGACATGGCAAGCGGAGGTATCAACCCAACTGATGCCGACCACATTTCATCTTTACAAGAGTACAATCAGCCCCTCACAGACTTCTTTACAGCTCTTCCTTCTCAGGAGAAGGTATGCATTTGCTGAAGAGCTTTAAGAGCCAATATATCTTATGTATATTTCAGAATTCAGGTTGTGACCTGAAATTTCATCAATACTTAAGTATGCCAACTAATTTGTAGCTATATGTCTGTTCAGGTTATATTGGTTGGCCACAGCGCTGGTGGCTTCAATTTGAGTTTTACCATGGAGCGTTTTCCAGAAAACATTGTTGCAGCCGTGTTTGTTACTGCCCTCATGCCCCTCAGCGGAACGACTCTCACTGAATTGACGAATGAGGTTTAATGAATTCTCTCTCTACCAACAGTCTTAAACTTGCAATGCCATTTCTCTGAAACCATAAAAGTTAACAGGTCGCATCCATAATTGGAGGCTTTGGAGACTCCACATTTTACTATGCAAATGGGAAAGAGAATCCGGCAACATCCTTCAAGTTTGGCACACACTTTGCGAGAAATTTTTTATCCCAGAACAGTCCTTCTTGGGTAAATCACTTGAGAACAGAGACATTACAAATAATGAATTGAATCATTGGTTAATGAGATAATGTATTGGGGAATTATGAAATTTCAATTGATTGATAGATTAATATGGCACTAAATGTAGGATCTAACGTTGTGGGAATCGCTGGAGAAGCAGTTTCCTATATGGCAAGAACCTCTTTTGTATACAGCTAAAAACTATGGAAGTGTTTACAGAGTATACGTTGTGGCGAAGGAGGATAAGTTACTTGTAGAAGCGTTCCAGAGAAAGATGATTGCACAGAATCCTCCACAAATGGTATACGAAATTGAAGGATCTGACCACACCGTATTCTTCTCCAAGCCTCTTCGTCTGGCTGAGGTGCTCATACAAATTGCTAATACATCTGTTTAAGTGAAGCAATCATATTTTAATGTGATGCGGATGGATTTTAGTAAAGTTTGTAATATCTAGAAATGTAGGAATATACTTGTCACAAACATGTCATGGTTTTTAATATTGTAATGGTGAAATTTACATAGCCATTTCTCATTTAGTTTTGTGTATAAAATCTTAATATTCTTATATATTTATAGTAAGGGTGAACTTATTTTTTTAGATTTTAAAATCTATTTATATATCTATATTCTTAAATATTTAATTTCATGTTATCAATTTATATACATTCATCTTAATTGTTTATTTATTATGTTTATTTATACATCTATTTTCATTTAGTTATTTGCTATCTGTTGATGGCTAGATTGACAAATGCAACACAAATAAGGTGTTAGTTATTTGCTATCTGTTGATGGCTAGATTGACAAATGCACAACAAATAAGGTGGAGTTCACCTTACCTCTCCTAAAAAGACAATCAATTCTTGATTTCAATCACCTCCAAGGTCTTAGGAGTTGGGTCACAACCGTACTGTGCAAATTAAGTGGTCAATGTGGTCTATTTATTCAAGGAGCTTGACTTTTTCTCTTTAGTCAAATTGGGTTATGCTTATTCTAATTCATATTCTATTTATTGCTGAAAAAAGATCAAAAGGGTTATTAGAAATACAAGAAGAGTGATGTAGCTATTTTTATCAATCTTTAAGCAATAATAACCAGAGAAATCAAATAATTGCAATGCTAAGATCAGTATTAACTCTATCCTTCACATTAACAGTGTGAGCTTCTAAGGAATTTAGATGAATAGTAGAAATAACATTCAACAACTGTATTACACACGCAAGTTAAAATATAAATCCATAATTAACTTTCAAGATTTATCAATGGAACACAATATTTTCTCAAGCAATCAATGAATGAAGAGAGATTAGGCACTACACCACACAAGAGCAGATTGATTTGAAGAAAGAGGAACCATTATATTGATTTTCTCGAAACTATGGGTACAAATCTAGCAAAAGTGCCACACTAAAATTCTATTTTTTTCTTCAAACCATCTCCTTTCTAATCTAGGATGATGAAAGCTAAATGCAAAGCTAAACTAGAATGCTAAAAATACTTCTAAGTAATTGGACCAATGAACTAATACATCAACCGGTGGACCCTTTGAATGAGATAGGCGTCCTCCTTTAATAGAGCAAAAGAAAACAAAAAGCTACTTTAAAGTTGCATGCGGTGCTTATCCTCATCTTTCATGCATTCGAACTGAAAGAAATGTTTTCCTATTTTAGTTTAAAGCCATGCATATCTAATAATCTGATGCAAAGTACATGCAAAACTGGGGATCACTTTATAATTTAGTGGGACCTCTTTTACATCGCTCAAAGAATGAATTGAATCTATACAAAGTATTCCTTATGCCAAAAATAGAAGATTCAGTTAGATGTACCCCAGGGGTGCTTTGGCTTTGTTTATTTTTTGCATAATTTGTCAAACACTTGTTTACTCTATCTTCATCCGGGCCATCAAGTCAATCCAATCTGAATTTTATCTATTCAAAATTCTTGTGAACAAATTCCACCCACCCTTTCATTGTTTGAATAGTCTTCTCTATTACTTTGAAATTGGACTTGATTTCAAAACACTTGTCTAAAGTTTCTTTACAAAAATTAGAGGCTTCATTGAGTTCCTTTTCCATTTTCTTCCTCAATGCTTCTCTTATGACTGCCAAAGCATCCAACTTGCACATGTTTTCAAAAAAGAGATTAGAACCAATAAAATCTTTAACAAACTCTTCAAAGTTTCCTATATCTTGATACATATCTCTATAAAGATTTAGAATCCTAGGCTTGTAAATCATTAGATCTATCCTAAAATCTAGTATATCAATACACCTAGTAACAAATCTAGGCTCCTCATCTTGAAAGATGTCTCCTTTTTTCATCTCTTATGGTCTCATGTGGCTCAGTTCTTTCAATTGGGCCTGTGGTACTTTTCAAGCTCTTATCTTCTTCTTCTTCTTGAAAGTTATTTATAAAAGAACATATTTGTCCCCCTAATTGGTGAGCTCTTCCATAATGTATACAACCTTGATCTAAGAGCTTATTAGCTTCATCCAAAAACTGAGCTATTTGTTGGTCAATAGTATTTTTTACCTTATTTGTAAAGAATCAATATCTTGTTTAGTCATCAAAACTAGGGTGTCTAAAGATGTTACCTATTGTTGTGAAATAGGAGTGAGAAGCTCCTTTATGAATATATTCATTTTTTCCAACTGTAACTTCAATTATTCTTTTGTTTTCTTATCTTTATTCATTCTTGACACCACTGTGTCCACTGCTGATCCCAATGAAGCTATTTCTTCATCTTTGGTTTGCTTACTCAATTTCACCCTAGTTAACTGTTAGTCAGAAGTTGAAAGATTTCTACCATCTTTATCCACCAAGGGTGTAGCTATCTCTTCAACTCTTTCTCCTATCTCATTGGTCCTAATGGAGAGGGTTCTTAATTTCTTTGTAGATTTACCCTTTTCTACCTAGACTACCATGTCTTGTAGAGTTAATGGATTTACCACTACCTTCTGCCTCTTCTCAAGATTCATCTTTAGCCAAGTTGGGACAAAAATGTCTTCTTGTGACATCTAATCATCTTCTTTGTCTTCATCTTTCTCACCATGATCAGGATTTTCTTTATCTAGGGTTTCTTCTTCTAGATTCTCCATTTCTTGTTGATGGGTTTCCTTTGGAATTTCCTTCCCTTTATGCACATCTTCTCTTTCAGTAGAGACATTAGATAAGGAGGTATCAACAAATTGGTTTCTTTCTCAATGGTCTCTATTAACTCTTGTTTCTCTTGATATGTCAAAACCTCTTCTTCCCCTTCTTCCTCAGTTACTTGTTCTTACTAATGGGGCTTCTTTGCAAAGACATCCTTTGATGGGTTATCCTATAACTCATCCTGATCCATTTGATCTTGTATATCCTCCTTCAGGCACATCTTTCATTGTAACTTTGTCTTGAAGATGCTTTTGTGCCATAGAAGTGTCCTTTAGATCCTTTTTATCAACTTCCATCTAGTCATCTCCTTCTTTGAAAAGTTGGTCTTCATGTTGTTCCTTCTGAAGGATAGAATCTTCTTCATCTCGTGGCTCTTGGAAACTATGCAAACTGGCTTGAGGACTATCTTCCTTATATTGTATAATCTACTCTTGATGGATTTCTTCTTCTTGATTTTGTTCAAGAGGAAGAGTGGTATCCTTCTTTGGAGAATCCTCATAAATATATATGATTGGGTCTTGTGGTGGGGGATCCATAATATGAACTTCTTCTATTACCTTTTCAACACCTTCACCTTTGGATGTCCTTTGTATTTCTGTGGAAGGAGAAGAAACTGTATACATTATAGGTTGAGATGTTTTTTTGTAGGTCCTTGAGGGACATGTTGTTTTGATTCCTCTCCTTATCCTGAATATTGACCTAAGGCTTCCCTTGTAGGAAGGACTTGTTCCATAGGAAGAACTCCTAATACAACCACTACTCATTCAACATTATAGGTAATTAATGCTTTTCTATAGGCCTCATGAACCATGCCTACAACTTGTTGTGTGGTCATAGTTTCTATGGATCCCCTCATCCTGGGTGCACCAGAGTCTTTCTTACCTTTCTGATGCACTCTTGTTCTAGAGGATGTTGATGCTTCAGTGGCATGTATTTTATCTTTCTTTCCTTTACCCTTATTCTTACCCAATCAGGCAATCCTTGCATCTAGCCATGAATGTATAAAGTCCAAGATTGGTTTGGTTATAGACTCTAGGGACAAATGCTCTTTCAGAGACAATTTTATGCTTGGCAATGGGTCATTGTCAACCTTCTTCAAGTCATAAGTGGGGTTCAGAGTGTGAGCATCATTAGAGAATTCTTCAAGAACATCTCCCCTTATCTTGAATGCTCTCAGCTGATAAGCCATCAATTTGCAATAACTCCTTTTTTTAACTTAAAAATCATCTTTGCAATTGGACCAAAAGTCCTCCAAAGTTTCTTCATGATTAACCACAGTTCCAAGCAACTTCTTCATTCTACCATTTGGGTCAAAGTTTGGCCTCAGATCATAAACTTTCAAGTTCAAAGTTTCTAACTCTTCATTGGCAGACTTGGCTGCATTAATGGAGGGACATGCATAGAATCCCAAATCAAGATGAAACTGCACACCTAGCTTGTGCGTACTCTACAATTTCAAATGAAGTTCTAGTATTTGTCTAGAGAATTCCAATTAAAAAAATTTATCACTACAATACCTTGGCAGCATGTATGGTGCCTTATTGAATCTTGATATTCTTATGTAAGTTGATCTCTAAAGCTATATAAACCATTGTCCCCATCCCCTAATTAGGCCCATTGCTGAGGCATACATCCTTGCCCTAATGTATCCTATCAATTGTCCAATTATTGCATATCTAGAAACATATCATTAACCCTCTTGAAATGCTTCTCAACCTCATTGAGTTCTAGCTGAGGGTAATAAGTCCAAATTATATTTTATCTTGGGGCTTCACCTCTTACTCCTTTAGTAGTCAAGCCTAGGAAGTTTCCCATCCTTGCTGCAAGGTAGATGATATAAGAATTCATATAAAATTTCTTGCTATTAACTTCATTGATAAGTTGAGCATGTAATTGGATAGACACAATTTATCTCCAATCAAGAAAATTTTCATTCTTAAGAATGATATTTATGTATTGGAACATCCATGTATGGTAAGGATTTCTATCTTCTTTGTCCAAGGCCCTACTAAGTAATGTGATCATATCGCCAATCTCGGAATGAAATTCTAATCTTGTCAACTTGGCTAGGATCTTTGCCACATACTTAATTTTAACTTTAAGCTAGTTTCTATTTAAATGTTTTGAGTTGTCAATGGTGTTATCTTCAATTGTTGTTTGAGCTTGTTCTTAAGTCAACATTTCTAGTTGTCCATAAGGTAGAAGATCAAAAATTGTTCTAATCATAGGAGTGATGTCCAAAGTTGTGTTACCATATGGATCATAACATCTTCTGTCAATTAGGTGATATTGTTGTGCACATGCAAGTATCAACTCAGGGCTTTGTACTCTAACTCAAAATCTTGCAACATGAGCCAACCTCAATCCTTCTATAATCCTTGCTCTAATGAAGCGGTAGTAAAATGTTTATTGATAATGTAAAATGATACAATGTAGTGGAGGATTTATACAAGGGAGATGCAGTTCACATAACTGTATAACAGTCACATAACTATATAATAGTTTTAACTACAACATTGTAAATGACAATGTAATACAATTATTAATATAACTATTACGCCAACATTCCCCCTTATTACATTGTTCCTGCAATAGTACTAAGGGACCCCCCCTGAATGCTAATATACTCAACAAAGATGATTACATAATATGAATACATATTTTATAGAAGATCTTCTCCTAAAAGAACAAATCCTAAACCAAGTGGGGCTCCATCAAGTTATCTCTTGACCCTCGGAAAGGTGTAGCTTCGAGCTGTGTTCTTGAGCTCTCAGTCCCGAACTCTAAAATCATAGAGTCTTGAATTATTCAACAACAATCCCTAAGAGACATGACAGATCTCTATCATTGTCTAGTGACTGTGAAAGGGTATAATTATCGATCATATACTATGAAGCTCGCTTGACAACAATCCATATTGAGCTCAACACCAAATCCCAAACCTGTCTCCAGAACATAATCTTCACAAAACATGTATTCTTCAAATCTATTAGCAACAATAAGAAAAAGAGAAAAACTAAAACCAAAAATGCTTCTCATCCAAAGCATCATCTCAAAGCGAGGAGCTAACTTGAGATGATAAAAATTCCTCTATCCTCTAATGCCATCAGCCTCCAATATGACCCTGTTACACTTTAACCAACTAATGTCTTGGATGAGTCTTTGGAGGCCTCATTAGGAATAGAAAAGATGGCCTTGAAAGCATAAGCTATCTTTGACTTATGTGTATTCATGATGATAATGTCAATTTGAACAAATGATAGACCCATACACTAATCAACCTTATACCTCCATAAACACACCTTTATTTTCATGAATAACTAGAAAGAAGATTTTCTTTCCTCCCTCAAGAAAGATATCTAAAACTCAGACAATGTTCAATGGATATAAAATGACTATCTAATACCCCTTTTTCACACCATGATCTATACCCTTCCTTCTGAGACAACCTATTCAACATCATTTGATTGAATTTGGTGATGAATGGAGAATTAGGGAATTGGATCTTCTCTATAAACCAAACTTAAAAACAACTTTTGTAACTGAAAAACTAACAGAATGTCCTCACACTTATAAACAATAACACAAGGTTATAAAATCATACACTGTTAAATCTCCCATTTTTAAAATACTATTGATTCTGCACCAAAGGCTTCCTTCCTTTCATGTAATAGCTGAGATCCCTTAGAATATTTCCATGCTCAACCTCCTTGTGCAAGACAACAGATGTTTAAAAACTTCACAATGCTCACACATGAGGAGTGATTTTTATCTTTAGATTTTCATTAATATAACCTTTAACAAGAAATCTTTTTTTAGTTCATGCATCATGACCTCAATTGTTATCGCTACACATCTTCTCTAACTCTCCGATTGAACGTAATCTAATATCTAAGATGTAATGAAGAAGGAACATATGATCATATCAGTAACAAATAATATAATGCAACAGATGGTGAAATGTCACCTTTTACCCTCAGCATATGCAGAGATTTATACCAATTCTCCAAACCATTGATCATCACATAGTATGCAGAGATTTATACCTTCTTTTACCGGCTAGATTTAAACATATACATCAATGCCTCAACATCTTTATTTCTGCTTTATATTGGATCGATAACCATGCCCTAAGATTCCATTTCAACGCATCTGGAGGATATTTACATGGCCTCTTCTTTAGATCATAGCCTTAGCAATTTTCAACAATTAACTCCTCTTTCAAAGGTGACAGTGGCTCCTAAAATAGAATGCTTTTGGAAATAAAACTTCAAACAGTTTGTAATGAAAATTTGCATAAATTAATAAACCTCACAATAAAACTTTAATGCATCATAGGCTTTCTCAAATTTTAGTTACCTAATGAACTCAATGCTTGACGGTCTACATTATAGAGAAATATTTTATCAGCGTCTTTACAATAGGTTTCAAATGCCACCCTTCTATATGAAAAACCTTCTCACATCCTTCAAATGACAAGTAATAGTGGCAGACCTGAAGCTATCTCCATGTCTTTCCATCAAATGGATGCAATAGACTAAATCGTGCCTTCCTCACAATGTAGAAGCTCTGATACCAAATAATGAAGGGGTAGTAAAATGTTTATTGATAATGTAAAATGATACAATGCAGTGGAGGATTTATACAAGGGAGATGCAGTTCACATAATTGTATAAAAGTCACATAACTGTACAATAGTCACATAACTGTATAACAGTTTTAACTGCAACATTGTAAATGACAATGTAATACCATTATTAATATAACTATTATGCCAACATGCTCTAGGAGTAGGATTTTCTCCAAATGTATATTTATTAAATTCCTCCAGATCTACATGACCTAGATCTGTATCAGTGATATTCACCAAATCTGAGGTGAATTGGGATGCCTTAGGAACTCCTTGAAACTTCATTGTTAGAGGTAGCTTGTCTATCTTTTTAGGCATTTGGAGTCCCTACAAAAAAGAAAAAAATCATATAAGCATCAACATGACAATAAAATCCTTCAAATCTATGAAATTTTGAATGTTTTAGTCCTTGGTAGAGTTTTAGGTTTCAAGCGGACACAGGTGCGAAAGAAACCTAGAATTTTGATGATTTTTTTTGTTAGCAGGGATCAGGATTTTGGAAGGAACTTGAATCTTGGAACTTGGTGCAAAAGTGTCATCAAGATCTAAATGTCTGTAAAACTACTCTTTACTATAGCGATAATTTGGCAGTCCAGGGAACACTCGAGGTAAAATATTTTTAGAAGGGATGGATTTTGGTAATATGGCTAACAATTTTTTTCTTAGAATTTTTTGGATGAAATTAAAACCCATATCAGATGACAATGTCTAGTTGTAAAACATGTAGTTTTTTTATTGTTGAACACATTTTTCTATTTATTATTAATTTTTAAACAAAAGCTTCAATTTTTTTTTGGAAGGAATGAACTTTGACAATATGGTTGACGACTTTTTTATGAATTTTTAGATGAAAGTAAAACCCATTATAGATGACAATGTCTAGTTTTCAAATATGTAATTTGTTTAGTGTTGAACATACTTTTCTATTTATTAATTATTTTTTAAACAAAAAATTTCATAAACTTCAATAACATATATTACTATTTTTTAATAACTTTTGATTTTGAATCTTTTTGAAAAAAAATAATCTCCGACCAATCTTGACATCATTCTATACACAATTAAAAAAAGATATTTCATGTTGTGATTAATTTATCTCAAATTATGTTGGCCGTACACAAGGGGTTTTAAAAAAACACAAATTAGAGCTAGAAAAAAAAAATAATTAAACAAATATATTATCAAAAAATTACAAAAAATATCCTCACCAAACTTCAACATAATATGCATATTTCCATAAAAGAAGTTATAAAAATACCTTCATTTCTTATGTTGGATGTACACGTGCATGCTTTGGCCCAAAATAAGAGACTTTTAAAAAGCCACTTTTTGTACATCCTATATAACACCAACTTTTATCATCTGGGTACTAGAATAAATTACATATTTTAAAACTATCTAAATATAATCCTATATTTCATATTTTTATGTCTTATTAATATTCTATGTTTAAGTGCTTCAAATGTTTACTCCAGCTATGACAAATTTTGAAAAATAGGAAAAACACTTCCACTTTTTGGCCAAAAAGTGGACACATCTTGCACTTACACCACTACCAATAACAAAACACTGAAAACTACCAAAGCACTCAAAATCTATGCTAAACCTAACTACAGAGGCACTCACAAATAAAACAACAAGGGGAACAAAAAAGAAACCCTAGGCCCCTAAATTTAAATTGAATTTGGGTTAAGGGGAATAAACAACAGAAAAACCAACAAAAGAGAAAACAATGAAAAATAAAATAAAAAACACAAAAACAATAAGGGAAGAAGGAAATGGAAAAAAAATAAAATAGAAAACCCACCGGGCCAACTACAAAAATGAAAGAAACCAAAGTAGGAGCTTCAGGTCCATGACTCAATAGAAACCTGAGGTACAAAAATTCCTAACAAACTTCTAATTCATTACAACAAATCAATGCATTCGATTAAAGTAGTCACCAAGGACACATTATTCATTTGAAAAATTGAAATTTTGAAAGCAAATGTGTGTAAATTGATAAAAAAAATTAAATACATGGTTGTTAAATCATTTCATGCACCATTAATGTTGACAACATGATATGAAGTAGGATTTTGGGAGGAACTTAGACTTTGGAACTTGGTTCTGACAATCCAATGTTCCTTAGAACTCTGAAAGTCCAATGACAATGAAATAATGAACAAGACAAAATTTAGGTCAAGAACAAATGCAAGACCTGGGAACCCAAGGTTTTGAGAAGCCCTACACCTGAAGAAAAATCCCTAAAATCAAAAGAAAAAAGGGCAAAACCAAAACCAAAGGAAACAACAAAAGACCCAAAGGGCCAAAAAACAAAAAACTTGAAGAAAAGAAAACAAGAAAACAAAGGGAAAAGAAATCAAATAAAGGAAGTCCCCAATTTGTTTAACTAAAAAGATGGGGCATGTATGTAGGCTATAAAAAATGGTGACTTTGTTGGAAAAATGCCCCTAAGTATTTTAAAATATAGAACCTTTTACTTTCTTAGAGTTTAAAGTTTAAATTCATCAAAAATAATCAATAAAATGTAAATCATATAAAAGAAATGATTAGCACAAAGTTCATGAAATAAGGATAACATCTATAAGTGTGTGCAATTGATTCATTCCTTTCCAGAAGTATCACTAAAATCTCAATACAACAAAGCCCTCCTTGAGCTACTTGGTTATAGTTACATTTTATGCATGATGCCCATAAATGGATTTTCATCATGGTACTTTTTCAAGGTGTCATATGAATGGTTTTCACCAAAGGATGATTTTTCTCTTTAGTTTTACCTTTTCTTTTATTTCTTTTATTTATTATTTTACTTTTGATCATATTTAAACTTATTCGATGATACCAATAATCTGCTCTCCATAAACTTTGCTAAGTTTGATTCATCTGATAGTATAACCAATGATGCTTTCAAACTTGATTTGCTCTTAATAAACAATCTTGAACAAACTACCCTATTGTAATCTTGATGAACTAATAATGCTAATGATGAATTTAGTGAAACCTGAGTGCTTGTATATTATCCTTTTATAAATTCTTAGTAACAGCCAAGTTGGCCTTACCAAAAGGTTTCATCTCCATAGGGTTTCATCATAGTCCTTAGGTAAAACTAGCTTAGGATGCAAAGGTTATTGAATAGTATGGTTTTAGATGGATGGATGAAGGATAGCTTAGGTTTGATCTCAAAATTTTTAACTTTGTTGAACCTAATGGGATTATAGGTGATGGAACATGATGGATGATAGGAACTGACATCAAGATAATTGAAGTACCAGATTTTACTTTTGATTATATTTGAACTGATTCAATGGTACCAATAATCTGCTCTCCATAAACTTTGCTAAGTTTGATTGATTTGATAGTAAAATGAATGATGCTTTCAAACTTGATTTGCTGTTAATAAACAATCTTAAACAAACTACCCTATTGTAATCTTGATGTTGATAATGCTAATAATGAATCTACTGAAACCCAAGTGCCAGTATATTGCCCTTTTAGCAATCCTTAGTAATAGCCAAGTTGGCCTTAACAAAAGGTTTCATCTCCATAGGGTTTCATCATAGTCCTTAGGAAAAACTGGCTTAGGATGCAAAGGTTATTGAATAGAATGGTTTTGGATGGGTGGATGAAGGATAACTTAGGTTTGATCTCAAAATTTTTAACTTTGCTGAACTTGGTGGGATTATAGGTGATGGAATATGATGGATGATATGAACTGACATCAAGATAATTGTAGTACCAAATTGTTTTAGGTACTTTCGATATGGTTCCATAATTGAAGATGATTGTCTGACCTTGAGTATTCTATTTTTAGTCAATTAATAGATTGTCTCTATTCTTATTTTAGATGACCCAACTATCTTGGATAGTTTATTTTGGCTTGTGAACTCATATATCTTCAAGATATTTATGATTTGGATCTTGGGGCTTAGATTAGTTTATACTTTAGTTGACCTTATTTACTAGATACAGGATATTAGAATAGATAAATTAGACCCTTTGATGCCATTTTTTGGAATGAGAAGGATAATGGTGTGAAGTGTGAAGGGGAACTGATGATAAGGACATACAAATAGCTCTATTTTGACAATCCCAATTAGGTATGGTTACCTCAATTGCTACTCATAGTATTATCACGATCCTCTGTTAGTCAAAAGAGATTATCACTGATGTCTAGGATATTTCTGCTACAGATCTAAGAGTAATTCTTAAATTATCTATTCATGAATGTCCCATTTCCTTTGTGGATGAAATTTTGTGTCTAGAATCTTTACACTCAAGCCAATACTGTGTTATAGATATATAGCTAAAAACCATTACAGCTAGCCACTATTTTTCTTGTAAGAAAAAATCTAATTTTGGTGAATAGAAAATATTTTCTAGCTGATTTCACCTTCTATGCATGTTGTCATATGATCTAATCAAATATTCAATAGAAGTCTTCTTTGTGATGAAGTTCTAGGAAATAGTAAAAATTGTGTATGACCTTTTTCTGAAGAAATGTAACTTTGTGTTTTTCTCTTGAGGAAGAAATTGTTGTACCTAAACTTAGGCTATCTTTTGAAAACATTAAGCTATGACAAAAGATAGTAGACTTTTAAAAAAATCTTGCAAACTTCACAATAATAAAATCTTTTATAAAAGCCTTATGTTATAAAGTTCATAATGGATGAAAGTAAACTAAGAGCTCCGAATAAATAGATGACTATATATATTAGAAAATACTTAATAGCTAAATTCCAAAGAGGGCTACCTTCTAATATTTTTTGCATACAAACTAAACCTTTCACTTAATAAAGAGGGAACACATCACTCAAAATAACATGATGGAAAACAAGCATACAAACAAAGAAAAACAAACAGAAGAAACAAAACACACCATAGAAACAAAAACAAACAACATACTAATCTATTATACATGTTTTTAAAAATAATCATCAAGGACCAAAATAATGTTTGAGAAACTATCGATTGATATGCAATGAGATAGACTCTTCAGTCAAGGAACTAATCCTAAAGGTATTTTCTTTGAGAATCTCAAAGATCTAGTATGGACCTAGCCAATGTTTTTTGAATTTTTCATGATCTCCCTTCTTTTCTTTACCTTTATCTCACAAGAGAACTAAATCAGACATTCTAAAGGCTTTCACCGTAGCTTTCTTGTCAAACCATCATTTAACTACTGCCTAATGTTTGACAAAATGATGGAGGGTAGCATCTCTCTTCTCTTCTAGACTCAACAAGTTCATAAGCCTAGATTCCACTTTGTCCTCATCCTCAATAAAATCTCTCATGAATTTTAAGACTGTGATTTGCATGTTTATAGGAAAATCTGGGTTTAGCCCATAAACTAGCTAGTATGGTGAGGTTCCTAGGGAGGCTTTACTTCTAGTCTTGTCTTCCCATAAGGTAGACTTAAGTTGAGTAAGCCAATCATTAGGATTCTTTTCTAACAACTTCTTAATTACTTCAAGTAAATTCTTGTTAATGGACTCATCCACTCCTTTACCATGTGGATAGTAATTAGAAGAAAATTTCAAAATTACCTTATGCTCAAAAGACCATTACATTAATTGTGTAGATGAAAAGGCATGGCCATTAATACATACCAAAGAAAAAGGTATTCTAAACCTCATAATGGTGTTTTCTTCTAAGAACTTGATTACCATATGTGTAGTATAGTTCTTGTAAGGTTGAGCTTTCATCCAGTAGGTGCAATAATCTAATGCTGTCAAGATGAACTTGTGACTTGTAGAAGAATTGGGATTAATAACACCAATAAAATCTAAAGCCCATTGGGAAAAGGGTCTAACCTCATACATTTCTTGCAAAGACATTATAGGGTTTGATTCTCTGGAAGTGGCAGTTTGACAAATGTGACACATTGTCACATGTTGACGTGCATCTCTAAAAATATGGGGCTAATAATATCTTTCTCTAAGCATTTGATGCATCTAGTAGAATCTCTTGAACCATGTCGAGTCCCATATATGCCATGAAACTTTGAGAGAACTTGCTTTGCTTCATGCTGTTCCAAGCATCCTAAATAGATTCCTTCAAAATTCTTCTTGAGTAAAACTCACATTTGATCATGTAGTTGGCACTTTTCAATCTCAGTTCCCTCCATTGTGTAGAATTCAAACCTTCAATGCACTAGTTATTTAAAAGGAAATGCACTATATATTTATACCATTCATATTTTGTGATGGAATCAACTATATATTGTTGACAACTTATATGTGGGTCAAAATCTACCATAGATTTGGAGAGTACTTTCCCTCTAATAAATTTCATTGGTTGGATCTCTAAATGAAACTCCTATAGGATATCCATCCATTTACCTCTTCTTTCTCCCATCTCACTTTGCATTAGTAAAGACTTTACAACTTGATCTCGGACAATAGAAATTTTTTATTATGCAAGATGTAGTGTCTATATTTCTTTACTGTTCTTACTAAAGTAAAGGCTTGTTTTTCAAGGTAAGGGCACCTAATTTCAACATTTTTGACAGGAGAACTAATGAATGCTATTGATCTCTCATCTCCTACTTCCTTTCTCTATGTGAGAACAATTTCACATGAATTCTTTGATGCTAATGAATAAATGTAAAATGGTTGTGTGTAATCTCGACTAATTAGGGTAGGAGATTCATAAATGGACTATTTTATCTGTGTAAAAGTTGATTTGGATTCATTACTCCATTTGAATTTAGCAGCCTTCTTCATCATGTCAATTAGAGGCTTAACTATCTCTACAAAACCAGTGATGAACTTCCTGACAAAGTTAATCTTCCCAAAGAAAGATTTCATTTCCTTTTTACTACCAGGCATTGGTAACTTTAGAAATGTTTCTACTCTCTCAGGGTCTATTGAGATTCCTTTCTCTAAAATGACATGTCCTAACAATTTTCCTTTAGTTACTTGAAAGATACATTTCTTTGGTTTCAGAGATATTCTATACTGCCTGCATCTTTCAAGTATTTTCTTTAGATCTATTACATGATTAGCTCTATCTTTAGAGAAAATTGTCATATCATCCATATAAATGATAATACACTTATCTACCAAATCTTTAAGGGTAGTGTCCATTGCTCTCTGAAAAGTTGCTCTTGCATTTATCAAACCAAAAGACACCCTCCTGTATATGAAAGTTCCCCACTTGGTTGTGAAAGCGGTCTTAATCATGTCTTCATATTTTACAAAAATTTGATTGTAGCCTTAATATCCATCTAAAAAGGACATGATTTGATATCCATTGACTATCTAAAGTGCTTCAACTAGGGACAATAGTCATAAGGTTATCATGTCCATTAATAAGATCTGCTAATAAAAATAACATTAATGAAACAACATAAGATACAAAATCAGAACTATTGTACATGTATTATTAGCCTACAAACTTGCACTGACCAAAACCTATTGAAGAAGAACAATATGAAGAACAACTTAGGGATCCACCCTATGTAAAAAAAGAACTAATATAGGAACATTGAGGGGTAGAATGATGGTGTGCCCTCTTGCACCCACCATGCCACATAATTGGGAGTGATCCCATGTTATCCATATTTCCTCTCTTTTCTATGGAGCCTACATCACCATCATCCATGCCCAACTACTTCGTGACTATGGATCTCTCACCCTCTCTCCTTGTGGAAATGGTGATCTCTAATGTTGTTTATACAAATATGGCCCCAAGGGTACTATTTATCTAAGGCCAAGCTAACACAACAAATTCTCATAATGAAATATCTCTACAACTATGGTGCATCTGCAAAAAAATCCATTGAGAGCACTAAATATGACCCAATTAAAATCTACCATTCACATCTAGGGCCAATTGTCTATAGATCTCCATGTAACATTTGTCATCCCCATTCAATAAAAAATATATCCCCAACTATATAGCCTCAACTTCATGTTATTAGTTCCATCAAAGAGCTTCCTAGAAGCTTCCATGATAAGAGATCCCCAACTATCCCATGTAACACAACTAACACTCAATTTCTTAGGTTTTCCCCTATAGGTTTCATCAAAAATTATTTTGAACATTCCATCAAGGGGAGGAATCTATATCACCTTATTCCTCTCAATATTTGGGGGTTAACCCAAGATCTCTCATTAATGAGGCACTAAATACAACCAATTATTATTGATCCATAGACTAGGGGTAATGCCTAATGGACAACCCAACTAAAAATATTCAATTAGGTTATATGTGCAAAATTTTTATATTTATGACAAGGATTATAATACATAAATAACAATTAAATAGGAAATTTGAAAAGACAATAGACAATAATTAGAATTGTAAAAATAAATTTACATTATAATATTTTTTACACATGATCTATGAGAAAAGACATGTTATGGATATACCTTTCTATCCTCTCTTACAACCATCATTCAACTATCATCCTTAAAAGATTCCAGCTATGTATATTAATACATAATGATGGAGGAAGATGAAGCATTAAATAGGTTCATAATTAGTTTGAACTGTCACAACCATTGATGACAAGTCAAGCCATATGGTGATGCTAACATGGCAATATGACTTATGGTTTGGAATACATGTGTCAAATAGGATGAAAATCTTACTAGTGAAACTAAAAAGGCCACCATGCAACAATTAAGATTTGTAGTATGATCTAGTGACCTAGATCTTTCTATATCAGTCACGCTTCATTGAAGAAAATGGTCTCCAATGTAAGTAGGTGTGGAAAAAGATATGGGAACATATTGGAAATTTGTATTTCTATGAACCATTCTCCTTGGTAAGAAACTTGACCATCTTTGATGATTTGAAATAGAGGGATCTCATGTTGTCTTGTCCATTTCACCCTAACATCAATGAATTGATCCAGTTCTTTTGAGATATTGCATTATGGATTAATCTTATCTACTAAAGTGTATTTATAAGATCTAAAGTATTCATCTAAGGTGGGAAATTGGATGTAGGAGTTTTGGTTGAAGGCTAGTTATGTAACCCAAGGTAAGAAGGTAAACTAATCTTGAAAGTGTTATCTCCTACTTTCTTGGTCCTGGTGTAGGGCCTATACCAAAGTGTATAAAGATTATGATATGGTCTAATCAATCTTACCTTCTATTAGTTTAGTTAGACTAGATCACCACCTTAAAAGGTATGTAATGATCAATGACTATCATGGCACTAGTACTTTGCATTAACCTACTATGGAATGGTCTAAATTTGTTGCTAAATGTGTTAAATGTACTTAATGAATTGAACAAATTTGTCAACTACCTTTTGAGCTGAATGAGTTGTTACTATTGATAGAGGAACAAGATAGCTACATTAATGGTGGAAAAGGTTGGAAACCCAAGAAAACCAAAAAAGGGTACTATACTATAGATCCATAGAGAGATCTATTATAAATATGTTGAATGAAATACATGACTTCATCTCAAGTGTGATGCTTCTTTGAATTGTTCAAATTGAGAAGATACACTATTATAAACTATCTATCACTTTCCTTGATCCACTAGTATTTGGGATGGAATATGATGGATTTGTTCAACATTGTGTCTAGCATAGACCAAATTTCTTTCATGAAATTGTTACACAAGATTTGTAATCCGCTCTTTTTTGTAAAAGCTAATTGTATATCAAAAACATAAATAAAAATTAGAATTTCATATGCAATACCTATTGCTTTATCCTAACTCTTAGACAAAGAAATTGATATAATTAAATGTCAAGTTTCATACCTTAAAAAGTTAATGAAACTTTAGTTGTTAAATTACTATGATTAAATTATATGGGTCAAAACACAATAAATATTAAAATAATATATTCTAGGCTACCAATAAATAATACATCAAACATATTATTTAACATGAACTTTCTCATGAGCGAATCCATTGCAACTTCTAATAGCGCAAGTGGTAATTTAGGCTATTACACCATTATTCTCCTTTGTCAGGAATTCTTAAAGTGTTGACATAAGATTGTGGGGTTCATTTATTGAAATGGTGTCCCCATGATCTATATGAAAATTGTATGTAGAAGTACACATCTCAAGTTTGAAAGATACTTGTGAGTTTTACAAGGAGAGAGACAAAGTTTTAAAATACTATAACACAAAGAAGGATTGCTATCAACAGCTCAAAATAGCACCAAATACCTACTTTTAAACTATACGTACTAATCCAAATAACATATTTGGTATGCCATTAATTTTTTATATCTAAAAATACATACCTAATAATGAATGGCATACAATTATTCTTTATCATATCTTTTTATAATAATATTAGTAAATGATTATTAGCCTTGTTGAAAGATATCTACTTGTCTTTACAATAAACTAGTTTATAATAATACTACTGAATGGTTGTTAGCCTTGTTGAAAGATGTCTACTTGTCTTCACAATATACCTTTTTTCCTTCCTAATATACCCTTTTATAATAATATACTAAATGTCTTTATAATAAGACTTTTGATAATAATATTAGTCAATGATTGTTAGCCTTATTGAGAAATTTCTGCTTGTTTTTATACTAAACCTATTAAAACAACTCACATGCTATTCACCATTAAAATATATTTAAAAGGCCATACTACATTTAACCAAAACTAAAAGGTCATGCACATCTATCCCCACAACCAAAAAAAGAAACTCTTTTAGGGAATTGTATTGTAAAAAATTACGCAATCGCACAAAGCAAGGTAAAATGTAAAATGATACTCTCACGTAAAGTAGAGAGGCATGGGTAAAATGCAGCCTTTAAATATTGGCCTTGTACCTTTCATTTCTTGAACGCTAGCATGGAGGCAAATGAAGCTAAAGCAAGGAGGTGTCACTTTGTGATGGTTCATAGAGCAAGCTTTGGGGGTTGGTGTTGGTATGAAGTTGCAGATCTTCTTGTGAAAGCGGGTCACACCGTCACTTCCCTTGACATGGCATGTGGAGGTATCAACCCAACTGATGCCAACCACATTTCATCTTTAGAAGAGTACAATCAGCCCCTCACAGACTTCTTTACAGCTCTTCCTTCCCAGGAGAAGGTATGCACTTGCTGAATAGCTTGTGATCAATATATCTGTTGTATATTTCAGAATCCAGGTTGTATATTTACTTTAAGAGCCACTATATCTGTTGTATATTTCAAAATTTAGGTTGTGGTGGAGAGTGTCTCAGCTTAAACAGCCATGTATTGGCTACAATATATAATATTTTGTCTTTTTTTATTGGACAAAATTTATTTTTGACGATGATATTTAAAAATAGACCCAAAACATTGACCACTATACACAACCTGAAATTTCATCAATAACTAATTTTTAGCTATATGTCTGTTCATGTTATATTGGTTGGCCACAGCGCTGGTGGCTTCGATTTGAGCTTTACAATGGAACGTTTTCCAGATAAAATTTCTGTAGCTGTATTTGTTGCTGCCTTCATGCCCCTCAACGGAACAACGGTCCCTGATGTGATAGATGAGGTATAATGGATTCCCTCTCTCTACTAATTCCTGCACCACCATTCAATGACATTTCTCTAAAGCATATAATTTAACAGATCTCGTCAATAACTAGAGGCTTTGGAGACTCCACATTTTACTATGCAAATGGGAAAGAAAATCTGGCAACATCCTTCAAATTTGGCACGCAGTTTGGATGACAATTTTTATCACAGAAAAGTCCTCCTTGGGTAAATTAATCACTTGAGCACAAAGACAGTTCGGTTGCAAACTAAAAGAAAATGAATGGAATTAGTGGTTAATGAGGTAAGTTGTTATCAAATTTCAATTGATTGATAGGTTAATATGACACTAAATGCAGGATCTAATTTTGTGGGAATCGCTGGAGAAAAAGTTTCCCATTTGGCAAGAACCTCTTTTGTATACAGCTAAAAACTATGGAAGCGTTGACAGAATATACATTGTGTGTAAGGAGGATAAGTATATTGTGGAGGCGTGGGCGAGAAAGATGATTGCAGAGAATCCTCCACAAATGGTATACGAAATTGAAGGATCTGATCACACTGTATTCTTCTCCAATCCTCTTCGTCTGGCTGAGGTGCTCATACAAATTGCTAATACGTGTGTGTAAGTGAAGTAATCACATTTTAAGGTGATGCAGATGGATATTACTAAAGTTTGAGATATCTAGTAATCTAGAATAAACTTGTCCCACAACATGGCAAGCTTCTTAATATTGTAATGGTGAAATTGGCATACTAATGCTATTTTTCATTTAATTTAGTATTGTTTGTATTTTGAGGTAAGGTCTTAATGTATATAGTGACAAATGACATGATAATATGTCAAGGTTCTTAATATTAATATTGTAATGGTGAAATTTGCATACTAATGCTATTTTCTATTTAATTTAGTTTTGTTTGTATTTTGAGGTAATATCTAAATGTATATAGTGACAAATGACATGATATTGTGTGAATTTAGGCATAGTTTACCTATTTCTTTATTTATTTACACATAAACATATTTCTATACATTTAGTCATACTCTATCCATTTATGTACACACTCATGTGTGTGTGTGTGTGTCTTAATGTATATAGTGACAAATGACATGATATTGTGTGAATTTAGGCTTAGTTTGCCCATTTCTTTATTTATTTACACAAACATATTTCTATACATTTAGTCATACTCTATCCATTTATGTACACACTCATGTGTGTGTGTGTGTGTGTGTGTGTGTGTGTGTGTGTGTGTTATCTACTTGTTTATCATGTTTGTTTATGCACCTACCTTAATTTAGTGATGTGCTATATATTTTTACCACTACTCCATTCTAGGATAAGTCTATAGATATAGAGGTGACCTTATTGTCATGAACTTGTCCCTTCCCAATTTAAAATGCAAAATTCAAATTTAACCAATTGATGTCCTTTACCCTTTAACCTTAAAAACTAATTGGTGTGTGTTTAAACACTCCAACTTAGGTAGAACACATTGTTCTCTCTTGAAAGGAATCACTTCCCTCAATATTTATATAATCAAGTCTTGGCTTACTTAGATAACTCAGAGGTCTATGTGTATACACTTAGGCATAAGCCTACTTAGATGTACCCTTACACAATCTTGACACATAACTAATTGAGGTGTCAAGGTTGTTGGGTCGTTAGGATAGGTTGCATCAAGTTGCCTACTAACTAGCCAATCATGCTTATTTCTAGTGAGGCAGCTTGCTACCACTCATAGTTGAGGAGTGTTTTCCTCAACTAAATAACTTCCATATATCTCCTATATGTACACGCCTATTTGCCTAATCAATTAACCTCAAACTTGTAATTAGTAATGGCTTATTGATCTTGGCTCAATGATGGGGAGCCTCTATCGGTAAGACTTACTCCATTGGCCACCCTGTAACTTATCACTCCGACCGTTGTAGTCACTCCGACGTGAGGTCTGACAACCCTGACTATCAGCAAGAATAATACCATAGGTGAACACTTATAAACCTTGGCCAATGTGCCGATACACTTGACCTCGTTTGACTACCCTTGATACTTCGGCGTGACTCCTCTCGTCAGCAATCACCTTGCTCATTTCCCTGATATGTTGATACAACCCATTGTCTTCGGTGAGACTCTTGACATCGGTGAACACTCACACACTTAGGCTGATGCGCTAATGGACCAACTACTCATCGGTGTGACGAATGCCTTTGGCCAAACCCTAAGATCTCTTGCCACTAGCCGATTCCTCCCGATGGATCTCCAATCAATGGCTTGATCCTCTCTTCGGCCAGACCACCCTCATCGCCCTAAGAGAGGAATGCTTTTCCAATGGCCTCTGTCTCACCGATAGCATCTTCAACTCCTCCGATCAAAACCTAGCACATGGAGATGCTAGGCAGCCTACTGTGCATCTTGCACTATCTAGATCCTCTGCGCCGCAAAATGATGAAACAAAATAGGGAACAAATGAATATGGTACAGTGAAGCCATTCCACTAATTTTGACATAAATCTCACCAGTGGAATGGTTCACATTGACATTTTGCAACACCAGAAATACAGAAAGGAAAAGAAATCTATAGTTATGCAATTTCGTATTTATAGAGAATGGAAACAAATAGACAACATAGAACAATTTGATTTTTCCTTAACACAGTCACAATTACATTCGATCACAATTGTATTCAATTACAATATCATCATTGCTTGATTTTGTTCATCCCCTTGGCTTTATAAACTCTCCAGAGGAATGCCAACCCTATTCCAAGCAGCTGGGAGAATGATTCCAAGCGGCTGGGAGAAAACTAACTGATTCCAACCGTCTAACCACTACAATTTGACAACCATGACCTAAGTCCCTTGGGACTTACAAAATAAACCTAGATACAAACTAAAATTACATGCATTGGTCAAATAGACCTTATTACAACCCAAAACATGATTTTCTAAACAAACATGAATTTAAATGGCTCACAGAGGCCACCTTGTGTTAGGTGCTCCTGCACCATACACCCCACCTAGAAAAGAACTCATGTCCCATGAGTTGAGTCTATGTCTTGCTCCACCTATATCCTTTGCTGCCTCATGCCTTTCCCATGATCTCTGGACTACAACTTGCTTCCATGGAATAAAAAACTCATGCCTAGCAGTGTAGGCTCTACTCACACCTTGCCATGAGTGAGTGCTTGCAACCAAACCCATACTTTTCTCGCCATTCTTCTTTACTATCATCTCTGCCTGAACACCTACATTCAAAACCTTGTTTGATGCTTCTTGTACTATTTCTATGGTAGAGTATGTTTTCCTTCCAACTCTTGTTGTCTCTAGAGGACAAACAATGGTCCCTACTATGATAGCATCCTCTTCTTTCCAATCAACTTGTGGTTTCTTGTAGACCTACGCTTTGACCTTCTGTTGATCCATTTTAGACATTACCATTTGATCTCCATCATTCAAAACTAAAATCACCTTCAAACTATGATCTTTGGTAACCTCACTCCTTGAGGTATCCTCAACTTTCCTTGTCTCTTCTTCATGCATCTTCACAAACTCTTTCTTACCCACCAAAATAATCTTGGCTGCCTTCTTTGCGTCAGCATCCTCCTACAATGGTGTCATCACGAAAGTCTTTCCATCCTTCTTGATGGTGTATGTGTTAGCATATCCATCATACAATGCTTGCCTATCAAATTGCCATGGCCTACCTAAAAGTAGGTGACAACATTCCATGGGAAAAATGTCACATAAAATTCTCTCCTTATATTCTCCAATCTAAAAATCAACATATGCTTGCTCATCTACCAAAAGTGATTGACTGTCACTTACCCAAGATGCTATGTAAGGAGTTTGATGAGGAATCCTTTCTATGTTCAATTTATCCACCATTTCCCTAGACACCATATTATCTGTTGAACCAGAATCTATGACTACCTTGCATATTTTACCTTTGCTTTTGCAATTGATCCTAAAAAGAGATCTCCTCTGTGATGGTTCAGTCTGCACTGGTGCTTTGAGCAATGTCCTCTTGATCATTAGATTCTCTCCCACTTCTAATTGCAAACTCACTTTAGGAGATGTCACACTCCCTGCATCCTCTTGAGTCAATGTGGTTCTTCTCTCATTGCCATGAGAAGTTAAGGCCTTCTCTGGACACTTATAGGCCGGGTGCCCTATCTAATTACAATTATAACATCTCATATTGAAGAACTTGGATCCTCTATTTGATCCATTTGTCCCACCTCTTTCATTTGGCCTTCTTCCTCGGTAGCCTCCTCTGCTACTTGAGTCTCCAACTTGCTCTTCTTGGCTAGACTCGCCACTAGGCCTTTGGTTATGACTTCTTCCTCCAAAACTGCCTCTAAAATTTCTGTCACCCCTTCCTCTACTCTACTGCTCACCTTTCCTCTTCAGCTTCTCTTCAGCTCTTAATGCTACTTGAAAACATTTTTCCACGGTTTCAGGGGTAAATAAACTTATCTCATCTTGAATATTGATCCTCAGACCATTTAGATACCTTTCTACCTTGTCTTTTTCATCCTCCATGTACCCATAATGAAGAGTGTATTTGTGAAACTCCTTGGTGTAAGTAGCCACATCCATATCTTTTTGCTTGAGGTTCTGCATTTTCCTATAAATCTACACCTCGTAGTTAGATGGAAGGAACTGGGACTTGATCTTCTCCAATATTCTGCTCCACGAAGATATCATACTTTTCCCATTCTTCACCCTTTCTCCTTGGGTGTAATTCCACCATGAAAGGGCAGCACCTTTGAGTTTAGTTTTTGCAAACTTAACCCTCTTACTTTCAGAAACTTCCTTGTATTCGAAGTAGTTGTTTAGAGCCTCAATCCACTCCATGACTTCATCAGCATTCATCTTACCACTAAACATGGGGACATCTATCCAAGCCTCTGAAGAGTCCTTGCCAATTGCCTTAATGGCTTCTAGGAATTGCTTTTGTTCAGCTGGTATCTTTGCCTCTTCTTGTTCTTCTGCTTCTTCCTCTTTCTCTTCTTCCTCATCTGAACCTTCATCTATCCTTTTACCTATCTTCATTGCCTTCAATTCTGCTTGGAGTGCTTCCCTGACTCTAGTTTTGATCATCTCTTCCATCTCTTGAAATTTCTTGACCACTTCGGTGGTCATCCCCTTTGGAGGCATATCGCTAGCCTCTCCTTCGCTTTCTCTATCTAACATAAACATTCATAGACAATGCCAACACTTCTGCAAATCCTCAATTTGACTACAACACAATGCTTAATCAGCTGTCCATCCTACACACTGCTACAGACCCATTCCTCTCATCCAACAATAGATCCTGGAGATGCACTACCACTCTCTCTCATAGTGGCCTCACTCTATACCCTCTTCCAGCCAAACCTCTATTGGTGAATGGTCTTGATAGTCCACATCATCGTCTACCCACACACTACAGGAATCCTATTCCTTCTCGCAACTAGATGGCACAAGCAACTCTTCATCTGCCTTCTTAGTGACAGAAATCAAATGCACAACACCTCTGCCTAGAGCGTTCGCTATCTCTGATACCAATATGATGGGGAGCCTCTGTGGGTAAGACTTACTCCATTGGCCACCCTGCAACTTATCACTCTGACCATTGTAGTCACGCCGATGTGAGGTCCGGTAACCCTGACTATCGGCAAGAACAATACCATCGGTGAACACTTATAAACCTTGGCTAATGTGCTGATACACTTGACCTCGTTTGACTACCCCTGATACTACGGAATGACTCCTCTTGTCGGTGATCACCTTGCTCATTTCTCTGATACGCCGATACAACCCATTGTCTTTGGTGAGACTCTTGACATCAGCGAATGCTTACACACTTAGGCTGATGCACCGATGGACCAATTGCTCATCGGTATGATGAATGCCTTTGGCCAAACCCTAAGATCTCTTGCTGCTAGCCAATTCCTCCTGATGGATCTCCTATTAATGGCTCGATCCTCTCTTCAACCATACCACCCTCGTCTCCTTGAGCAAGGAATGCTTTTCTGATGGCCTCTGTCTCACCGATAATGTCTTCAACTCCTCTGATCAAACCCTAGCACATGGACATGCTAGGATGCCTACTGTGCATCTCACACTATCTAGATCCTCTATGCTGCAAAATGATGAAACAAAATAGGAAACAAATGAATATGGTACAGTGAAGCCATTCCACTAATTTTGAAAGAAATCTCACTAGTGAAATGCTTCACATTGACATTTTGCAACAATGGAAATACAAAAAGGAAAAGAAATCTATAGTTATGCAATTTTGTATTTACAAAGAATGGAAACAAATAGACAACACAGAACAGTTCAATTTTTCCTTAACACAATCACAATTGCATTCAATTACAATATCATCAATGCTTGATTCTGTTCATCTCCTTGGATTTATAAACTCGATAGAGGAACACCAACCATATTCTAAGCGGTTGGGAGAATGATTCCAAGTGGCTAGGAGAAAACTAACTGATTCCAACCGTCTAACCACTACAATTTGACAACCGTGACCTAAGTCCCTTGGGACTTACAAAATAAACTTAGATACAAACTGAAATTACATGCATTGGTCAAAAAAACCTTAGTACAACCCAAAACATGATTTTCTAAATAAACATGAATTTAAATGCCTCACGGAGGCCACCTTGTGTTAGGTGCTCCTGCACCAATCAACTTCTTATATGGCATTAGAGCCTGTCTAAGCTCATTTGTTGGTTCGTTTGGTAAGTTATATTGGTTGGCATAGTGTTGGTTACCATAGGTAATTTTCCAAATAAAATTGTTTTAGTTGTAGTTGGTTTTGTGCTCATTCCCATTAATGTTGAAAGCATGTTGTAAAGTTAGTTAAAGCTATGGAGACTAGTTTTTTGAAAAATGTGAAGCATTTTTATGGCTAGTGAGATCAAAATTTTCTTTTGAGTTTATGCATGGGTTTTACATTTTTATCCATGGTTTTAGATCATTGATGAAAATTATAAATCAAATTTTCCTATTGTTAGAAACAAGGATCGACTAAATGCATGTTGATCACAAATTGGAGTAAATTGATAAACAATGTGCGTACAATATATAGGATTAGAGGTTGAGTCAACTTAGAAGTTGACTTCAACACTTAACTAAAGGTGGAAGAAAGAGTGTTGACAAGAGTCTTGGAGAGTTGTGTAGAACTCTCCAAGTTGACTTAACAACTAATTGATGTGTGTTTAAACACTCCAACTTAGCTAGAACAAATTGTTCCCTTTAGAAAGGAATCACTTCCTTCAATATTTCTATAATCAAGTCTTGGCTTACTCAGATAACTTAGAGGTCTATGTATCCCATTTCTTTCAAAAGGCTATAGTGATCCTAGGCAAAAGTTTTACAATATTCAATTTCAATTAGTATATTTGAACAAATATTTCAAGTTTGCTTTTACAATGATGACTTTTCATAGTTAAATTAATTTCAATAATTTGTATATCTCATGAATAATTTAAATTCAATTTAACCAAGTGAACTTGAAAATATAAATATAATATAACTATCTGTACTATTCCCACAATAATGAGTTTACAATGAAATATCAAAAGATAAAATCTAAGCTCTCAAGTTTTATTTAGTACAAGTATATCCAATTAACAAAGTAGATAATTCAATTAGATAACCACAACTAGTATCACCAATTGAAACATAGTTTCCTAACTATGATGATGCAATCTCTAGAGGATCTCTATACTTGAAATTGTAACATATAAAACCATCATATAACATGTATATTTCAGATGTTAAAACTCATAGACAAAAGAATAATACTTATCTACTATTTCATCCATTGCTTATAATTAAATTCTAGATACATATTAATTAATCAATCCCCCCATGCTTAGTTTTGAAACCATGAAAACAAATTAAACTCGTAGATTGTATTCAAAACATAAATAAAATTCTAGTAGAAATAGCATAAAAAGGATTAAAACATTTTACAAATTTAAACTGCATGCTATATACACAACTTCCTAGTAAATAGGCATGCATCGATGTTTAAATCTCATAAATCCTTAACTAAAATCTTTTATAGTATTGAACAAAATGTTCTCAAACCTAGAAGCATATCTAAGCTTGACACATGTCCTCTTATCCTAAGCACATCCCATGCACCCAAGACTTCATTTATGTACCAAACAAGAGATTTAGCAGTCCTCTTTACTCTACTTGTTCAAGGTATCTACATAGATATTTTCTTCATTAATGATCCTCATATATACCAATCCCAAGTAACTATTTCCTATATCTCGCTTGACATATTTTGCAAGTGTTCATCAATAATTGTAGTGACATTATTCAATATATCTATCCTAGTGCAAGTGGTTTTAGGGAATATTACACAATAGACTTATCTCCTTCCTTTTCTATAGATTCTATTTACTCTAAAAGTTCTTCTTAAAGTCATTTACCTTGGTCTATACTACATGTTTAATACCTAACACAAGATGTAAGACTATCAAAGTCTATTAACTTTTCTTCCTTCTCTTTAGTTTTTCCTTTGACTTTGTTAATATACATCTATAATTACCTAGCATACTTCAACCATTTATATAATTGACTAGACACCTTTTATATCAATGTATCTAGAATTTCCATCAAATACCTCTTTTTCAACTCTTTATTTTCTTTAATAAAAAATTGAACCTGATCCATTGTCACATCTAAGATTGATTTGGACATTGATGGAATCTACTCTATCCCTTTTTTGTTTCTATATACACTTAAAATGTCTTGATCTAGTTTAACAATAATATAACTGGTTGATGACTTTACCTTTTTCTTCAACAACCTCTTCACATTCCATATTCCCTTGTCATATGCAACTTTAGTTGAAATCTCATCAATTTACATTTCTCAATTTTGCTTGTCCTAGCTTGTTGACTCATTCATTTCATCCACTTTGTATCCTACGCTACTAGTGTTATAATTTGTATCACATCTTATGTGGTTGATATTTGAGTTGTGGTAGTTGGCATCATTGAAGTATTTTGAAATGATACCAAGGAAATTGATAATAGTGCTATCTCTAGGGATGTAGATATCATTGGAGCAAAATTGGAAATATGGGCATCTTGTAGGGAACTAGGGGTAGGTAACATGAACTAACAAATGCATAAGTTTCAAACTTAAATGTGGAAGAATATGGTGTTGAAACTAATGGTAGAGTTGTATGCATTAATCAAAGTCCTTAAATAGTCATGTGCATTGTGCTTCATGTATCTCTTATTTACATAATAATTAAACTCCTTTAAATAATCAATGGGTTGTGGTGGAGAGTGTCTTCATTTAAAGAGATTTTGTTGGTCAATACCATGGATGCCATTTTAATTTGTAGGTATTTACCTATGTAAGTTATATTGGTTAGCATAGTGTTGGTCACCATGGATAATTTTCTAAATAAGATTGTTTTTGGTGTATTTGTTGTTGTGATCATGCCCATTAATGCTGAAAGCATGTTGTATAGTCATTTAAGACTATGGAGACTAGTGTTTGGAAAAATGTGAAGCATTTTTATGGATAGAGAGAGTAAATTTTTCTTTTGAGTGTATGCACGGGTTTTCTATTTTTATCCATGGTTTTAAATTATGAATTAAAATTGTAAATATAATTTTGATATGTCTATTACTATTCACATATGTATAAAGGAAGGATAAGATATTTATTATTAAAATATGAATGGTTGAGTTATTATGCAATGGTAAGGAAGGTTATTGTGATATGATTGTTCCCCAAAATGGTTTTCTCAAATGAAATTCCACATACTATGTGTTTCATTTTTTATTTTATTTAGATTGTGTATGAATTACTTCTATTATGTAGGGTTATTGGTATTCTTTTTCTACACTCACCTAAACAACTACATCTGATATGATCTCTCTACCAATTCCTACTTCACCAATGGTTTTAAACTTGATATATCATTTCTCTAAAAGGATATATTTCAATAGGTTGTGCATCCATAGTTGAAAGCTTTATAAATTCCACATTTTACTATGTAAATAGGAAATAAAATTTGGTAACATCCCTCAAGTTTTGTAGCTAGTTTTTGCAACAATTTTTATAGAATAATTCTCCTTGTGTAGGTCACTTGTAAATAGATATATTTGATTGTCAATTAACAACTATAAGAAAATAGGATCTTAGGTTACTAATCATTACAAATAAAACATAAAATAAATTAAATGAGAATGAAAAGATGCACATATTTAATACATTAAACAATATATACATGGGGAAAAATGTTTTGGGTAAAAAACACCATAAATCACCATTCTGTTATAAAAACAATTACATTTATGTGTATAAATTAATAGAAAAAACTTAGAGTAATTCACTTCTTTGCACTTCCACATGGATGATAACACCTCCTATGCATATTGATAAGCTTCACTATAATCTCCAAAAAATAAATTACTTCTTAATAAGAGTGAAGCTCTTTAAATATAGGAGGATAAGTGGAATAAATACTTAAAAGGATACTTGTCACAGCCATTCAAAACTATCATTTGTAAATAATTAACAATCTAATATTAGATTATTAATTATTTTAATGATATATTCTTTATAAATCATATCACAAGAATAAGATTTTCTAACCTTATATTTTTAAGTACCAAATTGTTTTAGATACTTTGGATATGGTTCCATACTTGAAGATGTTGGTCTGACCTTGAGTATTTTGTTCTTAGTCAATCAATAGATTGTCTTTATTCTTCTTTTAGATGGGCCAACTATCTTGGATAATTTATTTTGTCTTGTGAAGATCGGGGTCTTGGGGTTTAGATTAGTTTATACTTTAGTTGACCTTGTTTACTAGATGTGGGATATTGGAATAGATAAATTACACCCTTTGATTCCATTTATGGGAATGAAAAGGATAATGGGGTGGAGCGTGAAGGTGAACTAATGGTAAGGACATACAAATAACACTATTTTGATGATCCCAATTAGGTATGGTTACCTCAACTGCTACTCATAGTATTATCATGTTCCTCTCTTAGTCAAAAGAGATTATCACTGATGTCTAGGATATTGTTGCTACAAATCTAAGAGTAAGTCTTAAATAATCTATTCATGAATATCCCATTTCCTTTGCAGATGAAATGTTGTGTCTAGAATATTTACACTCCAGCTAGTGTTTTTGATAAGTTTAGCTAGAAACTAGTGTCCAAATCTCTTTAACAAAATAGCCCCAGGGGCATCAAGCCTTTAAAATGCCAGAAACAATAGAATGGCAGCACAGAAACAGCTAACCAAATCAACAAAACAAAACCCTATGAAACAATAGAGAAAACAAAAAATAGGAGAAACAGGAAACTAAGTGTTGTCTGTTACCCCAAACTTGGCTAGGAACTCGACCATCTCCTTGCAGTTGCCCAAGTTGTCGATGCCCACTTGTTTAACCTTGTCATCCAAAGCCTTCACCATGACGAAGATGGAAGCTGCCCGGTGCAAAGCTTTAGCTACAAATTCCACCATGACCTTCCATTTCATCTACATAGAATCCATTCCTTTCTGTAGGTTCTGGATATCCTCCGCATGTTTGACACAAAGAGCACATTTCCCCTTACTGGCTTGATGAATGGCCTCCCCCACATCGTCCTTCCCAATGGTAGCCTTATTGATGCCTTCCAGACTTTTCGAGCTGCTTTCATTCATAAAGGCAAAGTGGCTAGTTGTAGTGCCCCTCCATTCTCACTTGGGTTGTGTAGGTAGTCTGGCTAAGGAACCTAAAGATGAAGATGGAACAAGAGCTTCCATTAGTACATTCATGGGTATGATGCATATTTTTATTATGCAGAGGTTTATTTGAATAGTTAGGTGATGTAGTAGTATGTTGTTAGGATAAGTGGAAAGGGTGACATCGTACCATTGAACGTATGGAGGACATACAGGAATCAGATATGAATGTTGGAGTTCCTTTCTAAGTGCTTTGGCTATTATGCACATGTGTTCTAACTTGTATGTTGAGTGAACAGGTATCAGGCATTGACTCCACCTGAATTGGTAGGTTTGAGCATGCCTTGAACCTAATGGAATTAGTTGACTGGAGATAGCACTTGGTCCCCTACCCTAGCCATCATCCTCAAAAGGATGAGTACTTGGTTTGATACCTTGTCAGTACAGTCGGTGGTCAGACAGTGTTGACTTGAAGTTTTGCTTTTGACCCTGGTTAGTGGTTAGGTAATTATTTTAGTTTTTGGTTTAAATTTTGTCTTATAATATGCCTGGGTTATTTTGTTTGATTGGTTGATTGATACTGTGGTTAATTGTAGCATTAGAATAATATTATTAGTTACGAAGGTATTTTTGGTAATTAGATAAATATAAATGCCTTTATGTAAATTTAGTTTATAGAATATATATACATATTATATTAGTAGTTAAGTTAATAAGTAATATTAATAATGTAATTACAAAATAAAGATAAATAAATATATTATTATTATTACAAGTAAATGATGTGTTGAGTGGCTATAAAATAGGTAACATTTTGGTGTGGTCAAAAAATCTATATTTAGCAAATACTAAAATAAATCTGATAGGAGTTATTGGGGAAGAAGGTGACAAGGTGTCATTGTACCTCATCATTTAATCATATCTCAGATGTCAAAATCTAGGGACTATGTCCTCGGCTATCTACAATTAGGGATTCTATAGTTACCAGTTTTCCTAGCTAATCTTAACGACTTCTACAAATTTGAAGAGATTGACCTGTCTACTTACAGAATGAACTTAAGGAATGCTGAAAATAGAATTAAACAGGAAGTTACTTAAAGTAATCTTAGAAACAACAACATGCATCTATCTATCAAAATTAGTAAATACTTTTCACAACAAAATCTGAAATAACAAAACAGTGGTACTAGCCTTCTGCCTTAGTGGTGAGAATGGGCCCTTGGTCCACACCCTTGGGGCAAAAGGCTACAGTAGGGAATCAGCACAAAGGAATAAGGTCACAACTAAATTCAGTCCAATTCCATTCACTTGGCATTTAATGAAAAATATTGATATCAAAGAACTAAGATTACCAGGAATCAGAATAATCCAATCATTGTATATATTTTCTGCTGTTTCTATAAGTATATATAAAATCAATGATGACATATCACTTATCTTATCTACCAGTTCTTCTATGAGATGACATCCATCTCTTTATTACACTAGCTATCTAACTATGGAAAAATAATCATGAAATAAAGTAGATTGAGTGGAACAAAAGTCCACTCAGAATTTGAAGTTTGAGTCTTAATACATTTGGCAGTGAGGCCCTAAAAATATGGATATTGAATTAGTTTTATCAGTAACTCATGTAAAAACATTTAAAAAGATAAAACCTCCAGCAGTTAACTAAAGATGACCCTTCACCACTCAGGTGATGATTTGAGTGAAATGAAGGGTATCATGATCTCTGCTGAGAGTGCTTGATCGACAGCTTATGCTGGAAATATGCTCTGCTCTCAGGAGGCACCAGAGATATTTGTTCTTGTCTGTAGCTCTGGAGATATGTCTGTAGCTTCGGAGATACCATTGTGGCCTTCTTGTTCAGCTCTAGAGATGCTCCGGACTCCCATCCAGCTCCGGAGAGGCTTTTCTCTATACTTCAAAACTTATGGTGTTGTGGTATTCTAGTGCTGTCTCTAGAGATCATTGAAGTCTATCTCTAGAGATGCACAAAATTGCCATTCCGAGCATCTACACTTGTTGATTCAAAAAGAGAGAAGTTTTCTACATTTTTCCATCAATTCCATGCACATTAGTCCCTCAATCAAAAATTATGATCTTAAGTAATTTAACTCAATTAATCATTATCTAGAACGATCTTGCTAGTTTATTCGGGTGTAGATATTAAGAAAGATGGAATTAGGAAGGAGAAAAAGATAGGTAAAAAGATGTATTTCATGGGTGCTACTTGGCACTCATCATCCCCCCCATACCTAAGGTTTTGCAAGTCCTCCTGCTTCTCACAATTTGGATTTATTCTGGTGAAGTAGCCTATTAGTCAAGCTATAATCTTGTGCATAGGTAGACCAAGTGGTGCGGTTGGTATTACCATTGCCTTTATATTGATCAACCTGCTTCAACCAGTCCTGCAATTTCTCATCTTCCATCTACTCAGCCTAGATAGGGAGTGGTTCAATTATTAGAGGGGGCCTAAACCATCCACCTATCCATTCTTGTTTATACTTATCTATCATTTTGGCTATTAACTTTGCTTTTCTCATAAATAATCTTAAGTTTGCAGGGGTGACCACCTCTCTCATTTTCTACTTCGAGGTCAAAACATTCCATCTTTTCTTTGCTATGGCAAGTACTAGATTTGCTGAACTATTCATGAAAAGACCAAAATCGATGGAGCACTCTTGCAAACTTTTTAGGTATAATGGCAAAATTTTGTTCTGACTCTTAGGGTGATAGATATAGGACTTGAATTGGGTCTAAAAAGCATTAGGATTGGGACATTCCTTCCTGATGAAGAGATCTATTTCTGCATCTTTCTTGAGATGATCTTCCATTTGTTCATTCTAGATCTGATGATTCCTCATTAGGGACATAAATGCTTTAAGCTGGCATTCCCCCACAAAATAATTAAGAATGAAAGTTATATCATTAACACATAAACCATGTAGCTATAATTCACATAGGAAATTTTTGTCTTCATCATTACTCCTTGTATATGCTGTCATGAATCCTTCTACTATCTCTATATTCTCAACCAAGTCAGACAGGACTAAAGAGAATTTCTTCTGCAGGACTCTTTCCTGTAAGAACATAGAATAGCTGGCACTTGGGGCCTGCAAGATAGAATTTTAGAAGAAAGGGAGTGTTGGAAATAAGGCAGATAACTGAGAGGGGGGGTGAATCAGTTATCTTAAATATTCAACTTTCTTTTCTTCTTTAACAATTAGTGCAGCATCAAAACATTTAAGCATACATGAACATGAGAGTAGAAAAGAAATCAACACACATAACACAAGGATTTTTACATGGAAAACCCTATTAAGGGAAAAACCACAGGGTGACTAACCCAAGATTGTATTCTCTGTTAAAAGAATAGAAGTACAAATGGCACTTGCCAATTAGGGCTCACTGCCCGAGCACACTGCTCATAAGAGGCTCACTGCCTACAAGAGACTCACTATCTACAAGGTATATAGAAAGTAACCAAGTGTTTGAATTGATTTGAGGCATCCACATATGTTGAGGTTCAGTTTTGGTTAGGCTCAATATACTGATCTGCTGCACTTCATTCTTCCTCTTCTTAGTGCCGTTGTTTTGTCACATACCAGATTTGCATAGCTGCTTCCACACTACTCTCTGATTTTCTTCACACACACTATTTCTCACTAGACTACTTCACATCAAAATCCATCTGGTATATATATCTGCACAAAAAATTTCAACATCTTTCTAGTTGGCATCTGGAATACTCAAGATTTTCCCAAACTCTGGTTTGTCAGCTGAATCCATGCTTACTAAGTGATACGTATCAAAAAGGTAGTTATAGGAGTCATCAATCATGCTGGCCAACTATGAATGATCCCTCAAGAAACTTGATCACCATCAATTTCTCATCCAGATTAAGGTCTAATGCTCTGTCAGTCAGTTCTTCCTCAGTCTACTCTGCCAAACAGGAACCCAACACTTAGGTGCTCATATCTTTTCACTCTTTCATCACCGGAGGCTCAATGTCTGGAATTTATCAATCATGGTACTCTTCATGACTTCCCCAAGTCTGCACTTTGTTGAGATACATTCTCTAAGAGATCCAAACCTGATTGTCAGACCTTGTTGCATGCTTTGTTCTTGCTCATCGGACCAAGATACTCTTCAATCTGACTTCCGGTATAGACATATCATGTGCTGTAGATGTGTGGGATGGACTTTGTTGCCATCAATGACAACACTCATGAAGCCACATAGTGTCTCTTGCCAACAATCTCCCCCTTGGCATTGATGGCAACACTTAGTGAAAAATGGCTAAGTGTTGTAACAAACTCCCCCTTAGCTGATGCTCTGTCTTATGTACATTTTACCGGAGCTCCCCCTTAGCTAGATCCCACATTTTTCACTGCTCCTCACTCCCCCTTTGACATCAATGGCAAAGGGTGAAATCTGCACACCAAAATTTGCAAAAGTCAACCTATACAAAGTTGTATAAGTATATATATACATGTCATACTTACATATACTTAAGTATATCTGCAAAAGTGTTTTTCAACTGGACAAATTTTGTTGCCCAACTCTGCTTCATCCTGTCTAAAATTGAGATGTGACCACTTAACAAAAATGCTAAGGCTTCTGCCCTCTTTAAGTCTGTCGGATCACTGGTCCAGGCTGTAGTCTGAGAATTAGTTAGGGCTTCATGCATTGCCTCTAACTTAGGGATAATTATCGCTCTTAGTTCACTCATTCTTCTTACTCTATTTTTCTTCTCCTTCTCAAGTCTCTTTACCTCATTTATAGTGGCAATAGTCTGGCACCCTTGATTCATTATGGATGAGGTGAGAGGATCAAAACTCTGAGATAAACTTCATAGTTTACCCTCTTGTTCTTCCACCTTCTTTGCAATGTCTGTTGTCACTGTGGACTAAGATAGACAAAGTTTGTATAATTCTCCACCATCTTTGAGAGCATTTTCTAGGCTCTTTATCCCAATATTTAGATTTCTCCTATCATTTTCTATGAGTCCTTGTACCTTAGAGAATCTCTTTCCCTAAAATTCTTTTTGGACCTTTTCTTCTGCCGCCTTTTCTAAGGAATCAAACTAAGTATTGATAGAGTTTATCAGAGATTTAAGATTACCGGATGGAGAAGCCGAAGGATCCTTTTGAAAGGATGGCATGATCTTCTCCAACATTCTAGAAGCAATCTCTATCAGCTCACAATCTTCCATGTGAGACTTCAGAAGTTTTTCTTTTGCCTTTGCTTAGGCAAAGGATGCTATCTTCATTGTCTGAATTGAGGAGAGGGAATCAAAATTGAGTGGTACTTGGAACAGTTTTGGTTCATCAATCTCTATTATTTCCTTGGTCAAGAAACTCTTCACTACTTCTGTAGTGTCTCTTGCCAGAGACTTCTTTCCTTTTATAGCCTCAGAGTTGTCATTAGAGATCTTCTTTGTTTGTTCTTCTTCTCTTCTCTTTTTCCCTTCTTCTTGACTTGCTTTCTCCTCTTCTCTTGCTTCTCCTTCAGTTCCAGAGTCTGTTGGGGGATCCGGATGAGAGATATTTACTTCTTCATGGACTTCCTCTTCTGGAATAGAGGAATCTAGGTCCTTAGTCTTCTCCCACCTATCTCCTTTGACTCTTCTACAATTTTCTCAGTAGGGTCTTCCTTTGATACACTTAATCCTTCGACAGCCATGGCAGAAGGTTCATCACTTATGTCCTCTATAGTATGAAGATTGAATCTTTTATATGCATTCCAGAGGATGTCCTCTGTTTCTTTGGCAACTTGATCTATCTCTCCAAGCATAAGCTGGTTCATTCTTGCTTTGCTCCGAAACTCATCCTTGCAGTCCTTGAAGATCATGTTTATTTGTTGAGATGTAATGGAAGGATAGATTGAATAGCAATCTATTCCCTGATCTCTAGGTCCTTTGCCTTAGCATTCTCCTTTCTCATTTCAAGTTCCTTCTCTAAACTTTTGGGAATTAAAGAGATGATTTCAATGAATGCTTTATTTTAAATGTTAAGATACTTGACTGTAGCATCTTCTAGGATTTTCTTGTCAGTATCACTAAACTCATTATAAAATTCTATTAATGGTTGTAGATTTCCATCCACTGTGACTACCTTGATGACATTATCAACAGAAGGAGTGGACCTTTCAACAAATTTTTCTGCCTCTTCTTCTTTATTCGTACCGGCAGAGGATCCACCTGATGTTTTCTTCTTCTTCTTCATTTTCTTAACCTCCTCATCAATTTCTATTTTTTCATCATCCTTTTGACTTATGTAAGACCTTGTGGCCTTTGTCTTTGTCCTCTTCTCTCCTTTTCTGGATGTTTTGGTTTCCAGTTTTGGGGCTTTTTGACTCTTAGAGGTGGTAGGTGTAGAGCTCTTGGAAGATCTAGTCCGGGAGGGGGCTTGCACCAGATCACTTTCTTTTTCTACTTCTTGTCTCTCTTTCTCTGCTCTTTCTATTTTCTCTCTGTTAGCATCAATTACCTCCTTTGATATCCCATATCTCTTGGCAACTTCTACTTCCCTTCTCACCTTTCTCTTGATCTTAGGCTGTCTTAGTTCAACATGTATTTTTACACTCAACTCTTGAAAGGTTCCAAACCTTTTTGCCTCAGGGTCCTTGGGTTGACTTAGCAGGTGTTGGATATGTAGCTCCAGGATTTTCTCATCTACCTCATACCCCATTGGCATAATCTAGACTATTCTTGGCTCCACTGCCTCCATTAGACATTGATCAGTGTCTACCATAAAGCATATTGTATCCTTGTATTTTTCAACCATGGATTGGGGAATTCTTTCTCTGGTCTACATCATGCTTTGGAAGTTTTTGAAATATCCCCAGAGTGTTGTACTTTGTGCCTTGGCATCACCAAGCCCATACATATAATCTCTGATTTGTATGGCAACTGGTCTATCTTTTTCATACCCAACCACTGGATCCGGGGAGCTCATTCATGTAGTAAAAGAAGAGACATAATATCAGGCCACCATATTTGAATGAGTTCTTCTTGTCCTTCTTGATCTTTTGCAAGTTTTCCAATAGTTAGCTCAGAAGAAGCTCGCAAAGATCATAATCTGCATTCTCCCTTAGCATCTGATAAGAAGTATAAATTACGGTTCCGGATACATAATTCTCCCTGCTGGAGTGATATGTCTTATAGCCAATTATCATAGAGGTAAACTTGATATCCAGATCAATGATATCTTCTATTTTCATTACTCTCTTGTCAAATTTTGATCCAGTAGCCTCACTCACAGTTTGGTTCTTGACCGATTTGAGAGCAAGCAACCCACCAATTGAGTGCAATCTAGTTACTACCCTAATAGCATCTTTTGTTATCTTGAATGGCCTCATCAACCACATGAAGTTGTCATGTATTCTACTAAGAACATACTGGACTCATTCATCCTCTGCAAAATAGGGAAAGTGGATGCAATGTCCAAAATGCTTGTCCTGGAGGGCTTTGTACTGAGGTTTGAGTTCAAATGTTTCATCTATTAACTACTTGTGATAGATATCCATCAGCTTGGATTCCCTAAATTCCTCAATATTTGCATGTATGTAAGCCCTAACATCCTCTACATTTAGAACCCCATGCAGAATGATAGAGAAGGCGCCTAAAGGATCAACTTCTAGGGATTCGTAAGGATGTTTCTTGAACTTAGGGTGCAGCCTATCAGTGATTTTGACAACATTCAGAGTAGCCATCTTTCAAAAGATTTAGAGAGAGATATTCAAGAGAAAAAAATACCTTTTTACGCTTCTAGGGTTCACAATATGAGCTAGATAAGATTATTGGTTGAATCAAATTCTGTAGTTGATCTTCAAGAGATTTGAGGCAATCTTGTTGCAGAGCTCCTTCTTTTCTTCTTGAATGCAAATGTGCAAATGATGAACAAAAGAACCCTTTTATTTTTGCGCAAACCCTAATTCCATATTGCAATAAATGCACAACTTAAGTCATTCTGGTTGCCTTGTTCTCCTTGTTTTGAGAGAGATCTTTCTAGATCACTGAGATGCACTTAGAATGATAACTTACAATGTATCTCCCTTTCTCCAATCATTCCATCTAACTGCAGATCCAAATATTTCAATTTTGAATCATACCAGATCTAACTATGAAAATCCTACTTTTGCCAAATGACTGTCAAACTGGATTAATCTTGAATGATTAACCTTTTCAAACTCCTTGTGGATCTTTCATATTTTCACCAAGGGTTGTTTAGATGTTTCTCTGAGAGCCCTTTTAATCCACAACTTTCCATGTGCCAATTTCAGGCACCGATTGACTAGCTGGGGGAATTTATTTTCCTTTGTGACTCCCCCTGAGCCAGAGCTCATCTATTTAATTTCTGGAAGGAATATGAGCACCAGATTCTAGTGCAGATCCATCCCCAACATTTTCTATATTTCTCTTTAACCAAATCTTGTTCATCTCCCTTTGAACTTCATCCACATTCACTTTTCCTTTTCCCTTGTCTTGGTTTTGATTATGATGCACCGGACCCTTTTTATCCCGATTCTTACTTCTGCAAAATTTGGCAATATGACCGGATCTATTGCAATTGTAGCAAACAACATTTCTTTGCAAATTTGACTGATATCCTCTTGATCTGCATTGATTATCCATATGTCCCATTCTATTGCATGAAAAGCATCTACCATTGAATAAATTGTTTATTTACATATTTCTACATTCATGAGATTTGTGACCATACCTTTTGTAGTTAAACACTATCCAGAGAAGGATGAATTAGTTTGAATCATTCTTCTTCTACACTGATTTACTTTATGACCGAAGTTATTGCAATTGTAGCAGTATCCATTGAAGGATGGGTATCTTTGAGCATTTGGTTGCCTTACCAGAGGTCTTCTAGGCATGTACCTTGGATTTCCTAATCTAGAGTTCTTCTGACTAGATCCAGAGCTTTCACCTTTCTCATATCCTAAGCCATGCTTGTCATCTACCCTCTATTGACTTTCAAGTAGAACTTCAAGTTGAGCAAAGCTTATCTTGAATTTCTCTTTGTATTCATTTGCTATTTGAAGATCCCTTTTAAGAGTGTCTATCTGATTCTCAAGTTGTTCTTCATTGTCTCTAGCTTCTTCAAGATCAGATTCTAGATGCCTAATTATTCTATCCATTTTGTGGCAGTCTTCTGACTTCTCCTTAAGTGATTGTTTTAGATTATCTTCAATTTTTCTTTTCTCTTCAATTTCTTGGGTGAATTTCATAACCCCTGATTCTATTTCATGTCTTATCATAATGACCTCTTTTGATAGCTTCTCACATAGCTTGGTTTTCTCATTCAAATATTCATTAGTATCATTTCCTTCACTTTGACTTGCTAGTTGTTGAAGAAGTTCCTTTCTTTTTTTCACAGAGATACTCAATTTTTCTTTTAGTTCATTTATGAAATCATCATCTTTTTTGAGTCTTTCCCTCAGGTTATTGACTTTAGAGTGAGATTGCTCAAGATCATCTAGGGCAGACTGAAGTTGTTCCTTCATACCATACATATCCATTGAGATTCCTAGATCTTCCTCAAGTTGTTAGGCTCTATTTGGAGGAACTTAGCTCTGATACCAATTGTTGGAAATAAGGTAGATAACTGAGAGTGGGGGTGAATAAGTTATCTTAAATATTCAATTTTCTTTTCTTCTTTAATAATTAGTGCAGCATCAAAACATTTAAGCATACATGAACATGAGAGTAGAAAAGAAATCAACACACATAACACAAGGATTTTTATGTGGAAAACCCTGTAAAGGGAAAAACCACGGGGTGACTAACCCAAGATTGTATTCTCTATTAAAAGAATAGAAGTACAAAATGGCACTTGCTAATTAGGGCTCACTGCCTGAGCACATTGCTCACAAGAGGCTCACTGCCTACAAGAGACTCATTGTCTACAAGGTATATAGAAAGTAACCAGGTGGTTGAACTGATCAGAGGCATCCACATATGTTGAGGTTTAGTTCCGGTTAGGCTCAATATACTGATCTACCGCACTTCATTCTTCCTCTGCTTAGTGCTGCTATTCTGTCACATACCGGATTTGCATAGCTACTTCCAGACTGCTCTCTACTTTTCTTCGCACACACTATTTCTCACCACACTACTTCACGTTGAAATCCATTTGGTGTATATATACGCACAAAGGATTTCAACATCTTTCTAGTTAGCATCCGGAATACTCAAGATTTTCCCAAACTCTAGTATGTCGGCTGAATCTATGCTTACTAAGTGATGTGTATCAAAAGGGTAGTTATAGGAGTCATCAATCATGTCGGCCAGCCATGAATGATCCCTCAAGAAACTTGATCACCATCAACTTCTCATCTGAATTAAGGTCTGATGCTCTGCTGATCAGTTCTTCCTCAATCTACTTAGCCAAACATGAACCCAACACTTAGGTGCTCATATCTTTTCACTCTTTCATCACTAGAGGCTCAATCTCTAGAATGTATCAATCATGGTACTCTTCTTGACTTCCCCAAGTCCACACTTTGCTAAGATACATCGTCTGAGAGATCTAGATCTGATTGTCAGACCTTGTTGCATGCTCTATTCTTGCTCACCTGACCAAGATACTCTTTAATTTGAATTTCAGTATAGACATATCATGTGCTGTGAATGTGTGGCATAGACTTTGTTGCCATCAATGACAACACTCATGAAGCCACATAGTGTCTCTTGCCAACAGGGAGGCCATCTCAATGATTTTTCCTTCTAGAGTTTCTATTCTTTTTATCTTGGCAGTGATTGCCCTTTGTAATTGCAACATAGGCTTGGAAGCCTCATATTCTCTACATTTCTTCTCCCAATGGAACAGGGCCTTAGGAATGTCAATGGGGATTGGACCCACATATGGATCTGTTTGTATCTCCTATTCATTGGTTGCCCTTGGGCCAACCAACTCTTGAATATATTCCTCCTGATCATCTAGTTTGTTGTTGGCCCAAGTCAACTGTCTATCTTAGCTATGCATTTTCTCAATTAATGCTACCATTATTATGAGGCTATTGTCTCTAGCCATGGTGAGCTTAAAAACACTCTGTGCTACCTCTTTCTCTTTTTCTTCCAATAGTTTGACTGTCTCAGTTTTCTCGGCCTCCAATTCCGCTTCTTTCTCCTAGATGATCTTGTCTTTGCTCTGGAGCTCTATTTGTAGATTTTCAAAGACTTGTTTTTGCTCCATTTCTACCTCCATTCTAACCTTCTTAAGGTTAGCAATAATCTAATTCTTCCCATAGAGTAGTCTCTTTAGGTTGTTAATTTCTTCTAACATTTGTTGTTCTTTTGAAATCTCAACATCCTCTTTCTCAGAGGGGTGAGGGAAAGTTTATGCTTCTACTTCTATTTGTTGAACATCAGGGTTTTCCATGGCCATCTACCCTGCACTGTCAACTGCACCCATTTGCCCTGTTTCATCTTTTTCTACAGGCTCCCTATCTTGAGGGTCCTCTTGGGGTTCCTCTGCTTCTACTGGCAGCGATGAAGGCCCAACCTTATCCTCATATGTTCTAAAACCCAGGAGTACCTCAGCTAGGAGGGCAGTATCTTCCTCAGACTACGAGAGTTGTCTTTTCCTTTTGCTTCTTCATAGCAAAGGTGAGGCAGGAGCCTCCAGAGTAGGTCTCTCAGCCTCAGAATATGAGGAAATAGTAAGAGTTTTTTTGTATTCTGTCTTTAGAGCATGTAATGGTTCTAAAATTAGACTTGACTCCAGATGGAGAGATGGCACTGGGGAAACTTCTCTTTGTCTTCTCTTCCTGACTAGAGGGATTTCATCTCAATCATGAGATCTTTCTTCAGCCCAGGTTTTCTTTGTTTCTTGTCTTGATCTCTCCCCTGTTAATTCCTTAGGGAAAGATTCCTCAGTTAGAGTCATCTTTCTCCTAACTGATCGAGTCATGTATGGGGTTTGTTTAGGAGCAGACTCTCTAATTTCTTTGTCTTTCTTCTTTTTATTAGGAGCAAGGGTTGTAGATGAAGTTGCCTCCTGTGAGGATTTCTTTCCTCTTTGAACAACTATGGAGGATGTTAAAGGTTCTGTTTCTTCTTCTTGGTGGGTAGAGGAACCCTCACCTTCTGTCTGTGCCCTCTCTGGTTCTCTGTCCTGGGGATTTTGTTCAAGGAAGTTTTTCCATAATTCTTCCCTATTGGCTTGAGACAGGAAGTGTATTTAACTACTAGAAAAATAAGGCCATGATGTTTCATTACACCCTTATTTTGCTGATATTTTTTGTGTAGTTGCCTTGATGGTAGAATATAGGAAATTGGGAATGTTTATGCTAAATTCAGTGTGTCCATTCCCATGCCTTAGAAAAATCAGCATTTTCATTATTGGTCCTAAAACTAGCGAGAATTGACCATCACAAGTGAAATATTTCATTAGCTATGTAGCCACAGATTGCCAAGGGTTTGGAAATGTGGACCTAAGAATTCCTTTTACTTCATTTTTATTTGAATGTAGTTGTATTGTAGGTTCACCTTGAACAGAGAGATTCTTAATCAAATCAGTATATAAGGTCTTTAGGTGATAAAACCTCTCACCTTGTTTAGGCAGCCCAGAAATATGACTAATAGCCATTGAGGAAATTGATTCGGACTCCTCTAATAGTTGTCTGATTGTCCTTTAGATTTCTTAGGAATTCATCCACGATATCTTCTTGAAACCCTTCAAACTTTTCTAGAAAGTCCAACCATCCTGCAGTTCTTAGAATATTTGTTGTAGCTTCATCTTGCAAAAGACCCATAGGACTCTCTGGTTTAGACTTCTTTACCCCCATTGCTAAATTGGTTCCACTTTCTGTGCTTAATTCCTCACTCTTCTATGTGCAGTTTGTTCCTTCTTAACTCTGTAGGCTCCATAGGACTGTTTAATTTACTCTGTTCTTCAGGGTATTTCAGAAGTTCTAATGAGGATTATTAGGTCTCTCAACTTAGGCTTATGGAAGATTTGTAGATTAGTTAAAGTACCTAGGTGGTCTTAAATGTAGCAGAGTGATACGACACTTCAGAGGAAAGGTGACAGTACATCACAGATGGCGGCATGTGTGAATTTGGAAAAGAAAATGATGGCAGGAGGATGTGTCATAATGATGGCACCCAAAAATAGAAAGACAAGACAGTTGTTATTTAATGCTTAATTTAAGATAGAATTACCTAAACCATTTTTAATGATGAGGGGCAATGCACACGACAAAGATGCTGTGGCATTTATGATAATGCATGTGATCTGGCACATGAGCAGCTTTTGGTGGCTTGAGATGACGCCAACTACTTCATTGGTACACAACCTGCAATCATTCCATTAAGTGGTTCGAGAATCTACGTTCCATGGGTGACGTCAGTGCCATCTTTGTAAATACCCCTGCAAATGAAATACGTGCTAATTTTATTTTATTCCTATCATAAAGCAGAGGATGAGTCATGATGACCTCATCATTTGATGTTTCTACCTTATTGCCTAGAGAGGTGGATTCCTTTCCCCATTGTTGTAAATGACTCTTTATTGATGGAGCACCAGAGGTGCTCCTAATTTTTGAAGCGCCGGAGGTGCTCCTAGTTTGTGAAGCACCAGAGGTGCATTTGACTAACTCCTGGCACCTGATCACCTCCATAGTTTGATTGTTTTCAACTGTCCTGAAGAAGGGAACCACCATTTGTTGGTTTTCAACTCCCTTGGTCGAGAAGACAGTCATTTACTGGTTTTCCATCTTTCTCTATTTTTTTTTTCAGAAGGCCGCCATTTGCTAGTTTTTAACATTTTTTTTTATTTTTTTATTTTTTTAAGTCCAACACTATGATAGAGGAGGTATCCCCTATATCAAAACACAAATCATTAAGAAACTCTTCTTTAGTAGATGGTCTTTTATAGAGTCTGATTCAGTGACCATTTACTAAGAATGTGTCTATACTTCCATCAATAGGTTCCAATAATATTGTTCTATTTTTGAAAACTTCTTTTATTTGATAAGGACCCATCCAATGAGTTTGTAATTTCCCTTTGAACTCTTTGAATTTAGAATCATAAAGAAGAACCCAATCACCTTGTTGAAATGTCCTCCTTTTGATGTGTTGGTCATGCCATTGCTTCCTTTGATACTGAACTAGTTCTATTGGCTGAATGGCCTCTGTCTGAATTTCATCCAACTCATTGAGCTAAAGAATTCTGTTCTGTTGAGTTATAGACAATGGTAGACCAATATCCAATACAGTTTTAAGTACTTGGAGTTTAAATTCTATAGAAAAAATAGGATTTTTTCCATAAACCAATTCATATGGTGAGAACTTTGTTGTGGACTTCCAAGTGGTATTGTAAGCCCAAACTACTTCAAGTAATCTGTTAGCCCAATCTTTTCTGTTCATTGCTACTGTCCTTGTCAAAATATTTTTAAGTTCCCTCTTAGTCACTTTTACTTGCCCATTAGCTTGAGGATGGTAAGGTGAAGATTTTCTGTGCTTGACTTGATATAAATCTATGAATGCTCTAATTGCCTCTAAAGTAAACTAAGGTCCTCTATCTGAAACTATTGATCTTGGGGCTCCAAACCTTAAGAAAATCTTATTATAAAGGAAATCAACAACTTTTTCTTCTTGTGAAAATTGTAATGCTTAAACCTCAACCCATTTAGTAACATAGTTTGTGCATACTAGAATGTACTCCTTGCTTAATGATGGTGGAGAAATTGGTCCCACAAAGTCTAAACCCCACTGCTCAAATGGTTCCATCATGACTTGAGGATGCAGTAACATCTCCTAGGTAAAGGTTGGCTATCCTATCCTTTGGCACTGGTCACAGTGCTGCACATACTTCTTTGTATCTTTATGAAGAGAGGGCCAGTAGTAACCAGCTCTGAGGATCTTGTGGACTGTCCAGTGGGAGGAGTAATGGCCACCAGATGGTTCATCATGACATACTCTCAACACATCAAAAATCTCATCAACATTTAAACACCTGCATAGAATGAAATCAGGACCACATTTAAATAGTAAACCATTCAACCATTTGTAAGATAAACTTTCTTTAACTAAATGTTTTTTTTTTGTTTTGAGGTTAAATGGATGGATACAAGCCTGTAGCTAAAAGATTAGCTATGTCAGCAAACCAAGGTGCAGTAGAGGAGATAGAAAAAAAATGTTCATCTAGGAACTTGTCCTCCACTGGTTGGTTTTCTTCTCTTGTATGCAATCTTGACAAAAAATCAACAACCAAATTAAACTTTCATGGATTATCAATTATGCTAATATCAAATTCATGCAATAGTAATAACCACCTGATGATCCTTGCACCCACTACCGGCTTATTCATTAGGTACTTGATGGCTGCATGAGCAGTGTGTACAAATATTTTATATCCAGTGATGTAATGCCTAAATTTGTTTATAGCATAGATGACTTCCAAGAATTCTTTTTCAGCTATGGTGTAATTTCTTTCTATAGAGGTAAGGTTTTTGCTGATGTAATAAATGGCATGCATACCCTCTCCTTCCTCCTTTTGTCCTAAAACTACCCTAATAGACTCATTTGAAGCATCAGTCTATATGTGAAATGGTAAAGTCCAATTAGGTCCTCTCAAAATTGGTGTGACCATAAGCTTCTCTTTCAAGGTTTCAAATGTTGATTGACAGTCTTCTATCCATAGAAATTATGTGTCTTTGTTAAGCAGGGTAAACAGGGGGGCAGCTATTCTGCTGAAAATTTCTATGAATCTCCTATAGTAGCCTGCATGACCCAGAAAACTTCTAACATCTATCTAGTTTTTGGGTAAAGGTAACTGTGTGATCACTTCTATCTTGTTTTGATCCACTTTGATCCCCTTTGCTAAAATGTGGTGTCCCAAAACAATTCCTTCCTCCACCATCATGAAGCACTTTTCATGGCTAAGGGATAATTAATTTTTCTCATAGCATTTCAGTACTTTCTCAAGGTTTGTGAGAGCTTCTTCAAAATTATCCCCATACATAGTAAAGTCATCCATATAGATCTCCATGCATTCATTATCTAGTTCAGCGAAAATAGCTAAAACAAGCCTCTGAAATGAAGCTGGGGCATTGCATAGTCCAAAGGGAAGAACTTTGTAAGCAAAAGTTCCCCAAGAGCAGGTGAAGGTGGTTTTGTCCCGGTCTTCATGTGCCACTTGAATTTGGTTATACCCACTGAATCCATTTAGAAAAGAAAAATACCTCCTCCCAGCAAGGTTGTCCAACACTTGGTCAATGAATGGTAAGGGAAAGTAGTCCTTTTTTTCAGCTTTGTTGAGCTCCCTATAGTCAATACACACCCTCCATTTCCCATTCTTTTTAGGCACTATGACAAGGGGTGAGACCTATTGACTATCTAAGATTGGATATATAAACCCTGCTTGCAGTAATTTTTCTATTTTAGTTTTAACAATGTCTTTTAATGCAGGATTCAATCTTCTCTGGGGTTGTCTGACAGGTTTAATGTCCTTAGTATATATATGATGGGTACAGATCTTAGGAGGTATTCCCTTCATACTTGGTATTCCCAAGCAAAAGCTATTGAATGGGAAATTAGAAGTTGGATAAGTTTTCCTTCCTGATTTGCTATTAACTAAGTATTGATATTAAGTGTTTTTCCTAGTAAAATCATGACCTGTTTTGTGATTTGATCCATAGATGCAGTTAATCTATACATTGGAGTCATGGTATTGAGAGGACAAGAATATGGAAGCAACATGTGGAAGGTGGCTAAGTCTCTGTAAAAGGTTTCCCCACAAGGAATGATGTTGGCGAGTGTACAATGAGAAGAAGTAAGAAGTTCTCTCCTAGAATCTTGGACGAGCTCCATCACATCCTTATTGATTAGGATGTGAGTGATGTCTTCTATTGTATCATAGTAAATTTCTTTTTCTAACTCTCCCAGATGTTCCCTGATGGTTACCATAGCTACTGAGGTACTGTTGTCATTGTTCTCTGGTTCATCCACCCATACTCTTCCTAAATATTGTATTGATGGTTTAGTTGGAGGATACAGAGATATTTTCTTCAAATCTATCCCATTTGAAATGACCATATCCCCAGTTCAACAATCAATAGATGCTGCTACTATAGCTAGCCATGGTCTTCCTAAAATCAGTGGGTAAGCATTTCTTTGGTTTCTCAGTTCTAATATCAGGAAGTCTACTGGAAATTCCCATGATTCTATTATAACTAGTACATCAGTTATTACTCCTTTTGCGACAGCTACTGACTGGTCAGTAAGTTAAAGGATTGTAGTTGTGGATTGGATACCTGATAGAGCTAATTTGTCCATTGTGTGAACTGTCATCACATTAATTGCCACTCCTAAATCAACTAGAACATTTAAAATTTCTACCCTTGAGATGAAAACAGTTATGATAGGATTTCTAGGGTCTCCATATTTTGGGAGGAGCATTTCTCCCATCAATAGATCTACTACTTTTCCTTCCACCTATATTGTTGAAGGAAAGTTTTTCTTTCTACCCTGTGTTTTGATACAATACTGTTTAATGAACTAATTTAGTTCTGGCACATCTCTGATTGCTTGGAGAAGAGGAATTTCGATGTTTAGTTGCTTGATTTCTTGTAAAAGTTCTGATTCCAGGTTGGTTTGGACTTGTTTTTGTAAGATCTTTTTTTGGGGAACATACTATTTAAGCTGTTCTGGGTATGGTGCTAGTTTTTCCATCTCTAGAGCTCTTGTTAGAATTGTGTTTAGGAATGTTCTCTAGAGTTGGTCTTTTAGGAGCAACTCTGGAGTTATCCAAGGATGTTTCTTTTAGCACTTTTTCGTTAGTAATCTCCTCCGGGAGTTGAGTGGACAAATTTTTAGGTTCCTCATCATTGGTTACTTCAACTATAGTTAAAGGAGATGGTCTTGGGAATGCTTTCCCAGAACACAGCTGGAGATTATTTGAATATATAGCATTAATACCAGCCATGTTTTCTTGTTCTGTCATGTAAACAACTACTCCTTGTTTATTTCATGCATTTGGTATAGGCTGAGCTGGTAAAGGTGGTTGGCTAATTGGTTCATTTTGTGATTGACCTTGTGTGTTGGAGGGTCTATTTAGTAAAGCTTGTTGTTGAGGTTGGAAACATCTAGGTTGTCCTTGGTATTATTGATTATATCCCTATTGAGAACCCCATTGAGGTTGCATGTTTTGTGATCCAAACTGTGGTGGCCACTATTGATTTCCCTAGTGCTGATTTTCCCAATTTTGACTTGGCCAATCCTACTATCCCCAAGGAGGATTATTCTGAGGCCCATGCCAAGTTAGATTCCATTGATTATTTCCCCAATTAGAAGGACCCCTGTAAGAAGGCTGGTTTGGATACTAATTTTAAGGGAAATTCCCAGGTTGTTTTTGTCCCACATAGTTTAATTCTTCTTCCATTACAGCATTCTTCTTACTCAATATTTTCAAGGCTGGATGTTGACTACATTGACTAGTAGGATGTTCCCTATCACAGATCTGACAAATCTCTGATTTGTCCAAAGGGCATTCTCTCAATAGATGTTTATTTCTGCACCTAGGACAATAGATGGAGAGTGGTTCAGTTGTTCTATTTTGATTAGTTCTATTTTTTGCTTGAATTCCATCCAATGTGGTATTTAATTGTACTAGAATATCTATTTTTAGATTTGCAATATCTTCCATTATCTGTCCTTTTTCATTTTTTTCTTTAAAAGTTTTGGATGATCTCACTCCATCTTGGGTTCTAGAATAGTTCTTGTAGAGTTCTTCTATAGCAAATATATCCATTTTGTTGATATTTCCTTTTCTCATTAGATCTAGTGCCTGTTTTGATTCTTTATCCAATCCTTTTAAAAATAGGGTTCTAGCCATGGAGTGATCTACTAGGTTGCCATACCTTCTCAAGGAAAAATTAAACCTATCCACATAGTCCTCTAAGGTTTCTTCCTCTCCTTGCCTAATTTTAAACAATTTCATTTTTATTACTGGATCTACAGTAATCTTGGTATTTTCCCAAAAATTCTATTTCCATCTGATCCCAAGAATGGATAGAATTCTAGGGTAAACCCATAAACCATCTCATCGCAGAATCTTTCAGGGCTGAAGGGAACAGTTTGAGTTTTTGGTTATCTGATCCATAATCATAAGTTTGGCAAACTACTTTGAACTCAAACAAAAACTAATTTGGATCTTTAGAAGAAAGTCCTCTAAAATTTGGCAAGTGTACTGGCGAGATATTCTTCATAGGAGCATTGTCTCCAACAGCCAAAACAATAGGATATGAGAAGGTTCTTGGAGGTTGTTTTTCCTCTTCTTCATGATTATCATTGTCCATGTTTAGTACTGGTTCTTCTCCCTGAGGTTCTAGGAAATTAGGTTCTATCAAAGGATCTGCCTAAAAATTTTGTTGTAATTCCTAGATATAATCGGTGAGTGGAAGATTTGGAGGATCTAAGGGATTATTGATTTGAGGTGCAGCTTCAAAAGTAGGTTCTAGGTTTCTTTCTTCAACAAGATCTTGTGCCAGCCCATTGCTTTCCCCTATGGCTTGTTGTTGGGGTGTCTGTTTTATATATCTTCCTTTTAAATCTCTAACTCTAACCATACAGATCTATCCTAAAAACTATTTTAGCTAAGTTTCCCTAATTAACACAATACATCCCTGGCAACGGCACCAAAAATGACAAGGTGTCATTGTACTTCATCATTTAATCATATTTTAGATGTCAAAATCTAGAGGCTGTGTCCTCGGCTATCTGTAATTAGGGATTCTACAGTTACCAGTTTTCCTAGCTAATCTTAACGACTTCTACTAATTTGAAGAGATTGACCTGTCTACTTACAGAATGAATTTAAGGAATGCTGAAAATAGAATTAAATAGGAAGTTACTTAAAGTAATCTTAAAAACAACAACATGCATCTATCTATCAAAATTAGTAAATACTTTTCACAGCAAAATCTGAAATAACAAAACAGTGGTACTAGCCTTCTGCCTTGGTGGTGAGAATGGGCCCTTGCTCCACACCCTTGGGGCTGAAGGCTACAGTAGAGAATCAACACAAAGGAATAAGGTCACAACTAAATTCAGTCCAATTCCATTCGCTTTGCATTCATGAAAAATATTGATATCAAAGAACTGAGATTACCAAGAATCAAAATAATCCAATCATTGTATAGATTTTCTGCTATTTCTATAAGTATATATAAAATGATTGATGACATATCACTTATCTTCTCTACTAGTTCTTCTATGAGATGACATCCATCTCTTTATTACACTAGCTATCTAACTATGGAAAAATAATCATACAATAAAGTAGATTAAGTGGAACAGAAGTCCACTCAAAATTCTAAGTTTGAGTCTAAATACATTTGGGTAGTGAGGCCTTGAAAATATCGATATTGAATCAGTTTTATCAGTAACTCATGAAAAAACTTTTAAAAAGATAAAAACTCCAGTAGTTAACTAAAGATGACCCTTCACCACTCAGGTGATGATTTGAGTGAAATGAGGGGTGTCATGATCTCTGTTGAGAGTGCCTGATCAACAGCTTATGTTGCAAATATGCCCTGCTCTCAAGAGGCGCCGAAGATATATGTCCCTATCTGTAGCTTTGGAGATATGTTCGTAGCTCTAAAGATATGTCTGTAGCTCTGGAGATATGTTTGTAGCTCTAGAGATACTATTGTGGCCTTCTTGTTCAACTCTGGAGATGCTTTAGACTCCCATCCAGCTCTGGAGAGGCTTTTCTCTATACTTCAAAACTTCTGGTGTCATGGTATTCTGATATTGTCTCTGGAGATCATTGAAGACTATCTCCAGAGATGCACAAAATTTCCATTTCGAGCATCTACACCTATTGATTCAAAAAGATAGAAGTTTTCTACATTTTTCCATCAATTCCATGCACATTAATCCCTCAATCAGAAATTATGATCTTAAGTAATTTATCTTAATTAATCATTATCTACAACAATCTTGCTAGCTTATTCAGGTGTAGAAATTAAGAAAGATGGAATCAGGAAGGAGAAAAAGAGAGTTAAAAAGTGTATTTCATGGGTGCTACTTGGTACTCATCAGAAGGTAGGGTCCTTGCATGTTGAAGAAGATGTAGAAATTTAAGCATGCATAAACAGAAGTAATAAGTGGATTCCTTTCCCTATACAAGGGGGAGGATTTGGGGTTTTTTTAATCAACCCATTTTTTAAAACCCTAGGGGATTCCTGGTGGAGAAGAATAACAATCTCTTCTTTGCCATTAAAGCAATCTTTGTTGTTGGTATTGGGGGCTGGATCTGTAAGCTCATGAAGAAGGAGAACTATGTGGATGTGCATGAATGAGATGATTATATCTAAAACATCCAATAACCTTGTGGAAAGTGGCTCTGATTAAAATGATTTTGCAAAAAGGACACATTGACCCAACAATCGGGAGAAGGATCAACTAGCATAGCATCTTGAAACAGAGCACATCAAAAGAGGAAGTTGTTATACACAGGTATGAGGTTCGCATGGAAATTTTGTTTAAGATTTATATCACAACTAAAAGATTTACATGAGATTATCATCCAATTATTAACCGATTAGAATATATAAACTAGGTCACCAATATAAAAATTTGTTGTGGTTTGCTGAGTGAAGGAATCGTTGTCTATTGTGTTATGCTATTGATCTCTCTTTGATCACTACATACAAACTTGTAATTTTTTTTGTCTTAATATAGTTAAGAAAGGCTTTGACAAATTCCCATTGTTATATCTAGGAGCTTGTGCATACTATACAGTATCATTTCATCAAATGAATCACATGACCTAAATCTCTAAGATCTCATAAATAACACATTGCCAAGCTGAAAATGAACCCAGCTCTCTTCTTACCATTGTAATTTTGATACCACATAATGCTTTATCATTCAAGTTTTTGTTTAAAGGTTGTTTTTTCTTAGTATGATCAAAACCTCTACTAGAAAATTGCCTTGTTTAAAATGATGAAAATGGTTCACATCTCTCACAGATATTCCTCTTTCGATAATTTTGGAGATTCATTTCATAGTCTTATGGAAGCTAGCACATACTCAAAGGTTTCAAAAACTCTAATAGATGTTCTATTGGGTGTTCTTAGCAAACCAAATTCAATTGCCAAACTTTTGCCATGGTGACAAAGGAATAATTATTCTTCTTGTTCTCCCTCAACATTATGAAGATTCCTTGAATTTGGAAATTTCATCTCATTAAGACTCCACTGTCATTTGACTGATAGCAAATCTCTCACTTTCCTAAAATCTATGAAATTTCCTTTTTTCTGGAGAGTTATATTAGCAATAAAGATCATTAGTCTTATGATGAGATGCATCTTTACTTTTAGCATTGTTCTTTAATATTTGTTGTGGAAGTTGGATCTTGATTGTGTAGCAATTGAAATGCATTGTAGATGTTGATATAAATAGAATCTTATAATTTTTTTAGAATTTGGATTTTGTTTGCTATTTAGATTCTTCCTTCCTTAAGGTTCTATGCTTTAGAATAATAGGAAATTTTTAAAGGAAGATCAATTTTTGTGGGATAACTTTAACTTCCTGCAAATTTTAAAACGTGATCTGCATCATAAGAGCTTTTTTTTAAAGACAAGTTTTAACGTGGCATTGAAATAGGAAGTATGATTTGGGATTTGATATAGGTTTTTTTTAAGATTGATAGGAAATAGAAATAGTATGTGTGGAGTAGAAATGGGGATTTGCATGTATTTATTGTAAAATTATTAAAATTTGTTACATATGTAAATTAAATGATGTTAACATATAGAGTATGTTAGTATAGGATCTAAATAAGGTTGTGATTTAAGTCTCCTAGATTAAATTAAATATTGGGAAACATATTAGGAGATATAATAAATTGCCTCATTAGTAATGTTGTATTTTCCTTAAATCATAAACTTTACTTTGATAGAGAGGGGTCTTAAATTTAATTACTTTGCTCAATGATATCCTTGGATTGGATCTTATAGGTAAGTATTGTAGATACCTTAACTATTGTATATGTAAAATGTAAGACCTTAAGGATGATTCTGTTAACCTTTATAATGACTAGTGAAAGCTGATTCTTCTCTAATTATATACTTGGACAAGAATATATATATCAAGACCATTGAATTTTATTATTGAATGTAAACCATGCATCTAGTCTAATAAATGTTGATTTAAGTATAGACAACTAAGAGGGGGGGTGAATCAGTTGTCACAAAAATTATGTTCCTTATTCACTTAAAACCTTCTTGTATTTCAACAGCATATCAAAGATTCAATCATGAAAGCATAATGCAATAATTCAAGAGTAGAAACAAACTTAACACAAATAACACCAAAATTTTAACGTGGAAAACTCAGTTAAGGGAAAAACCACAAGGTGACTAACCCAAGATTATATTCTCTGTTAAAAGAATATGAAGAATAAAATGGCACCTTCCAATTAGGGCTCACTACCCGAGCACACTGCTCATAAGAGGCCCACTGCCTACAGGAGACACACTATCTATAGAAGAGAATAAATATTACAAACTTGAACTAGAAGTTAGCATCTTCACTATGCTTGATTCAGTTCCATTAAAGCTCAACACCTCTGCTCTACTTTTCACTCCTTTCCCTTACCACCTTCTCATCATGACCACATAGGACACCTCTTGATATGACTTTGCAACTCTTATTTATACATGACATCAACTTTGGAATGATCAACAAAGTCAACACAACATGCAGCCATTTTATTACAGAGCATTTACAAAAATACAACTTGACTTGTGACAAAAACTTCTTGCGCATTCCTATACTGTCATCCATGCATAGCAGTAACTTCAATCTTCTTCAAGGAACATGCCATGCTTCGCAAAACATCTTCAAGATTATCTGCAACATATGCAAATCATCCAATCAGCTAGTAATGGGAAGAACACCATTACCCAAAGGTAAATCTTCAATTACAAGCTCAATCTTCAATGCGGACTGACAACATGAACGTGACACAAACTGGAGACCTCCACAAGCTTGCTTGAAGCACCAAGAACATTCACACCACTTCTGCTTACTAAAAGCATTTGCATCTTCATCTGGAACCTCAAGAACACAGCCGGTCATGATTGTCACACTAGAAGGATCACTTGCGGACCTCCAAACCATGAACCAATTGAGTTGTTAATTCAAATTAGCTTCCCAAACATGCCACCAAATCCACAGAGCATGATATTGCATTTCCAGATCTCACTGGACCTATTTGTGCCACTCTGTCACCACTGAATAGCTGCCAAAACAAGTTTTACTCATATGGCCATAACTTCTTCAAACCTTCATGTTAATATTTGAAATCTTGACTAGAGAATCTTCAGACACATATCTACAAACCCTTTGATGCGCATAGGATCTTTGCTTCATAGAACTTCACTGTCTTCACTGTTCTTCTCTATTTCTATTGGGGCTAATTTTCTCAATATCCTAAGCACATGACTCATCCAATTCTTGACATCAATGACAACACCATTTAGGGCCATACTTGCAACAATCTCCCACTTTGTCATTGACGGCAACATATGATGTGAAAAACTATTTTAACCATCAAGACAAGAACTTCTCCTTACTGACTGACATAGCTCCCCCTATCATCAGCAATCATTGACATGTCTTCTCTTCCTCTACTGCTCCCCCTTTAATCATCAACCACTTTTTGTTTTTCACACGTCTTCTCTCCCCCTTTGACATCAATGACAAAGGGCACATACTTGCAACCACTTCTCATGCTTCAGAATCATATTGACTGCTCCTTCTAAGTAGCAGCCTCCTAGCATCAATCCAGATCATAACATATGACTGTGAAATCCACCAAACAGATGCACATCAGTGCACCTTCATTTAGAAATGGAGGGATAATAACCCCTAACTTCTCCCTGAGACACTCAAAAGTGTCCTTAGGTAGAGGTTTGGTAAAAATGTTTGCAATCTGATCCTTTGAGGGCATAAACTCTAAACTGACTTCATTCTTGTTCACCTGCTCTCTTAAAAAGTGGAACTTGGTGGATATATGTTTTATCTTTGAATGCAACACCATATTTTTTGATATGTTTATTACACTTGAGTTATCATAGAAGATTGTGATAGGTTCTTCATACTCCACTCTGATGTCTCTTAACATTTTCTTCATCCACAATACTTGAGTGCAACTACTCACTGCTACAATATACTTTGCTTCTGCAGTAGACAGAGATATTGCCTCTTGTTTCTTGCTTAGCCAAGAAACCAATCTTTTCCCTAAAAAGAATGCACCACCAGTGGTACTCTTTCGATCATTCACATCACCTGCCCAATCTGCATTAGTAGAAGCAAGAAGAGAGAAATCATGATCCTTGGGATACCACAATCCATACTCAACTATTCCCTTCAAATATTTGAGAATTCTCTTGATTGCTATGACATGAGATTCTCTAGGATTAGCTTGAAATCTGGAAACAAGACCAACAACATTCATAATGTCAGATCTAGTTTGAGTGAGGTAGAGCAATCCTCCAATCATAGACCTATTTGTTTTCTAATCAGCTTTAGGAGATTCAACATCTTTACTCAACTTACATCCAGTAGCCATGGGAGTATTCATTGCCTTTGAATCCTCTATCCCAAATTTTTTCAATAATTCTTTCACATATTTGGTCTGAGATATGAAGATTCCTTTCTTTGTTTGAGTGATTTGTAGACCCAATAAGAAATTCATTTCACCAAACATAGACATCTCAAATTCACTTTTCATTTGATTAGCAAAAGTTTTGCACATACTATCCTTCCCTCCAAAACTAATATCATCAGCAAATACTTCAACAATCAAGATATTTTCATGATCAATCTTAAAATATAGATTACTATCAGCAGTACCTTTGTTGAAACCAATTTTTAGAAGATGTTTGTCCAACCTTTCATACTAGGCTCTTGGGGCTTGTTTGAGTCCATACAATGCCTTCTTTAATTTGCAGACCATATCTACATTATCAGACAATTGAAATCCATCTAGTTGCTCAATGTATACTTCTAAATCACCATTTAGGAAAGCAGACTTGACATCCATCTGATATACCTTGAAATCTTTGAAGGCGACAAAGGCAAGAAATAGTTTGACTACTTCAATCCTTGCCACTGGAGCAAAAGTCTCTTCAAGGTCAACTCCTTCTACTTGAGAATAACCTTTACAGACCAATCTGGCTTTATTTCTTATTACCTCACCATCTTCATTTAGTTTGTTCTGGAAGACCCACTTAGTCCCAATCACATTTTTGTCCTTAGGTCTAGGAACAAGATCCCAAGTGTGATTCTTTTCAATCTACATCAATTCTCTTTCATTTCTTTAACCCAACTTTCATCATTGCATGCTTCACTTACTATTTTTGGTTCAACTTTTGAAATCAAACAATACTTCACTGAGTCTTGAGCAATATTTCTTCTTTTAACACATTTGATTCTATCTCTTATGATCTGGTCTTCAAAATGATTCAGTCTTACATACCTGGGAGTTTTGGGAATCACTTGCACTTCTAATTCTTGGACAGGTTCATTCAAGCCTGTCTCTTCTTCTTGTGTTTTTAGATTCTCTGGATCAATCTAAATTTGGACTAGAGTTTAGACTTGTTCTTCTTCATCTGAGATATCATTTTGATCATCAGATTCATACTCATAGTACCTTGAGGGATTTTCCATGCCTTCATCAACTTTCACATTTGTGCTTTCCACAATCTTTCTTAATCTCTTGTTATAACACCAGTAAGCTTTGCTTTGAGTAGAATAACCTAAGAATATTCCTTCATCACTTCTAGCATCAAACATGCCAAGGTCTTCATCTCTTTTGATATAACATTTGCTACCAAAAACTCTGAAATACTTCATAGTAGGAGTGATGCCAAACCAAAGTTCATAAGGAGTCTTACCAGTCTTGCCTCTGATTTGTACCCAGTTAAGAGTATAAATAGTAGTACTCATAGCTTCTCTCCAATAGATCTGAGAAACATTTGATTCCATCATCATGGTCCTAGAAGCTTCCTAGATGGTCTAGTTCTTTCTCTCCACTACTCCATTCTGCTGTGGAGTCCTTGGAGCGGTAACTGTATTTTTATCCCATGTTTCTCATAGAATTTAATGTACTCTTTGGATGTGAATTCTCCACCTCTATCAGATCTGAGAGATTTTATGTTTATGTCAGTGTCATTTTCTACCATAGCCTTGAATATTTTGAACTTCTCAAGTGCTTCAAATTTGTCTTTCAAGAGAGTCACCCACATCATTTGGGAGTGGTCATCAATCAACAACATGAAATATCTATCTCCTTATAGACTCTTGATTCTTTCCAGACCACATAGATCAGTGTGCACCAAGTCCGACAATCCGGTTGAAGAATGTTCCTTACTTTTGAATGAGACTCTATTCTTCTTACCTAACTGACATTCCTTGCACAAGCTATTAGTAGGTTTCACCAATCTTGGAAGATCTCTTACAGCCTGGGTGTTTCTTATCTTAATGATATTATCAAAATTCATAGGACACATTCTCCTATTCCAAAACCAACTCTGATCAATTTGAACAAATAAGCAACTCTTGGCAGTACCGACCAAGTGAAAGATGTTACCTTTTGTCTGAGTACCGGATGCAATCTTAGTTCCAGAGATTTCAAAGATCTTGCATTTTCCATTTTTGAACTGGAGATCATAACCTTTGTCTACCAGCTACCCAACACCGAGAAGCTTATGCTTTAAACCTTCAACATATAGAACATCACCGTTTTTGTTCTTTCCATCAAAAGAAATGGTTCCTTTGCCTTTAATTCTACTAGCAAAATTATCTCCAAATTTTACAATTCCACCTTCATATCTTTCCAGGTTTATGAACTTATTCTTATCTCTAGTCATATGGTGAGAGTATCCACTGTCAATGACCCATTCATCCTTTTCTTCAACCTGAGTAGCCAGAGCCCTTTCTATCTTATGATTGGCAGATTCAATAGGCATTGGATCTTCTTCCTTGATGGTAATAAACACCCAATCACTTCTGGATTTGGTTCCTATCTCAGATTCATCATCTGTTACTCCTTCATCATCATCTTCTTGAACATAGTAACACTTCTTTTGAAATCTTGATCTATTAGGGTTAGGTCTTGAAAATCTTTCCAAACACCTTGAGGCAAAATGACCAATCTTGTTACAATTAAAACATTTGAAACGCAATTTTCCTTCATACTTACCGAATCCTCTTGGCAATCTTTTAGCAATAAGGGCTTCAAGTTGTGTAGCTTCTGACTCATATTCTTCCAAATCCTTTCTTGCTTTATCATACCATGTTGATTTCTTTGAGGAATTTTCTCTTGGATCATATCTTTGTTTGCCTTTTGTAGACACACTAGCTTTGAATGTAAATTTAGTTTTTGGAGGTGCATCTCCAAACTCAGCCAATTCAAATGCAACTAACTTTACAACCAATTGATCCTTAGTAATGTTTGATAATGATCTGAATTCCTCAATAGCAGCAACCTTGTGTTTGTAAGCAGGAGGTAAGGATCTGAGAACTTTTCCAACAATCTCATCTTCATCCAATGTTCTACCAGCACATCTAATGCCACAGACAAGCTCATTTACCCTTGGCATAAATGTAGTGATATTTTCATCTTCACTCATCTTCAAGCTTTCAAACTTTCCTTTCAGAATCTGTAACTTTGCACATTTAACATATTTGTCTCCTTCATGTAGAATCTCCAGCTTTGTCCAAATTTCATAAGCAGTTTTCAATCCCATAACATTTGTCAATTCTGTATCAGACAAGCCACTTAATAGGGCTTCTATAGCTTGAAGATTATTTTTAGCATTTCTAATTTCATCTAGAGTTGTCGGACCATTCTTTGGAGGAATATACTCAATTGTAGTCATGTTCCAATACTACTCTCCCATGCATTGCAAGTGACATTCCATGCGGCTTTTCCAAAGAGTGTAGTTTGTTCCATCAAACCTTGGACTGTCCTTGTAGGATGACATCCTGGATCTCCTCAAGTGGTTAATCTTCTTCTAGAGGAACCTGCTCTAATACCAATTGTTGATTTAAGGATAGACAACTGAGAGGGGGTGAATTAGTTGTCACAAAAGTTTTGTTCCTTATTCACTTAAAACCTTCTTGTATTTCAACAGCATATCAAAGATTCAATCATGAAAGCATAATGCAATAATTCAAGAGTAGAAACAAACTTAACACAAATAAAAAAAATTTTAACGTGGAAAACCCAGTTAAGGGAAAAACCATAGGATGACGTACCCAAGATTATATTCTCTATTAAAAGAATATGAAGAATAAAATGGCACCTACCAATTAGGGCTCAATACCCAAACACACTGCTCACAAGAGGCCCACTGCCTACAAGAGACACACTACCTATAGAAGAGAGTAAATAATACAAACTTGAACTAGGAGTTAGCATCTTCACTATGCTTGAGTCAGTTCCATTAAAGCTCAACAGCTCTGCTCTTCTTTTTGCTCCTCTCCCTTACCACCTTCTCATCATGACCACACATGACACCTCTTGAAACAACTTCGCAACTCTTATTTATACATGACATTGACTTTGGAATGATCAACAAAGTTGGCACAACATACACTCATTTTATTACAAAGCATTTACAAAAATACAACTTGACTTGTTACAAAAACTTCTTGCACATTACTATACTATCAGCCACGCATAGCCAGAACTTTAATCTTCTTCAAGGAACATGTCATGCTTCGTAAAACATCTTCAAGATTATCCGCAACATGTGCAAATCATCTAGTCAGCCAAGACTAGGAAAAACACCTTTACCTAAAGGTAAATCTTCAATTACAAGCTTAATCTTCATTGCAGACCAACAACATGAACTGGAAACAAACTAGAGACATCCACAAGCTTTCTTAAATCACCAAGAATATTCGTACCACTTCTACTTATTGAAATCATTTGCATCTTCATTTGGAACCTCAAGAACACAGCCAATCATCACTGTCACACTAGAAGGATCACTTGCGGACCTCCAAACCATGAGCCAATCGAGTTGTTAATTCAAATTAGCTTCCCAGACATGCCACCAGATCTACAGAGCATGATATTGCATTTCTAGATCTAACCAGACCTATTTGTACCACTTTGTCACCACTGAATAGCTACCAGAACAAGTTTTAGTCATATGACCATAACTTCTTCAAATCTTCATGCAGACCTCTGAAATCTTGATTGGAGAACCTTCAGGCACACATCTACAAACCCTTTGATGCGCATACTCTGATCTTCAACTATTTGGGATCTTTGCTTCATAGAACTTCACTATCTTCACTATTCTTCTCTATTTCTGATGGGGCTAATTTTCTCAATATCCTTAGCACATAACTCATCCAATTCTTGACATCAATACAAGAGGAGTATGTTGACATCAATGACAACACTGTTTAGGGCCATACTTGCAACAATAAAGACTTGTTTTGTAGATCAATAAATGGTTCTTTTCCAATCATCTTTTTTGTAGGCAAAGTCAATTGGGACAACCCTAATAGAATTAGGTCTAGACCCTAGGTTTTACCACCTTGTGTTTATGAATCCATGTTATTTCGAAAGAATAGCATGTTTAGAGATTATAGCTAAAAGACATAAAAGAATTATGCTCTTGACTTAGGGAGATACTCTAGTTTTCTCACCCATATCATTATAGATAATCTTATCCTAGGTGATCCTCATTTATGTGAATAATGTGTTAAACAATGGAAAGATGTCTAGAGGATGGAATTAACATATTAGAATAAAGTTCCTTAAACTTTTAATGGGAATTCAAGACTATCATAATGATTGAATAATATTTATCCTCTAAACTAAAGTATTTTCATTAAATGATTATTATTTATGGCTACTAGAAAGTAAATGGATGATTGTATGATATATCCCTATTGGCAAGAGACACAGTGTAGCTTCATGAGTGTTGTCATTGATGGCAACAAAGTTCTTCCCATTCATTGGCAGGACATAGTGTACGTATACCAAAAGTCAGATTGAAGAGTGTTTTGGTTCGGTAAGCAAGAACAGAGCATGCAACTAGGTCTGACAATCAGGTTCGGATCTCCTAGAGAGAGTATCTCAGCAAAGTGCAGACATGGGAAAGTCAAGAGGAGTACCATGAATAATAGATTCTAGAGACTAAGCCTCCGATGATGAAAGAGTGAGAAGATATGAACTCCTAAGTGTTGGGTTCCTATTTGACAGAGTAGATTGAGGAAGAACTGACCAGCAGAGCATCAGACCTTTTTCTGGATGAGATATTGATGGTGATCAAGTTTCTTGAGGTATCATTCATGATTGGCTGACATGATTGATGACTTCTAAGAGCATCTCCTTGATACGCATCACTTGATAAGCAAGGATCCAGCCGACAGACCAGAGTTTTGGATAATATGGACTATTCTGGATGCCGACTAGAAAGGTGTTGAAATCAGTGGTGCGGATATATATACAAGATGGATTTGGATGTGAAGGTGTGTGTGGTGCATTGGAAAGTGCAAAGAAAAGAAGAGAACTATTTGGAAGCAGTAATTCAGGTCCAGTATGTGACTAGACAACAGTGCCTAAGAAGAGAAAGAATGAAGTGCAGCAGATTAGTGTATTGAGCCTAACCGGAACTGAACCTCAGCATGTGTGGATGCTTTTATCAGTTCAAGTATCTTGTTACCTTATACTTTATAGACAGTGAGTCTCTTGTAGGTAGTAAGCCTCTTGTGAGAAGTGTGCTTGGGTAGTGAGCCCTAATTGGCAAGTGTCATTTTGTACTATCTTATTCTTTTAACAAAGAATACAATCTTGGGTTAATCACCCCATGGTTTTTCCCTTAACAGGATTTTCCATGTCAAAATCATTGTGTCATGTGTATTGATGTTATTTCTATTTCATGATTATGTTGGCTTGAATGATTTGATGCTCCATTAATTGTTAAGGAAAATCAGAAAGTTGAAGTAATTAAGATAACTGATTCACCCCCCCTCTCAGTTATCAACAATTGGTATCAGAGCCAAGTTCCTCCAAACAGAGCCTAACAACTTGAGGAAGATCTAGGAATCTCAATGGATACATATGGTATGAGGGAACAACTTCAGTCTACCCTAGATGATCTTGAGCAATCTCACCCCGAAGTCAACAACTTGAAGGAAAGACTCAAATAGGCTGATGATTTCATAAATGAACTAAAAGAGAAATTGAGTATCTCTATGAAGAAGAGAAAGGAACTTCTTCAACAATTAGCAAGTCAAGGTGAAGCAGATGATTCAAATGAAGATCTGAAAGAGAAAACCAAGTTATGTGAATAGTTATCAAAAGAGGTCATTATGGTAAGACATGAAATGGAATCGGGAGTTATGAAATTTACCCAAGAAACTGAAGAGAAAAGAAAACCTGAAGATGATCTAAGACAATCTCTCAAGGAGAAATCAGAAGACTACCACAAAATGGATAGAATAATCAGGCATCTAGAATCTGATCTTGAAGAAGCTAGAGATAATGAAGAACAACTTGAGAATCAGATTGACACTCTTAAAAGGGATCTTTCAACAAGAAATGAATACAAAGAGAAATTCAAGATAAGCTCTGCTCAACTTGAAGTTCTTCTTCAAAGATAGAAAAGAGTAGATGACAAACAAGGCTTGGGGTATGAGAAAGGTGAAAGCTCCGGATCCGGTCAGAAGAACTTTGGATCAGGAAATCTAAGGAACAGACCTAGAAGACCTCTAGTAAGGCAACCAAATGCTCAAAGATATCCAACTTTCAATGGATACTGCCACAACTGCAACAACTTTGGTCATAAAGCAAATCAGTACAGAAGAAGAATGAACTAGACTAATTCATCCTTCTCCGGACAGTGTTTCAATTGCAAAAGGAATGGTCACAAATCTCTTGAGTGTAAAAATATGCAAATAAACAATTCATTCAATGGAAGATGCTTTGCATGCAATAGAATGGGACATATGGCTAATCAGTGTAGATCAAAAGGATATTAGTCAAATATGCAAAGAAATGTTGTTTGCTACAATTGCAATAGATCTGGTCATATAGCCAAATTCTGCAGAAGTAAGAATCAGAACAATAAAGGTTTGGTACATCATAATCAAAACCAAGACAAAGGAAAAGGAAACATGAATGCGGATGAAATTCAAAGGGAGATGAACAAGATTTGGGTGAAGAGGAGTACAGATAATGTTGAAGATGCATCCGCACCAGAATCTGTTGCTGATATTCCTTTTGGAAACTAAAGAGATGAGCTCTGGCTCAGGGGGAGTAACAAAAGAAATTTTTTTTCCCCCAGTCAGTCAATTGGTGCCTGAAATTGGCACATGGAAGGTTGCAAACTAAAAGGGCTCTCAGAGAAACATCTAAATAATCCTTGGGGAAGATATGAAAGATCTGTAATGAATTTGAAGAGGTTAATCATCTGAGATTAATCCAGTTTAACAGTCATCCGGTAAGAACAGGATTTCACAGTTAGATCCGGTATGATTCAAATTTGAGGTATCTTGATCTACGGATAGATCAAATGTTCGGGGAAAGGAAGATAGATTGTCATCAATCACCGAGAATAACTCTAAGTATATCTCAGTGATCTAGAAAAGATCTTTCTTAGATCAAGGAGAACAAGGCAACCAGAAAAACTCAAGTTGTGCATTTATTGCAATGTGGAATTAGGGTTTGCTCAGAGATAAAAGGGTTCATTTGCTCATCATTTGTACATTTGCACTCGAGAAGAAGAGAAAAATAGCTCTACAAACAAGTTTGCTTCATCTCTTTCAAGGATCAATTGCAGAATTCAAGTCAACTGGCGATCTTTTCGACTCATCTCGTGAACCCTAAAAGCATAAAAGGTATTTTCCATTCTTGATCAAACTCTCTCTAAATCTTCAAGATGACTACTCTGAATGTTGTGAAGATTATTGATAGGCCGCACCCTAAATTTAAGAAACATCCCTACAAATCTCTAGAAGTGGATCCCTTAGGTGCATTTTCTAGCATTCTGCATGGGGTTTTGCATGTCGAAGACGTTAGGGAATACATTCATGCAAACATTGAAGAATTTGGAGACTTCAAGCTAATAGACATCTATCACAATTAGTTAATAGATGACTCTTTTGAACTCAAACCTCAGTATAAGGCTATCTGAGATAAACATTTTGCACAGTGCATTCATTTTCCCTATTTTATAGAAGATGAATGGGTCCGGGATGTTCTAAGTAGAATGCATGATAACTTTATATGTTTGATGAGGCCATTCAAGATAACCAAGGATGCCATTAGGGCAGTTACCAGATTGCACTCATCTGGTGGGATACCTGCTCTCAAATCTATTAAGAATCAGATAGTGAGTGAGGCAACTAGATCAAAATTTGACAAGACAACCATGACAATTGAAGAAATCACTAATCCGGATATCAAATTTGCATCCATGATAATTGGCTACAAGATATATCACTCCAGCAGGAAAAATTTAGTACCTAGAACTACAATTTACATAGCTTATCAGATGCTAAAAGAAAATGCTGACTATGATCTTTGTGAACTTCTTCTAAACCAACTGTTGGAGAACCTATGAAAGATCAAAAAGGATAAGAAGAATTCATTCAAGTATGGTGGGCTGATATTATGTTTGTTCTTTTACTTCATGAATGAGCTTCCCGGATCCAGAGGTTGGGTATGGCAGAATGATAGACCAATAGCCATTCAAATAAGAGATTATATACATGGGCTTGGTGATGCCAAGGCACATAATACAGCTCTCTGGGGCTATTTCAAGAACTTTCAGAGTATGATGCAAGCAAGAGAAAAAATTTTCCAATCTCTAGTTGAAAAGTATAAGGATACAATTTGCTTTATGGTAGAAATTGATCAGTGCCTAATGGAGGCAATGGAGCCAAGGGTATTTTGGATCATGCCAATGGGGTATGAAGTAGATGAGAAAATTGTAGAGCTACATGTTCAACACATGCTTAGTCAACCCAAGGATCCTAAGGCAAAAAGGTTTGGAACCTTTGAAGAGTTGAGTGTGAAGATCCATGTGGAACTAAGACAACTAGAAATGAAAAGAAAAGTGAGGAGGGAAGAAGAATAATTCACCAAGAGGCATGGGATATCAAAGGAGGCACTTGATACCAATAGAGAGAAGATGGAAAGGGTAGAAAAAGAAAGGCAAGAGATAGAAAAAGAAGGTGCCCTGGTACAAGTCCCCTCCTAGAACAGATCATCCAAAAGCTCTGCACCTGCCACTTCCAAGAGTCAAAAAGCCTCAAAACCGAAAGCTCAGACATCTGGAAAAGGAGAAAAGAGATCCAAGAAAAAGGCAACAAGGTCTTATACAAGCCAAAAGGATGATGAAGAGACAGAATCAGATGAGGAAGTAAAGAAAATGAAGAAGAAAAAGAAAACATCTGGTGAACCCTCTATTGAAGAAGGGACAGAAGAATTTGTTGAGAAGCCTACTCTATCCTTTGATGATGTAGTCAAAGCAGTCACTATGGATGGGAATCTACAACCAATAATAGAATTCTATGATGAGTATAATGATGCAAATAAAAAGACTTTGGAGGAAGCCATAGTTAAGTATTTGAACATATACAATAAAGCAAAATGCCAAGGCAAATGACTTAGAAATTAGAGATCAGATAGCCATTCAACTCTATCCTTCAATTACTCTAACACAAATGGATATGATCTTCAAAGATTACAAGGATGAGTTCTAGAGTAAGGCTAGAATGAATCAGCTCATGCTTGGAGAAACTAACAAAGTGGCAAAAGATACAAAAGATATCCTCTGAAATGCTTTTAAAAGATTCAATATTCCTATTATAGAGGACTTAGGTAATGAACCCTCTGTCGTGGATGAAGAAGAAGAATCTTCTGTAAAAATTAGAGAAGAGGAAAAGGAGACAAGTGAAGAGAAAACTAAGGACTTAGATTCCTCTGCTCCGGAAGAGGACGTTCATGAACAAGCAAACATCTCTCCTCTGGTTTCCCCTGTAGACTCTGGATCTAAAGGAGAAGAAAGAATAAAGGAGAAAACCAGTCAAGGAGAAGAAGTACAAGAAAAAGAAAAAGGTCAAACAGAGAAAACCTCAGATGATAGTGCTAAGGCTATAGAAGGGGAGAAAACCCTATCACCGGCAAGAGACATAGTAGAAGCAGTCAAAGATTTCTTAACCAAAGAGATGATGGAATTTGATGAACTAGAACTTCTTCAAGGACCGTTCAATTTTGACTCTCTCTCTCCAGTTCAAACCATGAAGCTAGCATCCTTTACTTCAGCAAAGGCAAAAGAAAAACTTCTAAAGTCTCACATGAAAGACTGCAAGCTCATAGAAATTGCATCTGGTGTATTGGAAAAGATCATGCCATCCTTCCAAAAGGATCCTTTAGCCTCTACATCTGGTAATCTAAAGTCTCTTGTGAATTCTATTCATTCACATTTTGATTCCTTAGAAAAGTCAACAGAAGAAAAGGTTCGGAAGGAGTTTTTGGAAAAGAGACTCTTTGAAGTATAAGGTCTAATAAAAAATGATAGGAGAGTTATGGATATTGGAATAAAGAGCTTAGAAAATGCTCTTAAAGATGGCAAAGATATCTATAAATTTTGTTTATCCTGGCCTAAAGTGACCAAAGATATTGAGAAGAAAGTAAAAGAGCAAGAGGATAAATTGTTAAGTTTATCTCAAAGTTTTGATCCTCTCTCCTCCTCTATAGTAAATCAAGAGTGTCAGACTATTGTAGTCATGGATGAAATAAAGAAGCTTGAGAAGGAAAAGAAAAATAAAATAAACAGGTTAAGTGAACTTAGAGGGATCATTATCCCTAGGTTAGAGGCCATGCATGAGGCCCTAACTGATGCTCAGACCACAGCCCAAACCAATGATCCGACAGATCTCAAGAAGGTAGAATCTTTTGCATTCCTGTTGAGTGGTCACATCTCAATTTTAGACAGGATGAAGCAAAGTTGGGCGACAGAAGTTGTACAATTGAAGAATACTTTTGCAGACATACTCAAGTATATGTAAGTACAACTTGTATATATACTTATGCGGATATGTATAGATTATTTTTCTTAAAAGTTTTGGTGTGCAAAACCTACCCTTTTCCATTGATCTCAAAGGGGGAGTGAGGAGCAGTGAAAAATGTGGAATCCAGCTAAGGGGGAGCTCCAATAAAGTGTACATTAGAATGGAGCATCAACCAAGGGGGAGTGTAGTGTGACACTTAGTCATTTTTCACTAAGTGTTGCCATCAATGCTAAAGGGGGAGATTGTTGGCAAGAGACATAGTGTAGCTTCATGAGTGTTGTCATTGATGGCAACAAAGTTCTTCCCACCCATCTGCAGGACATAGTGTGCCTATACCGGAAGTCAGACTAAAGAGTGTTGTGGTCCGGTAAGCAAGAACAGAGCATGCAGCTAGGTCTGACAATTAGGTTTGGATCTCCTAGAGAGAGTATCTCATCAAAGTGCAGACTTGGGAAAGTCAAGAGGAGTACCATGACTAATAGATTCTAGAGATTGAGCCTCCGGTGATGAAAGAGTGAGAAGATATGAACTCCTAAGTGTTGGGTTCCTGTTTGACAGAGTAGACTAAGGAAGAACTGACCAGCAGAGCATTAGACCTTTTTCTGGATGAGATATTGATGGTGATCAAGTTTCTTGAGGTATCATTCATGATTGGCTAACATAATTGATGAATTCTATAAGCATCTCCTTGATACACATCACTTGATAAGCAGGGATTCAGTCGACAAATCAGAGTTTTGGATAATATGGACTATTCAGGATGCTGACTAGAAAGGTGTTGAAATCATTAGTGTAGATATATATACAAGATGGATTTGGATGTGAAGGTGTGTGTGGTGCATTGGGAAGTGCAAATAAAAGTAGAGAACTATTTGTAAGCAATAATTCAGGTCCGGTATGTGACTGGACAACAGTGCCTAAGAAGAGAAAGAATGAAGTGCAGCAGATCAGTGTATTGGGCCTAACCGGAGCTGAACCTTAGCATGTGTGGATGCTTTTATCAGTTCAAGTATCTTGTTACCTTATACTTTGTAGACAGTGAGTCTCTTGTAGGCAGTAAGTCTCTTGTGAGTAGTGTGCTCGGGCAGTGAGCCCTAATTGGCAAGTGCCATTTTGTACTATCTTATTCTTTTAACAGAGAATACAATCTTGGGTTAATCACCCCATGGTTTTTCCCTTAATAGGGTTTTCCACATCAAAATCATTGTGTCATGTGTATTGATGTTATTTCTATTTCATGATTATGTTTTCTTGAATGATTTGATGCTCCATTAATTGTTAAGGAAAATCAAAAAGTTGAAGTAATTAAGATAACTGATTCACCCCGCCCCCTCTCAGTTATCAACAATCCCAACATCTATAAGCCATGGTTTTGCGAATGCATATTTGGAAGTGGTATATTCTTGCATTATGAATGCATTTTCTATTCCTGTATTTACGTATGATAAGTTTGAAAAAGAGCATGGACATGTAATGCCGATGAATTATATAGATTGAAATAGAAGACAATTTAAGAGCAATCATGAATTTTTTTCAACCTACAAACATCTACTACAACTATTTCTGAGTATATAAATAAGATCTGAAGCTTTATTATGGGGTTTGGTACCTTGTTAGGTATATTTTGTACATCACCTACATGTTTCATTAGCCATGTATTAGTTGTGATCATGTTAGTTAGTTGCTTCTTGCCTGTCTGATTTCAATGTGGCGACCTAGTGTTATCTCCTAGCATGGGGGTGGACCTCAGGGTTCGACATGGTCAGGTGGATGTGCTATTAAATCCATTGGTTTCCCATGCTATTGTTTGTGTGCAATAAGGTTGAGCCTCTTATATCAAATTTTGGATCTTGTTCTACTTTGAGGAGATAGACATTTATATTCATATTCTAGTTTTGTATATCAGTTGAATCATGTACTATCATCTTGATGTATGTACTCCTATGTAATTAGAAAAAATGATATTGTAAACAATGTAATGGTATACTATCTTGTAAAGGAAATTATTCATGTACTTGGAAGCCTATATGCAGGATCTTGATGATTACTTACCTGATGTTATAACATGGAAATTAATGTGTTATTCATTTAATGCAATCAGATTTAAAATGATCTATGGTTGTTAGTAATTCATGATGTTGGATAGATCTTTTTATTAGTAATGTAGCCATGGAATCCATAGAGGACAAAGCTTATTAGATGATTGAATAAATATGATTTATAGTTCTTCAATATTACTTTGTTTTTTTTTTAATATTTCCCTTTTTGGTTAGTCTAGATGAGCTATTCTCTAGGGTTTCTTGGCAGGGCATTACACTAGTACCCTTGACTTCATGCATAGATTTAGTATGAGTCTCCTCCCCCTCTTCATCCACTATCTCTTCCATGAACTCAGAGTCCTCAGAACCCTCCACCCCTAGAGAACTAACCAGAGGTTTCCTAGCCATCCTTTTGGAATGGCGAATGCTTGGAAGAGCAGTCTCCCCACCTTTAGTACTACCCTTAGTTTTTAGAATAGTATCCAATTCCACAATTTTCATAGGAGCATCCTCCATGGCAGCACCCTTCCCTTCCTTCTTCTTTTTTGTCAGAGTCCCCTCCATTTCCTCCACCTTGTCTCTCTTTCCATTCTTCCTTTCCTGCGTTGGAGTGGTATGTTTCTATTTTTTATTTTTAACAGAAACGGGGGCCTCAACAGGGTTCCCTTCCACTGCATGGGGGCTACCCTTAATTATAGGAGTCCCCATGCTAGTTTTCACTTTGCCCTTACCCCTATATGAAATGCCCAACTATGGGTCCTCCAGAATCTTAACTTGAATAGGTTTAGATGGACATAGGGCAAGATGGAAATGATATAGCTTTAATATAAGGCATTGATGTATCAGAATGAGAGGGTGATTGGCTTTCCTAGCTCTAAGTTCCCTTGCAAACTTAATGGAATTATCCAGAGAAGAGAGTAAAAAGAAGGGAAAGATAATCTCAACCTTGATCTTGAAATGATTTAAAAGAGAAAAGTGATAGTGATAATATACCCAAAACCTTCCTTCCAGCATGAAGAATTTCATTATCATGAGACAAATTTGTCCCCAAGGCTCTGGAAATTCCTCTCTCATGAACCCTCCATGGACTTTCACATGAGCCTCACCCTCATGGAAGAAGAGATTCATGTGCTTAGGGTCAGCCACTCTACTTCTCCTCGAAAGCTTTTTTCCTTTCATGGGTAAACCAGTGGCTTGCCAAATGACCTCCTCAAAAACTTGGAATCCAATCTTCCCTATTCTAACCTCCCTGGTTTCCTCATCCCAAGTCTCTACAAACTATTTTTATAGATTTTCATCATGACCCATCATACCTTCAAGAAAAGGCACCACCTCACCCTCTTGGATTATATGACAAACAATAGGATCTTTCTTGAATTCCTTAGCTGAGATGGGTTCAATTTTCACACTGTCTCCTCCCATCTTACTAGTCTAAGAATGACTAAGGAGACTGGACTAGATTCGTTCAGAATGGAAATAATCACAAGCAGTAGCCTTGAGAATAGGAAAGAGACCACTAAAGTAGCAATAATGTTGGGTTGTAGTAATGATGATGGGGCAATTATTATTTTTTAAAAGCCTTAAGATCATCACCTAGATATATCTCATTGAGGGGAGTATTTAGCTGCCACCTCATGTGGAGATAGGTAACACTACCTACTGTCTTAAACCAATCACACTGGATCATGAAATTAGCCATCACATCCATCCTCCATCTCCCAGCCACCTATCTGCTCATCGTCCTTTTTGAGTTGTCAAATCCTAACCCTGGGTCTCCACCAATACCAAAGTCCTTGCGCCTTTTAGCACGCCAACCATGCTTTCCCATCAATCTCCTCTTAGTACTATCATCAATGTCATCCCCTATGTCCCCATGGACCTCTTTTCCCCCACTCCTATTGATAGAACCCAATTGGCTCGACCACGGCCCTACCACCTCATCCTAAAGGAGATTCTTAACAATCCCACTAGAAATAATTTGAAAATTTGAACTGTTGGCCCCACTTTCTCTGAAGTAAGGAACTCTAGCCTATCTCTCACCTTGGTGACACCAGAAGAGAATAACCATCACACACCACTTATATTTCCTCTCCCTTTCCATCTTGCTTGATCAGGTTACGAATCTCTTGGGGCAGACTTGAGATGCTTCTCTAACACTACCATCCATCCTTACTGCTTCCTACGTTAGCCAAGGCATTAGCCACAGCATTTCCTTCTTTGTAGATATGAGAAATCTTATATTCCTCCAGACCATTAAGTAGGACCTTGATGTCTCCCATGATATCCTTTAGGTTCCACCCTATTTGAGAATGACCAAGGCCAACATTCACAATTAGCTGAGAGTCTCCTTTGATATGTAGCCTTTTGATGTTTATGGAGATAGCTAATTTGATACCCCATAGCATAGCCATGGCTTCCGCTTCATTATTGCTTTTAATGTCAATCCCTCTAGCATAAGCAACAACACACTCTCCAGTTTCCATTCTTAAGATACCTCCATCACTAGTAGCACCCAGGTTCCCTTTAGCTACACCATCGAAGTTCAACTTAACCCACCCTTGCTGCGGTGAAGTCCATTTGGTTCTAGTCCGGGCTAACTTTTTAGTCATGTCCACCTTATATGAGTTCATATTCTAGTTCTTTATCATGTTTAGTTCTTCTCTCCCTGGGCGGCTATCTGTGGCTTTAAACTAACAGGAATTGATGTTTTCAGCCAACAGCTTGACAAAACATTGAAAAACCTCTAGAGGTGTTCTACTCTTCTCCCTAAAGATTCTATTATTATGTTCCTTCCAAAGGCTCCAAACTAAATGGGGAGGTATCTGGTTCTAGAGTTCTTTCAAGATTGGTAGAACTAGGTTATATGGATGCTTCCATTCCCAAACCAACATTTCCATTTTAGCATTCAAGATCCAATTAACATTCAGCTTTTGGAGAGTGAGTCCCTAGACATCCCAAGCAAAACTACAATGAAGAAAGAGATGTGCCAAAGATTCCTCCTTAGATTCACAAAGTATACATCTGGTTGGCATAAGCAATCCTCTCTTTTTAAAATTGTCTAGAGTCAAGACCTTATTATGCATTAAAGTCCACCAAAAAAAAATTAATCTTCAGAATGAGTTTAGGAAACCAAATTTTACTCCAAACTCGTCCTTCTCCATGGTTTAACATCAAATTATACACAATTTTGATAGTAAATAGACCCTTCTTATCCTTATCCCAGACCATCTTGTCTCTCTTGGAAAAAAGTGGTAGTCTGTAGTCTTCCAAAGCTTTTTGAAGTTGAACCATCTTAACCCCCTCATTGCTCTCACGGGAATAGTCTGAAATCTCTTTCCAGCTCTAAAGACCTCCACGAGTCCTTATGTAGTTAGCCACTTTGGGACCAAACACCTCACTAAGCCTGCCCACTATCCTACCATATTCTAGCTCTATTAGGAGTTTGTCCTTTAGCCACCGCTCTTTCCAAAAGTTGACCTCTTTACCATCCCCAATCCTCCATCTCAAGCCTTGTCAGATGAGACCTCTAGTTTTAATAGTCCCATTCCAAATAACTGGGCCCTTGAGAAGGCTATCCTTTACTAAAAAACTTATGCCTTTGTCCCCATTAAGATATTTGCTTCTTATGATGTCACTCCAATTAGTACTATTCCAGATAAGATTCCACCCTATCTTGGCTAGCAATGCCTTGTTCATCAAATGAATTCTTCTAAGGCCCAAACCCCCCTGTCTTCTAGGTTCACACATGTTCTCCTAGCTCACAAGGGTAATTCTTTTTTCTCTTCTACCCTAGTCCAAAGGAACTTCTTTTGAATCTGTTCAATCTTATTAGCCACATTCTTAGGGATTTTGAAGAGACTTATTGCATAATTGGGCATCCCCTATATAGAAGCTTTGAGAAGCTGGAACTTTCCAACTTGGCTTAGGAGAGCACCCTTCCATCCCGCCAGTTTTCTCTGAATTCTTTCCACTGGCCCCTTCTAGAAATCCATAGACACTTTGGTAGTGGTTAGAGGAAGGCCCAAATAAGTAGTCGAGATGCTTTCACTTGAGCAACCCAAAATTCTAGAAATCTTTTGTTGAAGGTCTTGGTGAGTATTTAAGAAGTAGATATGAATTTTTTTCAAAATTGACACTTTGACATAAAACTTCCTCATAGTTCCTTAAGACTCCCTTCTACCTTCTATCTTCCACCACTGAGGCCGACCTAAATAGTATAGTGTCATCCACAAATTGTTAAATCAGCAAATTTTGTGCTGTTGAAGCAGGTTTTATCCTGCAAAGAGTCCCTTGCATTAATGGATTACAAGAATTCCTTCCTAGAACTTCAGTAATCAAGATAAACAGGTAAGCTGAAAGAGGATCACCTTGCCTAATGCCTCTCCCAAAAGGGAAAAAACCTTTCGGGGATACATTAAGAAGTACTAATAATCTGGCTGTAGATATACACTCTTTGATAATGTTAATGATTTTTTCATTGAATCCAAATTTCCTAAGAATTCTCAAAAGAAAGTCCCAGCTAACCCTGTCATAAGTTGTTGAGATATCTAGTTTGAAAATCATTCCTGGGGTGTTGCTCTTTTTAATAGAATGAATTATTTCATGAGTGGTGATTGCCGCATCCAAGATCTGCCTCCCCAAGATGAAACCTTTCTGGGTGAGTTTATCTAACAGGGGCTACAATCTGAAAACCAATAATTTAGTGAAGACCTTATATATCGCAGAGGCTGATCAGTCTAAAATCAGCCATGGTCTAGACTTCGGTCTTCTTCATAATAAGGGCAATAAAAGTGATGTTCAACTACCGTAAGAGTCTCCCTATCCTAAAGAAATCCTACATGGCCAAAAAGACATCATTACTAACAATCTCCCAAAAAATCTGAAAAAAAGTTGGGGGAAACCCATCAGGGCCCCAGGCTTTGTAGGCACCCATGGAGAACACAACCACTCTAACCTCCTCCAAGGTAATGGGTTTGGTCAACAAGTAGTTATCCTCCTCTGTGAGAATGTTGGGAATCACCTCAAGGAGAGGACTCATGTCCTCCTCCAGCATACTTGAGTGTTGTTCTGCTAGTAAAGTTTCAAAGAACTTCGTCGCCATGTTGCATATCTCCTCCTCCTCCTCCACCAATCTCCCTTGTTCATCTCTAAGCATTCTAATGGTATTTCTCTTCTTGTGTCTTAGAGTAGATTGATGAAAAAAGGAGGTGTTCTTGTCCCCCTCTCTAAGCCATTGAACCCTGGATTTCTACTTCTAGTAGACCTCTTTTTCCTTAATAGTCTGGGTCTATTCCTTGGAACGATTCTTCTCCATCAATTACAAATCCTCAGATAAGTCTCCCTGATCAATTTTACTTTGAACTTCCTTCAACTTTTCTATAATAGTTTTCTTCCTACTCAAAACATTTCCAAAAGTAAATTTATTCTAGCCCTTCACCTTGTTTCTCACATTGGCCAATTTCTTAACTAGCTTGAACATAGCTAGCCCTTGAACTGGGATCTTCCACCAACTCAACAAGCAATCTCTAAAATCAAGATGAAGGGCCCACATCATTTCAAATATGAATGGAAAAGGACCTTTCCTACCCTTCCCATTCGAGTTAAGCAAGAGAGGGCTATGATCTGAACCAAGTCTTGGGAGAGTAGAAAGATGTAGTCCATTCATGATAGTCAAGTAGGAGGAGATTAAGAATCTATCTAGTTTAACCTGTATAAAATTACTCCCTTGCCTCCTATTTGACTAGGTGAAGGAATGTCATGACAGTTCCACATCCATAAGGCCTGCATTTCCAAAAAAATCAGCAAGATCTGACATGGTATCAAAATATTCTGTTAAACCCCCTTTTCTCTGACGGGAAAAGTGGGGAGTTAAGGTCTCCTGCCACCATCCAATTGACACTTCTATTTTTCCTAATTTTATCTGCCAAAATCTCCCAGACTTCCTTTTAGCTACTATGAGTATTGGGGGCATAAACATTAATCAGCATCCAATGTTCAAGAGGAGACTGAAATGAGACCTCCACATGATGCTTAGAGAAAGAAATGAAGTTGCCATTAATATCTTGCCTCTAAAGAGTAGCAATGCGTCCTATGGCCCCAGTAGCCTCACTTATAGCATACTTCGTATTGGGCCAAATATACTTAAGGGTAGACTTGAAGCTTTCCTCAGTCATTTTTATTTCCTGCAAGAGAAGGATATCAACTTTGTTATCAAAAATACAGTCCTGACAAGCAACTAGTTATGAGGGTTTTTCAACCCCCTTATGTTCCAAGAGATTATCTTCATTTCTTAGTCCTTCTATGTGGGGCCACCAAGGTGGACTACTTACCACTAGTAATCTCTTGCTCTATCTCCTTTTGTCTGGTCTTCATATGGGATGGCCTACCTCTATTACTATCTCCTCCCACATTAGCTATCTTACGGCTGCTACCTTTCCCCTTCTTCACAATAGTCCATCCTTCCTTATCCTCTAACTTTCTACTTGAACTTGCCCCCAGGGAAGGTGAGATATTCTTCATCAGTGACCTCGGATTAGGTTTGATAAACCCCAATAGGTCCCCGGGACTACCGGCTCCATTTACCCTGCTCTCAAATGAAAGAGCACTCTTCTATGGGCTAAGACCCACTCCTATCTCTCCTTCTTCCATGGTTTCCTAAGCCTCCTTAGTTATAGCTAATTCTTGGACCTCAGATGAATTCCCCATCTCCTTATCCTTCAACTTCTAACTCTCCTCATCCCCAACAACTATAAGTTCAACTACCAAGTTCTCCTCCATCTGCAGTGGAGAAGCTTGAGGTTCTTGAGGAGAGACTGGTGCTAAAGACTAGTCTATTTGGGTACCTTCCACAAGTGTTCTAGGGCTACTTCCTTACCCGAGGAAGCCAGGGGGAGTCGACTATCTTCAAAATATCCTCCTTGAAGGGGTACTCCTTCGAGTCATCCACCCCTTGTTTTGACTCCAAAGGAGAGTTATGCTTTGGGGCTCGGCACTGGGTAAATGCATGGCCAATTTTCATACAATTCTGGTAGAACATTCTAGAGTTGTCATACTAAATACTTTGCATCCACTTTCCAAACTAGGATTCTAAGATAATTGAAGTGGGGAGAACTTTCAAAATGTCCACATTAACACAAAATCTAGCATAACGCCTTAGCCTTTGTAACTTTATCAATAGTTACATAGTTTTGGAAGGAGTTACCTATCTAGGCAAAGATTTCCTCATCCCAAAATTCCAAGGGAAGACTCAGTAAGCGGACCCACACTAGTGCCAACTGATTGAGGTCAGCCCTGGGGCCGAAACTAGGCTTCCATTTGTAAATAGAAAGGGAATGCTTCTTGTAAAGCCATGGAACACCAACTAAAACTGATAACATGTCCTCCTCAAAGGCAAATTTAAACAAAAACATACCTCCTGCTATAGCACTAGCTGAGATGCTCCCCTTAAGAGACCACTTGGTCGTCATCTAGTGACAAACCAAGTCGTTGTTGGGCCTAAAGCCAAAAAACTTCCCCACTAGGGTGTTGTCCATTGATGCCATGACCCACAACATTGTCTGAACCGGTAGTTTAAGTGCCTTGCCACCATCTACCTTTGAAAAAACCTGTTGACTATTTGAAGTCTTGGCGATACCATTGACAGTACCCACAAGAGCTTCCAACCACTTCTTGGGATTTGACTTCGAAGTTGAGGCCACGTGATCCCTTTGACAACCCGTGCCATCAGCTATACCCCCTGGAGTCAAGGGAGGGGGACAAATTCATGGGCCCCCTCAGATTGTCTCCTTCCATTCACACCCAATACAAATTCAAAATTCAAATACTATACGAGTTGCAGAGTGAAAAAACAACAAAAGAATATATGAGTCACACTCAATCTAGTGTTGTCTTATAGATATATGGCTAAAAACCATTACACCTGTCCACTGTTTGGATTGTAAAATTTTCAAAAATCTAATTATGGTGAATATAAAATATTATTTGGCTAATTCCACCTTCTATGCATGTTGTCATATGATCAAATCAAATATTTAATAGAATTCTTCTTTGTCATTAAGGTCTAGGCAATAATAAAAATTGTGTATGACCTTATTATGAAGAAATGTAACTTTGTTTTTTTCACTTGAGGAAGAAGTTGTTGTACCTAAACTTAGGCTAGCTTTTGAAAGCATTAATTTGTGACAAAGATAGTATACTTGAAAAAAATCTTGCAAACTTCACAATAATCAAATCTTTTATAATCCAAATAAGTAGCCAACTATATATTAGAAAATACATAATATATGAATTCTAGAGAGGGCTACCTTTGGATATTTCTTGCATACAAATTAAACTTTTCACTTAATAAAGAGGGAACATGTCACTCAAAAATAACAAGATGGGAAAACAAACAAACATATAATGGCAAAAAATAGAAAGAAATAGAACATGCCATAGAAAAAAAACAAACAACATACTAATCTAACTATGGTACATGTTTTTCAAATAATCATCAAAGACCAAAATAATGTTTGAGAAGCTATCCATTGATAGGAATTGAGGTAGACTCTCCAGTTAAGGAACTGATCCTAAAGGTATTTTCTCTTAGAATCTCAAAGATCTAGTATGGACCTAGCCAAAGTTTTTTGAATTTTTTATGATCTCCCTTCTTTTATCTAGGTTTATCCCACAAGAGAACTAAATTAAATATTCTCAAGTCTATCACCTTAGCTTTCTTTTCGAACCATCATTTAACTACTACCTAATGTTTGACAGAATGGAGTGTAACATCTCTCTTCTCTTCTAGAATCAATAGGTTCATAAGCCTAGATTCTAATTTGTCCTCATCCTTAAGAAAACCTCTCATAAATTTTAAGACTGTGATTTGCAAGATTACAAGAAAATCTAGGTTTAGGCCATAAACTGGCTGGTGGTGAGGTTCCTAGGGAGGCTTTAATTCTAGTCCTATCTTCCCATAAGGAAAACTTAAGTGGAGTAAGCCAATCCTTAGGATTATTTTCTTACAAATTCTTAATTGCTTCAAGTAAATTTTTGTTAATGGACTCAACCACATCTTTACCTTGTGGATAGTAATTGGAAGAAAATTTTAAAATTACCTTATGCTCAAAAGACCATTGCATTAATTGTTTACATGAAAAGGCATGGCCATTGATACATACCAAAGAAAAAGTTATTCGAAACCTCATAATGATGTTTTCTTTTAATAACTTCCTTGCCTCATCTATAGTATAGTTCTTGTAGGCTTTAGCTTTCATCCAGTAGGTGCAATAATCTATTTCTATCAATATGAACTAGTGACATGTGAATAATTGGGATTAATAACACCAATAAAATCTAAAGCCCATTGGGCAAAGGGTCTAACCTCATACATTGGTTGCAAAGGCATCACTAGCTTTGATTCTCTAGAAGTGACATTATGACAAATGTGACACATTCTCACATGTTGATGTGCATCTCTAAAAAAATGGGGCTAATAATATCTTTCACTAAGGATTTTATGTGTAGTAGAATCTCCTGAACCATGTCCAGTCCCATATTTGCCATGAAACTCTAAGAGAATTTGTTTTGCTTCATGTTGTTCCAAGCATCTTAAAAAAATTCCTTCAAAATTCTTCTTGAATAAAACTCCACCTTTGATCATGCAGTTGGCACTTTTCAATCTCAGTTCCCTTGATTGTGTGGAATCCAAACCTTCAAGGCACTGATTATTTAAAAGGAAATGCACTATGTCTTTATACCATTCATCTTTTGTGATGGAATCACCTACATATTGTTGACAACTTATATGTGGGTCAAAATCTGCCATAAATTTAGAGAGTCCTTTCCCTCTAATAAGTTTCATAGGTTGGAACTCCAAATGAAACTCCTATAGAATAGCCATCCATTTACCTCTTATTTCTCTCATCTTACTTTGCATCATGTTGGCCTTGTTTTCAACACGTCCAAATTTAAACTTTTTGTGTCAAAATAACAAATCTAACCATGCTTTGAACCCTTTGTCCAAAGTCACCTTTCGATTGCAAAACACCAGTGTCACATTTTTCCTGCATGAGTCATTGAGATAACTCATTTCTGAGATGTCACAATCTATTTCCCTACCTTGAACTTTTCATAACAACATCATTTTGGAGCAGAGACACTCATCATTTCACTGAGTTTCTTGGGCACACTTATCCAGTTTGTGGCATTTTATGAAAACAATTAAATATTGAAAATCTATGATAGATGGTACAAAATAATTTTTTTTGGCAGTGTTCATGACTCCATTTCACCTAATGTGGCAACTTTCTGAGTCAAGAAGTCTTATGGTTTGAGAGATTTTAAACTTTCAATTTTTTGGTGGGTGGTTGGCAGAAACAATAAAATTATGGTTTTTGTAAGGGCTGGAGCAAAATTGTTTGGCACATAGATTTATAATGTTAATATGGACAATGTGGCAAGATTTCATGATAATCTGACTTTCCAGTTGAAAGTTATACACTTTTCACCATTTCTAGCACTTGCATAGTTTGCAAGTTACAAATTTGCCTAAGTCAAAAAGGTATCACCTGTGAATTTGGCTAAGTGGAGAGTTTGCTTTCAAAAAGAAGTTATTTTTGGCCTACTTAGGAAAAAGTGAAAATTTGCGTCAACTTACACTTTTGGCTAAGTTGGGATCCACTTTTACTTTTGGCTAACCAAAACCAAAAGGCATGATTTTACAAGTTTTAATAAAAATAGAGGGATAAAAGAAAACGGATATCACTTATAGTTTTAGCAAAGCTAACCTCCATTGCTTCCTCCGTTAGCCAAACAAAGTAATTTCTTCTACTTTTGGAAGTTGAGATTATTTTTGAAAGTGTCATAAACCTCCAAAAATGTTTTAAAATTCTTCAAAGTTGCTAATAAAGTCTTTTCAAATGCAAGTGGATGTTGGTCAAAAGAAATAAGTTTTGAACTTCAACAATTGTGAGAAGAGGTTTTAAGAACACTCAAAGTGTGCCGATAGTTAAAAGGAAAAGTAGTTATAATAACTACTTACAATCTAAAACCCTCGTCAAGGCATGGGACACTATCAAAGCATAACGAAGTAAGATTTTTACCATCTATTTTACTTTCAGCTACCTTGGTGCGCATGTATGCAATCATGGAGGCACAAAAAGTGTTTAAAGAGAGCTAGTTAGAAGAGGCATTGCACGTTCTAGATACCATACACAGATTTTTAATAATTGCAGATATGAAGACTCTACAACCTCTGCCAACATTTTCTCATACCCTGCCAAGATGAGAACTTTTGGAATGGGTATGCTTGCCCGTCAAAACATAATGGATAGAGATCTTTGTTAGTTATTATAACTCAAAATGTTGTAGCAGGCATGTATGCAAAATGTGAAAGCATATGCAAAACAGGAAATGTCATGTCATGGAATAAAACGAGTGTAGGATATACACAAAATGGATTTGTTGAAATGGCAATGGAAACTTTCAAGAAAAGGCATTTGATAGGCATAAATTCAAACTATACAATCTTCATCTTATTCATTCTTGTGTGCGAGAAAATAAGGATCTTTAGAATATGGCATAAACATGCAGCAGGTTATTTTGAAAAATGGAATTATATTTGATATTGTAGTTGCTCTCGCCTTGGTAGACATATACATAAAATGTGGGAGGATAAACAAGATCTGTGAACTACTTGACAAATGCCTAAAAGAATTCTTATATGATGCACGCAAAGATGGAATGACATGCACTAAATGGTTTTGTTGAAAATGCATTAAAGTCTTTCAAACAAATGCCATTTGTGGGTGTAAAGCAAAACTCTGCAACCTTTGTTAGCATTCTCCTAGCTTGTGCCAAAATGGGAGCTTTGGAAGAGGGTATGGATCTCCATCAAAGCATAATTGAAGTGGTTTTTGTCAGATATTATTAGGCACGTTAATCATTTGATAGAATACCATAGATATTTTTCATGATATACAATGATTTCCAGCTTTCTCCCAGCTCTGCACCTAATTAAGAAGATTTCAGAGAGTATAAACTTCCATCAAGGCATGATTGAAATTGGATTTTAATGAGTTTTTGTAGATACAGATGCTCTAGCAGACATATCTACAAAATGTGGAAACATAGACTTGGCACTGGAAATTTTTGACAGGTAGCTTTAAAGAATGGCATGTAATGATTACCAGATATGCATGAATGGGGTATATAATGCGAAGACTTTAGAAGACTTTCTAGCAAATGTAGGCTTGAAACCAATCTCTACCACCTTTGCCACCATCATCTTTGCACCAAAATAAGAGCTTTCGAGGATAGTATGGACACATAGTTGAAAGTGGACTTTTGTCAGATGTGGTTACAAGGGCCCTGGTAGAAAATGCATGCATGATATGGAAGGTTAGACAACGCACATGAACTTCTTGATAGTATGCCTTAGGAAAATGGCATCTCAGGGAACATCATAATTATATAACCCACACGAAGCAGATTTATTGAATCGAGGTTCAAAATTTCAAGAAAATGTATAAAGAGTTTTGTGAACGGATTCAGTTATTGGTAATTAAAGGTATCTCCTTCCATGTCGCACCAAAACGAGCATTTTAGGGACTCAACACCTACATCAATTTAGAAGAAGTAGTTATTATAACTATGAAAGAAACTAAAATGCCACCTCTTATCCAAATGGCAAGATTGCAGGATACTTACAAAATTGATTTGTTAGAAGACCACTGAAAATTTTAAGAAAATGCAATTTGCAGGTGTAAAGCCAAACCCCACAACCTTGGAGCTATACAATAGTGAGAAGACGTGATGAAAGTCTGATTTTTGTCAAATGTTATGGTTTGAAATACATTGGCAGTCATGTATGCAAACTTTGGCAGGAAAAAGGTTTGGCATATGTTTAGTTGTAAGAGCTTATGCATCTTAGAAGTGTAGTCATCAATAATCTTTCAGTCAAAAATACCAAAGGGTTTACGGCCAATTCGTGTTGTTATATATGAACAAGGTAAGATCAAGATAAGCCTGCAAGTGATTGATGATTCCATTGACACTACTGACGTCTTAGAGGTATATGTTGAGGAAGGTCACCCTCATGTTGGTAAAAGAAATAGTTGAGATCAAATTTTGCACACGCAAAAGCCAATGTAATTATCAACACAAGTTTCAAGTGTTGGTGGATAGATGGATTATCCTTGTATCACGAAAGGACAAAAATTTCCCATTAAAGGGATTTCTCTCCATCCTCAAGGTTGATGAAGTTATTAGACAATGGAATCTTGTTATTGCAATAGATGATGAAGACACAGAGAATGAATGGAATCTTATTATGGTAGCATCCTTAGTAACCCCAAAGGCCTGGTCATATATTCTCAATCAAAGACAAAGAAGGTGGAGTACCAAAGAGAGTTGGCCATATTGGAGATTTTGTAGATCTTGAAATACTAGAAAGATTGTGAATCATTGCATTCCTTCATGAGATAGTTGGTAATTATAGTTCAATGGTAAGTTTACCAAGATTACAAAAAGTCTTTCGACAAGTATAATCTATGACTCATAACTATTGCAGACCTTGTTAGATACAAAAGGAATCAAAGAAGTTGGTTGAACAAAGTGCTATTGCTAGGTTTCCTACAATGTTAGGACCATTCTAGGCATACTGTTCTCATTCAAAGTCAGACATGGCATTTAACATGTTTCTATGGTTAAGGGAAAAATTGGAAATAGACTAGATATACTGGTCAAGAGTTCATTCAAATGGTCTTACTAAGGATATTTTTGGATCGACAAGATGTGATTGTGGAAACCAACTTGTACAAGTCATACACCAAATTAAGAAAGTTGGATCAAAGGCCATAAAATACTACATTCTTTTTGTGGAAGAGATAGATCATAAGCTACAAATGACAAAAATCAATGTAAAGTTGGAGGAATTGGCTTGATGATGATGGTAGCATTTTGCGATTATACCAGACCAGGAAAATGTGCAACTATTCTCTTCATCCAAGCTTTGTATGTGCGAACACAAGAGTCTAAGATTCAGGTATTCTGAGATTCAGAGGGTTTGTTAAGATCCAGCAAGGTTTAATTGTCAAACACGAGCAGATGAAGATAGAAAGGACTTAGCGAAGTTCACAACTCACAATTTGCAAGTGTTAGCTTACCTTTTTGGAAAAGTGACTTTTGTCACTTATTGTAACTAAAAGTTAGAAAATGAACTTTATTTTGGGAAAGTGATAAAACATAATAAAAAATAATGTTCATTATCCTATTGTATTTCAAAGAAGGTAGTTATTAGATAGTTGAGGTAGTTACAAAGTGGTTACAAAGTAGTTACTAGGGAGAAGCCTATAAATATGAGGCTTTTTCATATGTAAGGGGGGACTCTTTTGAGAGAACTTTGGAAAAGGGGAAACTCTGGAGAAATTTTCAGAGACATTTTGAAAACATTTTATGTTTACACTATGTACAAAAAGGATTTTGGAATTGTATAATTTCAAAGATAATGAAAAATGCAATTTAGTTCATGTGCTCTAAATGTGTTCTTATGTTATCATAGCTAATTTCTCGTATGTTGAATTCGTAATCCTTTGATGCACGTGTAATACATTGATTATCTGTGTGATTGATGTGATGAAACACACCCATCTCCTGGTATCTTGTTTTGGATGTGCTTCTATGACCTATCTCTTCTTATGTTAAGGTTTATTGTACTCCTTTCATGATCATTGCATGTTTCAACCTATTTGGTAATAACCCCTTTTGTAATTGTTATTAATTGTGGAATCTCAATTGGTTTTCATATGTTTACTGTTGGGGTTTCTGTTAGTCATCTTTTCCTAGTTTTGTGTTTTCTCCTTTATGTACTTTCAGGTTAAAAGTACACAAAAGTACCAAAAACCCAATCATACGAGGGAGTTGCCCCTCTCAAACGTAGAGGAAAGATGATAATTCAATAAGAACTTCTCCAACTATTGGGACAATTTAGTCACCGCTCTAAGGGCAATGAGTCATTTTCAAAGGTTATTTTGTGGTGACAAATATGTTTACTGACACATCAATAAGACTTTACAGCTTGATATAAAATAATATCAAATGTTTTGTTATGCAAGATGTAGTGTCTAAATTTTTTTATTGCTCTTACTAAAGCAAAGGCTTGTTTTTCAATGTAAGGGTGCCTGATTTCAACATTTTTGAAAGTAGAACTAATTAATTCTATTGATCTCTCATCTCATGCTTCTTTTCTCTATGTGAGTTCAGAGTTGTACATGAATGCTCTGATGCAAATGAATAAATTTAAAATGGTTGTGTGTAATCTAGACTAATTAGGATAGGAGATTCAGAAATGGACTATTTAATCTTTGTAAAATTTGGTTTGGATTCATTAATCAATTTGAATTTAGCATCCTTCTTCATCATATCAATTAGAGGCTTAACTATCTCCACAAAACTAGTGATGAACTTCCTAACAAAGTTAATCTTCCCAAAGAAAGATTTCATTTCCTTTTTACTGCTAGGCACTGGTAACTTTAGAAAAGTTTCTACTCTCTCAGGGTCTACTGAGATTCCTTTCTCTAAAATGACATGTCCTTACAATTTTCCTTTCGTTACCCTAAAGATGCATTTATTTGGATTCAGAGATATTCTATACTGCCTACAGCTTTCAAGTATTTTATTTAGATCTGTTGCATGATTAGCTCTATCTTTAGAGAAAATTGTCATATCATCCATATAAATGATAATACACTTATCAACCAAATACACTTATCATCCTCCTTTATGTGAAAGTTCCCCACTTCGTTGTGAAAGCGGTCTTCATCATGTCTTCATTTTTTAAAAGAACTTGATTGTAGCCTTAATATCCATCTAAAAAGGACATCATCTAAGATCCATTGACTATTTGAAGTGCTTCATCTAGGGACGATAGTCATAAGGTTATCTTGTCCATCAAAAATAGGTGCTAATAAAAAAAACAATAATGAAATAAGATAAGATACAAAATCATAACTATCATGTACATGTGCTATTAGCCTACAAACTTGCATTGACCAAAACCTATTGAAGCAGAACAATATCAAGAGAAACTCAGGGTTCCACCCTACCTAAAAAGAGAACTACTATAGGAACATTGAGGGGTAGAATGATGGTGTGCCCTCTTGCACCCACCATGCCACATAATTGGTAGTGACCCCCATGTTATACATATTTCTTCTCTTTTCTATAGAGCCTACATCATCATCATCCATGCCAAACTACTTTGTGACTGTGGATCTCACCTTCTCTCCTTGTGGGAATGGTGATCTCTAATGTTGTTTATACAAATCTAGCTCAAACAGTACTATTTATCTAAGGCCAAGATGACATAACAAATTCTAATAATGAAATATCTCTACAACTATGGTGCATCTACAAAAATTCATTGAGAGTAGTAAATATGACCCAACTAAATCTATCATTCAAATCTAGGGCCAATTGTCTATAGGCCTTCATGTAACATTTGTTGTCCCCATTCAATAAAAAATATATCCCCAACTATATAGCCTCAACTTAATATTATTAGTTCCATCAAAGAGCTTCCTAGAAGCTTCTATGATAAGAGATCCCTAACTATCCCTTGTAACACAACTAACACTCAATTTATTAGTTTTTCCCCTAGATGTTTCATCAAAATTTATTTTGAACACTCCATCAAGGGGAGGAACCCATATCACCTCAGTCCTCTCAATATTTGGGGGTTAACCGCAGATCTCTCATTAATGAGGCACTAAATACAACCAATTATTATTGATCTAGAGACTAGGGGTAAAGCCTATTGGACAACCCATTAAAAAATATTCAATTTGGTTATATGTGTGGAAGTTTTATATTTATGACAAGGATTAGAATACATATAGAACAATTGAATAGGAAATTTGAGAAGACAATAGACAATAATTAGAATTATAAAAATAAATTTATACTATAATATTTTTTACACATGATCTATGAGAAAAGACATGTCATGGATATACCTTTATATCCTCTCTTACAACCAGTATTCAGCTGTCCTCCTAAAAATAATCGAGCTATGCATATTAATACACAAAGATGGAGGAATACGAAGCATCAAATAGGTTCATATTTAGTTTCAATTGTCACAACCATTGATTACAAGTCAAAGCATGTGGTGATGCTAACATGGAGTTATGACTTATGGTTTAGACTACATGTGTCAACTAGGATGAAGATCTTGTTGATAACTAAGAGGGGGGGGTGAATCAGTTATCTTAATTATTTTAGCTTTTTGAACTTCCTTATCAATTAGTACAGTATTAAATTAAATAAGTAAACATAACCATGAAATGGAAATAACATCAATACACATGACACAACGATTTTGATGTGGAAAACCCTATTAGGGGAAAAACCACGGGGTGATTAACCCAAGATTGTATTCTCTATTAGAAGAATAGAAAGAACAAATGGCACATGCCAATTAGGGCTTACTACCTGAGCACACTGCTCACAAGAGGCTTACTACCTACAATAGTTTATAAAAGGAATCTAGATACTTGAACTGATGAGAAGCATTCTCAAATGCTAAGGTTCAGTTCCAGTTAAGTTTAATAGACTGATCTATTGCACTTCATTCTCACTCTCTTAGGTGTTGTTGTCCTGTTACATTCCGGACCTGTCTTACTACCTTCACATTGCTCTTCTACTTTTCTTCATACTTCTCGATACACCACACACACCTTCACATCCAAATATATCTGGTATATATATATTTGCACAAAGGATTTTATCCTCTTTTTTGTTAGCATCCAGAATAGTCAATATTTTCCCAAACTTTGATTAGTCAGCTAAATCTTTGCATACCAAGTAATGCGGATCAAAGAGATGCTTATAGAAGTCATCAATCATGTCTGCTAGTTATGAATGATACCTTAGGAAGCTTGATCACCATCAATATCTGATCCAGATTTAGGTCTGGTGCTCTACCGATTAGTTCTTCCTCTATCTATTCTACCAAACAGAAACCTAACACTCAAGTGCTTATGTCTCTTCACTCTTCCATCACCAGAGGTTCAATCCTTGGAATCTACCAGTCAATGTACTCCTATTGACTTCCCCAAATTTGTAATTAACTGAGATACTTCCTTTGAGAGATCCATACCTGACTATTGGACCCTGCTGTATGCTTTGTTCTTGCTTATTGGACCACAACACTTCTTCAATCTGACTTCCGGTATAGGCACACCATGTTCTACGGATGGGTGGGATGAACTTTGTTGCCATCAATGACAACACTCATGAATCCATATAGTGTCTCTTGCCAACAATCTCCCCCTTTGGCATTGATGGCAACACTTAGTGAAAAATGACTAAGTGTCACACTATACTCCCCCTTGGCTGATGCTCTGTTCTTATGTACATTTTTCAAAGCTCCCCCTTAGCTAGATTCCTCATTTTTCACTGCTCCTGACTCCCCCTTTGACATCAATGAAAAAGGGTGGGGTCCGCACACCAAAATTTCCAAAAAAACAATCTATACTTAGCCGCATAAAACATATATACATGTTTTACCTACATATACTAAAATATATTTGCAAAAGTGGTATTTAGCTATACCACTTATGTCACCCAACTCATCTTCATCCTATCCAAAATTGAGATGTGACCACTCAACAAGAATGCAAAAGCTTCTGCCCTTTTTAGATCTGTTAGATCACTGGTCTAGCCTGTAATTTGAGCATCACTTAAGGCCTCATGCATGGCCTCTAACTTAGGGATAATGATCCCTCTAAGTTCACTCAACCTACTTATTCTATTTTTCTTCTCCTTCTCAAGTTTCTTAATTTCATTCAAGACTGCAATAGTCTGACATTCTTGATTGATTACATGGGATGAGAAAGGATGAAAACTTTGAGACAAACTTAGTAGTTTATCTTCTTGCTCTTTTACTATCTTATCAACATCTTTGTCACTTTGGGCTAGGATAAACAAAATTTATAAATATTTCTGCCATCTTTGAGAGCATTTTCTAAACTCTTTATCCCAATATCCATAATTCTCCTGTCATTTGAGATTAGACCCTGTACTTCAGAGAATCTCTTATCCAAAAATTCTTTCCTGACTTTCTCTTCTACTGCTTTCTCTAAAGAATCAAAATGTGTATTAATAAAATTTACAAGAGACTTTAGATTACTGGATGTGGAGGCTGTATGATCCTTTTGGAAGGATGGCATGATCTTTTCCAATACACCGGATGCAGTTTCTATGAGCTCACAGTCTTCCATGTGAGACTTCAGCATTTTTTCTTTTGCCTTTGCTTGAGTGAAGGAAGCTAGTTTCATGGTTTGGACCGGAGAGAGGGAATCAAAATTGAATGGATCTTGAAGCAGTTCTGGTTCATCAAAATCCATCATCTCTTTGGTCAAGAACTCTTTGACTACTTCTGTTGTGTCTCTTGCCAGAGACAGAATTTTCTCCCCTTTTTCAACCTTACCACTATCATCTTCTTTTTCTTTTGCTTCTTGACTGATCTTTTCTTGTACTCTTTCTTTTTCTTTGGATCTGGAGTCTGTAGGGGAAACCGGAGGAGAGATGTTTTCTTGATCATGGACCTCCTCTTTCGGAGTAGAGGAATCTAAGTCCTTACCTTTTTCTTCACCCATCTCCTTTACCTCTTTTGCCACAGTCTCAGTAGATTCTTCTTCACCATCTGTAACAGAGGGATCATCTCCTAAGTCCTCTACAATAGGAATGTTGAATCTTTTGTATGCATTCCAGAGGATCTCTTCTGTCTCTTTTGCTACTTTGTGAGCTTCTCCAAGCATAAGCTGATTCATTCTAGCTTTGCTCCAAAACTCATCCTTACAATCTTTGAAGATCATACTCTTCTACTTAGGAGTGATTGAAGGATATAGTTGAATAGCTATCTATTCTCAGATCTCAAGATCCTTTGCCATAGCATTATTCTTTCTTATTTCTAATTTCTTTTCTAGGCTTTTAGGAATAAGAGATATGATTTCAATAAAAGCCTTGTTGTAGATATTTAGATACCTGACTGTGGCTTCTTGCAAGATTTTTTGGTCAGCTTCATTGTAATCATCATAGAATTCAGCCATTGATTGAATGTTCCCATCCATAGTAACTTATTTTATGATGTCATCAATGTACAGAGTAGGTTTCTCAACAAATTCTTCTATTACTTCTTTAGCAGAAGGTTCTCTGGATGTTTTCCTTTTCTTCTTCATTTTCTTTACTTCCTCATCTGATTCTGTCTCTTCTTCATCCTTTTGACTTGTGTAAGGTCTTGTTGCCTTTTTCTTGGTTCTCTTCTCACCTTTTCCAGGTGATTTTGCTTCTAGTTTTGATGCCTTAGATCTCTTTATAGTGGTAGGTGTAGAGGTCTTAGAGGATTTGGTCTGGGAGGGGACTTCCACCAGAGCACCTTCTTTCTCTACTTTTTCTTTTTCTTTCTTTGCCCTTTCTGTCTTTTCTCTATTTGCATCAAGAGCCTCTTTTGAAATTCCATGCCTCTTGGCAAACTCTTCTACTTCCCTCCTCACTTTTCTTTTTATTTTCGGTTGTCTTAGCTCCACATGGATCTTCACACTTAATTCTTCAAAGGTTCCAAACCTTTCTAATTTAGGATCCTTGGATTGGCTGAGCATGTGTTGAACATGTAGCTCAACAATTTTCTCATCTACTTCATACCCCATTGGCATGATCCAAACTATTCTTGGCTCTACTGCCTCCATTAGACATTGATCAATTTCTACCATAAAGCATACTGTATCTTTATACTTTTCAACTAAAGATTGGGGGATTCTCTCTCTTGCTTGCATCATGCTTTGAAAATTCTTGAAGTAGCCCCAAAGTGTTGTATTCTGTGCCTTGGCATCACCAAGCCCATGTATATAATCTTTGATTTGGATGGCTACTGGTCTATCATTCTGCCATACCCAACCACCGGATCTAGGAAGCTCATTCATGAAGTAGAAGAACAAGCACAGTATCAGCCACCATACTTGAAGGAGTTCTTCTTATCCTTCTTGATCTTTTGTAGGTTTTCCATTAGTTGGCTCAGAAGGAGTTCACAAAGATTATAATCTACATTTTTCCTCAACATTTCATAAGCAGTGTAAATTGCAGTTTTGGGTACTAAATTTTCCCTGCTAGAGTGATATATCTTATAACCAATGATCATGGAGGCAAACTTGACATCCGGATTGGTAATGTCTTCTATTGTCATTGCTCTTTTATCAAATTTTGATCCGGTAGCTTCACTCACAGTTTGATTTTTGATGGATTTGAGAACAGGAATCCCACCAAATGAGTACAATCTGGTTACTGCCCCAATGGCATCCTTGGTTATCTTCTACATGTAGAACCCCATGCGGAATGCTTGAAAAGGTGCCTAGGGGATCAACTTCTAGAGATTTATATGGATGTTTCTTGAATTTAGGACACGTCCTATCAGTGATCTTTACAACATTCAGTGTAGACATCTTCAAAAGATTTTGTAGAGAAATATTCAATAACAAAAAATACCTTTTGTGCTTCTAGGGTTCACCGAATGAGCCGAATTAATTTGCCAGGTGAATTGACTTCAACGGTTGATCTTTTGAGAGTTTGAGATAATTAGTTGCAGAGCTCCTTTTCTCTTCTTCTTGAATGCAAATGTGCAAATGACAAGCGAATGAACCCTTTTATTTCTAGGAAAACCCTAATTTCATATTGCAATAAATGCGCAACTCAAGTCATTCCAGTTGCTTGGTTCTTCTTATTTTGAGAAAGATCTTTTTCCAGATCACTGAGATATACTTGAAGTTATCCTTGGTGATTAATAACAAATTATCTTAATTTCCCCAAACACTTGATCTATCCATAGAACAAGATGCCTTGAATTTGAATCATACTAGATTTCACTGTGATAATCCTATTTTACTGGATGACTATTAAACCGGATCAATCTTGGAAGATTAGACTCTTCAAATCTTCCTACGGATCTTCCATATCTTAACCAAGCTTTCTTTAGATGTTTCTCTGAAAATTCTTTTATTCTGCAACTTTCCATGTGCCAATTTCAGGAACCAGTTAACTGGCTGGGGGAAAATGTTTTTCCTTGTGTCTCCCCCTGAGCCAGAGCTCACTTTTTAATTTTTGGAAGGAATATCAACACCAAATTCTAGTGCGGATCCATCCCCTACATTTTCTATACTTCTCTTCACCCAAATCTTGTTCATCTCATTTTTAACTTCATCCGCATTCACTTTTCCTTTTCCTTTGTCTTGATTCTGATTAGGATGCACCGGACCCCTTTTGTCCTGATTCTTGCTTCTACAGAATTTGGCAATATGATTGGATCTATTGCAATTATGGCAGACAACATTTCTTTGCATATTTGAATGATAGCCTCTTGATTTACATTGATTAGCCATATGTCCCATTCTATTGCATGCAAAGCATCTACCATTGAATGAATTGCTCATTTGCTTATTTCTGCATTCATGAGATTTGTGGTCATACCTTTTGCAGTTGAAACACTATTCGGAGAAGGATGTATTAGTCTGATTTATTCTCTTTCTGCACTGATTAGCTTTATGACCAAAGTTATTGTAGTTGTGCAAGTATCCATTAAAGGATGGATATCTTTGAGCATTAGGTTGCCTTACCGGAGGTCTTCTAGGCCTGTTCCTTTGATTTCCTGATCCAAAATTCTTCTGACCGGATCTGGAGCTTTCACCTTTCTCATATCCCAAACCACACTTGTCATCTACCCTCTTTTGGCTTTCAAGAAGAACTTCAAGTTGAGCAGAACTTATCTTGAATTTCTCTTTGTATTCATTTGTTGTTTGAAGATCCTTTTTAAGAATGTCAATTTGATCCTCAAGTTTTTCTTCATTATCTCTAGCATCTTCAAGATCAGATTCTAGATGCCTGATTATTCTATCCATTTTGTGGTAGTCTTCTGACTTCTCCTTGAGAGATTGTCTTAGATCATCTTCAGTTTTTCTTTTCTCTTCAATTTCTTGGGTGAATTTCATAACTCCTGATTCCATTTCATGTCTTATCATAATGACCTCTTTTGATAACTTTTCACATAACTCAGTTTTCTCCTTTAGATCTTCATTTGTACCATTGTCTTCACTTTGACTTGCCAATTGCTGAAGTAGATCTTTTCTCTTTTTCATAGAGATACTCAGTTTCCCTTTTAGTTCATTTATGAAATCATCAGCCTGTTTGAGTCTTTCCTTCAATTCATTGACTTTAGAGTTTGATTGCTCAAGATCATCTAGGGCAGACTGAAGTTGATCCCTCATACCATACACATCTATTTGAGTTCCTAGATCTTCCTCTAGTTGTTAGGCTCTTTTGGAGGAAATTGGCTCTGATACCAATTGTTGATAACTGAGAGGGGGGGGTGAATCAGTTATCTTAATTATTTCAGCTTTCTGAACTTCCTTATCAATTAGTACAGTATTAAATTAAATAAGCAAACATAACCATGAAATGGAAATAACATCAATACACATGACACAATGATTTTAACATGGAAAACCCTTTTAGGGGAAAAACCATGGGGTGATTAACCCAAGATTGTATTCTCTATTAGAAGAATAGAAAGAACAAATGGCACACCAATTAGGGTTTACTGCCCAAGCACACTGCTCACAAGAGGCTCACTGCCTACAATAGTTTATACAAGGAATCTAGATACTTGAATTGATGAGAAGCATTCTTAAATGCTGAGGTTCAGTTCCGGTTAAGCTTAATAGACTGATCTGCTGCACTTCATTCTCACTCTCTTAGGTGCTGCTGACCTGTTACATTCTGAACCTATCTTACTGCCTTCACACTGCTCTTCTACTTTTCTCCGTACTTCTCAATACACCACACACCTTCACATCCAAATATATCTAGTATATATATCCGCACAAAGGATTTTATCCTCTTTCTAGTCGGCATTCAGAATAGTCAATATTTTCCCAAACTTTGATTAGTCAGCTGAATCTTTGCATACCAAGTAATGCGGATCAAAGAGATGCTTATAAAAGTCATCAATCATGTCGGCCAGTTATGAATGATACCTCAGGAAGCTTGATCACCATCAATATCTGATCCGGATTTAGGTTTGGTGCTCTACCGGTTAGTTCTTCCTCTGTCTATTCTGCCAAACAGAAACCTAACACTCAAGTACTTATGTCTCTTCACTCTTCCATCACCGGAGGTTCAATCCCTGGAATCTACTAGTCAATGTACTCCTATTGACTTCCCCAAATCCGCACTTAACTAAGATACTTCCTTTGAGAGATTCAGACTTGACTGTCAGACCCTGTTGCATGCTCTATTCTTGCTTACCGGACCACAATACTTCTTCAATCTGACTTCCGGTATAAGTACACCATGTTCTGCGGATGGGTGGGATGAACTTTGTTGCCATCAATGACAACACTCATGAAGCCATATAGTGTCTCTTGCCAACAGATCCTACTAGTGAAACTACAAAGGCCACCATGGAACAATTAAGATTTGCAATATGATCTAGTGATCTAGATCCTCCTATATCAGTCACCCTTCATTGAAGAACAATGGCCTTCAATGTAAGTAGGTGTGGAAAAAGATATGGGAACATATTGGAAATTTGCACTTCTATGAACCATTTTTCTTGGGAAGAAACTTGACCATCTTTGATGATTTGAAATAGAGGGATCTCCTACTATTTTATCTATTTCACCCTAATACCAATGACTTGATCCAATTATTTTGAGATATTGCATTTTGGATTAATCTTTATCTACTAAAGTCTATCTATAAGGTCTAAATTATTCAACAAAGGTGGAAAATTGGAATCATAGGAGTTTTGGTTGAAGACCAGTTACAACTCAAGGTAAGAAGGAAAATTCATCTTGAAAGTGTTATCTCCTACTTTCTTGGTGATGGTGTAGGGCCTATACTAAAGTGTATTCAAAGCTTATGACGAGGTCCAATCAATCTTCCCTTCTATCAGTGTAGTTAGACTAGATCACCACCTTGAAAGGTGTGTAATGATTAATGAATATTATGGCACTAGTACTTTGCATTAACCTACTATGGAATGGTCTAAACTTGTTTCTAATTGTGTTAAATGTACTTAATGAATTGATGAAATTTGTCAAGTACTGTAAAGTACTAAAAACTCCAGAAACATACATAACTAAAGAGAAACTAAATTAAATGCAACTAAAGAAAAGTAATTGTTGCAAGTATGAGGTTAACCAGTGTTGTCATTGATGTCAACATACTCATATTGCATTGGTAAGAAGGATTGGATGAGTTGTGTGCTGTTGTTATTGAGGAAATCAGTCCCATCCGGAACAGTGAAGAACAGTGATGAGAAGAAGACAATAGGTTGAGTATCAAAGGATGCGGATTAAAGGGTTTGTAGATATGAGTCTTGAGATGTTCCAGTTATGATTTTAGAGGTTCGTATTAAGATCTGAAGAAGTTATGGCTGTTTGTGTGGAACCGGTTCCGACAGGTGTTCAGTGGTGATAGAGGGTCACAAAAAGGTCCGGTGTGATCCAGAATTGTATCTTCCTATTCTGCAGATTGGAAGGAGCATTTGGGATGTCCTTGTGCTCTGTCATCTTGATGTGTGAATGGTTTGGAGGTCTGGAAGTACCTTTTGCTTTATGATAGTGGCGGTAGTCTGTGTTCTTGAAGTTCCGGATGATGAAGGGAAGAATTCCGGTAAGCTAATGAAGTGCAGATGTTCTTGATGATTTAGGGAAGGTTGTGATGATCATTGGATCATGTCCAGTTCATGTTGGCAGTCCACATTGAAGTTAGAGTTTGGATTTGATGTAATGACCACCGTTGTTGGTGTTCTTCCGGAGACAGGCCGACCAGATGTATTACACACCTTGCGAATGATCTTTTGGATGTTTTCTGACTTAGATGGATTTTCCTAAGTTGATGCCTTGTATAAATAAGGGTTTGTGAATTTAGTTTGAAGTGTGTGTGGTGTGGATGAGTGTGGCATAGCGAAGAGAACTGCGAAAGGCAGAGCAAGTGTTTTGGGCTTAAATGGAACTGATCCGGACATGGTAAAGATGTCATTCTCCAGTTCAAGATTGTGATTCTTATCACTTTGTAGATAGTGTGTCTCTTGTAGGTAGTGTGCCTCTTTGTGAGCAGTGTGCTCGGGCAGTGAGCCCTAATTGGCAGGTGCCATCTTTTTCTTATTCTTCTAACAGAGAATAATCCTTGGGTTAATCACCCCATGGTTTTTCCCTTAACCAGGTTTTCCACGTCAAAATCTTAGTGTCTCATGTGTTGATGTTTATCTACTCTGATGTTTATGCTTTATGCTTTCATGAATGGTTAAATTGCTATGCTAATAAATAACACAGTGGATCTGATTTGTTTGAGTTGAAAGAAAGTTTAGGATAACTGATTCACCCCCCCTCTCAGTTATCAACAATTGGTATCAAAGCCAAGTTCCTCTGAAGAGAGCTTAATCGCTTGAGGAGATCTAGGATGTCGTCATGTAAGAAGGACAGTCTGAAGTTTGATGGAACCAACTTCACTCTCTGGAATGGCCGCATGAAATGTCACTTGGAGTGTATGGGAAAGGCGTACTTATCCATGGTCACAAAACCCTATGTACCTCTGCAGGGTGGTCTGACAACTCTGAATGAAATCACAGATGCTGAAAACAATCTGTGGACCAGAGAAGCTCTTCTAAGCACCTTGATTGACTCTGCACTCTCAAATGTTATTGACCTACCAACTACATATGAGATCTTGGTTAAACTGGAACTTCTACATGAAGGAGATGAGTTTGTTAAGAGTGCAAGATTGCAAAGTCTCAAAGGGAAATTTGAAAGATTGAAGATGAGAGATGATGAAAATATCACTACCTTTATGCCAAGGGTAAATGAGTTGGTGTGTGGAATTAGGAATGCTGGTGGAACTTTGGATAAAAATGAGATTGTTTGCAAAATTCTAAGATCTCTTCCTACTGGCTACAAAATCAAGGTTGCTGCCATTGATGAATTCAGAGCCCATACAACTGTCACAAGAGAGCAATTGGCTGGCAAACTGGCTGCTTTTGAATGACCGAGTTTGGAGATGATCACCCCAAGACTGAATCTGCATTCAAAGCTAGTACCTATATGAAAGGCAAATAGAGATTTGATCCGGGAGAGAACTCTTCAAGGAAGCTGTCATGGTATGAACAAGCAAGGAAAGATATGGAAGAGGAAGAAGTAGAAACAACTCAACTTGAAGCCCTCATTGCAAAAAGACTGCCAAGAGGATCCGGTAAGCATGAAGGAAAATTAACTTTTAAATGCTTTAACTGCAATAAGATTGGTCACTTTGCCTCAAGATGTCTGGAAAGATTTACAAGGTTGGATTCTAACAGACAAAGGTTTCAAAAGAATTGTTATTATGTTCATGAAGAAGCTGATAATGAAGGAGTAACAGATGATGAATTAGAGATAGGAGATAAATCCAGAAATGAATGGGTGCTTATTGCTATCAAGGAAGAAGATCCAATATCTATCAATCATAAGGTTGAAGAAAGAGCTTTGGCTGCCCAAGTCCAAGAAAAGGATGATTGGGTTATTGACAGTGGATGCTCTCACCATATGACCGGTGACAAGAACAAATTCTTAGAGTTGGAAAGATATGAAGGAGTGGTAAAGTTTGGTGATAATTCAGCTAGTAGAATCAAAGGTAGGGGAACTATTTCTTTTGATGGAAAGAGCAAAACTGGTAATGTACTGTATGTTAAAGGATTGAAGCACAATCTTCTCAGTGTTGTACAGTTAGTAGACAAAGGTTATGATCTCTGGTTCAAAAATGGAAGATGCAAGATCTTTGAAAGCTCTAGAACTGAGATTGCATCCGGTACTCAAACAAAAGATAATATCTTCCATCTGGTTGGTTCTAATAAAAATTGTCTGTTTGTTCAAGTGGATCAGAGTTGGTTATGGCATAGAAGGATGTGTCATGTAAATTTTGATAACATCATCAAAATAAGCAATACTCAGGCTGTTAGAGATCTTCCAAAATTGGTAAAACCTACAAATGGTTTGTGTAAAGAATGTCAGCTAGGTAAACAGAGTAGAGCTTCATTCAAAAGCAAAGATCAGTCCTCTACCAGATTATTGGAAGTAGTTCATACTGATTTATGTGGTCCAACAAGAGTCAAGAGTATGCAAGGTGATAGATACTTCATGTTACTAATTAATGATTATTCTCGGATAATGTGGGTCACCTTTCTGAAAGAGAAGTCATAAGCCTTTGAAAAGTTCAAAATCTTCAAAGCTATGGTAGAGAATCAAACCGGATTAAAACTGAAGTGTCTGAGGTCTGATAGAGGTGGTGAATTCACTTCCGGTGAGCTCATAGACTTTTGTGAGAAGCATAGCATAAAGAGACAGTTGTCTACTCCTAGGACTCCACAGCAGAATGGAGTAGTTGAGAGAAAGAACCGGACCATCCAAGAAGCTGCCAGGACAATGATGTTGGAAGCAAATGTTCCTTAGATGTCTTGGAGAGAAGCTATCAGCACTGCAGTCTACACTCTCAATCGAGTTCAAATCAGAAACAATACCGGTAAGACCCCCTATGAACTTTGGTTTGGCATCACTCCTACTATGAGATATTTTAGAGTATTTGGTAGCAAGTGTTATATTAAAAGAGATGAAGATCTAGGAAAGTTTGATGCTAGAAGTGATGAAGAAATTTTCTTGGGTTACTCCACTCAAAGCAAAGCATACCGGTGTTACAACAAGAGGCTGAGAAAGATGATAGAAAGTACTAATGTGAAAGTTGATGAAGGAATTGAGAAGCCCTCAAGATTTTATGAGTTTGATGAAGACGATTATGATGATGTTCAGGTTCAAGGAGCTCAATCCTCTCTGGTAAGTCAGAGTCAGACTGATCCGGTTAATCAGGAAGAAGAAATAGGTCTGATTAAGCATGATCAAGAAGCAGCAGTGCAAGATACTCCCAAAATTCCAAGGTATGTAAGACTGAACCACTCTGAAGATCAGATCATAGGTGACAGAAGCAAAGGTGTGCAAACTAGGAGGAATGTTGCTCAAAATCTAGATGAATGTTGTTTGATTTCAAAGATTGAACCTAGGACAACAAATGAAGCCTGCAATGATAAAAATTGGACCAAAGCTATGGGAGAAGAGTTGACGCAAATTGAGAAAAATCACACTTGGGATCTTGTTTCCAGACCTAGTAACAAGAATGTGATTAGAACCAAATGGGTCTTCCGGAACAAACTAAATGAAGATGGTGAAGTAATTAGAAATAAAGTTAGATTAGTCTGCAAAGGCTACTCTCAAATAGAAGGGATTGATTTTGATGAAACTTTTGCTCTTGTGGCAAGAATTGAAGTAGTCAGACTATTCCTTGCATTTGCTGCCTTCAAAGATTTCAAAGTGTATTAGATAGATGTCAAATCTGCTTTTCTGAATGGTGATCTAGAAGAAGAGGTGTACATTGAACAACTGGATGGATTTCAATTATCTGAGCATGGTGATATGGTCTACAAATTGAAGAAGGCACTATATGGTCTAAAGCAAACTCTAAGAGCATTGTATGAAAGGCTAGACAAACATCTTTTGAAGATTGGTTTCAATAAAGGTACTGCTAATAGTAATCTATATTTCAAAATTGATCATGAAAACATCTTGATTTTTGAAGTATTTGTAGATGATATAATTTTTGGGGGAAGAGACAATATGTGTAAAACTTTTGCAAACCAAATGAAAAGTGAGTTTGAAATGTCAATGCTCGGTGAAATGAATTTCTTCTTGGGTCTGGAAATCACTCAGACAAACAAAGGAATCTTTATCTCTCAGACCAAGTATGTGAAAGAACTATTGAAGAAATTTGGAATGGAAGATTCAAAGCCAATGAACACTCCTATGGCTACCGGATGTAAGTTGAGTAAAGATGATGACTCTCCTAAGACATATCAGAAAAAATACAGATGAATGATTGGTGGATTATTGTATCTCACTCAGACTAGACCAGATATAATGCAAGCAGTTGGTCTTGTGGCAAGATTCCAAGCTAATCCCAAAGAATCTCATGTTATGGCAATCAAAAGAATTTTTAGGTACTTGAAAGGAACAGTTGAGTATGGTCTATGGTATCCCAAAGATCGTGACTTTTCTCTTCATGCATATACAGATGCAAATTGGGCAGGAGATGTGGATGATAGGAAGAGTACAAGTGGAGGAGCTTTCTTTTTGGGAAAAAGGTTGGTTTCTTGGCTAAGCAAGAAACAAGATGCAATATCTCTGTCTACAACAGAAGCAGAATACATTGTAGCAGCAGGTAGTTGCACTCAACTCTTGTGGATGAAGCAAATGTTAAGAGATATTCAAGTAGAATATGAGGAACCTATCACAATTTTCTGTGATAATTCAAGTACAATAAACATTTCTAAGAATCTGGTATTAAATTCTAAAACCAAGCATATATCTATCAAATTTCATTTTCTGAGAGAACAAGTGAACAAAGGTGAAGTTAGATTGGAGTTTGTGCCCTCCAAGGATCAGCTTGCAGATATTTTTACTAAACCTCTTCCCAAGGACTCTTTTGAGTATCTCAGGGAGAAGTTAGGGGTCATGGCCCCTCCAGTGATGCATTAGGATGCACTGTTGTGCATCAGTCCGGTGGATATCACAATCATATCTTGTGATCCAGATTGATGATGTGGAGCTGCTACTAAGGGGGAGCAGCTGGTATGATTCTGATGTGTTGGAATTGCAAGTATGAGCCCTTTGCCATTGATGTCAAAGGGGGAGAGAAGACATGTGAAAAACAAGTGGATGATGATCAAAGGGGGAGTAGTAAAGGAAGAGATGACATGTGAAGAGTTCTTGCTGATAGGGGGAGCTGTGGTAGAAAGGAGAAGTTCTTGTCTTGATGGTTTTTCACATCATATGTTGCCATCAATGACAAAGGGGGAGATTGTTGCAAGTATGAGGTTAACCAATGTTGTCATTGATGTCAACATACTCATATTGCATTGGTAAGAAGGATTGGATGAGTTGTGTGCTGTTGTTATCGAGGAAATCAGTCTCCATCCGGAACAGTGAAGAACAGTGATGAGAAGAAGACAATAGGTTGAGTATCAAAGGATACAGATTAAAGGGTTTGTAGATATGAGTCTTGAGATGTTCCAGTTATGATTTCAAAGGTCCGCATAAAGATCTGAAGAAGTTATGGCTGTTTGTGTGGAACCGGTTCCGGCAGGTGTTCAGTGGTGACAGAGGGTCACAAAAAGGTCCGGTGTGATCCAGAATTGTATCTTCCTATTCTGCAGATTGGAAGGAGTGTTTGGGATGTCCTTGTGATGTGTCATCTTGATGTGTGAATGGTTTGGAGGTCTGGAAGTACCTTTTGCTTTATGACAGTGGCAGTAGTCTGTGTTCTTGAAGTTCCAGATGATGAAGAGAAGAATTCTGGTAAGATGATGAAGTGCGGATGTTCTTGATGATTCAGGGAAGGTTGTGATGATCATTGGATCATGTCCAGTTCATGTTGGTGGTCCGCATTGAAGTTAGAGTTTGGATTTGATGTAATGACCACCGTTGTTGGTGTTCTTCTGGAGACAGGCCGACTGGATGTATTACACGCCTTGCAAATGATCTTGTGGATATTTGCCAACTTAGATGGATGTTCCTAAGTCGATGCCTTGTATAAATAAGGGTTTGTGAATTCAGTTTGAAGTGTGTGTGGTGTGGATGAGTGTGGCATAGCAAAGAGAAGTACAAAAGGCAGAGCAAGTGTTTTGGGCTTAAATGGAACTGATCCGGACATGGTAAAGATGTCATTCTCCAGTTCAAGATTGTGATTCTTATCACTTTGTAGACAGTGTGTCTCTTGTAGGCAGTGTGCCTCTTTGTGAGCAGTGTGCTCAGGCAGTGAGCCCTAATTGAAAGGTGCCATTTTTTTCTTATTCTTCTAATAGAGAATAATCCTTGGGTTAATCACCCTGTGGTTTTTCCCTTAACCAGGTTTTCCACGTCAAAATCTTGGTGTTTCATGTGTTGATGTTTATCTGCTCTGATGTTTATGCTTTATGCTTTCATGAATGGTTAAATTGCTATGCTAATAAATAACACAGTGGATCTGATTGTTTTGAGTTGAAAGAAAGTTTAGGATAACTGATTCACCCCCCCTCTCTGTTATCAATAGTAATTACATCTACATCATCAAGTAAAAGAGATAAATTCAACATCTATTATCTATGAATATTTCATTCATAAGTTTTTTATATACAATCATGATACAAATCATCTTTCTGAAGTACAATATATACAAGTATCAATAACGGCTTATGTCTTACAAAACATTTTGAGTTCAGTGAAGATATACATCTATCCACAAGATAATGTAAATCCAAACAATCACTCCTTGACCGCCATTGACCATTTGGCCATCTGCTATGTCAAAGGACAAGAACATGGTTTAGGCCACCCAACCACTGCACTTCCTCAGTTTTCCTCAAATTAAGGAATGCCTAACCTTGCTCAAAGGGCCTAGCAACCTGTAAACAAGCGCAGGGTGGAATCTAGTACATGCCTGTTAACCTACACGCATCTTAGCTTGAATACAACATCACATTAACAGGATATGGCAAGGAAAAATATAAATGTATCAACTAGGCAATTAAAACCATCTATTTCAATGGTACACATGTCTATTTCAATATCAAATTTTACTTTGGCCAAAGTATAAACCGATTAATGGTGTGTAAGTTTTGAAAATAAAACCTACTTCCATGTTTCCCCATATTCAGTACCCGTCCCGAAAGGCAACTTTCCACAAAAAAATAAAGACATGGAAAACACAAGTATCACATATAGCCTTTCTCATTCATAGCATAGTTTACAAAATAAAAGAGGAAAAAATCACTCCATGAATGTAATAATTAGGAAATAGGAAATCTTTTAGGGGTTCTCATTCATCATTTGTCTCATATGCAGTTAGTTTTTTTTTAAAATCATATCTTCATTACTATGAGATGAACATAAGGTTTTCCTCCATAAATGCAAAAAGGTTATCTCAACATGTTGTCTATCTCCTAGGCATGTATTTCACAACTATATAATATATCAACATATTTAATTATTTAAAAAAATTTAACTCTAATTATTAAAATTAACCTATTTGGGATTTGAATACATATATATAAGGAATACTAAATAATATTTCAAATTAGAATATGCCTCGTAATTTAATAGTTTATGGAAATTTCTTGATTTATAATATATTCCAATCACTAATATCTATCTTTTCAAGAAATCTTCATAAAAATAATAATCAAGGCATTCCACACACCTAAAGAAATAAAATATGAAACAAACGGTATTGACTGATAAAGACTTTGAAGAAACCTCAAGTTTTAATGAGTTATGAAAATGGCCATTCACATGGTATGACATTGACCAAGGTGTACGGCTGGTGTAGGAGCACCTTGTTCAGTGAATGCCTTCAAAAGACAAAATTGTAAAGTTTGAGCTTACAAATGTAAAAACATGTAAAAAAAGGTCATGTGGAGGTCCATTTCAATGTATTTGAATCACTAATAGGTCTCTAGGTGATTATGTTTCTAAAGTTATCATTTGATGTCAAAATTCTAAAAAGGCAAAGATTAGAAAAATGCACAAAATCAAGAATACCAAAGGTCATGAGGCAGTTTGGGTAGTTTTATTCGATGGAGGATGTTGTAATGCCTTTAAAAAGGCTTTGTAACCAATTGAAAAGGCATGGGTGATTGAAGAAAATAAATTGGAATGAATAAAAACTCTATTTTATGCATATTTTCTCAAAAATTTACTATTTTCTATAGGTGTACAGATTTGTACAGACCCTTATGCATGTATAAGTATTTGAAAATGATGGTATAATCAATCACCTTCCAATTCCCTTTTGTTTCATGTAGATTGGTTCATTTTTGAGAAAGTTATTGAAAATTTTGTATAAACTGTTAAAACCCTGTCCTAGGGTAAACAGTGGCAAAGTAAATTTAGTTTCTTCCATTTTAACCAATGAAAATCCCTGATTTTTGGTGAGTTTATTCTTAGTTGGATATATTTTCATGTTCCAAAGGTTTTAGATCAGAAGATTAAGCGTAAAATGAGTGGGATTGAAATTTCTGACTTTAAAATTGTGTCTCAGTCTGCTAAAACAGTGTTTAAGAAGCCTAAAACCTAGGGTTTTTGTAAAATATTTATGGGAATGAACATTTGATGGATTATTAAGCTTTAATAGACCTAATTTGGCATGTTGCAAGCCATGGTTAGGAGAAGTTGATGGTGGAGATAGAATAACCAATAAACCCTATTTGAGTTAATACCTAATTAGTCCTAATTTGCACATTATCAATCCTAATTTGATCACTATTTTCTAAAGTAACATATGTTGGTTTTCAGATATGTCTTAAAACTCTCTGATGGGTATCCAAAAATCTCTTCATAGTCTAAAGAGGAGGTTTGCATCAATAGTTAAGTTCTAACAGTCCTAAAAGGATGGCTATAAGAAGTGGAGCAACCTATATAGGGAAAGGGTATAGATGGAGTCTCCTAAATCTTTGAGTGGTTTATTTTAGTTAATTGAGTCATGAGAACCTGGCGTAAGATGATCCATGTGTTGACTAGTACTACCTAAGCCCTAAAACTAGTTTGTGTGGTTGTATTCCTTGAAGGTATAGTTGGTTAACTAGGGGCAGTCGAGGAAGGAATGACAAATAGATGAAGGAGCAGACCTTATGATTTATTGTTTGAGTAATTTAAGGTTCTTAAAGAATAGGAAGGCATTGTGAATTCGGGTTTGGGTTAGAAATGTTGAAACTCAGTTTGGTGCCATTGTTTTTGTGGAAGATTTCTTATGAAGCTTGTAGATCCTATGGGATTGAAGCCCATTGCTGTGAAATATGCCCATAAGGAGTTGAGTTTTCTTCATTTGCTCTAGATCAAAGGCATAACATGAATTACTTTTGGAAAAACTTATATTGAAAAGGTAAACTAATTTGCTTGGACACAGGTCACTTTTTTTGAGTTAAGTCGACCCTACATAGAATGAGGACGTTAAGAATGAATAGTAGATAATGATTTTGGGTCAATTTCATTTGCAAAGAAGGGTAGATCAAAACTTTCTCAAAGGCTGATTAGGAATAAACAAAGAGGTGGAGTAGAAATCTATAAAGGTCGACGAGAGGCTGGAATTATCGAGCCATACACAAGTCTGGCAAGTAGATCAGTTCAACAGGCCGGCTGAAGCCAACACAAGGAAGAAGATGTGGATCCTCAGGTCAATGGGGAAAAATAACCTTGCAGGACTGTTACGCACATATAGCTAATTTCATCTATAGATTGAAAGCACTTACAAAAGGAAAGAATTTATATCAAGATGCAAGTTCTCTTAGCAGGATGATCACACAACAGGATGATTCAAAGTGATAGGAAAAGAAAATTTAAAAAAAAAATACTCGAGTAAACTTCCCCTGAGTTTGATCGCATAGATCAACACAGACCACAAGGATAGATACAAATTTAATCAAGTTCAAAGTCTGATTAAGTCTTTGGAGGTTGTTTCAAGGTAAGTACTCAGGCCAAATGGGAAAAGAAGAGGTTGGCCTGATATTGTGTGAGGCCAAAATACATTAGAGGAGGTACATAATGTCATTACAGAGGAAGTATAAATTGAGTATACATTAGAAAAATCAAAAGAAACAAAAGAAGATTTAGAGCCCAAACTGTTTCAACGGGCCGATTTAAATGACCAGAGATCAATATGTTTCTCTAAAATGGCCATTTAGTTTATGCAGGCTGACGAAAGGACAAAAAGAAACAAAAATCAATTCTTAAGGTAGATCCATTTATCATTGCTATTATTATATATATTTTAATTGACATTGGTGACAACATAGTCGAGTTTCGTCAAGAAGAACAGATTTGATAAAGAATTATAAGGAAAATACCTGATGTAGGTCATAACACCAATCTTGGGTTGTGCTCTGGTGACTACCTCTTTGATCTCATCTAATTCTCTCCTCCTTGCCATATGTATGTGTTCTCCTTCTCTCCAATGTGCTTGTGTCCCCCTTTCTTATAGAAGTTTTCTTTTTAATTTCCTCTAGAACCCTAATTTTTGCTTCCTTTTCCCTTTCGATCTCATGCAAACAACCTTTTTTTTTTTAAATTACACCCCTCTTTGCATGTCACGCATGCATTTCCTTCTTCCATTTTTAATAAAAGCAAGGATATTAATAAAATAATTCTAAATATATTTATATATTTATGTATAGTCTATAGTAAAAAATATGTATTTTATTCTTTTCTTATTTGTTATAAATTTTATTTATTTTAGAAATTTTTCGCAATATTATTTAATTTAACAACTATATTTTACTACAAGCAATATAATTTTCATATATATATATATATATATATATATAATTACCAAAAATAGTCTCATCAATAATAATGCATTAAGGCATTTATATTTATATAGTTATTTTAAATTTTGCTTCGAAGTAATACTAATACCACCTATTTATATTGATCAAAAGAACAAAACTCGCCTCAAAAAACAAGCATAGAGGCATGTGAAAAAGCAACAAAATCAAATGAAAGATGATAGATAACAACCACATATGTATATGTCAATAAGATCATTAGATAACTAGTCAATCATGCAAGAATGCAATTCTAAGTGTGTGTGAAAGAACACCAGATAGAACCCATTTGATGGTTGCCAAGCGACTAGGTCCCCTCTACCTATCACATGTTCTTGCCTTCGACAATACCTATAGTCAATCCCACTCACTTCCCATTGTCAATAGGTTAGTTCCAAAAAATATAGCCGAAGAGACATAATCATAAGCCAAATAATATATCCTTATTAAATATCATCAGTTAGTGCCCAATATTTCTATGCATTAACATAATGAAGTCAATCACAAAATTTTGAGACATGACATCCTTCCCCACTTCGAAGAGAAATCATCTCGATGTCTTATTACATCCAATAGAACAATAAAGTATCACACTAATACTACTCAATGTATCAAATGTATCATCATCAAATTATCAAAGTATTTCTAATATGCATGAAATAAAAGCATCTATGCTAATTCCACAAATACAGGAATGATCTATCAATCTTTGCAACATCCTCCCAAGTGGTATTGTCCACTGAATACTGATCCCACTGGACCTTATACTATACTACATCTCTATTACACAACTTAATGTTGTGCTTCTCCATGACTCAAATGGACTCCACTGTTACCACTCTTGGATCCTACACTTATAGAGCACGCCAATCAAGAATATACAATACATCATGGTGATAAGGTTTGAGAAAAGACACATTAAAAATATTATGGATCTTGGTGAGAGCTGGTGGCAGAGCTTGTCTATATGCAACAGGATTTATAACTTTAAGAACATCAAAACGTCCTACAAATTTGGGTGCAAGTTTGGATGCCTTTCCAAATGAAATTATACTCTTATGAGGTTTGAAATTTAGAAACACTTTGTTGCCTACTAAGAATTGCCTAAAGTCCTATTTCTATCTGCATAACATTTTTGTCTATCTGAGGCTTTCTTTAATTTTTCTTTCATTATCCTCATTTGATCTTCCATTTCTTTTAACATGTCAGATCCAATCACTATCATGTCTTCTACCTTGTCCCAATTGATGGGTGTCCGACACTTACACCCATAAAGAGCCTCAAAAGGTGTCATTCCTAAAGATGCATGATATAAATTATTGTATGAGAATTCTACCAATGGCAGATATTCCTCCCATTTATACTATTGATCCATATAATACATCCTTAGAAGATCCTCCACTACCTGGTTGACTCTTTCTTTCTGACCATCTATTTGAGAATGATGAGCTGTGCTAAAGTTCAACTTAGTCCCCAATGCTGCATTAAGTGTGGTCCAGAACCTAGAGGTCATGCGAGTGTTGTGATCTAAGATGATCATTTCGAGCACTCCATGTAATCGAAAGATCTCTTGGACAAACTTCTTCGCTAAGGTCAATGATCCATCTGAAAGATTTTTGGGAATGAAATAATCTACTTTTGTCAACTTGCCCACCGCCACTAAGATGATGTCATCCTGATTCTTAGACATGGCAAATCCCTGAATAAAGTCCATGCTAATTACCTGCCACTTATACTCTGGAACACTGTGTGGAGAAAGAAGTCATACATGATGGACATGGTCAGCCTTGATGCGTTGATACTCTAAACATCAACCTACAAACTTAGTTACATCCTTCTTAAGATTAGGACAAAAGTACAATGGTCTCAATCCTTCCATCATCTTTGTCACTACTGGGTGTCCTAAATATGGTACACTGTGGACCTCCTTGAGAACTAATTTACTCAACTCACCTGAATCTGGGATATACATCCTCCCTTGGTATCTCAAAATCCCATCTGACTCTATAACATACCCATCAAATCGATGATCTGACAGGTCTGCTTCTAATGCTTGCTTAACTCGATCATAATGCTTATCCCATTACAAGTTTTAGATTAACTATTGTCTCATATAAGATCTAGTAGTTACCATGGAAGCCAGATGTAGTCTCCTACTAAGAGCATCTGGGACCCTATTCTCCTTTCCCTTTATATACTCAATTCCAATGTCATACTCACTAAGAAATTCTAATCACCTTCTTTGTCATGCATTGAGATTCTGTTGAGTGAAGATATACTTGAGCCCCAAAAGGTCTATATTTAGCTCAAAGGGCTTACCCAAAAGGTACTGTCTCCACATTTGGAGTGCATGAACAATGGCAGCCAACTCCAAATCATGGGGTGCATAGTTTAACTCATGCTGCTTTAGCTTTCTAGATTCATATGCCACCACTTTCCCATTTTGCATCAACACTCCTCCCACACCTTCACCTAAATCATATGTTATCACTGTGAAATGACCATTTAGATTAGGTTTGGTCAGAATAGATGTTGTTGTGAGTTTCTCCTTTAAGAGCTGGAATACTTGTTCACATTTATCTGTCCAATCAAACTTCTTACCCTTCTTCTGTGATGAGGTTATGGGTGCTATAATTATTGAGAATCCTTCTACAAATTTTCTATAATATCCCGCCAGCCCCATAAACATTCTTACCTTAGTTACATTTTGTGGTGTAGGCCATTCCATTATTGATTCGATCTTTTCTAGATCTACTGTGATCCCATCTACTAAAATTACGTGGCCCAGATAGTGTACCTTACTTTGGTAGAACGTAGACTTAGATAATTTGCCAAATTAGAATGTCTTTTGTCAAGTGTCTTTCATGCTCCTCTACTAACTTAGAATAAATCAGAATGTCATCTACGAAGACCAACACAAATGCATCCAAACAGTCCTTGAACACACTGTTCATCAAGTTCCTAAAAGTTGTTGGTGCATTAGTTAACCCGAACAGTACTACTGTGAACTTGTAGTGACCATATCATGTTCTGAATGCTATTTTAGAGATATCCTCATCCTTAATCTGTAACTGATAGTAACTAGATCTAAGGTCTATGTTGGAGAATACCTTTGCACCCTTCATTTGATCTAATAACTCATCTATCCTTGGAAGTGGATACTTGTTCTTTATAGTTACCTTGTTGAGCATTCTGTAATCAGTGCACAACCACAACATTCCATCCTTCTTCTTTACAAAGATGACTGGTGTGCCCCAAGGTGAAACACAAGGTATAATAAACCCTTGTTTCAACAATTCTTCTAATTGTGCCTTAAGCTCATACAATTCTATTGTTGTCATTCGGTACGGTGCCTTAGATTGCAGTTTTGTTCTTGGGATTAGATCTATTGGGAAATCAAATTCCCTTTTTGGTGCTAGTTCTATAAATTCATCAAGAAAGACATCAATCAACTCTCTAAGGATTGGATACTTATCAAAATATGGTTCATGATTATCTAGATCTCTAATTTTAACTACATAGATTGAACAACCCTTTCTCTTTGCCTTCTTCAATTGCATGGCTGAAATCTATCTTAGCTTAAGGGTGTTCTAGAACCAAGAATCTCTACCCTATTCCTAAAGTCATCAAGGTATTTCACTACTTTCTCTTAATAGTCTACTATGGACTTATGTTCAAATAACCAATTGATTCCGAGAATCACATCATAAGATCTTAGAGGTGCACATAAAGGTTGACTTGCATTTGGAAGGTTGGAAGATCTAATTCACTGCATACTAAACATGAATCTACTTTTTTCTTTGCATTGTTACCATACTATACCATCCAAGAATTTTCCATGTGTCCTAGTTTTACATATAACTTAGCTACACTTTTAGGATCAACAAAACATTCCGTAGCTCCAGTATCAATTAAAATAGAAACTGGAATGCCAAAGAGCTTACTAGATAACTGAATAGGTGTAGCTTGGAAATCAACTTGATGAGGATTTACTATCATATGAATTTGGTGTTGAGGAGCTCCTTGTTGATTGCCATCTCTCTGGTTCATTGTTTGTTGAGGACATACACTAGCATAATGCTCTCCTCCACAATTATAACATCCATCTCTAGGTCCTCTATTTCTAGTTGACATGTCCCTTCTATTATTGTTTCCATTGTTGCCATAGTTACCTCTCTTATTATTTTCATGTTGGTTCCCATTTTTTTTTCTTGATAATTTTTACCCCTCTTGAGATTTCTTATCTGATACTTGTTGTTTCCTTGTATATTGGTATTTTGATTGTGATTGTCATTCTAAAACTTTTTATTCCTATATTTTGCATCCCAACTCTTACAGTAATTGGAAATCTATTGCAATTTTTGCTCTTGTTTAGTTGCTTTTTCAAAGACTTCATCCATATTCAAGGGGTTATGAATATCCACCTCTGACCTAATCTATGGCCTTAATCCCAAGATAAACTTACAGATCATGAACCTCTCATCTAGCTGATACTGTGGAACATACTTCAATAGGTGAGAGAATTTCTCCCAATACTGCATCACTGTCATACATCCTTGAGTGATCTTTTAAAATTCTATCATTTTCTTGTCAAAATAGAGTTGTTGCTATGACCTCTTCCTGAAGATCTCAAGGAAGTTGTCCCACGTGACTTCTCCTGGTAATAGTTTCTTTTCAACCTTTTCATTATCCCACCAAGTTGTTGCTTCCCCAGTGAGCAGGTAAGATCTCCATATAGTTTTAGTTTCATTATACAAGTCTCAAAGATCAATTTTTTTTTCCATATCAATTAGCCATGCTTATGCTCTGTCACCAATAGTCTTACCATTAAATTTAGGATGGGTAACCTTTTTGAGATCCTTTCCCAACTCCTCAGCAATTTTTTTCAGTTGTTCACATTCACTTCACCTTCTAGACTTCTAGTTTCTTCTCTTTGTTCCTCATTCTAATTTACTTTGATTCCTCTGACTTCTTATTCTAGATTGTTCATTCGAGTCCCTTGTTGAGTCAATAGAGCAAGGTTTTGGTCCAGTCAGTTATTCTGTCCATCATTATTCTGACCAACATTGTTATTGTTTGCATCATTTCAGTTTCCTTCATTATTTTCGGCATTATTTCCTACATTAGCTCCTCCTTCATTAGTGCTAGTATTGTTCCCTACATTGGCTTCTTCATTATTTCCTATATCCTAGGGTGGCTGCCCTATGTGCAGAGTTTCTAGTATCCATGATGAATTATCTGCAAGAAGTTTTCAACTTAGCAAATACTCCAAAAAGGCCTAGTATAGAACCATCAATCTGATACCAAATGTAAAGTACTAAAACTTCCACAAAAATACATAACTAAAGAGAATCTAAATTAAATACAAGTAAAGTTTAATTACATCTACATCAGCAAGTAAAAGAGATAAATTCAACATCTATTATCTATGAAGATTTCTTTCATAAGTTTTTAAGATACAATCATGGTACAAATCATCTTTTTGAAGTACAATATATACAAGTATCAATAATAGATTATGCCTTAAAAAACATTTTGATTTCAATGAAGATATAAATTTGTCCACAAGATCATGTAAATCCAAACAATCATTCCTTGACCACCATCAACCATCTGGCCATCTACTACGTCGAAGGACAAGAACATGGTTCAGGCGCTTTTCTTCCCAACCATGAAGCTTGTGCTTCCATGGTATTCCTCAAACTAAGGAATGCCTAACCCTACTCAAAGGGCCTAGCAACCTATAAACAAGTGCATGGTGGAATCTGGTGCGTGCCTATTAACCTACATGTATCCTAGCTAGAATGTAGCATCACATTAATAGGATATGGTAGGGAAAAATATAAATGTATAAACTAGGCAATCAAAAACATCTATTTTAGTGGTACACACATCTCTTTCAATATCAAATTTTACTTTGGCCAAAGTATAAACTAATTAACGGTCTGCAAGTTTTTCAAAGAATACCTACTTCCCTATTTTCCCATATTTGGCACCTGTCCCAAAAGGCAACTTTCCACAAAAAAAATAAAGACACAAAAAACACAAGTATCACATATAGCCTTTCTCATTCATAGCATAGATTATGAAATAAAAGATAAAAAACTCACTCCATGCATGTAATCATTAGGAAATAGGAAATCTTTCAGGTGTTTTCATTCATTGTTTGTCTCGTATGTAGTTAGTTTTTTTTTAATCATATCTTCATTACTATGAGATGAACATAAGGTTTTCCTCCATAAATGCAAAAAGGTTATCTCAACATGTTTTCTATCTCCTAGGCATGTATTTCATACCTATATAATATATCCATGTTTTTATTTATTTAAGAAAATTTAACTCCAGTTATTAAAATTAACTTATTTAGGATTTGAATACATATATATAAAGAATATTAAATAATATTTCAAATTGGAATGTCTTGTAATAATAATATATATAAATTTCTTGATTTATAATATATTCCCATCACTAATACCTATCTTTTAAAGAAATCTTCATAAAAATAATTATCAAGGCTTTCCACAAACCTAAAACAATAAAATATGAAATAAACGGTATTGAATGATAAAGATTTTGAAGAAACCTCAAGATCAAATGAGTTATGAAAATGGTCATTCACATGGTATGACATTGACCAAGGCACAAGGCATAATATGAATTACTTCTGGAGAAACTTATATTGGAAAGGTAAACTAATTTGCTTGGTCATAGGTCGCTTTGCTGAGTGAAGTCAACCCTACTTAGAATCAGGACATTAAGAATGAATGGTACATATTAATTTTGGGTTGATTTCATTTACGAAGAAGGGAAGATCAAGCATTTCTCAAAGGCCAGTTAGGAATAAACAAAGAGGTGTCTAGTAGAGGACTATAAAGGTCAACGAGAGACTCAAAGTATTGAGCCATACACAGGACCAGCAACTAGATCGGTTCAACATGCCGGATGAAGCCAACACAAGGAAGAAGATGTGGATCCTCAAGTCAATGGATAAAAATAACCTTGCAAGACCGTTAGGCTCATATAGCTAATTTCATCTATAGATCAAAAGAACTTACAAAGGAAAGAATTTATATCAAGATACAAGTTCTCTTAGCAGGTTGGTTGCACAATAGGACAATCCAAAGTGATAGAAGAAGAAAATTTTAAAACAACAAATACTCCAGTGAACTTCCCCAGAGTTTGATTGCATAGATCAACACAAACCACAAGGATAGATGTAAATTTAATCAAGTTCTAGAGCCAATTATGTCTCTGGAGGTCATTTCAAGGTAAGTACTCAGGCCAAACAGGAAAAGAAGAGGGTGATCTGATATTGTGTGAGGCCAAAATATGTTAGAGGAGGTGCATAATTTCATTATAGAGGCAGTATAAACTGAGTATATGTTACGAAAATCAAAAGAAACAAAATAAGTTTTAGAGGTCAAACTGTTTCAACAGGCCAATTTAAATGACCAGAGATCAATATGTTTCTCCGAAATGGTCATTTAGTTTCTGTAGGCTGACAAAAGGACAAATAGAAATAGAAATCAATTCTTAAGGCAGATCCATTTATTATTGCTACTATTATATTGATTTTAATTGACATTGGTGACCACACAATTGAGTTTCATCAAGAACAAAAGATTTGACAAAGAATTATAAGGAAAATAACCGATGTAGGTTGTAACACCAATCTTGGGATGTGCTCTAGTGAGTACTTCTTTGATCCTCTAATCCTCTCCTCCTTGCCATATGTATGTGTACTCCTCTCCAATGTGCTTGTGTCTCCCTTTCTTTCAGAGTTTTTCTTTTTAATTCCCTCTAGAACCCTAATTTTTGCTTCCTTTTCCCTTTTGATCTCATGCAAACAACCTTTTTATTTTTACTTTTTGAAAATTACACCCCTCTTTGCATGACACACATGCATTTCCTTCTTTCATTTTTAATAAAAGCAAGGATATTAATAAAATAATTCTAAATATATTTATATACTTGTGTATAGTGTATAGTTAAAAATATATATTTTATTCTTTTCTTATTTGTTATAAGTTTTATTTATTCTAGAAAATTTTCACAATATTATTTAATTTAACAACTATATTTTACTACAAGCAATATATTTTTTGTATATATATATATAATTACCAAAAATTGGCACATCAATAACAATGCATTAAGGCATTTATATTTATATAGGTATATGAAATTTTTCTTTGAAATAATACTAATACCACCTATATATGTTGATCAAAATAATAAAATTGGCTTCAAAAATCAAGAATAGAGGCATGCAAAAAAGTGACAAAATCAAATGAAAGATGATAGATAACAACCACATATGTATGCGTCAATAAGATTGTTAGACAACTAGTCAATCATGCAAGAATGTACTTCTACGTGTTTGTGTGAAGGAACACTAGATAGAACCCATCTAATTGTTGTCAAGCACCTAGGCCCCTCTACCTAACACATGTTCTTGCCTTTGTCAATACTTGCAACCAATCCCACTCACTTCCCACTACCAATAAGTTAGTTCCAAAAAATATAACCGAAGCAACATAATCATAATCGAAATTGTTGTCACATGAAATTGCACCTGCTTGAATGATATTCCAAGCATTCCAATGACACAATGGGATTGATCTCTAAGTGTGGGACTTTGCTAAATGAGATCAAACCTCTGGAGAAGGCTGGCTTCCTTGTCTAGTTATCACCTAAAACTACTGTATTTTGGGGTGAAAAGGGGAAGAAACGTGCTAAAATGAAAGCAACAATACTTAAAAGCATGAAAGGGTGATGCACCAAACAGTTCTAAAGAACCTTTGCAAAGATTGAAGCATGCACAATATAATCAGATACAACAAGCAAATATACACAGAATAGATGATTCTAACAGAGGTAAGGAGCAAAATGATTGAGAGGAACAAGAGATATTCATAGGCAACCATATGCAGATTCACACAGAGATAGAAAAATCAGCAAAAGGCATGATATCATGCTTTCATATATCTAAAGAAAGGCAAGGTTACAGTATGAAAAGTTTTGTTTGGAAAATAGAGAGAATAGAATGTTTCCAAAAACAATTCCCAACCCTTATTACAACATAAGCCTCAGCTTATATAGCATTGCAAAATACTAACCTAGGTCGGTTACAAAAATTCACTCAGGGAGCTGCAATCAGAAATATCTTCTTGAAGGGACATCCACCTGCCAAGAGTAATGGTGCAAAAGATCTGGAATAGGGGCAGGTGGGAGATATTTGGGTCTTCAATGCAGACAGTCGCATCATCGATCTGATCCTCAGAATGGCAGAGGATAACCTAGCATTGAATGTTGACAACTGCTTGCCAGGTGGGAGATATTTGGGTCTTCAATGCAGATAGCTGCATCATCGATCTGATCCTCAGAATGGCGGAGGATAACCTAGCATTGAATGCTAACAACTGCTTGCCATATTTGCTATAATGAATGCCCCAAAAAATCTCCATCTGTCAAAAAAGTGTCACAAAACCTCCTGAAAAGCCCACCAAATGAAAGAGGGGATGAAAATACACAACTTTGCCTCTTACAACTTGTGAAAATTTGCTAAAACGGAGGAGATACAGCGGCCAAAGTTTGGTCAATCGCCTGTGTATATCGCTTCTGCATCTAATCCGTGTCTCAGCATATACAACCCTAAATGCAAGCTGCGGACCCGAAGCTCCTTATGAAACTGTTGAAAAATTCTGTCAGGTCCGGGCTGTGTCTATACAAGAAACTAGGCGCCAAAACTCTTTGAGAAGCCTCTGTCGGAAACACGTGCGGAAGCCGACACATGTCGAGCCCTGCGGTGCCTTGAATGATACACGTGTTGCAACCCGTGCCCACGCCGAAACCTTCTAACCGGGCCTCCTCTTGTGACACCTACCCCAACCTGTGGCAATATCAGCAACAACTAAGCTCCTACTAAGACCCACCTTGCCTGCACCAAGCCTTGAAACAAAAGGAAACATTGTGGAGGCCGCCACTTGGCAGCTTCCACGGAAACGTTAAGGGGTACGTGGCATCCCTTGCAGCAGATAAAAAATTTTAGAAATTTTAGCGGATGGCGACACGTGGGAATCTCTGCATTGCCATGAGAAACAATACAGGCTCAGCTAGGACTTAGGCAGAAGCGGACACATGTCGTCCCCCACGGTACTCCTGAAACATGAACAGAAACTTGGGTAGAGCCCACCACCTGGCGCCTTCCGCGTAGAGAGAAATAATGTAGAAACTTTTCAACGACCCATTTAAGACTCATGCAGAAATCAACACGTGGTGTCCTCCACTTCACTTTAGAAACAATAAAGGGGCCCACCACCTTTCCTGGCTTCACGTCGAAACAAAATAGAAACTCGTGTCAGCTTCCACGGAAACCACAAGGGACACGTGGAGCATTCTGCCCCACCTTAGAAACATTAAAGGGGCCTCAATGGAAAGTGACACATGTCACTTTCCGTGGGACTCTGGGAAACTTTATAGGGGCTTCCCATTGCTGACACTTGGCATGTTCCGCGGACTGAGAAACTTTATGAAAAGGGGCTCACGAAACATGGGTAGAAACTGAGAAACTTTTAGAAACATAGTGGAGGCTGCCACCTATCTCCATCCGCGAGGCTCTTGAGTTACCTTTTATGTGTCCCTCGGGTGGCTCCACGTGGTGCCATCCATGCCACTCTCAGAAACTTAAAGAAACTGCGAGGAAACTTAAAGAAGCTACGATAAAACTCTGGCGGAAGCCAACACGTGGTGCCCTCCGCGGCAACATTAAAACTTTTAGGAAACTACTCTCTGCCGCTGACACGTGCTGCAATCCATGGCGATCATTTTCAAAAGGCCGATGGAATTTTTTGAGAGCCCGCCAAAATGCCCATTTGAACTGTTTGTTGACTGCAACTTTGACCATGCATAACTTCTTCATTTGGACGAATTTCAGGGTGCTGTAAAAAGAAAACCTGCCTATTTTTTCGAGCTCTTTATAATGGTAAGGTTTTTTTAGGCACGGTCTTCTCAGAAATTTTTGGCACTTTGCTTTATAGGGACCTTTTCAAAGGGATTTCCAAGGAAAACATCAGGTTAACTATTTGGCTCTGGACAGAGGGAAAAGGTTAACATTTTTGGTGACCTCTATGGGACGTTTGCCTGCTAAACATGAGATCAGTGGCCTTAAGCATCCATTGGGTATGGAGTCAAGTCTAAAATATGCTAGGAAACTAAGACCTGCCTCTCAAAATACAAAAAAGGGGGAAGGCCTGCTTTCTCCTAATGACAAAGCAGCCTGTGTAGAAGCACTTAGGGAAGTAAAAGAATCTAAACTACTGAGCAACAACACTTATGAAAACAAGAAGTCTAATCTACTAATTTACAAGGTGTTCATACCTCAAAACATCTTTTCAAATGTATCCCATTAACTGGGATATGCAGATTTTCTCCATTCATATTGGACAACTGAAATGCATTGTGCTCCTTGCATTCAGTGATGAGAAAGGGGCCACTCCACATGCTATCAAATTTGGAATGCTTTCCTAGTCTACTCCTTAGTTCATCCCATTTGAGCACCATATCGCCCACTCTAAAATGTTTGGGGGTAGCCTTCTTGTCAAAAATTTTCTTTATTTGCAGCTGATGATGTTCCATGGATGCCATAGCTTTGTCTCTGCTTTCCTCCAGGTCCATAAGTTGAGCATACCTTACAGCCATGGGGCTTTCTGCTTCAAACATTTCTAGGTGATGCATAATATCTAATGCTGGCAGCTCTATAGACATAGGCAACTGTGCCTCTTTTCCATACACTAGCAGATAAGGGGAGTTCCCAATAGACCTCTTAGGAGTTATCCTATCAGCCCATAGAGCAAACTTCAAATCAGTGTGCCAGGTCCTCTGATTACTCTCCATTGCCCTCTTAATAATCTTGATGAGATTTTTGTTTGTGGACTCAGCCAAACCATTAACCTGTGGGTAATAATTTGATGAAGTATTCAAATAAATCCCATTCTTGACAGCCCAGTCAGTTATTCTCAGGCCAACAAAAGCTAGAGCATTATCGGAGATGATTGATTCAGGCACTCCAAATCTGGAGGCCAAATCACAATAAAAATTCAAAGCAACACTCTCATTAGATTCTTTCAAAGCCACTGCTTCAGTCCATCTTGTGAAGTAGTCTGTGGCTGTGAGTATCCACCTATGGCCTGCACTTGATGGTGGGTTGATAGGTCCAATAAAATCAATGCCCCATCTCATAAAGGGCTGCTCTACCTGGATTGGGTGTAGAGGCAAAGCTGGCAATCTCTCTTTTCCTACAAAAAGGGCACACTTAACACACTTTCTAGCCCATACATGGGCATCCTTAAATAAGCTAGGCCAATAATAGCCAGCTCTCATTACTTTCCAAGCAGTAGTTCTTGGGGCAAAATGTCCTCCTGTTGTTCCATCATGGAAGTCATGTAGCACCCTGTCAGTCTGATCAGTATCAATGCATCTAAGAAATACACCATTAAAGTCCTTTATGAAAAGGATGCCTTCTATTAAAACATATGGAATGGATTGTAGCTTGAAGTATCTTCTTTTAGCTTTATCTAAGCTTGCAGGACATCTACCAATTTGCAAAAATTGGATCATATCATTAACCCAACTAGTACCTACTGCTGCTGTACCATCTTGATGCTCCTCTTCTATGATCAGGAGCACCTCTTCTTCTTCTTCTACTTCATCCTTAGAATTAGTGACAAGCTGCTCACTGAGTCCTCTGCCTCTGACCAACTTGGTTATCTTGATCTTCACATCATATTCCATGACCTTGGTGATCCAGCCATCCCTTTTCTCATTAACATCTTTACTCAACAGGAACTCCTTCACACTAGGATGAGCGACCATCAGGTGTATCTTGTTATTTGAAACAAGATGCCTAAACTTTTTTAGACTCCTGACTACTGCCAGGACATGCTTTTCAACGAAGCTATACTTCTGCTCATACTCCTCCAACCCTTGGCTGAAGAAGGCGATCGGTTGTTTGAAACCCTCGATCTGTTGCTGTACCAAAATGGCAGAAATGGTATCTAGGCCGCCATAAGCATATAGGATGAAGTCCTTGGAGAAATCAGGATTAATCAAGGTTGGCGCAGCTGCTAATGCCTCCTTTATGGACTGGAAGCTAAGTCTGGCTTCTGATGTTCAACTGAAAGTTATGTTCTTTTTCAACATAGATGTCAAGGGTTTTAAGAGATTTGCGATATCAGGTATAAACCTTCTCAGAAAATTAATTCTGCCAATGAAGCGCTGCAGTCCCTTCTTATGACTGGGTAAGGGCAACTGCAAAATGGCCTGTATCCTCTCTTTATCAATGGTAATACCCTCCTTTGATACAATATGCCCCAACAACTTGCCCTCATGTATAGCAAAAATGCATTTCTTCAGATTGACGGATATCCCAAACTCTCTGCATCTTTCAAAGACTAGCCTTAGGTGGGATAAATGCTCAGATGCATTTTTAGAGAAGACCGTTATGTCATCCAGGTATACCAGCACAAGCTTATACATCAGACCCTTAAAGGCCATGTCCATGGCTCTTTGAAAAGTAGAGCCAGCATTTGAGAGACCGAAAGGCATCCTCTTATAGGCCATAGTACCCCACTTGGTTGTGAAAGCAGTCTTGAATTGGTCCTCTTCCTTGACTAGCACCTGATTATAACTAGAAAATCCATCAAGCAAAGAAAACCTTTCTGAACCAACCATCACCTGCAGAATTTGCTCCATTGAAGGCAATGGGTAGTGGTCTTTTAGGGAGGCTCTGTTGAGGTCTCTGAAGTCAACACACAACCTGATCTCCCCATTTTTCTTCCTCACAGGCACAAGGTTAGAAACCCAAGAAGTGTGCTTGATTGGAAAGATGATCTTCCCCTCAATCAGCTTGGTTAGTTCTTTGATCATCAGGGGTTCTAACTTTGGATTCAGAGGTCTTTGTTTTTGCTTCACAGGTTTTATACCTGGCTCTAACTCTATGGTGTGTTGGGCAATATGAGGATCAAATCCTTTTAAATTTGCATAGTCCCAAGCAAGCACCTCTTCAAATTCTTTACAAAGGGCAATGAAAGCTCTTTTGTCTTTAGCCGAGCAGATTTTACCAATTTTAAGGAGCCTACCCTTGAAAACTTCTAACTCTTCATAATGCTCCTCCTTTACCTGTATACTAGTTTTTGTCTTTTTCTTTTGGTCATCAGTGCCAAAAATAGATTCCAAGGTGACCAATCCCTTGGGTAGCTTATTTGTTCTCAGCTGAATGATTTGATCATTATCATATTGCTATTTGAGTTTATCCTGATTCATCATGGAAAACTCATCTTCCTCTAATAGGAATCTCAGGATCTGCTCATCACTGTCAAAAATTTGCCAGTGAATATTGTTATCAGGGATAGAAGGCCTAGAAATTATTTTTACATGAGGTTGAACCTTCTCCCTTTGAATGTCACTGGGGATGTCAAAATGAGCCCCAATTGAAGCTAATCTATCAGCATGATGGTTCTGACTTCTTAGAATGGAGATCAGATTGAAAGCATCAAACTCTTCAATCAAATTCCATACCCTATGTTTGTAGCACTTCAAGGCATCACTTTTTGTAAGGTACAATCCCCTTACCTGATTCACAATGAGCTCACTATCTCCAAACACTTGTAAACATCCAATCTTCCTCCTTCTTGCCCACTGTAGACCTTGGATCAACCCTTCATACTCAGCAGTGTTGTTAGTACAAGAAAAGGCAAAACGAAAAGCAGCATAATAATTTTCACCTTGTGGTGACATAAGCATTGCACCACCACTAGATCCATTTCTGCCCCTAGAGCCATCAAAATACATTTTCCATACCTCATCATGATGCTCTACCTACTGCTCTGCTTTCCTCAGAAGACTTGGTATTGCTGTTTCATGCTCATGCAACATGTACACTCCCATGCCAGCTTCTTGGATATGTCCCTCAGGATCTTCTACAACATTTTCAAAGGCCCACTCCTTCAAGAGTACCTATGATATGCTCTCAGCTTGTAGTTCCTGAGTAGTAACTAATTCAGGGTCATCAAAGATAATGCAATTTGCATTAACAACACTGGGTGTGTAAGGTTCTATGTGATAGTCTGAAAGTAACTCAGATTTTAAAGTTACTTTGGTGCCGTATCTAGTCCTAAAAAACATGTGGGACTTGAGTTAGAAGACAAATATCCTCCTATTTTGGCTGTAAATTCCTTTGATAAGCACATGGCAAAATGAGGAGGCAAGTCTATTATGAACACCTCCTGTGAAATAGAAACATTGGGGCAGGCATATAGGGTGAGACCTAGGTCTCTTATGATACCCACAGTATTAACAAATGTTCCATCCAACTGGAGTACACCTTTCTCAAGTGGCTGGTATTTAAGCCCCAACTGATCTACAATCTGCTTAGGCATGATAGAACTGCTTGCTCCACTATCTACCATGCAATTGTGCACTAGTTTGTCTCCAATTATCAGTGATACATAAAAGGGAAGAGGCTTAGCCCCTTAATTAGGTTGCTTGATGTCATCTTGGGATAAATTAGCAAGGACAGTCCTATCTGGGTCAATAGAGGTATCATTGGGTACCTTCAAATCAAACAAGGCAGACTGCAACATCTTCTTTTGGCCAGGGATCTCTAAAGAATCCCACATAGACATGGTTACACTCATCTTTTTCATGTTTTCAATAATATTGAAAGGTGGAGAGGCACCTACCTTCTGACTTGACTTTGTAGTAGCGGTATTAGCCTGCAAATGAGGTATCTCCCTTGTTGTTGCTGGTGCACCTCTTTGCAAGATGCAAGGAATGCGGGATGTGGAGGCATCAATATGTTCTCTACCTTTGCTTGCTACTAGCTCAACCTCATAACCTCTCTTCTTAGCCCTTGTATTGGTAGCAACTGGACTATTATCACTGTTTACCCCACAGAATTCTCCTTCCTACCAATTCATGAAAATAGAATCATTCTGAGGTTGCTCTTGTTGTTGTGCAGCTCCTTCATTTTGTGTGTATGGCTGCGTAGCAGCCACATTTTGTGCCATCAGAGCCTAATTTAGGACTCCACTTGAATAGGCTGCCTGATTGTGTGGCATATGGCATGGGACACACCAATCATAATCAACTACAATGTTATTTTAGACAGGGACAAGGTCCCTTGCTGTACTAATAGGTGCTAGATTGTAAGGCTGAAAAGGCCTTTGGTTCATATTTTGCTTGGCACCTTGGTAGTTGTTCTGATAAGATGGCCTATTGGCCTGGTAAGGTTGACCCTACCCCTGATATGCTTGGTTCTGCCCTTGATATTGTTGTTGATAAGGCTGTCTACCTTGAGACTGCTGCTTCTTAATATTTACTAGATCATTCCCAAAAGTCTGCAGAAGATTTTCTATTTTTTATTGGCTACTTTTTATCTCTTTTAGCTCTTGAGATGAACTAGAGGCAGCAGGCTCAGAAGTAGAGGTACTTGGTAATGTTGCAACAACAGGTGTAGGGACAAAATATGGGGTGGGTAAAGGCATAGAAGCCTAGATCTCAGGAAAAATGGGCATAGGGGGCCTAGGTGCTATTTTTCCAGCCTAAATTAGATTGCTCTATGCTCTAATGGCTATTTCATAGGCATCCGGTAGTCTTACACCTCCTAGTCATTGTATCATCACTGAAATATCGCTATTTAAAGCTTTTAAGAAATATAAGAATGCATACTCAGCTGGAGGTCTTACCGTGGCAGGGATTCTGTCCCATGTCTTCTAAAATATGAAGTTGAAGTCCATCATTGGTTCATGAGGAGCTCTCTTTATGGTGCTCATCTGTTCCACCAATGACAGATTATCTGATTTATCCTAGAACTACTTATTCATCTTGTCTCCTAGTTCATCCCAGGTCCCTATAGTCTGTACTGGTAGACTTCTGAACCATTGCAATGCCTTTCCTTTGAATGAGGCAGCTAGTAATCTGATGGCCACATTTTCTTGTGTTACATGATGCACTCCACATAGAGAAGCCACATCTCTTATGTGTTCAATAGGTGTAGTTTGGGTCTCCCCTGTGAAATAGGGCAAGCTCTTCAAGGCTGCCATGGGTATGGCATCATGTACTATTAAGTTCAAAGGGCTTCCCCCATCAAAAGCCACAAATGGCTAATTTCTTTCCATCTGAGTAGTTGGAAGTGGGTTTGCTTGAGTTGCTACAAGGACTACAGAGGCAATTGGTCTGAAATTTGGAGGAGTTGACAAGGTCCTCTTAGAATAGGGAGTTCTTACTACAGTTCTACTCTACCTCCTAGGTGGAGAAAGCTATAGATATTCAAATGAGCTGGAACTTGAACTCCTAGTTTGTATCCTTCTCATAAAAGTATATCAGCAAAACTGGTTTGCCTGATCCTCCTCAGTATGAGTCACCAGATATGCAATTTTTAACCTCTTATAGGTCAGAAAAATCACCGGTTGCATATCAAAACCAGTAATAAGAGTTTGTACTATCCCATCGGGCATGCCAAAAACTATTGTCACATGAAATTGCACCCTACTTGAATGATATTCCAAGCATTCCAATGACACAATGGGATTGATCTCTAAGTGTGGGACTTTGCTAAATGAGATCAAACCTCCGAAGAAGGCTGGCTTCCTTGTCTAGTTATCACCTAAAACTACTATATTTGGGGTGAAAAGAGGAAGAAACGTGCTAAAATGAAAGCAACAATACTTAAAAGCATGAAAGGGTGATGCACCAGACAGTTCTAAAGAACCTTTGCAAAGATTGAAGCATGCACAATATAATCAGATACAGCAAGCAAATATACACAGAATAGATGATTCTAACAGAGGTAAGGAGCAAAATGATTGAGAGGAACAAGGGATATTCACAGGCAACCATATACAGATTCACACAGAGATAGAAAAATCAGCAAAAGGCATGATAGCTTTCATATATCTAAAGAAAGACAAGGTTACAGTATGAAAAGTTAAGTTTGGAAAATAGGGAGAACAGAATGTTTCCAAAAAAATTTCCCAACCCTTATTACAATATAAGCCTCAACTTATATAGCATTGCAAAATACTAACCTAGGTCGGTTACAAAAATCCACTTAGGGAGCTGCAATCAGAAATATCTTCCTGAAGGGATGTCCACGTGCCAAGAGTAATGGCGCAAAAGATCTGGAACAGGGGCAGGTGGGAGATATTTGGGTCTTCAATGCAAACAGCCGCATCATCGATCTGATCCTCAGAATGGCGGAGGATAACCTAGCATTGAATACTGATAGCTGCTTGCCATATCTGTTGTAATGAATGCCCCAAAAAATCTCCATCTGTCAAAAAAGTGTCACAAAACCTCCTGAAAAGCCCACCAAATGAAAGAGGGGATGAAAATACATAACTTTGCCTCTTACAGCATGTGAAAATTCACTAAAACGGAGGAGATATAGGTGGCCAAAGTTTGGTCAATCGCCTATGTATATCGCTTCTACATCTAATCCATGTCTCGGCATATACAACCCTAAATGCAAGCTGCGGACCTGAAGCTCCTTATGAAACTGTTGAAAAATGCCGTCGGGTCCGGGATGTGTCTATACAAGAAACTGGGTGCCAAAACTCTTTGAGAAGCCTCTGTCAGAAACACGTGCGGAAGCTGACACGTGTCGAGCCCCGCGGTGCCTTGTATGATACAAATGTCGCAACCCGGGCCCATGCCTAAACCTTCTAACCGGGTCTCTGCTTGCAACACCTACCGCAACCCGCGACAATATCCGTGGCAACCGAGCTCCTATTGGGACCCACCTTGCCTACGCCAAGCCTTGAAACAAAAGGAAACATTGCAGAGGCTGCCACTTGGCAGCTTCCGTGGAAACGTTAAGGGGCACATGGCATCCCCTGCAGCAGATAGAAACTTTTAGAAATTTTAGCAGATGGCAACACGTGGCAATCTCTGCATTGCCGTGAGAAACAATACAGGCTCAGCTGGGACTCAGGTGGAAGTGGACACATGTCGTCCTCTGCGGTACTCTTGAAACATGAATAGAAACTTGGGCAGAGCCCGCCACCTGGTGCCTTCCGCGTAGAGAGAAACATTGTAGAAACTTTTCAATGACCCATTTAAGACTCATGCAGAAATCGACACATGGTGTCCTCCACTTCACTTTAGAAACAATAAAGGGGCCCACCACCTTTCTTGGCTTCACGTTGAAACAAAATAGAAACTCACACGGAATCTGACACGTGTCAGCTTCTGTGGAAACCACAAGGGACACGTGGAGCATTCTGCGCCACCTTAGAAACATTAAAGGGGCCTCAGCGGAAAGCGACACGTGTCACTTTCCGCGGGACTCTGAGAAACTTTACAAGGGCTCCCTGCTGCTGACACTTGGCATGTTCCGCGGACTGAGAAACTTTATGATCCTATTTCCACTATTTTTTTGGTTTGGTATCCATTTATGATTAGTTTAAAATATCTGTTTTTGTTTGGATACCAAACCAAAATGGATATCTATTCCAAAATGGATATCCATTTTGGGGGTCCCAAAATGGATATCCATTTTCTAGAAACGAATATCCGTTGTGTGGAACTATAAAAAATGTTTTTTTTTTTTAATTCTTTTCATTGTTTTTTGCTTAAAACTTACAATTCAACTTGCAAATTTCTATTGTTACATAGTTAACATCTTTTCAATCAATCAACAAAGTTGCATCTCTTTCAAATTTGAACCTCTCCCTCTCTAGTAATCCCTAGTGAGTCTTGTTTGCAATGTGTGAGACACGCTAAGAAAACCTTAGGCTTGATGTTTAATAAGTAGTGGTTTGTAAAGCTATCCATGAGATCTAAATTGAATTCATAGAACCAAGTAGTAATGTATCAAACCATACAAGGGCATATTATATCAATGTGGAGGGAAAATTCTTAGCAAAGACATAATCATCAATGGTGACAATTGTATCTTGGACAAAGAAGTGTCTCATATGTGCAATGAGATCACTTGGGACACTATATTATCAAATTTAAGAAATACCATTTTATGAGGAGATGGTTGTAATATGATGTCAATTGATAGTGGTGATTTAATCCATCCTATTAATGAGGAAGCATAGGAGGAGAGTTAAGGTCTTCTAATTGCACTTACAACACCTTAAGTTTTGTGAAGATATAATTATAATTGGGAATGTGTGTTAGATAAATGTCACATGGTGGAGAGAAGGTGTCAGGATGAGTGATGATTGTTATGGTCAAATGTGTTATGAAAAGGAGGTGGCATGGGTAGTGGGCTATCAATGTTGGGAAAGGGTAAGGGAGGATGTAATGGAGGAAGGTATTGTTGGAAACAATGTAGATAACTGAGAGGGGGGGAGGGGGCCGGTGAATCAGTTATCTTAAAACTTTTCTTATTTTTACTTTCTTTTCTTATCTTAACAATTAGTACAATATCAAAACATGAAATCATAACCAACCATAAGAACTGAAATGCGATTACCACACATAACACAAGGATTTTAACATGGAAACCTTGTTAAGGGAAAAACCATGGGGTGACTAACTCAAGATTGTATTGTCTATTAAAAGAATAAAGGAGTACAAATGGCACTTTCTAGTTAGGGTTCACTGCCCAAGCACACTGCTCACAAGAGGCTCACTGCCTACAAGAGATTTATTGTCTACAGAACTTATAGAAGATATCCAAGTGTTTAAACTGATGAGAAGCATCTACATATGAAAGAGTTCAGTTCTGGTTAGGCACAATAAATTGATCTAACACATTTCATTCTTCCTCTGCTTAGTATTACTATTCTGTCACATTTTGGACTTGAATTATTGTCCACACACTTATTTCTGCTTTTCTTTGCACTTCTCTGCTTGATCTATTTTTCCCACAAAATCACATGCTTGAATCCATCGGATATATATATCCACATTAAGTATTTCCTTCAACTTCTTAGTTGGCAACAAGAACACTTGAGATATTTTCAAGTTATTGTTCTGTCGATTGAATCCATGCTTTATTGATGATGCGCATCAAAAACTTAGGCATAGAAGTCATTATCTGTGTTGGCCAAGATCATATAACACTTCAAACTATTTGATCAATACCTTCTGCACATCTAGATTGGGTTCTGATACCTTGTTGCTCAGTCCTTCCTCTGTCTGAACTATCTTACTGGAGTTTGATACTCAGATGCTTATATCTTTCACAATATTTGTCACCGGAGGTGAAATATCTGGAATACAGTAGTTCAAATATTCCTTATCACTCATCCAAATCCACAACATGTTATGTTTCACCATCAGAGAGTTCTAGACCCAACTGTCGGACCCTGTCATAAGCTTTGTTCTTTGACTATTGGACCAACTTGTCCCCAATCTGACTTCTGGTATGAGTAATTTATGTACTGCAGATATGTTGGATATACTTTGTTGCCATCAATGACAACACTAATGAATCTTAGCAGTGTCTCTTGCCAACAATCTCCCCCTTTGGCATTGATGGCAACACTTACTGAAAAATGACTAAGTGTCGCAGTAACTCCCCCTTTGCTGGTGCTCAAACTCTTCATATTGCTTATTGGTTCTTCCTTAATGCAGGATCCCTCATTTTTCACTGCTCTTCACTCCCCCTTTGACATCAATGGCAAAGGGTGGGATCCACAAACCAAAATTGTACAAAAAGATTACTATATAAAGCCGCATATGTACATATAATCCGCAAGATAAACTTACATATACTTAAGTATATCTGCAAATGTGGTCTTCCACTATACAAGCTTTGTGGCACAACTTCTCTTCATCCTATCCAAAATGGAGATGTGTCCACTCAACAAAAACACATATTCTTTTGCCCTCTTCAAATCTGTTGGATCACTAGTCTAGGCTGTACTTTGTGCATCTACCAAGGCATCATGCATTGCCTCTAACTTAGGGATAATTATTCCCCTAAGTTCACCCATTCTATCCATTATGATCTTCTTCTCTTTAGCTAGTTTCTTTATTTCATTTATTATAATAATACCTTGGCATTCTTGATTCATCAGAGAGGTAGAAAGGGGGTCAAAATTCTGAGATAAACTTGACAGTTTTCCTTCTTGTTCTTTCACTTTCTTCTCAATGTCCTCTTTCACTTTAGGCCAATTTAAACAAAATTTGAATATGTTCCAACCATCTTTAAGAGCATTTTCAATGCTCTTTATGCTAATGTCTAGGATTTTTCTATCACTGGAAATAAGTCCTTGTACTTCAATGAATCTTTTCCCCAAGGACTCCTTCCGGACCTTAGATTCTGCTGATTTTTCTAAAGACTCAAAATGAGTATTAACAGAATTAACTAGGTTCTTCAGATTACTTCTTCATACTGCTTACCGGTTCTTCCTTAATGCATGATTCCTCATTTTTCACTACTCTTCACTCCCCCTTTGACATCAATGGCAAAGGGAGGGATCCACAAACCAAAATTGTACAAAAAGATTACTATATAAAGCCACATATGTACATATAATCCACAAGATAAACTTACATATACTTAAGAATATCTGCAAATGTGGTCATCAACTGTACAAGCTCTGTGGCCCAACTTCTCTTCATCCTATCCAAAAGGGAGATGTGTCCACTCAACAAAAATGCATATGCATATGTGCTCTTCAAATCTATTGGATCACTAGTCTAGGTTGTACTTTGTGCATTTGCCAAGGCATCATGCATTGCCTCTAACTTAGGGATAATTATCCCCCTAAGTTCACCCATTCTATCCATTATGATCTTCTTCTCTTTAGTCAGTTTCTTTATGTCATTTATTATAACAATAGCTTGGCATTCTTGATTCATCAGAGAGGTAGAAACGGGGTCAAAATTCTGAGATAAACTTGACAATTTTCCTTCTTGTTCTTTCACTTTCTTCTCAATGTCCTCTGTCACTTTAGGCCAAGTTAAACAAAATTTGAATATGTCCCCACCATTTTTAAGAGTGTTTTTAATGCTTTTTATGCCAATGTCTAGGGTTTTCCTATCATTGGCAATAAGTCCTTGTATTTCAATGAATCTTTTCCCCAAGAACTCCTTCCAGACCTTAGATTCTGCTGATTTTTCACCTTAGATTCTGCTAATTTTTCTAAAGACTCAAAATGAGTATTAACATAATTGACTAGGTTCTTCAGATTACCAGATGGAGAGGTAGATGGATCCTTTTGAAAAATGAGCATGATCTTCTCCAGCACTTTGGAAGTAATATTCAGCAGCTCACTGTCCTCCATATGAGATTTTAGAAGTTTTTCTTTGGCTTTGGCCTGAGCAAAAGATGCTATCTTCATTATCTGAACTGGGGAGAGAGTATCTAGATTTAGTGGCCCTTGAATCAATTCAGGTTCATCCAATTCCAGAACTTCTTTGTCCAAGAAACTTTGGACTTCTTCTGTAGTGTCTCTTTTAGTCTCTACTACCTTTTCGTTGGGGGCATCTGGACTACTTTGCTTATTGTCATTAGTGGTGTTTATCTCTTCTTTCTACATTTCCTCTTCTGGAACAGAGGAGTCTAGTGCCTCAGATTTCTCTTCATTAATTTTCTTTAATCATTTGACATCCATGTCAGAGAATTCTTCATTGATTTCCTTTAATCCTTCATCATCCATGTTAGAAGGCTCTTCACTGCTTCCTCTACAATGGGAAGATTAAACCTTTTCAGAGCTTTCTAGAGAATTTCTTTTGTTTCATCAGCTATTTGGTCAGTTTCTCCAAGCATGAGTTTATTCATTTTGGACTTGCTCTAGAAGTCATCTTTACTATCCTTGAAAACCATGTTCATTTACTTGGGAGTGATAGAAGGACATAGCTATATCATTATCTTCTCCCAAATCTCCAAGTCTTTTATTTTTGCATTCTCTTTTCTTAGCTCTAGTACTTCTTCTAGGCTCTTAGGAATTAATGAAATTATTTCAATGAAGGCTTTGTTATAGATGTTCAAATACCTAGCAGTTGCCTCCTCAAGTATTCTCTTGTCTACATCATTGTATTCATCACAAAATTCTGTCACCAACAACAGGTTTCCATCCATAGTGATTTCTTTGATGACGTCTTCAATTGAGAGAGTTGATTTTTCAACAAACTCCTCTATTTTCTACTCTTCATCACTCTTTTCATCATTGGATGGTTTGTTCTTGGCCTTCTTTAATTGTCTGACTTCCAAATCTGATTCTATTTATTCATCATCTTTGAGGCTCACATATGTTCTTGTGGCCTTAGTCTTCTTTCTCTTTTTAGTAGTTTTAGCTTTTGATTTTGTAGACTTTGAGCTTTCAGAGGTGATAGGGGCAGAAGTTCTTGTAGATCTTGTCTGGGTAGAGGCTTTCATCGGAATGATTTCTTTCTTTGCTCCTTCCTTTTCCCTCTCTATTCTTTATCTATTTGCAGCAACTACCTCCTTTGTTATGCCAAACTTCCCAGCAAGCTCTTCAACCTCTCTTCTTACTTTCCTTTGATTTTTTGGCTTCCTTAACTCAACATGCAATTTTATGTTTATCTCATCGAAGGTACCAACCCTCTCTACTTTAGTGTCCTTGGGTTGGCCTAACAGATGTTGAACATGAGCCTCTAATAGGTTTTCATCTACTTCATAACCCATGGGCATCACCCATACAGTCCTTGGCTCAACTACCTCCATTAGGCATTGATCTGTATCAACCATGAAGCAAACTGTGTCTTTGTATTTTTCAACTATTGATTTTGGTATTCTCTGTCTTGTATGCATCATGCTTTGGAAATTTTTGAAGTAACCCCACAAAGTTGCATTCCAGGCTTGTGCATCACCAAGTCCATACAAATAATCCTTGATTTGAATGGCAACAAGTTTATCATTTTCCCAAATTAGACCACTTGATCCTGGTAGCTCATTCATGAAGTAGAAAAATAGACACAATACCAGACTGCCATACTTTAAGGTATTTTTCTTATCTTTCTTGATCTTTTCCAGATTCTCCATCAGTTGATTCAATAGAAGTTCACACAAATCATAGTTTGCATTTTCTTTCAGCATTTGATATGCAACATAGATTGTTGTATCAGATACATAGTTCTCCCTACTTGAATGATAAATCTTGTGACTGATTATAATTGATGCAAACTTGACATCTAGATCAGTAATGTCATCTATAGTCATTTCCCTTTTGTCATATTTTGATCCAGTGGCTTCTGTTACAGTTTGATTATTCACAGCTTTGAGTGTAGGCAACCCACCAGTTGAGTGTAATCCGGTTATAGCCCTGATGGCATCTTTAGTTATCTTCCATGGACTCATTAACCACATAATGTTATCATGTATCATGTTCAAGACATACTAGACCCATTCGTCTTCTCCAAATGACGGGAAATGTATGCAATGTGCAAAGTGCTTGACCTTTAGGGCCTTGAATTCTGTTTTGAGTTCAAAGTTCTCATCACTTAACTAGTTATGATACAATTCTATCAATTCTAGGTCTTCCAATTCCTTAAGATTTGTATGAATGAAAACCCTAAAATCTTCTACATGCAGAACATGGTACAGGTTATGGGAAAATGCACCCAAGGGTTCAACTTCTAGAGACTTGAAGGGATGTTTCTTGAATTTCGGTCTCAGCCTCTTAGTGACATTCACAACCATGGGAGTAGCCATTTTAGCAATGAAATCTAGAGAAAATTTGCAGAAAGGAAATACCTTTTTATGCCTTAGGGTTTGTAGCAAATGCTAGAACAAATTTCTGCTTGAATTTGATCTTCAGCATGAACTTGAATAATTTGCAGGATCTCTTCTTAGAGCTCTTCTTTCTTCTTCGTGAGTGCAAAGTGTTGTAAATGACAAATAAAAAGCCTTTTATCCTTGCACAAAACCTAATTCCTTTTTGTAATAAATGCATACTTTAAGTCATCCGGTTACCCTATTTTGAGTGAGTTTCTCATGAATCATTGTGTGGATCTTCAAGTCATCATCTAGATGAGTTGAAAACATATATTTAGCCTTCCAAAACATGTCTCCAAAATCGTACACCAAAAGCTTGGATTTTCAGATCATACCGAATTTGTTTGTGTAGTTTTGCACTTACCAGATGGCTACCAGAGAAGAATTTACTCATCACTTCTTTAAATCTTTATGCTGATTGCTCAACATTCAACCAAATGATTTTGATAAACCTCTAAGACACCTTATATCTGTAACCACTGACTCTTATCCATTGTGCCAAATTTAGGCCCTTTCTAACTAGCTGGGGGAATTTGATCTTCTATGTAGGTCCCCCTGAGCCAGAGCTCACCTTTTAGTTTCCAGAAGGATTATCAACATTGGATTCTGGTGCGGACCCATCACTAATGTTCATCAAATTCTTCTTTACCCAAGTCTTGCTCATCTCCTTCTGAATCTCATCCGCATTCACTTTACATTTTCCTTTGTCTTGTTTCCAATCATGTTTCACTGGACCTTTGCCATCATGATTTCTACTTCTACAGAATCTAGCTATATGATCAGATTTATTGCAATTGTAACACACAACATTTCCTTGGTTATTTGATTGATATCCTATTGATCTATACTGATTAGCCATATGCCCCATTCTATTGTATACAAAGCATCTACCATTGAATGAATTGTTTGTTTGCATTTTTCTACATTCATGAGATTTGTGACCATACCTTTTGCAAGTAAAACATTGCCCAGTGAGAGATGGATTAATTTGATTCATTCTACTCCTACATTGAGTTTCTTTATGACCAAATTTGTTGCAGTTGAAGCAACTTCCATTGAAGGATGGATATCTCTGAGCATTAGGTTGTCTTATTGGAGGTCTTCTAGGTATGTTTCTTTGTCTTTCTAACCCAAAGTTCTTTTGACAAGATCCAGAGCTTTCACCTTTCTCATATCCCAAGCCATGCTTATCATCTACCTTCTTTTGACTTCCAAAAAGTACTTCAAGTTTGGTTGAGCTTATCTTGAATTTCTCTTTGTATTCATTTGCAGTTTCAAGATCTTGTTTAAGAGTGTCAATCTGTCTCTCAAGTTGTTCTTCATTGTATCTGGCTTCTCCAAAATCAGACTCAAGATGTGTACTTATTCTGTCCATTTTGTAGCAATCTTCTATTTTCTCCTTGAGGGATTGATTTAAGTTTTTTCCAGTCTTTCTTTTTTCCTCAATTTCTTGGGTAAATTTCATAACCCCTGATTCCATTTCATGTCTAAGTCTAACAACTTCTTTTGATAGCTTTTCACATAGCTTTGTTTTCTCATTCATGTCCTCATCAACATTATTGGCTTCATTTTGATTTGCTAGCCTCTGAAGTAGTTCCTTTCTCTTTTTCATGGAAATACTGAGTTTTTCTTTCAGCTCATTGATGAAATCATCAGCCTCCTTAAGTAACTGTCTCAAATTATTGACTTCAGACTGGGATTGTTCAAGATCATCTAAGGCAGACTATAGTTGTTCTTTCATACCATATGAATCCATTGAGATTTCTAGATCTTCCTCAAGTTGTTAGACTTTTTCTGAGGAACTTAGCTCTGATACCAATTGTTGGAAACAATGTAGATGACTGAGAGGGGGGGTGAATTAGTTATCTTAAAACTTTTCTTATTTTTACTTTCTTTTCTTATCTTAACAATTAGTGCAATATCGAAACATGAAAGCATAACCAACCATAAGAACTGAAATGAGATTAACACACATAACACAAGGATTTTAACATGGAAACGCTATTAAGGGAAAAACCACGGGGTGACTAACCCAAGATTGTATTCTCTTTTAAAAGAATAAAGGAGTACAAATGGCACTTGCCAGTTAGGGCTCACTGCCTAAGCACACTGCTCACAAGAGGCTCACTTCCTACAAGAGACTCACTGTCTACAGAACTTACAGAAGATATCCAAGTGTTTGAACTAATGAGAAGGATCTACATATGCAAGAGTTCAGTTCTGGTTAGGCACAATATACTGATCTGACACATTTCATTCTTCCTCTGTTTAGTATTACTATTCTATCACATTCCAGACTTGAATTGTTGTCCACACACTTATCTCTATTTTTCTTTGCACTTCTCTACTTGATCTATTTTTCCCACAAACTCACAAGCTTGAATCCATCGGATATATATATTCGCATTAAGTATTTCCTTCAACTTCTTAGTTGGCAACAAGAACACTTGAGATATTTGCAAGTTATTGTTCTATCGGCTGAATCCATGCTTGATTGATGATGTGCATCAGAAACTTAGGCATAGAAGCCATTATCTGTGTCGGCCAAGATCATATAACAGTTCAAGCTATTTGATCAACACCTTCTGCACATCCGGATTGAGGTCTGATACCTTGTTGCTCAGTCCTTCCTCTATCTGCACTGTCTTACTGGAGTCCGATACTCAAATGCTTATAACTTTCACAATCTTTGTCACCGGAGGTTAAATCTCTGGAATACAGTAGTTCAGATACTCCTTATCACTTGTCCAGATCCACAACATGTTATGTTTCACCATTAGAGATTTCTGGACCCAACTGTCAAACCCTGTCATAAGCTCTGTTCTTTGACTACCAGAACAACTTGTCTCGAATCTGACTTCCGGTATGAGTAATTTATGTACTGCGAATATGTGGGATATACTTTGTTGCCATTAATGACAACACTAATGAATCCTAGCAGTGTCTCTTGCCAGTAAGTATGTGTATCATGGAATGATGTCTCAAGGAATGGGTAATTTAGGCTATTATACCATTATTCTCTTTTCTAGAGATTCTTAATGTGCTGAAATAAGATTCTAGGGTTCATTTATTGAAATGGTATCCCCATGGTCAATATGAAAATTGTATGTAGATGCACACATCTAAAGTTTGAAAGATACTTGTAAGTTTTACAAGGATAGAGGCAAAGTTTTAAAATACAAGACAAAGAAGGATTGCTATCAACAATTCAAAATAGAACCAAACACCTACTTTTAAACTATACGTACTAATCCAAATAACATGTTTGGTACGCAATTAATTATTCTATCTAAAAATACATATAATAATGAATGGTATACCATTATTCTTTATCATATCTTTTTATAATAATATTAGTAAATAATTAGTAGCCTTGTTGAAAGATATCTACTTGTCTTTACAATAAACCCATTTATAATAATACTATTGAATGGTTGTTAGCCTTGTTGAAAGATATCTACTTGTCTTAACAATATACTTTTTTTTCTTCCTAATATACATTTTTATAATAATATACTAAATGTATTTATTATAATAAGAATTTTTATAATAATATTAGTGAATGATTGTTAGCCTTATTAAGAAATTTCTATTTATTTTTATTTTAAACCTATTAAAACAACTCACATGCTATTTACCATTAAAATATATTTAAAAGGCCATAATACATTTAACCAAAACTAAAAACAAGCAGAGGTCATACACATCTGTCGCCACAACCAGAAATAAAACTCTTTTAGGGAATTATATTGTAACATCTTACGCAATCGCACAAAGCAAGTTAAAATGTAAAATTATACTCTCACGTAAAGTAGAGAGGCATGGGTAAAATGCAGCCTTTAAATATTGGCCTTCTACCTTTCATTTCATGAACACTAGCATGGAGGCAAATGAAGCGAAAGCAAGGAGGTGTCACTTTGTAGAAGAGTACAATCAGGCCCTCACAGACTTCTTTACAGCTCTTCCTTCCCAGGAGAAGGTATGCATTTGCTGAAGGGCTTTAAGAGCCACTATATCTGTTGTATATTGCAGAATTTAGGTTGTGGTGGAGTGTGTCTCAGTTTAAACAGCAGGTGTATTGGCTACAATATATAATATTTTGCCTATTTTTATTGGACAAAATTGATTTTTGACTGTTGAAATAGATGATATTTAAAAATAACCCCAATACATTGAGCACTATACACAACCTGAAATTTCATCAATAACTAATTTTTAGCTATATGTCTATTCAGGTTATATTGGTTGGCCACAGCGCTGGTGGCTTCAATTTGAGCTTTATAATGGAGTGTTTTCTAGATAAAATTATTGTAGCTGTGTTCGTTACTGCCTTCATGTCCCTCAGCGGAACAACGATCCCTGATGTGATGAATGAGGTATAATGACTTCCCTCTATCTACTAATTCCTGCACCACCATTGAATGACATTTCTCTAAAGCATATAATTTAACAGATCTTGTCAATAACTGGAGGCTTCGGAGACTCCACATTTAACTATGCAAATGGGAAAGAAAATCCGGCAACATCTGTCAAATTTGGCACACAGTTTGGACGACAATTTTTTTCACAGAATAGTCCTCCTTGGGTAAATCACTTGAGAACACAGACAGATCAGTTGCAAACTAAAAAAAATGAATTGAATTAGTGGTTAATGAGGTAAGTTGTTATGGAATTTCCATTGATTGATATGTTAATATGGCACAAATGCAGGATCTAATTTTGTTGGAATCGCTGGAGAAAAGGTTTCCTATTTGGCAAGAACCTCTTTTGTATACAACTAAAAACTATGGAAGTGTTGACAGAATATACGTTGTGAGTAAGGAGGATAAGTGTATTGTGGAGGCGTGGGCGAGAAAGATGATTGCTGAGAATCCTCCACAAATGGTATACGAAATTGAAGGCTCTGATCACAACGTATTCTTCTCCAAGCCTCTTCGTCTGGCTGAGGTGCTCATACAAATTGCTAATACGTATGTGTAAGTGAAGCAATCACATTTTAAGGTGATGCAGATGGATATTAGTAAAATTTGCGATATCTAGTAATCTAGAATAAACTTGTCACACAACATGGCAAGGTTCTTAATATTGTAATGGTGAAATTGGCATACTAATGCTATTTTTCATTTAATTTAGTATTGTTTGTATTTTGAGGTAATGTCTTAATGTATATAGTGACAAATGATATGACAACATGTCAAGGTTCTTAATATTGTAATGGTGAAATTTGCATACTAATGTTATTTTCTATTTAATTTAGTTTTGTTTGTATTTTGAGGTAATATCTTAATGTATATAGTAACAAATGACATGATATTGTGTGAATTTAGGCATAGTTTACCCATTTCTTTATTTATTTACACATAAACATATTTCTCTACATTTAGTCATACTCTATCCATTTATGTACACACTTGTGTGTGTGTGTGTGTGTGTGTGTGTGTGTTAATGTATATCTTAATGTATATACTGACAAATGACATGATATTGTGTGAATTTAGGCTTAGTTTGCCCATTTCTTTATTTATTTACACAAACATATTTCAATACATTTAGTCATACTCTATACATTTATGTACACACGTGTGTGTGTGTGTGTGTGTGTGTGTGTGTGTGTGTGTGTGTGTGTGTGTGTGTGTGTGTGTGTGTGTGTGTGTGTGTGTGTGTGTGTGTGTGTGTTAGTTATCTACTTGTTTATCATGTTTGTTTTGCAGAAAATCAGAGAAGATAGTGTTTTATTCAATGATCATGTAGATACAAAATACACAGTTAAATACTGTGATGAAACAGTTATAACGAACTGAATGAAACTGAATGAACCGCTTGATCAAGACTGAACAATGTAGTAATGCTAACATTCCCCCCCTTATTACATGTTCCTACAATAGTACCAAGGTACCCCCCCTTAATGCTAAAAACTCAACAAAGCTAATTACATAGTATGAATACATATTTTATAAAAGATCTTCTCCTAAAGAACAAATCCTAAACCAAGCGAGGCTCCATCATGCTGTCTCGTCTACCCTCAGAAAGGCATCACTTCAAGCTGTGTTCTTGAACTCTTTAGTCCCAAGCTCTCATATCACAGAGTCTTGAATTATTCAACAATGGCCCCTAAGAGATATGACAGATCTCTACCATGTTGTCTAGTGACCCCGAAAGGGTATAATTCAAGATCATATACTCTTTGAAGCTCGCTGGACAACAATCCATATTGAGCTCAACACCAAACCCCAAACCTGTCTCCAAAACAGAATCTTCACAAAACATACATTCTTCAAATCTGTCAGCTCCGTCAGCATCAATAAAGAAAAACAAAACAACCAAAACTAAAAATGCTTCTCATACAAAGCATCATCTCAAAGCGAGAAGCTAACTTGAGATGATGGTAAATCCTCCATCCTTCGATGCCGCCAACCTCCAATATGACCCTGCTCAAAAGGCATATCCACAAAAATTAATAGTACCATCTGGTGGATCCTCATCCTCAATATCTGGTGGGTCCTTATCATCTTCAATGCAAGCAATATTTCCTTCATTTTTGAGCTTTCCTTTAAGAACATCACTCGCTCGAGTTCTACAATCCCAAGCTATGTGACCGTTTTTCTTACAATAAAAACATTTGATTCTCTCTGATCTCTTGTAATTGCTTCTTGAAAATAATGCTTTCTCCTAAGGATCATCTTCTGAATCTTCTATTGTTCTCTTCTCTTCTGATAGAAGAGCAGAAATCATACCTTCTAGAGTTTGTGAAGATATTTGACTAAGAGTAAAAACAACATTGTTGTATTTTGAAGGCAAGCTATTTAATAGGATGGCCCTAGCATCGTCATCATCTACTGTAACCTTAACCTATGCTAGCTATCTAATGAGAGACTGCAAGTTACTTATATGATTTGACATTGTGATTCCATCTTCCATCTTAAATCGAAATAATTGAAGTTTTAGAGAAAACTTTGCATTAACGACTTTTGCTCCAAACAATTTATTCAGATTATCCCAAATTTCGGCTGATGATTTATCCAAATCAATATGGTGCAATTCGGTGTCAGAAAGAGTAAGACCAATTATAGCCTTGGCTTTATTATCTCTACTACTCCAATCTAATAACTTATTTGCACCTGTAGGTGCTTTTTCCTTTCCATTTACTATTGCCCACAAATTTTTATTCATTAGTTGCATTTGAATTTTCATTCTCCAAGTATGAAAATTGAAACCAGAATACTTGTCTAATGGAATCTCCATGTAAATAATACTTCAAAAGATTGACTTCTTACTCAGACTTAAATACACACTTCAATACATACCAATGATTGCCAGATTTTGTAGACTATGTCTTCCTCTTTCAAATGCCTTATGGAGAGTGCTACACATGGCTTGGATAGAGAAACTTCAGTTCAGGCAACAACCGCTACATCAGAGAGCACAACGGAAATGAGAATGACTTTAATCTCCCTGCAAAGATCTCCAAACGATGCTTCCTTCCAACATAAGCTATGCACATTGTTTCACATCAGACACCAATTAAGGGGATTATTTCAAATTATACTTACCTAGGCAGCCAAACGCTAAGATTTAAAAGAAGAATAGATAGCATATTTAATAAACAATAACCAACACATCCAAATCACCTATCAAAACTAGTCACTAGTGGCATGCAGAAGAGATGATTCTCATGATACATCACCTTATATCAAACGTTAGATATAGATTTTGACGCCTATCTTCAAACAACTTCTAAAAAAAACATAATCTTCAAATACCTTTATATTCCATGTTTGGAATTCTCCTCCACACATAGCAAGTCTCCACATGCCAGCAATCTTCTACTCTGATTCAAATTTCAACTTTGTCACTGAAATGCCTATATATGCTTTATTTTGCAACACTCCTCCCTGCAAAGTCTTCAAACAGAATGGCGGCCTCCTCTTATGCAAAATTCTACCTTTCATTTTGGGCATTAAGATAACTTGCTTTAATTTACAGGAATAACAGAAATAAAATAAGAGGGTCGTAACTTCTGTAAGATAGGTTTGCCGCTGGATGCTCAATGCTTCTTTGCCGCATTCAACGATAAATGAGGAGAATGCTATTTGCACACAGGCACAAATGCAAATCCTTTCAAATGTCTCACATCTCACAAGACTACTCTAATACCATATGCAGAAAATCAGAGAAGATAGTGTTTTATTCGATGATCATGCAGATACAAAATACATAGTTAAATACTATGATGAAACAGTTGTGGAAACAGTTATAACGAACTGAACGAAACTGAATGAACCACTTGATCAAGACTGAACAATGTAGTAATGCTAACATGTTTATGCACCTACCTTAATTTTGTAATTTGCTATATGTTTTGACCACTATTCCATTCTAGGATAAGTCTATAGACATAGAGGTGACCTTATAGTCACGAACTTATCCCTTCCCAATTTAAAATGCAAAATTCAAATTTAACCAATTGATGTCATTTACCCCTTAACCTTAACAACTAATTGGTGTGTGTTTAAACACTCCAAGTTAGCTGGAACAAATTGTTCTCTCTTGAAAGGAATCGCTTCCCTCAATATTTCTATAATCAAATCTTGGCTTACTTAGAGAACTTAGAGGTCTATGTGTATACACTTATGCATAAGCCTACTTAGATGTGCCCTTACACAATCTTGACACATGCCTCATTGCGGTGTCAAGGTGGTTGGGCGGTTAGGATAGGTTGCATCAGGTTGCCTACTAACTAGCCAATCACGCTTATTTTTAGTTAGGTAACTAGCTACCACTCTTAGTTGAGGAGTGTTTTCCTCAACTAAATAACTTCCATACCTCTCCTATATGTACATGCTTATTTGTCCAATCAATTAACTTCAAACTTGTAATCAGTAATGGCTTATTGATCTTGGCTCAACTTCTTATATGGTATCAGAGCTTGTCTAAGCTCAATTATTGGTTCGTTTGGTAAATTATATGGTTAGCATAGTGTTGGTTACCATGGATAATTTTCCAAATAAAATTGTTTTAGTTGTAGTTGTTTTTGTGCTCATTCCCATTAATGTTGAAAGCTTGTTGTAAAGTTAGTTAAGGCTATGGAGACTAGTGTTTGGAAAAATGTGAAGCATTTTTATGGCTAGTGAGATCAAAATTTTCTTTTGAGTGTATGCATGGGTTTTACATTTTTATCCATGGTTTTAAATCATTGATGAAAATTGTAAATCTAATTTTCCTATTGTTAGAAACAAGGATTGACCAAACGCATGCTGATCACAAATTGTGACTTCAACACTCAACTAGAGGTGGAAGAAAGAGTGTCGACAAGTGTCTTAGAGAGTTGTGTAGAACTCTCCAAGTTGACTTAACAGCTAATTGATGTGTGTTTAAACACTCCAACTTAGCTGGAACAAATTGTTCCCTCTCGAAAGGAATCACTTCCTTCAATATTTCTATAATCAAGTCTTGGCTTACTCAGATAACTTAGAGGTCTATGTATCCCATTTCTCTCAAAAGGCTACAGTGATCCTAGGAATTTTTTTTACAATATTTAATTTCAATTAGTATATTTCAACAAATATTTCAAGTTTCTTTTTACAATGATGACTTTTCATAGTTAAATTGATTTCAAGAATTTGTATATCTCATGAATAATTTAAATTCAATTTAACCAAGTGAACTGAAAATATAAATATAATATAACTATCTATATTATTCCCACAATAATGAGTTTTCAATGAAATATCAAAAGATAAAACCTAAGCTCCCAAGTTTTATTGAGTACAAGTATATCCAATTAACAAAGTAGATAATTCAATTAGTTAACCACAACTAGTAGCATCAATTGAAACATAGTTTCCTAACTATGATGATGCAATCTCTAAAGGATCTCTACACTTGAAATTGTAACATAAAAAACCATCATATAACATGTATATTTCAGATGTTAAAACTCATAGACAAAAGAATAATACTTATCTATTATTTCATCCAATGCTTATAATTAAATTCTAGATACATATTAATTACTCAATCCCCCACACTTAGTTTTTAAACCATGAAAATAAAGTAAACTAGTAGATTGTATTCAAAACATAAATAAAATTCTAGTAGAAATAACATAAAAAGGATTAAAACATTTTACAAATTCAAACTGCATGCTATATACACAACTTCCTAGTAAATAAACATGCATCGATGATTAAATCTCATAAATCCTTAACTAAAATCATTTATAGTGTTGACCAAAATGTTCTCAAACCTGGAAACACATCTAAGCTTGACACATGTCCTCTTATCCGAAGCACATCCCATGTATGCAAGACTTCATTTATGCACTAAACTTGAGATTTAGCAGTCCTCTTTACTCTACTTGTTCAAGGTAGTCTACATAGCTATTTACTTCATTAGTGATCCTCATATATACCAATGACAAGTAACTATTTCCTTTATCTCACTTGACATATTCTGCAAGTGTTCATCAATAATTATAGTGGCATTATTCAATATATCCATCCTAGTGCAAGTGGTTTTAGGGAATATTACACAATAGACTTATCTCCTTCCTTTTCTATAGATTCTATTTACTCTAAAAGTTCTTAAAATCATTTACCTTGGTTAATAATACATGTTTAATACCTAACACAAGATGTAAGACTATCAAAGTCTATTAACTTTTCTTCCTTGTCTCTAGTTTTTCCTTTGACTTTGTCAATATACATCTGTAATTACCTATCATACTTCAACTATTTATATAATTGACTAGACACCTTTTCTATCAATCTATCTAGACTTCCATCAAATACCTCTTTTTCAACTCTTTATTTTCTTTAATAAAAAATTGAACATGATCCATTGTCACATCTAAGATTGATTTGGACATTGATGGAATCTACTCTACCCCTTTTTTATTTCTATATACACTTAAAATGTCTTGATCTAGTTTAACAATAATATAATTGGTTGATGACTTTCCCTTTTTCTTCAACAACCTCTTCACATTCCATATTCCCTTGTCATATGCAACTTTAGTTGAAATCTCATTGATTTGTATTTCTCAATTTTACTTGTCCTAGCTTGTTGACTCATTTATTTCATCCACTTTGTATCCTATGCTACTAGTGTTATAATTTGTATCACATCTTATGTGGTTGATATTTGAGCTATGGTAGTTGGGATCATTGAAGTAATTTCAAATGATACCAAGGAAATTGATAAAGAGATTTAGTTGGTCAATACCAAGGATGCCATTTTAATTTGTAGGTATATGCCTATGTAAGTTATATTAGTTAGTAGAGTGTTGGTCACCACGGATAATTTTCTAAATAAGATTGTTTTTTGTGTAGTTGTTGTTGTGCTCATGCCCATTAATGTTGAAAGCATGTTGTATAGTCAGTTAAGACTATGGAGACTAGTGTTTGGAAAAATGTGAAGCATTTTTATGGATAGTGAGATCAACATTTTATTTTGAGTGTATGCATGGTTTTTCTACTTTTATCCATGGTTTTAAATCTATTACCATTTTTTTACCATAGCTCAAAAAATTAGCTGTGCAGTTAAAACATTTATCATTTTTGAATGGGGTCTAATTTATTTTTGTTATTAGTTAGTTGCATAGTGATTATGTTTCAGTATTGGATGTAGTTCAGTTGTTCAAGAAAGAAGGAGAGTTTTTAGATCAATCATTGCATTGCAGAATTGTCAAATGAGATAAGTATTCATTCACTATAGTGATTATTCATTTACAATTTTGAATACATAAGAGAACAAACATTTCATGGAAGGAAACTAAGACAAATTAGATGTCCCACACAAGTTGTGGGTTATAGCTAAACTCATGCAAATACAAGTAAAATACTATGCATCTAATGAAGAAGAGGGAAAGACATAGCCATCATTGCCTTGTTTTGGTTGATCTTTGTAGAAGCCTCTAGTTCCTCCTCCCGACCTTAGCGTGTACCTGAAAAAATATGGGAAGGTCCCATTAGAAGCTTCGGTTATGAAAATCCTTCATCAATCAAGAGAGACATAATACTTTAGTTGTAATGCATTGATCAAATGAGAGCATCCATATGCAGAAGGAACTGAAGAGAAGCAAACATAGAGCATCATTGTTTTATTCTAATCTGTTTGTTTCATGTGCAGGTATAGGAAAAATCATGAAGCTGTTTGAAGATAATCAGCATGTGGTATCAAATGGGCTCCCACAAGGGTTGAGCCTAGCATGCTGCTGCCCCTTGATCTCAGAAGGGATGAATAGAAGAAGAAGATCATTGATGACATTCACATGACAAGTTGAATGAATAGCAAGACAATCATATACATCAGTCCCATTTCAAGACATGACCATGATTTCACTTCAAAGTATGAAATGCAGCCAAAAACATGACCTAAACAGATGGAGGACAAAATCCAATGCATATAACAACTTATATACTTCCCCAACTGTTAAAAAAATGACATTCTCAGGCATGATAATAATCAAGAGTGTGCAATGCATTTGTAATCATCAGACTGATAAAGGAGTAAGTGTTCACAAGTATTGACTATTTGAAAGTTGCTTAGTCATCCATGATCAATAATCCAATTGGAGTATTCATTGTAAACCAATAAGCAAATTGCAAAGACAGATGAGTACCAAACTTCATACTTTCTCATTTAAGTGGAGTGACAGAATCAGATTCAGAATTCAATGACATAAGCTACCTTTTAAATGATGAAATATATCCTATTATGCCTCACTTTTTGCTACTGATAAGTTGAGCATCAGAACAAGTGTTATCACATGTTGCATTCATTGCATATCTATAAAAGAAACATGATAAGTATTGCAGATTTGTAGCAGAAGAATACAAGATAGCCAATCCAGATGGCTCATTTTGTCTTTGACAAACTCTAAAAGGATCAAAAGGAACATTTCATTACATGTGTGTAATAGAGCTTGTCATTATCATGTGACAAGGAGTAGTTAAACTGGTATGATCATCATCCTTATGCTACAAGATATCATTTTGTGTCAAAATGAAATGTTTAAGTGTATGGTTGCATCTGTGGTTGAGTGAGTTCAAAAGAAGTTTTCATTATAAGAAGTGATCTACTAAAATTGGTGACAACAGATATAGTGGACCTGATTGATGTCCTATAGGACATCTCATATAATACATTTGATATGATAAAATATAGTAAAGAGGAGCAACAGATGTTCATGTTGTTACAGTTTATACAAAATAGGTAAGTGTTGCCTTCATTTGTTACAATGCCTCAATGCCATGACACAACCATGGTCATCATCATATATGTAAAGTGTCTAATAAGCACAGTCCACTAAATGGACAAGTAAAAGTTACAGATCAATGAAGTCATGTATGCTTCTACTATGGAGGAGTTCAAAGTTCAAAACTAACAGTATCATTCCATATGCAAAGTTCACTGAAAGAGTCAGTAGAGCTACAGAGATAGAAATAGTGCATGTAATCATCACTTCTTTTGAAGAGTAATAGTGACTATGACTAAACAGTGACAGCATGAGAAAGAAAAAGAGATACCATATGCCATATATGCTTCAGAAAGAAGATTTTGTGCTCATAAAGATAAAACATTGCTTCAGTTTTCAAATCTCAGTTTATACACTAAAGAGGAAAAATATAGAGATACATTCATAGTGAGGCTATGACATATAATGCCATTTACATTATTTTCTCAAATACCCACATTGACTTTCAGAATCTAATGCTTTTTGCAATGTTAAAGAGAAAGGAAAATGGTAAGTAAAACTGTCTAGGCAGGTCGTAGATGAGTATATTGTTTATACAACAAAAACATGAAACCATTATTGGGTTTAAAAAAGGAGTTTCTTTCTTCTTACATACATTTGAGAAAAGTAAAAGAAATTTCTGTGTAGTATGGTTGCATGAGTAAAGAAGGTTCTGTGCAAGATAAATGAAACCCTCACTTTGAACACCAAAAACTTCACATTTTTTACATCAAAAGACAAGAGTGATGCTACAAAATGTATTAGATGAAGTGGCCATGCCATATGAGAAGATATTTCACATACCCAGCTAACATGAAATGAAACCCTCATCACAGTTGCATATACAAAACTGAAAGAGCAATGATGGAGAGGAATAGTGAGCTCACCGTATGATAATGCAACAGAGAAGGAGATAATGGCCATGACTAGTTGAACTGGACCTTGTCATTTTGTCATTTTTTTCACAAAGTTCAACACACAGAAGCCAAGCAATACATACATCAAAGACTAAGAAACTGAAGGAATAGCTACATGGCTGCAGCCATTTTATGGGATATAAGCCATCAAAATATAGCAAAATGCCATTGAAAGTTGTAGATTCAAGCTTACCAGGAGTGGCCTGTCATTTTGGCCAAAGAAGTGTAGTGCTTTTGACCACTAAAGACCATCGAATGTAGAAAGAAAACACACAGAGCATAAAACTCCAAGTTGGTGGCACAGTTGTAGAGAAAACTCAATGCCAAGAACAAAATGAAATGACTGATGTTTTAGGGTTTCACACTTACGTTTGTTTCAACGTCCTTTCCACATTTTGACCATGCAAACTATATAATCATTTTTATCCAAATAAGATTGGGGTCAACACTTTGAGTTCTATAATGCCTAGTAATCATAAGCAGAAGTGGCCAACAACACAAAGAATATGGTTTATTTTGTTAAGTCAAAGGTAGACATTATCACAAGTGGACAAGGTTGTGCCTTTAGAATCTTGCAAGACCTTAATCTCATTTGTGGTCGACTCACTTTGGAGTCCAATTATTATTTGATAATGCATGTGGTCAAGTTTCTTTGACCTCCCACTTATGCATTTTTTTCTTTTCTTCACATATTTCGAATATATGCATAAAGATCAAACAAGAACCTTGGAAATGTGAAGAGTATGCAGAATGAAGACATGGTCAAAGGGGTCAATGTGATATGGTGGCATGCTATAGAGGCAGTGAGTTGGCATTTTTCAAGCCATATGGATAATGATGAGGTGGTAGAATATTGACACATGGAGGCCATGGTGTTAAGCCTTCAAGGCTTTTATTTATTTTTTGCAGATGTTGTAATAGTTCATATTTTTTATGATTTTTATAGAAAATCATTTGTGATATCTTGTAAATAACTTGGTGAAATTATAAACCAGATATCATTTTATTTTTATAAAAAATCATATCAATAGGATATTGATTAAAATTGCCATATCATTGTAAAGTTAACTTTAAAGCAGTAAAATTATGAATTGCTTTTAAAGTTTAACTACTTTTAGGCAATTTATAGGCTAATAAAATAGATCAAATATTCCATTTTGATTTGTTTTATTTAGAGTCATATAGGACAAATTTTGGAGCTTTCAGGAGTAGAGAAAAGTAGTTTAATGGTGGGACCACATGAGAGCGTAGTTTTGCAACTTTATTTCATAGATTGGTGGCAGATTCAGTGTTTTATTTTTGGTTATCATGAGTAGCTCAAAAATGGACTTAGGGTATATTTTTAGGATCTTTTTCAGATTTCTTCAAGGGAGATCATTTGGAATCATTTATAGGAGAAAAACTTAGTTTTTTCTCAGTCACTTAGCATCAATTTCTTATCTCCTATAGAGTTGTATACAGGCATTTGGCTTACACATTTATTTTTCATGTATTGTATTCCTTTTAGTTCTAATAACAAATCATCCTATTTCATATATTTTTTGCAGTCTTGATCTGATGTTATATTGTGACTATTTCAGTCATTTATTGTGTCTTAATACTTTTTAAAACTTAGTTCTTCTTGGTTGTAGTTTGTGTTTAATCCAAACCTTGTTGCAAATTACTTAAGGAGTAACTATGAATGAAATTGTGAGGATTCATGTTAGAGGATTTGTTTGTGAGTGATAGGATTTCATCCAGTTTAGATTCCAGAATTAGTTTGCATTTTAGTTACATCTTTCTATCCCTTTTTTCCTCAAGTCAGTAGTTTAGAAGTTATAAGAGAACCATCTCACTCTAGAGATTCGTTCTCATGAAAGGAAACCCACATCTGAGAATGATTCCATGTTTTAGCAAGTAGTTAAGTTTTCGCAAAGCTTAACAAGGGTGCATACTTGAATTGACAACAAAATCATTAATTAAAATTGTAAATATAATTTTGATGTGCCTATTACTATTCAAATATGTATAAAGGATGGATAAGATATTTATTATTAAAAATATGAATGGTTGAGTTATTATGCAATGGTAAGGAAGGTTATTGTAATAGGATTGTTCCCCAAAATGGTTTTCTCAAATGAAATTCAACATACTATGTGTTTCATTTTTTATTTTATATAGATTGTGTATGAATTACTTCTATTATGTAGGGTTATTGGTATTCTTTTTCTACACTCACATAAACAACTACATCTGATATGATCTCTCTACCAATTCCTACTTCACTAATGGTTTTAAACTTGATATATCATTTCTCTAAAAGGATATATTTTAATAGGCTGTGCATCCATAGTTGGAAGCTTTATAAATTCCACATTTTACTATGTAAATAGGAAATAAAATTTGGTACCATCCCTCAAGTGTTTTAGCTAGCTTTTGCAACAATTTTTATAGAATAATCCTCCTTGGGTAGGTCACTTGTAAATAGATATATTTGATTGTAAATTAATAACTATAAGAAAATAGGATCTTAGGTTACTAATCATTACAAATAAAACATAAAATAAATTAAATGAGAATGACAAGATGCATATATTTAATACATTACACAATATATACATGGGGAAAACCATTTTGGGTAAAAAACACCATAAATCACCATTCTATTATAAAAAACAATTACATTTATGTTGATAAATTAATAGAAAAAACTTAGTAATTCACTTCTCTGCACTTCCACATGGATGATAACACCTCCTATGCATATTGATAAGCTTCACTATAATCTCCAAAAAATAAATTACTTCTTAATAAGAGTGAAGCTCTTTAAATATAGGAGGAGAGGTAGAATAAATACTTGAAAGGATACTTGTCACACCTATTCAAAACTATCATTTGTAAATAATTAACAATCTAATATTAGATTATTAATTATTTGAATTATATATTGTTTATAAATCATATCACAAGAATAAGATTTTCTAACCTTATATTTTTAAGTACCAAATTGTTTTAGGTACTTTGGATATGGTTCCATACTTGAAGATGTTTGTCTGACCTTGAGTATTCTGTTCTCAGTCAATCAATAGATTGTCTTTATTCTTCTTTTAGATGGGCCAACTATCTTGGATAATTTATTTTGTCTTGTGAACTCATATATCTTCAAGATATTTATGATTTGGGTCTTGGGGCTTAGATTAGTTTATACTTTAGTTGACCTTGTTTACTAGATGTGGGATATTGGCATAGATAAATTACACCCTTTGATACAATTAATGGCAATGAAAAGGATAATTGGGTGGAGCGTGAAGGGAAACTAATGGTAAGGACATACAAATAATGCTATTTTGATTATCCCAATTAGGTATGGTTACCTCAACTACTACTCATTGTATTATCACGATCCTCGCTCAGTCAAAAGAGATTATCACTGATGTCTAGGATATTGTTGCTACAAATCTAAGAGTAAGTCTAAAATAATCTATTCATGAATGTCCCATTTTCTTTATAGATGAAGTGTTGTGTCTAGAATATTTATACTCAAGATAGTGTTATAGTCTTATAAATATATGGCTAAAATCCATTACACCTGTCCATTGTTTGGATTGTAAACTTTTCAAAAATATAATTATGGTGAATATAAAATATTGTCTGGCTAATTCCACCTTCTATGCATGTTGTCATATGATCAAATCAAATATTAAATAGAATTCTTCTTTGTGATTAGGGTCTGGGCAATAATAAAAATTGTGTATGACCTTATTATGAAGAAATGTAACTTTGTGTTTTTCTCTTGAGGAAGAAACTATTGTACCTAAACTTAGGCTAGCTTTTGAAAGCATTAATTTGTGACCAAATATAGTATACTTTAAAACAAATCTTGTAAACTTCACAATAATCAAATCTTTTTATAAAAGCCTTATGTTATAAAGTTCATAATGTATGAAAGTAAACTAAGGGCTCCAAATAAGTAGCTAACTATATATTATAAAATACTTAATATCTAAATTCCAGAGAGGGATACCTTTGGATATTTCTTGCATACAAATTGAACCTTTCACTTAATAAAGAGGGAATATGTCACTCAAAAATAACAAGATGGGAAAAAACAAACCAACAATGAAAAACAAACAGAAAGAAACAGAACACACCATAGAAAAAAAACAAACAACATACTAATCTAACTATGTTGTCTATGCTAGAGGTCTGGGCTGTCACAACAATAACTATGCCGAGGCTATGGCTCTTCTTTGGGGAATTAAATTGGCTATATCCCTTGGTATTAGGAATTTGGATATCTAGGGAGATTCAAAAATGGTCATTGATGCCATTACCAATGTGTCGAATGTTGGCATTTAGTTGAAAGACATTATTAGGGATATACAACTTCTCTTGCAGAGGATTACTAATGTGAATATTTCACATATTTACCATGAGGGCAATGGAGTTGTAGACGCCTATGCTGATCTTGGACAATGGTATTCAAATTGGAGGGTTTGGCGCCAATTTGATCATATCCCTTTAAATCTTAAGGCCCTCATTCTTAAGGACATGCCCGGGTCTTGATGAGTCAAATGTGTTGGAAAGACAACTCTTATTGTTAGTTCCTTGGGAGGGGGCTGACGTGTCTCTTGAAGTACGAGTCCTTTCATACCTTCTCTACTGTCAACTCCACTCCCTTCTCTCATAAGGTGAGCAGACGGCCGGATCATCATGGTGTGTGCCGAGTAATTATGGTTAAGCATGGGATTGGCATTTGCAAGGCTTCCCATATTTATGATAATGTGTGCGATGTTATTACCCACATTATTAGCCTTGATCATGTTAGTAATTCTTCTATAAATACGACTGAGGAGATTTGGGGTCTTTGTGACATGTGCTGTAATTTCACCATGGGAGGAGATAGAATTAGAACCGAACCCGTCTCATGCTATGAATTCAAAGACAATCTAGTGGTTTGGCATTATTGCAAAGAGGGTGGGATTAGTCCCTATTTGGAGAGGCTTAATGGGTATAATGAAACTATTTCTGAACAATTTGTGCGGTCTTGGCAGAACAGATGGGTTTCGGTGGGTGCAATTAGCTTTGAAGTTTCTGAACGCATGATCGCTATGGCCACTGGTATGTCTACTCAGGGTTTGAAGCTGCAGAGGAAAACTAAAATTGTAGACCTCTCCAACCAAAAGCTCTTTCTTGGAGATGGTGAAGAAATAGTCCCTTACTAGGGAGGATTTGACAGAGCCAAGTTGCCTGAGCCGTGGGATGCTATGTGTTTTCTCCTCATGAAGTATTTCACCCTGGAGGGGTGCTTCACCAGGTTTTATAACTATCATCTCCCCCTTTTAAATCATTTCCATCGCAATGCTCAAATTAGCTTTCCGTTTTATTTGCTTTCTTCCCTTGAACATTCCGTCCTTAGGGTTAGGGCGAAACTGGCTAAAAACCCTACTATGGAGCCTATCCCTCTTCATCAGGGCCTTATTCTCTATCTTTATAATCACCATCTTGCCCTCGAACCCTCTAAATCCATTCAAACTAATAGTGGGCAAGGGGAACCCTCCTCTAACCCTAAGGATATTCCTGATGTTGATGAACCCAGGCCCTGCCCTATTCCTATCAAGACTAAAGAAGTTTCTGTTTGCACTCCTGAGGAAATTCCTGTTGATACTCCGGGCCCTACTGCCAATATGAAGGGTAAAAAGAGGAAGATTGCAGGCAATATAAGTATTGGGAAGGCTGTGGTTAGGACCCCTAAAACTCTTGGTAGGACCCTAGTGGGCCAGAGAAGCCAGTCTAATTCTTCTGCGAAGGCTTGTAGGGATGGTGTTTCCTCTGGAGTTCGGTGGTCAGGGTGTATTGCTGGCAAACTGGCTCCTCAAGCAAAGCTCATTGACTACTCTGAGAGTGGTTCGGATGAATCCACCTAAAGGGAAGAAGACAGGGATATGGAGATTCAGGACATATTTGGTGATGATGAAGGCAAGCAGGAGACTCATGATATGGGGGCTACCACTGAGGATGTTGCTGACTCTATTGGAAATGCTGACAAAGTGGGTGAGATGTTCGTGGAAGAGGCTGAGGATGCTATGGATACTGATGATGGTCTAGGGGCTGAACTTGTAGGCCTGTGTGTTCGCATTACAAAGCTGGAACAGAATCTCTCCATTGTACTCAGGACCTCTATTCTCCTCAACCACTCTGTGCTGAAGAATCTGGGGGTAACTGTCAATGCTGACAATGATGATCTTGCTAAGAATGTGGATGATATTATTAAATCTATGGTCTAGTAAGGAGAGATGTTGCCTCCTTAGTTTTTGTTGTTATACTGCTAATACTTTGTTACTCTATTTTTATGTTATTAGTTTATAGTGGTTGGTTTTGCTGGTTATGCTGGGAAATCTGTATTTGATGTATTTGTTGTATCTGGTTTAAGGCACTATTTGTGTTTGCTACCTTTTTGGCCTCTCTATTTTTTGCAAGGGTTTGGCCCCTTGTTTAGCCGCCTTATGTTATCAAAAACTATGGTACATGTTTTTCAAATAATCATCAAAGACCAAAATAATGTTTGAGAAGCTATCCATTGATAGGAATTGAGGTAGACTCTATAGTTAAGGAACTAATCCTAGAGGTATTTTCTCTTAGAATCTCAAAGATCTAGTATGGACCTAGCTAAAGTTTTTTGAATTTTTAATGATCTCCCTTCTTTTCTTTAGGTTTATCCCACAAGAGAACTAAATCAAATATTCTCAAGGCTATCACCTTAGTTTTCTTGTCAAACCATCATTTAACTACTACCTAATGTTTGACAAAATGATGGAGGGAAACATCTCCCTTCTCTTCTAGAATCAATAGGTTCATAAGCCTAAATTCTACTTTGTCCTCATCCTTAAGAAAATCTCTCATGAATTTTAAGACTGTGATTTGCAAGTTTACAAGAAAATCTAGGTTTAGCCCATAAACTGGCTAGTATGGTGAGGTTCCTAGGGAGGCTTTAGTTCTAGTCCTGTCTTCCCATAAGGAAAACTTATGTGGAGTATGCCAATCCTTAGAATTCTTTCCTAACAAATTCTTAATTACTTCAAATAAATTCTTGTTAATGAACTAAACCACTTCTTTACCTTGTGGATAGTAATTGGAAAAAATTTTAAAATTACCTTATGCTCAAAAGACCATTGCATTAATTGTTTACATGAAAAGGCATGGCCATTGATACATACAAAAGAGAAAGGTATTCCAAACCTCATAATGATGTTTTCTTCTAAGAACTTCCTTACCTCATCTATAGTATAGTTCTTGTGGGCTTTTTCTTTCATCCAATAGGTGCAATAATCTATTTCTATCAATATGAACTTGTGACATGTGAATAATTGGTATTAATAACACTAATAAAATCTAAAGCCCATTGGGCAAAGGGTCTAACCTCATACACTGGTTACAAAGGCATCATGGGCTTTGATTCTCTAGAAGTAGAATTATGACAAATGTGACACATTCTCATATGTTGATGTGCATCTCTAAAAATATGGGGTTAATATATCTTTCTTTAAGGATTTTATGTGCAGTAGAATCTCCTAAACTATGTCCAGTCCCATATTTGGCATGAAACTTTGAGAGAATTTGTTTTGCTTCATGTTGTTCCAAGCATCTTATATAAATTCCTTCAAAATTCTTCTTGAATAAAACTCCACATTTGATCATGTAGTTGGCACTTTTCAATCTTAGTTCCCTCCATTGTGTAGAATCCAAACAATAAAGGTATTGGTTATTTAAAATGAAATGAACTACGTCTTTATACCATTCATCTTTTATGATGGAATTAACTATATATTGTTGACAACTTATCCATGGGTCAAAATTTTCCATAAATTTAGAGAGTCCTTTCCCTCTAATAAGTTTCATAGGTTGGAACTCCAAATGAAACTCCTATAGGATAGCCATCCATTTACCTCTTCTTTCTCTCATCTCACTTTGCATCAATAAAGAATTTATAGCTTGATATAAAACAATATCAAATGTTTTTTTTATGCAAGATGTAGTGTCTAAATTTTTTAACTGCTCTTACTAAAGGAAAGGCTTGTTTTTCAAGGTAAGGGTACTTGATTTCAACATTCTTGAAAGGAGAACTAATTAATTCTATTGATCTCTCATCTCATGCTTCCTTTCTCTATGCGAGAAGAGTTGTACATGAATGCTCTAATGCAAATGAATAAATTTAAAATGGTTGTGTGTAATCTAGACTAATTAGGAAATGAGATTTAGAAATGGACTATTTAATCTTTGTAAAGTTTGATTTGGATTCATTAATCAATTTGAATTTAGCATCCTTCTTCATCATATCAATTAGAGGCTTAACTTTCCCCACAAAACTAGTGATGAACTTCCAGACAAAGTTAATCTTCCCAAAGAAAGATTTCATTTCCTATTTACTGCTAGGCACTAGTAACTTTAGAAATGTTTCTACTCTCTCAGGGTCTATTGAGATTCCTTTCTCTAAAATGACACGTCCTTACAATTTTCCTTCAGTTAACCTAACTATGTATTTCTTTGGATTTAGAGATATTCTATACTGCCTACATCTTTCAAGTATTTTCTTTAGATTTGTTGCATGATTAGCTCTATCTTTAGAGAAAATTGTCATATCATCCATATAAATGATAATACACTTATCAACCAAATATTAAAAGGTAGTGTCCATTGCTCTCTAAAAAGTTGCTCCTGCATTTATCAAACCAAAAGGCATCCTCTTGTATGTGAAAGTTCCCCACTTGGTTGTGAAAGTGGTCTTCATCTTGTCTTCATATTTTAAAAGAACCTAGTTGTAGCCTTAATATCCATCTAAAAAGGACATAATCTGAGATCCATTGACTATCTAAAGTGCTTCATCTAGGGATGGTAGTCATAAGGTTATCTTGTCCATCAATAAGAGGTTCTAATAAAAACAACAATAATGAAATACGATAAGATACAAAATCATAACTATCACGTACATGTGTTATTAGCCTACAAACTTGCATTGACCAAAACCTATTGAAGAAGAACAATATCAAGAGAAACTTAGGGTTCTGCCCTACCTACAAAAAGAGCTACTATAGGAACATTGAGGGGTAGAATGATGGTGTGCCCTCTTGCACCCACCATGCCACATAATTTGTAGTGACCCCCATGTTATACATATTTCCTCTCTTTTACACAAAGCCTACATCATCATCATCCATGCCAAACTACTTTATGACTGTGGATCTCACCCTCTCTCCTTGTGGGAATGGTGATCTCTAATGTTGTTTATACAAATCTGGCTCCAACAGTACTATTTATCTAAGGCCAAGATGACATAACAAATTCTAATAATGAAATATCTCTACAACTATGGTGCATCTACAAAAAATTCATTGAGAGTAGTAAATATGACCCAACTAAGATCTATCATTCAAATCTAGGGCCAATTATCTATAGACCTCCATGTAACATTTGTTGTCCCCATTCAATAAAAAATATATCCCCAACTATATAGCCTCAACTTAATATTATTTGTTCCATCAAAAAGATTCCTAGAAGCTTCCATGATAAGAGATCCCTAACTATTCCTTGTAACACAACTAACACTCAATTTATTAGGTTTTCCCCTAGATGTTTCATCAAAATTTATTTTTAACACTCCATCAAGGGGTGGAACCCATATCACCTTAGTCCTCTCAATATTTGGGGGTTAACTGAAGATCTCTCATTAACGAGGCAATAAATACAACCAATTATTATTGATCCAGAGACTAGGGGTAAAGCCTATTGGACAACCCAATTAAAAATATTCAATCAGGTTATATGTGTGGAGGTTTTATATTTATGACAAGGATTAGAATACATAAAGAACAATTGAATAGGAAATTTGAGAAGACAATAGACAATAATTAGAATTGTAAAAATAAATTTATACTATAATATTTTTTACACATGATCCATGAGAAAAGACATGTCATGGATATACCTTTCTATCCTCTCTTACAACCATTATTCAACTATCATCTTGAAAAGAATCCAGCTATGTATATTAATACACAAAGATGGAGGAAGATGAAGTATCAAATATGTTCATATTTAGTTTCAACTATCAGAACCATTGATTACAAGTCAAAACATGTGGTGATGCTAACATGGAGTTATGACTTATGGTTTCGACTACATGTGTCAACTAGGATGAAGATCCTACAAGTGAAACTACAAAGGCCACCATGCAACAATTAAGATTTGCAATATGATCTAGTGACCTATATCCTCCTATATTAGTCACCCTTCATTGAAGAACAATGACCTCCAAAGTAAGTAGGTGTGGAAAAAGATATGTGAACCTATTGGAAATTTGCACTTCTATGAACCATTTCTCTTGGGAAGAAACTTGACCATCTTTGATGATTTGAAATAGAGGGATCTCCTACTATCTTGTCCATTTCACCCTAACATCAATGGCTTGATCCAATTATTTTGAGATATTGCATTTTGGATTAATCTTTATCTACTAAAGTCTATCTATAATGTCTAAATTATTCAACAAAGGTGGAAAATTAGAATCATAGGAGTATTGGTTGAGGACTTGTTACAACCCAAGGTAAGAAGGCAAATTAATCTTGAAAGTGTTATCTCCTACTTTCCTGGTGATGGTGTAGGGCCTATACTAAAATGTATTCAAAGCTTATGACAAGGTCCAATCAATCTTACCTTCTATCAGTATAGTTAGACTAGATCACCACCTTGAAAGGTGTGTAATGATCAATGACTATCATGGCACTAGTACTTTGCATTATCCTACTATGGAATGGTCTAAACTTGTTGCTAAATGTGTTAAATGTACTTAATGAATTGATGAAATTTGTCAACTACTGTAAAGTAATGAAAATTCCACAAACATACATAACTGAAGAGAAACTAAATTAACTGCAACTAAAGTAAAGTAATTACATCTACATCATCAAGTAAAAGAGATAAATTTAGCATCTATTATCTATGGAGATTTCATTCATAAGTTTTTTATATAAATCATGGTACAAATCATCTTTCTGAAGTACAATATATACAAGTATCAATAACAGCTTACACCTTACAAAACTTTTTGAGTTCAATGAAGATATACATATGTCCACAAGATCATGTAAATCCAAACAATCACTCCTTGACCGCCATCGACCATTTGGCCATCTACTATGTCGAAGGACAAGAAAATGGTTGAGACACTTTTCCACCCAACCACTGCACTTCACCAGTATTCCTCAAACTGAGGAATGCCTAACCCTTCTCAAAGGGCCTAGCAACTTGTAAACAAGCATAGGGTGGAATCTAGTGCATGCCTATTAACCTACATGCATCCTAGCTAGAATGTAACATCACATTAACAAGATATGGTAGGGAAAAATATTAATGTATCAACTAGGCAATCAAAACAATCTGTTTCAATGGTACATATATCTATTTCAATATCAAATTTTACTTTGGCCAAAGTATAAACTGATTAACAGTGTGTAAGTTTTGAAAAGAAAACCTACTTCCATGTTTCCCCATATTTGGCACCCGTCTCGGAAGGCAACTTTCCACAAAAAAATAGACACAAAAAACACAAGTATCACATATAGCCTTTCTCATTCATAGCATAGTTTACGATTTAATAAAAGAGGAAAAACTCACTCCATGCATGTAATCATTAGGAAATAGGAAATCTTTTAGGTGTTTTCATTCATCATTTGTCTCATATGTAGTTAGTTTTATTTTAAATTGTATCTTCATTACTATGAGATGAACATAAGGTTTTCCTCCATAAATGCAAAAGGTTATCTCAACATGTTGTCTATCTCCTAGGCATGTATTTCATACCTATGTAATATATCCACATTTTTATTTATATAAGAAAATTTAACTCTAGTTATTAAAATTAACTTATTTAGGATTTGAATACATATATATAAGGATTACTAAATAATATGCCTCGTAATAATAATTTATAGAAATTTCTTGATTTATAATATATTCCCATCACTAATACCTATCTTTTAAAGAAATCTTCATAAAAATAATAATCAAGGCATTCCACACACCTAAAGCAATAAAATATGAAACAAACAGTATTGACTGATAAAGACTTTGAAGAAACCTCAAGTTTGAATGAGTTATGAAAATGGCCATTCACATGGTATGACATCGACCAAGGCGCAAGGCATAACATGAATTACTTCTAGAAAAACTTATATTGAAAAGGTAGACTAATTTGCTTGAACACAAGTCACTTTTCTGAGTCAAGTCAACCCTACTTAGAATGAGGATGTTAAGAATGAACAGTAGATATTGATTTTGGGTCGATTTCATTTACGAAGAAGGGTAGATCATAAATTTCTACAAGGCTGATTAGGAATAAACAAAGAGGTGGAGTAGACGTCTATAAAGGTTGATGAGAGACTCAAAGTATCGAGCCATACATGAGTTTGGTAAGTAGATTAGTTCAACAGGCTAGCTGAAGCAAACACAAGGAAGAAGACATGGATCCTCAGGTTGATGGGAAAAAATAACCTTGTAGGACCGTTAGGCGCATATAGCTGATTTCATCTATAGATCAAAAGCACTTAGAAAGGAAAGAAATTATATCAAGATGCAAGTTCTCTTAGTAGGCTGATCACACAACATGATGATCCAAAGTGATAGGAAAAGAAAATTTTAAAACAATGAATACTCGAGTGAACTTCCCCTGAGTTTGATTGCATAGATCAACACATACCACAAGGATAGATACAAATTTAATCAAGTTCAAAGGCCAATTAAGTCTTTGGAGGTCGTTTCAAGGTAATTACTTAGGCCAAACAGGAAAAGAAGAGGTCGGTCTAATATTGTGTGAGGCCAAAATATGTTAGAGGAGGTGCATAATGTCATTATAGAGGTAGTATAAATTGAGTATACGATAGGAAAATTAAAAGAAATAAAAGAAGTTTTAGAGCTCAAACTGTTTCAACAGGCCGATTTAAATGACCAGAGATCAATATGTTTTTGTGAAATGGTCATTTAGTTTATGCAGGCTGATGAAACGACAAAAAGAAATAGAAATCAATTCTTAAGGCAAATCCATTTATCATTACTACTATTATATAGATTTTAATTGACATTGGTGACCACATAGTCAAGTTTCATCAAGAAGAACATATTTGATAAAGAATTATAAGGAAAATACCCAATGTAGGTCGTAACACCAATCTTGGGTTGTGCTCTAGTGAGTACCCCTTTGATCTCCTCTAATCCTCTCCACCTTGCTGTATGTATGTGTTCTCCTTCTCTCCAATGTGCCTGGGTCCCCCTTTCTTTCAGAAATTTTCTTTTTAATTCCCTCTAGAACCTTAATGTTTGCTTCATTTTCTCTTTCAATCTCATGCAAACAACCTTTTTTAAAAAAAAATTACACCCCTCTTTGCATGTCGCGCATGCATTTCCTTCTTCCATTTTTAATAAATGCAACAATATTAATAAAATAATTCTAAATATATTTATATATTTATGTATAGTCTATAGTTAAAAATATGTATTTTATTCTTTTCTTATTTGTTATAAGTTTTATTTATTTTAGAAAGTTTTCACAATATTATTTAATTTCTATATATATATATATTTACCAAAAATAGACAGATCAATAATAATGCATTAAGGCATTTATATTTATATAGTTATTTTAAATTTGTCTTTGAAATAATACCAATACCACCTATTTATATTGATCAAAATAACAAAAATAGCTTTGAAAAACAAGCATAGAGGCATGTGAAAAAGCGACAAAATCAAATGAAAGATGATAGCTAACAACCACATATGTATGTGTTAAGAAGATCATTAGAGAACTAGTCAATCATGCAATAATGTAATTCTAAGTGTGTGTGAAAGAACACTAGATAGAAACCATCTGATGGTTGCCAAGCGGCTAGGTCCCCTCTACCTATCACATGTTCTTGCCTTCGACAATACCTGCGGTCAATCCCACTCACTTCCCACTGTCAATAGGTTAGTTCCAAAAAATATAGCTAAAGATACATAATCATAAGACAAATAATATATCCTTATCAAATATCATCAGTTAGTGCCCAATATTTCTATACATTAATGTAATGAAGTCAATCACAAAAGTCTGAAACATGACATACTTCCCCACTTGGAAGAGACATCATCTTGATATCTTATTACATCTAACAAAACAATAAAGTATCACACTAACACTAATCAATGTATCAAATGTATCATCATCAAATTATCAAAGTATTTCTAATATGCATGAAATAAAAGCATCTATGCTAATTCCCCAAATGTGTGAATGATCTATCAATCTCTATAGCATCCTCCCAAGTGGCACTGTCCACTTAATACTGATCCCATTAGACCTTATACTATACTAAGTCTCTATTACGCAACTTAACATTGTGCTTCTCCAAGACTCAAATGGGATCCACTAGTACCACTCTTGGATCCTGCACCTGTAGAGCATGCCAATCAAGAATATGCAATACATCATGGTGATAAGGTTTGAGAAAAGACACATGAAAAACATTATGGATCTTGGTGAGACCTGGTGGCATAGCTAGTCTATATGCAATGGGATTGATAACTTCAAGAACATCAAAAGGTCCTACAAATTTGGGTGCAAGTTTGGATGCCTTTCCAAATGAAATTGAACTCTTATGAGGTTTGACCTTTAGAAAAACTTTGTCGCCTACTGAGAATTGCCTGAAAGTCCTATTTCTATCTGCATAACCTTTCTGTCTATCTGGGGATTTCTTTAATTTTTCTTTCATTAGCCTCATTTGATCTTCCATTTCTTTTAACATGTGAGATCCAATCACTATCCTATCTTCTACCTTGTCCCAATTGATGGGTGTCTGACACTTATGCCCACAAAGAGCCTCAAAAGGTGCCATTCCCAAAGATGCATGATATGAATTATTGTAAGAGAATTCTACCAATGGCAGATATTCCTCCCATTTATATTGTTGATCCATACAATACATCCTTAGAAGATCCTCCACTACCTGGTTGACTCTTTCTTTCTGACCATCTATTTGAGGATGATAAGCTATGCTAAAGTTCAATTTAGTCCCCAACGCTGCATTAAGCGTGGTCCAGAACCTAGAGGTCATGCAAGTGTTGCGATATGAGATGATCGTCTCTAGCACTCCATGTAATCAAAATATCTCTTGGACAAACTTATTTGCTAAGGTCAATGATCAATTAGAAAGATTTCCAGGAATGAAATAAGCTACTTTTGTCAATTTTTCCACCACTACTAAAATGACATCATGCCAGTTCTTAGACATGGGAAATCCATGAATAAAGTCCATGCTAATTACCTACCACTTATACTCTAGAATACTGTGTGGATAAAGAAGTCCTACAAGATGGACATGGTCAGCCTTGATGTGTTGACACTCTAAACATCAACCAACAAACTTAGTTACATCCTTCTTAAGCTTAAGCCAAAAGTACAATGGTCTCAATCCTTCCATAATCTTCATCACTTCTAGGTGTTTAGAATATGGAACACTGTAGACCTCCTTGAGAACTAATTTCCTTAACTCACCTGAATCTAGGATATACATCCTCCCTTGGTATCTCAAAATCCCATCTGACTCTATCACATACCAATCAAATCGGTGATCTGATGGGTCTGCTTCTAATGCTTGCTTAACTCAATCATAATGCTCATCCCCTTGCATGTTTTAGATTATCTATTAGCTCAGATTAAATCTCATAGTTACCATGGAAGCCAGATGTCATCTCCTACTAAGAGCATCTGCAACCCTATCCTCCTTTCCCTTTATATACTCAATTCCAATGTCATACTCACTAAGGAATTCTAACCACCTTCTCTATCGTGCATTGAGATTAGGTTGGGTGAAGATATACTTGAGCCCCAAATGGTCTATCTTTAGCTCAAAGGGCTTACCCAAAAGGCAGTGTCTCCACATTTTGAGTGTGTGAACAATGGTAGCCAACTCAAGATCATGGGGTGCATAGTTTAATTCATGCTTCTTTAGCTTTCTAGATTCATATGCCACCACTTTCCCATTCTACATCAACACTCCTCCCACACCTTCACCTGAAGTATCTGTTATCACTGTGAAATGACCATTTAGATCAGGTATGGTCAGAATAGGTGTTGTGAGTATCTCCTTTAAGAGATGGAATGCTTGTTCACATTTATCTATCTAATCAAACTTCTTACCCTTCTTTTGTAATGAGGTTATGGGTGTTGCAATTGTCGAGAATCCTTCTACAAATTTTCTATAATATCCCACCAGCCCCATAAAGCTTCTCACCTCAGTTACATTTTGTGGTGCAGGCCATTCCATTATTACTTCAATCTTTTATGGATTTACCATCATCTCATCTACTAAGATTACGTGGCCCAGATAGTGCACCTTACTTTGGTAGAACGTACACTTAGATAATTTGCCAAAAAATTTACACTCTTTCAAATGCTACAAAACTATCTTCAAGTGTCTTTCATGCTCCTCTACTGACTTAGAATAAATTAGAATGTCATCTAAGAAGACCAACACAAATTCATCCAAATAATCCCTAAACACACTATTCATCAAGTTCATAAAAGTTGTTAGTGCATTAGTTAACCTGAATGGTACTACTATGAACTCGTAGTGACCATATTGTGTTCTGAATGTTGTTTTAGAGATATCCTTGTCCTTAATCTGTAATTGATGGTAACTAGATCTAAGGTCTATTTTGGAGAATGCCTTTGCACCCTTCATTTGATCTAACAACTCATCTATCCTTGGAAGTGGATACTTGTTCTTTATAGTTGCCTTGTTGAGCATTCTATAATCAATGCACAACCACAATGTTCCATCCTTCTTCTTTACAAAGATGACTAGTGCACTCCAAGGTGACACACTAGGTATAATAAACCCTTCTTTCAACAATTCTTCTAATTGTTCCTTAAGCTCATACAATTCTGTTGTTGTCATTTGGTAGGGTGCCTTAGATTGTAGTTCTGTTCCTTGCATTAGATCTATTGAGAAATCAAATTCCCTTTTTGGTGGTAGTTCTATCAATTCATCAGGAAAGACATTTATGAACTCTCTAAGGATAGGATACTTATCAGAATATGGTTCATCATTATCTAGATCTCTTATTTTAACTACATAGATTGAACAACCCTTTCTCTTTGCCTTCTTCAATTGCATGGCTGAAATTTGTCTTAGCTTAAGGGGTGTTCTAGAACCAAGAATCTCTACCTAATTCCCAAAGTCATCAAGGCATTTCACTACTTTCTCTTCACAGTCTACTAAGGACTTATGTTCAGATAACCAATTGATTCTGAGAATCACATCATAAGATCCTAGAGGTGCAACATAAAGGTTGACTTGCATTTGGAAGGTTGGAAGATCTAATTCACTACATACTAGACATGAATCTACTCTTTTCTCTGCATTGTTACCATAGTGCACCATCCAAGAATTTTCCATGTGTCCTAGTTTTATAGATAACTTAGCTACAATTTTAGAATCAACAAAACATTCTGTAGCTCTGGTATCAATTAAAATAGAAACTGGAAGGCTAAAAAGCTTGCCAGATAACTGAATAGGTGTAGCTTGGAAATTATCTTGATGATGATTTACTGTCACATGAATTTGGTGTTTAGGAGCTCCTTATCAATTTCCATCTCTTTGGTTCACTGTTCGTTGAGGACAAACACTAACATAATGCTCTCCTCAACAATTATAATGTCCATCTCTAGGTCCTCTATTTTTAGTTGACATGTCCCTTCAGTTATTGTTTCCATTGTTGCCATAGTTACTTCTCTTATTATTTTCACCTTGGTTCCCATTGTTATTTTCTTGATAATTTTTACCCCTCTTGAGATTTCTTATCTGATGCTTGTTGTTTCCTTGTTTGTTGTTAATTTGATTGTGATTGTCATTCTAAAACTTTTTATTCCCATATTTTTCATCCTGACTCTTACGGTAATTGGAAATCTGCTGCAATTTCTACTCCTATTTAGTTTCTTTTTCAGACACTTCCTCCATGGTCAAGGGGTTATGAATATCCACCTCTAACCCAATCTATAGCCTTAATCCCAAGATAAACATATGGATCCTAAACCTCTCATCTAGCTAATAATGTGGAACATACTTCAACAAGTGAGAGAATTTCTCCCAACATTGCGTCATTGTCAAACATCCTTGAGTGAGGTTTCAAAATTCTATCATTTTCCTGTCAAAATAGAGTTGTGGCTACCACCTCTTCCTGAAGAGCTCAAGGAAGTGGTCCCATGTGACTTCTCCTGGTAATAGTTTCTTTTCAACCTTTTCATTATCCCACCAAGTCGCCACTTCCCCAATAAGTGGGTAAGATCCCCCTATAGCTTTAGTTTCATTATACAAGTCTCAGAGATCAAAATATTTTTCCATATCAATTATCCATGCTTCTGCTCTGTCACCAATAGTCTTACCATCAATCTTAGGAGGGGTAACCTTTTTGAGATCCTTTCCCAACTCCTCAACAATTTTTTTTGGTTGTTCTCATTCACTTCACCTTCTGGACCTCTATCTTCTTCTCTTCATTCCTCATTATGATTTCCTCTGATTCCTCTGACTTCCTAGTCTAGATTGTTCATTTGAGTCACTTGTTGAGTCAAGAGAGAAAGGATTTGGTCTAGTCAGTTATTCTATCCATCATTATTCTTACCAACATTGTTATTGTTTGCATCATTTCAGTTTCCTTCATTATTTCTAGCATTATTTCCTACATTAGCTCCTCCTTAATTAGTGCTAGTATTGTTCCCTACATTGGCTTCTTCATTGTTTCCTGTATTTGGGCCACCACCAGATCCTAGGGTGACTGCCCTATGTGTAGAGTTTCTAGTATCCATGATGAATTATCTGCAAGAATTTTTCAACTTAGCGTAATACTCCAAAAAGGCCTAAGTATAGAACCATCACTCTAATATCAAATGTAAAGTACTAAAAATTCCACAAACATACATGTAACTGAAGCGAAACTAAATTAACTACAAGTAAAGTAATTACATCTACATCATCTAGTAAAAGAGATAAATTCAATATCTATTATCTATGAAGATTTTATTCATAAGTTTTTTATTTACAATCATGGTACAAATCATCTTTCTGAAGTACAATATATACAACTATCAATAACGGCTTACACCTTACAAAACATTTTGAGTTTAATGAAGATATACATTTGTCCACAAGACCATGTAAATCCGAACAATCATTCCTCAACCACCATCAACCATCTGGCCATCTACTGCGTTGAAGGACAAAAACATGTTTCAGGCACTTTTCCACCCAACCTTGAAGCTTGCGCTTCTCCAGTATTCCTCAAATAGAGGAATGCTCGATCCTGCTCAAAGGGCCTAGCAACCTATAAACAAGCACATGGTGGAAATGGTGTGTGCCTATTAACCTACATGCATCCTAGCTAGAATGCAGCATCACATTAACAAGATATGGTAGGGAAAATATAAATGTATAAACTAGGCAATCAAATCCATTTGTTTCATTGGTACACATGTCTATTTCAACATCAAATTTTTACTTTGGCCAAAGTATAAACTGATTAATGGTGTGTAAGTTATGAAAAGAAAACCTACATCCCTATTTCCCCATATTCGGTACCCATCCTAGAAGGAAACTTTCCATAAAAAAAATAAAGACATGGAAAACACAAGTATCACATATATCCTTTCTCATTCATAGCATAGCTTACGAAGTAAAAGACGAAAAATTCACTCCATGTATGTAATCATTAGGAAATAAGAAATCTTTCAGGTGTTTTCATTCATTGTTTGTCTCATATGCAATTACTTTTTTTAAAATAATATCTTCATTATTGTGAGATGAACATAAGGTTTTCCTCTAGAAATGCAAAAAGGTTATGTCAACATGTTGTCTATCTCCAAGGCATGTATTTCATACCTATATAATATATCCATGTTTTTATCAATTTAAGAAAATTTAACTCTATTTATTAAAATTAACTTATTTGGGATTTGAATACATATGTATAAGGAATATTAAATAATATATCAAATTAGAATATGCCTTGTAATAATAATATATATAAATTTCTTGATTTATAATATATTCCCATCACTAATACGTATCTTTTAAAGAAATCTTCATAAAAATAATTATCAAGGCGTTCCACACACCTAAAACAATAAAATATGAAACAAACAGTATTGACTGATAAAGAATTTGAAGAAACCTCAAGGTCAAATGAGTTATGAAAATGATTGTTCACATGGTATGACATTGACCGAGGCACAAGGCCTAACATGAATTACTTTCAGAAAAACTTATATTGAAAAGGTAAACTAATTTTCTTGGACATAGGTCACTTTGTTGAGTGAAGTCAACCCTACTTAGAATGAGGATGTTAAGAATGAATGGTAGATATTGATTTTGGGTTGCTTTCATTTACGAAGAAGGGAAGATTAGACATTTCTCAAAGGGTGGTTGGGAATAAACAAAGAGGTGTCTAGTAGATGACTATAAAGGTCAATGAGAGACTCAAAGTACCGAGCCATACACGAGACTAGCAAGCAGATTGATTCAACAGGCTAGCTGAAGCCAACACAAGGAAGAAGACGTGGATCCTCAGGTCAATGGAAAAAAATAACCTTGCAGGACCATTAGGCTCATATAGCTGATTTCATCTATAGATCGAAAGCACTTGCAAAGGAAATAATTTATATCAAGATGCAAGTTCTCTTAGCAGGTCAGTCACATAACAAGACAATCCAAAGTGATAGGCAAAGAAAATTTTAAAACAATGAATACTCTAGTGAACTTCCCCAGAGTTTGATTGCATAGATCAACATAGACCACAAGGATAGATGCAAATTTAATCAAGTTCAAAGGCCAATTAAGTCTCTAGAGGTCGTTTCAAGGTAAGTACTTAGGCAAAATAGGAAAAGAAGAGGGTGATCTGATATTGTGTGAGGCCAAAATATGTTAGAGGAGGTGCATACTTCATTATCGAGGAAGTATAAATCGAGTATAAGTTAGGAAAATCAAAATAAACAAAATAAATTTTAGAGGTCAAACTATTTCAACAGGCCGATTTAAATGACCAGAGATCAATATGTTTCTCTGAAATGGTCATTTAGTTTCTGCAAGCTGACAGAAGGACAAATAGAAATAGAAATCAATTCTTAAGGTGGATTCATTTATTATTGCTACTATTGTATAGATTTTAATTGACATTGGTGACCACATAGTCGAGTTTCATCAAGAACAAAAGATTTGATAAAGAATTATAAGGAAAATACCCGATGTAGGTTGTAACACCAATCTTGGTATGTGCTATGGTGAGTACCTCTTCAATCTCCTCTAATCCTCTCCTCCTTTCCATATGTATGTGTTCTCCTTCTCTCCAATGTGCCTGCGTCCCCCTTTCTTTCAGAGTTTTTCTTTTTAATTCCCTGTAGAACCCTAATTTTTTCTTCCTTTTCCCTTTCAATCTCATGCAAACAACATTTTTATTTTTATTTTTTGAAAATTACACCCCTCTTTGCATGACGTGCATGCATTTCCTGCTTCCATTTTTAATAAAAGAACGGATATTAATAAAATATTTCTAAATATATTTATATATTTATGTATAGTCTATAGTTAAAAATATATATTTTGTTCTTTTCTTATTTGTTATAAGTTTTATTTATTTTAGAAAGTTTTCACAATATTATTTAATTTACCAACTATATTTTACTACAAGCAATATAATTTTTGTATTATTTCATATATATATATATAGGTATATTAAATTTTTCTTTGAAATAATACTAATACCACCTATTTATGTTGATCAAAATAATAAAACTGGCTTCAAAAATCAAGCATAGAGGCATGCAAAAAAGTGACAAAATCAAATAAAAGATGATAGATAACAACCGCATATGTATGTGTCAAGAAGATCGTTAGACAACTAGTCAATCATGCAATCTGAATGCACTATGTGTGTGTGTGTGTGTGTGAAGGAACACCAGATTGAACCCATCCGATTGTTGCCAAGCGCCTAGGTCCCCTCAACCTGACACATGTTCTTGCCTTCGACAATACCTATAGTCAATCCCACTCACTTCCCACTGTCAATAGGTTAGTTCCAAAAAATATAGCTGAAGCAACATAATCATAATCCAAATAATATATCCTTATCAAATATCATCAATTAGTGCCCAATAGTTCTATGCATTAACATCATAAAATCAATCACAAAAGTCTAAGATGTGACAACTACCTTCTGAGCTGAATGAGTTGTTACTATTGATAGAGGAACAAGATAGTTACATTAGGATATGTACATGATCATCGTGGGCCAAATAGTGGTAATGGGAAAAAAAATCATGTCTTTACTGAGCCCAATTTGTGAATTGGCCAACTTTGACTTTCATAGGTATGTTTAAAATATCCAAATTTTGGTTTCGATACCAAACCAAAATGGATATCCGGTTGGAATGGATATCCGTTTGGAATTGATATCTGTTCCAAAATGGATATCCATTCCCACAAAACAGATATCCATTCCAAGATGGATATCCATTTTGGGGGTCCCAAGATGGATATCCATTTTGTGGGTCCCAAAACAGATATCCATTTTCCAGAAACATATATCCGTTTTGTGGAACTCTAAAAAATATATATTTTTTAAATTCTTTTCATTGTTTTTTTCTTAGAACTTACAATTCAACTTGTAGATTTCTATTGTTACATGGTTAACATCTTTTCAATCAATCGACAAAGTTGCATCTCTTTAAAATTTGAACCTCTCTCTCACTCTCTAGTAATCCCTAGTAAGTGTTCTTTGCAATGTGCGAGATGTGCTAAGAAAACCTTAGGCTTGATGTTTAATTGGTAGTGGTTTGTAAATCTATGCATGAGATCTAAATTGAATTCATAGAACCAAGTAGTAATGTGTCAAACCATACAAGGGCATATTATATACATGTGGAGGGAAAATTCTTAGCAAGGACATAATCATCAATGGTGACAATTGTGGCTTGGACAAAGAAGTGTCTCATATGTGCAATGAGATCACCTTGGACATTATATTATCAAATTTAAGTAAGACCATTTTATGAGTAGATGGTTGTAAGATAATGTCAATTGATAGTGGTGATTTAATCGATCATATTGTTGAGTAAGGACATGAGGAGGGTTAAGGTCTTCTAATTGCACTTACAACACCTTGTGTTTTGTGTAGATATAAGTATAATTGAGAATATGTGAGATAAATGCCACATGGTGGAGAGATTGTGAAATGCCACATGGTGAGAGATTGTGTCGGGATGAGTGATGATTGTTATGGGAATGTTATGGTCAAATGTGTTATGAAAAAGGAGGTGGCATGGGTAGTGGGCTATCAATGGTGGGAAAGGGTTAGGGAGGATGTAATGGAGGAAGGTATGTGTGTCATTGTATGATGTTTCAAGGAATGGGAAGAAAGGATGGTGATTCATAAGATAATATGAAGAATGATGGTAGAGTGAATTGGCATTATGGTAACTGTAGCACGTCATGGGGTGAATCATGTGCTAATACAGGTTGTGGAGTGAAGAAGAGGTTGTATGGGTATATGGTTGAATGGATTAATGAGGTGATTTAATTGGTGATGACCTAGGTGAAGTGATCTGGGTAAGGTGTCTTATGTGGGATTGCTAAAGGTGGGGATAGCTAATGTCATCTTCTAAGGGTTCAAAGGTGAGGAAAGTGTAAGATGGGGATATGGGATAATCCATGGTTTAATGATTATTCAAGGGAGACTCCTTAAAATGATTATCAATGATGGTTTTGATAGGGGGAATGGAGTCTATGAATGTAGGGTGTGGGAATGTGAGCTATGACATTAGGATTGTATTAGATGAATAATGGAAAGTAGGGGCACTTGTGACCTAGTGATGGAAGGAGCCACATGATTAAATGAATATTGGGGAAGGGCTTTTCTTAGGAAAGTAAGGATTTGGGTGAGGGTCTAGGGTTTGGTGGAGAAGAATTTATGGAAAATTTGGAGGTCATTAAAATTGACATGAATAGAAGAAGTACAAGACATGGCTAAGGAGTAAATGGTAGCTCAAAATAGGAAAACTAGGACTATGATAATGAAGATGGAAAGAAAAGACAACAACAATAGTATGATATAGGGATAGGATTAAAAAAAAGAGTACTAAAACTAGCAAGAGGAAAGTGAGGACATAATGCAAAGTTAACATGGCATGAACTCTCTTGAAGGATAAGCATGGACTATAAGAATATTGAACTAGTTGGATCTATTAGGCTCACCAAATGAAAGAACCTTAAAGTTAACCTTAATTGGGTAAGGTTATTTTAAGTGTGGTTGTTTGTGCAACAATGTGTAAATTAATGTTACGTAAGCGATAAATCTAAAATATTAACATTCTAATAACTAGAGCTAGGACTAACAATTAGACTAAAAAATTGACAAATAATACAACTTGGACACGTGTAGGACTTGGGAAATGGAAAAGAATAAATATTAAATGTGGAAAACAATGAAAAAGTGGTATTAGTTGCACCTATGTAGAGAAGTAGGTCTTTATGCAAGATGCTTAGATTTATGCTCTATATCTATTTGTGAAGTTTGGAGGTGCTTGGACCTAAAGGATATGACCACCATATGTAAAATAGCCTACCTAATGGGTATGTGCACGGAGTGAGAGAGAGAGAGAGAGAGAGAGAGAGAGAGAGAGAGAGAGAGAGAGAGGAGAGAGAGAGAGAGAGAGAGAGAGAGAGAGAGAGAGAGAGAGAGATGAGAGAGAGAGAGAGAGAGAGAGAGAGAGAGAGAGAGAGAGAGAGAGAGAGAGAGAGAGATGAGAGAGAGAGAGAGAGAGAGAGTCCCAATTTTCTTGTTTTTATTTACTTCATCGATAAGGGAGAGGGAGAGATAGGGACATATAGGAATGATAGGGGGAGAGGGGCAAGGGAGAGATAGGGATAGATAGCTAGGTAGAGAGAGATAGAGAGGACACAGATAGGGAGAGATAGAGGAGATAGAGGGGAGAGATAGGGAGATAGAGAGTGAGAAAGATGTCTAGAGAGATAGGGATATAAAGGAATTATAGGGGAGAGAGAGAGGAAAGAGATAGGGAGAGATAGATAGGTAGAGAGAGAGGAGATAGATTGGGAGGGATAGAGGAGACAGAGGGAGAGATAGGGAGATAGAGAGTGAGTGAGATGTCTAGAGAGATAGGGAGATAGATTGAGAGGTAGAGGGATGCTAGAGGGAGGGAGATAAGGGAGAGATACCCCTAAGATAGAGGTTTAGAGTTGCTCATGTTTAGGGTTTAGGGGTTTGAGAGAGAGAGGTTTACGGTTGCTCAGGGTTAGGGGTCAGAGTTTATGTGTTTAGTGTTGCTCAAGTTTAGGGTTTATGGATTAGGGGTTAGGGTTTAGGGGTTTTGGGTTGCTTAGGTTTAGGGTTTAGGGGTTAAGGTTTAGGGTTTTAGGGTTTAGAGAGAGATAGAAAGAGGGAATGATAAAGATTGAGAGAGATAGAGGAGACAGAGGGGAGAGATAGCGAGATAGAGAGTGAGAGACATGTATAGAGACATAGAGAGAGAGAGAGGGAGTTAATGGTTTAGCATTGCATGGGAATATGGTTTAGGGGTTAGGGATTAGGGTTTAGGGCATTATTTAGGGTTTAGGGGTTATGGTTTTGGGGTTAGGGGTTATGTTTTAGAGGTTTAGGTTTTAGGGTTTAGAGAGAGATGGAGGACCAATAGGGAGATATAAAGGAGACTGAGGGGAGATATGGGGAAATATAGAGTGAGGAGCATGGCTAGAGACATAGGGAGATAGATTGAGAGGTAGAGGGACAAAGGTGAATAGGATATAGGGGAGATATAGGGAGATAGAGGTTTACGGTTTAGGGGTTTAGGGTTGCTCAGGTTTAGGGGTTAGGGGTTAGGGTTTAGGGGCATTATTTAGGGTTTATGATTTATAGTTTAGGGGTTAGGGGTTCAATTTTAGATGTTAAGGGTTTAGGCTTTATAGAGAGAGAGGAATGATAAGGAGATATAGAGGAGACTAAGGACAGAAATAGAGAGATAGAGAGTGAGGCACATGACTAGGGATATAGGGAGAGAGATTGAGAGGTAGAGGGATGATAAAGATAGGGAGATAGGGAGATAGAGGTTTAGAGTTTCTTGGATTTAGGGTTTAGGGGGTTAGGGGTTAGGGGTTAAGGTTTAGGGGCATTATTTAGGGTTTAGGGTTTATGGTTTAGGGATTAAGGTTTAGAGGTTTAGGGTTTAGTGTTCAGAAAGAGGATGATATGGAGATATAGATAGTGAGGGGACATGGCCAGAGACTTAGGGAGAGATGGGGATATAGAGAGTACAGACATTACCAGAGAGATAGGGAGAGAGATTGATAGGTAGAGGAATAATAGAGATAGGGAGTTAGGGGAGAGATAGGGAGACAAAGGTTTAGGGTTGCTTGGATTTAGGGTTTAGGGGTTTAGGGGTTAGGAGTTAAGGTTTAGGGGCATTATTTAGGGTTTAGGGTTTAGTGTTTAGAGAGAGAGGACGATATGGACATATAGATAGTGAGGGACATGGCTAGAGACATAGGGAGAGATGGGGATATAGAGAGTGAGGGACATGGCTAGAGACATAGGGAGAGAGATTGACAGGTAGAGGAATAATAGAGATAGGTAGATAGAGGTTTAGGGTTGCTTAGGTATAGTGTTTAGGGTTTAGGGTTTGGGGTTTAGGATTTAGGGGTTTAGGGTTTCTCAAGTTTAGTGTTTAGGGGTTAGGGGTTAGGGGCATTATTTAGGGTTTATGGTTTATGGGTTAGCAGTTAGGGTTTAGGGTTTAGCCTGACATTATTTAGGGTTTCAGTTGCATTTTAAAAGTAGTCTCTCTCTCTCTCTAAATCCCTAAACCCTAAATAATGTACCTAATCCCTAACGCCTAACTCGTAACCCTTAAACCCTAAACACTAAACCTCTATCTCCCTATCTCTCCCTTATCGCCTTCTCTCTATCATCCCTCTACCTCTCAATCTCTCTCCCTATCTCTCTAGATATCTCACTCACTCTCTATCTCTCTATCTCTCCCTCCATCTCCTCTATCTCTGATGTAGGGGCATCTTATTAAATTTCAAAAATTATTGTTGGCATTTGATTTTTGGTTTAAATGTATATTGGGTCAAGTGATAGAAGCATGAGGAAAGAAGCTCCTCTTGGCAAGGCGACATGAGCAATAATAATTGATGTTTAGTTTATAGAAAGTTGAATAAGTGGTGAAGATGTTAATTATTACAGGAATCAGTTATAATATTCAAGTGTAGGAGAAGTGGCAGCAAGAGTCTCCATTAATATTTTGGGAAATGCTCGTTTGTATAATTGTTTTGGTAATAGCTGGTTTAAGTTAGAAAGTACATCAACTTGAGTGGTGGTATAAAGAAAGATTATTTATTAAAACATGGAGTAACAGTTAGTGGCTGGCGGTGGTTAGTGAAATAAGGCTGCATATATGATAAGAGGTAGAAAGGAAAATGAAGGCAGGGAGGCCAAATAGGGAGGAGGCCAAGTGAAGAGAAGGCCGATACATCAGAAGGCCAAATAAGTTTGAAATAGGCTGATAGCAAAGGTAGGCCAATGTGAATGCAGACTGACTGATTGGGCAACCAGAAATATAGATGAAGAGAGGATGATTATGATAGGCTGATAGTGAAATGAGTGTAGCATTAAGGTAAGAGAAGCCATCATTGAAGATAGAAAGAGGGCGGTGGCAGGAAGAAACCATTGTTGCACAAATAAGGAAGGAGTTGTTTGATTAAAGGAGATTGAGCATAGAAGGATGGATAGTACGAGGTAAGGGAGGCCAAGGTTAATGAGTAAGATCACTGTGGGGAGCAGTGTAAGGAAAATAATAACAGAACTCTACAATGGACGTGAAAGGTCACGGGATTAGGCCGAGTGCGATGGAAGAATATAATTAAGAGTTAAGAGGAAAATGACATTATAGAATTGGGACAGTAGACAGAAAGGATAGCTTGAGAGGAGGAATTTGAATGTGGCCCAAGGCTGAGTAGCTGATATCAAATAAAAGAAATTAAATCTGGAGGCTTGCAAGGTTAAGGGACTACACCAACTTGAAGGGCATTGACATATCGGCATAAGGATCTTGAATGGATGTAACTTACAGAGGTTTTTGTTGTCTTGAAATGGATGTAGATTTGGCTGTATGGAATAAAAGTTTAATTTATGTTTATAATAATTCTATAGCTTGATGTTGATTGTTTCTGTAGCATGTTAAAGGAAGTGATAGCATTTCTATGATCATTATTCTTGAATATTACCTAGCTCCCTGTCGCCAATTGATATTTTGGTAAATCTTAATTGCATGAACGACCTTGTTTAAATCTTTGATGTAGTTGTCCTAGTTCTTGACATTTCTAATGATAGAATTTATGTGAAAGCCTTTTTAACTATGCAGAGACTTGATTCTCCCTTGAGGGTTGAATAGGGTATGTGTGCACGCTTTATGGGAGCATGCTATCGGATTGGTATTAGAGCACAGAACGATCTAGCTGTGAATGTGTTATTAACCTTTTGAAGGTTGTGCATTGTATTGTTGTTGCTGACTGACAGGGTAGATTAGAAAGAGAAGAAAGCCCTAAGGAGGTGATTGAAAGATGAAGGAAGAAAGAGAGTCTCACAAAAAGAGACAAAAGAAAAGAAGGCAAGAGGATGACAGATGCAGAATTTGAAAAAGAATTGGTAGAGTTGAAGAGGGATCTGATGTTGGCAAAACAATGGTATAAAGAACAAGACCCAAGATATTATTGGGTTTGGCCAATGAGTAAGAAAGTAAAATGGCCAGCAAAGGAGATTGTTGAGAAGAGGAAAATGCAAAGTATAAAAGCCTTAAGAGGAAAAGATAAGAAGATGAGAGGGTTCCCAAAAAGATGGGATAATAGAGAGTTGCCATTGGAGCAACATACACTGGAAGAGGTCAAGAGAGTTCTCATAGAAGAGAACATGAGAAAAGGAGAAAGAGGAAAAGGTGCAGTAGGTAGCACTTGAGAAAAAGAGAAATGAAGAAGGAAGAATGTCCACAAGGAGGGCATTGATAGAGACACTGTGGTCTCTCATTTTATTTGCTAATGTTATGTTTGCAGATTTGTATGCAGGTATATAGAAAGTGATGAAGAAGGTCAAGGATGAGACCTTGAAGATAATGAGAGATGGTGAAAGAATAGCTCCTAAAGAAAGAGTGGAGGGTAAATGCAAGAAGTTGTGTCCATTTAAGGTGGAAGTTTCAGAGTTAGAAAAAATTCTGAAATTAGGTAACTAAAAATGGGATCCATTTCTACAAAATAGGATCCCATTTTAGAATGGAATCTCAAGCCTAAATAAAAAATGGGATCCCATTCTTAGCGGGAACTGAACCTAGAACCCAAAAATGGGATCGCGTTTTATGAAACAGGATCCCATTTTTAAAAAGTATTAAATTATTTTAAAAAAAAGGCTGCGACCCCATTTTTCCAGCAACAGGCGACAGGTGATAATGGGATCCCGAGTTGAAGAAGGATGATTTTCACCATCAAAAACATCACGTAAGTGGATTTTGTACTTCTACAATTTGGTAATGAATGTTTTGAAGTTTCATTTTTTTTGGTGTAAAATACAATCAAAATTGAATTGTAGAGTGTTATTTAGGGTTTCCGTTTATGAATTCTAATAGCTATATTTGATATTTTAGTTGTAAAATACATTGAAATTTTGAGACACTATATCATATAAAAGGATAGAATTTGAACAAACTGTTAAAATTTTGTTTAAATTTGAGAATTGAATAGCTGTATTTAGACATTTTAGCTATAAAATACAATTGAGATTTGAAAACATTGTATCATATGAAAGGAGAGATTTTGAACAAATAATCATAATTTGATTTCAATTTGAGTGGTTGAATAGCTGTATTTAGACATTTTAGCTATAAAATACATTGAAATTTTGAAACGACTGTATCATATGAAAGGAGAGATTTTGAACAAACTGTCAAAATTTATATAGCATTGGGATGATATATATATTTGGTTTTTATAAAATTTACTTATATCAATGTATGTCATTGTATTTTAAAGGAATTATAGAATAGGTAACTATCATGTACAAAAATTACAATAAACCATAATAAAACCTTTAGAGACAACCAACTAATAAAGAGTTGAGAAGATTTTACAGTTTTTGTGATAGCCAACTAATCAAGAATGAAATCAAGCCAACAAATGTAACTTTAGAGACACTTGTAGCTATCCTTACTAGCTAGGTTATGCCCCTGGGATGAACATCGTGATGTTAACTGTGATATGAGCCTAACCTCATTGGTAATGCTTCCCCTAATCTTAATGACATTGATGTAGGCCCCACTTATAATCCTTTACGAAGATCTTTCCACCACTAACCTCTTTCATGATAGGTCACTATATCCTCACCATCTCCTTAGACCTACAATACCTTGAGCTTATCGATTGGGACCAACACGACCCTTTATGATTTGATGTTTTCCAAAATGATGAAGCCATCATGAAACTTATGAAGTGTCAAGACCACATCCCCATGGTAATCATAAGAAAGACTTTTCCACCATACTTAACACTATGCTTATTTTGGAGAGAAAGAAGAACCCTTAGTCCTAAGGCACCCTAGTAGGCAAAATAGCAACAAGATATAAGAAGAGACTTGTGATCGATTAAATGATACAATAAAAATGGACACTTCACCTTCCGTTAGATACCACTCAGACATGAGATGACTCCCCTCTCCTTGTTGAGGATGCTATATACATCAACTTGTGAATAGAAGAGGACCCCTAAACTCTCTAAGATAGCAACTCCACTGGACCTTGACATCAAAGAAGGCATAACCATCACCCCTAAAGATTATGTTGATTTCTTCATGTGGTCTTATGGTGATATGCCTTGAGACTCCATCTTTAGTCATGCATCATCTTGTTGTTCACCTCAATGCCAAACCTATTCAATAAAAAGCTATGCAAAATGCACCCCTAAGTAGCCCTCTTGGTGAAAGAAGAATTGTATAAACTCTTGGATGTGGGGTTCATTCAGACTATTACTTATCCTAAATGGTCTCTAATATGGTCTTAGTTAGCAAGAAAACTAGGGGAATTCATGTTTGCACTAAATTTTGAGACATCAAAAAAGGATACCCTAAAGATAACTTTTCTCTACCAAACATTAATATGATCGTGGATCTCATAGCCATATATATAAAATGTTATCATTAATCTAGATATAATATCCCTTGAAACATTTGAGTTAGACATGGAGACACTTAGATTATGGAGAGGTCTATGTAAGAAAACACCTCCTATAGACTCAACACAAACTTATCCCTCAACCCTCTAAATTGTGACTTACATCATTTGATTACCCTAGAACACACTATAGACAACTCTATACAAATTTGACAAAAGATATTTTCTCCTAACAGAAACTTGTATATGTAGAAGTAGACTACTACATAGAGTTTTAAATTGTTCTTAAGGTTTGGGACAATCATAGTGTTAAGATAGTGGAAATTTTAAGACTATTTAGACTAATTAAATGGGCTTAGTCTCAAGCTAAATAACACACATAAGAGTTGGGACTAACAACTATATAGAAAACAATAATTTTGCAAATACGTACGAATAGGAAACAAAATCAAGATAGAACCATCAACTAATATATTTTTCTAGCTAGTTGAATTCCTACAATCACAAGTTAATCAAAGCATCAAATTATTAATTAACTTTAAATCAGAAATCATCATAATATATTCATCTACATACTCAGATTAGTCCTAGGCAACTAGTAGTCAATCCTAGATCTCCATTATCAAATTTGGTTGCCATAGGCAACTTCACCAAATTTAGGTTTTTAGCTCATATGGCATGTAGAAGATATCCACCTCAAGGTAGTTTTCCAAGTCTAGTTATAGTCTCAAGCAGATGTTCATTATGATTCTACCTAGGTGGTATAATAGTCCACTGGTTTCTATGACATCATTCAATAGCATAGATGCATCTGTTCTAATTCATTTCTTTTGTCCAAAATGGTTGTGACAATAAAAAAAGCTCATTGAACTCATAATCAATAGGAAACCCCTGGTCATAATAGGAGGTCTTGAATTTGGTACCAATGATTGTGAGGTCCTTGTAGAATATGATGAACCTTTTGAACAAGATAACCTTGTAGACCATGATGCATATCTTGATAAACTTGAACATTATCATCATGTGAATGCTTTTAGCCATCCTAAAACCTCCTATCACCCTTCATCCTCTTATAGGGATATGCCACACAACCTCTCCAAGTTGACCATGCCAAACCCAAAGTCACAATCCTAAGAGGTCCCCAATTTCCTCCTAATGATCATGAGAACCTTGAAGATCATAAAGCATATTTTGAACAACAAGATGAAATACAAAGACTTCAACATATGTGGAAATCCATCCCAACACAAGAGAATAAGATCCTAGCCCAACAACAATTTTGAGCACAACAACAAGCCCTCATTCAACAACTCCTAGCCACCCACCAATCCAAACCCAACAAACACAACCACAACATCAACAAATTCCACCTCAATCCTATGTGTCACCTCCATCATCATACCAACCTAGTCCATCCACATGGTCACATGTCAATTCTACATCAACCTATCCCACTTATTTCAATATCAAGCAATATCCATATCAATCCATACCCAAAGATCATCCAACTACTTATTCCAACATTTCAGCTCATCATCAAATCCATTTACAAGACTATCAAGTTCCTTTGCAACAAGAACGTACAAGTCCAAGTTACCCTTTCACCAAGATCAAGTGTCCTTAAGTCCTTATGTTACCTTTGACAAGGGTAACACCATTCTAGAATGGGTATCCTTCATCATCATCCATCGAATACCTATCCAAGAGCCTACTAGTCCTATCCCAACACCACCATGTAATCCAATCCTAATTTATTGGTCCATCCACCTTCTAATCCATCAATCCCTTCATTATCCTCACCACCATCTAATCGTCCAACTTTACATTCTAAATTTAAATCACCTCTCTTAAATGACCTCTATAGATGTACTATGAACTATATTACAAAGACAAACCTATATGCCAATCCCTCTCTATTAAGTTTGATCACTCCCAATCCTAATCCATTTCCTCCTATTATCCATCCAGCTAATCCTAGACATTCACCCTTCATTGATATATATTGATAGTAAAATAGAGTTTTAAATTGTTCTTAAGGTTTGGGACAATCATCTAGGTGTTAAGATCTAGTGCAAATTAAGACTATTTAGACTTTAAATTAATGGGCTTAGTCTGAAGCTAAATAACACACATAAGAGTTGAAAGTGACTAACAACTAAATAGAAAACAACAATTGCAAATGGGAAATAGGAAACAAAATCAAGCTAGTTCACCATCAACTAATATCTTTTTTCTAGCTAGATCATCCCTAGAATCAGAAGTAAAACAAAGCATCCTAACCTTCTTACCTCATCATCTATCTTAAAAGTGGAAGATTTAATCATTACCACATGGTTATATATCTCTTTGATTATCTAGATAATGCAATTGAATATGTAGAGGAGTCTTACATCTTAACAAAAATTTCATTGTGCCTTTGTAGTTCATTGTCCCTCATGACAAGTCTGTTATTGGTTTAAGGCTATCTTGAAGGTCCATTTAACAATCTAGGAATTTAATAACAATTAATGTTCAGTCCTTAATGTTCATGACAACATTATACAAGATACTAAAGTTCACTTTCAATGATTTCCTCTTTCCTATCAAATGATAAGGACTCACTCAAATTTTCAACATACTCTTGAACACATATCCAATTTATGAATTCATGATTGATCCCAATGCTCAAACCAATGCAAGCATGACTATTGTTTGTTGACCAAGCTTATTAGTCATATTTAGTTAGAGAAATTCATCCGAAACCACTACAAACTATTAGTAGCTTTGCCATAGGAAATGTTGGATCTCCTAGAATGAGTACTTAACATAAAACCAATAGCCAACTCCATAGAAAAATTAACAAAATTGAAACCTTGGACCTAACATATGATAACAAACCTTGAGAACCAATTCATTATGGTAGTCCTAATAGCCCTACTATTAAATTGATTTGTATAGTATTAAATTGATCTTTCTTGTCTCCCTCACTATAAGAATCAGAATTTAGCTCTTGAATGAAAATCCCCTTGATTTCAATTTCAAAATTACATCTAGTTCACTATATAATAGCTCTTTTATATTTTGAAATTCTTGAAACATACATATAATTTATAATTTTTGAACATTTACATTATATGTTTATTTATAATACATACATAACATACATACATACATACATACATACATACATATATATTCTTGATTTAATTTTAAATTTGTACTCAAGTTTGTATGTTTATATATATATATATATATATATATATATATTATTCTTGATTTAATTTTAAATTTGTACTCAAGTTTGCATGTTTATATGTATATATGTAGGTTCATATCTGTTTTTATATATATCATGAATCTAGATGATATTCACTTTGATGTTGAGGACTTCCTCAATGCACAAGATGATTTGGCCCCACCCCTACCCCTAGCACCAGATGCCCCACCTCCACCCCCACCTCCAACCCCACCCTGGAATTGACCAGGCTCACTTGTGAGCCTTAGTTAATGAAAATGTGGATTCCATACAAGAAAAATTGAATTCCATTCACAATGAACAATTCATGCCACCTCAAGTGGTACGTTTTGCTTCTCTTTGATGCAAAACATTGTAGATTCTGTGAGGTCTATTGACTCAGACTTTGATTGGATTCTAGAAATGGGAAAGAGGAGAGGTGCTAATTTTATGCTGATGGCCTCTCCTATAAGACTATTTTGGATCTTAAATCACAAAAGCTCAATTAGCGCAATATTTTAGACATCCCATTACAAATGAACCTATTCCTACAAATAAGAAAAGAATATCAATCAGGTGGTGTAGGCATGAAAGAATGTCTACCAATTTTTGGGACAGATGGTGGATGGTGTTTGATTATCCACCTCATGCTAATTGTGAGGTTACTTTATATTTTTTGAGAAAATTATATGTAGAGTTTGTTCTGAATAAAAAACCTAACTATTTTGATTTTAGATCATTCTAGGGTATTGGTGGTGGCATGCCACAATAGAGGTTGGTGCACGGGTTGATCCCTAATGACCCATTACCTATTCAACCTCTTTTTGACCCTCCTATTGATGCCATTCCTTTGCCCTTCCAGCATCATGCAGTGGTGTCCAAAATAGGCACATTGAGTGCACTCTTAGGTAGCCTACATGAGCAGACTTCTATGATGTAGCTCAGGTTAGAGACCATAGAGGAGTTGATGGTGGAAGTGGTCCTAGTACCACTCCACATGTGTCAATGCCTCATACATGTATGAGTTCCAATCAGTTGTGTTATGGACCTTATCAGGCAGCTGCACCAACTTCAGCTACACATGCATCATCTGATAATGTGGGTGAATCATTTGTTGATTATCTATTTGCAGAGGATCATCCCACTAATAATTCAACACAGGAATATATAGGTTATGTACACCTGTTGAATTTATAACAATTTCTTAAGAACTTGTTTTTAATCAACATATAGATCAATTAAATTGTAATATTTTAACAATCAAATTGTTTAGTGTAGATGATGGCAACAGGGGACCATTGATCGAATTAATTTTTCATCGACACCTTTTTATCTCGGGCACCCATTTGGGGTACAGTTTGAATAATTTATATTTTAAATATTAATTTTATTTACTTGATTTTAATTTGTAATTCAGTCTTGAATGTGTGTGCATTAAATATTTATGAACTGGTTCAAGGTTCTTCCACATTGAATCCTCCACCTTAGGGTGTCTTGAGTGCTCCTCCATCATTGGGCATCTCACATAACACTTTTACAGTATGTATATTGTTTTAAAAAACTATATATACTTAGATTTTTCTATTTTGATATCACTGTATCTGAAAATGTGCATGTACTATTTATATATATTAAAAATATGTCTATGCAGGTTGACACAACAATGAAGATGGACATTGCAGCACACTTGGATAATCCAAGTTTATATCAGGAGTCAACTGTATTTTAGGTTGTTCAAAAACGTATAACATGTACACAAGTCAATTATATATATGTTTTAAAACCTAATTTGTACACACATGTGCTAACTTATAAATGACCTTGTAGGAGCTTGTTAGTGACACGTTTCATCACACACAACACATGCATAGCAGGAGGACAGAGGAAATGGGCAGCCTGATATGGTATAATTTAAAATTTAGATTATATTTAAAGTCAATTAAAATATACGTTGTGAACTTAAAGTAAATTTTTTGATAGATATATATATTGACATGTGTTCAAAATTCTTTTTCTTTTATAGCTTGAGACATGTCATGTAGCTAAGCCTCTAGAGACAGGTCCTGGAATAGAGGATGCACAACAAGTTCCTCTTATGGTATAATAATTTAAATATGAAATAAATTGAATTAAATCATTTTTAAAATCCTCTTACATCTAATTTCAACTTGACCATTCTCTTGTATTAAATAGATTGATTCAGAGCATGTAGAGATAGGTCCAGGTGCACCAGAGCATGCCTCTTAGCCTCACATGGTAATTTAATTTTATGATAAATTATAAATTTAAAAATTGTCATTAAATCATTTTTAATCATCTTACATCTGATTTCATCTAAATCTTTCTCTTCTATAGTGTGATTCAGGTCATCTGAGTAGTTTGCATGGTGTGAAGAGGACGCTTGATTATAGAGATAGTATGTGATAGGTTATTGAACATGGGCTACATAATTTGACTATTTCATGGACTATGTTATATACTATTTTTCATGGATTATATATATATATATATATATATATATATATATATATATATATATATATATATATATATATATATATATATATATATATATATTGTTGAACATGGACTTTATATTTTGAATGTATGGAACTTTGTATATTTTCTGAACATGGACTTGGAGTTTATATGACCTGACCTTCCTCTATTTGTTCTTGTGTGGGTTATTTGGATAAATAATTGAATACAAAAATAGGAAACCTTATTGATCATCATCTATGGCATCTTCTTACTTAATATGACATACTTCCGTAACATTAGTCCATCTTCCATTGAAACAATCCTTTCTTGATCTCAAAGAATTTGAGCAAAGTAGGCATTGTTTTCTTCTTGTGGATATTGTTGTTTTATTTATAGTTTATAATTATGGATTTTGTAAGGTTATATATTTGTAATCTTCCCCTTGTTACTTTATATAAAGGAAGTTGTAAATGAATAATTTATGTACATTTTAAGCAATGGTGAAATTAGCATGTTATTTTTGTTAACATGGTAGAAAACATATGCAAAAGTCTCATCTTTCTTTATAGTTTAAGAGAAATTGTAGAATTATAGTGGTATCTTGGATTTTGTGTTAGATTCATGGGTTTTGTGGTGGCATCTACTCCCCTATGGTAGGATCCTCATGTTGACTTTTCTAGAACCCTTTGGGGTCTGGTAGTTTCCTCTATACTCTTTTATTTGGTTGAAAAGTATTTCATTTTAACAAATTTATGAGTAGTTCTTTCCAAAACTTGTATTTGCAAAAAAAAACCACTTGAAAAAACATGTTTTGAACCTATCTTATTTGATTTGAATCCTAGGAGGATTAGAGGATGTCCAAACTTGTAATTTAGTGTGTTATGTTATAGAATTTGTAGAATATCCATAAAAAACTCTAGATTAGTATGCAAATACACATTCAAGACGAGCATAAGACTTTTGTAATATAATTGTATTGGATGAAAGAAGCATTGTATAGTATTATACATGCCACAATTCAATGGTATGAACTTCTCTATCTATACATTATATAAACCCTATAAACTACAATAGAATAGAGCATATAAACCCTAACAAGATATCCAAATATGATAAACTAATTAGAAATTATTGATCTAAAAAACCCTAATGAAAGAGAAACCCTAAGGGGGAACCTTAAGTCATGTAAGAAATGTTGGGTTCACTAATAAATGTAAATAAATAAATGATTTACATAAATTATCTAGGCTAATTAATCTAATGTAAATAATTAAGAGTTATTAAACCAGATAAAATCTAGAGTCAGGTTGATAAATTGATAGTAATAATATGATAATTAAATGAGGAATTACTTACTTAGTTCTAATATCAACAATAGAAGAATAATGTTGATGATGTGCAAAATTGATTCATCACTTGTTGATGCATTTTTTGACACAATAATATATGAAACTAGTTGTTCCCTACTTGAAAGGGAACTTCTTCCCCCAAGGTTCTTTATTAGAAAATTTGGTTTCTTTGAATAACATAGTGGTAGATGTCGATTGTCCCATATGAGGGGCTCCAATGAAATCAAAGGAATGAAACACAAAGCATTTCTTGTAATTATTCTTGTTACTTAGCAATAAAGATAAAGCAAACATGTACATGTTCAGTTTTAGACATTCATTAATAATTTCATACATGAATACATACAAGTCCTACCAAGGAATTTTATGAATTTCAAACATGGTAAAAATTTAACATCTTAGACTAGATACTAATCTAGAATACTAATTTTAATCCCAATCTAATAGATTTTATAAGAAAATTGCAAAATAAAGGTGAGAAGGAGAAGCTACACTCTTCAATTGCTTTGTCTTGGTAAGATTTATTAGTGGAGCTCTGGCTACCCTTGTGCCCCATTTCTTGATATCCTTCACTAGGGCTTCTAAGATTTGTCACCTTTTCTTCACTCTAGAAAATATCAACAAATTAACACATCAATATTTCAAAATTTTCCAATACAAAAAAAAAAACTAGAGAACTATAAATCATGAGATAAATCACTTGGGTTATTCATCATGATGTGAAAACAGTGACGGAAAACAACCACAAATTCAAGTTTATATAAGTGCACATGAATGCTAATAGAAGAGGGTAGAGGATTGTTGGCTATTGATGAGCACCCAAAAAGGCTGCCATGTGTTGATGTGTACTAGCATGTCTTGCTTTGACATATGGGCTTTACTAGACAAGTTTTCTAATTATGGCTAATAATAATAATTTTTTATTGATAATATTTTCTTAACAATATCTTACTATTTTATGGAACTAACTAAATAGTATCGACCTAAGCCCACACTAATATATCACATCATCTAAATAGTAAAAGGTCATGGCTCATTTAAGAATTTGATACACAAAATAGAACTTGCTCATAACTTTAGTCATAGTGATCTATAAGTTATATTTGTTTAATTTTATTATTATTTTTTTCTAGTCTAGGATTGTGTAGGAAAATAAACATAGCCTATAGTTATTTAGGTCTAACAGAATGCTTTTTAAATTTTATTAATTAGTTAAAATAAAATAAATGAGTTGAGACTCATAAATGCAAATATAAACAAGAGGCTTAGAATAGCTTATCTCTCTTTGTAGATTTTATATGGTTGATGCTAGATTATTTCTTCTGAAATGTGCTTGATAACCAAGATCTAGATTATGCTATTGGATTAGAATTTATTTGACAATCATGGTTTTTCTCATTACTTTTTGTTTACATTGGGAAGAGGTCATCACTATAAATCTAAACATCAAAGGCTTTGTCACCACATAGATTATTCCACTACTCTTTTTGACTTATAGAATTTGTTCACCCATGTTTGTACCTATGTATGAAAACTTGATGGTGTTTAAAAGTACCTTAAATAGAAGTATGTTTTAAAAAGATGAAACACCATTTAACTTCCTTAATAGTAGTCAAGGTTCATGGCCAATGTATATAGTTTGAAAACATGCATGTTGATGTAACTATGTCTAATTGGTGGGAATGATCTTGTTTATATTGTCCTTCAATTTAAATCTTTGAGTAGACAAATCTAATCAAAGCCACTCTTACTCAGCAATTGAAAGCAACTAAGGACCAATACTAATCAATTACATCATTCTAGATATATGATGTATATTATTAGACTTGATGAAGGTATATTAGGTGATATCCATGTAGTTTTGAGTCCCTCTCTTAGATGTAGTGACATATGTTAATTTCATATCATTGCTAACATAGAGAGGACATATACATGCATGATTCACATCATGGACATATAATAGTTCATCTTCATTATTGAGCATGTAAAATATAAAGAAGAAATTTTAAGGATAGAATAAAGATGATAGTGTAATCCAGTTGGATAACTGCACGTAGGATGTACTATGGTCCATTAACAACTTCAAATTGGCCATGTTAATTAACTTACAAAGGTGCTAACTTTTTGGATGTCTTAAGGGGTCCTAATTTATGATGTTTTAAGGGGACGTCTTAAGTTCTCAAAATTTGGTGAAGTTGCCCAAGGCAACCATATTTAACAATATATTAAAATCAAATTTAAAGTAAATTCAAAGTAGAAAAACATGTGCATTTAACAAATAAAATATATAGAATAATAATTTTGTTATATAAAAGTGTATAGTATAAAATTGTGTACATACACATGTATACAAATTTGTGTCCAATATGTGTAATAATGTAATTGTGTATGTACATATATGCCAACTCAAAATAATATTTACAAAACTTGTGGGGAATGTAGCAGGTCTTCATGCCACCGGATATAAAAATAATACAAGCAATTTATCAATATATCATCAAAACATGTGTTTTAATTTATATAAAACTATCTAGATATACACAATTTGTACCTATATTTACAAGTACCTCTCAAGTTTTTGTTTCAAAGTATGTGATGAATTTTTGATGATGGCCTAAGGATATAAAAGGACAATTTAAATCAATTTCAACTAATAACACATAAGAAATATCAAAACATGTATTTAATGTATTTAAAAGAACAATATAAATCTATTTAACTATATTTACCTGTATTGACTTATTCCATTGTACCATCTCCATCCTCTCTTTTTTCTAATGCATTGATGATTGTCTCATGGTCTTCCATAGAAATTATCCATAGCTATTTATTTGTAGGTTTTCCATGATACCTCTCCAGTTTTATATTTGTTGCCAACACCAAATGTGAGTAGTGTATAACCTTTTTATGTGTTTCATAATCTTCAAATGCAGGCAAACCATTCTTCGTTATTAGGTATTTCCATAGCCAAGTGCCAACAACCACCACCGAACCTATTGGATAATGATAGCCATCATCAAAGAAATTCTTAAAATTTGCTTAAGGGGATCAAAGAAGTTCTTAAAATTTACTTAAGGGGATCAAAGACTTATTATCAAAATTTACTTAAGGGGATGTCTTAAGGGGATCACCAAACCTGTTGGATAAGGAAAGCCATCATCATCTTCTCGAGGTTCTATTAACTTATGTTTAGTCTCCACACAATGAGCCAACCAATATTATATTTCCTCTTCATTCTTCTTTGGTGCAACAACAGCATACACATGTCCTACAAACAAATTTTGATTCAATAACTTGCACGTGTCAATAAAATTTGACCAATCAACATATATGCATTCATATGTACACATAAAAATAAAAAAAAGCACTACAAATTAGTAATGAAGTGAAATAAAATGAAATAATTTGAATTAAATTACCTTCTTGTACAAGGTTTGAAACACGGTCATAATCGTCTGATGCAAACGGTTGATCATTGTCTTCAATTGTTGTTTCACTTTGATTGTGTGCTTGTGCAAGTGTTAATGGTCTTGCTTCCAGTCTTCAACCCATTCTGTAATCTCAGATGCTTCCCAATCTCCTGAAATACAAAACTGTCAAAAACATGCAAGCTCCCTTGTTCAGATAGTCCATGTACTTGCATTTGAACTCCTAAATGAATGCCATGTAGTAGATCCATTGATTGTCTGACAATCAAGTCTAGGTAGAATGTTTTCTTCTTCAACCAACTAAAATAATCGACGAACTATAGAGTACTTGCTTGATCTAGGTGTACATAATCTTGTATTGTACCAATCTACAATCCCACGTGCATCTTTAAATTTTACTGCATCCTCAAATTTCAATTGTTGTCTAGCAAGAATTCTTTTAACACACTCACCAGCTCCATCATGTTCTCCTTTACCATGTCCAGCTTCAAATAAATTCACATATGTTGGACATTATTCTCCTTGTGAATCCTACTTAACCAACAGAACATTTGAGCATTCTTGAACTGCCCCGTACAATTATCTGACAATATAAGATGTTCAGTCATCTGGATTCCTCTCTCTTAAATTTGTATAAAATATATTGAAACAATATTAAACAAACTCTTATGAATGTAACTGGTTGTCACTCAAATAGAAATGATACTCCCTCAAAACTTTTATATCATTCTCTGTGCTATCATCTGCATGTCTATAAACAATATGAACAAACATAGCAACCTGCACTGAATTGTAATATTGTGATTGAATTTCCTCTTGCGGAGCTAAAGTATAGTTTTCTGAAAATTGATCTCTTACTTCCTCTTAATGTTATTCATCTTCTTGTTGAAGTCTAACAGAATGTCTCAAAGCTCCATAATTTTAGGATTTTGAGGTTGATTGGAAGATTGGGCAAGGGTGGATGGGTGGTAAGCATCTTGAGTAAGCTAGTTTCTTGCTGAAATAGGCTTATTTAGACTAAAGCCAGCATTGTGGCTACTTGGGTATGTTTGGTATGAAGGTTCATTGACAATATTTTCATAGTATGCGGGTGGGTATACATATTGACTATGAAAAATAGACATTTCTACTCATATAAAGAGCTAGAAATTTAAAAAAAAAAATTGAAACATACCAGCACTTGATCTATTAAAACTAGTAGATCTTTGGTTCGAAGTCGCCAGATGTGTTTGAAGAACTTGCTTCCAAAGGCTAAGATTGCTGGTGCACACACCAAGAACCAGTAATGAAATGATGAGCTTTGAACTATAAGAGTTCAAACTATCCCACCGGGCGTGCCAACAACTATTATCAACAAAGGATGCACCCAAATGCTAAGCTATCAACTTAGCTACATGTTGACACATGGGAACACTCCTAGGCCTGTGGGTTGCCTAAAACATGGAGTGAACCTCTAGAGTGAGCTGGTTCTCTTGGTTACTTCACCTAATCTAAATGACTTTCTAAGAAAAGGGTTGAAAAGATAGCTAAAACAAAATCTTAAAACCTAATGATATTTTACCAGAATTTTAACTTATTCCAATGATCTCACTCACAAAGAGCTTCTCAAGACAATGACTTTCACAATCTCACATGTGAATACAACACAAAATTGATTTGCATGAATGTTTAAAATCAAACACAACATGCAACCTGCATCATATGAACTTTCTACTCCCACACCTGCAATAATAGGACATAAAAAGGATCCAAAAGATAGAATCGCAATGATAGCATCTAACTATTACTGCAAAATGAGACAAGAATTGACATAAGAATGCTCTATTGTTTCTATTGAACTGGAAGAGTATATTAAACTGAGAATTTGAGTACAAAAGTGTTTATAAAACTCTTTGTAGGTGAACAAGAGAGGAAGAAACAATATTTTGAACTCCCAAAAAAATTAAGTTTTTCTCCTACTTATAACTTAAAAAAAACTCTCCCAGGAAAAAGTTAAGAAATCTCTCCAAAATAGCCATCTTGATCTATTTTCAAGCTCCACTGAAAAGCCTCCAAAAAGATAGCCAAAACTAGTCCAAATTGAGTGTAAAAGCCAACAAAACTCTCTCCAAAGTGGTCCCACTAAAAACACCTCAAAATTAGGCTTTACCTAATTGTAAACTACAATAAAAGCTCCATCTTTTCCCCATTTTTTTAATTTCACCCAAGGACATAAAATAAGGAATCTTTATCTTTGCTTTTCTAACTACATTAAAATAATAATTATTTAAAAGTAATTTATAAGGATATTGCTTTAAATAATGTTTTACAATAATTTGCAGTTTTATTTCTTGATTTAACTTGATTTGATTCTTTACAAAAGCAATACAAGGCTCATATGATTATTTTGCCAAGTATTCACAATTTGGGCATGTGATTTTCTAGAAAAATCATAAAATATTTTAAAGCACTATTGAAGGTCCATTTCTCCTCCCAAATTAGAAAGTATCCCTAAGGCATAAGCCTAGGCATCGAATTCAAGAAAAGGGGACATAATACCAAGGGTATTAGTTGAGCTCTTTGATTTTCTAATCAATGTGATAAAAATGCCTAAGTCGAATTAGGGCTACATGGGAAAACCCTAAACACAAAAACATTCAAGCTCGATACTTTCGGCCTCATTTGCATTTTAACTTTTAATGAAATGGCTCTGTCGAACCCTCACCATGAAGCTAGGGTTTGGAACTTGTCACCCTCCATTCTTTCTGTCTTTGAATGATTTCTTAAAGATTCTTGAAGGAAAATGTAAGGTAAGCCTTCTTGCCTCAATATTGAACCAAATTTTTCTCTTCAGCATAGGTTTCTAGCTTTCTAGCCGTGGCCATAACAAAGATTCTAATGTTTTTTTTTGTGTTTTCACTGCTATATCTCTCCTATGTTTTGGGGCCACCATGGCTGACTGGTTTGAGCTTGTTTGAGATATTTTAAGGGCAAAAAACATGTGGCCTCATATATATATATATATATATCTTTACTCAAAAACATGGTAAGCTCTCTACCTTTCAAATACTGTATCATTTCTTTGATTTCTCCATTGATATGAGGCTCGATACGAGCTCAGGAAATTGCAAAAGAAAGAATTCTTGTTAAAGATTATAATGAATGCAGTCATTTTCCATTACATTGTGCAAAGACATTATGAAACCTTCTGCAGGCTGCGGCCATATGTTGCATTTTTCATCATTTCTAAATGATTACTAAACCCTCACAAGCTCAAAATTTTTATTTCCTGTGTATCTAGGTTCTCTTTATGCAAATACATATGGGTTTTTTGAACGTTGTAAAGAAAATACTCTCTTAGGCCGTGGCCATGAGAACCCACTATATATGACATCACCTATATTTTGTCTTTTCTGTCTTGCCTAGAAGGAGCTCAATTTGAGCTTGAGATATTATAGAATTATGCAAATCTTGTGAAATGATGCAAATCTAGATGCTACTTTTTGAGTTGTGAAACCCTTCATGACTGCGGCTAAAACAAAGTTTTTTGGGTATTCTGTGATCTTTGCTAACCAACTACTTCTTTGAAGAACTGAATGAGTCATTTGACCACTACACATATGATAGCTACTGTTAATCAACATCTTATAATAACACACTCATTTGTGCCCCACCTCTATACAAACTGATCATTACCAAAAGCATATTAAAGAATATAATACTTTGATCACTCCATAATTCCATAGTTGACAATGGTGATTGCTTTCTTCATGTGAGTACTTACACATACATGTAGACTGTGATTGTAAGCACCATCACTAGTGAAGGTTGCATTCATTTTATTGCCTTCATTTGTACTATTTCTCATATGTAAGAATGCATAATGAGATTAGATTATTGCTTCTGAATGCATATAAATGATAATGAAAGATATACATTGAATGAAATAACACAATAGCATGATGTTGACAATGTCTTTACTTAGTTCCACACATTATTGATCTGTCTTGAATGAGTTCACTACAAATGTATGGTTCTCATTTCATTACTTGAACTGCTAATCATGGATGGGCAATGAGCTTGAAGCTCATGCACTCACTTGATGTGACACTCCTTCACCTGAATATGTTCTATTTGAGCACTATGAATATGAATTGTTATTTCATTCCCTCTTAATATTCAGGGGCAGCATGCTGGGCTCAACCCTTGTGGGAACCCACTTTACACCACATGCTATGATGTCTTCATATCAGAAACATAAAGTCACCTATACCTAGACAAGAAACGAACATGTTAGATAAAAAAAAGTGAATCTCAATGCTCCTGTGATGTTTCATTTTTTAGGTTCTCTTGCATATAGATGATTTGATTATTTGATTCAGTACATCATAGGCAATGCAGTATATTCTTTGTTGATGAAGTACATAGTGGAATTCATATCCTGAGCTCTAACAACTTCCTTCATCACAATGCAGGTCCACTCAGAATTAGGAGCAAGGATGGAGCAGCTATAATGAAGACCAACATCGAACACAATAAGCAATGATTGATATGTTTTTCATTAAATGCTTATTTTCTCTTTCGATCTCCAGTTGTATAGTGCATTTCCTAGGTTGTGTTGGCTCAACTATTTCCATGGCTTGTGTGGGACACTTGGTCTCTCTTTTCTTTCCAATGAATGAAAATGCAACATCTTTGGCAATCTTTTATATTCCTTTTGCAAAAGTGAATGAACATTGTGAAATTCAAATGAACATTGCAAAATAAATGAAAGCAATCTCTTATATTTCTATGTAATCTCTTGTTGCCTCTTTCATGCTACAAAACACTAAATGATCAACTGAATTCCTTTTCTTCCTGAAAACACGTTGCATAAAAATGCTTAAATTTCCCTTTAAATTCCAATAAATGCAATAGTTTGAACAAATTAGAAATAAAATTGAAATCTTTCACCTTAACGAAAGAATATAAGTTGTCTCAGCTCTGCTAATTCGATCTCTGGTTGAAAAATTTGCAACAATAAATATTATCTTAATTGTCTATTTATCATGTTTATTTATGTATCTATTTCCATTTAGCTATTTGCTATCTAATTTTCATTGTTATTCCATTCTAGGAGAAGTTTGTGGGCACCTCATAGTGATGAATTTAAAATTTTCCAATTCACCCCATTTATCATTCTACTTGAGTTGTCTTGATCATATGTGCTTTAACACACCAATGTAACTAGAATAGATTGTTCCCTTATGAAAAAATATTGTTTTGACCATGATTTGTATTACTAGGTCTTGGTTTGCTTAGACGATTTAGAGGTCTATATATACCATTCCTTTCAAGGGGCTACAATATCCTAGGAAAATGTTTTACAAGGTTTACTTTTAGTTAGTTTCTTACAACAACATTTCTAGGTTTCTTTCTACAACAACAACAAAACTTTTCACAAATAAATTTGTTTTTAATTTATATAATTTTCATAAGTAATTCAAATTCAATATAACTAGAAAATATAAATGTAATGTAAGTATCTATATTATTCCTACTCTAACCAGTATTCAAAGAAATATTAGAACACAATGAGGGTAAAGAGAGAAAATTTAAGCTTGAGTTTTCTTGAGTACTAGTATTTGATTCACAAGGTATACAATTTAGTTGGACAACCACTAATAGTAGGACCAATTGACAAAAAATTGCCTAATTAAAATGATGTAATCTCAAAAGGAACTTAACACACAAATTTGAGCATATAATTTAATCATCATATAACATGCAGACATATAAATCAAATGTTGATTCTCATAGAAAGAACACCAACACTTAACCATTATTTCATGAAATGCTTATAATTGAATTATAGATACATATAACAATCCTTCACACTTAGTTTGAAAACCATGAAAATAAAGTAAACTAGTGAATTGTATTCATAACTTAATAAAATTCTAGCACAAATAGCATAAAAAGCCCTCCAACATTTGACACTTGTTCAAATCTATGGCTATATAATCAAATCCATAGTAAATAAGCATGTATAGGCAATTAAATCTCATAAAATCTTAGCAAAAATCATTTAAATATAATAGTATTGACTGAAAAGGCCTCAAATCTAGCAACAAATCTAAGCAATGGATTCCCTATTATTCTTTTCATGTCCTAATTATTTAGGTCTTTATTTATGTAATAAACTAGAGATTTAGTAGTCTTCTATAATCCAAATGCCTAAGAGTTCATGTAAATATTTTCTTCATTGATGATCCTCATGTGCAGTAGAATGTCTAGACTATTTCCTTCATCTCATTTGAGATGATATGAAATTGTTCATCAACATTTATGTAAGAGTTGGTATAGAATGTTCTATACCATGTAAGATTTGGATATGGTGGTAGCCACCCAAAATCTAGGAGCTTCAATGAAAGCACAAGAGAGACCCAACATGAGAGAATAATTCTATTCTATTAAAGAATTTGTATTATGCATATAATAAAAATAAAATGTGTCCCACTTTTTTGCCAAAGTGGGACATTGAAATCAACATTTTTAACCAAATCTTCACTTTGTGACACCTATAGAAAATAACCAGTAAGAATTCAAAGATGATGCGAACTAGTGATTTGTGAGATTTCGTGTGCAGATTCTAAATTTATATTTTAAAAAAATTTAAAAATAAATTATGAATTTTTTTTCAAAATTTTTAATAACTTGTTTTTTTTATAGTAAACACCATTTTTAAAAAGTGGCGTTTATGTTGTAATGCATAACTTTTTTTTATAGAAACAATAAAATTCTAATTTTTAAAATATAGATTTTTAACACCAATATCTAGGGCATGGACATTTTTTCATAATTTTTTGCTGCATATTTTTTTAATTAATTTTTGAAGTGAGATTATTTATAATTTGGACATAGGCTTATGTCATAACTTATAAATTGTTTTGTATGTATCAAAATTTAATTTAATTTTCTTTTTTGTTGAAACAAGGACATCAATACCTAGGGCACATATATCTCTTAGAATTTTTTTCTCCATTTTTTTATTTTTTCCACTTGTGTGGAATAGAGACCTTATTGCTCAGTGAAAAACTTATGTTCACTAGAAAATATAAAATAAATATAATAATCAAATTAAATTATTAAAAATTATACTTTTTAGAAAGTGTATACAAAAGGCTCTGTAATTAAAAAATATAATTTATAAATGACTTCATTTGCCCCCCGAAAAGGTGAAGTGATATAGTAGCATCCATCACCTCATGAAGTTGCCTCATGAAGGTTGAAAGGAGAAGAAAACACTCCTCATGAAGGCTAAAACAACAGAAGCAACACTAGTTTTAAATGTAGATCACCAACATAAGACTATGAGCATCAGATAAAATGAATCTTCACAAAATAAAGTTAACGCCTCATGGAGGTAGCACCTAGCAATGGGAGTTACATAAAATTGAATCTAGAGTAAAAGAAAATCCTGTGGTAGAAATCTGATTGGTAATGCCTCAACCAGAGGCTATAAGTTAGTAAAAATGCCAGTGGTGGAGCCCAACAAGAATTGGAGAAAGCATTACATTTGAGAAAATTTCTAATGCCTCATTTGGCATAATTCCAATGCCCAAGTAAAGAGTTTCAAATTTGCACCATTTGGGAAGTTGAACACCTCCTTAGAGGTGGTAAATCAAAACAAAAAAGTGTAATTAAAACATTGGTGGTGGAGCCACCATTATGGGATGAAAACTCCACATTTCAAAGAAGGTTTTTAATGCTTCAAAGGAAAAGAGATTGATAGGATTTTAATGCCTCTTTTGAGGTAATTATGAAAAGAATTCACCATGTGCTAGCAGGGGAGATAACACCTCCATGAGGCATATTAAAACCATCTTTAATATTCTTTTGGGGTAGCACTTGGGAAGGAGAGAGGGAGCCCTAGGATAGAGAAAATAAAGCTCTAGTTATCTGAGAGCTAATGGCTCATTTAGAGGTAGCATGGATTAAAACAAGAGGGGATTGAAGGAGGCCATGAAGTATATTTTCTATGTAATACTATTGCAGATTATGGTGATTTGATTATATATTTTTTTTGCAAGTGCTTGTAGTCATTTTATTCTAATGAAATCTAAATGAAATTAAGTGGGCTTTGATATTAAGCTTTTGTTTAAGCTTTCCATGGTAAGTTTGTGTGCAAGAGAAGAGTCTTGCAATATCCTTATTGCATCAATGGTACTAGAGCTGGTTGTTCCTAAGTCTATAGGTAGATCGCCAAATGTGAGGCATCTTGTAGCAGGACCTGTGAGTTGTGAGTTGTGAGAAAGTACCTCTGAGAGTGGCCCCATGAGGTAAGGGTAGCATGGTGGAGGTTGATATTAGAACAATAGCTCTTAAGTGTGTCGACAGAACCAATGATTTGAGGCAATCTATGTGAGGACCTAAGGGTCAGATTGTGAAAAGGAAGTCTCTGAGCATTGAAAAGAAATTGAAGGGAATAAATGTGAGACCAAGAGTCTGGATTGTCTAGTTAGAAGAAAGAATTGATTTCTATAGGCTTTAAGAGAAAATGATAGAGATAAGAAAAATAACATGTACAATTGATGAGATAATGGAAGAGACCTTTGGAATTTTAATTAAAAAATAATAATGCTCAAAAGGAGGAGAAGAAGATTAGAGGAAAGAATAATATTGCAGATATGAGAGAGATGGTATAGAATGGGATGAAGGAAAACTAAAAGCTCAGAGTTCAAATTAGAGGAATTTGGTGAGGAAAGTGAGAGTTATGTTGGAGAGGAAATAAATTTGACTATTGCTGATTTGAGTAGTGTAATGGAGACTGATAGAGGTACAATATTTGGTTATAAGATTGAAGAGGAAGATATTGAAGATGGAGATGTGATTGAAGACATGCTTGAAGAAGGTGAAAGTATATGAAGACATGGAAGTTTTTGTGACAAGCCAAGAAGATACTCAACATGTGAAAGATGAGATGATGGACTTTGAAGGTCCTATGTTTGATGAAGAATTTGGGGATGATGAAGAAGATCTCCTACTCAAAGAGGAGATGAGAAAGATTGATATCTTATTTGAAGTGCAAATGTCAGATGAATGTGATAAGAGAATGTAGAAGATGCAAATGGGAGGAGATAAGCCACATGATTATGCTGACATTGTTTTGTTTGTAGATGATTCTTTGTAGGTAGGTAAGAAAGATAAATATGAAGAGGTTATTCATGAGGAAGCTAAAGAAGTTTTAGCAATATGCTTAGATGAAAGCATGAAAGAAGAGTATAAAACTCAATTTGTTGCAGCATTGGATGAAGATGGAGAAGTTCCAGAACTGAGCATTGAGGAGATTGTGAGTAAAGTTGCAGCAGTTGATGATGTTGCAATTGAAACAAAGATTGTAGTTGTGTATGAGGATCAAGTGTTCGATGAGAAACTTGATGAATACAAAGAGTTTCTTGAGAAAGAGATTGTGGAGGTAGATAATTTATTTAGAGCAACCACAGAGACAATAGAATTTAACAACAAGGAAGAGTATGTTGTGACAAAAGAAGTCATTGAGGTAAAATATGAATTTTATGAGTTTTGTAATTTTGAATTTGTAAAAGATTTACATTTTGAGCTGAAGAAAGAGTTAGAGAAGAAATAGGATTGTGTAGATGTAGAGAGGTATACGGATGTATACTTGTAGGTAGAGGTTGTAGAGGAAGCTATAGGAGAGATTTGGTGGAGGTGATCAGTTTGTGGTGGGTTGCATCCCATGAAAGAGGAGAGTAGAAGAGTGAGTAGTTGGAAAAAGAGAATAGAGAGCCTTTGGCAGAGGAGGATGACATATCATGGATGTAAATCCACAAGTGAAGAGAAGCATGGTGAATGGAGTTATGAGAGAAAGAGGATAGTTGTTCTGATACGGTGCTAGAAAATGGGAAGGAAGAATTGATCTGATGCACTTATCCCAGTGACAGAGTTCACTACAGGTTGGTTGCAACTTGAAAGGGTAGTTCAACTACTCAACTCCATTTTATGAGTATATGCTCAAACTTCCTACCTGACGTGTCTAATGCAGTAGCATCCATCGCCTCATGAAGGCTCCTCTTGAAGGATGAAACAAGAGAAGCAACACTAGTTTTAAATGCAAATTACCAGCACAAGACTATGAGCATCGGATAAAAGGAATCTCCATAGTAGAAATTCAACACCTCATGGAGGTAGCACCCAGTAGTGGGAGTTACATAAAATTGAATCTGGAGTAAAAGACAATCCTTTGTGGTAGAAATCTGATTGGTAACACCTCAACCAGATGCTATAAGTTAGTAAAAATGCCAGTGGTGGGGCCCAACAAGAATTGGAGAAAGTGTTACATTTTAGAAAATTTGTAATGCCTCATTTGGCATAATTCCATTGTGCAAGTAAAGAGTTTCAAATTTGCACCATTTGGGAAATTGAACACCTCTTTAGAGGTGGTAAGTCAAAAAAGAAAAATGTAATTAAAACATTGGTGGTGGAGCCACCACTATGGGATGAAAACTCCACATTTTAAAGAAGGTTTTTAACGCTTCAAAGGAAAAGAGATTGGTAGGATTTTAATGCCTCTTTTGAGGTAATTATGAAAAGGATTCACCATGTACCAGAAGGCGAGATAACGCCTCCATGAGGCATATTAAAACCATCTTTAATATTCTTTTGGGGTAGCACTTGGGAAGGAGAGAGGGAGCCCTGGGATGGAGAAAGGAAGGTGCCAGTTATCTGAGAGCTAACACCTTATCTAGAGGTAGCATAGATGAAAATAAGAGGGGATTGAAGGGGGCCATGAAGGGCATTTTCTATGTAATACTATTGCAGATTATGGTGATTTGATTATGTAATTTTTGTTGCAAAATGCTTGTAGTCATTTTCTTCTAATGAAATCTAAATGAAATTAAGTTGATTTTGATATTAAGCTTTTGTTTATGCTTTGCATGGTAAGCTTGTGTGTAAGCGGAGAGTCTTGCAATATCCCTGTTGCATCATGAAGCAAAGTTGGTTTTTATCAACATTTTGATAGGTGCAGAGGAGACTCCATCGAGGGTTTAATTTAAGGCTAGGAGGGTTCTATCCAAGGGGGTTGATCTAAGGAAGTTTTATCTAACTCTTTTCAATTAAACCCCTTTAGATTGAACCCATCAACATTTAAATCATTGATATTTCTAAAAGATATGTGATTTCAGTCAAAAATCAGGATGTCGCATAAGTGGGGCACATTATTGTGGGATAGTATGTACATCAATATGAAATTACAATTTGAGAAGCCCTTGGTTATATAGGCCAAGGTGAAACATAGGACAAGATAAGATTATGACAAGTGTCTTAATCTTATGATTTAAGACACAAAGATATAACTATCCTTAGTGTACCCTAAGTATGCCCTGATTAATCTTAACTAGACAAGTGTGAATATGACCTAATGTGGAATTAGCTAGGTAGTATACCTTATTAAGACCAACACCCCTCCTTAAGTGAAACATAGGGAGAATATGTAAAGATGCAAAGATGGGTCTCAACTACAAGGCCATGTTAGGTACCCATGTACAAGCCAATCTCTCATAAATGGAGAAAAGGAGAAAAACTCATAGAAAAAACTCCTATATGAAAGAGAGAAAACACAAGATGTGTTGGAGTAGCTGTGTTGTATACCTTGCATAACATTGGTATTATTTTACTATGTAAAATAAATATTTATTGGTGGTGCATCATGTGATGTGTTTAGCAACATTGGATATTTATTTAGTACTACTTGTAATTGTTGTATGTAACATTGGGTTAATTATTTTGTGTGTGGGATACATAGAGTAATTAATTATTCATTTGCAATTATTTAATTATTGAGAAAACTTAGTACCAATAATTAAGTGGGGGTCAATAGTTTTGTAGACTCATGGTTTTGGAGAATATGGTTTTACAATACCACATGTTGTATTTGTGTTCAAGCTTATGTCTATAAAAGCAAACGCATGAATAGTTGTTGTAGAGTGAGGTGAGGGCTTGTTGCATTTGGCTGGGTTTAGCTTGTTTGAGCATCTCTTGCAAGTTGGATTTGTGAGGGTTTGAAGCATGGAATTTGATGTATGGTTACATGCTTGTTCACATAGAGTGCAGGTAAAGAGAGCTTAATGTTTTAGAGGTGATCGTTGCATATATATATTGTAATATTTATTGTTGAATAATACATGAGAGATGGATGCTTTTGAACGCTTGGTTTTTCCCAGGGTATGTATTGTGTCACCATTGATGGTATGATTGTCTATTTTTTGTTATTGTTGCACATTGATCTCTTAGTGTGTTATGAGGAATTAGTCTATATGATTGCATATTTCCAATATTTGGTATTAGAGCTTTGTTTCTTGGTTGTGGGAGGAAATTCATATTTGATAAACCTAGCTATGAGTGGATTTTTATGTATATTGGAGTCCATGGAATTGAAGGAAAAGAATGATGACATTGCAAGATATGAGGATTTTGTGCAGGTTTTATTTTGTAAATTGAGGGTTTTGGGGTTGTAGATTTGTGCTAAATTTTTGTAGATCTAGGTTTATAAATCTGAGTTGGAAAAATGGTTTTTATGGATGGATTCAATGAGGGTTTGAAGGAAATTTTTTTACAAATGATCTCCTAGGAAAAAATGGACTTCACCATTAGATTCAAGAGGCTTGAGAGACAAAGATTGATATAAAATTTGGCTTATTTTGGCCACTATGAAAAAAATAAAATTTTTTGCCCATAGCCCTAGCTGTACACTCGTACGGTTGGGAGGCATCTATAGAGGTACACAATTAAATAATTAATTATTACATTTTTTTGTTGAAAATCCTTTTTTAAATAAAAAAATACATTGATGGAGCGGGGGTCTGCAGATCCCTGTACCCCCTGCGCCAGCGCTAGCGGCCCCAATGGTACCACAGGGTACTACCATTGGTAGCCCTATCGATCACCATTAATAGCCAGCTGACCACTAGCATGGGTACCATAGCCAGCGGGCCATAGGCCCCCAGTCACTGGCCCCTAGTCTGGTGGGGCCAGGGTTCACCTAACCCTTGCGGGGCTTTTAAAAACTATATTAAAAAATTAAAATATCTCAAATCAAACATTTAAATTGTTTGTATACCATTTGGAATCTGTTGCTAGAGTGCCACCAGTACACTACCTCAACGCTGCTGGCATACCACCTCCACCAACAGCCCACCAGTGAGCCACCATTCAGCCACATTGTCACCACCAGAGGGCCACCAGGGCCTGGTTACATAGAATAACTAGGTAGATTTTATCTAGGGGGCATAACTTTCACCCAGTATTTCAAATTTTCAACTCTTGATAGTCAACGAAAAGATCTTCCCATGTACAACATAGTGGTGCCACATATTTTTCTAGATTTTTCCATTCTGACATAGTTTTTCCTATTAGAAGCTAGATGGATAGTTTGAGAATTGATCAGGCATAACTTGTGCATACAGAGTCAGATTTTAGACTTCTTATAGGCATTGGAAATGTATTTCTAAGAACTATATAGTGGAGTAGATTTGGAGATGATATTATAAGATTTGCTCAATTTATATCAGTTTGAGCTCATTTTGGTTCCTTTGACTTATGGTACGTTTGTAAGTTGATGGAAAAATGAATCTAGGATGATTTGGTGTTTGAGTCAATGAAGAATTACATGTTTATCTCTGATTATTCTTTGTTGACATCATTATATATGTATTGTTTAGTTTATATGTTGCATTGTGAGATCTACATGTTGTGCAATGTTGTAGGTTATCTATGATTACATGTTGCATCTATGGATTGGATGTGGGTTGTTTATTCCCATATATGTTTCAGTGCTAATAAAGATTCTTATTTGTGGCTTGGTTTAGTGACATGTTGCATTAGTTTTCTTGTTATTATGAGATATAGAGAGAGATGGTACTACCTGATACAGTCATGATACGGGACCTATGTTTTTTGACTATATGGTATAGTTGTGTGAGATTTGATGGGAGTTTGGTGTAGGTATATTGGGTGGTAATCATGGTGTCATGGATGTTCCTTGTTTGGTTGGGACTTTAGCATGACATGATTTTTTTATAGGTGTAGTTTTGGTGGTGTTGGATTGATGTTTGGTTTTACAGGTTTTGTTCATTTCCTTTGTTTGAAGATTATGGTTTACTCTTGTGAGTTGTTGTCATAACAATGGGTTTCTTTGATTGTGTTGGGGTCATGGATTATCTTCATTTAGGAGATGATTATCATGATGTCATGGATAGATTGGTTACATGTTGCATTGGGAGATTTTGACAGTGATGGTTTGATGTTTTTCATGTTGTCATGTATAGCTTGGTATCATGGTTCAGTGGGAGCTTTGGTAGTATATATGGTTATCTTCATGTGATTTTTAGATGTTGATTCTTGGTTTAGATGTGTTCTTATTGTGTCATGGTTTAATCTTGATACTAGTTTTGAGTTTTGACATGATACAGGTTCTCTTGAGATAGGATGTGTACATTAGTGCATGTGATCTTCCTTTGTGGAGAAGATTAGATCGTGATGTCATGATGTGTTCCTAGGTTATGCAAATGTGCAGTGGGAGATTTGACAATGATCTTGTTGGTTCTCTTGGTATTGAGTACATTGGTCATGTGCTTGGGAGCTTCATGATAGTGTAGTTTTGTATTTGGAGTTCAGCATGGATTAATCATGGAGGTACTCATGTATTTTTGTAGGAAATTAACTATTTAATAACTTTTGATCAGTAGCTCAAAATTGAGCACCGTTTTTTTAAAAAGTGAATAGTTTTTCATTCTCTACGCATCGCTAAAATTTATTTTGTAAAATGCACTATGTTATAAATTGTCAAAATCTGTGGGGGGTCTCTCTTTCAACAGTTTCGAGGGGGCTTTTTTGCATTCGATCTTTTGCACATTATAATATGTCTACATGCTACAAAGTCAAGTGTACTTATTGTGAGATTACTCAACATGGGGATGCACTCTGTCCTTATTTCTCTCATGCTACTTTTTCAATGTTCTGTTAGACTGCAAAATCACCACCTGATGTTTCATTCAGGATGACTTTTAGTGATTCCTTGCATTAGAACATTGGCATCATTGTTCTAGATCCACCAACTTAGGATGCATATCTTCCAAACATCATATCATTGTTTGCAAAATCCCACCTTGTAGATTTGGATCACACCATTGAGGACATTCATCTTCTCTTCGATGTCAGCTTCTATGAAGTTGCATGACCATCATCTTCAAATATACTTGTTCATGCATCACGTATTTCAGATTATATCATGACTAATTCTCTAGATACTTATGATTCTACATATCAGACTCTATCATCATCTAGTTTGACACCATTTGCAGAAGTATTATATTCACATAGGTTCATCTTTCAGCATATATCTATGGTCCCTCTTCCCGAATCTTTGTCACACGACAGCATTGGCTTGGAGATCATTGAACATTCTTTAAAGACATTATGGCCATAATCTGAGTCTTTGAATCTTGTGCATAATTTAGAGACTTTCATACTTCTTCTTGTATGTTCCTATCTGGAATGGGAAGATTGTATGCACACTTTTGTGGTACTTTTTCTTCCTAAGGGGAGAAACATTGTTCGACTATCGTGGATCATATTCAACATCTAGTGTCGTGCATCTACCAACACTATAGGAGGTATTTTGAGAGGCTGCATGGTTTCTCTTCTCTTGTCAGTTTTGGGAGGAAGCATTTCCTCACATGGAGTTCATCACTTCATAGTTTGTGGGGGGTCACATGACCTTCTCTCTTCTCTCTCCTATGGGGGAATATTTCATGTACTTATGTGTTAGAAGTAGTCCTTGGGGGGTTCTGAGTCCTCCATCTATCACTCTTCTTATTCACTTGTACATTTCTTTCATGCATCTTTTCTCTTTTGGAGAGGAGTTTTGTTCCCACTGGGTTTTCTATTTTTCTCCACTTTTTGAGAAAGTTTGTTCATGGGTACCTAACATGGCCTAGTAGCTGAGACCCATCATTATCTTGTACTTCTACTCACTAAGTATAACTTAAGGGGGGTGTTAGAGTGTAGGGTTTATCCTAACCCACACCTAGGCTTAAGTCATACTTAGTGGCTAAGTCTAACTTAACCTTGAAATTAAAGGTTCAGTTCACTTTTGACATTAGTCACTTTTTTGTCTCACCACATGTGCTCACATAAGGTTAGTCATTTAGACACCACCTCATTAGAGGTTGGAGATATTCTCTCATCACCTTATGGGAGGTTGGAGACGTTTGTCCATGTAACCCTCCACTTGTGCACACATGTGTTCATCACATAGAGGGTTAGTCATAGTTGGTTCTCTCCTTCTCACCTCCTTCTCCTTGCCTATGTATGCAAGGCTCTTTGTACTTTTTCATCTAACTCTTGATGTAATCTCTTTATTATACATTTTAGATTTTATGTGCTTATGCTTTGTGGAAGTTTGTCTTTGTTTTCCCTTGCTGATATTGGCTCATTCTGACAACTTTTTATCTCCTAAATTATTTTTATTTCTTTCATAACAATGACCTCTTACAACCAAGGCATCCTTCAATTGGTGATTTTCTAAATATTCTTCTTATTTCTTCTAGTAATAGGGATGCTACCACATCTCCAATTTTTAATTTAGAAATAGTACTGGTGATTGCTATTCCTAATTTATCTCAAGAGTGAACAAAGAAAAGTAATACATTTCTCTTCATCATACATCTGAATTTCAATAGAAAGTAACTAACTTACCATAGTATTGAAGGTGTTTAGATGTTCAAGCACAAAGTTATCATCATTCATTATTATTGAATGTAACTTCTTTCAAAGAAAAAAATAATTTACTAGAGACCTTTTTATACAAAGTACCCAATTCATTCCATAATTTTTTATAAACAATCTAATTAAACTCTTTGCTACCATTAATCAGCCAATCTTAGTCTTTTATACTTAACTATTTTGTTATTGATACATTAATGTAGGTGCACTATACAAAATAATTTAATTTTCACTGCCATTTTTTGAGGTTATTTGGTCAACCCACCCAGCTGTGTATTAATGTCCAGCCAAGATGTACACAAACCAGGTGAATTTCAAAATGCTTAAGAATCAATGTAGCTAATTTTGTGTGCTTAAATCAAATTTGACCATGAGTTTGAAGAAGGAAGCTCATGGTTGGTATGTTCCACATTTAATTGACTAAGTTTTGGCACTCAAGAGGTTGAGGGGAGATTTTGATTAGGTTTGGAGAGAAAAAAGTAGAGAGAAACAAGAAAACGTTAGAGAAGAGTGGAGTGCATAGGAGGAGGAAAGAGAGAAAAATATATAAAAGGGTATGCATGAAGGAAGAGGCTAGGTTTATTTTGTGCAAGTGAGGTTGTGTTGATTTGGAGTTGGCTCAAAGGAATTTTCAAGGGGCTATTATGTAAGGAAAAGGAATCTACCATTCTTAGATGCTTTTGATGTTTAGTCTACCAGCTGTAGGTAGTAGTAAAAGGGACATGTGGGATTGGAGAATGGAACAACAAGAGAGCACTCTTTGAAAAGAGAGAATCCATCATTAAGGATGCCAAGTTTCTTTTGTCTTTTAGCAACAAGTGCATGTGAGGAGAAAGGGTTGTTCGTAGGGAAGAAAAGATAAGCAGGTTTCCACTTTGAAGGCACATTTTGTGCTTATGTTGGAAATTGAAGATAGAGAAGGAAACAAAGTGGACTGATTAATTCAAGGAAAAATGGCTAAAAATAGTTCCATAACCGGGGAGATTGTAAAACCATGTCCATGCATGTTTACTAGTTGTATCATGAATGTAAGGGTTTTATTTTTAGTTTAACGAGAAAGCAAAACTTATTTATGCAATGCTCTCAAATGTGTATGTGATTCAATATTTGTTCGTTCATCTGGTGTTTGTTGTCTTGAATGAGTTGGTTTATGTGTTGTGGATGGTATATGTGTTGTTATTGTAACAGAGCTAAACGAGCAGACCAAGTAAAGTCACCTATAACAATTACAAAGATGACCTAGGTATTAGTACAAAGCTGATCTAGCGAGAAGTAATTTACCTATAGCAACATCTAGGTATTAGACAACAAGCTGATATGCTAATTCTTCATTTAGCATAGGGGTGTGGCTCCATCATACATCAATCCACTGATATTTTTCAACAAGCAAATCTTCCATTAAATTTTCTACATTAAATTTTTCTATCTCTATCCTTGTGCTTCATGTCATTCTAATTCACTCACAAATTATTATGTACATAGCTCTCACTCAAGACAGTTTATCAGGGGCAAAAGAAACCCTAACGAAGTTCTAATGGATCATATGTAGGGAAAAAAGACGCTCAATAAACCTATACAGTAGAAGTTGTGTAAATACAATCTAAAACTAAAAATAGAATATTGGAAAGAAAAAATTGGGAAAACTATTTTGGGTAAAAAACCCTCCACATTAAAAATTTTCACTATTACAAAAACTCAACCATTCTCAATACTACAATGAATCTCTCTTAACTCCTTATTAAATATGTGGGAATATAAATAGACATGTCAAAAGTATTTTTATACATTGCATAAAATCATGCAAAAGATAAACATAAGTACTTTGAAACATGGGTAAAAATTGAAAGTATACAACACTCTATTTATTGAAAGGATGTCCCATATAAAATAATCAATTTTGATCTCTATAAAGATTATATATAAAATTACACTCAAGGCCTAAATTTGACGTCGACCCTACCTGTCGAGCAATTTTTTATGACAATTATCCATTCAAAGGTGCCCTTAAAATACTATGACATATTTGAGTACAAGTAAAATTATATATAAGTCAAATATATATATCATCACAATTCTATATAAATTTTGACAGTCTATCCAAAATCTCTCTTTTCATATGATACAATCTTTTTTAAAATTCTGATTGTATTTTACGACAGAAATACTTAAATATAACCATACGGCCATCAAATTTAGGCCAGGAGTACACTTCTCCAATTTAAAAAGAGGGATATAAGAAATGATTATAAAATGTAAGATAAAAGAAGAGCTGCTCTCAAAAACTCAAGAAAGAGCCAAATAACTGCCAGTCCAAATAACATATTTGATACACCATCGATTTTTATACGTAAAAATGCATACTTAATAACAGATGACATACCATCATTCTTTGCTGTCGTTTTGTAATAATATTATTATTGAATGGTTGTTGGCACTGTTAGAAATGTCTACTTGTCTTTATTCTAAACCTAGAAGAACGAATCGGATGCTGATTTCCTTAAGAAAAAATAAAATAAAATAATTGTGGGCCGACTAATATGGTCAACCGAAATCAGAAACAAACAGAGAGCTCATCCACATCTGTCCCAACTACAATATCGTGAATCTCTTGGCGTTACTCCATTCTGTTTTTTCTTGTCCGCAAAATAAGTAGAAAATTTCAATAGAAGGGATAACCACAGTACAAAATTTTGTTCTTTCAGTTATTTTAATCACATTTAAGGTAATAGTACTGGTTTTCTCATCTACTTTAACAATTGTAAATTAGAATGACAGTTTACAAGTAAAATGTAGTCACACGTAAAGTAGTATGCATGGGTAAACTACAGCCCTTAAATACTGGCCTTCTACCTTTCAGTTCTTGGGTAATGTCTGTGTCGGTTTTAGACTCAAGCATGGAGACAAATACAGTCAAGGCAAGGAAATGTCACTTTGTGATGGTGCATGGAGCAGGTTTTGGGGGTTGGTGTTGGTATAAAGTTGCAGATCTTCTTCTGAAAGCGGGTCACACCGTCTCTTCCCTTGACATGGCAAGCGGAGGGATCAACCCAACTGATGCCGACCACATTTCATCTTTAGAAGAGTACAATCAGCCCCTCACAGACTTCTTTACAGCTCTTCCTTCCCAGGAGAAGGTATGCTTTTGCTGAATAGCCTTAAGAGCCAATATAGCTGTTGTATATTTTAGAATTCAGGTTGTTGTGGAGAGTGTCTAGGCGCGGGTGTATTGGTCACAATACATAATATTTGTCTTATTTTTATTGGACAAAATTGATCTTAGACTATTAAAGTGGATGATATTTAAGAATAACCCAATACATTGACCACAATACACAACCTGAAATTTTATCAATACTTAAGTATGCCAACTAATGTGTAGCTATATGTCTGTTTAGGTTATATTGGTTGGCCACAGCGCTGGTGGCTTCAATTTGAGTTTTACCATGGAGCGTTTTCCAGAAAAAATTGCTGCAGCTGTGTTTGTTACTGCCGCCATGCCCCTCAGCGGAACGACTCTCTCTGAATTGATGAATGAGGTTTAATGAATTCTCTCTCTCTTTTCTACTAATTCCTGCACTACCAACAGTCTTAAACTTACATTACCATTTCTCTGAAACCATAAAATTTAACAGATCGCATCCATAATTGGAGGCTTTGGAGACTCCACATTTTACTATGCAAATGGGAAAGAGAATCCGGCAACATCCTTCAAGTTTGGCACACAGTTTGCACGAAATTTTTTATCCCAGAACAGTCCTTCTTGGGTAAATGGCTTGAGAACAGAGACAATAGGGTTTGCAAATTACAAATAATGAATTGAATCATTAGTTAATGAGATAATGTATTGGGTTGTTATGAAATTTCAATCCATTGATAGATTAATATGGCACTAAATGCAGGATCTAATGTTGTGGGAATCGTTGGAGAAGCAGTTTCCTATATGGCAAGAACCTCTTTTGTATACGGCTAAAAACTATGGAAGTGTTTACAGAGTATACGTTGTATCGAAGGAGGATAAGTTACTTGTGGAGGCGTTCCAGAGAAAGATGATTGCAGAGAATCCTCCACAAATGGTATACGAAATTGAAGGATCTGATCACACCGTATTCTTCTCCAAGCCTCTTCGTCTGGCTGAGGTGCTCATACAAATTGCTAATACATGTGTGTAAGTGAAGCAATCATATTTTAATGTGATGCGGATGGATTTTAGTAAAGTTTGTAATATCTAGAAATGTAGAAATATACTTGTCACAGACAACATGTCACGGTTCTTAATATTGTAATGGTGAAATATACATACTGAGGCCATTTCCCATTTAGTTTTGCGTATAATATCTTAATACTTTTATATATTTATAGTAAGGTTGAACTTATTTCTTTAGTTTTTAAAATTTATTTATATATCTATATTCTTAAATATTTAATCTCATATTATCAATTTATATGCATATTTTTATACATTCATCTTAATTGTTTATTTATTAGGTTTATTTATATATCTACTTCTATTTAGCTATTTACTATTTGTTAATGGTTAGATTGACAAATGCAACACAAATAAGGTGGGGTTCACCTTGCCTCTCTTGAAAAGATAATTGATTCTTGAAATCAATCACCTCCAAGGTCTTGGGAGTTGGGTCACAACCATACTGTGCAAATTGAGTGATCAATGTGTTTATTTGTTCAAGGAGCCTCACGTTTTCTTTTTAGTCAAATTAGGTTATGCTTATTCTAAATCATATTCTATTTATTGGTGAAAAAAGATCAAAATGGTTATTAGAAATATAATAAGAGTGATGTAGCTATATTTATCAACCTTTAAGAAATAATAACCAGAGAAATCAAATAACTATAATGCTAAGATCAATATTAACTCTATCCTTCACATTAACAGTGTAGGAATTTAGATGAATAGCAGAAATAACATTCAACCACTGTATTACACATGCAAGTTAAACTATAAATCCATAATTCACTTTCAAGATTTATCAATGGAACACAATATTTTCTCAAGTGATCAATGAATGAAGAGAGATTAGGCACTACACTACACATGAGTAGATTGATTTGAAGAAAGAGGTACAATTATATTGATTTTCTTGAAATTGCAAGTACAAATCTAGCAAAAGTGCTATAGTGAAATTCAAGTTTTTTCTTCAAATTGTCTCTTTTCTAATCTAGGATGATGAAAGCTAAACTAGAATGTTGAAAAAACTTCTAAGTAATTGAACCAATGAACTAATACATCAACTGGTGGACCCTTTCAATGAGATAGGCGTCCTCCTTTTATAGAGCAAAAGAAAACAAAAAGCTACTTTAAAGTTGCATGCAACGCTTATCCTCATCTTTCATGCATTCGAATTGAAAGAAACATTTTTCCTATTTTACATTAAATTCATGCATAAACTGGGGATCAATTTACAATTTAGTGGGACTTCTTTTACATTGCTCAAAGAATGTATTTAATATATACAAAATATTCCTTATGCCAAAAATAGAAGATTTAGTTGGACGTGCCCTAGGTGCTTTGCCTTTGTTTCTTTTCTACATAATTTGTCAAACACTTATTTACTCTATCTTCCTCTAGGCCATCAAGCCAATCCAACCTAAATTTTATCTGTTCAAAATTCTTGCGAGAAAATTCCACCCACCCTTTCATTGTTTGAATATCCTTCTCTATTACTTTGAAATTGGACTTGATTTCAAAACACTTGTCTAAAGTTTCTTTACAAAAATTAGAGGCTTCATTGAGTTCCCTTTCCATTTTCCTCCTCAATGCTTCTTTTATGACTGCCAAAGCATCCAACTTGCGCATGTCTTCCAAAAAGAGATTAGCACCAATAACATCTTTAACAAACTCCTATATCTTAATACATATCTCTCTTATGATTTAGAATCCTAGGCGTGTATTCAATCATTAGGTCTATCCTGAAATCTAGTATATCGATACACCTAGTAACAAACCTAGGCTCTTCATCTTGAAGGATGTCTACTTTTTTCAGCTCTTATGGTCTCATATGGCTTAGTTCCTTCAATTACCTGCAGTCCTTTTCAAGTTTACCTTCTTCTTTTTGAACATTATTTATAAAAGAACATATTTGTCCCCCTGACTGGTGAGCTCTTCAATAATATATACAACCTTGATCTAAGAGCTTATTAGCTTCATCCAAAAACTGAGCTATCTGTTAGTCAATAGCATTTGACCTTATTTGTAAAGAATCAATATCTTGTTTGGTAATAAAAATTGGGGTGTCTGAAGATGTTACTCGTTGTGAAATAGGAGTGAGAATCTCTTTTATGAATGCCTTCATTTGTTCCAACTGTAAATTCAATTATTCTTTTGTCTGCTTATCCTTATTCATTCTTGACATCACTGTGTCCACTATTGATCCCAATGAAGCAATTTCTTCATCTCTAGTTTGATTACCCAGATTCATCATAGTTAATTATTAGTCAAAAGTTGAAAGACTTCTATCATCTTTATCCACCAAGGGTGTAGCTAGTTCTTCAACTCTTTCTCCTAGCTCATTGGTCCCAATGGTAGAGAGGGTTCTTGATTTCTTTGTAGATTTACCCATTTCTACCTAGACTACCATGTCTTGCAGAGTTAGTGGCTTTACCACTACCTTTTACCTCTTATCAAGATTCATCTTCAGCCAAGTTGGGACAACAAAGTCTTCTTGTGACTTCTGATCATCTTCTTTATCTTCATCTTGCTCACCATGATTAGGATTTTCTTTATCTAGGGTCTCTTCTTCTAGATTATCCATTTCTTGTTGAGGGGTTTCCTTTGGAATTTCCTTCCCTTTATGCACATCTTCTCTTTCAGTAGAGACATTGGATAAGGAGGTATCAACAAACCTAGTTTCTTGTTCAATGGTCTCTATTAACTCTTGTTGCTTTTGATATGTCAAAACCTTTTCTTCCCCTTCTTCCTCAATTACTTGTTCTTACTGATAGGGTTTCTCTACATATATATCATTTGATGGGTTATATTGTAAAACTCATCATGATCCATTTGATCTTGTATATCCTCTTCTTAAGGCACATCTTCCATTCTAACTTTGTCTTGAAGATGCTTTTGTGCCATGGAAGTGTCTGCTAAATCTTTGTTATCAGCTTCCATCTAGTCACCTCCTTCTTTGACAAGTTGATCTTCATGCTATTTCTTCTGAAGGATAGAATCTTCTTCATCTTGTGGCTCTTGGAAACTATACATACTGGCTTGAGGACTATCTTCCTTATGTTGTTCAATCTGCTCTTGATGGATTTCTTCTTCTTGATTTTGTTCAAGAGGAAGAGTGATGTCCTTCTTTGGAGAACCCTCAAAAATATCTTTGATCAAACCTTGTGGTGGAGGATCCATAATATAAACTTCTTTTATTACCTTTTCAACACCTTCACCTTTGGATGTCCTTGGTGTTTTTTGTGGAAGAAGGAGAAACTGTATGCACTATAGGCTGAGATGTTTATTTTGTAAGTCTGTAAGGGACTTGTTTTAATTCCTCTCCTTGTCCTCGATATTGACCCAAGGCTTCCCTTGTAGGAAGGATGTGTGGCATAAGAAGAACTCCTAATCTAACAACTACTCATGCAACATTATAAGTAATTAATGATTTTCTATACGCCTCATGAACCATGCCTACAACTTGTTGTGTGGTGGTAGTGTCTATGGATCCCCTCATCTTCAGTGCACCAAAGTTTTTATTACCCTTTTGATACACTCTTGTTCTCGAGGATGTCGGTGCTTTAGTGGCATGTATTTTATCTTTCTTTCCTTTGCCCTTATTCTTACCCAATTGGGCAATCCTTGCATCTAGTCATGAATAGATAAAGTCCAAGATTGGCTTGCTTATAGACTCTAGGGACAAATTCTCTTTCAGAGATAGTTTTATGCTTGGAAATAGGTCATTGTCAACCTTCTTCAGGTCACGAGTGGGGATTAGAGTGTGACCATCATTAGACAATTCTTTAGGAACATCTCCCCTTATCTTGAATTCTCTCAGCTGATAAGCTGTCAATTTGCAATAACTTCTTTTTCTAACTTTAAAATCATTTTTACAATTAGACCAAAAGTCCTCCAAAGTTTCTTCATGATAACCACAGTGTCAAGAAACTTCTTCATTCTAGCATATGGGTCAAACTTTGGCTTGGGATCATAAACTTTCAAGTTTAGAGTTTCTAACTCTTTATTGGTAGACCTTGCTACATTAATGGAGGGAGATGAGTAGAATCCAAAATCAAGAAGAAATCACACACCTGGCTTGTGCTTACTATGCAATTTCAAATCAACTTCTAGTATTTGTCTAGAGAATTCCAATTAAATTGTTTTATCACTGCAATACCTTGGCAGCAGGTATGGTGCCTTATTGAATCCTGATGTTCTTATATAAGTTGATCTATGGAATTGTATAAACCATTGTCCCCATCCCCTGATCAGACCCATTTCTGAGACAGACATCCTTGCCCCAATGTCTCCTATCAATTGTCTAGTTATAGCATATAGAAACAAATCATTAACCCTCTTGAAATGCTTCTCAGCCTCTTTGAGTTCTAGCTGAGGATACTAATTCCAAATTCTATTTTTTCTTGGGGCATCACCTCTTACTCCTTTAGTAGTCAAGCCTAAGAAGTTGCCCATCCTTGCTGCAAGATAGATCATATAATAATTCATATAAAGATTCATGCTATTAACTTCATTGGTAAGTTGAGCATGTAATTAGATAGAAACAATTTTTCCCCAGTCAAGAAAATTTTCATTCATAAGAATGATATTGATGTATTAGAACATCCATGTATGGTAGGGCTTGCTATCTTCTTTGTCCAAGGAACTATTAAGTAATGTGATAATATCACCAATTTCAGAATGAAATTCTAACCTTGTCAACTTGGCTAGGATCTTTGCCATAGACTTCCTTTCAAGTTTAAGCTGGTGTCTATTTAAATGTTTTGACTTGTCAATGGTGTTAGCTTCAAATGTTGTTCAAGATTGTTCTTCAATTAGCATTTCTAGTTGTCCATAAGGTGGAAGATCAAAAAATTTTCTAATCATAGCAGGAGTGATGTCCAAACTTGTTTTACCATATGCATCGTAACATCTCCTATCAATTAGGTGATATTGTTGTGCACATGCAAGTATCAACTTAGGGCTTTGTACTATAACTAGAAATCTTGCAACATGAGCCAACCTCGATCTTGCTATAATCCTTTCTCTAGGAGTAGTATTTTCTCCAAATGTATCTTTATTAAATTTCTCCTGATCTACAAGACCTAAAATAGTATTAGTGGTATTCACAAAATCTTAGGTGAACTTGGATGCCTTAAGAACTCCTTGAAACTTATACTTCATTATTATAGGTAGCTTGTCTATCTTCTCAAGCATTTGGAGTCCCTAAAAAAAAAGAAAAACTCACATAAGCATCAACATGACAATAAAATCTTTCAAATCTATGAAATTATGAGTGTTTTAGTCCTTGACATAGTTTTTGGTTTAGAGAAGACATAAGTGCATAGGTGTGAAAGAAACCTATAATTCTAATGATTTCCTTTATTAGTAGGGATCAGGATTCTAGTAAGAACTCAAATCTTGGAACTTGGTGCAAAAGTACCATCGAGATCCGAAAGTCTACAAAGACTACTCTTTACTATAGTGAGAATTTGGGAGTCTGGGGAACACTTGAGGCAAAATATTTTTAGAAGGAATGGATTTTGGCAATATGACTGACAATTCTTTTTTTAGAATTTTTGACTAAAATTAAAATACATTTTAGATGATAATGTCTAGTTTTCAATCATGTAGTTTTTTAGTGTTGAACACATTTTTCTATTTATTATTTATTTTTAAACAAAAAGCTTCAAATGTTTTTGAAGGAATGGACTTTGGCAATATGGTTGATGACTTTTTTTTTACAAATTTTTAGATGAAATTAAAACCCATTATAGATGACAATGTCTAGTTTTCAAATATGTAAATTTTTTTATTTTTCAACATATTTTTCTATTTATTAATTATTTTTCAAACAAAAAATGTCATAAACTTGAAATAACATATATTACTATTTTTTTTAATAACTTTTGATTTTGAATTTTTTTAAGAAACAATGTTATGTTTGATCAATCTAGACATCGTTCTATACACAATTAAAAAAAAATCATGTTATGATTAATTTAGCTCAAATTATGTTAGTCGTACACGACGGGTTTTAAAAAACACAAATTAGGGTTAGAAAAAATTAATTAAAAAAATGTAATTATAAAAAAATAACAAAAAATATCATGACCAAAATTCAACATAATATGCATATTTCCAGAAAAAGAATTAGAAAAATACCTTCATTTATGTCAAATTATGTTGGTCGTACATGTGCATGCTTTGGCCCAAAACAAGGGACTTTTAAAAAGCCACTTTTTGTACATCCTATATAAAACCAACTTATCTGGGTATTCGAATAAATTACATATTTTAAAACTAGAAACAAAATACTACATTTAATATTTTTACATCTTATTAATATTCTATGTGTAAGTGCTTAAAATTTTTACTCCAACTATGAAAATTTTTGAAAATAGGAAAAACACTTAAAAAAGTGGACCCATCATCTTGCACTTATGCCACTACCAAAAACAAAACATTGAAAACTACCAAAGCACACAAAATCTATCCTAAACCTAACTACAAATGTAGTCACAAAGAAAACAAGGGGAATAAAAAAAAAACCTAGGCCCCTAAATTCAAATTGAATTCGAGTTCAAGGGAACAAACCAAAAAAAAAACCATCAAAAGAGAAAACAATGAAAAATAAAACAAAAAACACAAAAACAAGAAGTAAAGAAGGAAATGGAAACAAAATAAAATAGAAAACCCACTTGGCCAACTGCAAAAATGAAAGAAAACAAGGTAGGAGCTTTGGGTCCGTGACTCAATAGAAACCTAAGACATGAAAATTCCTAACAAATTTGTAATTCATCCCAACAAATTGACACATTTGACTAAAGTGGCCACTAAAGACATAGTATTCATTTGAAAACTTAAAATTTTGAAATCAAATGTGTAAGGAAATTGACAAAAACAACTAAATATGTGGGTGTTAAATTATTTCATTCACCATTAATGCTAACATCATGATAAGAAGTAGGATTTTGGGAGGAACTTAGACATTGGACCCTAGTTATGGGAATCCAGTGTTCCTCGAAACTCCAAAAGTCCGATGACAATGAAACAATGAGCGGGACAAAAGTTGGGTTAAGAACAAATGCAAAACCCGAGATCCCAAGGTTTTGAGAAACACTACACCTGAAGAAAAAGCTCTAAAATCAAAAGAAAAAGGGGCAAAACCAAAACCAAAAGAAACAACAAAAGCCCTAAAGGGGCCAAAAAACACAAAACTTAAGGAAAAGAAAACAAGAAAACAAAGGGAATGGAAAACAAATAAAGGAGGTCTCCAATTTGTTTACCTAAAAATATGGGGCATGTATGTAGGGCATAACAAATGGTGACTTTGTTGGAAAAATACTCCTAAATATTCTAAATTATAGAACCTTTTACTTGCTCAGAGTTTGAAGTTTAGATTTATCAAAATAATCAATAAAATGTAAATCATATAACATAAATGATTAGCACAAAGTTCTTGAAATAAGGCTAAAATCTATAAGTGTGTGTAATTGATTTATTTCGTTCCGGAAGTAATAATAAATTGTCAATACAATAGGGCCCTCCTCAACCTACTTGGTTATAGTTACATTTTATGCATGATGCCCATAAATGGGTTTTCATCATGGTACTTGTTCAAGGTGCCATATGAATGGTTTTCACCAAAGGATGTTTTTTTCTCTATACTTCTACCTTTTCTTTTATTTCTTTTTTATTAAATTATTTTACTTTTTATTGTATTTGAACTAATTCAATGGTATTGATAATCTATTCTCCATAAACTTTGCTAAGTTTGAATCATCTAATAGTACAATCATTGATGCTTCCAAACTTGATTTCTTCTTAATAAAAAATCTTGAACAAACTACCTTGTTGTCATCTTGATGTTGATAATGCTAATGATGAATCTAATGAAACCCAAGTGCTAGTATACTATCCTTTTAGCAATCCTTAGTAATAGCCAACTTGGCCTTACCAAAAGGTTTCATCTCCATAGCGTATCATCATAGTCCTTAGGGAAAAATGGCTTAGGATGTAAAGGTTATTGAATAGTATGGTTTTGGATAGATGGATGAAGGATAACTTAGGTTTGATCTCAGAATTTTTAACTTTGTTGAACCTGATGGGATTATAGGTGATGGAACATGATGGATGATAGGAACTGACATCAATATATAGGAACTTTGTAAAATAGGAAGCTTCTAGAGATAGGTGTCCAACTTGGCCTCATTGCCCAAAAGCCATGCCTAAAGACACTTGTCCTACATTACAACATGATTTTACACTTGTCATAACATGCCTTTCCAATGTGGGGTGCTCCATCCAAGAATGGGCTATGACAGATGCTCTTACGCACCTTACAACTATCATAGAATCCATCATACATGACAGCACTTACAACTATAAGAGAATAAAAATAGAATATTCCTCTTACAATATGTCATAACCCCCCTTGGGCACCCAAAGATTCCTTCCTCAAAGATGCTCTTCGACACATGTCTTCACCTATCATAGAACCTTCTATTCTTGACTCTTATGCATCATATAATCTATCATAGGAAATTGTCATAAGACTTACACATCATAACTCCTTACTATACAAGATGCCAACACATGGTAGAAAACCTCTACCACAATATGGGATGCTTATATCCACATGGGATGAGTTGACCATCCTAGTCACATTCCAAGTGGAGTGACAACACACCATGCCACTTCAGACTAAATGACAAAATAGGATGTGTAACATAAATTACAGCATAGGCAAATAAATAAATAAATAATCAAATAACCAATGCTAGGAATCACCAAGGTTGAGACACCTTAATTCCCAACATTCTCCCACTTGTCAAACACCTTGTAAGAGCTAATAGAAATAACAGGATTTTAACTGCTATAGGATGAGAGGCTGATAGACTCCGAACACCATCTAAATTTATCATTACCCATTGGTTTCGTCAATGAATCTGCAATATTCTTCAAAGTATCTATTTTCTGTAATGTCACCTTCCCATCTTCCACCATGTCTCATACAAAATGAAATTGTACGTCAATATGCTTTGTTCTGGCATGGAAAGTTGGATTCTTTGCTAATAAAATCACACTCTGACCATCACAATAGATAGTAATCTGTCCTGCATCAACACTAATATATGAACACAATCTCTTAAGCCAAATGGCTTCCTTTCAAGCATGAGTGGCTGTCACATACTCTACTTCTATCATGGACAAGGTGACCACATGTTGCTGCTTACTCATACAACTGATTGCACCACCGAGCATAGTAAACACACAAGCACTAGTGGATCTCCTACTATCAATGTCACCCGCCCAATCAGAATCCACAAATCCTCTAATACTCACAGAATGTAGAGGTCCTGTAGGATGACCATGATAACATAGGGAATACTCAGAAGTTGTCTTGACATCCATCTGCTCCACTTCTAAGTCATAAGCTACTGCAAAAGATAACATGTTCCAAATAGATGTCAGTTTTGCAATGGGAGAGAAAATTTTAACATAATCAATTCCCTCCACTTGTGAATACCCCTTTGCAACCAATTTGGCCTTGTACTTATCAACACTGTCATTTGTACTGAATTTCTTCTTACACCCATTTACAACCAATAGGTTTCTGTCCTTTAGGCAAAGGCACAAAGTCCCAAGTTTTATTCTTCTCCAATGAAGCCATCTCATCTTCCATGGCCTCCTTCAAGGAACCTGCATCTTTCATGCCCATAGCCTCTATCATAGTTCTAGGCTCATTAGTGTTAGTAATCAAGCCAAAATCACAACTAGAATCTAGTGAATATCTAAACCTGTCAGGTTGCTTTCTTGTTCATGTAGACCTCCTGAAAGGCTGAGGTTGAGGTTCTACTTCTTCTTCTGAACTTTAATAGTTGCTAGAGCTCTCCTAATCATCAGATCTCATAGGGTCTTTCAGTTCAGTCTTCTCAGGGGTAGAAGGAAACTGAACCACATCTTCTTTCTTTTCTTTCTCTTTTGGCTATAGAACAATAGGAGAAGGTGTTAGCTCTCTAAAAATAACACTTCTGCTATACAACATTTTTTCATCCACAGGATCCAAAAGCTTGTACCCTTTCACACCGACACCATAACCAATGAAGATACACTTAATAGCCTTGTTCTCCAAATTTGACCTTTTCTCCCTAGGTGCATGAACATATCCCTCACAACCAAAAACATGAAGATGTCTTAATGAAGGCTTATTACCAGACCACACCTCCATGGGTGTCTTATCAACAAGAACTGATGTAGGAGACTTGTTTACCAGGTAGCAAGTAGTGGCTACAACTTCAGCCCAAAACTTTTGTTCAAGGCTAGCATCACTAAGCATACTCCTAGCCCTCTCCACCATCATCATGTTCATCCTCTCTACAACTCCATTTTTCTAAGGGGTGTATGGAGTTGTCTTATGTCTTTGAATTCCATGTTCTTTACATAACATATCAAAATCTGTAGAACAAAACTCACCACCATTATTAGTTTTCAAACACTTAATCTTTTTACTAGTCTGATTCTCAACAAAAGCTTTAAACTCTTTGAATTGACTAAAGAATTTAGATTTGCTTCTGAGAAAATAAACCCATGTCCTTCTACTGTGGTCATCAATGAATGAAACAAAATATATAGATTTAGAGATCGAAGGAACATTCACAGGACCAAACACACCAGAATGAATAGGATTCAACACACTAGAAGACTTATGAGAACTAGAGTGAAATTGAACACAATTTTTCTTTCCATATATACAATGTTCACAAAAGTCAAACTTGAGATTACAATCATTTAACCCCTCGATGATGGTTTTATTTTCTAGGGCTCTAAGACCCTCCTCACCAATGTGGCCATGTCTCTTATGCCATAAAATTGTCTTCTCAGTTGGAAGTTTCATTTCCAAAGCATGAGCACCCTTAGATACCTAAAATGCATGGAAGCAATATATCTTTTAGCTGCTGGTTCCAATGGTGAAGGTGAAGTGACTAAAGATCTTTTCTTTGAAATAGAAGAACTATTGTACTATGTAGTACATGCATCCAACTGAAATAGAGTACCTCTATGAGTACCCTTTGCAAGCACCATAGCACCTCTAGTCATTTTCCATCCTCCTTTCAAGAAGACAACCTGCACACCTGCATCATTCAATTTAGTTATAGAAAGCAGGTTTCGTGCCAAGCCTAGGATGTGCATAACCTCAGAGATCCCCTTCACTCATCCATCAAGGAATTAGATTGTGACTCTTCCACGGCCAACTATCTTCAGATGAGAGACAACACCCAGGTACACTCTTCCACCATCAAACTCTTCATACATTGTAAACCAGTCTCGATGCGAGGTCATGTGAAAAGAGGCACTGGAATTAATTAGCCACACATCATCAGATGAATGGGTGGCTAAGGCTGCATTAAAAGCATTACCATCATCTTATGACTTGTCAGAATATGAATTTGAGAGATTCTTCTTCTTTTTCTTTTTCTCTTTGTATTCATTTCAGAAATGGCCAGATTTAACACAGTTCCAACAAAGAGCCTTGGACATTTTAGGAGATTTGGATCTCCCATGGTATTTGGATCTTCCCTTATCATCTTTCTTATCTTTCTTTTTCTTCCCTTTCTCCTTGGATCTACCACAAACTGCAAGAGCCTCTTTGGTTGTTTCAAAAGACTTTCTCCACATTTCTTTAGATAATAGTGAAAACACCACTTCATCCATTTTGAAGGTGGATGTGCTAGTCCCAATAGCCATAACAAGATGGTCCCACGAGTTTGGCAAGGAACAAAGCCAGGTCATACAATGATCCTCCTCCATCTTCACACCAATGGATGTCAACTGTGCAACTAGCATGTTAAAGGTATTCAGGTGATCTGCAATGGACCCTACATCCTCCATCCTCAGAGAATAAATCTTCTTCTTTAAGAATAGCTTGTTCACCAGGGACCTGTCTTGATAAACATCTCCCAGCTTCTTCCAAAGTTCTTTCACAGTCTTCTCCTCATGGACATTTAACAAGAGAGAGTTAGCTAGAGAGACTCTCACAAGACCCTTAGCCTTCTGATCCCTGAGATCCCAATCAGATTGAGACATTACCTTAGGTTTTATAGAAAAAATGATTTCCCATAGGCCTCTACCAACAAGAATGACTTCCATTTTAAGTTTCCACAACTTGAAATTGCTGCCATTAAACTTCTCCACCTCTACTCTTATAGACGTGCCTACCATCTCCTTCCTACAACAAGGTTACATAATACTCTACACAGACTCCCACTCAATCTAAGATCAGTACAAAAAACCCCTACCCAACAACTAGGACCAAAGGTGATCAGGCTTTGATACCAACTGAAAGGAAGCAAGGTACGTGGAACACACCTTTTACACCAACCTAATGAGGGGAATAGTATGCAAATTCTTTCAAATCCTTACAATTGCAACAATGTTAATCATATAACATAAATATTACAGTAGCAACACAATACACAAAAAGAGAGAGACAAGATATACCATGGGGAAAACCATTTTAGGAGAAAAACCCCACACTCCAAAGCACAACTCAAATGTATTATAGTAAACAATAATAGATTACAATACAATTTTAGAGCCAACGCTCTTTCAAGAGTCTTCGACACTTGTATCTGGAGATATTCTGGTAGCATAATAGTACCTATCAATAACCATATGTGTCTCCCATCCAAGCACCTGTTTATATTGAGTTTACAAGGCAAAATAGGAAGCTTCTGGAGATCGGTGTCCAACTTGGCCTCATGGCCCAAAACCCACACCTAGGGACACTTATCCTACATCACAACATGATTTTACACTTGTCATAACATGCCTTCCCAATGTGGGATGCTCCATCCAAGAATGGGCTATGATAGATGCTCTTACATATCTTACAACTGTCATAGAATCCATCATACATGATAGCACTTACAACTATAAGAGAATATGTCATAAACTAACTAAAAATAGAATATTCCTCTTACAACATGTCATAACCCCCTTGGGCGACCAAAGATTCCTTCCTCAAAGATGCTCTTCGACACATCTCTTCACCTATCATAGAACCTTCTATTCTTGACTCTTACACATCATAGAATCTGTCATAGGAATCCATCATAACACTTATGTGTCATAACTCCTTACACACTGCACAGGATGCCAACACATGACAGAAAACCTCTACCACAATATGGGATGCCTATATCCACATGGGATGAGCTGACCATCTTCGTCACATTCCAAGTGGAGTGACAACACACCATGCCACTTCACACTAAATGACAAAATAGGATGTGCAACATAAATTACAACACAGGCAAATAAATAAATAAATAATCGAATAACCAATACTAGGAATTACCAAGGTTGAGATGTGTCTTAATTCCCAACAAATTTTATGGCTTTTTAATTGTCTTTTTGATGGCAAATATATTATCCCTTATGTTGGATCAATTATTGAGGCACTTTAGGTAGCCTTAATTGGACCTTAATTTATTAAGGTTACTATAGTCTATTTAATAGTTTTATGTTGTATTTAATAGTGTAAATTTTATAACGTTCCTCTTTTGTGCATGATTTATTCTATTGAATGTTTGGGTTTTATATAATAAAGTTTTTGCATTATAATGAAGTAAATCTTTAATTTAATTAATTGGATTTAATTGTTTTAACTGGGGCTTTAGTTCTTACTTCTAAAATAGATCATCTCTCACTTTATCATTCAGAAGACCCTAGGGGAAACATCACCTTGTAGTAGGGACTTCCCTTAAAGCAATGCACATTGGGTAACCTAATCCTAACTAGGTTGCCTTCATAATTGAAGGGGTGTTAAAGGATTTTCGCACTACCCTTCCCACATATCATTCTTTCCAACCTTAGGGTGGCTTACCAAACATACATTGCATGTGCAATGACATTAGGTGCATGTGTTTAACTTACATACATGTTGCATGTAAGTGAGCTATATGATGTTTATCATGTTGTTTTAGAAAAATATTTGGTTGTGTTTCATGTCCACATGTTAAATTGTGGGCATGACAAAGGCCATCTAGAAAATTGGGTTCACAACACAACACAAATCAAGCCATACATTTTTTCACAATCTTAAAAACACAAAACACCTAAAATTTCTCATGGCTTACACAACACAATGGAATCCAAAATAAACGATAAGTAGGGGGATTAGAATGGAACTCCCTACCTTGGGGAAAATGGACCCAATCTCCTATCAAAACATAGTCACATTTTCTTCATTTTCCTTCCAAATTATCCACACTTCTCACACTCAATACAATCCATCGCTTATCATACTTCAAATGGCACTCATGCCAAATAAATAGTTATGGTACTCATGCCAAACTATCTCTTAATAGTGTGGAATTTCTGCAAGGAGGTTCCCACCTCCCTCAACCCCTCACATGGGTTGCTCTCATCCATGAGGGGAGTTACCCAACACAAACACCCTTAACCCAACAACATAACAATACTTATACAATAAAAAGGAGAAAAAGAGAATAACACCACAACGCAAGATTCTTGAAACACATTCATCCATTCAATACATATAATTTTAAACTACTTTGTAAAAGAAGATGAAAAGCCTACCTTCAAAAGCTATCCCAAGGTTGAAGTTGAGGTTGATGAAATCCTCTCAAAAGTTCTACAATCCTTCTTCTCCAACTTCTCAAGACTCCAAAGCCAAGACTCTCCTAGAAACAAGAAGTAAAAATGAAGTAAAAATGAAGTAAAGTCCCTTTCTCAAGTTGCAAGAGATGTATATGTAATGGGTGACATGTCACACCTCCTCCCAAATGGGGAGGTGCCACATGTCATCAATCTCATTATCTCTCAACCAATCCTCAACTCTCAATGAGTGATTTGACTCCTCATGGTTCTGACACATGTATGAGACCTAGGGGAGAGGAGTGTACTTTTACATTGTTCTCTAAAACCATCCTAGGATTTGCTCTCACATGTCTGAAGTATGGGGATGAGGATGTACTTGATCCATCACTCATCTTTGACCCTAGGAAGGTGGGATGGGATGGTGACAAGTCCACCATCCCCCTTCCCAAAACATACCCATGCCACTTTTCTTCCAGTGAACTTGGAAGTGGTTAAATCCTCCCAAAAATAAAAAAATTCAAAGCCCAAAAGGTCCCCAATCTGAAGGTATATGACCTAGGGGTCCAAAAACCCTAAAATATACATGAAAATGATATTTTAAGACCCTGTAAAGTGGTCCCAAATACAAAATACGAGATTGAATACATAAGATGGCCACTTATCCTTCTTGAGCCAACTCAACATCCTACACACTAAAATAAAAATCAAATTAATATCAAAAAATAAATCACATTACACTAGTCCACAACAATTAAATACTTAAGTCCCCATCATGGACTAAGGTCAAGCTTCACTAGGAATTCACATAGGGTTTCTAGATGATCTCCAAATTTCCATTGGATATGGAAGGTACCCATACAACTCAATTGCACACATCAATATGTCGAATATGCATATATAGCCAAATCAAATTGAATATGATTCTGATCATAATCACATTCAATACAAACATCTATACTCCAAACGATAATCAAAATCCATATAGACATCAAATACATATCAATTCAATTTCAATCTTCATTTGACAATATCTCCTAGTGACATCCCATATGCATCGCACTAATCTACTGAATATATATATATATAATTTCAATTCACATCAACTTGTTTAATACCATAATCCATAAAACATAACTAGACAACACATAAGATCAATTAAAAAATATCTCTATCACATAAATCAAACTATAAGAAAACTATCTCATAATTAGGTCATCATCACCATATGCAAGGAAATAACTAATCTAATCAAAGTAACAATGTCTACTATAGTCTATCCAAATATCGTAAATCTAAAATCAACAATCTAGTGTTCAGGTATCCCAATAATAATAAGTCCCAATGTCCAGATATAACAACCATAACATATCTAATAGTGTAACTAAGTATGGCATTTATGAAGGGGCCTTCACAAACTTCTTGGTTACACAAGATTTGTAATTCCCTCTTTTTTTCTAAAAGCTAATTGTATATAAAAAATATAGATAAAAAATTAGAATTTCATATGCAATACATATTTCTTTCTCCTAACTCTTAGATAAAATGATAAATAAGATTGGCTATTGGAAGGGTAAGTGGTTTTATTTGGCTGGAGGGATTATGCTTATTAAAGCCATTTTATCACTAGTTCCAATATATTTGATGTCATCACTTCAACCACCAAAGGCCTCCCTATCAAACTTGGAAAAGATTTGTAAACAATTTTTATGGTAGGGTTCAATGGATAAGAAGAAAACCCATCTGCTAGTATGGGACCGGTGTGTAAGCCAAAATCATTGGGTGCTATTGGAATTATTAATTTGGAACTCCATAACCTCGCCTTGGGAGCTTAGTTAGCCTAGGGGATGTATAGTAAAACCAACAAAAAATGGGCTATATCACTACAACATAAATATCTAGATACACTAGATAAAGACATAATTTTTATGGTGCAAGATTCTCCCAAGGGCTATTCAATGTGGCAATTCATTTCCCAATGTAGGGATGTTATTACTCCTAGTCTTTCATGGAGAGTAAACAAAGGGGATAAGGCCAACTTCTGGACAGATTCTTGGAATGGGTGCCCAAAATTGTCTTGTAGAGAGGATTTGAGGGAGGCAAGAGACTATTTGGAGCAGCATTGGGGGCATAAAGTTCAAGATTATTTCCTCTCTTAGACAAATTCTCTACTATATAAAGTCAGATGGAGATGTTTTATGGATGGCTCCTTTCCAAGTGAACAAAAAAGAATTCTATCCAACATGGACTAAGAAAGCGAATTGTTTTCCTTTCACCAAAGGAGGATGAATTGATTTGGGTAGATAGTCCCTCGGGGTAGTACTTAGTAAAACAAGGATATAAAAGTCTAATGGCAGGCCCATCATTCGACTAGCCTTCAATTCTTTTTTGGAATGATGTTGTCCTCCCCAAGGTTGGAGCCTTTTCTTGGTTAGCTTTACAGGGCCAGATTCTTAGAGGAGACCTATTCAAAAGCTATCCTTTTGCAAAAAAATTAAATATGTGTTATGTGGGGAAAAGGATGAAAGTGTTGATCACCTTCTTCTTCAATGTCCATTCAGTAGACAATGCAGGTCATGGATCTGCAGAAGATTTTTTTGGGTTTTGCCACTTCCTCAGACCCTTCTCTCCCTTCTTAAGAGTTGGCTGAAGCTTAATTCAGATGCAACCTTTGCATGTCTCTTGGATATCTCTCCTATGATGATCATATGGCTCATATCGAAGGAAAGAAATTTCAAGATCTTTAGGAAAGCCTCGTCACCATTGGCTAAAGTGTGCGACATTATTGACAAAACCATCTTTGAGGTTGCAAGGGCAAAAGTGGAAAGATCTATAAGTCAGAACACTATGTGGATGTCCTGGGACAGTAGTATGGTTAAATCTTGGAAATATTTGGAGCCAATAAGGTTTGGAGGTTCTTCTATTACACTTAATATTAAAGTAGATACGTCTAAGGTCTGATGCCAACTGCCAAGCACTCCCTTTGTTAAGATAAATTTTGAGGCGAGCAGAGGTAATCCCAACCTTTTGGGTACAGGTTGCACACTTAGGTCACAAGAAGGTAAGTTATTAGTAGCCAAAGCAAGCAAGATTCCCCTTGGGACAAACAACATGGCCGAAGTGTGGGCTTTGGTGCATGGTCTTTTGCTAGCGATTGAGGAAAGCATTAACAATTTGTGGATAGAAGGAGACTCCTTTATTATTAGAAATTCCTTTGAGAGGTCATCTAGTATATGGAATGTGGATTATATCTTATCTCAAGCTAGGGAGATGATCAAATCTTTTCTTAGCTTCCAAGTATCTCACTACTATAGAGAGGCTAATCAAATAACAGATTGGTTTTGTTGGAGAGTAATTTCTCCCACATAATGAAAAAGGCAAAAAGACAAAAAGACAAAAGAGGAAACTAGAAAGTTTCTAAAATAGTCTAGATAAGACAAACAAGATTCTAGAAAGAAGGTTCTAGGTTAGAAAGTTCTAGAGGAAGTCTCCAGAAATAGATTGTTTCTAGATAGGGAATGGAAGAACCTAGAAAGGCAAGGCATGAATGAAAGCCCTCTATAAAAGAGGCATAATGTAATGTAAGTGATCAAGCGAGTCTTGAATGTAGCAACATTCCATGTTTGTAATGTAATCATGTTTTGAGTTAATGGAATTGTGCAGCAGCACATTGAGCATTGAGGGTTACATGTGTGTTTCATATTTCTGTGTATTTTGTGTCTTATGGATGTGACATTCACCACCTACAAGTGGTATTAGAGCATACACGATCTAGGGTTTGTTCATGTGTTTTGTTGGACCTGCAAAACCTAGGGTTTGTAGTGTTTGCAGGTTATCATTTGAAAGATGAGTCCGCTGCGAAGGCTAAGTAGCTGATCTGAGGAGATAAGGCAGGTGAAAATAAAGTTTATTGGAGCTGTAGGAAGAATTGCTGCAAAAGAAGATCGATCAGGCCCAGATTTGTAATCGATGCAGACTAAAGAGAAGCCATAGCTTGCAAGATCAGGTAGGTCCATTTGAAGGAGATCACAAGAGGCCGCTTAATGCATGAATTGCTATTTTTTTCAGGGGCTGTGATTTGAAGCCATTTAGTTTGCAGGCAGTAAAGAGCCACAGAAGAGGAGCGCAAGAAGATCGATGTCAAAGAGATCACAGAAAATCAAGGTGTTAAAGTAAAGATAAGATTCTATAGAGGAAAGGCACATAAAGTCATCAGAGATCATAGCTGATTGTTTTGAAGAATACCAAGCTGACACCAAGGAAGGACATTGCTGCATATTTTAACAGTGAAGGAAGGTCGAAGTCTCTTCATTATTTGGTGTTTGGACTTATCTGAAGTCGCAGATGAAAACAAGCCACGCTAAATGTTATGAGACAGTTTGAAAGATCAAAAGGGAGTATAAAGGCTGCTAAACAACCATTTTCAAGTAGATCACTGGATAAAGCTGTGGAAGCCGCAACTACTTTGGCCGCCAATAATAGAGCTACTAAAGATCGAAGGACTTACTGAAGCTGACCATAGAAAATTGCAAAAAATGAGTTTGCCATTTACACTAAGGTTTCTAGCGCCCAAGCTTATTCACTGAAGTTGCCAGAGCTACATTAGATCATGATGGAGGATCACAGATCTAAGGTCAGTGTGTCAATTAAAAGAGTGTCATTAGAGATTATGTCAAAATCATAGATCTAAGACTAAGCAGAGATTATATTGGAAAGAGATTATGAGAAGAGGTTGTGATTGATAGTCGCAAAGGGTTGAAAGTCTCAAATATAAGCAGCTTTTAAAAGAGGTATAGAAATTATGTCACAAATTTTTCAAAATGAATCGACAGTTTTATTGCTTGATCTAAGGCAATGCAGAACACTGCTGTCAGAAAATATCAAAAGTCTGTAAGTTTAATTTTTTTACTGGAGCCGTAGCTGTCCAATAAGACTATCGCAATATTTGAAGGCCTTTTAAGCCGCCAAGCATAAGAAAAAGGAGATTGCAGATCCTAAGGGATCGTAGAGGTTGAATTGTAGGCGTCGCCGCCAATCTAGGAAAGGAGATCAAGAAGGCCCATTTGGATTGCTAAGTTGCGTGGGTTTAGGCCGCAGCCAGTTGAAGACAAAAGTCAACAGATCTAAAAGCCACAGTCTTGGAAGGGTTTAAGTGTTCCTGTAAAATTCACAACTCAGAATTGTCAAGCCAAAGTTGTAGTCATTCCCAGCACTTGTAAAGAAGGATGCAAAAGGTAGTCTGAAGACATTGTAGAAGGAGCAAGGTGAGTAAAGCCATCAAACAATCACATTGAAGAACAACAATTCAAGGTTAGTTTTAATTCATTTTCAATGGGAAAAATTAAGGGAGAAAAGACAGAAAAAAAAAGATTGGCAAAAAGAGAAAGAAGATTGAAAAAAAGAGAAAGATGATTTGAAATAAGAAAGATCTGAATTAATAAAAAGAATTACATCAAATGACAATAGCGAAAATTGGTTTAAGGTCAAAAAGGTATGAAGCTAATGTTGAATTGAGTAAAGTTAAAATAAAAAAATGTAGAGTTAGAAGAAAACTTGAAACTATTTGATAAGGTTAAATAGAGGAACGAAGAATTAGAAGAAGAGATTAAAAGATTAAAAGAGGAAAGTAGTTTACAAAAAGATGAAATGTCAAGATTGAAATAAGAAAAGAAGCTACAAAAAGATGAAATATCAAAGTTGAAAGAAGAAAATGAATGTTTGAGGGCAAAACCATTGGTTTGTGATGTTTCATGTGATATAAATGACTTATGTGATGAAGCTAAACCTTATTTAGAGAAAGAATGCAAGGTTGAAGAGATTGGATCAGCAAAATTTGCATGTTGTGATATTGGTGAAAATGACAAGTTGTTTGAATCTGAAAATCATTGTAATGAAGAGAATGTTGGTTTCAAGATGATGAAAAAGATGGGATATACAGGTCAAGGATTAGGCAAGTATGGACAAGGAATGACAGAACCGATTGATCTAATAGTAAGGACAAAATATGTAGGTCTTGGATATGGAAAACCAAATCATGTTACAGGTACAAACAAGTTGGTCCAGGAAAAGAGGAATGTGCAATGTTCTCATTGTCATAGGGAAGGGCATAGCAAGGAGATGTGTTGGGATTTACATCCATGTAGCATTTCTAGATTGAGAAATCATTGTGAAAAGATAAGTTGGAACAAAGAGTGGAAAAGTGAATCTATGACAAGATGCATGAAAATGGATTGTGGTTGGAGCGTTGGATTGAGTTGGCAACAAATTACAAGCATGTTTAAAATTTGTTCAAGTATAAATGTTCATATGTGAAAAATGCTAGCAAACAAACAAGGTGTGAAGATTTGACATATCATGCAAAGAGGAAATCTATAGACAGTGAGAGGACTTCCAGTTTGTTGTTCTGAAGACTTGAAAGGTTGAAGGACTACCACAGCAGTGAGTTGAGAGTTGGAGATTAGTAGATCTTGAAAATAGTCATGCAAGAGAAAGATTGATTGAGTTAGCAGACTTGGAAGACAAGACTTGGAATTCAAATTTGGAATGATAAATATGCAGTTGAAATTAAGGGGGAGTGTTGGAGAGTAATTTCTCCCACATAATGAAAAAGACAAAAAGGCAAAAAGATAAAAGAGGAAACTAGAAACTTTCTGAAATAGTATAGATAAGACAAACAAGATTCTAGAAAGAAGGTTCTAGGTTAGAAAGTTCTAGAGGAAGTTTCTAGAAACATATTGTTTTTAGATAAGGAATGGATGAAATCCCTCTATAAAAGAGGCATAATGTAATGTAAGTGATTAAGCAAGTAATGATCAAGTGATCATGAATACAACAACATTCAATGTAAGGAATGCATTCATGTTTTGAGTTAATGTAATGTGCAATGCACAAAGTTGTAAATTATATTTTGTGTTTGATGTTTTATGTGTTTTGTGAATGTGTAATCCACTACCATCAGGTTTTTTAATAGGGCCATTGATCAATCAACAAATGAATGGAGGATCAATTCTAAGGGACAATTCATGATCAGTTACATTTCTTGTTGGATCGAGACAGACAAGGAGTGAATTTGGAAGCTTAGGTAAGATGTTGAGTCAGCTTCTTTGTGTAGGTCAATGTTGGGGTTATTCCTAGATTTGGGCTGCATGGCATACTTCGTGCCCAAGAAGCTATAACGGTTCAATTATGGTGGCTTTAAAGGAAGGGTATGTCATCTTTTAAAAGTTACTCATCCAAAGTAGGCTTAGTTTTGAAAAGGATGAGGATTTATTCTTTTTTACTTGTTTGCTCGAGCATTGGAGGACCGTTTGGTTTTATGATGTGAGGATGATCCTTGAGTATCTGGCAAAGTTTTAAGATGGGTAGTTGAATGTCTTTTCCCTCTATCTCTATGTGCCTTCTTCTGTCAAGGTTTAATTTTCATGCCCATTGAAATGTGAGGCATTAATGAGTGAAATGATCACTCCACAGGCAAAGTTATTAGATAGGCATTGGGCCTTAGATATGTTATCCGTTGTCTTCTCTTTCAGTCATGGACGTACGAGCTCATTGATGTATGCTGAGTTATGATGTACAATTGGGACATTGGTTGGTGGTGTCACCTCTCTTTTTATCCTTCCTGGCCATAACCACTTTGATTATTCCCTGATTCTCTTTGACGTTTCCTTCTGATTGTCTATCTTTCCCTATGGAGAGCTTGTAAGGGTGAGAAGTGAGGTGTTTTCCTTTAACAGGTTCATGGTGAATGATATCTCTCCTTTTACGCGACTGTAGTTCTTTTTGTTTTGTTGTGTTTCTATTTTGGCCACCTTTTGATAATATGATCCTATGTGCTCATGGTGTTATCTGACAAAGTTTCATACCTAACAAAGATAATAAAACTTCAATTCTTTAATTACTATGATTAAATTATATGGGTCAAAACACGATAATTATTAAAATAATATATTCTAGGCTACCAATAAATAATACACCAAATATATTATTTAACATGAACTTTCTCATGAGCAAATCCATCACAACTTCTAATGGCGCAAGTGTTTAAGCTATTACACCATTATTCTTCTTTGTTAGGGATTCTTAGAGTGCTGAAATAAGATTACAGGGTTCAATTATTGAAACGATGTCATGAAAATTGTATGTAGAACTACACATCTCAAGTTTGAAAGATACCTATGAGTTTTACAAAGATAGAGGCAAAGTTTTAAAATACAAGACAAAGAAGGATTGTTGTCAATAGCTCAAAATAGCACCAAATACCTATTTTTAAACTATACATACTAATCCAAATAATATATTTGGTATGCCATTCATTTTTATATCTAAAAATACATACATAATAATGAATGGCATACCATTATTCTTTATCATATCTTTTTATAATAATATTAGTAAATGATTATTAGCTTTATTGAAAGATATATACTTGTCTTTACAATAAATCCGTTTATAATAATACATTGAATGGTTGTTAGCCTTGTTGAAATATATCTACTTGTCTTCATAATATACCTTTTTATAATAATATACTAAATATCTTTATAATAAGACATTTTATAATAATATTAGTGAGAAATTTCTACTTGTCTTTATTCTAAACCTATTAAAACAACTCACATGCTATTTACCATTAAAATATATTTAAAAAGGCAATAATACATTTAACCAAAACAAGCAGAGGTCATACACATCTGTCCCCACAACCCAAAAAAAAACTCTTTGAGGGAATTATATTGTAAAATCTCACACAATCGCACAAAGCAAGTTTAAATGTAAAATGAAACTCTCACGTAAAGTTAAAAAAATAAAAATAAAATAAAATAAACTGTAAAATGATTCTTTTACGTAAAGTAGAGAAGCATGGGTAAAATACAGGCTTCAAATATTGGCCTTGTACCTTTCATTTCTTGAACACAAGCATGGAGGAAAATGAAGCCAAAGCAACGAGGTGTCACTTTGTGATGGTGCATGGTCCAACATTTCATCTTTACAAGAGTACAATAAGCCCCTCACAGACTTCTTTACAGCTCTTCCTTCCCAGGAGAAGGTATGCATTTGCTGAAGGGCTTTAAGAGCCAATATATATCTGTTGTATATTTCAGAATTTAGGTTGTGCCACAATACACAACCTGAGATTTCATCAATACTTAAGTATGCAAACTAATTTGTACTTATATGTCTTTTCAGGTTATATTGGTTGGCCACAGCACTGGTGGCTTCAATTTGAGCTTTACAATGGAGCATTTTCTAGATAAAATTGCTGTAGCTGTATTTGTTACTACCTACATGCCCCTCAGCGGAACAACGCTCTCTGATATGACAAATGAAGTATAATGAATTCCTTCTCTCTACTAATTTCTGCACCACCATTCAATAACATTTCTCTAAAGCATATAATTTAATAGGTCTCATCAATAATTGGAGGCTTCGGAGACTCCACATTTTACTATGCAAATGGGAAAGAAAATCCGGCAACATCCTTCAAATTTGGCACCCAGTTTGCACAGCAATTTTTATCACAGAACAGTCCTCCATGGGTAAATCACTTGAGAACAAAGACAGTTCGGTTGCAAATTTAAATAAAAAAATTGAATTGAATCATTTGTTAATGAGGTAAGTTGTTATGGAATTTCAATTGATTGATAGGTTAATATGACACTAAATGCAGGATCTCATTTTGTGGGAATCGCTGGAGAAAAAGTTTCCTATTTGGCAAGATCCTCTTTTGTATACAGCTAAAAACTATGGAAGCGTTGATAGAATATACGTTGTGCCTAAGGAGGATAAGTGCATTGTGGAGGCGTTGCAGAGGAAGATGATTGCAGACAATCCTCCACAAATAGTATACGAAATTGAAGGATCTGATCACACCGTATTCTTCTCCAAGCCTCTTCGTCTGGCTGAGGTGCTCATATAAATTGCTAATACATATGTGTAAGTGAAAGCAATCACATTTTAGGGTGATGCAAATGGATATTAGTAAAGTTTGCGATGTCTAGTAATCTAGAATAAGCTTGTCACATAACATGTCAAGGTTCTTATTGTAATGGAATTTAATTTAGTTTTGTTTGTATTTTGAGGTAATGATTTAATGTATACACAGACAAATGACATGATATTGTGTGAATTTAGACTTAATTTCCTCATTTCTTTCTTTCTTTCTTTCTATATATATATATGATCTGCTTGTTTATCATGTTTGTTTATGCACCTACCTTAATTTAGTAATTTGCTATATATTTTGACCACTATTCCATTCTAAGATAAGTCTATAGACATAGAGCTGCCCTTATAGTCATGAACTTGTCCCTACCCAATTTAAAATGCAAAATTCAAATTTAACCAATTGATGCCCTTTACCCTTTTACCTTAACAACTAATTGGTGCATGTTTAAACACTCCAACTTAGCTGGAACAAATTGTTCTCTCTTAAAAGGAATTGCTTCCCTCAATATTTCTATAATCAAGTCTTGGCTTACTTAGATAACTCCAAGGTCTATGTATCCCATTTCTTTCAAAAGGCTACAATGATCCTAGGCAAAAGTTTTGCAAGGTTTAATTTTGAAATTAGTCTATTTCAACAAATATTTCAAGTTTGCTTTTCCAATGATGACTTTTCATAGTTAAATTGATTCCAAGAATTTGTATATCTCATGAATAATTTAAATTCAATTTAACTAAGTGGACTTGAAAATATAAATATAATATAACTATCTATACTATTCCCACTATAATGAATTTTCAATGAAATATCAAAAGATAAAATCTAAGCTCCCGAGTTTTATTTATTACAAGTACATCCAATTTAAAAAGTAGACAATTCAATTAAATAACCACAAGTAGTAGCACCAATTGACTCATAGTTTCCTAACTATGATGATGCAATCTCTAAAGGATCTCTACACTTGAATTCTAACATATAAAACCATCATATAACATGTATATTTCAGATGCTAAAACTCATAGAAAAAACACTAACACTTATCTACCATTTCATCCAATGCTTATAATTAAGTTCTAGATACATATTACTCAATCACCCACACTTAGTTCTGAAACCATGAAAATAAAGTAAACTAGTAGATTGTATTCAAAACATAAATGAAATTCTAGTACAAATAGCATAAAAAGGATTAAAACATTTTACAAATTCAAACTACATGCTATATACACAACTTCCTAGTAAATAAACATGCATCAGCAATTAAATCTCATAAATTCTTAACTAAAATCATTTAAAAAATTAGAGTGTTGACTAAAAGTTCTCAAACCTAGAAACATATCTAAGCTTGACATGTGTCCTCCTATCCTAAGCACATCCCAAGTATCCAAGGTTTCATTCATGTACTGAACTAGAGATTTACTAGTCCTCTTTACTCTACCTATTCAAGGTAGTCGACATAGCTGCTTTCTTCATTAATTTTCCTCATATGTACTAATCTCTTAACTATTTCCTTTATGTCACTTGACATATTATGCAAGTGTTCAATAATTATAGTGGCATTATTCATTATATCCATCCTAATGCTAGGTTTTAGGGAAAATTACACAATAGATTTATCTCCTTTCTTTCTTATAGATTATGTTTACTCTAAAAGTTCTTAAAGTCATTTACCTTGGTCTAGAATACATGTTTAAGACCTAACACAAGATGTAAGACTAGAAAAGTACATTAAATTTTCTTCCTTCTCTCTAATTTTTCCTTTGACCTTGTCAATATACATCTGTGATTACCTAGCATACTTCAACTATTTATATAATTGATGCAATTGACTAACCACATTTTCTATCAAACTATCTAGAATTTCCATCAAATACATCTTTTTCAACTCTTTATTTTATTTAATAAAAAATTGAACCTGATCCATTGCCACATCTAAGATTGATTTGGACATCGATGGCATCTACTCTATCCCCTTTTGGTTTCTATATACTCTTAAAATTTCTTGCTCTAATTTAACAATAATATAACGGGTTGATGACTTTCCCATTTTTTTAAACAACCTCTTCACCTTCCATATGTCCTTGTCATATGCAACTTTAGTTGAAATCTCATTGATTTGCATTTCTAGATTTTACTAAAGCCTAGCTTGTTGACTCATTTATTTCATCCACTTTGTATCCTAGGCTAATATATTTTTAATTTGTATCACATCATATGTGGTTGATATTTGAGTTGTTGTAGTTGGGATCATTGAAGTAAGTTAAAATGATACAAAATAAATTGAAAATAGGGGCATCTTGTAGGGAACTAGGGGTTGGTAACATGAACTAACAAATGCATAAGTTTTAAATTTAAATGTGGAAGTAGATGGTGTTGAAATTAATGGTAGAGGTGTATGGATTTATCTAAGACCTTAAAGAGTCATGTGCATTGTGCTTCATGTATCTCTTATTTACATAATACTTAAACTCCATAAAACAATCAATGTTTTGTGGTGGAAAGTATCTTCATTTAAAGAGATTTTGTTGGTCAATACCAAGGATTCCATTTTAATTTGTAGGTTTGTGCCTATGTAAGTTATATTGGTTGGCATAGTGTTGGTTTCCATGGATAATTTTACAAATAAAATTGTTTTAGTTGTGGTTGTTTTTGTGCTCATTCCCATTAATGTTGAAAGCATGTTTTATAGTCAGTTAAGAATATGCAGACTAGTGTTTGGAAAAATGTGAAGCATTTTTATGGCTAGTGAGATGAAATTTTCTTTTGAGTGTATGTATGGGTTTTCTACTTTTGTCCATGGTTTTAAATCATTGATGAAAATTATAAATGTAATTTTGATGTTCCTATTACTATCCTCAAACGTATAAAGGTTGGGTAAGGTATTTATTAGTAAATTATGAATGGTTGAGCTTTTATGCAATAGTAAGGAAGGTTATTGTGCTAGGTTTGTTACCCAAAATGGTTTTCTGAAATGAGATACTACATAGTATGTGGTTTTTTAAAAAAAATTATTTGGATTGTGTATGCATTACTTCTATTATGTAGGTTTATTGGTCTTGTTTTTCCTACACTCACCTAAACAACTACATATGATATGATCTCTCTACCAATTCCTACTTCAACAATGGTTTTAAACTTGATATACCATTTCTCTAAAAGGATATATTTTAATAGGTTGTTCGTCCATAGTTGGAATCTTTATAAACTCCACATTTTACTATGTGAATAGGAAATAAAATTTGGTAACATCCCTCAAGTTTGGTAGCTAGTTTTTGCAACAATTTTTATAGAACAATCCTCCTTGGGTAAGTCACTTGTAAATAGAGATAGTTTGATTGAAATTACAAACTATCAGAAAATAGGATCTTAGGTTACTAATCATTACAAATAAAATATAAAACAAATGAAATGAGAATTATAAGATGTACATATTTAATACATTACATAGTTTATACATGAGGAAAACCCTTTTGGGTTAAAAACACCATAAAACACCATTCTATTATAAAAACAATTACATTTATGTGTATAAATTAATAGAAAAAACTTAGAGTAATTCACTTCTCCTCACTTCCACATGGATGATAACACCTCCTATGCATATTGATTAGCTTGACTATAATATGCAAAAAATAAATTACTTCTCAATAAGAGAGAAGCTCTTTAAATATAGGAGGAGAGGTGGAATAAATACTTGAAATGATACTTGCCACACCTATTCAAAACTATGATTTATAAATAATTAACAATGTAATATAAGATTATGAGTTATTTAAATGGTATATGCTTTATAAATCATATCACAACCATAAGATTTTCTAACCTTATATTATAATAATATATAAGTTATTAAGATATAACCCCTAATAAAGTTATGTTCTAAGAGTCCCCCGTAATGTTAATAGGGGTAATAACCTATCAATTTCTATAAAAGAAAAAGAGAAGTACCCTAGTAATGTAGGTCTTATTTGACAAATATAAATATGGAATAAAATGTATGCCAAAATGAAGATCATCCATTCCAAACTACATGAAAGTCACCTTGTCATTATTTATAATACCAAAATTTTAAATAATTATTTTAATGAGGTCTTATGAAGTTTTTATTGGATCCTGAGTCTCCTCAAATTAGCCTCCCTTAGGTTCATTACATAGTGCCCACAAGTATTATATAATGTAATACTTTAAGAGTGGAAAAATTATAGAGAAGAATTAAAATATGCTAGTTCAAGACTTATACAATAATGTGATAACCATTAGGAGGTGTTATTGTTATGCACAATCCCCCTTAACAATAACTCCTTAAGGCCAAACATTGATCTAAATTTGGAGAATTTTTTATTGGACAAAGGTTTGGTATGTGATAATTGGAATTCCATCATAGTTCTTCTTGATCATAGTATATGTATCACCTGATAATCAATCTAATAGAATTAGAGAGTAATTTTATGATAGAAAACTTTCCTTGAATTAAGTTCCATAGAACTTTAATGTGCTTTATTTCTTGATGTTTGAATATGAGTCTATTGTAAGTGTAAATAAATTTGGTTTTCATATAATAAAAAGGTCATTTTAGTAGTACCCAAATCAAACTCTTCAAATAATCTCTTGAGACACATTGATTCTATTGCAACTATTATTGTGTTAAACCACTATAGATGAAAGAGCCATAGAAGGTTGTTGTTTTTAGTGTTACTCCATCCATGTGATATAACTTGCACCATATTTTGGTGATGCAGGAGCATCTAGACAAATGAGATATCTAGCATCAACCAAAAAAAATTGCAGTTTTAATTTTTAATTTTTGTTTGTTTGTTTGGAATTCTTATGGAATTTATTGGCAATGTTTTCTTTATGCAATTCACATCAAGTGAAGTTAATCTTTCGTTTCTGAATATTCATCGAAGAGTTACAATGGAAGTTGGTTTTTAGCATTGGCTCCCATCAAAGTTGCATGATTGAAGTTTTCCAGATCTGTAAGTGACAAGACCTCTTGGGAACGTGATTAAATGAACAAAAGGTTTTCCTTGCAATAGATAATGCCTACACCAGTGAATCACCCATTTATAGTACTCGTATGTTTCTTAGTCTCAAACTCAACAAAAAAAACATAGTTCTAGTTACTCCTTGCACTCATGAAGATCTTTTGGAAGTGATTGGGTATGACATATATGGGAACTATTTTCATCTTCCAAATTTCATTGAAGAAGGGGCTATTCAGATAGTACTTAATCGAATCATACTTAATTGCAACTTTACATCATTGCCACATTGTCACCGAGAAATATTAGATATTGCACTTCCCTTTGCAAGATAAAATATACCATACAAAGGGATTCAATGATGAATGGAAGTTCAATAATAAAGTACCATTATTATCCCTCTTCTTTGATTCAAATGGGTGTAGAATAGAAGGCAATTTAGATATCTGGATTAGAAAAATTCATCATTTGTTGAAAACACATAACATAATGATGTAAATCGGCTGTATCATGTTACTGGTGAGCAGTATGAAGCACCATACATTTTGAGAGACATTTAGTGGGAACTTGTGCGGTGGAGAAATTTGGTTGCTAGCATGAAAGAGTGGTTTTGATCTTTGATTGCATTCAATCGAAAAATATAAACACTCACATTTGAAGACTTGAGACATAAAAGATTACAAACATTTAGTTAAAAATGTAAATGCCTATTGATAAGAATAAAAGCATTAGTTTTCTATATTATTTTTAACTAGAGTCTATGTTCTTTTGTTTTTCAAATTGATTATACATTCTTATTTAAAAAAAGGGAAAGAAAAGATGACTAGGGAATGGGAAGGGGTGATTGTGGTGGATATCAAATCCACAAGACACATAAAAACACAAATCACAGAAACATGAAACACAAAAATTTATCAAACACATATAGACACACAGATATTTAATCCATAACTGTGATGCTACACCCGCTATTGCTTGCTTGAATCAATTACATCATGTCTCTTTTATATGGGTATTTCATACATGTCTTGCCTTTTTAGGCTCTTCTAAACTTCATTTAGAAACAATATCCTCTAGAGCATTTCTCTTCTAGAACTCTCCTCTTTCTAGAAACCCCTATCTTTTTAGACTCATCTCTCGTTCTAGATTTTTGTCTTTTTGCCTTTTTGTCTTTTCTAATAATCCAGTGGGAGAAATTACTTACTCCAACACTCCCCCTTAATTTCAACCTCATATTTTTCATTCCCAAATTTTTTCTTTCAAGTTTGCTGATTCATTCAATCCTTTTCAAACTATCTTCAATGTCTACAGATCTCTCCAACTTTCATCAACTCTTACCAACTCTCACCAACTACTACAGTGGTCCTTCAACTTTAATTTTCAAATCTTTAGAACTTCAATATGGAAGTCTTCTCATTATTTGTAGCTTTCCACTTTGCTTGACATCTTACAAGACCAACAAACTTTTCTTGATCTCTATCCTTGTTTACATATGAACTTCTATACATGAACAATCTTTTCAACATACTAGTAATTTGTTGCCAATTCGATTCGAAAATCCAACCACAATTTATTTGCATGCGTCCTGTCATAGATTCATTTTCCACTCTCTATTCCAATACATCTTGTCTAAATGATTTCTCAAACCACAAATTCTACAAGGATGAATATCCCAACACATTTCCTTGCTATGTCCTTTCATGTTACAATGAGAACAATGCATTCCTTGAACATATAACACCTGTAACATCATTTCCTTTACCTGTGTATCCAAGGATTTCATACTTTAGCCACATTATCAGCTAAATCAGCTCTTTGATTCCTTTTCCATACTTTCCTAAACCTTTTACTTCTTATCTCATATTTTTCATCATCTTGAAACTAATATTTTGCTCATTACAACTAACATGATTTGTAGATTTAAACACCTTATCATCTTCATCTTTACACTCTTCATTAATATCATCACAACTTGCAAATTTTTCTAATCCATCCTCGCTATCTTAAACACTTCCAAACAAATCACTTTTATCACACAAAACATCACAAGCTAATGCATTTATCTTTAGACTTTCATTCTCTTCTTTCAACTTTTATATTTCATCTTTTTGTAACTTGTTTTCTTCTTCTAACCTCGATATTTCTTCTTTTTGTAAACTATTTTCTTCTTCTAATCTCTTTAACTTCTCTTCAAGATCTTTTTTCTTCTTCTTAACCTCATCAAACAATTTTGATCTTTCTTCTAATTCTTGATTCTTTATTTTAACTTTACCCAATTCAATGTCAAGTTCATACATTTTTATTCATAGTCAGTTTTCTCTATTGAACCCTATTGTAAATCTCTTAATAATTCATTTCTCTCTTTTTCCCAATCATCTTTTTCTATTTACCATTCTTTTTCTATCTTCTTTCTTTTAACTTTTTCCATTTCTAAAACAAATAATTTACTTACCTCAGACTACTGTCCTTGTCTTTGATTGTTGATTTCCTCTTTGTTTGGCAACTTCATGTGCCTCACTCCTTCTTTCAATACTGTCTTCAAACTTCTCAATTTCTTTTCTTACTTCCTTTTGGCTGTAATATCCTTGTCTTTTTCTTCTACTGTTCTTATAGGCAACTTCCTTCCTCAAATGTTGACTTAATTTGTAGACTCTAATCTTTTCTTTTAACAACGACTTCTATTGAAAAGCTATGATTTCCTTTGATATTTTTTACCACAACTAGTTGTTGATCATGGATTCCAATTGAGCGGCTTCTTGCTCCTTTGGCAATTTGTGATTTGTAAAAAATCTCCTTCGATTGTTTTCAAACTACCTTCCTATGTTGACATCAAATCCACAAACTCATGACTCCTTCCTCAGGCTTAAAAACATTTGCAACAACTTCAAGAATTTCATAAAACCTACAACGACTCTTCTTTACAAACCCTAATGATAACATTTTGTCTCACTCAATGAGCTTTTTCTAGATCTTGCATCAAAAATAGATCCACAACCTTGCAATTCCATAATACCTTTAATCTTCATGCAAACAAGGTAAACACAATCATTGCAAACCCTAGAATCCATGAACACAACAAGCCCTTGATGATATTTTCATTAACTTGGCTCTAATACCACTATGATGGTGGTGGATATCAAATCCACAAGCTACATAAAAAACACAAATCACAAAAACATAAAACATAGAAATTTATCAAACACATATAGACACACAAATATTTAATCCATAATCATGCTATTGCACCTCATTCTATTGCTTGCTTGAATCAATTACATAATGTCTCTTTTATATGGGTCTTTCATACATGTCGTGTCTTCCTAGGCTCTTCTAAACTTCATCTACAAATAATATCCTTTAGAACATTTCTCTTCTAGAACTCTCTTCTTTCTAGAAACCTTTATCTTTCTAGACCCATCTCTCTTTCTATACTTTTGTCTTTTTGCCTTTTTGTCTTTTCTAATAATGCAGTGGGAGAAATTACTCACTCTAACAAGGGCCGTGACCCTTGAGAAAGAATCAGATCATCATTTTCAACTAAAAAAGAAAGAAAAGGTGCTATAGATAGAGTGGAAAGAGGGTTTGTATGGGGGAAGTAGTCATTGCTAGATAGAGAAGGCATTCGATGTCATTATTCTCATCCCTCATCAGTGGAGTAAGAGAGACACAAAAAGAAGAAAACCAAGGGTAATATAGTAGAGGAGCATGGGATAGAAGGCAGCCATAGCCTACAGAAGATTGTTATGAAAGACAAAAGTTTCAACACCCATGAAATTTGTAAATGAATATGGGCAAAGGGAGAGAACATGGGAGGCTAAGGAAGGGATACGCAGCCTATGACAAAAAGAAAAAAGTTGCTGTATAGATAAAACATAGTGTCATGAAAGGCAACACGGGGCATCAGCCTGGTAAGAGAAGAAGTTTGGTTGTAGTCCATAGGGAAAGAAATAGTGGGGGAAAGAAGATCAGTTTGGAAAGGAGATGAGAGTAGTAGACAAAAGACAAGACAATATAGTGAAATCAACTTATGGTTTAAATACTTATTGTTAGATTAATGATAGTAGATGGAAAAGTGTTCATGAGGAATGTAGGTGAGGACTATTTATGGAAATTGAGGTAGGATGAGTCAATGGAAGGCTATCTGATTATAGTTTGTAATTGAATAAATAAATCAATGTTGGTTTGCAATCTTGACTTGATTACATGTTGAATTAAGGAAGAGCATTGTCTGTGTGTTTGTGTGTTTAAGTTTGTGTATTGTGGAAGTTTGTTACTTATCCATACAAGAGTAAAGATCCATACTAATTTATATGGGCCTACAAGAGTAAAGAGTCAACAAGGTGAAATGTATTTCATGAACTACTTATTGATGATTATTCTAGAATGACTTGTGTTACTTTCTTAAGAGAAAAATTAGATGCCTTTGATAAGTTTAAGGTTTTCAAAGCTATGGTTGTGAATGAAATGGATACTAAGATCAAATGTTTAAGGTCTGATAGAGGAGGTGTGTTTACTTCAAATGGATTTGATCAGTTTTGTGAAGATCATGGTATTAGGAGACATCTGTCAGCTCTTAGGACCCCTCAGTAAAATGGGGTAGTGGAAAACAAGAATAGGACTGTGCAAAAGATGGCTAGGGAAATGTTGAAGGATGTAGATCTACCTAACATGTACAAGAAGTAAGTAGTTCACACTACTGTCTATCTGACTAAGAGAGTACAGTTAAGGGTCAATATCACTAAGACCCCTTATGAGCTATGGTATGGAAGACATGTTAGATTCAAGATAGACAACTGAGAGGGGGGGTCAATCAATTGTCTTCAAAACTTTCCTTTTCTTAACCAATTAAATCCTTCTTGTAATTTAGTAGCATAATAATGAATTAATCATAAAAACATAATGAAACAATTCAAGAGTAGAAACACATTAACACATATGACACCACAATTTTAACATGGAAAACCTAGTCAAGGGAAAAACCATGAGGTGACTAACCCAAGATTGTATTCTTTGTTAAAAGAATAAGAAGAACAAAATGGCACATGCCAATTACGGTTCACTGCCCGAGCACACTGCTCACAAGAGGCCCACTGCCTACAAGAGACACACTATCTACCGAATAATAAATATTACATACTTGATCTGAAGAATAGCATCTTCACCATGCTTGAGTTAGTTCTATTTAAGCTCAACACTTTTGCTTTGCCTTTCTCTCTTCTCCTCTCTACCACACTCTTATCTTCACCAAGATGCTTTTGAAATGACTTCACAACTCTTATTTATACAAGATATTGACTTTGGGATAACCATCAAAGTTGGCGTATTTTACAGAGCAAATACAAATACAACTTCACTAATTACAAAAGACTTCATGCAAATCACCACACTATTAGGCACACAGATCTGAGACTTCAATCTTCTTTGAGGATCATGCCATGCTTCACATAACACCTTCAAGATCATCCACAAGATGTGTAAACTATCCGATCGGCCATGATTATGAAGAACTTCATCATCCGGAAGTAAATCTTCAATTACGAGGTCAATCTTCAATGCGGATCAACAAAACGAATTGGGCACAATCTAGAGACCCCCACAAGCTTGCCTAGATCACCAAGAACATCCATACCATTTCTGTCTATTGACATCAACCTCATCTTCATCTGAAACCTCAAGAACACATTTTGTCATCACTGTCACATTAGAATGAATGCTTCTGGACCTCCACTCTATGAACCAATTGAGTTGTTAATTCACATTGGCTTCCTAAACACTCCAAGAAATCTGCAGAACAAGATATTACATTTTCAGATCTTACCGGACCTATTTGTGTCACTCTATCACCTCTAAACACCTGCCAGAACCAATTTCACTCAAGTGGCCATAACTTCTTCAAATCTTCATGCAGACCTCTTAAATCTTCACTGGATCATCTTTAGACACATATCTACAAACCCTTTGATGCGCATTCCTTGATATCCATATTAGCTAGGATCTTCACTTCATAGAGCTTCACTGTCTTCACTGTTCTTCTCTATTTCTGATAGGACTAATTTTCTTAATATCCTCAGTACATAGCTCATCCAATCCTTGACATCAATACAACATGAGTATGTTAACATCAATGACAACACCGGTTAGGCCCATACTTGCAACAATCTCCCGCTTTGTCATTGATGGCAAAATATTATGTGAAAAACTGTTTTAACCATTAAGACAAGAAATTCTCCTCACTGACTGACATAGCTCCCCCTATCAACAACAATCATCCATATGTCTTCTCTTTCTTTACTACTCTCCCTTTGATCAGTAACCATTTTTGTTTTTCACATGTCTTCTTAACCATTTTTGTTTTCCACATGTCTTCTCTCCCCCTTTGACATCAATGGAAAAGGGCACATACTTGCAGCAATCAGAATCATACGGACTACTCCCCCTAAGTAGCAGCTTCCTACCATCAATCCAAATCACAAGATATGACTGTGAGAACCACCGAACTGATGCACATTAGTGCACCTTAATTAAGAACCAGAGGGGTAATAACCCCTAACTTCCCCCTGAGATACTCAAAAGAGTCCTTAGGTAGAGGTTTAGTAAACATGTCTGCAATCTAATCCTTAGAGGGCACAAACTCCAATATAACTTCATTCTTGTTCACCTACTCTCTCAAAAAGTGAAACTTCATGGATATATGTTTTTTCTTTGAATGCAACACTAGATTTTTGGAAATGTTTATTGCACTTGAGTTATCACAGAAGATTGTGATAGGTTCCTTATACTCTACTCTGATGTTTCTTAGCATTTGCTTCATCCACAATACTTGAGTGCAACTACTTGTTGCTGCAATATATTCTGCTTTTGTAGTGGATAGAGATATTGCCTACTGTTTCTTGCTCAACCAAGAAACCAATCTTTTTCCCAAAAATAATGCACTACCAATAGTACTCTTCGAGTCATCCACATCTCCTGCCCAATCTGCATCTGTATATACATGAAGAGAGAAATCATGATCCCTAGGATACCATAAACCATACTTAATTGCTCCTTTTAGATATCTGAGAATCCTTTTGACTACCATGACATGAGAATCTCTAGGATCATCTTGGAATCTAGCAACAAGATCAACAGCATTCATAATGTTAGGTCTAGTTTTAGTAAGATACAATAGTCCTCCAATCATTGAACTATACTTTTTCTTATTAGCCTTAGGGGAGTCATCATCTTTGCTTATTTTGCATCCAGTTACCATGGGAGTATTCATTGGTTTTGAGTCTTCCATCCCAAATTTCTTCAATAATTCTTTCACATACTTGGTCTAAGAAATGAAGATTCCTTTCTTTGTTTGAGTGATTCACAAACCCAAGAAGAAATTCATTTCCCCAAACATAGACATCTCAAATTCACTTTTCATTTGATTTGTAAAAGTCTTGCACATACTATCTCTTCCTCCAAAAATAATATCATCAACAAACACTTCAACAATTAAGATATTTTCATGATCAATTTTGAAGTACAAGTTACTATCAATAGTACCTTTGTTGAAACCAATCTTGAAAAGATGTTTATCTAGTCTTTCATACCAGGCTCTTGGGGCTTGTTTGAGTCCATGTAGAGCTTTCTTCAACTTGTAGACTATATCATCCTGATTAGATAATTGAAATCTATCCGGTTGCTCAATGTATACCTCTTCTTTCAAGTCACCATTCAGGAAGGCAGACTTGACATCCATCTGATATACTTTGAAATCCTTGAAGGCATCAAAGGCAAGAAACAATCTGACTACTTCAATCCTTGCCACCGGAGCAAAAGTTTATTCAAAATCAACTCCTTCTACTTGAGAATAACCCTTACAGACCAATCTAGCTTTGTTTCTAACTACTTCACCATCTTCATTCAGTTTATTCTGGAAGACCATTTGGTTCCAATCACATTTTTGTTTCTAGGTCTGGGAACAAGATCCCAAGTGTGATTCCCAATTTGCATTAGCTCTTCTTTCATTGCTTTAGTCTAGCTTTCATCATTACATGCTTCACTCACTATTTTTGGTTTAATATTTGAAATCAGACAATATTTTTTTGAGTCTTAAGCAACCTTTCTTCTTGTTTGAACACCTTTTCTTTTATCACCTATGATCTGATCTTTAGAGTGATTTAGTCTTACATACCTGGGAGTTTTGGGAATTTCTTGCACTTCTATTTCTTGAACGACTTCATTCAAACTTATCTCTTCTTCCTAATTCTCCAGATTAGTCTAGATTTGAGTTTTAGAAGGGACTTGAACTTCTTGGACCAAAATACCTTCATCAACCTTCACATTTGTACTTTCTATAACCTTTCTCAATCTCTTGTTATAACGTTGGTATGCTTTGCTTTGAGTAGAATAACCCAAGAATATTCCTTCATCACTTCTAGTATCAAATTTACCAAGTTCTTCATCTCTTTTAATGTAACATTTGGTACCAAAGACTCTGAAATACTTCACAGTGGGAGTGATGCCAAACTAGAGTTCATAAGGGGTCTTGCCAATATTGTTACTAATTTGTACTCGATTAAGAGTATAGACAACAGTGCTTAAAACTTCTCTCTAGTAGATCTAAGGAACATTTGCTTCCATCATCATGGTTCTAGATGCTTCTTGGATAGTCCAGTTCTTTCTCTCCACTACTCCATTCTACTGTGGAGTCCTTGGAGTAGATAATTATCTCTTTATCCCATGTTTCTCATAGAATTCTATGAACTCTCCAGATGTGAATTCTCCACCTCTATTAGACTTGAGACATTTTACGTTTAATCTGGTTTCATTCTCCACCACAACCTTGAATATTTTGAATTTCTCAAGAGCCTCAGATTTTCCTTTCAAAAAAGTCACCCACATCATCTGGGAGTGGTCATCAATTAATAACATGAAATATCTATCACCTTGCAAACTCCTGATTCTTGCCAGTCCACATAGATCAGTATGTACTAAGTCCAACAATCTGGTAGAAGATTGTTCCTTACTTTTGAATGTGACTTTGCTCTGCTTACCCAACTAACATTCTTTGCACAAACTATTAGTAGGTTTCAATAGTCTTGGAAGATCTCTTACAACCTGAGAGTTGCTTATCTTGATGATATTATCAAAATTCACATCACACATTCTTCTATGCCACAACCAACTCTAATCAAGTTGAACAAATAAACAACTTTTGCTAGTACCAATGAAGTGGAATATGTTACCTTTTATTTGAGTACCGGATGCAATCTCTGTTCTAGAACTTTCAAAGATTCTACATTTTCCATTTTTGAATTGGAGATCATAGCTTTTGTCCACCAACTGTCCAACACTAAGAATATTGTGCTTTAGATCTTCAACATAGAGTAGATTACTAGTTTTGTTCTTTCCCTCAAAAGAAATAGTTCCTCTACCTCTGATTCTACCAGTAGAATTATCACCAAATTTTACAACTCCTTCATATCTTTCAAAATCTATAAACTTACTTTTGTCACCTGTCATATGGTGGGAGCATCCACTATCAATAACCCAATCATCCTTTTCTTCAACTTAGGTAGCCAGAGCTCTTTCTATCATTTTATGATTGACAGATTCAAAGAGCATTGGATGTTCTTCCTTGATGGCAATAAACACCCAGTCACTTCTGGATTTATTTCACGTCTCTATTTCATCATCTGTTACTCCCTCATCATCATCATCATCTTCATGAACATAGTAACATTTCTTTTGGAATCTTGATCTGTTTGGATTTGCCCTTAAAAATCTTTTTGGACATCTTGAGGCAAAATGACCAATCTTATTGCAATTGAAACATTTGAAGGGCAATTTTCCTTCATACTTACTAGAACCTCTTAGCAGTCTTTTTGCAATAAGGGCTTGAAGTTGAGTAGCTTTTGCTTCATCTTCTTCCATATCTTTTCTTTCTTTTTCATATGATGATTAAATATGCTTCATACCTACCCTAATTTCTTTGCATTAAATCCATTTCTCTGTTCTTGACACAAACTGTCCTGAGATAACATAGGGATCCATGATCATTCAAAAAAATTTAGTAGAGAGTGTATTTGCTCAAGAACTTTGAGAAAATGTCATAATATCACTTGCCAAAAATATCCATGTCACCATTAACCATTGTCTAAATATTTTAGCATCTTATGATTTACAGGGGTTTGAAAAGATTTGCAATTGAAACTCCCCCTAAGCCAATACTTTCTTTTAGTTACTAGAAGATCCATCTACACTAGGTAGAGGTACATATCCTTCCTTTACTTCACTTTGTTCCTTCTTCTTCCACATCTTGATCATTTCCTTCTTTTGTTGATCAATGTCAATCTTCTTTTGAGGAGCAGAAGATCTTACATTCTTTCTCTTACAGAACCTTGCAATGTGTCCTGATTTATTGCAATTATAGTAGGTGATACTAGATTATGGAGCATAATCACCTCTTCTCACATTAGATCTACAATCAGTATCCTTATGACCAAACTTTTTGCATGTGTAGTAGTAACCATAGAAGGATTGATAAGTCATAACATTGTTATTATTCATGAAATTATTCCTCATCACTTTACTTCTGTATTCATTAGCCTTATGAGCAAGCTTTTTGCAAGAATAACACTGACCATGAAATGAAACAACACCATATCTTTGAGGCACAGATGGTCTTATACTCATGTAGTCATTTATTCTTTGCCTAGGTCTACAATCAATAGACTTATGCCCAAAATTATTGCAAGAAAAACAATGACCTTGAAAAGATTGATTAAACCTGGTATGGGCATGCTATCTTGTAGGTGGAGGACCTTTGAATCTTCTTTGTCTTTGGACATGAATGACTTCTTTTTTTGTATCTCTAGAGCCATTCTTCTTAGGATCTTTTGTTTTAGGCTTTCCTTCTGTTTTGAAGTTATCATATAAGTTTGCAGATGCACTGGTTATAGACTTTTCCCTTTTTCAAAACCAAGACTAGATTTTTCTTTTGATGAATTTGAAGAGTTAATCAACTCAATAAGAATTTTAGAACCTCCTTTCAATTTTAAACCTTTTTCACTTTGTTCTTTTACTTTTTCTAGTTCTTTTCTCAGAGTGACAACTTCTTCCTCAAGTTTCAAACATTCAATTGCTTTCTCATTGAGCTTGGTATTTAAGAAATCTTCAATCCTCTTGCCTTATTCAACTTTGACTTTCAAATTGGAGATCACATCTTCAGCCTCCTTAAGTTTAATTTCACATCCTTTGTCTCCTTCTATTTGAGCTTTCAGTCTACCAATTTCTTCTTTTGATTCTCTAGCTTGTGTCTTCGATTTGACAATTGTCTCCTTTTTTATTTTTCAAGCATGACCTCATATTTCAGATTTAGTTCTCTTGGTTCATCTAGATCTTCAAAAGATAATTGAAGTTCTCCTTCAAATTCTACCTCACAATCATCTGGATTTATGCCCCAGTCTTTAGGTTCCACTGACTCTAGATCTAGTTTTGGAGAAAACATATCATTAGGCATTGTTTTAGATTCTATGTGTTAAAGTGGAGAATCTACCTTCGCTGTTAGGCTTCTCAAAGGCACTTGGCTCTGATACCAATTGTTGAACACATCTGGAGATTTCTTAAACTTTAAATCAATTCCATTTGTAGCTTAAACATCAAATCATTTTAACCAAAAGAAAAATAAAAGTAAGAAAAGCATGTACCACACAAAGACACCAATATTTTTACGTGGAAACCCAATGAGAGAAAAATTGCGATGAGGATTAACTCACAATATATGATGCTCACTACTTATAAAATTACAACTTTGCTTTAGGGCTACAATCCAAGGAAGCTACTACTCCTTGTTGGACTTGTAGAATAAGGCTCACAACCTTAGGGAAAGATACAAGGACGTACTAAAGAGACTCACTATCTGATAGCAGGATACATGAAAATTACAATGTAAATAAGGCATATGTCATATGTTGATGTTGCAGTCCCATTTTCACACAATTACTCCATCATACTGACTTCACACACTTCATACTTGACATGCTTCTAAATTCATTCTCTACACCTTCAAAAATGATTTTTTTCTTCTATAAATACCCTCCGTAACAAGTCAAAACTTCAATTAGGTCAGCACCAGTATGACCTTTAGATGAAATGTGTGATACTGTATAGGTAGGCTCAATAAAAATACATTATGAAGAGAAAATGAGTTGTAGATCACTACACATGGCATAGTAGGGTCAAATACATCACATCTCATTCTTCAAGGAAAACTTAATTAATCAAGATCAACCACAAATGAAGGAAACCAGATTGTTAGCCCAAACAACATCAATACTACCAAGTGTTCATCTTTACACCACAAGGGAGAGACCAAAAACATTATACAGACCAAAATGTGAGAAATATATTATATCAGTAGTATCCTTACAACCTTCTCCTAGAGTATCTAATCATTATATGCTGCCACAAGAAGAGAAACATATTGAACTACTAAAAATAGAGCATCCTAGACTGATTGTGACACATCAACACCTAGGATATTACGTTGTGGTTTACCAAAACATATAAAACATACACGGATGCACCCATACATCACTCTAAACATATCTCCAAATCCGTACAACCATATCTATCACTCAGGAGGAATGTGGAGCAATCCAACAAGCCTTCATCAATACTTTATTCTACCAGAGCACAGGCCAGAACTCTGTCACTTATAGCTTTTATTACAGAAGGTCTGATGACTTGAAATCTTGGATATAAAACCTTCACATATCAACCAATGTATCTTTTGAATCACAAGACTAAATCTTACTTTGCAGAAGGATGTAGATGAAAACATTATGGCTCTATCTTAGAGTATACACTATGTGTGCCTTAGCAAAACTTCTGCAACCCATCTCTAAGTATGATACACCACATTGGTGAGATATTAATGCAATAATACTAGAAACATATTGAAACAACTGTACTCACCTTTGCATCACACTTAGACATCATACTGATCACCAATCTTCCTTATACTTAGACAACTTCTCTCGATCTGCTAGGTCTTTCATACTAACTTGCCTTAAACATGTTGACCCCAAGTCTCTAACTTTGTCAAACCATCTCTCTCAAATCTTCCACTGTCCATCAACCTAGATCTCTAATGATTTCTTAGCCTCTTCAAATTTGTATACAAAATCTCTATACAACCATGATCTCAACTTGGCATTAATGACAACACATATTGAGTTGACATCAATGACATCACATATTGCCAACAATATGGTCAAAAGTTTTTTTCACATCATGGTAGATAGTCATAGGAATAGTTTTGGAAGAATAAGGAGAAGCAATAGTTGTAGTTATTTGTATAGAATAAAGATTTGTAAAATTAGATGATTGAATAGGTGTAATGAAACAACTTGCGCAATATCTAAATATAATAGTAAATATGCTGCAAACACTTGATAATAATATGCCACTTCAAGGGGGCAACCTCCAAAACCACTTCGAGGGGGATACCTCCAATAGTCTTCAATGAGAACACAATACTGAATATGATGAAATAAGAGTCACTACCTCCTATATATACCTATTTATGCCTAGGATATCACCTAGGCTGACTTAGATGGGCCTATATAAGCCTTAGGCCGACCTAAACAACTAAATAACAATAAAATAATGATAATATGACTTAATTAAGAGTTAAGATAGCCACAAGCCAACTATTCATAACCCTATACACACTATAGGATTAAGGGCGTAGCATGCCCCCCTCTTCAAAGAAGCATTGTCCTCAATGCTGACCAAATGTGGATGCTTTTGCATGAATTCCTCATTCTCCCATGTAGCTTCCTCAACTGGAGAGTTCTTCCATTTAATTAGATATTCTATGATTTCCCTTGTCCTCAGCTTCTTCGTGCGTGTTTGAATAATTCTCTTAGGATCCACAACTATTCTTCCCTCCTCATCAAGCTCAGGTAACTTAGTCTGTGCTACCATTTTATTCTCAATAACCTTCTTCAAGCAGGAAACATGAAAAACTAGATGATTTTTTGTTGATATGGGAAGCTCCAATTTATATGCTACATTGCCAATCTTCTGCAACACATTATAAGGACCATAGTACTTGGGTGCTAGCTTGTTATCTTTATGTTGTTGTTTTAGAGACATTTGCTTGTATGGTTGTAGTTGCACAAAGACCCAATCTCCCACTTCAAAAGTTCTTTCACTACGGTGTTGATCAGCTTGTTGCTTCATTCTGTTTTGTGCCATTGCCAAGTTCTCTCGAAGACTAGTCAATACTTCTTACTGATGATGGATGTGTTCTTCAACTGTGTGAACCTTTGGTTGTGCCCACAATGAAGAGATGATTGATGGTGGGTGGTAACCATATAGTGCTAAAAATGGAGACATCTTGGAAGAAGTATGGAAAGAAGTGTTGTACCACCATTCTTCTAGTGGTAGCCATTGCACCCATCTCTCTTGTTTATCTAAAGCAAAACAATGGAGATAGCCTTCCAAGCATTTGTTGACCACTTCTATCTGTCCATCTGACTGGGGGTGATATGATGAACTATGAGCAAGCTGAGTGCCCAAGCATGAAAACAAGTTAGTCCAAAAATTACTTGTAAATATAGGGTCACGATCACTGACTATAACTTTCAGAGTCCCATGCAGTTTCTGAATAGTATTCATAAAAGCTATTGCTACAGTGCTTGCTGCCAATGGTTGTGCCAAAGCACAAAAGTGACCATATTTGGTGAGACGATCCACAACAACCATGATGACATTTTTTCCTTCAGATCTAGGCAAACCTATGATGAAATCCATAGATACCTCCTCCCACCTTTGACTTGGGACACATAAGGGTTGTAGAAGACCTGGAGTCTTAACTGTCTCCCCTTTATGTTGTTAACATACCATGCATTCAGCTACAAATTTTTGAACATCCACTTTCAGCCCTTCCTAAAAGAAATCTTACTTGATTCTATGATAAGTTTTGAGGAATACTGAGTGCCCACGTATTGGAGAAGCATGTAATTCTTCCAACACCTTAAGCTTAAGAGTTGAATTCTTGCAAAGGTATAACCTCTCCTTGTACCATAAAATATTTCCTTTCCATGAAAATTTGTCAAACACACTTGATTCCTGTTGGAGTTTCTCAATGAGCCTTAGAGTATCTATGTCCTTCTCCCACTCTTCTCTTGCCTCATTTACCCAGTCTGCTTGTAACATGGAAATGGCAAATAAAAATGACTCTATGGGTTCATCACGCCTTGATAGAGCATCAACCACAACATTCTCCTTGCCTTTCTTATATATGATCTCAAAGTCATATCCCAACATCTTTGTGACCCATTTTTGTTGTTCTTCAGATGATAACCTTTGTTCCAAGAAATATTTGAGACTATCATGATCTATCTTGACCTTAAAGTGTCATCCCATTAGATAAGGTCTCCATTGTTTGACTGCATGCAAGATAGCCAACATTTCCTTCTCATAAACTGGCTTCAACAAATTCTTACCTTTGAGTTGGCGACTTTCAAATGCTATGGATTTTCCTTCTTGCATAAGTATTGTGCCTATTCCATGTCCTGAAGCATCACATTCAACAACAAATGTTTTAGATAAATCTGGGGTAGCTAGGACTGGAGTTGTACACATAGCTTCCTTTAGTTTCTCAAATGCCCTTATCGCTACTTCATGCCATTGGAAAGCATCCTTCTTTAACAAGGATGTGAGAGGAGATGCTATGCTACCATAATTCTTTACAAATCGGTGATAATACCCTGTAAGCCCTAGAAAACCTCGTAAGTTCTTAAGGGTCTTAGGAATTTTCCACTCTACAATTGCTTGGATCTTATGACGGTCCACCTTGACTCCCTCATGTGACACAATGTGACCAAGGTACTCCACTTCTTTGACACCAAAGATACACTTGGATGGTTTAGCATACAACTTATTCTACTTCAAAATGTCCAACACTTGATTTACATGTTGCAAGTGTTCCTCCCATGTTTTACTATATATTAAGATGTCATCAAAAAATACCTAAACAAATTTCCTCAAAAATGGCCTGAAGATAGAGTTCATCAAACTTTGAAATGTCGACGGTGCATTAGTGAGACCAAAAGGCATTACCAAAAATTCATAGTGGCCCTCATGGGTTCTAAAAACTATCTTATGTACATCCTCATCTCTAATTCTAATTTGATGATAACCAGAACGGAGATCAAATTTTGTAAAATAAATAGCACCATTAAGCTCATCTAACAAATCATCAATTACTGGAATAGGAAACTTATCTTTTATGGTGAACTTGTTAAGCTCCATGTAATCTGGACACATCCTCCAAGTTTCATCCTTCTTACGCACCATTACCATAGGAGATGAGTAAGCACTTTGACTATGCCTAATAATACCTGCTTCTAACATCTCTTGAACTATCTTCTCAATCTCACTTTTTTGAGCATATGGATATCTGTAGGGCCTGATGTTGGGTGGTTGGCTCCCTGGTACTAGTTGAATGGCATGATCATGATCTCTCCTAGGAGGCAATCCTTTTGGCATCTCCCCAAAAACTACAGAGTGCTTATCTATAATTGCTTGTAGATCCAATGGTGTAGAAGCCTTTGAGTGATATGCTTCTAATGAAAATAATTGGGCTACCATCCCATCTACCCCCTTCTGCAACATCTTTTGCATTTGGTAAGAACTTACTATTTGCAATGACTTTGCACGCATCCCTCATAATTCTATTGTTCTTCCCTCTGATTGAAAGCGCATGAATAGTTCTTGGAAGTTCAATTCAATTGTTCCCAAAGAGGTGAGCCACTATAGTCCCAAAATAATATCTACTGCACCCATTGAGATAGCATACATTGGACAATTAAGATGATAATCTCCCATGGATAATTTAATGCTATGGCATTTTCCTGAACAACTAATAGTACCGCCATCTGCAATCAAGACCTAAAATTCTGGAGCTGGATATATAAAACAATTTAGACGAGTGGCCGACTTTTTGTTGATGAAGTTATGAGTGCTACCTGAGTCTATCAACACTGTTACTTTTTCTTTCTTTAAGAAACCCACTACCTTGAGAGTTTGTGGGGTACTAAAACCTAAAAGTGTGTGGAAAGAAATGATTGGTTTATTATCTCTTGACTCCTCCTCTATCTCATTGTCACTCTCTACTATTGGTACCTCTTCTTCTTCCTCACTTGGCCCTTCAATATAGAACAATTTCTTTTCAGTGCATTTGTGTCCTCTACTATATTTGCTATCACAATTAAATCATAATCCTTTTGCTCTCTTCTCTTCAATTTGTTGTGGTGTTAGCCTAGTAGGTTGTGGAAGTGACTGTGTAGGAGTTCTTTTATCTCTTATGTTTATAAAACCTTGCCTTTTATTAACCATAAATTTTTCCTCTACTTGCCTTGCCATAATCATTGCATCTAAGATGGAATTTGGACGGAACATGCGTACCTCATATTTAATGTGATCCTTTAGGCCACCAATGAATAGCTCCAACAAATTTTCTGTAGACACATTTTCCACTCTTAAAGACAAAGTACGAAATTGATGAATGTAATCCTTGACCATACCTGTCTGCCTTAATTTGGTAATTTAGCTGAAGTAGCTATCCATAAGATTTTCACCATAATGAGTAATGAGTTTTTCTTGGAAAACTGACCAAGTGACAATGCATCCTTTTGCTTTCTTTTCTTCACATAGCCAATGGTACCAAATGAATTGATCAGGTTCCAAGTATAAGGAAGCCATGGTCACCTTTTGTTGACATGGAACATGGTGGATATCAAAGAATTGCTCCATTTGATAGAGCCAATTTGTAGGATCTTGACCATCAAACTTTCACATATCCAACTTTGGTGTGAAATTCCTTGCCATAAAATGAGTGGTGTGATGATCCATCTTGAGATTTGATTCAAACCCAAAAACACCTTCCCTTTTGTAGAATCCTCTTCCTCCACATCTTGGTGTTGTGACTGCTTATGTTTGGAAAGTATCTCCAGAATTTTCTCAATATCACATGACTTAGCCAACCCTTTCATTTGTTCACCCATAATGGACAAAATTTCACCTTTCATCTTGCTATTTTCTTTATGAATAAGTTCAAGTATATTTTCATATTCTTTTTTATCAACATCCTCATTTTCCGCCTCCTCCTTGCCTGGAGTTTTTCCCGGTGTGGTAACATTCTTTTTGCCCCTTGTTGAAGGACCCGTCATGATTGGAAAAAATAATTTTGTAATAAATCACACAAAACAAATCAAATCAATCTGAAATTTTTACTGTAACTTACCAGGGCCAAGATCTCACTTCCCTGAAAAAATTGTGAAGAAATTCAAAATTGTGTAGCCTAGAGAGAGAAATTAGTGGAAACCCTAATTTATAAATAACTCCCTTTATTCTACTCCAATTGTTCTCCAACCTGGACTGTAGTAGGTTCACAATTATATTGAAAAACCCACAAAAAATCTTTCAGAGATTCGACAAAATAAGAGAGATTTACATTTTTCAAAAAATAAGGGCAGAAACCCTAATTCTACTATAACTCACTTAATTTTGCTCCAAATGCTCTGAATTCTAGACTGTAGCAGCTTTAATATGTTCTGCAAAAACCCTTTTAAAATCAGAAAAAAATTTGCCAAAATTTGAAAGTTATGCGCTTTCCAAAATGACCTCCAAATTAGAAAAAAATCTGCCTAGTTTTTGTCTTCACGGTGCCAAGATCATGCTCTGATACCACTTGTAATGAAACAACTTGCACAATATCTAAATATAATAGTAAATATGCTGCAAACACTTGATAATAATATTCCACTTTGAGGGGGCAACCACCAAAACCAGTTTGAGGGGGATACCTCCAATAGTCTTCAATGAGAACACAATACTGAATATGATGAAATAAGACTCACTACCTCCTATATATATACTTATTTATGCCTAGGATATCACCTAGGCCAACTTAGATGGGCCTATATAAGCCTTAGGCCAACCTAAACAACTAAATAACAATAAAATAATGATAATATGACTTAATTAAGAGTTAAGATAGCCACAAGCTAACTATTCATAACCCTATACACACTATAGGATTAAGGGCGTAGCAATAGGAGTGGTAGGATTCATAGAAAAGGCCATTGAAAGATGTCTTTTACTCCTATGCATAATATGTAGAGAATTTGAGGACTAGGTTGTGAAGCTCAAAAATAAAGTTTCAACTTCACAACACATAGTACTATGTGATGAGAAATGTGTTAAAGAATGTGTTTGTTTAAAATGGTACGTTCACCAAAATGTAGTGTAGGAAAAATTGCTCCTTAATTGAACATGTCAATTAAGGGAGATTTTCACTAACATTACACTTGGGTTCTATTTTCTTGATGTTTCAAGCCTAGTCTAGGTCTACAGAACCACTTTATATTCCAATAGGATAAAATCAATCAAACTAGATGCTTATATGAACAAAAGAAACTAAGGAAATGCTAGAAAATAGAATGTTGTATACAAAATTATGAAAAATGAAATATAGAAGTTAGAAGAATAACAAAAATGGAACCTGCCACCAGAAGGAGGAGCTCACTATCCTGGATGACAAAATGATGTGAGGATGTCTACACTAAGTGTTGGCATCCTTAAATCTACAAAAATAAAAATATCCAGATTCGTACGGTCCCAAGACACATGCACAATACAACAATAGTCAAAACAAGTACTCAGTAGTCTCTAGGTGACACATATTTCAAAATAAAGCACAAAAAGCTATTGAAAATAAGATAAAATGAAATGTAAATGAAAGAAAGAAGTAATGAAACCTTCATGTATTTGAAATCATTTCAGTCAAGAGCACCTACAAAGAACAAAGGGAAAATGTTGTGCTGCTAAGGAGCTTGCCTTAGTCAAGCCCTAGTTTTGGTATTTCTACCTCCATGAGTAGAGAATGATAAAGAATATAAAAACAAAGAGTGTGTGCTCCTATCCTACATATGTTTAGGAATTAAAAGAGTAGTGACAAATAAAAATAAAATATAAGGAAGCTTCCCTGATCTATAGGAAAGAATACCCAATAGCACACAAATGGTGGTCTACACCATGAAACTTTTAAATAAAATAACTAAACTATGTATAAATAGATTTAAATATGAAATATTAAACTACACAATAAAACAATGTTACTAGCTTGAATAGTGGGAAGGAGGCTGCAACTCCTTAAGGGCCAAAATCTGATTGCATAGCTTCAAAACCCCAGCAAGATAGAGAGCCTTTTCAATGAACACAATATAGGCAAAAGTCTCCAAGAGCTAGTAGAGATAACACCATAACTCAAGAGGGCATGGAAAATTTAGATAGTTGTTGTAGAGACACATTTCACCAAAGTACACTTTAAGATTTAACCAAAGTTCTAGATAGGAGAGCCAAGGGAGTGAGAGATATTATTCAAAAAAAGTTAGATTATCCTCAAATGAGAGGGAGGAATGAAACCACATGCAAGAGGAAAGAGTCGTTCAAATCTCAAGAGACATTATGAGAATCTTGCTAGCCATATATGATTTATTCAGTGAGTTTGAAAATAACTTCATTGAGTGTTTCATGCTCTCAGGATGCTAGCACAATGTACGAATGTCTATGCTAAGCACTAGTGTCCAAGTTAATCTACCTTGGAATCTCATGAATCATCTTTGATCTAGGAGAGTCACTAAACCCTAGAAAATGTTTTGATGTAAATGTGAAAAAGAGGCCAAAATGAATCAAACAAGAGCCTAAGATGCAGAAAGGAGATGCAATCACCAAAGTGGTTACAAAACGTAGTGTGAAATTTCAAGGGTCTGCAATTTTTGGTGTTACAAATAACTGAAATATATGGAGCATTGGTGCATGCAGGATCACCATCAAATTTTCCTCTACTTCATCGTAGAATTCCCAACTACTTCGAATTCTAATAGTAATGTTGTAATAACCTTTAATTGCCTTTGTTCTACATTGATAATATCTGAAATGAATTTTATCTTTTGCTATCCATGTCATGAATACTTAAACACATTGTTTTGAACCATTAATGTCATTGTTGTTAGCATCTTAAATTTTTTTTGAACCCATGCCATTGATATTTCTCCTAAGAAAGATTGGCAACCATTGCATACCACAACTTTGTATGTTATGTACTTTTTAAATTCATGATGTGAAAGGTGGTAGTGATGGGAGAGGAACTCACATGTGTCCACCCTAAACTTTAAATTCCCTTTGAAACTAATAAAATAAACCTGCCACTCTTTGGATAAATAAGATTGAAGCATTTGCGTGGTAGTAGTACACATGTATCAACACATATAATGTCCCTTATGAAATGCATCTCAACAACTAGAAATCGTTTGGAATGAAGAAGCCTTCCACCATAAGATCTTAGTAATTTAAGATTGATGATCATTGCACATGACAGTTGCAAGATGGTGGCCCACCCTTAAATATGCAATGCATTGAGCATTTGTGATGCAATGAAACTCCACCATGTGTTATGATGATGATGTTGACACACTCGGATCTAGAATGGAATAGTCTATCACTGACATGGACAAATCATAGTGAAAGCTAGACACCTTAGAAACATCTGGCATAGTAATTCAACCCCACTTAGGAACATAGTTTGACATCTAGCCACCTTCAACATCTAGAAATCTCACCATAATTGGATCTTATTAACCCAAGACCAACAACCATCACACATCATAGGGATGGGAGTAGGTCCCTCATCAAAGATAAAATGTCAAGGGCTTGTGCAATATAATAAAATGTTACCACTTGTATAAGTTTATGATGTCACCCAAGTACTTGTCAATTGATTTGTAGGATAGTTGATGTAGTACACACACAAGAAATAATAAACCAATGACATCAGACCAACATAGAAGTTGTAATGACAAATTGGATAGAATTTTAGTAGACTATGGGGCTCATGATGTAACATCACACATCACAAGGATGAAATGGGGCTTGCTATGAAGGTTGTGATTTGAAGGAGGCACATGATGCAATAAACATGCACCATCTAGAATTTAATATAATGATATCCCTTGGGCATCATAGGAATAGGGAATAGTCTTTTTAGGCACAAGCTTGACTATGAGCAGTGACAAACACAAGGCACTGGTTATATTGATGTGACTTAAGGGGATCAAATGATGATGTTTAAGTGAAATAACTTAGACACTAGTCAACAAAGAAAAAGAACCCTACCAAATAGAAAAAACTAAGGCATGAACACATGAAAGGATTTACATTGAATTAAAAACCCTAAACCCTAGATCTTAAAAGGAAACCACTTCATGGAAAAATAATGTAGAGAATAGCTCCAACATTGGCTCTTGTTCTGGGACATATGTTCTGGTGGGACATAGCGAGAATTTAGAGAACTCTCAGATATAGGACAAAATACAAAGACAAACATGACACACACTTCACCATGGGTCATAGAAAACCATGGTTGCATAAGAAAAAACACATAGGAAAGAGGCTAAAAGCACAAACCTATGTCACACTTTGTAAAGGAATTGGTCAATAGCAAAACAATTTCTGAACTTCAACCTCATAAAAGTAGCATTTATGTTTTGAATTTCAAAATGATGTAAACTAATGAAATGTAGATCACTAGATGAATTTTATGCTTGTAATTTTTTGAAAATTTTAAAAAATTATTTTGACATTTTTTTATAAATGTAAGAGAAAATTTTGAATTGCTGAAAATTTCAGGAAAAAGTGACTTTGAGTCCACGTCACAAAAAAGAACAAACAATCCTATTTTTCCCTAATTTTTTTTCCCAAATAGATGAGTTCAATATCTAGTGCATGGAGGAAAAAAATCAGTTTTCAATGCATATTTTCTTCGTAATATCGTTTTCAAGTCAAACTTTACAAAATCTGATAGTTTTCATTCTACATCAACTTTTATATAATTTTTTTTTATCATTTTTAGAAAACCAATTATACCCTTTTGGAGAGGACTCTTTCCTCTAGTGAACCATATAATTTTGAAAAAAATTGGATGTGTTTTGATATTTTTTTAATTTCTAATCAGCGTCATCTTTGATTTTAACAACCTACTTGCAATAGTTTAAAAAATATATATTAAAACTAATCAAAATATTAAAAACAAAACATATTTGGACTCTAGACTCACAACTCTACAAAAGGGTATTTTTTTTATTTTTGAAATAATCCATTTTGATTGAAGAAATATTCAATTTAAGTTTCAAGAATTTCATAAAACCATAGAAAATGATGAGGTGGTTGCCAAGTGGAATGCCACATAGATAATTTCAGGTGAATCGAACTTGCCCGATTTTGAATCGCTTGTATTAAAGTCAGGTGAGATCGACTTGCTCGAAACTATATATTTTCGGCGACCGCCCCTAGTCAGTGGTTTTTTTTTTAAACACACACACACACACACACACACACACACACACATATATATGGCTTTATTTTTTGTGTTTTTTCTCAATTCAAGCATCAAAGAGAAAATAGAAGTAGAATTTTTTGTAATAGAGGCTAAAAATTATTTTTTTAATTTTTTTCAATTCAAGAATTTGGAGAAACCACACAAAAGGAGTTTTTTTGGCAAGAGAGACTACAAATTTTCAAGTATGTAACATGATTCCCAACTTATTTACTCATTTTACCATGTAGAAATTGAACTTCATGAGTTATTTGTTAGGATGTATATGTGTGTGTAGGTGAATTAAAACAAACAATTTGTGATGGGGAATAAAAGAACTAGATCAAGGTTGTATGACCAAAAAAGAGATGAAAAAACCCTAGGAACATCTAGTCAAGAACAATCCATTGAAATTATTCATGAACAAGTTAAGAGCATGTTAATGAACAAGTACATGATGAAATTGGTAGTAGTGATAAGAATTTTTTGCATGGAAAGAAATATCTTATGGGGATAGATGAGAATGCTCTTTTAAAAAATATTTCACCTGAACATATGTTACCTGAAAGCACAATAAAATTGCACTCTAAAAGAATTTAGGATGATTTTTTTGAAGATAAATCTCTAATTCGAAGAGTACAATTATGTGCAAAGTTATTTAGGCAAAAAGAAATGATCCCTATTTTGGAGTTGTTAGGAGTTGATAACAAGAAAAAATCTTCAAATTTAGTAAATCAGATAGTAATTGAAAACTTGCAAACAACATTGGATTCTATTCAAACCAAGAGTCGAAGTTCTGATTTAAGTGTTGCACATAGAACATTGATGACTGTAACTTCTAGTAAGAAATTATCACATAGAAGAAAAGTTAAAGCAATTGCCCAATTAGTAAATGTATCTAGGAGAACTGTTCAAAGATATATCAATAAGAGAAATAGATTAGATGAAAATATTGAAAATAATTGGGTAAATATTTGTCGAGTCCCTTGGAGAGATAGAATTTCAAAAGATGTAAACAAAAAGTAATTGGATATTAAACTGAGCACTCTCGTGTTTCTTCCAATAGAAGGGACACTATACAAATAAGAGATGAAGATGGTAGAAAAATTTCTCATCCAAAGAATTTGATAGATACAACACAAGGATTTTTTGAAGCATTCAAGCAAGAATTTTCACAGGTGAAGATTTCTCAAATGACGTTTAAGAATTTACGACCATGTTTTGTATCTATAAATAACGTACGCGAAACTTGTTACTGTTGAAATCATGTTGAATTTGATCTACACCTATAGTCATATAAAAAACTTATGGCAATAGTTAATCCAAATGTAGCCATCCCTAGAAGTATAACACAATTGTAAAATCTATCTTATGTGAAAAATCAGAAGATTTAGATGAATTCAATGTATACTGTATAAGAAATATATGTGTAGATTGTGGAAATTTGATGAAATTTTTACCATTTGAGAATATTGATTATTCAATGTCAGTTGTTTGGAAGAGATTTGAATATGAGAAATACTTAACAAAGTCAGGAGCTGAATCCAGAAAAATTGTTTTGAGAGAGTGAATTGCCCTACAATGAGTTTATGAACAAATTTCGTAACATTGTATACCCACATATCCAACATTGTCATGGCATAAGATGGCAAGCTAAGCAATTTCATGACTTGAAGAATTGTTTTCCACTGGGTTGTATTCTCTCTATTGTAGATTTTTCTAAAAATTATACATTTAGTCCTCAAACTAAGATTCAAAGTTAATATTATCATTCAGAGCAAGTCATAATCTTTGTACAAGTTTGCTATAAACATGCTGAGTTATTTGTAGATGAGGTAGAGAGTATCGAAGATGAATGAATTATCATCAAGGAGGTTCACTTTTATATTAGTGATGATACGGGTCATGATAGAAGCTATGTAGCACATTGCTTTCGAATGTTTTTTGAAGATTTGGGACAACGTGGCATTACTGCATTACAACACTGGATTTGGTTTGATGGATGTGCTGGTAAGTGTTGATTTTATTATTATTTTTTTAATTTTTTATTTTTTATTTAAAAATTTATAAAATTTTAAAACTTGAATTTTTAACTAATTTTTGATTTTCAAATCGTTGTTTATATATAACTATTTATACAAGACAATTTAAGTCTGTAAAAGCATTTAATTGGTTAACTCAACAACATGCTAGATTTGGTATAAAGTTTTTGTGGATTTTTTTGAGAGTGGACATGGAAAAGGAGAGCACGATAGAGCAAGAGCATTTGTAAAGCGTGCACTTCACCAATATGAACTTGTAGGTAATACATAATAGATACGAAATTTACAAAATTTAAAATTGTTGAATACTTCTATAATGATTTATATAATTGATCTACATGTATTGTAATAGTTGGATGTAAATGTGAACTTTTTTAAATTCTTAAACCTCTTACCTAGGCACTGAACACCAACATGAAATTATAGGTAACACCATATGAAATGCAAGTCAAATTGTTGAATGGTGCAAAAGCCATTTTGGTGCCCGTGACTCAATATACAACAAACGCTATTTTTGGGAAGTTAAAGGTATGTTAATTGAATTTATTTTATTTGAAAAATTTAATAATTAAATTTAAGTACACGTGATTTAATTGAATTCAAATAGTTTTAATCGAGATGCTCAAGAATTTGTTCATACATGCAAATATTGATTGATCGAATCCATATAATTGTCAATCTATTAATGGTGTTAGAAGTTTGCATCAAGTCATGACTATAGGACATAACAAGCATCTTGCTATTCAAGTGAGAGAAAATTCCTATTTTTGTGTTGATTGCATTGAGAACAATGCAAATATTCTACAATGTCCAAATGTAAGGGATGTATATGTTTCATAATGGGAAATGAAACAAATAGTATCAATGCCTCCTTTTGAAGATAGTGACATTGTAGATGTATATGATCCTATATATTCAGCTGATTACGAACGTGTATCAGATTTAGTTATTATATGTAAATTACATAATTGATTTATATTCTAGATTGTAATAAAGTTTTGAACATTTAATTTATATTGTTCAACTCAAATGTACAAACATGTTTACTTGTGGTGTGTACAGGAGATATTTTTGTTGTGGTTGTAGATCCTGACAATAAAGAAGGGTTAGATTACTCTCTACTAAGACGCACACAAGCAAAATCAAAATTGTTAGAATCAATGACAGATGGTGATGGACAATCATATCCCATTGGATCAGTTGTTATTGAAGGTACCTATTATCAACAAGTAAAGATAGATAAAAATAGTATTATATTTATTGATTATATGCCAGGACAAAAGGTTTTACAGTACAATCACTTAGTTATAGCAGCAAGATTAAGTTTGGAAACTTTACAAAAAAGAGGACGTGGCCAATAAAAGTGGAGGTTGTCTATTGAAGATCACGAAAAGATTTTAGAAATAATAAAAGATAGAGAAGATCTAGATTATATGTACCAAGAGCTCTAACTACATTATTGATGAGGAAGTTGAACCAATTGATGCATTGTATGAAGGTATATGCACACTTGAATTATCTATTGATCTATTGATTTATTTTAAAATGTACATGATTCTTGAAAGTTCTTTCCTTTCAAATTTTAATTTCAATGGTTCTTAGTTCAAATTTTATTATAATAAAACATGATCAAGATACAAACAAGCTATAAATTTATTTACATAGATTTTTGTTTTTGCAATTATGTAGGTCTATGCCTGTAAGGATTTCAAGTTATAAAATTAAACTACATGTTGTGCAGGTATGATCTCTAAACTATATATAGATAGTCTTAGATGTCTTAGGTGTCTTAAAGCTCTTACAGTTTCTTAGGTGTCTAGGTGTCTTAAAGGTCTTACAGTTTCTTAGGTGTCTAGGTGTCTTAAATGTGTCTTAAATATGTCTTCTAGACCTATCTTAGGTCTTACATGTCTTAGATATATGTCTTAAGTGTCTTAAAGGTAGATTAGGCATCTTAGACCTTTCTTAGGTGTTTTAGGTGTCTTAGGTGTCTAGGTGTCTTAAAGGTCTTAGGTGTCTTACTGTATGTCTTAAGTTCCTTAGGTGTCTTAGATATGTCTTAATTCTTAGGTGTTTTAGATGTGTACTATGGTGTCTTATAGGTCTTAGGTTTCTTAAGTGTTTTAAGACTTAGGTGTCTAGGTGTCTTAAATGTGTCAAGTAGGTATGTCTTCGAAGTGTCTTAAAGGTCTTAGGTGTCTTAGTGTATTCTTAAAAGTGTCTTAAAGGTCTTAGGTGTCTTAATGTATGTCTTAAGTGTCTTCTAGGTCTTATTTGTGTTCTAGGTGTTAGGTGTTAGGTGTTAGGTGTGTTAGGTCTTAGGTGAGGCCACTGAGCTTCCACCTTCATGTGGTTGGCATTGTCAGTATAGAATAAATATTTCTTGAAGCTAAGGGAAGCTCTTTTTTTCATATCCTTATCATGTAGGGGTCTCAAACTTAACACATAGGTACATTAGATAGATCTATCTAGTTCATAATTTACATTTCAAAGATGATGTTCTTAGGAGTTCTCTTCTAAGAGTTCTTTTCTATTTTAGATTTTAACATGATGATTGTTAGTTTAACTAAAGTTTAGGTAGATCTTTAATGGTATTTATATGCTCTATCTTTTTAAAATATGTACAAATTTTTTTAATATTTTATAACATTTCATTTATTACTCAAAATATTTAAGCATTGAGATATCTTTGAATTTACTATATACTACTTCAAAATATTTATATTGCTTGTTGACTCTCTGAATATATTTTTTAATATATTAACATGCCCAAGATTAGTATAATTTGTCTAAAAGCATTCTTGAGTGATCTCTAAAGTTGATAAATAACCTTTGAAGGGGTTCAATTGAACACAATGGAGGCATATTTCACAACAATGGGCTCATTTTTTAATCATACTAAACTCTCTTCAACTTGATATGACCTTAACAAGGCTACACAACTTCAAATGGCACTAACACTCCAATCTCTTCAACAAACAATTGAAACACCTTGACCTATGTGGGAATGACATCATAGTAAACCAATAATGACTCCCAAGCCCAAGATTAGTATAATTTGTCTAAAAGTATTCAAGTGATCCCTAAAGTTGATAAATAACCTTTGAATCTAGGCATATTTCACAACAATGGGCTCATTTTTCAATCATACGAAACTCTCTTCAACTTGATATGACCAAGTAACAAGGCTACATATCTTCAAATAGTACTAACATTGGACAATCTCTTCAACAAACAATTGAAACACCTTGAACTATGTGGGAATGACATCATAGTAAACCAATAATGACTCCCAAGCCCAAGATTAGTATAATTTGTCTAAAAGTATTCAAGTGATCCCTAAAGTTGATAAATAACCTTTGAAGGGTTTCAATTCAACACAATGGAGGCATATTTCACAACAATGGGCTCATTTTTCAATCATACTAAACTCTCTTAAACTTGATATGATCTTAACAAGGCTACATAGCTTCAAATGTCACTAACACTCCAATCTCTTGAACAAACAATTGAAACACTTTGAACTATGTGGGAATGACATGAGTAAACCAATAATTCAACTCCCAAGCCCGAGATTAGTATAATTTGTCTAAAAGTATTCAAGTGATCTCTAAAGTTGATAAATAACCTTTGAAGGGGTTCAATTCAACACATGGGAAAAGTTGCATTAAATGATCAATTGTTATAAGTGTGGAGATTAACTGAAAATTTTCAATTTTGATTGATTGCATGATTGTTCTAAAGTTCCACTTCAAGATGGAAATAGAGATGTAGAACTAATATGCAATTTTAACTATAAATTTACACTTTTACAAATTACCACCAAAATCCCCCTTTGTAATTTACTACCAAGAACTAGAAATTGGGAATAAGTTTGTAATAATTAAAAAGATGCCTTATGTCTCTAAAATCCCACTTTATATTTTGAGTTAAGAAATAAATCCTAAAATCAATTTGTAAAAAAAAATTATTTCCTTGAAAGTCCTAATGTTCTTGTTTTGGGGTGTTATTGGGAAGTTGAGGTCACCAAGCAAATAACAAATATTTTTTAAGTGTTAGCGAGTCACAATTTATCATTCTGTAAATCTAGCAAAAAATAGAGGAGTTCAAGAAACTTACAAAATAAAAATAAAAATGACAAATAAAAGAGTGAACTTGTGTGACAAGTCACTTTCAAGACTTATTTGGATATGTAGAAGATAAATGATATTTATTAATAGATATGTTTTGTTTGATTTACGGTTTTTAAAAATAATTTAAGTTTGTTAAATCTAGCAACTTTAGATAAATTCTAGATAGTTTCTAATTTTACTAGGTTTAAATATGTACTACTTCATTTTCTTAGATATCTTCCTATATTCATTTTCTATTTCCCAAATTAATCTTATTTTAGATTAGGAATATAGCCTAATTAGGACACATTTAGAAATTTAGATAAAAAGAAAAATAACACTAACTTATTGGGTATAGTAGTTACTTATGTTTGCTTTAACTAAATAAAACTCTTTTTATGTTAGATTTATAGTGGAACATTAGGGTGGGTAATTGAAAATAATTTACCACATAAAAATAAGTATTTTACCTTTTCCCATTCACACAAACATTATGCATCATTTATAGATTTATTTTTTCATGTGAAATATTGTGAACTTAATCTTCTATTTTAGGGGACAATGTGATTACTTTGATACCTATTCAGCCATTGAAAATATTATGTCAAGTAGATTAAACATGACACTTGGTTATCCTTGGATTGAATAATACTAAGCAATTATATCTATATTACATCAATGCATTAAATTTATTCATAAAGGGGAAAGTAATTAAATTTCTTCACAAAATAAACAATGGACATCCAAATTTCCAAATAATTAATATAAAGCATGTAACTCATAATATAAATTTTGAAATATAAATATAAATCATGTGACTCATAATAAGAATGTCTCTAAGATATAAAACATGTGACTCATAATAATGTCTAGATATAAAAGTTCATGTGACTCATAAAAACATTTAGATAAAATATAATAACATGTAAGTCATAATGTCCAAATGTATTGTAAATATAAAACATTTGAATACTAATAACAACTCATAAATGTCTCGCTCTATGAGTGGATTGAGCCTCACTTTGTCTCGAGCTATGACATCCTAATCCCTAATTGGAGCCCTCGACTGATCCGTGACCCAAGTGCTGTGCTGAGTTGTGGGTCGGGGTTTGCACATGAAATGCCATAAAATTTTCAAATTCTATATATATACATATACAAATATAATTTGTTTTGATTTTAAATACATAAATAATACTTGACAAATCTAAATTACCTGACATACACATTCTGCATCATGTAGTGGAGTCTCAATAGAAGCATGACCTGATCCTGCAACCTATATATGACATGTGTTCATACTATATATAACCATATGTGTATTTAGTTAGAAAACTTGTACACTTGATGTTTGTATGTAGAAAGTTAACTTGATATATGTGTGTGTGTGTACACTTAAATCAAACTTATATGTACATGTGATATATAGACCTGGTTTTTAAATACCTCATGATGATGACTAGGATCACTAGCATGATGCAAATCTCCATATCTAGGTTGTAAAATAGTAGCTTCTATCTAATACACATGTACATTTGAGATTGCAATCAAGAGTCAGAGCTTCAATGTATGTGATTTTATTTAAAATTGAACTTATAATTTTTAAATATATAATTTATGAATTTAGATTATAATTTTTAAATAAATTGTACCTCAACTACACTAGCAAAGGCCCTCCCAATCCCATTGAGGTAAAAATCATGGAGAGACAATGATACACATGTAGATGGTGTAGTCGTAGTGCCAAAAAGAAGCCTGCTATACTCACCTCCTATAACATCATGTGTAGTAACCTCAACCTTAGGACCAATTGGAACATGTGGAGGGCCAGAGCCTATAGGACCAACTAGATCATCCTAATGTTCCCCCAAACCCTGTGAACTTGACTCACCATGGCTCCTCCATCTACCAAAATATTGCTCGGCATGTGAGGATATAGCATCAAGTGGTATCCCATACTAATCATTGATGAACTAGTATGAATTTAATAAATACTAGCCAGGCATCTAGTCATATTCTGCAAAGCACTCTCTCCACTAATCTGTGCCACATCATGTGGCAATGGTATATCAGCACGAAGGTAATGATCTGAACAGTTGGTCGATGTGGCCTCAATGGATGGAATGCCAATCCTCGAGCATAATAAATACCTGCCAACACGATCAGATGACAACTGATCAACCTTAGTGGAAATAGTCACCATACTCTCAAAAATCATGCATCTCGAGTCGGTTAATGTTGGTTGGGCGGCATTTGCTAGTTCTACATGTTTTAAAAGAACCAAAAGAAGTGGGTGAACTAAGGACCTCTTGTTCTGAAGAGATGGCACATCTTGTCTTCTATACTTAGGTCTCTTTGTAAACCTCCCTTTCCCCTAACCAACATGTTTAGGGAAAGATGTACAATTGACAGATAAATGTAAATGCAACTCTGCATATAATTGTTTGCAAAAATACAATGGCAACTCATCATTGTTTGGTGATTTGTGATGAGCTGCCAAAAACCTAGGATAGATAAAAGGACCAACAACTGCATCCACACACTTGGTACCAGGAGAATAACCTCTCACTATCTCTTTTCCCCTATAAGAAGGGAACATGCTAAGAACATTATCTACTGAAACTAGCCTAGAAATAGATGGCCATTTCTTCTGGCTGACAACACTCTCAGAAAGTGATGCATAGAACTTATCAACACTAATGTCATCATAAGGATTGTATGATCGAACAACTTGGATCATACATGTTATCTCATCCCTTATCCTAACCAACCTATCTCTACCTGACAAGTTTGGTGTATTATGTATTGTACTATTCAGTTCATCCAAAGCTCTTTGAAACCTTTGAATGGTCTCATCATAGAATGTAGAATTATCATGATCGTTAGGTTGACTTGATTGATGTGAAGATTGGTCATCCATGTGGACCTAAATTTATTTGCAGTATGATAATTAAATTTTCTATAAACATATTATATGTCATGATGTAAATAAACCTACATATAAATTTTCCAACTACTACATACATCTTTAAAAAATCCATGATATAAATGCACACATGCTTCTCAAATAAACCTGCACCTTACATGCTTGCAAATACATAAATAATAGGCCTATCAACCAAATCTGAATCAACCATAAAACACAGAACTATGAATGCATAGAAAATCCAAATTTAAGGTCACATGTAGCATGTAGCATATTGACATGACAGCCATATAGGAATTTATATAAATAAGATTTTATCATAATTCATATAAATGAGATTTTATCCTATAGTAGTTGGAGTCATAAGAAGGTATATTTTCAATCTAGAAAAAAAGAATTTGACAATCTAGAAAAGGCAGACTCTATTTAACATTCTAGAGTATTAAATATATGTATATATATCTAGTGTATGTTGTTTCCTTCTTTAACCATATTATTCCCTACCATTTGATGGGAAAATTTGAATGGATAACCTTACAAGGGATAAAAGTGCATGTCCTACATTACTATAGCACTTGATTTGACCTGTTTTATGTGTGAACTAACTCCCACCCAGTAGCCATAAGTCACTTGCTACTTCTGATCACCACAACATTTCTAATAACATGCACAAATTCTTTCTTGAATGGTTTCAAATTGTGATTAATTTTCCATCACCACAACATTGATAAAAACTTATGCACAAAATTCAATAAAGAAGAATTTATGCACAAATTCTCTCTGGAATGATTTCAAATTTTTATATATTTTTAAGCTTATATTGTGTGGATGAAATTTGATGTTCCTTGTAGTTTCCTATTGCGTCATGGTATAGGCTGGTAGGTGTGGCTCTATTAACTCCCTCATATCCATTTAGATTCATAGATGTATTGATGGATATGAGGGACGATACTGGCAAAGGTTGTGGAATTTGGCTTTACACTAGCCAATTTGAAAAACTTTAAAATTTCTAAAGACTTTTCAATAAATCCATTTTGTAAATATCTTGCAGTCCTTGTAGTCCATGAGACCACATTTTGTGCATATCTTATGGGTTTTTGTCAGATGTATCAGTTACATGTGCCTTGGTAGACCTGTATAAAAAATACGGAAGCATAGAAATGATGCCTAAACTCTTTTGTGCATATCCTGTAGTTCTTTGACATATTTTGTCAAACAGTTCACGTGCCTTGTCTATGCTTCCACATTTTGCATACATGTCTAGCAGGGTTGTTGCAACTACAACATCTATCCCCAAATGCTCAAACCTGAATCGCTTCAACTTTAGGTTTGAGATAAATACACTACATTATTCTATATATAGGAGTGTGTAAAAAATATTATTGTAGTAAGGTTCAACATAAATACACCACATTCTCTTGTATGTTTATAATTATATAAATAATGTGCATGCCCTATGGTGTTATCAATAGGCTAGCTGTTAGATAACAGTAATGAGAAGGCAAGATGATATGTAACAAAGTAAAATATTGGAATATGTGTGACAAACAATTTAGAAAGGCCCTAACCATGATTCAAAAACATTAGAAATCTTAGCCAGGAATATTAGACTCAAGATAGAGAAACATTGCAAAACTCCCTATTATGAACACAAGTGTAATATATGAGTAGGCAATTGAACTGAAAAACTATTATGAATGTGTGCTTTTGGATTGACTATGTGTTAGTTTTTATGGACTATGTGATAGTTTGAATGAACTTAGTCAATCCAGAAACACTCATTCATAATATTATGGATTGTAGAAATCTGATGTCTCTGAAAAGCTATTGTTTCACACTTCATTTATCTTGTATTTTTTATATTGTTTGATTAATCTTTTGTTAGTAAAAGATCTTCTCCATTTTTGTACATAGACATTGCATCATTGATCAATTTTGTCTATTTATTTTAATTATGGCAGTGGTGTGATAAGTTCTGGACTATCAACACACTATGTATCAATCAAAAGCCTGGTTATAGATGGACTGCCTCTTCTGCTACAAAATGTAGCTACCATAACTTTGGGGCTTTTTATTGCATTTTTATACAACTGGAAAATGGCTTTTGTGTTGATTTCTCTGCTTGTTCTAATAGTGTTTCAATCATGGAGACAACTCAAGATGGTAAAGATATTCAGTGCCAAATCCCAGGGTTTTTTTGACCACAGCTACTGATAATTATTTTCTTTATGCAAGGGTCCAAAATATAGAAAAATAGGACTCTCTTTTATGGTTTGATTTTCAGTGTATATTTAGTTAGTTCTTGTTTCTGCTATACAGATGGCAAGGTGTACCAAGATAATTAACCCAAATACCAAGGATGCAAAATATGTTATCAATGTTAAATAAATTTGCAAGGTGACTTATAAGGTGCAGGTTTATTTCAAACACTTCTAGATACATCATGCCATACAAAATGTTTGACAGAAAAGGCCAAAATTTTAAACAAATTTTACCCATTTTGCTTATTGAAATCAAATACATACAAACCCATTTTACTTGCATATAATCATATAAGGTGCAGATTTATTGAAAAAACACTTCTATACATCGTGCCATACAAAATGTTTTATAGAATTTGCAAGATGACATACATAGTTCAAGGTGACGAGACTATTGCAAAAGGTGGCAGGGACGTCCTTCGTGCAAAAAACTTTAAAACCCTACCCCACAGTCACTGTCAGAAATGACCGTTGTGAAATGTGGCAATTTCATTTTTTTTAATTTTTAATTGCCTAATTTCAGGGGAAACAATCTCGTCCCCAGATCGACTCACCCGAAAATAGCTTGCCACATATGTGCTATGCAGCAGCAACATGTATTCGGGCGAAACAATCTCTCCCCCAGATTGACTCATGGAAAAATGAATCGCTTTGAACTATTTTGTTGGCCCAAAGTGTGACACAGCTTTGTACTTTTACCCAAGAAAATTATGCATGGGAGAAATGAGTTGAGGTTCATGAGAAATAGTGTTTCAAGAATTGTCGATGCATGACATTTCCTAAAATTCTTTGCTAAAGATCTTGATGTTCCAAAAGAATCCTTACCATATGTATTTTCAATAATAAAATGACCCAACCACATGGGATCAAACTTCCCATGCTTCCCTTTATCCTACATTTTATCATTCTATAATATGACCATATTCCCAATTTTAAATTTCCTTGGGTTGGTCTTTTTATTGAACAAATATTTCACTTGTTAGATTTTCATATTGACATTCTGAGCTCATCTCTCCCGCTTTCATCAAGCTCAATTAATTGGTTCATTCAATTTTTCATAGCATCATTTACATCTTCATTGGTCTCTTGGATGAACATATACATAGGAAACATGCTACCAACAGGTAAAACACAATGAACTCCATATACCAACTCAAAGGGAGATTTACCTATGGATTTCTTTAGAGTGACCTTATTTTCCCAAACTACAAGCCTCAACTTGGAATCCCAAGCATTCTTATTATAACCCAATATTCTTTTTATAACCTAAACATCAAGTTTTTATTTATGGACTCAGCTTCTCTAATTACGGATGGATGATATGGGGATGAATGGGTTATAGTAATTCCATAATCAAAGCAAACTTTGAAGAAGTTTGTTGACTTGAAGCACATTGTATTATCAAGTATTATTATTTTTAGAATACCAAACCTAGTTATGATATGGTAGAAAATGAAATCAATCACCACCCTACTAGTGGCCCTCCTTATGGGGATAGTTTCAACCCACTTAGTGAAATAATCAATGGCTACCAAAATCCATTTGATATCTCCACTTGACCTTTCTATGATTTCCCCAATTAAATCAATCCCCCATTGTTGGAAAGGTTCTTCTACAATCATGGGTCTTAAAGGAAAATCACTTGATCCTTTTAACATTATTGAGAAATGTTGATAGACATCACATCTCCAAACTAGTTTATAGTGTATTGGAAAACAAGATTGGCCACTAATAACCAAACCTAAGGATTTTGTAAGCTCTAGTTTATCCATGAAATTCCACCACATACACCACTATGTAGCTCTGATAAAATTATAGTAGTGATGTAGGAGCATTTGGACAAACTAGCGATCAACGTCAACCAAAAACATTTGAAGTTATTTTTTTCATTTTTGGTGTGCATCTGGATTTGTTGGCATCTCTCAGCCTTGGGGTACATGTGGAGTGATAAGATTTGATAGAATCAAGTTTTTTCCATACTTTGGCTTCAGTGCACAATGGGTAGTTTTCACTAAAACAATTGTTTTAGGAAACCAGTGAAGTTTCTTGGCAAACCCTCTTACATTAAGATTGTTTTGGAAGAACCCTAGAATTAATGGTGAAGGTTTCATGAGTAGATCTTTCATGGTTTTGAAGAAGTAATCATTTCATGACTTGTGTTGATAGATTGGTGAAAGTTTAATATCTTGACTTCATGAGGTTTGAGGCAAAATGGATTGGTGGAGGCCTTAGGAATGTTGATATATTCATCCTAGTTAGTTTTGGTGAGATTTTGAGGTTCTGATAAGAAGTTATGATTGTTGTCCATTTTTAGCTTCATTGGCTAATTGTCGAATGGCATTGTTTGGAGAACATGTGTTTAGTGTAGCTCACATATTTGCTTCTTTCAATCATACCATTGTATATGTGATGCAGGAGCATCCAGCAGTGTAAGGGTAATCTTGCATCACCCAAAAAAAGATGTGTTTCAAAATTGTTGTTGTTCTTTCCATTTCTTCTGGTTCCATAATCACTTGAATAATGATGTACAACTTTTAGTTTTTCAAAACTTCTAAAAATAGTAACCTGCTATTATTAGAAAGTTTGCATTTGGGCATAGATTGAAGTCAAAATTTACAAGAAGTTACATAACAGAAATATAAGACCTTTGGTGAAGGAATCACGTGGAGATCATTTGCGAGCTGAAAGATATTAAAGTTTCTGTTTCCTGAAAAATGCCGGAAAATTATTCAAATTTAGGATTGAGGCACTAAATGGCCCCGTATGGGCCCGAAAATGGCCAGAATTGGCAAAGCAGGTTCTTGGTGCATATAGCACTCCACGAGCTTTTCGATGCATAAAATGGTTCATCAATCGGACTCTCGGATCAAAAGTTATGGTTCCCGGAAGTTGACCTATTTTTGGAGGGAGATGCAAATTTTGAAATTAGGTTGTTGGCTGCCAAAAAGGCTATTAATAACCATTTTTGGGAACCCTGGGTAGTAGTAGAGTTAAGGGGGCAAGTTTGGAGTCAAGAATAGGTGGGAAAATAGAAACCCTAACTGATTTGGGGTTACAAAAGGCAAGTGATTCTAGAGTCTGGGAATAGGAAGCTATAATATGTTGCAGCCTATGGAGGGTTGATTCCTCTGATTGTATTTGAGCTTCTGTAATGTAATAAGATGTCTAAATCAATAAAGAAAGTTCTATTTTCTATGTATAATTTTTGTTGTGTGTTTTATGATTTACCCCCGTTCATCAAGTGGTATCAAAGTGAGGGTTCCTGAGTGTGTAGACAGATCACCGATTGTGAGGCAGTTTGCACCAGGACCTGAGGTTGTGGTTTGCTACAGAGACCAAGATGCCTCCACGAAGAAATCATTTTGGGAGGAATGCTTTGACAGAAGAGGGTTTCAGAGCCCTGCAAAGGCAGATTGATGCATTGCAAGAGAAGCTATGAAGAGGGTTTGATCCAAGAGGAAGAGAAGAAAGCAAAGATGAAGCTAAAGAAGAGCTATCCGAGGAAGAACAAGGAGCTGCAGGAGATCCTACAGAAGTTAGGTTATTGAGGGCCATTTCAAAGATTGGAAAGAGGCCTAGGATTGAAGTTTCTACATATTTTGGAGATTTGAATCCAGAACAGCTTATTGATTGGATCAATCACATAGAGGAATACTTCGAGTATGAAGATGTAGAAGACCCAGATCAGGTCAAGTTTGCAAAAACAAAATTGAAGCGCTGTGGCAATATTTGGTGGAAGGAGGTCCAGTTAGAGAGGAATAGAAGAGGAAAAGGAAAGATCACTAGATGGGATCGGATGGTGGAGAAACTGAAGAAGCAGTTCATTCCTGTGGACTATGAGATGGAGTTGCTAAAGAACCTACAAGGACTGAAACAAGGTAACAAGTCTGTTAAAGAGTATATAGAAGAATTTTATAAGATTATTATCAGAATCAGTCATGCAGAGCCCAACAAGGAGAAGGTATCCTGTTACATTAATGGGTTGAGGCCGAGTATTCAAGAGGAGCTGAGCCTAGTCAGAATGACCACCATAGAAGATGCATACCAGTTTTCCCTGAAGGTGGAAGAAAAGCTAAACAAAAGATTTGATAGCAAGCAAAGGGGAAGAGGTCAAGGTGGAAGGACTGGTGGAAAACCCTATGGAGACTGTAATGAAGATCAAAAGAAAAGTGAAGAAGTAGGCACCAGTCAAAATCAAAGAGGGGATAATACCTACCGCCCTCATGACCAGAACAATGGTGAGTAAAAAGGAAGAGGAAGAGGCAACCTAGGCAAGGACCTGGAAGAGGAGGTTTTAGAGGAACCTATTTCCAATGTGGAGAAGAAGGGCATCGAGCATATGAGTGTACGCAACATCAAGGAAGGACAAATAGAAGACCTGAAGGTAATGCACAAGTTGCACATGTAGATGAAGATGCACATTCTAAGTATTCTGAAGATGCTGAAAGGGGAGAAACCCTAGTTGTCAAAAGAACCTTGCTGAATGAGGAGAAAGAACCCAATCAGAGGAAGAGTTTATTCCTCACAAGGTGCAAATGTGAAGGTAAGTGTTGTAATATTATTATTGATAGTGGAAGCACTGATAATCCTGTTTCAGATGAGATGGTTGACAAGTTGAAGTTGACAAGAAGAGAGCATCTGCATCCATATCAGATTGCATGGTTGCAGAAGGACCATAGAGCTTTGGTCAATGAGTAGTGTTTAGTGAAGTTCAAGATTGGTGACTACCATGATGAGGTGTTGTGTGATATCATAGCAATGGATGCATGTCATATGTTGTTGGGGAGGCTATGGCAGTATGATAGGAGCGCTGTCCATGATGGTCATGTAAACACATATTCCCTAACAAAGGATGGAGTTCATCATAAGTTGAAGCCCTTGAAGGAGGTGGAAGATAAGGTATGTAGTACTGCCAGAATTTTCTTGGTAGATGGTAGGAAATTTTTGGAAGGTATGAAGCATGAGCATCAATGCTTTGCATTGATTCCTAAGATCAGTCAAGAGAAATGTGAAGATGTACCAGCAGAAGTCTCAGATATGTTGGAAGAATTTCAAGATATTATCTCTGATAATGTACTAGAAGGTTTACCACTAGTAAGGAAGATAAGTCATCAAATGGATTTGATACCAGGAGCTAGTTTGCCAAACAAGGCAGCCCATAGAATGACTCTAGCAGAGAGTGAAGAGTTGAACAGACAAGTTCAGGAGTTGTTGAGGAAGGGATTGATAAGAGAAAGCCTAAGTCCATGTGTAGTACCTGCACTACTAGCACCAAAGAAAGATGGAGAGTGGAGAATGTGTATAGACTCTTGACCCATCAATAAGATCATGATCAAGTACAGATTTCCATTTCCCAGAATGGATGACATAATGGACTATTTGAGTGGAGCCAAGTACTTCACGAAGATTGACCTAAAGAGTGGGTATCAGCAGATCCGTATCAGAGAACAAGACAATTGGAGGACAGCCTTCAAAACAAAAGAAGGTTTGTATGAGTGATTAGTCATGCCATTTGGGCTAACCAATGCATCGAGCACATTCATGCGGCTTATGAACGAGGTACTAAAAGAATTTTTGGGAAGTTTTGTTATTGTTTATTTGGATGATATTTTGATTTTCAGTAAGACTTGGGATGAGCATCTGATGCATATCAGAAGAGTTCTAGAGAAGCTGAGGGAGGAGAAGTTGATGATTAATCTGAAGAAATGTAGTTTTGCAAAGGAGTTGGTATACCTAGGATTTGTTATCTCAAAGGAAGGTCTTAAGATGGACCCAGAAAAAGTAAGGGCTATCATTGAATGGCCTACACCAAGGAGTGCAATAGAGGTAAGATCTTTTCATGGTTTGGCAAGTTTTTACAGAAAGTTTATCAAGAATTTTAGTAGCATTTGTGCACCCCTAACTGAGACAATGAGAGGAGATATAAAAGAGTTTAGATGGACTAAAGGAGTAGACAAGAGCTTTGATACATTAAAGCAGAAAGTCGTAGAACAACTTGTTTTGGCACTTCCAGATTTTAATAAGGTATTTCAGGTAGATTGTGATGCTAGTGGTAGTAGTATAGGAGCTGTTTTCAGCCAAGAAGGTAAGCCATTTGTCTATTTTAGTGAGAAGCTTAATGATGCCAAGAAAAAGTATTCTATTTATGATCAAGAATTTTATGCAATAGTTCAGGCTTTGAAGAAATAGAGACATTATTTGTTGCCAAAAGAGTTTGTTTTATATACTGATCATCAGGCTTTGTAGTATCTTAATAGTCAAGGGAAGTTGAACCAAAGGCACTTAAAATGGGTTGAGTTTTTATAGAGCTATACTTTTATTTTGAAGCATAGGATTGGGAAGTCCAACAAAGTTGCAGATGCCTTGAGCAGAAGGCAAAATTTGTTGATAGAAATGAAGATAGAGGTTGTTGGGTTCGATGAGCTCAAAAGTTTGTATCCTGAGGATCTAGATTTTGCAGAGGCCTAGAAAGCTTGTTTGGAACCTACTACTTTGGACAGGACAAAACGGTTGGATTTCATAATCCAAGATGGCATGTTGTTTAGAGGAAGCCAATTGTGCATTCCAAGGAGTTCCATGATAGAGAACCTGATTAAGGAGAAGCATAGTGGAGGATTGGCTTTACACTTTGGTCGAGATAAGACCATTGCTATTGTTGGTGAAAATTATTATTGGCCATAGTTGCAGCAAGATGTGAGGAAATTTGTGTAGAGTTGCAGAGTATGTCAGATGGCAAAAGGAGCAAGTTAGAACACAGGTCTATATCAACCATTACCTGTACCAGAGAAGCCATGGGATGATATCAGTTTGGATTTTGTTCTTGGTTTACCAAGGACACAGAGAGGACATGATTCCATTTTTGTGGTGGTGGATAGATTCTTGAAGATGGCACATTTTGTTCCTTGTAGGAAGACTAACGATGTTGTTCATATTGCTGAATTATTTTTCAGAGAGGTAGTGAGACTACATGGTCTACCAAATAGCATAGTTTCAGATCGAGATACCAAGTTTGTTGGTTATTTCTAGAGGACATTGTGTAAGAAGTTGAAGATAGAATTGAAGTTTAGTTCTGCACATCATCCACAGACTGATGGATAGACAGAAGTGGTGAATAGGAGTTTGGGTAACTTGCTACGATGCTTAGTAGGAGATAACCCCAAGAGATGGGATTTGATTTTACCATAGGTAGAATTTTCTTACAACAATTCTGTCAATAGGAGTACTGGTAAATCACCATTCTAGATTATATACGGAAATAGTCTAAGAAATGCTTCAGAGTTGAGGAACCTAGACAAAGGAGAAAAGACAAGTGTCGAGGCTGAAGACTTTGTAGAACATCTGAAGAATTTGCATGAAGAGGTGAGAAATCACATTAATAAGATGAATATTCAGTACAAGGCTAAGGCAGATCAGAAGAGGAGGTATAAGGAGTTCTAGGTAGGAGATGAAGTCATGGTTCACTTGAGAAAAGAAAGGTTCCCAATTGGAACATACAATAAGTTGAAAATGAAGAAATTTGGACCATGCAAAATCCTGAAGAATCATGATTCAGGAAATGCATATGAGGTAGAGTTGCCAAGTGGGATTAATATTTCCCCTGTGTTCAACATTATTGATTTAACAAAATATCAAGAGGGTGGCACAGAGGATGGAACAACAGAAGAATAGTGGAGTATTCTGGCATCTACTTCAACGGAGGAGATAGAAGAGATCTTGGATAGCTGTGTGGGAAGAAGTACTCAGAACAAGAAATATGAAGAATATCTTGTGAAATGGAGAGGAAGACCTGTTGAAGATTCTTCTTGGTTATCTAAGGTAGAGGTTGACCATTTGGGTTTTCCTCACACAAACACCTGAGACATGACAGGGTCACTTCTCAAATTACCCTAGGTGTCTAATGTAGGAGCATCTAGTGGTGTACGGGTAATCTTGCATCACCCAAAAAAAGATGTGTTTCAAAATTGTTGTTGTTCTTTCAATTTATTTTCAAAATTTGTGGTTCTGGTTCCGTAATCGCCTGAATAATGATGTAGAACTTTCAGTTTTTCCAAACTGCTAAAAATAGTAACCTGCTATTTTTAGAAAGTTTGCATTTGGGTATGGATTGAAGTCAAAATTTACAAGAAGTTACATAACAAAAATATAAGACCTTTGTCAAAGGAATCACGCGGAGATCATTTACGAGCTAAAAGATATTAAAGTTTCCGTTTCCTGAAAAATGCCTAAAAATTATTCAAATTCAAGTTTGAGGCACTAAACAGCCCCGTATGGGCCCAAAAATGGCTGGAACTGGCAGCGCAGGTATTAGCACATAGAGCACTCCACAAGCTTTTTGATGCGTAAAACAGTTCGTCAATTGGACTCCCGGATCAAAAGTTATGGCTCCCAGAAGTTGACCTATTTTTGGAGGGAGATGCAAATTTTGAAATTAGGTTGTTGGCTGCCAAAAAGGCTATTAATAACCATTTTTAGGAACCCTGGGCAGTAGTAGAGTTAAGGGGGCAAGTGTGGAGTCGATAATAGGTGGGAAAATAGAAACCCTAGCTGATTTGGGGTTACAGAAGGCAAGTGATTCTAGAGTCTCGGAATAGGAAGCTGTAATGTGTTGCAGCCTATGGAGGGTTGATTCCTCTAATTGTATTTGAGCTTCTATAATGTAATAAGCTATCTAAATCAATAAAAAAAGTTCTATTTTTTGTGTATAATTTTTGTTGTTGTGTGTTTTATGATTTCCCCCCCTTCATCAATATGTGACTGATTTGTCTAGAAAGCAAGGACTTACACATTTTACTAGTGATATGAAGGTCAAAGTTGATAGAGATGAATCATCCGTCACCCATAGGAGGCCAAATTGTATTGAGTTTATATGATTTCTTCATCTGATGTTTTTTGGGCTAGCATAGATGATTGGGGTTTGTAGGAAGTCAATATATATTCATTCACAGAGATAAATTGATATGCAGCCAATAGAAAATAAACCTATAGGGACCGATACTAATGTTTGGGAGTTTGAAACAGAAGGAAACATGCGATTTGAAGAATTCAAATACCATATCAGTTTAATTGTTTGAACTCTCAATGTGGGAGATAAAAAAAATGTATACAAATTTTATGAGGTGCATAAACTTTTTCAATGCCAATTTGAGGATTGCATGGGCTGTGACTAAAGGTGTATGGGTCCCATCCTCTTTTTAGAGCCAAATGTCGTAGAAAGAGGCATTGCCTCAAATTCTCTGTTGCTTCCTTTTTATTAAAAAAATGAATACAATAAAAAACTAGAAAGATAAAAAGGATTGCTATTAGAAGGAAAGGGTCTGATTGCAAGGAATTTAGTGAAAATGACATATACATGAAAAGAGTCAGCCTTGGAGAAGAAGGATAGTTCATTGCGAAGAAAAAAGGAATCGACAAAAGGTCAAAGGAGGAATTCATTACAGGTTTAGGAAAAGGAAGAAGGCACCAGAGAGGAAGCTATGTGGAAATTGTGGAAACTTAGTCAGAGAGATGAAGCACCTGTACAGGGGAGGCCACTCAAGGAAGAAGTAAGAAGAGTAGTGCTAAATTGAAGAAAGGGAAGTGCTTAAGAGAAAGGGGAATACTATGGGATTTTGATGCCTCATGAAAGTATTTAGGGCTCTCAGTTTTAGATTTGGATAGGTTAAAAGCAAATCAGAAAGGAAAGGAGAAGAGCACCTTAGTGTGGGAAATGAAGATGCCATATAGAGGCGTGGAAAAAGAAGGAACTTCTTTTGCTATGGCACCAAGATAAGTAGTGAGCATCAAATTGGGAGAAGCTGAAAATATGCCTCATAAAGGCAAATATTTGGCTCTCTATTGTAGATTTGTTCAAGGGGAGGGTGCCAGAGTGGGAGTGAAGATTCAAATTAGAGATTGAAATGTGCAGATATGTGTGAGCTAAGAAAGGTCATTTGAAGGCCATGTTTTGTAATTTTGGTCACATATTTATGATGTGTTGATTTGAAATAATAAAATCAATTTCTGTTTCAATCGTGTATTATTTTGGGGTAGAGTGTTGCCCGTGTGAATTTGTGAGTGATCTATGTGTGAGAGTGTTTGTTTGGTAGAGGGGAGTACCCTCTTGCATCAAGTAGCTTCTTGTTCATCTAGGCATCTCAAAAGAACATTGTTCTACTTCTCCACATTAGAGTTTTATCCACCAAAATGTATCTTAAGTCTTATATTCCACAACTAATAATCTTTTGATTTGGTTGGTTATACTAATAGTAATTTTATAGTTAGTATAGATGATAGAAAGAATACTTCCAAATATATTATTCACTTTGGATTAGGTGTAGTCTCATCGACATCAAAGAATTAGCCTATAGTGATGATTTCACCAATTGAAGTGGAGGTGTACTGGAGCAACGTTTACAACATGTCAAGTAGTTTTGATGTGTCAAGAATTGTTAGATTTAATGCATGTTCAAGAAGAGCCAACACCAATATTTTGTGATAACAAATCAGCAATTACATTATCAAAGAATCATGTTTTCACAAGAGGAAAAAGCACATTGATACCAAGTATCATTCCATTAAAGAGCTAATGAACACTAGAGAAATCTACTTGGAGTTTTGTAGATCTGAAGACTAGTTGGAAGACATATTCACAACGGCATTAAAAAAGGTGAATTTTGAATATCTAAAATAGAATTTGGGCATTGTAGATGTTGAAGCAATTAGCAGTAGAAATTAAAGGGGGAGTGTTGGAATAATAGAGTAATTTGTGCCATTGATATTAAATAATTGTCATTATAATTAAATAAAGGGACATAATTGTAAATTCTTTCATTAGTCAAATTCTAGAAGAACGCAAACTAGTAAAATAAGTTTCTAGATGAAGCAAGATAATTTAGGAAGTTTTTGGAAGGCGAAAATATTAAAACTGTTGTGCTAATAATGTCTTGTAACATCCTTTATATATTGAGACAATTTGTAATGTTTTATCGTTAGTTGAATATAAGCAAACTATTTGTGTATGAATGTTGTAGCATTATGTGTTTGCCTCTATCCTCCACTAATAGTATAAGAGTTTGAAAATCAATTGTTTGGAAAGTAGAATGACATTTATTCAAAATCAAAATTCATCTAATGCCTAAAAAATTTTAGTAATCATCTTTTGTACAATTTAAAAAAGAATTAAATTTAGTGTATCTTACACATGGTCAAGAAATTTGAAGACCATTAGCAATAAAAAAAATTGATGTAGAGAAATTCTAGAAAGCATACACTCATATAATAAAAATTTATCAATTGAATCTTATTAAAGGATTATTTGACCAACATAGATTCATAAACAATATACATCTATTGAATGGATCTTATGAGAGGAATGATTTAACCTATATAACATTTTAATAGTATTCTTCATTTACTTAATGTCCTTGTTAAGAAAATAATGTTCGACCAATTTGTAAAGTATTTATTGTGTTAATTAACTTTTGGAATCATTTGGCATAAACTTTTTTTGGCATCAATTATTGTTTTAATTCTTTGATTGTAAATATGTCAATATTACCAAGCATTATATATATATATTTTTATATAAATAATGTGTATTTAATTTTTATGTAAAGGTTTTACAAAACTTTTTTTTTTATAATTTTGTATTGTAAATATTATAACAAATACATTATTGGACTAATAAATAATTGCTAGAACTTTAACAATTTACCATCAATTATGCTTTCAACTATATTGCAGTGATAGAGACTAGTCATTACATGACACTTGTTTGACATAGACTTCCCTTTTTAACTTCTAACAAGTACAAATTCTAATTTAATCCATCACAACATTACTCTCCATTATCGATAATTCCTAAACATTGAAATAATCTGGTTTCAAATAGAAAAAAGAAGCCTGATAAACTTGTACAATAGAAGTTGTACAAATACATTCTAAAACAACAAATAGAATAATGGAAAGCAAATACAATACACATTATTTTCACTTGGGAAAACTCTTCTGGGTAAAAAACCTAGCACAATAAAAAAAATTCACTATTACAAAAACTCAACCATTCTCAATATAATAATGAATCTCTTATTTCATCTTTAAGCATGTGCAAATATAAATAGGCACATTGAAAGTGATTTTACACATTGCATGACAACATGCAAAGATAAACATGAGTGCTTTAAAGCATGGGAAAAAATAGAAAGTACAACATTTATCCAACATTCTCCCACTTTTTAGATACTTTCCATAATGACCATACTCTTAAAGTGTCTGTTGTTGAGGACATCCATGCCCATGGATTTCCAACACCAAGAAAATTTCTTAGTACTCACAACCTTTTTTAATGAGTTGGCAACATTATTTTTTGTACTAAATTCTTCCAACAATAGTCATTTAATTCCAACCAACTGTCAAGCACAACCTTTGTAGCCACACTACTTCCTTACATGCATGAGTAGCTACCATGTACTCTAACTCTATTGTAGATCATGTAACCATTCCAAATTGTTGCTCCTCTAATAAGATTGAATACATATCTAGTAGTAGATCTTCAAAAACCAACATCACCAACCCAAACAGAATCCACAAATCCTTGCAAATTTAAAGTTTTAGTTTCATCCACTCTCCCCTAGTAATAAATTGCATTATCTGAGGTTCCTGATAGATATCTAAAAATCTTTTCATAGAAATCCAATGTTCTTTATCTAGTTTGGACATATATCTATTCACAACTCCCACTACATGTGCATTGTTAGGTCTAATATAGACTATTGCATACGTGAGGTTGCTAACAACACTAACATAACCTGAACTTTACGTATTTCCTCAATTTATTCTATTTAGGACACTATTTAGAAAAAAATTGTTAATACGAAATTGATTACTCATTGTTTCACTGACCTACATCCTAAAACTCTATAAAATCAACTCAACATGTTTCTTTGGATGTAACCATAATTGTCTATTTGCATGATTCCTTTTAATTTCTATACACAAAATAAATTTGCAGCACCAATATCTTTCATGTCAAACTATGATGATAATTGAGACTTAACTAAATTGATCATTATCATATTGTTACCAATTAATAACGTGTCATTAACATACAACATTTTCACCTTTCAATTTGAAGTAGACACATGGGTCAACTTTACTACAATCAAGCCTAGGTACCATAATGTACCTGTTAAATTTTTTATTCCACATCCTTAGTGATTGCTTCAAACCATAAAGATAATTTTTCATCTTACACACTAATTCCTTGATGCCACCACTCTCCCTCTAACACTAAGGGACAGTCTACACCATAGTCCAACAATTAGTGAAAGATTGTGTGATGACAACTCATGCAGCATTCAAGGAAATTTAGTTATTTCCTTTGGCTACAAGTTGTTCCCTTTTGTTGCAAGTAATCCAAGAGCCTACAACTTGTTGAAAATAGCTTTGCATCCACCCAAACCACTACCAAGAGCTCATGCATAGCTCACCTACTGGTGTAGGTTAATCACTGGCACACACATACACACATGTAAGCATATAAAAGTCCATTCAAGCAACAATCTAGGCACATAATAGGGTAACTAGTTTTATAGGAAAATAATAAACCGGAAAATCAACCCAAATCAAATGGTTATGAACACAATAACAAAAAAAAAGCTATTTTTTCATTATATTCATAAAAATAAAGTTCATTACACATGCTATTCTTAGAGTAAATGTCTAATAAAAACTAGATTCTTAACTATGTATGTACATTTTCTATTCCCTTATTCTAACTTTGGTTCATTAACTTGCTCAAAAGGAAAAATACCCAACAAATATTATCCACATGTTGCCTTTGTTCTCCCCTATCCTTTACACAAGCTTTTATTCTCTTCTACTAGGCTTCAAGCTCTAAATTTTAGAAATTAGCAACTTCCTTTGTCTTTCTTCTATCATATGCAATGTAGGCTAATTTTTTCCTAGCTTAACAAATGGCATAATATTCTAGTAACTTTTCTTCTAAAAAATTGGGCCTTCCCCTTTTTCTCTCAAGCTCCCCAAAATTTGGGTAGTTTAAACTATCCTACCTAGTCTTAGCACTAAAATTTATATCAACGTCACACACACACCTGAATTAAACCTAAAATCCCACCTATATCTCACATCTACTTTATTTTCTAGTCTTGTTGTTAATTATTGATAGTTCTGGGAGTAGGCAGGACACACTAGTACAAAACAAAAGGCAACAAATTTAATTTTTTATTAAAAAATGGTGAGCAAGAAAAGGTTAGATGTATTATGGAAAGGTTTGGGCATGATGCCCCTACATCAAACCAATTAGGTAAAAAAATTTGAGCCCTTGCTCATTGCCAAAACTACCTATTTCCATCAGCAAAGAATCCTATCACTGCAATTTGAACCCAATTTGCTCAATCTCGATCAGGCTTAGCCAAGTAGCATCTTCTACTAGTCTTTTCTTCATTTTACTAGATATTTGCTATATTCTCTACATCTAGTCTTCCTGACCACTTTAGAATCTAAATTGCTTTCAATCTCTTCTCTTCCTCTTTTGGGTAGATGTGTCATCCATCTTTCTAATAGTGTTTCCTCTTTTTATTGTTGATACAACATATCTCCTTCATAGTAAGTGTACAAATTAGAAACATTAAAAATTAAAGAGATAGCTAGGCCTGTAGGTAGCTCCAAATCATAAGCATTCAATGAAATTTTTTGATGATCTATAGGGTCCAATTTTCGTACATTTGAGCTTATTGTAGGTATGGATAGGAAATATTTACTTTTATAGATGAGAAAGCACCATGTCTCCTACTTCAAAATTATTTTTTGTTCTCTTTGAATCCACTTGCTCTTTCTACCATTGGTTACTCAAACGTAGTCTTTCCTTTACTTGGTGGTGTAAATCATGCATATACTTAATTACCTCCTCACCTCTAGAACTTTTCACATGAACATTGATATTTGCAAGTTCACTCAATTTTGAAACACCCTTGGAGTTATATCCATTAACAATTTGAAATAGATTCATACCTGTACTTTTATTGATAAAGTTATTGTACATGCAAATTCAACTTACCGTAGCACCAAATCCCATTCCTATATTATTCCAAAGAGTCATCCAAAAATGTCTTACAAATTGGCATTGTGACATAAAACTATACTTTTTTGTAAATCATGCAACCTAAAAACCTTTGTGAATAGTAAATTTGCAACATGTGTGGAATTATTAGTCTTTTTGCAATATATAAAATGAGTCAGTTTCAAGAATCTATCAACAACAACAAAGATTGAGTCATTACATGTCTATGTTCTAATCAACCAAAGAAAAACATCCATGCTAATATCATCTCATGGTCTCTGGCATAGGTAATGGTTGATATAGCCCTATATTTTGACTCCATCCTTTGGCATATTGACAGACCGAACATCCTTGCACAAATAATCTCTTCCCTTCTCCTCTTTGCCTAATAATACCTCTCATCAATTTGTGCTAAGGTTTTATTAGGTTCGAAATGTTTTACCAATTTGCCACAATGCTTTTCCTTGATTAGCTTCTCCCATATCATTCCTTGGAGTATGAATAGCTGCTATCATCTAAGTAATAGTCCATCAATGGTGTTCTATCCTTACTAGTAGCCTTGCGACATGTTTTCCATGCATGCTTAAAGTCTAAATCATACTTGCATATCCCCTTCATAGCTTCAAATCCAACTACTTCAATTGTCATCTCCATCAACAATGATGCTCTCTAACTCAAGGAATCTACTACCTTGTTTGAACTCCCACTTCAATGCTTGAGAATAAAAGTATATCCTTGTAGGAAATTCACCCACTTCATATGTTTTTGGTTAATTTTGGTTTGGTTGTTAATAAATTACAAAGGATGGTGAGATGTATGTAGAGCACAAACTCCTTAGGAAGTAAATAATGTTATCATTTATTCAATGCTTATACTATAGCATAGAACTCTTGGTCATAGATTGAATATTTTCTCTTCGAGTCATTCAAATTTTCACTAAAATAAGTTAGGGCTTGCCCTCTTGGTTGAGACCCAATTATGTGGCTATCCAACTCACATCACAATCTACTTGAAATACCTTGTAAAAATTGGGTAAGGCTAACACTAGTTCTTTACTAACCTTTAAGAATTCAAAGCTCTTAATTATTGTTTCTATCCACTTGAACTCCTTTTATCCCCTCTTATAGTCTTGGTGATGGGTGCATATATCCCACTAAAATTTTGAATAAATCTATTGTAAAAGTTGGGTACACCATGGAACCATTGGACCTCATGCACACTCCTTTGTGTAGGTCATTCCACTATTGCTCATACCTTTTACGGATCTATTTGTAACCCCTTAGATGAGATAAAAAATCCCAAATAGACTAATTTCTCAATCATAAAATTGTGTTTCTTAATGTTAATCAACAATTTCTCATTCTTAATATTTATCAAGACCTGGCCTAATATTCAATTAATTTGATTCCCTACTATTGGTAAAAATTAGAATATCATCAAGATAAACAATTACAATGTTTTCTGAAAAATGGTCTCAACACTTTATTCATTAATTGTATAAACATGCTAGGTGCATTTGTTAATCCAAAGGGCATTACTAACCATTCATACAACCCCTCCTTGGTCTTCAAAGTGGCTTTCCATTCATCACCCTCTCTTATCCCAATTTGGTAGTATCCACTTTTTAAATAAATTTTACTAAAATACTTAGCCTTCCCCAAGTATCCATAAGATCATCCATTCTAGGTAAAATAAACCAATACCTAGTAGTTATTTTGTCAATGGCACATGAGTTTTTGCACATCCTCCATTCACCATCCTTCTTTGGTGCTAACACAAATAGTTCTATGCATGAGCCAAGGCTTTGTTTGATTAGTCCTCTTTCTAATAGGTCTCGTACTTGTTTGTTCACCTCTTCAAATGTTTCTATAGGGGTCAATCTTTAAGAAATTTCTTTGGGTGAAATGTTTCTCAAAATTAAATCAATATGGTGGCTAATTATCCTTATGCATGACAATCCTTCTACCATCTCCTTGAATACAATATCATCAAATTCTTCTAGAGTATCTTTCCCTTCTAAAGTTATATCACTACTCTTAGCAACTATCCCTACTCATAAAACCTTAGTGAGTACTGCAAAACACAAATTTTCATGATGAGACTCCTTCAAAAACTATTTTCCAATCACTAGCCATGTCCTTGGACTACTTTCCATCTCTTCTTCCTTAGTTAACAATGTAAGAGTATGCTTTCATCCATTCTTCTCTAAAGTGTGTGTGTTTGCTCTCCCATCATGGATCACCTTCCTATTAAATTTTCATGGTCTCATTAAAAGTAGATGGCATATGTATATAGGCATTATGTCACACCACACCTCATCCTCATAAGTGCATATCCAAATGTTTACTAGGCATTATTGATCTACCAAGATTTGGTTCCCTTTTTGCAGCCACAACACCTTATAGGGAGTTGGGTGAGCTATCCTTTTTAACCCCAACTTGTTCACCATTTCAATTGAGACTAAATTGCTAGTATTCCCACTATCTATTATAACCTTGCAACATTTCCACCTGCCTTGGACACCATTGTACAAAAAAATTCTCCTTTGAACAAGTTCATTTTCTCTTTTTTCAAGATTTAATAGAGTCCTCTTCATCATAAATACTTCTCCCTTCTCAGGTTCATCCAGATGACTAAGTGACCTAATGGAATTTGCATCTCCTTTGGTTGTATGCACTTGCAACCTCTATTCTTCTTGATCCTTATAGCTTGTGTTGTGGGAATTCATAAAATCTATGTTCTGACTATCCACATGTGAAACGAGTTCCTTGAAAACATCCACCTTTTCCTCTATGAAGTCCACATTTACCTCTGATAGGGTAAGGTTACCCTCTAGTTTTGTTATTATACTTTAGGTTGTTTAAAGGGTTAACCTCTTTATTATGATTGTATTTTGTTTAATGCTATCCTCTACCTCTACTAAATTGACCTCAACCTTTGGTTGTTCCTTGTTGCCTCTTTGCTAGTTTTTTATCCTTTAGGGCATATTGATAGGCATATTTAACTATTCGTAACTTCATCATACTTAACTCATCTTGAATATGTATCCTCAACTCATTAACATACTCAGTTACCTTTTCATGGTCTAACTCATTATGCCCTAATCTAATTGAAATTTTGTAAAACTCTTTCATATAGGCCTTCACACTAATTTCTCTTTGATACAAGTTTCAAAAAGTGGCAACTTATTTTATCTTTCTTTTGTCACATGTAATGTAAATTGATTGTTTTGTGGCATAACAAACTGCTCTAGCTTCTAATAATTTCTCTTCTAGAAAAATCTAGGCCTCCTCATTCTTTTCTCTCAAGATCCCCCAAAATTGGGTAGTTTAAAATTACCTACCTCTAGTCTTAATGCTAAAATTCATCGTCAATGCTACACAGACATAAATTATACCCAAAATCCTACCTATATATCTTTCTTTCTTTCTTTTCCATTCTTGTTGTTCATTATTGGTAGTTGGGTGTAGGTGGGACACAATTGTATAAAAAAATGAGAAACAAATTTAAAATTTTATAGAAAAATGGTGAGGGAGAAAAATGTTAAAGATACTATGGGAAGCTTTTAGCACAATTCCCCTACATCATTCCTCCTTATCTTTCACCTTATAAAATTTTGGCTATACCATGTAAATTTATTCCTTAAGCTCACCATATAGAAATGTTGTCTTTATGTCTATTTGTTTAATTTCAAGATCAAAAGCAATAGTAATAGCTTAAAAAAATGAAATTGAAGTTAGTATTTCAACAGGAGAAAAAATTACCCCAAAGTCAATTCCCTCTACTTGAGAGGATCCCTTTGCAACTAAACAAGCTTTATACTTCTCTATTTTTCCTTTTGTATTATAATTCTTTCTAAATAACCATTTACAACCATCCAATTTTCTTTCAAGGGGTAATTTAACCAAGTCCCAAGTATGATTTTGATATAAGGAATCCATTTCTTCCTCCATGTCCTCCTAAGACTCTTTTCCATTTGATCTAAGTATTTAATATTCTTGGAGTCTTCATTAGTAACAAATAAAGCTAATAAAAGAGATGAGTAATGAAAATTAGGATCTCTACCTTTCTAGTTTTCTTTTTACCTAATCTAATCTCCTCAAAGATAGAATTTATGGTTCTACATCCTATGAATCTATATCCTCTAAGTTTGCATGTTACCTAGTTCCACACTCTTCAACCAACTCATTCTCTAATTCAGCTTCTATAGTTGCTTCAAATTCAAACATAGATCTTCCTCTTTCAAGTTCTTTCTCTAGTGATTTTTCTGTTTTTGGAGCCCTCTTTCCTTCTCTAAAATTTACATTATGACTATATTCCATTTTTTGTGTTTCTAGGTTGCATAGCTTATATCCTTTAATACCATAAATATATCCCATAAATATACACTTTGCTGATTTATAATCTAAATTAGTGCTACTTTCTTTGGGAATATACATATAAGCATCACAACAAGAAAACCCTTAAATGTTTGAGTGAGAGTTTCTTACTAGTCCATGCTTCTTATGGAGTTTTATCCAACAAGGTTTCTATCGGTGACATATTGATAAGATAACAAGTAGTTTCTAGTGTGTTACCTTTTGAGTCGCCCTTATTTATTTATTCATGATTTTCCTAATCAAGAGTCAATCTGTTGTTTTGTCTTATTGGTCATGCCTTTGTTCCTTAAATCCGCTCTTTATTCTTCAAAGTCCACCTGCCTATCGTCTTTGAGTGTGAAATTACTCAAGATTTGAACCTTTGAACTTGAACCATCCTCAAAAGTTCAATAGTTCAATGGTTCGATATGTTCAATATTTCTCAAAGCGAGTTGTTTTGTCCCTTGTGTAATTAAAATGTCTTTGAGTCTTTCAGTTAAACTTGAACCCTTTTTTCATAGTTCAAAAGTTCCAGGGTTCAAAAGTTCAACATTCAATGCCTTGTAATAAGTCGCATCACTTAGTTCTCTTGTGTAATTTAATGTATCGTTGAACCATCTGCTTGAATTCTATAGTGAGATTCGATGGTTCAATGGTTTAAAGTTCAATGGTTCATTGTTTCATTGTTGAAAGCCTTTTACAAAGATGCGTTATTGTTGGTCAGTCTATGTAGTCCTTGCGTCTTTGAACCTCCACATTGAACCACAGCCTAACGGTTCAAAGGTTCAAAAGTCTAAGTTTGATGTTTCTCTAAATGAACCGTTTGCCCCTTTGTATGATCCAATTTGTATAATTGAACCTTTGCATTGAACCACACCCAAAAGTTCAATGGTTTGATAGTTCAAGAGTTTGGTGACTATGATCTCATTTCTCCCCGAGGCTCTCTAAGTCAAAATTTAGCAGGAAATTTGGAGGAAAATATATCCAAAAATCATTATGAAATAGATAGTTCTAATTTTCGAAAGGATATGGATAATTATTATGCATCATGGTCGCGCGTGAGGAATACTTGCCATTAATGCAGATGTCAGAATTCATGTCTTTTCAAACATTTTGTCACGTATTGTTTCAGGTAATAATTATTTGATCTGTTGATGCCATTATTAAGAGAAAACAAGCTAGATTTAGAAAGTGAACATACTGTGTGACGTAGAGGAGAATAACGCAAGAGGTATAAGGTTCTCGTTGCCCAAATTTTGCAGTAATTTCAGATATCTTGGAGGTGAGTTCTGTTCTTCCTATATACTGTGTCCATTTCTTAGCTAGAAAGAAAAATGTTTTGAGTTTCCAGCATTATTTTCAAAATTGAAGTGTTTTTCATTATATACTCCAATTATGGCTATGAAATCTGCTTATCTTGGTTATGAGCATGGTCCTGGGCTCACCTGTTCTCACCCTAAATTTGGGGATACTTCACTGGTTCAATATGATTTAGAAGAATTTAGAGAAAGGTCTAAAAATCCTGTACCAACTCCCATGATGAAGAAAATAATTGAAAGTGGTTTGGTTGAAGTTGCGGCCTTTCCCATGGGCGTACAATGTCCCGAATTAGTTCTGGAGTGCATGAATAGGTATGAACCCTAAAATAGGCGTATCAGAAATGTAGATGGTAGTGTGTTGTTTCATGTCAACAGACAAACCCTAATGTCTATGATGAGAATACTGCCTAAGGACGCATATTCTAGCCTTACTATTACTTCTTTGTATGGGCATTTCTCACTTAAGAAAACAAACTACAGAAGTGTGATAGCCAGAAACTAGTTGCTGAAATTCCAGAAGGGAGGTTCAAGGCTGCCTAGACCACTTAGCAGAGATCACATGATTTAGAAAGTGAGGGATATTGTGGTATTACTACACAGGCTAGAGGGTAGCGCATAGGCATATTTTTGGGAAGACTAGATGTACTTTTTCATACAGGTTATCCTCCAAGGAGAGCAATATTTGGACTAGGCAGAAATTGTAGCTGAATGTTTGCATCAGGGTCTGAGTAATCCTTTGGGTAATAAAGATTTTTGCATGTCTTCATACGTCTTCTATTGCTTGGCCTCTACAAGACAATGGTTGGGACTACCTCATGTACCCTTGGCTGAGGATAGTAAAATTTATGAATATTATTCACAATTGCAGATGCATAATTGTTATGAGAATTACAAGAGGGTTAATGATGTTTTTACTGGGAGAATGACTTATGAACTAGCAGGTGATTTGAATAAGAGAATGTCTAATGAAGTAATGTAGTTGGTCAGCATATATGGTAGTTTCTTTATTCAATTTTCAAAGTTCACTTATATCAGAGTTGGGGGATTTGACGGTGAACCTATTAAGTTACCCAGGTATGTGTTTGACCATTTTGTGCTAATAGAGGTTTGCAGATAGTTAGCACATGTAGATAAAAAGTTCTCAACAAAGAAGGGATCTGGTATCTCTTTTCCCATTGAACTTGGACATTACTCATGCCAATAAAAATCTGATGCTTTGAATTTAGAAGTGAACCTTAAAAAGTTTAATTTTCAATTCTTCACTGCCAGATCACAATTTGACAGCAAAGGCTTTGTTAGAGATAATTTGGATTTTGGAACATGGTTTTCACATATTCCTAAATTAGAGGATTATTGGGAGGACTGTACTGATGAATTTGAGGTCAGACAAAGACTGTGGTGTAGGTTCTATCTAGGATAGATAATTACCCTTAATCTAAATATGGACATTTCTAGAGTTTTTGATAATGAAGAATAGGTGATTGACCAGCAATTTGAACAGATAAAACAATCACCTATCCCAGAAATTGACTGGAGTAAAAAGGAAGAAGATAGGATTGAGGTGAAGACCCTCCCGATGATCAGAAGAACCAAGAAATGGTTGAGGGAACAAAAATAGAAAGAATTCCAAAATAAGAATTCCTAGCAATGTGCATCTATAGTTGAATCACCATTCTCGATATGCTCCTCTAACCAGCCTATTGCTATCTGTGGTGCAGGTACTTCCAAGTCAATAACTAGAAGGAGCCTTGTCATCAAAGAATCCAAAAGAGCCCTCACAACTATTCTACCCCCTCGTGCTACCAGATCAAGAACCAAAAGTAGGAGGAAAAAGTAGGTTTCTGAGAAAATAATTGTACATTTGAATTTTGAGGAGGATTCAGGGGAAGCAATGGGTGATAAAGAATCTGGCTCACTGAGAATGGAGGAGGTTAGTACAAAGCAATAGTTAGAGGTTGTTTTAGAGAACCCTAAACTGATGATGATTTCAGATTTGCCCTCTAATCAATTGAATCCTGGAAAAGAGGTCTCGGCTCCTACACCCAAATGGATGGAGAGTTCAATCAGTTACAAAAGAAAGGTAATCCCATTTTCTTTGCCATTGGAGGACATGGTAAGTGTTTGGGCAAAACTCCTAAATGCAAGAAATTAAAAATGATGTCCAGGGTAAGTGTTGACCCTGATACTGGGAATTGGAGCACAGAAATAGCTAGGCTGGCAACTGATGAAGAGGTTCAAGACACTACGGTGCAAGATTTCACAATTGAAAAAGTAGATCTTGGGGTTGCTTCGAGAGCTGTGGATGTACATCATCTAGAGGCATCCACCAAAAGGATAGTTAGTCAAACCTGGAAAGACGAGAAAGACAAAAGAGAGTTCAAGCAGACTATGTGCTCTATGGCAGAGTACATTGATGCCATTCATAACCCCAGTCCACAGCCAGTTTCACAACTTTCTCTGACTTTTGATCCTAAGTCTCCAACTAACCAAAGGATGTTGGATCAGGTAAATAGGAACAGAATGATAGCTAAGGAGTTTGATGATTGGTTGGACTGTATTATGCAAAAAGGTACCGAATATATTTAGGAACTGAAGAATATATATGATCAAACTATAGCCACCATCGAGGACCTTAAGGCACAGAACGCTTCTTGGATAAAAGACGAAGCTAGGTGGGTGAATGTAATGAATCAAATTGATGAAGTTCAAAAATATGGGATAGCCAAATTTCTATCAGAAAAGAATTTAACAGGTTGGATGAAGATTTACTGTATGTGAATAAGAAAAACATTGAATGGAGGAATTCAGTATCTCGGTAAGGGTGGTTTGAGCTCACAAAAATGATCAAGGAGATAACCGAATTTACCCAATCATTATAGTGTGATCTACAGTGTATCTATGTAAAATATAGAAATGATGATGGGGAACCAGAGAAAGACATTGATACGGTGATTCAATCTTTTAAGGAGAAAATTAGCTTCGTTAAGAAAAGTGACAACGTATTAACCAAAGATTTCTCTCGAATTTCAAAAGTAGAGTCACTTCTTTATCTCTGCATCGATGCACTCCTAGAACACAAGGAGAAGGTGGAGAAAATACGGAGGGAAAAGGATGTCTAGAAGACAAGGGTAAAACATATCGGCATCCCAAATTTTCTAAAAATTTAGGAGTTTGTTATGGCATTTCAGGAGTGGAAAGCTCAACATGCCTCCCCAACTGTACACAACAAATCTGGAGATTCAAATTCATCACCTCAGCCATGATCTTGCTCATTTAGTTTCTTATATTCAGTTTTTCAGTTAAAGTTATTTTCAAAAAGTTAATCTTTAAATCAGTTTGTCAAAGAAACTAAATCCCATATGGGTCAGAGTTACTTTAACTCTGGGTTTGGTTTACATGATCAGATAATTAGGGCATATATATATATGTTTTTAGTTGCTAAAAATTGATATGAGATAGAGAGGATAGAAATGAAAGAAAGATAGGAAACTTTTGAAGCTGAACTACTGTTATTTTTCATAGCATATATGATTCTTGTCTGAAATATTTTTTCATCTGTGAATGAAAAGGAGGAACAATTACTGCATGCTTAAATCTATCCTTTTGAGTATTTGAAACTGGGTTTTCTATTCGAAATCTTCTTTCATATGGTAATTGCGCTTTTTAGACAAATCATTATATGTGTTCTATTATTTACCAGTTCAACAATATATATTTGTTTATGTATCTAATTGTTATTGAAAATAGAATCTGTGTATTCTATCATTAAATGATGTTATAGAAAGAGATATCACATTCATAGCATGGTGATGTATGGATGTTAGTCTGCCTTTAGGCACTTTCTGGTTAAAAGTGTATTTGAATATTTAAAATAGATTGAATTCATTGAAAATCTTAAAGGGAGATGTACCTAAATTTAGAGGGGAACTATTTTTGATAGTTCACCCATTTGTTGATTAATTCATTTGTTCTTGGAAGAAGAAGGGTATAGAGTCAAAATAGAATATTTTTAAATAAGGACAAATATGTTAACCAACAGTTTTTGGCGACTCTGCTGGGGATACGAAGTCATTTATTAAAAGATTGGTTGCCTTAATATGAAGCAACAATGGTGCTTCCACATGAAAACATAATTCCTATTCTGTAGCCTAATCTTGGTTTTCAGGGCGAGCAGGAAGACATTATTGGCTAGTTGAATACCCTTGCTTGGTGTACCATCAGAATAGTGAAGATTATAGAAGAGCAAGCAGAGCATTCAAAAAAGAGGAGGAATTGGTTGATAATCTAAGATTGTTGTTGCTCGGGCAGAGAAGGAGGCAAGCACAAAACGTAGCAAGAAATCAAGCCCCTGAAGTGCAAAGAAATCAAGAATAGCATAGAAATTAATAGCTGCCTATCTAGTTACAATATTATAAACTAGATTCCAGACCATATACAAGGTCTTTGAGAAGAGAGGGAGTTGAGGATCCTACCTTTCAAGCACTACAAAACTTTAATTTTCCTTATATCTCTACTCGTATAAGAAGAGCTAGAAGTAGACCTCCTAGCCCCCCAAACCTTCTACATCTCCTATTTGTCAAGCTCTAACTCTATCTGGTACTATCATCCCCTCAGCTATAAACTTTCTACCAATGGCCGAACCTTGGGAGCTACCATAGGGCCTCTAAATTTAGGAGCCAACCTAAATCCTCTACCTAAGAATGCAAGGGAGAATTTACCCAAATTTAATAGGGATGGAAGACAATCACCAAAGGAACATTTGAGTGCCTTTGTAGCAGTATGTGGTGTGTTGAGCGTGCAACACCAAGATGTAGCTATAAGGCTTTTTGTACAAACCTTAACTGATACTACAACACAATGGTTCTATCATCTAGCTGACTCTTCAATCACAAATTAGGATAATATGAAAACTACGTTTGAAAATAGGTTCAAAAGTGCAGAAGATGAGCATTCCCTTCTTGCTCAATTGACTCATCTTAAGAAGGAGATACATGAGCCTATGAGAGAATTCATAGCTAAATTCAATAGAATAGTGCACAAAATCCCTGCTACTAAAAGACCAACTGCTGAGAATAAAAAATGCTTCTTTATTAATTCAATGCCTCCCGATATCAGTTTTCATCTTAGAAGAGGTGCAATTGTTGACTTAGCAGCTGCACAAGCTTTGGCAGTTGGATTGGAGGATGATCTTATCATGGCCGGTAAATGGAAGAAAGAGGTCCAAGTGCCAAATGCTCACCCCTCATCATGTACGGATCCTATAGTGCAAAGACTTGTTAATGATATGATTGCCTTAAAGAGACAATTACCTAAAGCTGGTCCTTCTTTCCAACAATAGTATCAAGATATTGGTAGGAGGAATTTGAATCAACAGGCAAATGGTGGTAGGACTTTACCCCTGACATTAGCACAACCAAGGCTGACTATTGAAGCTCCTCCTGGAAGGGGAAATATGTGTGCTTTTTCATTTGACTACCGATCATGATGGGCTCAGGTATGCTCAAATGACTACTACTCAAGATGTGTTGGGGGAGTTTACTGAAGAAGAAAGGAACTTTGAGGAGCCTGGTGACTCTGCGATAAACTTCCTTGAATATGAATCAGATTCAGAAAGGGGAGGTGAAATAATGGTTACCCTTGAAGATCCTTCGTGTTCTGCGCTCACCAGGAGTTAGAGGAATATGAGATCCTCTAATATGCAAAAAGTACCTGGTAAAGGTAAGGAGCCTTTTATTAGAACTCATGATGCTAATTTGAAGGCTCAAGAAATTAAATTGTTATATAGAAATGATCTAGAAGCTTCTTTTGCTATTGTAGAATTCTGTAAATCTGCAAAAATTCAAATCTCTCCTTTTGAGTATGTCAAGTTAAAACCTAATGAACTTGACAAACTGGTTAAATATGTTAAAGGTGGTCCTACACAAGCTAAGCCCGAGAGTCAACAAAATGTTAATGTTGAGTCTCCCATTGCTTAACTATTTGCTTCTTCACCTGAGTCATCCATGACTACCCCTAAAATGGCTCTCAATTCATCAAATGATACCTCTTATATAGCTGATTTGAAACCCAACCCATTTTATGTATCCTTGTTCATTAATGGTCATAAGCTTAGTAACTGTATTATAGATTTAGGAGCTTCTGATAACATTATGCCTTCTTCTGTAGCCAAAGCCCTTAGACTATCACTTACAAAGACATTTGGTAGGTGTTACTCAATGGATAGAAAACAAATTTCCTTGCTTGGATAGATTAAAGATGCTCAAGTTGCTCTTGCAGCTTACCCTGACAAAAGAGTGAAATTGACTATTTTGGTAGCAGATATTCCTGCTAGTTATGGGATGTTGTTGAGCAGGACATTTTGCAATGATTTAGGTGGACAGATTAAACTAGATTGGTTAGAAGCCACAATTCTAGTAGGGAATCAAAAAGTAAAGCTAGAACCTAAACCTAAGCGCAAGTTTATTGTCTATCCCTCTGATGATCCCAAGTCCCAGATTTTATTTGAGGAACATGAATTTGGTAACTATTTTCTCTCTTCTGAACAAAGGCTTGAGGAAGACCTCAAGGAAGAACCTATCCAAAAATCTGTTCATTTTGATGACCTATGGATCATGGAGTTTGACGGTAGTTGTGCTACTGCTGGTTCAGAGGCTAGGGTTGTGTTGTTCTCACCAGAAGGTGAAATTTTTTCTTATTCTTTTAAATTAGAGTTTAAAAACACTAATAACACTGTAGAATATGAGGTTTTATTGCTTGGGCTACTTGAAGCCAAAGGAAAGGGTGTGAAAGTGCTTAAAGTGAGAGGAGGTACTGAATTAATTGTGAAGCAGGTGAGAGGTATCTTTTCTGTTAAAAATGAGAGATTAAGACATTATAGGAATAAGGTCTAGGATGAGATAGAATACTTTGACACTTTCTCTATTGAAGCAATTCCTAGAGACCAGAATACCCGAGCAGATTCTTTAGCAGTATCAGCTTCTCTTCTTCTCCCACATCCTGACTTCAAAAAAGATTCATACAGAATAGAGTTGGTTTATCGCCCTAATGTTGCAAACAATGCTGAAAGCTGGCAAGTTTTTGAGAGTGATAATCAGATCAAAAAATTCTTGGAGAATGCTGAGATGTTCCTGGGGACTTATTTTGAAGGGTCTGAAACAGAATGTAAAGAATTTAGTCATGATCCAGGGATTAATCCAAAAGATGGTGTAATTCAGGTGAAGGGAAACAAAATCCCTAAAGGACTGGTCTCCCTAGAACATTTGTTCACTTGACAAGATGAATATACTAAGGGCAAAATTGTTTAGAATACTGACAAATTTGGGGATTATGAGAAAATAAACATTGGGAGTGAGGCTGACCCTAAGTGGATTTCTATTGGTAAGTGTTGCTCACCTAAAGAGAGAAACAAATTAATCAATCTGCTAATTAAGTATAAAGATATTTTTGCCTGGTGCTATGATGACCTTAAAAATTTTAGACATGGGTAGTTTCAACACCATATTCCTTTGAAAGAAAATGCAACCCCATTTAGGAAAAAATTGAGGAATTATAATCCAAAGGTTGCTGAGGGCATCTTTAAGGAGATTGACAAGATGTTGAAGGCTAGAATTATTTATCCAATTCATCACTCCACTTGGTTGGCAAATATTGTTCCAATGTGCAAGAAGAATGGAGAAATAAGAATCTGTGTTGATTTTAGGAATTTGAACCAGGCTAGTCTGAAGGATAACTATCCCTTACCAGTGATGGATCACATCTTGCAAACAGTTGTTGGGTTAGAAATGATGTCCATGCTGGATGGATTCTCAGGTTACAATCAGATAGGTGTGGCTGCAGTTGATCAGCATAAGACTGCTTTCACTACACCTTAGGGAACTTTTGCCTATAACCAGATGCCCTTTGACCTAATCAATGCTGGTGTAACCTTTCAATAGGCAATGGATTCATCCTTTAGAGACCTGAAAAATAGAATTATTGTTATTTATTTTGATGATTTGACTATTTTCTCCAAAAAAAGGGAGGATCACCTAAAGGATCTGGAGACTATTTTACAAAGGTGTCAGAGTCATGGCATATCACTTAATCCAAGAATTCAGTCTTCTGTGTTACAGAGGGGAAGTTATTGGGGCACTTAGTTTCAAAAGATGGAATCAGGATTGATCCAGAGAGGGTTAGGGTGATACAATAGCTTAGTCTCCCTTCCAATAGGACTGGAGTCAAGTCCTTCTTTGGCTAGATTAATTTTCTCAGAAGGTTCATTCCTAACTTTGCTGAAATTACAAAGCATATTGTGGGAATGATGAGTGAAAAATAGACATTCAAATGGAATGAATCTTCTAAGAAGGCATTTGAAGATATCAAAGAGGTGATTGCACACACACCTACTTTGGTAAATCCTAATTTTCAAAAAGATTTTATTATTTACTGTTATTCCTCAGAACATACCATGTCTGGTATTTTGTTACAGAAAAATGAATTGGATGAAGAGGTCCCAATAGCCTTTATGAGTGTTCCCCTTAAAAAGCATGAACTTAAATACACTTTGGCTGAAAAACAAGCTTTTGTTGTAGTTAAGGCTGTTAAACAATTCAATTATTATATACTTCATTCCCATTCAGTTGTATATGTTCCAAGTTTTGCTGTGAAAAGTATTCTAACTCTACAAGATGTTGGGTTAAACAATAGAGCAACGTGGGTTGCTAAAATCCAAGAATATGATCTGGAAGTTAGGCTAACTAAATTGGTCAAAGGTCAAGGTCAAGTTGATCGCTAAAAACAAAGAAGAAGATGAAGAAGGATTTCCCACTGTCCTATTGGTAAGTCTACAAGACCCGTGGTTTCTAGATGTAGCATATTATCTTACTTATGGAGATTGTCCCAGTCACTTATCTCTGAAAGAGAAAAGAAACCTAAAGTTAAAAGCAGTAAAATATGTTATTTGGGGGGATGTTCTTTACAAAAAGGGACTAGATGGGATTTTCCTAAGATGTGTAGACAAGGAGCAACAGGAAAATATTTTGGAAGTTTTCCATAATGAAGGCCGTGGTGGACATTTTTCTTCTTCAGTTACAGCTTTCAAAATTCTCAGAAATTGTTACTATTGGCCGGGTATGTTTAAAGATGCATATAAATGGGTGGCAAACTATGAAAAATGCAAAATGTTCTCAGGAAGGCCACAATTTGTAGCTTTGCCTTTGAGGCCCATTATTATTGAAGAACCATTCAAACTATGGGGTTTGGACTTTATTGGGTCTATCTCACCTCCTTTGAGTGCAGGACATACCCACATTTTGACAGCAACAAATTATTTCACAAAATAGGTTGAAGCAGCCCCTGTAAAGAGAACAACTTCAGAGGTGGTGTGTAATTTTCTCAAAGAAAATATATTGATACGTTTTGGTGTTCCCCAAAAGCTTGTAGTAGATAATGCTATCAGTTTCTCTTCAGTTGAAATGACTTCTTTTTGTTATGAGCATAGTATATCTCTCTCCTATTCATCAGATTACTACCCTCAAGGGAATGGACAAGCCGAGTCTAGTAACAAGAATTTGATTGCTATCATGAAGAAATTGGTGAATGATAACCCCAAAGATTGGCATAAGAGATTATATGAAGCACTCTGGGATGACAGAATAACCCTAAAAAGGGCAATAGGGATGGCACCTTTTGAGTTGGTTTATGGGATAGGAGCTCAGTTATCTTTACCTCTAGAGCTATCTGCAGCCAAACTACAAAGTGTCATTGAGGATCAATACTTCCAAGATTCCCTAGAAAAGAGGATTATGTACTTAACTAAGAGTGAAGAAGAGAGGAATGAATTAGTTGATCGGATTACTGCTCATCAGGCTAGAGTTAAAGAGATTTTTGATCGGAAAACAAGGCCTAGAAAGTTCATGGAGGGAGATGAAGTATTGCTGTGGGATAGAAGGAGAGAACCAAAAGGAGCACATAGCAAATTTGACTCGCTATGGAAAGGACCCTTCAAAATTCATTAGGTACTGGGTCCAAATTCTTTTAAATTGAAATATCTGGATGGAGTAATCTTGCCCCTATCCTATAATGGATAGGATCTTAAATTGTATCGACTGTGAAACAAGAGTCCCCTATTTTGTACATAGCCTTTCCTTTATTATCTAGTTTTATGTTTTCCTTTCCCCAGTTTTGGTTTGTCTTGCTTCTTTTCTTCTATCCCTATGTTTCAGTTTATGCGTAACCAGAGCTTCTGAGTTCTCTACATTTTTCTATAAAACGCAGTCCCCAGCTAGAGCCGATGTTACCTTTTGAGTCTCCCTTATTTATTTATTCATGATTTTACTAATCAAGATTTGATTTGTTGTTTTGTCTTATTGGTCATTCCTTTGTTCCTTAAATCGGCTCTTTATTCTTCAAAGTCCACCCTCCTATCATCTTTGAGTGTGAAATTACTCAAGATTTGAACCTTTGAACTTGAACCATCCTCAAAAGTTTAATAGTTCAATGGTTCGATATGTTCAATATTTCTCAAAGCGAGCTATTTTGTCCCTTGTGTAATTAAAATGTCTTTGAGTCTTTTAGTTGAACTTGAACCCTTTTTCATAGTTTAAAAGTTCCACGGTTCAAAAGTTCAACACTCAATGCCTTGTAATAAGTCACATCACTCAGTTCTCTTGTGTAATTTAATGTATCGTTGAACCATCCGCTTGAATTCTATAGTGAGATTCGATGGTTCAATGGTTCAAAGTTCAACGGTTCACTGTTTCATAGTTGAAAGCCTTTTACAAATCCACATTATTGTTGGTCGGTCTATGTAGTCCTTGCGTCTTTGAACCTCCACATTGAACCACAGCCTAATGGTTCAAGGGTTCAAAAGTCTAAGTTCGATGTTTCTCTAAATGAACTATTTGCCCCTTTGTATGATCCAATTTGTATAATTGAACCTTCGCATTGAACCACACCCAAAAGTTCACCGGTTCGATAGTTCAAGAGTTTGGTGACTATGATCTCATTTCTCCCCGAGGCTCTCTAAGTCAAAATTTAGTGGGAAATTTGGAGGAAAATATATCCAAAAATCATTACGAAACAAATAGTTCTAATTTTTGGAAGGATATGGATAATTATGCATCATGGTCACGCGTGAGGAATACTTGCCATTAATGCAGATGTCAGAATTCATGTCTTTTCAAACATTTTGTCACGTATTGTTTCGGGTAATAATTATTTGATCTATTGATGCCATTATTAAGAGAAAACAAGCCAGATTTAGAAAGTGAACATACTGTGCGACGTAGAGGAGAATAACACAGGAGGTATAAGATTTGCGTTGCCCAAATTTCACAGTAATTTTAGATATCTTGGAGGTGAGTTCTGTTCTTCCTATATACTGTCTCCATTTCTTAGCTAGAAAGAAGAATCTTTTGAGTTTCTTGCATTATTTTCAAAATTGAAGCATTTTTCGTTATATCCTCCAATTATGGCTATGAAATCTACTTGTATTGGTTATGAGCATGGTCCTGGTCTCACCTGTTCTCACCCTGAATTTGGGGATACTTCACTGGTTCAATATGATTTAGAAGAATTTAGAGAAAGGTCTAAAAACCCTATACCAACTCCCATGATGAAGTAAATAATAGAAAGGGTGTGTGCAAGAAGTTGTGTCCACTTATTGGCCAAAAAGTGGAAGTGTTTTCCCTGATTTTCAGAATTTGTCACATTTGACCTAAAAATTTGAAGCACATAATGGTGGAATCTTGGAAAAATTCACTAAATATGAAATGTAGTACTCAGAGTCTAGTTTCCAAATATGTAATTTTTTTCAATACCTAGATGATAGAAAGTGATTTTGAATAGGTGTTTCTAAAAAACACTGTTTAAAAGTCACTTTTTTTTACTATACCATGTACGTGTACGCCATCCATATTTTGACCTAAATAATCATATTTTTCAAAATCCTTTTGGGAAAATATTTGTAACTCACTGAAGCACGTTTTCCATATTTTTTTGTAATTTTTTATTAAATATTTTTTTTAATTAGTTTTTTATTGGCCATTTTTGGTCTTTTAAAAAATCATCATGTACGTCACGCATAAGATGACTTAAACTTAACATTTTTTGAAATTTTTTTTTTAAATTGAAAAGAATTGTCTAAAGTACGTTTTCCTACAATTTTTTTACAAAAAAATATGTTAATAAAAAGTTATTAAAATACTAAAAAACCCTAATAATTTAAGTTTATGGACCTATTTCATCAGAAATTGATTAAAAAATAGAAAAAATAATCCAATTGTAAAAAAAATTACATATTTGGAATCTACACTGTCTCATCTATAATGGGTTTTAATTTTGTCAAAATATTCTGCAAAATAGACCTTCAGATATATGCCCAAAGTCACTATTTTGTTGTGACATTGACAGGACCTTCAAGTTGCAGGTCAAACCTGGTCCAGAGGTCAGGTTCAGGTCCCTAAAGCATTTCCTGAACCAGGTTAAAAAGCAAAACCCGAGCTTAAAATTCAAATTTTAAATAACGGGATCCCATTTCATAAAAGGTTAATATTTTAACCTTTATGAAACGGGATCCCGTTTTGACAGGATCCCGCTTTTGGCTCGGGAACCCGAAGCAAAACGGGATCCCATTTCATAAAAAGCAGGATTTCGTTTTGGTTAACCCGATTTCAGATTTTTTTCTAACTCTGAAACTTCCACCTTAAGTGGACACAACTTCTTGCATTTACCCGAAAGTGGTTTGGTTGAAGCTGCGGCCTTTCCCATGGGTGTACAATGCCCCAAATTAGTTCTAGAGTGCATGAATAGGTATGAACCCCAAAACAGGTGTATCTGAAATGTAGATGGTAGTGTGTTGTTTCATGTCAACAGACAAACCCTAATGTTTATGATGAGAATACTGCATAAGGAAGCATATTCTAGCCTTAATATTACTTCTTCTTATGGCATTTCTCACTTAAGAAAACAAACTACAGAAGTGTGATAGCCATAAACTGATTGCTAAAATTCCAGAAGGGAGGTTCAAGGCTGCCCAGACCACTTACCAGAGATCACATGGTTCAGGAAGTGAGGGATATTGTTGTATTACTACACAAGCTGGAGGGCAGCGCACAGGCATATTTTTGGGAAGACTAGATGTACTTTTTTGTACAAGTTATCCTCCAAGGAGAGTAATATTTGGACTGTGTAGAAATTGCAGCTGAATGTTTGCATTAGGGTCTGAGTAATCCTTTGGCTAATAAAGATTTTTACATGTCTTCATACCTCTTCTATTGCCTAGCCTCTCCAAGACAATGGTTGGGACTACCTCATGCACCCTTGGCTGCGGATAGTAAAATTTATGAATATTATTCACAATTGTAGATGCATAATTGTTATGAGAATTATAAGAGGGTTAATGATGTTTTTACTGGGAGAATGACTTATGAACGGGCACGTGATTTGAATAAGAGAATGTTTAATGAAGCAATGCAGTTGGTCAACATATATGGTAGTTTCTTTATTCAATTTTCAAAGTTCACTTATATCAGAGTTGGGGGATTTGACGGTGAACCTGTTAAGTTACCCAGGTATGTGTTTGACCGTTTTGTACGGATAGAGGTTTGCAGACAGTTAGCACATGTAGATAAAAAGTTCTCAACAAAGAAGGGATGTGGTATCTCTTTTCCCATTGAACTTAGACATTACTCATCCCAATCAAAATCTGATGCTTTGAATTTAGAAGTGAACCTTAAAAAGTTTAATTTTCAGTGCTTCACTGCTAGATCACAATTTGACAGCAAAGGCTTTGTCAAAGATAATTTGGATTTTGGAACAGGGTTTTCACATATTCCTAAATTAGAGGATTATTGGGAGGACTGTACTAATGAATTTGAGGTTAGACAGAGACTGTGGTGTAGGTTCTCTCTAGGACAGATAATTACCCTTAATCTAAATATGGACATTTATGGAGTTTTTGATAATGAAGAACAGGTGATTCACCTACAATTTAAACAGATAAAACAATCACCTATCCTAGAAATTGACTAGAGTAAAAAGGAAGAAGATAGGATTGAGGTGAAGACCCTCCCGATCAAAAGAACTAAGAAATGGTTGAGGGAACAAAAATAGAAAGGATTCCAAAATAAGAATTCCTAGCAATGCGCATCTATAGTTGAATCACCATTCCCGATATGCTCCTCTAACCAGCCTATTGCTATTTGTGGTGCAGGTACTTCCAAGTCAATAACTGGAAGGAGCCCTATCATCAAAGAATCCAAAATAGCCCTCACAACTATTCTGCCCCCTCGTGCTACCAGATCAAGAACCAAAAGTAGGAGGAAAAAGTAGGTTTCTGAGAAAATAATTGTAGATTTGAATTTTGAGGAGGATTCAGGGGAAGCAATGGGTGATAAAGAATCTAGCTCACTGAGAACAGAGGAGGTTAGTATGAAGCAACAATCAAAGGTTATTTTAGAGAACCCTGAACTGATGATGATTTCAGATGTGTCCTCTGATCAATTGAACCCTAGAAAAGAGGTCTTAGCCCCTGCACCCAAATGGCTGGAGAGTTCAATCAGTGACCAAAGAAAGGTAATCCCATTTTCTTTGCCATTGGAAGACATGGTGAGTAAGTGTTTGGGCAAAACTCTTAAATCCAAGAAATTAAAAATGACATCTAGGGTAAGTATTGACCCTGATACTGGGAATTGGAGCACGGAAATAGCCTAGCTGACAACTGATGAAGAGGTTCAAGACCCTAGGGTGCAAGATTTCACAATTCAAAAAGTAGATCTTAGGGCTGCTTCGAGAGCTGCAGATGTCCATAATCTAGAGGCATCCACCAAAAGGATAGTTAGTCAAACCTAGAAAGATGAGAAAGACAAAATAGAGTTGAAGCAGATCGTGCGCTCTATGGTAGAGTACATTGATATCATTCATAACCCTAGTCCATAGCCAGTTTCACAACTTTCTCTAACTTTTGATCCTAAGTCTCCAATTAACCAAAGGATGTTGGATCAGGTAAACAAGAATAGAATGATAGCTAAGGTGTTTGATGATTGGTTGGACTATATTATATAGAAAGGTACCGAATATATTTAGGAACTGAAGAATATATATGATCAAACTATAGCCACCACTGAGGACCTTAAGGTACAAAACACTTCCTGGATAAAAGAAGAAGGCAGGTGGGTGAATGTAATGAATCAAATTGATGAAGTTCAAAAATATGGGATAGCTAAATTTCTGTCAGAAAAGAATTTAACATGTTTGGATGAAGATTTACTGTATGTGAATAAGAAGAACATTGAATGGAGGAATTCAGTATCTCAGCAAGGGTGGTTTGAGCTCACAAAAATGATCAAGGAGATAATCAAATTTACCCAATCGTTACAACGTGATCTACGGTGTATCGATGTAAAATACATAAATGATGATGGGGAACCAGAAAAAGACATTGATATGGTGATTCAATCTTTTAAGGAGAAAATTAGCTTCGTTAAGGAAAGTGACAACGTATTAACCGAAGATTTCTCTCAAATTTCAAAAGTAGAGTCACTTCTTTATCTCTGCATCGACACACTCCTAGAACACAAGGAGAAGGTGGGGAAAATACGCAGGGAAAAGGACGTCTGGAAGACAAGGGTTAAACATATCGGCATCCCAAATTTTTCAAAAATTCAAGAGTTTGTTATGACATTTCAGGAGTGGAAAGCTCAACGTGCCTCCCCAACAACACACAGCAAATCTGGAGATTCAAATTCATCACCTTAGCCATGATCTTGCTCATTTAGTTTCTTATATTCTATTTTTCAGTTAAAGTTATTTTCAAAAACTTAATCTTTAAATCAGTTTGTAAAAGAAACTAAATCCCATATGGGTCAGAGTTACTTTAAATCTAGGTTTGGTTTACATGATTAGATAATTAGGGCAACTATATATATGTTTTTAGTTGCTAAAAACTGAAATGAGATAGAGAGGATATAAAAGAAAGAAAGATAGGAAATCTTTGAAGCTAAACTACTGTTATTTTTCATAGCATATATGATTCTTGTCTAAAATATTTTTTCATCTGTGAATGAAAAGGAGGAACAATTACTGCATGCTTAAATCTATGTGTTTGAGTATTTGAAATTGGGTTTTCTGTGCGAAATCTTCTTTCATATGGTAATTGTGCTTTTTAGACAACTCATTATATGTGTTCTATCATTTCCTGGTTTAGTAATATATATCTGTTTATGTATCTAATTGTTACTGAAAATAGAATCTACATATTCTATCATTAAATGATGTTATAGAAAGAGATATCAAATTCATAGCATGGTGATGTATGGATGTTAGTCTACATTTAGGCACTTTCTGGTTAAAAGTGTATTTGAATATTTAAAATAGATTGAATTCACTGAAAATCTTAAAGGGAGCTATACCTAAATTCAGAGGGGAACTATTCTTGATAGTTCAGCCATTTGTTGATTAATTCATTTGTTCTTGGAAGAAGAAGGGTATAGAGTCAAAATAGAATATTTTTAAATAAGGACAAATCTATTAACCAACATAGTGCTTCTTCGTAGGATTTCTGGTGCAGGAGCATGAAGGAGACCATAACGATTATGTCTTGTCTTCATGTTGTTTATTTTGTCTTGTTGACTCAATAAGGTCTTGAAGACCATTTTCCCATGTTTGTAATAAGGACTATGCCATGATTACAAGAGGCAGTCGTAGAGTCATATATTGTAATAGGTGCAGTCATACATTATCATTCATTGTAAGCCTTTTGGTAGGTATCAAGGGGTGTTAGACCTTGTCAAACATTTAATTACATTGTGAGGGTGTTGTCAAGTCTAAAAACAATCGATGTAACTATGACAAACCTTGTAATTAGTTGCAGTTCTAAAACAGGGCAGTTGCAGTTTCTAAACAGAGCCGGGTAGTTCGATGGTTGTCACACCTTCCCAGTGACCCCAACTACCCTCTAACTATCCCAAGGTGTTATGGTAGGATTCTTAAAGCCCTGCCCATGATCATTATGAGAGGAGAAGTTGTTTGGTGAAGGAATTAACAATAAAACCATAGTTTTTTGCCCATTTCTGTGTAATTCGCTGCTATAGGCCGTACCTTGTTCCTGTATGGGGGTTTCATAAGGTAAGAGTTTATGAAATGCTAGAGGTATGAGTTAAGTCTTCATTACAAGTGGTTATAAGTCTTGAAACTTATTTGTGTTTGAACGCTATGCACCTTTCTAAAATTTGGTTGCCACAACCTAACTTAGGGTTTCTGATAGAAAATATGATATTGCTCTCCGTTCCACTGGTTTGACTAACTCTTGATTAGTGGAATGGACTTGTTGTTGTCTATTTTAATATTTTATGACAAGCTTTGGGTAGGGGATCTGAGAATAAGGAGGCTTTGTTGAATAAACCTAACATCTTCATGTGTTAGGTGTTGCATAGAAGCATAGAAAGGGAACAACAGAAGGCCAATTAGTTACAGTCCATTTTGGAGACTCAAAACCCATAAAATCCTTGGTTTTGGCATGATTTGTAAGTGCTACAATCATTGATTGGGTTCTGTACATGAAATTTATAGGGGTCTCTTTGTAAATTTGGTCTAATTGGGGCTTTAGGCCACTAGGAGGGGTTGTAGGTTGGACCATAGTGTCCAAAACAACCCATACCCATTTTGGAATATGTTGTGGGGAGTCCAAAAGGGTATCTCTAGATTGTCTCAGATCTAAGTTTTGAGGCATGTGTTGAATGTTATTGCTGACTGTTCATGTTTTAAGGGCTACAAAGAGTTTAGTGGGTTAAAGAAGGAAGTCCTAAAACCAAGTTTATTTAGCCTTTGCCAATGGTCTAGATGGGTCCCATGGCATGTCAAACCAACCTTTCCATGATGGTTTCAAAGATGTTAACTATTTTTCCCACTTTTGCAAGTTGATCCTTGAATTTGGTTTCAAGAGTGTGAAGAAAACCTTGTCTATTTGTGAAAACCTCTATCTATCCTAGTGCCTCTACACCAATTTCCTATCCAAATCTATACAACTAAGCATGCTTCAAGTCTAAAATTGGATTTATATTTATTATTTTAGCATCTCCATTTTTCTATGGTGTATAGGGAGTGGTCATCTACCTTTCTATTGCACATTGCTTTAGAACCACTCGAATGCATCTGAGCAATATCTCCACCATTCTCACTTCTCAAAACCTTGATTTTTTTTGTATGATTTTTTAATGAGATCCTCAAAATTTTCAAATTTATTGAAAAATTCCTATTTATTTGGTAGAAAATATATTTAAGTATTTCTTTGGAGGTCATCTATAAAAATAACATAGTACATAGATTTTCCAAGCAATGGAACTTTTAATGGTCCAACAAACATCACTATGTACTAAATGTAAATTTCATTTTTATCTTATAGCACTAGTAGGAAAGTTCACATGAGTTTTCAGATAAATAGTGTTCACAAAAATTAAAGTCTAAAGGGCAATCAAAAACTCCTTTAGCCATACCTTTGGGTTTTAGATTTCATAGACCTTTCTCTCCAGTATGGCCCATCCATTAATGCCACAACATTATCGTTTTTGCAAGAAGTGTAGGAGATTGATCTATAATATTATTTAGTTTAGGAACATCAGCGATATTACATCCACCATGTATAATGCTTGCCTCAAGCTTACACAATGTTCCTAAATGAGCCCCTTTTGCCAATACCATTTCACTATGAATCATTTTACAACTATTCTTGATGAATACTACTTACACAACTATAATGACCTCGTATTCACAGTTGGTGAGAACATTAAGGCAATAAGAAATATCTTCATTGGTTTGGTAAATGCATTTATAATTTTGGGGGAGATGGGTCTTGACTGAAGAAAGTCATCAAACATGTTTGAGAGGAGATGGGATCGAGAGATTTCAAGGAGAGATTTTGGTACCTTCTGATAGGGAGAGTTGAATGTCTTGATCAAAGGATGTAGGCATTCTGTACGGGGCAGAGTTGAACACCTTTGGAAGTGTCTTTGGAGATGAGGAAGTTTGACTACATGTCAGCCAACGGCCTTGGCTATTTTCAGAAAATCCATTTAATTGTATATCCTACTATCGTTATAGTCTAGGGAGACTAGATTCTTGGAGGCATTCTGGAAATAGTTTTGTGCCACATCTCGCTTCCCCATTTTGCACTCTTGACTGCCATGACATTTGCAACCGTAACATATGATAAAAATTCCCCTTCCATTATGCTTTGTTGGATGTCCATACCATGTTCCATAGTTCCCATCTTGGTGCGATAGTGAGGATGCTAGCTAAGGTTGTGGAATTTGGCTTTACAGCTGCTAGTTGCATTGTATAAATGTTTCTAAAGCCTTTTAAATAGATCTATCTTGTACACATCCTGCAATCATTGCGTCCATGAGAGTGCATCTCTTTGAGAAGACCAAGATTATAGAGGGCAAGAAGGTTGTTCACATCCCAGACAAGCTAGACGATGTGGTAGATGACGAAGAAGATGAAGAATGGAAAGAAAGGGGAAAACCCAAATAGAAAATCCAACCATTTGACCCACCTCCAAATTTCACTGGCATGGATCCTTCTCGGATCCAGGAAGAGATGTTGAAGAGCCATTCTGGCCCCTCTATTAGTTTTATCAAGCTTTGCCTTGATGTGCCTCATACAAGGGAAGAAGTTCCTGGGATAGCCAAGAAGTGAAGTCAATTGCTGTAGATGAGATCTATTGAAGAAAAGTTTATGGCTGTCGATTTCAACATTGTTATGTTTACAATGGAGTGGGTGCAAGACATTGAGGAATGAATCGCTTGAAAAAGAAGGGGAGTCTATTTTGGAGGAAGAAAACCATGTGTGGGGGTGGCTACTATTGGGAGTATTAATCCCTAGCTGAGGGCACACAGAGGGGAGGAAGTCATTGTGTTTGGGGGTGTGCAACCAGGAGAGGTAGGTCCATCAGTTATTTGTTATTCCAGTGCAAGAAAAACTAATATATGTTTGTTGCAATTCCTTCACTACAAATAATTGAAAACCCCAGGCTGTCATTTCTTTAAAAGATATGCCAAGATTTAATTCAATGCAAGATATTTACATTACCTATGTCCTTGAAATTATTGTTAAAATGCAGAACTACTTCCCTATTCTTTAGATATGAGGGTTTTCAAAGAACGATCATGTGTTTTTTGAGTTCCATTTTATAGAGAATATAATGAGGCAAACATTAAAAAAAACTAGGACATCACGATAGTGATTGAAGAGATCTAGTCTCGTGGAACCCTTCTGTTAAATGATGACTTCTCGAATGAGAATTTTGTTAAAACTCTTCTTAAGAGAATCATGTGGCCTTCTATTTTCTCATTATGGTCAGTGTCTATTAAATCACTAGCCTTGTGGAAACCATCGTTTTGAGTTAAAGAATGTTACGACACTAAAATACCTTAGATACATTGATATGTGGCTATACATTGAAAAACAGGTCACATAATTTCTAATTATAAAAAATCTGCCATTCAACACAAGGATTTAAGAAAACTACTATAGGAGAAAATGATTAAGTTTTCCATTTTGTACGCCTTTTTAATATTTTTACTTTGCTATGTGAAATATGGTTGACAATATGTAATTTTAGGCTACCATTTGTTGTGCTTTTTCTTATGTCCATGCACTCCTTCATGAATCGAGACCAAATTGGGGTCACTGGAGTTATTACAAAACTCTGCTTACTGACAAAGGGATATTTAAAATAAAATTACACTATCATTGAAAGCTTTTGTCATGTAGATCACCTTGTTCCTCCTTGGTTGATTCACATATTTAAATAGGGGTTTTTACTCAATGGGTCTATTTGATGATTATCTTGGATCATGAGTGGTTAAGGTATTGTTTTGATTTGGTTATGTATACCTCATTGATTAAATGAGATGAGATTAGGTCAAGGATATTGAGACCTCTTGCATGGCCTTGAGGGCTTGTAAAGGCTAAGGATGCATACGATAAGGCCTATCCATCTATGGTGCATTGGTTCCGGCATGTTTAATTCTCCTCATCTGTAGGAGAGTGTATTTGATTCCATGTGGTACCATTCCTTTGTGCACGCATGATGACTCCCCATTTGATCTACACTCTATTGTGTAGTACCTTGGTAGTCGTGAGTAGTACCTAACATTATATTTGATGAGCATCTCTATGTTGTTACCTTGGTTGTATCCATTGCTTTCCATGTTTGCTCCATGATTAATGTGGCTGTTGGCCATCATGTATACCCTTACTTGGTTACTTCTGTTTGGGCCTTGTGACTATCTCCAAGCACGGTGGGGTGGTCTCTTATGAGTCCACATGGTTGGGAGGTGTTACCACCACCATTGGGGACCGGTGAATAGGTTATTGGTGCACCAGATTGGAGATGTTCTCACTCTCCATTAACCTCTCCATTGTTGTACCTTTTTAGTTATTGTACTCATTTAGTTATTGTACATGTATATCATACTCATTTCTATGCCATCACATTTTATATTCTTAATGTAATTGTACTCTCTTAACAGAGAGGATGTAATCATGTAAATTATTGAGAAGAAATGAGATGTTTTATGTTTGGCTTATGGATTTTGGTGTGGGTATCGGATCCGCTTGTATTATGATGCTTTTAGATTCATGTTTATATTAGATATGGGATTAGGAACATTTGATTTGGTGTTTACAATGAATGTAGTTTTATAATGTTTTCTTTGGAGGGTGAATTAGTCCTCTCCTTCAGGTTGTACATTCAACCATACCTATCCATGAGTGCTGTCGATCTATCAAATCGGCAACCATATCTGTGTATGTTATCACTTCTTATTAAAAAAAATTTATCTTGTTCTCTTTTGGCCCTTACCCTTCAGGGTTCGCGTGGCGAGATGTTACATCTAGTATTAGAGCCCATGTTCACGCACTGGGAACTTTGGCATACTTGATCCTTCTATGTTTCACTATGTTTGGCATGTGTGGTGTGAGATTGTTATATTGTCTCTATAGTCTTGATTCCTTTCATGCCTTAGCATGACATTAGTGGGTTAAGTTACAACCTGATTTTTAGAAATCATGGAGGAAATAGCCTCCTTGGCGTTACCTTACTCAGTGGGACTTGAGTGTTGAGTCTTGTATGTTTGTGGGTTAAAGGTAACTTAGATTGCCTAAATACCCTTGTTTGGACTAGTCTTGTAAGCTTTTTGCTATAGATGTAAGGGATGGTAGGATGTAGTTGTTTACGGATGTGGATAGATTAGTTTGATTGCTCCATGCTCTCTTGTAAGTGTTGGATGATTGCTGATTTTTCTTATCACCTCTTAATGTGCTTGAGTTGCTACCATTTATCATCCTTGATAACATATTGAAGTCATTGGAATATTAATGGTGCCTTAAACTTCCCCCTCAGTAGAATTTGCATGTTTACATATAATGAGTATTGGATGGCATGTAATGTCTTGACTTGAGATGAAACATATCGTTCTCTCCTCTTCTTAATCGTTAATAATTGATAAGATGTTAGACTAATGGCTTATGGATTTAATTACTATGTTAAAGTTGCAATAAGTAAAAGAATTAGTGAAGAATAACTTATGTTTGTTATGGTTATGTGAATGAAAGTGAGTACATGTTTATTAGTGCCTCCTTATTTAATGAGTTACATGAGAACTGTAATTATTGTGGATATATCTTGTTGATAAAATTTGATCTCTTCTATTGCATTGTGATTTTTAATGAGATCATATAGGTGAACACTTGTACTTTATTGCAAATTGAAAATACTTAATGTAGGGTAATAGGAATGTTGCATACCTTGCTTTGAGTGAACAATTGAATGCCATTGACATGACCATGGTTACTTAAGATTATATGTATGGTTGTGAATATGAGGAATGGATTAGAGTTCCTTAAACAAACCCATTTCATTATGTTATTAACATTTGATTCTCTTGTGAACAAATGGTATTCCTATGACTTGTGAGATGATGTCACATTATGTGTCATTATGAGATGTATATCATTATGTGATTATAGAAGTGACTGTAATAATGATTGTGAAAAATGTTACTTATGTTTATGCATTGATGTAAAAGTGATAGTGATGATGCTATACATGTTCATGCACCATTGTGTTATGTTGATAGAATTGCTAGTGAAACTATGATGTTATGGGTAAATGAGTTTCCCTTGTGAAAAGAGAAAATTATTTTAGAAGTTTGGGAGTACTTATTTTTTTGGGTAAAGTGTATATTTGCATCATGTTGCTTAGTCATGTGTGGGCTATGGTTATGCCTGGGTAAGAGAAATCATGATTGCATTATCCTTGTTGTGAACCTCCATTGATGTATTCTTGTTGAGTGTTGTGATTAACTAGTGCTTGAGATGTGTACCCATGGGATGGTGATACTGCATACCCATCCATGGAGGATATGTTTGGATTACGTGTATGGGAGAAAATCATCCCATCTATGTGTTTTTTGTTGTCACCCTATTGACCTCCAACCTGAGGGTTGTGGATAGGTCAATATGTGGAGGGTAGTAGCAGCAACAAAGTTCCTTGGGAGGGAATTGCACAGCGTACGTATAATGGCGATGTGAAATGACAGTGATCATTTCAACCTCCTAGGAAAGTACTCACTACTTCCCCTTATTAATGGACTAGATACTTGGTTCATACAGTGTTAGCCTAATCTACACAGTTCTTGAGGATGATTTTAGTTTGTGGTATGAGCACCTATGACAACTATGATCTTACCCTGATGTGATTATTTTAGATATGATGCCACCCCCCATTGATGTTCCGACACAGTGCTAGTGAGGATGCCATGTCGTTGATGGTAATGAGCTGAGCTTGAGGACACGATGCCACGTACATAGATGCATGAAGGCATAGTATAGATGTTGTGTTGTGTTCCTACTTGTGTAGAGAGGAGTGGTTGCTTACATAGAGTAGAGGGTTCACTCAAGAGGGCCTCGATTTTGATCGGTTGGCATGCAAGTGGAATCTAGCCATGTTCACCTCTGGCTTAGTGTGTTGTTGCACATGCTTTCTCCATGGGTACACATTTTGCAAGATGTTCCTTTTAGTAGGACATTGCCATGTAGTATACGACCATTGCATGCTTTCTTCGCTTGGCGTATACCATGCGCGGTCGCACCGCATGAGGTATTTGACCTGAGTGGCCAGCACAATACCTTTCCATGTGAGGTTGTATGAGTAGGCCACACCCACATGAAGGACTGTTGAGATAGTCATGCTTATTTCCCTCCTTCCTTGTGTGGTGACTAGCGATACTCACGTGGTGTTGTAATGTGTATAATTCAAAGATTGTGAATCCTCATTTTGCTAATTGCTAATTTTTACTTTTCTTGTGCAGACCAGCACTTTGGATTATCTTGTTTGTATTGGTTTAGCCATAGATAATTTTCTTGGCATGTAACTCTTTATGGTTACATTTGATTTATTGTTGAAACTATGTGCATTTTTCTTATTTCCTTGTTGGAATTGAGATTTATTTCTCTTTATTTACATTCTTGGTGGCCAAACTAATTAACTTTTTTGTTTTTGAATGTTGGTCTTGTGTTGTGATATAATTCCTCATCGGGTATGGTGAGATCCACCCGTTTGAGTGTATACAAGGAAGTAGACATAGGGAAATCCTTGAGGATGGGGGTATGTGTGAGTTGTTCTAAGCTCTAATTCACTACCTTCCTATTGTTTGACTATCTCTTGGAGGCTAAAACCCTTACACAAACAAGAGATATGTCATTGTGACATGTATGGAAGGGCTCACTAGGTGGGTCATTTCCATCAAGACACATCGATATAGATTTTGGACATGGTTATTGGTTATGGACTCATGGTTACTTTGGATATGGATGGAACTACGACATCCACGTGAACCCCTATGCAGCCTTGTGATGTGATGAGTATGTATGTATATGTAGGTGGTACAACTATTATATATGTAGTTACATATTAAAATATAGAAGAACACAAAATTTGCATCATTATGCTTTGAAAAGTGACAAACTATTGCATTTTATGTAAAGAGAGGTCATGTATGCTATGAAATAAGAGGTTGAGATTATGTACATGTGTGTTGTGTACTCCATTTTATGGATAGCTGCATATAAAAGTTAGAGAATTGAAAAAATTTGTCTTGAAAGTGCAGTTTTTTTAAATTATGAGAAAACTATGTGATTTATTCTAGTATAAATGTGCAAATTGATGGTTGTTGATTTTCCTTGATGGATTCCAATACTATTATGATGTTGACACGATTGGTTATCATGTTGGATTACATGCTTATATGTTTATATACTGATATCATTACTTTTGTATGATTATGGACAAGAAAGGGATAACGTTGTAACACTCGTATCTGAGAGGCTTACGATATCATGACCCTCTTCCTAATGATTGATGTTTCTTTGGCTATATGATATATGTTATATGCACATGTTCTTTGACGTGTTATTGGAGTGATGCAGGTATTGGGTATCGACTCCGCCTGGACTCACAAGCCTGAGCGTACTCTTATTATCCCCTATGGTGGTTACTAGAGATAGTCACAAGCCCTATTCCCTACCCTAGCCACTGTACCCTGCTAGTGTAGTGTTCTCGTGTTGTTGTCTTATTATCTAGTTACCTAACAGTAATGTCCGAATTGCCCTTATGGTCATGTGTAGTTTGTCAGTGTAGTAGTTGAAGCTTTTCTCCTTGGTTTCCATTGATTGTTTGATGTGGTTTCCTTGACATCATTCTTTATTTTGATTGGAGAAAATCGTTTTATGCTAATGTATATTTTGTGGGAATGAGTGCCTTGCCTATTCCTTACCCATGTTCTGGGATTGATTGCATGTATTTGTGCATGTGATAACAAGATTTCTATATTGCATCAAGTTTCTTGGCATAGTGTGTGCTTTGCCAGCATCTTAGAGTATTGTAGGTTTTCGGGAGTAAGCCTAGTCCTAAGGGGGTAGGATGTAATGACCCCGTGTTCATAGTTGGTGAGAATATTAAGGCAACAAAAAATATCTTCATTGGTTAGGTAAATACATATATAGTTTTGGGGGAGTTGGGTCTTGCTTGAAGAAAGTCATCAAACGTGTTTGAGAGGAGATGGGATCAAGAGATTTCAAGGAGAGATTTTGGCACCTTCCAGTAGGGAGAGTTGAATGTCTTGACAGAAGGATGTAGGAATTATGTACAGGGCAGAGTTGAACACCTTTGGAAGTGTCTTTGGAGATGAGGAAGTTTGACTACATGTCAGCCAATGGCCTTGGCTATTTTCAACAAATCCATTTAAGTGCATATCCTACTATCATTGTAGTCCAGGGAGACCAAATTCTTAGAGGCATTCTGGAAACAATTTCGTGCCATCTCTCACTTCCCTATTTTGCACCCTTGACTGCCATGGCATTTGCAACCGTAACATCTGATACAAATTCCCCTTCCATTATGCTTTATTGGATGTCCATACCCTATTCCATAGTTCCCATCTTGGCGTGGCAGTAAGGATGCTGGCTAAAGTTGTGGAATTTGGCTTTACAGCCACCAGTTGCATTGTGTAAATGTTTCTAAAGCCTTTTAAACAGAACCAACTTGCACATATCCTACAATCATTGCATCCATGAGAGTGCATCTCTTTGAGAAGACCAAGATTACAGAGGTCAAGAAGGTTGTTCACATCCCAGACAAGTTAGATGATGTGGTAGATGACGAAGAAGATGAAGAATGGAAAGAATGGGGAAAACCCAAATAGAAAATCCAACCATTTGACCCACCTCTATATTTCACTGGCATGGATCCTTCTCAGAACTAGGAAGAGATGTTGAAGAGACATTCTGGTCCCTCTATCAGTTTTATCAAGCTTCACCTTGATGTGCCTCGTACAAGGGAAGAAGTACCTAGGATAGCCAAGAACTGTAGTCAATTACTGCAGACAGGATCTATTTAAGAAAAGTTTATGGCTGTCAATTTCAACATTGTTATGTTTACAATGGAGTGGGTGCAAGACACTGAGCAGTGAATCACTTGAAAAAGAAGGGGAGTCTATTCTGGAGCAAGAAAACCACATGTGGGGGTGGCTGCTGTTGGGAGTATTAAGCCCTAGGCGAGGGCACACAAAGGGGAGGAAGTCGTGTTTGGGGGAGTGTAACCAGGAGAGGTAGGTCCATTAGTTGTTTGTTATTCTAGTGCAAGAAAAACTAATATCTATTTGCTGCAATTTCTTCACCACAAATAGTTGAAAACCCCAGCTGTCATTTCTTTAAAAGATATGCCAAGATTAAATTCAATGCAAGATATTTACATTACCTATGTCCTTGAAATTATTGTTAAAATGTAGAACTACTTCCTTATTCTTTAGATATGAGGGTTTTCAAAGAACGATCATGTGTTTTCTGAGTTCCATTTTATAGAGAATATAATGAGGCAAACATTCAAAAAAACTAGGACATCACGATAGAGATTGAAGAGATCTAGTCTCGTGGAACCCTTCTGTTAAATGATGACTTCTCGGATGAGAATTTTGTTAAAACTCTTCTTAAGAGAATCATGTGGCCTTCTATTTTCTCATTATGGTCAGTGTCTATTAAATCACTAGCCTTGAGGAAACCATCGTTTTGAGTTAAAGAATGTTACGACACTAAAATACCTTAGATACATTGATATGTGGTTGTGCATTGAAAAATGGGTCACATAATTTCTAATTAAAAAAAATTTGCCACGTAACACAAGGATTTAAGAAAACTACTATAGGAATGATTAAGTTTTCCATTTTGTATGCCTTTTTAATATTTTTACTTTGCTATGTTAAATATGGTTCACAATATGTAATTTTAGGCTATGAGTAGCCTTGCAATACCATTTGTTGTGCTTTTTCTTATGTCCGTGCACTCCTTAATGAATCGAAACCAAATTGGGGTCACTGGAGTTATTACAATACTGTCCTTATTGACAAAGGGATATTTTCAATAAAATTACACTATCATTGAAAGCTTTTGTCATGTAGATCACCTTGTTCCTCTTGTTGGCATAATACTAGTATTACATTGTTAAATAAATATAAGTAAATAATTAGTTGGTTAGGTTTTGGGAAGTTACTTTCCTGTAAGAAGTTAAATACGGGAATATCAAGGCTTTAAAAAGCTAATGTACTGCATTGTAAAATGATCCAAAGACAATAATATATAATTTTATGTTTTAATATTGCTGTGCAATAATGGTGTAACTATCTGTGTTTGTGCTCACCATATTTCAATATGGTATCAGAGCAAGTATTTGGTTGAGCCTGTGCATTCTAAAATGGAAGGTTGAAAGCTTGTTTGGAGGAGAGCCAATGGAAGTTAAAATCTACATCAAAGGCATCTAAGATTTCAAATGGAGGCATATATCATTCTTAGTCTCGCTGTCCAAACAAATTTGTTGTTGTCCAAATAAATTTACTAATGTTGAGAGAGTATTGTTGTTTGATACTTAGGGTTTTCATGGTTTTTCTTTACTGTGAGGAGACGATGGTGTAAAGTTTTAAAAACATTGCTATGCTGAAATTGCATCTTTTACATTCAATATGCATTAAGTAATCTTTTAGAAGTAATTGATATGGAAATTGTTTGCTGTGAGGAGATGCAAGCTGTTTGATATTAAAGTTGCACTCAAAGATGGAAAACCAGGGGTACACCGAATACAACAAGGAAATCTCTTCATGGAAAATCTATTTGAGCACATGAGAATGGTTGCTGGCGCTATTATTGGAGGATAATTGTTTGTTTGATCTATAGAAAGAGTTTCTTGCCCTTCATTTTAGTTGTTGTGGAGACTATGAGTGCTGGAATAAACTTGGTGGTTGCAGAGAGACAAGAAATTCTAAAATCTACGTAGAAGGTTTGTTTGCTGCACTATGTAAGGGTTTTCAGAGAAGGCATATCTTACATTGTTAATTTTTTTTGGTCAAACATTTTATGTGAGAAAATAAAATTTTGGATAACGATATGGAGTAGGTGTTTTTTTATTGCATAGAGGCCACAAATTGATGCCTAAGCACAGAAGCTATTTTGGAGAAACTAGAGTAAAACAATTTTGTTTGAAGAAAGTTAAAAAAAAAATTGAAGGAAGAAATTTACAATTTATTTTGGAGAAAAGTTTTTAAAAGGGAGATATAAGTATTAAGGAAAAAGTATTTAAAATATTTACTTTTGAGGGATTGGGAGAAATAAGGGGAAGTATTTAAAAAGATTAATTTGGAGGTAAATTTAATTTTTGTGGTAAGATAATGTTTTAACATTTGGAAATGGACACACATTATGTTTGTGGTTCCGATGCCATCCATGCTATCATTGATAGAAATTTGAGAGACTTACATGCTTGTGCTATTGAAGAGTCTAAAGCAAATGGATAGAGTTTAAGGATATAAAATTAGAGGTAGGCAGTGTCGGAGGATGGAGGATTTACCATCATCTCAAGTTAGCTTCTCGCTTTGAGATGATGCTTTGCATGAGAAGCATTTTTAGTTTTGGTTGTTTTTCTTTGTTGATACTGATAGAGTTGACAGATTTGAAGAATGTATGTTTTATGAAGATTTTGTTTTGGAGATAGGTTTGGGGTTTGGCGTTGAGCTCAATATGGATTTTTGTCCAGCAAGCTTCAAAGAGTATATGATCTTGAATTATACCCTTTCGCGGTCACTAGACAACATGGCAGAGATCTGTCGTATCTCTTAGGGGCCATTGTCAAATAATTCAAGACTCTCTGATTTAAGAGCTTGGGACTAAAGAGCTCAAGAACACAGCTCAAAGCTACGCCTTTCCGAGGGTAGACGAGACAGCATGATGGAGCCTCACTTGGTTCAGGATTTGTTCTTTGGGAAAGATCTTCTATAAATATGTATTCATATTATGCAATCAGCTTTGTTGAGTTTTTTAGCATTCAGGGGGGGTCCATTGGTACTATTGCAGGAACAATGTAATAAGGGGGGGAATGTTGGCATAATACTAGTATTACATTGTTAAATAAATATAAGTAAATAATTAGTTGGTTAGGTTTTGGGAAGTTACTTTCCCGTAAGAAGTTATATACGGGAATATCAAGGCTTTAAAAAGCCAATGTACTGCATTGTAAAATGATCCGAAGATAATAATATATAATTTTATGTTTTAATATTGCTGTGCAATAATGGTGTAACTATTTGTGTTTGTGCTCACCATATTTCAATACCTCTTTAGTTGATTCACATATTTAAATAGGGATTTTTACTCAATGGGTCTATTTGATGATTATCTTGGATCATGAGTGGTTAAGGTATTGTTTTGATTTGGTTATGTATACCTCGTTGATTAAACAAGACGAGCTTAGGTCAAGGATATTGAGACCCCATGCATGGCCTTGAGCACTTGTAAAGGCTAAGGATGCATACGAGAAGGCCTATCCGTCTGTGGGGTGTTGGTTCAGGCATGTTTAATTCTCCTCGTCTATAGGAGAGTGTACTTGATTCCATGTGGTGCCATTCCTTTGTGCATGCATGATGAGTCCCCATCTGATCTGCACTCTAGTGTCTAGTACCTTGGTAGTCGTGAGTAGTACCCAACATTATATTTGATGAGCATCTCTATGTTATGACTTTGGCTGTATCCGTTGCTTTCTGTGTCTTCTCTGTGATTGATGTGGGTGTTGACCATTATGTATACCCTTACTTGGTTACTTTTGTTTGGGCCTTGTGACTATCTTTGAGCATGGTGGGGTGGTCTCTTATGAGTGCACATGGTTGAGAAGTGTTGCCACTGCCATTGGAGACCGGTGAATAGGTTATTGGTGCACTAGATTGGAGATGTTCTCACTCGCCATTAACCTCTCTGTTGTTGTACCTTTTCAGTCATTGTACTCATTTAGTTATTGTACATGTATATCATACTCATTTCTATGTCATCGCATTGTATATTCTTAATGTAATTGTACTCTCTTAACAGAGAGGATGTAATCATGTAAATTAATGAGAAGAAATGAGATGTTTTATGTTTGGCTTACGGATTCTAGTGTTGATATCAGATCCACTTGTATTATCATGCTTTTAGATTCATGTTTATATTAGGTATGGGATTAGGAACATTTGATTTGGTGTTTAAAATGAATGTAGTTTTATAATGTTTTCTTTGGAGGGTGAATTAGTCCTCTCCTTCAAGTTGCGCATTCAGCCATACCTGGCCATGAATGATGCTGATCTATCAAATTAGCAACCATATCTATGTATGTTATCACTTGTTATTAAAAAAAAATTATCTTGTTCTCTTTTGGCCCTTACCCTTCAGGATTCGCGGGCGGGATGTTACGACAACTACTTCATTCATTTAGCTAGTTGAAATTAGATTTATTTCCAAACCCTAGAATGTGTAGAACACCAAGAAGGGTTTTAATTCTTCCATATTTTATCCTCAACTTCACTCTTCCTCAACTTATAATCTTATATATTTAATCATCTCCTAGAAATATTTCACATCTATCGATTTGTTGATATTCATTGAACCACTACTTATGTGGATTCATATCAAAAGAGGCACTTAAATCTATTGGCCATTCATCATGGGTTCATCTAAGCTTGTAGTAGCCAAAAATATATCCCTTAAATCTTAAACTAAGGTCTTTGTTTCTATTGAAGAAGCATCTTTAAATGACTTTCCCTTTTCATCCGTTTTAGATTTGCAATCCCTCTTATAGTGCCCTATTTTACCACAATTCCATCATTTTCTTAGAATTTTATCTAGAGCATTAGATTTCCCTTTGGACTTCGATATCTTGTCCCTTAATTTTTCATCTCCTAAATTCTTTTTAATTCTTTTATATGAATGACCTTTTATAACCAAAGCATCCTTCAATTGGTGATTTTCTAAATATTTTCTTCTTATTTCTTCTAGAATAATAAGGATGCTACCACATCCCTATTCTTTAATTTATAATTAGTACTAATGATCACCATTCCTAGATTATCTCAAGAGTCAAGTAAGGAACAAAGCAAAGTAATACACTTCTCTTCATCATACATTTGAATTTCAATAGAAAGTAACTAACTTACTACATTATTGAAGGTGTTCGAATGTTTAGTCACAATGTTATCATCATTCATTCATAATGAATATAACTTCATTAAAAAAAAAAAATTGCTAAACACTTTCCTTAATACAAAGTACCCAATTCATTCCATAATTCCTTTGTTGTGGCTTCTACTGATACACTTACAAAAACTAAATCTAATAGACACAATCTAATTGAACACTTTTTCTTCCTATCACTAATCAACGAATCTTGATCTTTTATACCAACTATTTTGTTGTTGATACATTGATGTAGGTGCACTACACACAAGTCAAAGTATAGTAGCACCAAGTTGAAATAATTTATTTTTTACTGCTAGTTTTTGAGGCTATTTGGCCTGCATACCGAGTTGTATATTAATGTCCAGCCAAGATCTACATGAACTAGGTGATTTTAAAAATGATTGAGAATCAATGTAGATAATTTTTTGTGCTTAAATCAAATTTGACCAGGTGTTTGAAGAAGGAAGATCATGGCTGGTATCTTCCACATTTAATTTACTTAGTTTCAGCACTCAAGAGGTTGAGGCGAGATTTGGAATAGGTTTGGAGAGAAAAAAGTATAGAGAAACAAGATAATGCTAGAGAAGAGTGGAGTGCATAGGAGGAAAGAAAGAACAATATATAAAAGGGTATGCATGAAGGAAGAGGCTAGGGTTATTTCATGCAAGTGAGTTTGTGTTGATTTGGAGCTAGCTCAAAGGAAAAGGAAACTACCATTTCTAGATGCTTTTGATGTTTAGTTTGCCAGCTGTAGGTAGTAGTAAAAGGGACACGTGGGAATAGAGAACGAAACAACAAGAGAGAGCTCTTTGAAAAGAGAGAATCCATCATTCAGAATGCCAAGTTTCTTTTTTCGTTAAGCAACAAGTGCATGTGAGGAGAAAGGGTTGTTCGTAGGGAAGAAAAGATAAGGAGGTTGCCACTTTGAAGGCACATTTTGTGCTTATGTTGGAAATTGAGGATAGAGAAGGAAACAAAGTGGACTAATTAATTCAAGGAAAAATGGCTGAAAAGAGTTCCATAACAGGAGAGATTGTGAAACCATGTCTATGTATGTTTACTAGTTGTATTATGAATGTAAGGGCTTTATTTTTAGTTTAACAAGAAAACAAAATTTATTTATGCAATGCTCTCCAATGTGTATGTGATTCATGATTTGTTCCTTTTTGTTCCTTCACCCAATGTTTGTTGTCTTAAATGAGTTGGTTTATGTGTTGTGGATGGTATATATGTTGTTATTATTGTCTATAATAATAGAGCTAAATGAGCAGACCAAGTGGAGTCACCTATAACAACTACAAAGCTGACCTAGCGAGCAAAAATTTACATGTAGCAACATCTAGGTACTAGACAACAAGCTGATCTGCCAATTCTTCCTTTCAGGTTGTGAGCCCAAAATAGGGTGTCATAGGGGTGTGGCTCCATCATACATGAATCCACTAATATTTTTCAACAAGCAAATCTTTCATTAAAATTTTTACATTAAATTTTTTAATCTCTATCCTTGTGGTTCATGTCATTCTAATTCACTCACAAATCATTTTATACACAGATCGCACTCAAGACAGTTTTTCAGAGGAAAAAAAAACCCTAACCAAGATCTAATGGATCAGATGCACCTACCGTAAACAACTAACATGTTGTGCTGACTATTTTTTTTCAAATTTTGACCTGTAAAAAATGACCACTGTTTCTACCGACCTTTTCATTCGATAGTGCTTCATACTTTCAATAGCATCAGTTGGCTGAATTTCAACAAAAAATGGTTAGTCGACAAGATTTCGATGAAAATTGAAAAAAAAAACAGTCGGCACAACATGCTAGCTATTTAAGTTCTTCCGATCAGATGTAGGGAAAAAAGAAGCTCAATAAACGTATACAATAGAAGTTGTGCAAATACAATCTAAAACTAAAAATAGAATATTGGATATAAAAAATAATAGGTAGTATTTTCATCTCGGAAAACTTTTTTGGATAAAAAATTTCCACATTAAAATTTTTCACTATTGCAAAAACTCAACCATTCTCAATACTATAATGAATCTCTCTTACTTCCTTATTAAATATGTGTGAATATAAATAGACATGCCAAAAATGTTTTTATACATTGTATAAAATCATACAAAAGATAAACATGAGTACTTTAAAACATGGATAAAAATTAAAAAATATACAACACTTATCCTATAGTTAACACTTATCCTATAATTAGGAATCTATTTATTGAAAGGATGTCCCATATAAAATATTCTAATTATATATAAAAGTACGCTTCTCAAATTTAAAAGAGGGATATAAGAAATAATTGTAAAATGTAAGATAAAAGAAGAGCTGCTCTCAAAAACTCAAGAAAAAGCCGAATAGCTGCTAGTCCAAATAACGTATTGATACGCCATCAATTTTTATATGTAAAAATACATAAATAATAATGGATGACATACCATTATTCTTTACTGTGTCGTTTTATAATAATATTATTGAATGGTTGTATGATATGTAAAAATACATACACATCAGAGATGTCTACTTGTCTTTATTCTAAACTTACCAGAAGAAATCGGATGCTGATTTCCTTAGAAAAAATAAGAACAAATAATTTTATGGCCGACTAATATGTTAACAAAAATCAGGAACAGACCGAGAGCTCATACACATCTGTCCCAATTACTACAATAACGTGAATCTCTTGGTGTTACTCCATTCTGTTTTTTCTTGTCCGCAAACCAAGTATAATTTTAATTATAATTTAGTATGAAATCTTCTTGCCAATGACGAAAATATAGAAGATGGCGTGGAAGAAAACTGTAAAGCTAAAAAATTCAATAGAAGGGCTAACCACAGTGTAAATTTTTTCTTTTTTTGTTGTTGTTTCAGCTATTTTAATCAAATTTTAGGACAATCGCATTACTATTCTCAAATACTTAAATATCATCTACTGATATAAATTAGAATGACGTGAAAAACAAAGATGTGAATTAGAATTACAGTTTACAAGAAAAATGGTAGTCACACGTAAAGTACAACCCTTGAATATTGGCCTTATACCTTTCATTTCTTGGACTTAAGAGCTGCAGCTGCTTTAATGAACACAGAACAGTAACAGTGATGTCTCTGTAGGTTTTAGACTCAAGCATGGAGAAAAATACAGTCAAGGCAAGGAGGTGTCACTTTGTGATGGTGCATGGAGCAGGATTTGGGGGTTTTAGACTCAAGCATGGAGAAAATAAAGTTGCAGATCTTCTTGTGAAAGCGGTGTGACATGGCAAGCGGAGGTATCGACCCAACTGATGCCGACCACATTTCATCTTTACAAGAGTACAATCAGCCCCTCACAGACTTCTTTACAGCTCTTCCTTCCCAGGAGAAGGTATGCATTTGCTGAAGAGTTTTAAGAGCCAATATATCTTATTTATATTTCAGAATTCAGGTCGTGCCACAATACACAACCTGAAATTTCATCAATACTTAAGTATGCCAACTAATTTGTAGCTATATGTCTGTTTAGGTTATATTGGTTGGCCACATCGCTGGTGGCTTCAATTTGAGTTTTACCATGGAGCGTTTTCCAGAAAAAATTGTTGCAGCTGTGTTTGTTACTGCCTTCATGCCCCTCAGCGGAACGACTCTCACTGAATTGACGAATGAGGTTTAATGAATTCTCTCTCTGCCAACAGTCTTAAACTTGCAATGCCATTTCTCTGAAACCATATAATTTAACAGGTCGCATCCATAATTGGAGGCGTTGGAGACTCCACATTTTACTATGCAAATGGGAAAGAGAATCCGGCAACATCCTTCAAGTTTGGCACACACTTTGCGAGAAAATTTTTATCCCAGAAGAATCCTTCCTGGGTAAATCACTTGAGAACAGAGACATTACAAACAGTGAATTGAATCATTGGTTAATGAGATAATGTATTGGGGGGTTATGAAATTTCAATTGATTGATAGATTAATATGGCACTAAATGCAGGATCTAACGTTGTGGGAATCTCTGGAGAAGCAGTTTCAATATGGCAAGAACCTCTTTTGTATACAGCTAAAAACTATGGAAGTGTTTACAGAGTATACGTTGTGGCGAAGGAGGATAAGTTACTTGTAGAAGCATTCCAGAGAAAGATGATTGCAGAGAATCCTCCACAAATGGTATACGAAATTGAAGGATCTGATCACACCGTATTCTTCTCCAAGCCTCGTCGTCTGGTTGAGGTGCTCATACAAATTGCTAATACATGTGTGTAAGTGAAGCAATCATATTTTAATGTGATGCGGATGGATTTTAGTAAAGTTTGTAATATCTAGAAATGTAGGAATATACTTGTCACAAACAACAATGTCATTGTTCTTAATATTGTAATGGTGAAATTTACATATTCGTGCCATTTTCCATTTAATTTTGCGTATAATATCTTAATATTCTTATATATTTATAGTAAGGGTGAACCTTTTTTTTTAGTTTTTAAAATCTATTTATATATCTATATTCTTAAATATTTAATTTCATGTTATCAATTTATATACATTCATCTTAATTGTTTATTTATTACATTTATTTATGCATCTACTTCCATTTAGCTATTTGCTATCTGTTGATAGTTAGATTGACAAATGCAACACAAATAAGGTGGAGTTCACCTTACCTCGCCTGAAAAGACAATTGATTCTTGATTACAATCACCTCCAAGGTCTTAGGAGTTGTGTCACAACCCACTTAAGTGGTCAATGTGGTCTATTTATTCAAGGAGCTTGACTTTTTCTTTTTTAGTCAAATTGGGCTATGCTTATTCTAAATCATATTCTATTTATTGGTGAAAAAGATCAAAGGGGTTATTAGAAATACAAGAAGAGTGATATCTCTATTTTTATCGATCTTTAAACAATAATAACCAAAGAAATCAATTAATTGCAATGCTAAGATCAGTATTAACTCTATCCTTCACATTAACAGTGTTAGATTCTAAGGAATTTAGATAAATAGTATAAATAACATTCAACCACTATATTACACACGCAAGTTAAAATATAAATCCATAATTCACTTTCAAGATTTATCAATGGAACACAATATTTTCTCAAGTAATCAATGAATGAAGAGAGTTAGGCACTACACCACACACAAGAATATTGATTTGAAGAAAAAGGAACCATTATATTGATTTTCTCGAAACTGCGGGTACAAATCCAACAAAAGTGCTACACTAAAATTCTGGTTTTTTCTTCAAACCATCTCCTTTCTAATCGAGGATGATGAAAGCTAAATGCAATGCTAAACTAGAATGTTAAAAATACTTTAAGTAATTGGACCAACGAACTAATACATCAATCGATGGACCCTTTGAATGAGATAGGCATCCTCCTTTAATAGAGCAAAAGAAAACAAAAAGCTACTTTAAAGTTGCATGCGGTGCTTATCCTCATCTTTCATGTATTCAAACTGAAAGAAATATTTTCCTATTTTAGGTTAAAGCCATGAATATTGTAAGGACCTGCTTGGTCCAAACTCATATTTTCAAAAATTTTACCTTATTAACAAGTTAATATGAGATATATCAAGACTTTGACTAGGTACTCAGGAAAACTTCAGCCAATACGGGCCATATGTTCAAATAGAACATTCTTAAGCCAAACCGGGCTCTTCTATCCTTTGGGCAAATAGGTTCATATGGAACCAAGTCTAACGGACCTCATCACTATCCGATACGGGGTAGAACAAATGGTGGCCAAATGGCCTAGTTGGTCAAATGGACCAAGACTCTATCCAATCTAGGATAAGTAAACATGACAACCAAATGGGCTAAATAGGACAGGAATCATTATGCTCTAGCCAAAGACTTCTGACTCCTTTGGGACCAATATGGGTTCATGAGTTACTTCCTAGAGATCACAGTCTACTCAAGCACTATGTTGAGGATGTCAACCAGGGGATGCATAACATCGACTTGTACACACCTCAGTTTTGACAAAGTCAGGTACAAGTAATCCACCCTGAGGATTCTTTTGAGTACTAGGAGACTTCTTAAGTTACCTAGCTAAACCTTTAAACTAGGGATTAAGATTACGAAGTTGATTATAAAAGAGTATCTTATATCCGAGGCACCTAAGTACTAGGGGCATCCTTCACCATCCAGACTACCTACATACCCTATATCCATGGGATCAAGGCGCTCTCCAGATGCGACCGACATGGGGAATGCAAATATGTAGTTTTGTCTTGTGCACTAAGTTTGATGCAACTGTGAGTGGGTACGCAGCCCTTTCTAGGACCTAGTTTCCCCTAGATAGTTCTTCACTGGCTGCCACACACTCATCTGATACAATGATGGAATTCCTAAGGAACTATTTTGCAAACACACCTCTCGGGGGTGTTTGATGTTTAAGTTTCATGTGTGAATAGTTTACCTGCATATTTGATGCACGAGGTTTTTCATTGATAGTTTAAAAGGATTTCTATCATGGTAATCATCATACAACTATTTTGATAGACTCATCCTTTCTTTTTAGTTAATCTTTTTAATGAGGTATCCGAGGAGATTTTCTTTTCCTGCGGATTTAGCTATGACATGACCCTTATTACTCCCCGACGAATTAGAGGGACGGTGCCCAGATGTTGTTGTTGCAGCTATGTTAGATGCGAGGTACTTGGTTCAATGCGATGACATTACCTATAAACGTGACACAGAGGTACTGTAAAAACCAAACACTGTGATTTGTTTGAGTTTGGATGTTTCTTTATAAGGTTTACCTATCTATTAGAAAAGAAAATCTTGCATAATAACTAATAAAGAAATTAACAAAGGAAAGATACTTCTCTAAAACATAATAAAGTAACATCTAGTAAAGATGCTTGATCACTGGTTTAGAGAAGATACTTAATCAATTTTATCTATTCGTAACATAACTAGAAAATATATTGTATCAGTAAAAGACTCCATTTTGGAAAACAAAGAAATCTTGATAACTTATTTTTTCATACATCAAGTTCTTTCATGATCATTACAAAAATCACTTTTAAATTGAAACCAAAAGGTTGTAAAATAAGACAGATATCTCAACATCCTAAATGAATTTATACTTTATCTCCATTGTCGATATATTTGTGAGTAAAATTTGACAAAGATTCTTGTTACTAAAACTGGTCAATACTTGCTCCAAGGTTTTATAACGACCAATTTAAAGAACTTCTCGATTCCCTTCATGACTCCTCTATCATCATAACATTCATTCATTTAAAAGTACCTTCATTTTAGAACTTCATATTTCTTATTATTCATTTTCCCTAGTAATCTTTAATGTTGGTTTAATGTATTCTTATCTAAGGAAAGATGACATTTTTAATTGTAATCAATTTCCAACATTTCTCATTGAGACAATGACTTAGATAATCATTCGTAAGGGTTGACATTTGTTTAAATAGGGCATTTTGCTTATATCCACATATGGTCAAAGAGTCAATTTTTTTCAAATTCATGGATAGTCGTATTTTAAAAAGTTGTCTATAATTTTTATATTATTTCTTGACTAGTGAGTTTGTGTATGGGGTCATTGAGTATCTAGTTTGATTAATGTGGTTCACGTGATTCTTCATATGCAAGGATATATATTAGTTAAATGAAAGAAAGGATTAATGATATAAAATCATCCATATAATATTTCCACCAAGAAATTTAACGAAAGGTTCAAATAAGATAATAGAAGAACCCAATCATTAGTCCAAGACAGTAAAGGACAACTAAACAACGAAACTATAACTCTTCCAATCAGATTCTTATTTAATACAAATTCAAATAACAACTAAATATAGTTTCCCATTCAAAAATATAAGATAATAATCATAGTCATTTATATATAAGATTTAATATTTCTATATAAACTAGATAAATTCTTTATATAACAAGATGAGAAAATAATAATAATATTAATTTGAAGAGGAGACATACAAATCCATACTTATAACAAGTAACACCATAAGTTCACATATAAATATTAACTTCATATTTTATGAAACTAATAAATTCATTTTTTTTCCCTTAAAACAATATAAATTCTAATTTAATAGAATACTTAAAGAAGAGAGTCACGATTCTAAAAACTCTAAAATTTAGGAAAGTTTTAAGAGTTAAGATTGGAATGTTTTAAAATAATGGATGGGTTTAAAGTTTTAAGGACGGAAAGGATCAGAACGAATGAAGCGGAATTCCCTTAACAAATTTTAAATAATGCATGCTAATAATGGTGCACAAGATACCTCAAAGAGAGACAGTCTATCAGAACACAATGACCACAGGAAATGCACAAACTGGATTATTTTTAAAACAAGATTTAAAACTCTCAAGCAAATGCAATTCACAGTTGAAAAGCTCAATTCCACAGCCTATCCAAGTGCCATAATGGGTTTTTCTTTTTCTTGGAAATGGTTAAGGACAACTGTAAAATAAATGAATGCCCTAGAAGGCATGTATGCAAAAATGCGAAAGCATAAACAATGCACACGAACTGCACTTAAATGACTACATATATTTGTTATTGGTTAACCTTTTTGATGGAACAGAGTATGGCCATCCATCAAAGGATAAGAGTAAGGTGATTTTTGTCAGATATTATAGCTGGAAATACTCTGGTAAACATAGTTGCAAACTGAGGAAGCACATACTAGGCACGTCAACTGTTTGATAGGATGCCTCAATGAGATGTTATCTCATGGAATGTTGTAATTATAGGATATGCATGAAAAAGATTTGGTGAAAATGATTATGAAACTTTTAAACAAATGCAATTGGCAGGCGTAAAGCCAAAGTCCATGTCCTTCCTGCCTGCAGAAATTAACGCTTTGGAGCAGAGTATAGAATTCTATCAAAGCATGACGAAAGGGCAATTTTGTTAGAGGATGAAATTACAAGTGCCCTGGCAGGAACGCCAACTATTTGGCAAAATCCCTCAAAGAAACGTTGCCTCATGGACTGCAACGATTGCAGGACGTGCACAAAATGGATTTGTTAAAAGGGAGTTAGAAACTTTCTAGCAAATGAAATTGGCAGTGTATGCCAGATCACTCCATCTTTGCCAATGCCTTCCCTGCCTGTGCCAAAATGGGAGCTTTGATGTAGGGGATTTGTCAGATATTAAAATTGGAGAAGATCCGGTAGACATATATGCCAAACGTGGAAGCACAGACAAGGCACGTCAGCTGTTTGACAAAATTCCTTAAAGAAAGGTTGTCTCATGGACTGCAACGTCTGTAGGACGTGCACAAAATGGATTCGTTAAAAAGGAGCTAGAAACTTTCAAACAAAAGAAATTGGCAGACATGAAGTCATATTCCACAGCCTACGCTAACATCCTTCCTATCGGTGCCTACATGGGAGCTTTGGAACAAGGGTTTGGACATCCATGATCTCATAATGGGAGGAGGGTTTTCATTAGATGTTATAGTTACGAGTGCTTTGGCAGACATGCATGTAAAATATGGAAACATTGACACAGTGCATGAGATTTTTGACAATCGGCCTTAAAAAGATGCCTCAAATAGAATGCCAGGATTGTACGATACACACATAATGAACTTGTTGAAAGGGGTTTTAGAAACCTTTCAAACTAAATGTAATCGGCTGATGTAAAGCTGCACTCGACAACCTTTTCCGGCTTCCTCTTGGACTATGTACAAACATGAAGACTCTATAATAGCGTATGGACATCCTGAAGACGTAATGGAAGAAAGATCTTTGTCAGATATTATAGTTCAAAATACTTTGGTAGATATGTATACAAAATGTCCAAGCATAGACAAGGTTCTTGAACTTTTTGAGAAAACGTTTCAAAGAAATTGGTATCTCATGGATTGTTATGACTATAGAACCCACACAAAATGGATTTGATGAAAAATGTTACATCCTTCTTTTTGGAATCGATAATGCTATTTACTTTTCTTGCAAATTTCAGTTATATAATATGTTGTGGACGACATGGAAACTGGTGATATAAATAGACAAAGTTAGTTCTATGAAATTTTGGAATCTATTGATTATGATCAATGTGATATTATAAACTAAAATGCCTTTTTGTTAGGAGAAAAAGATGTTTGGATATATTATTCTTTGATTTGGAATATAGGTGCTTTGACCACAAAAATTGTATGTGAGATTGTCGTTGCAGGAATAGGTGGACCATGTTTGACAGGAAGAGAAAGTATTTTTGAGAGAGAGTATAGACTCTAGAAATTAACCATGGGTGTTTGTTACTGAAAATGCCAAGCAAGTAGATAAACCTTGAAGCCTTCAATCTAGTCATGTTTATGACTGAGAAAGTTTAAGACTAGATGTCGATGTCTGAAGATAAGGTTTAACACCTTTTCGTAAGTCGTCATATAGAATTTTGGAAATCGACGTTGTTGTCGCAAGTCCACCAAAGTGAGTCATCTTATATAGATGATTAATATTTCGTTTGTAGGTAAATAAATAAACCTATTTGTGGTGGATGTGTGAGTCACGTCTCGTAGTTGAAAGACGTGAGAAGTCATATTTGTGCGTCAAACGATTTAGAAAACTTGTTTTGCGTTATGCTCAATCCGTCGTGATTGCCGTAAAAACACGTTGATCATGTGTTGTGAATTTATTCCTTTTTGAAAATTGACGGAAGTCGAATTTGAAGTCGAGTTAAGCTATAACTGTTTTGGTCGTTATTTGGAAGGATATTCCAAAATCGCCTTAGTCATAACTTGGTTAACGGGAGGTATTTTTGTTAGTTTGTTTGATGTCGGTTTTCTCATCAAGTCAAGTATGTTTTCACCCAAGTTCTGTCGTTTTGGACGTCTTCCTTTTTGAATGCGCTTTTTCTCTTCGAGCTTAAGACTTGAGTTTTTATTAAACAAACCTATACCTTCTTTATTAAGTCAGTTTTTACTCCTCTCTTTTTGACCTTGGAGACACAATAAGCATTTATTATTTACCACCGTGTAAGAATGTAGCTCCTTGAATCGTGGTAGTTGCTTTTTTGGAGGTTTAGAAGCCTTCTTGTGGAGGAAGTGGATGAGGTTGTTGTGCCACGTCGCCATTAAGGAGTCTCCACCATGTTTAAGGGATCGCTGTAAGTAAGGAAGTCAGGTGGCATGCAGCAACTGACCTCCTTGTGTGTAGACATGAAACAACAGAAGTTTAATGTCATTATGCTTGCATCACCGTGGGCAGTCGAGGATGTGGTTATTTCTGTTAAGAAGAAAGTGAAACCAGGAGAAAAAGGCATTAAACCTTCTTCACTGTGCATGGCCTAGGCAGGAGTATTTGGTTGTGAAGAAACTGAAATGGAGAGGTAAAGGCGATTAATCTCTATTGCCATGGGGAGTTTGAGAGTTTTTGGTGTTTTCTGTTGTTGAGAAATTGAAACTAGAGAGTGGTGTGGGTCTGGAGACTGAGGAAGAACTTGGAGGACATCGCTGAGAGCTCAGAAGGTTGAGCTAGCAACAGCGGATCTCTAAGTACATTGTTGGGTTCCATTCTTTTCCTTTGTGCAGTCGATGATCAATATTTGTGTCTTATTTCTACAATGATAGTGTGGGAAGATTACAACGTATAGGATGTGATAATAATGTCATCATACTGTAAGTTTTGAGGAGCTTGTTTACAAGAAAATGTATCATTCTTGTCTTCTTAGAACATGAAAATAATGTTGTCTTCTCAGATACATTATCATTGCATATCATGAATGAGACAATAATGATAATAGAACACAATTTTTCAAATATATATATACACACCAATGTTGATCAATGCATGATGCAAAATGTGAATGGTATTCTACTAGCTGTCGGCAATGATGCATATTTTGAGATGTCCTTATATGATGTTTTATCAGCTTAAAATTGTCTTGTGTACACTTGATATGTGAGTTTCATAGTGAGAAGCCACATTGCACCACGTGCCTATTGTTTTAGGAACCCAAACCTCAGATTTAATGCATGTTTCGAAGTAGATTTTAGATTGTTTTGACAGCCGGATGGTGTGATTTCAACTGGCTGTGGTGTCGGGAGACAAAAACCAGAGTAGGCTAAGGTTGCAAAATGTCTCTCTGTCCAACCAGATAAGAATCCCGAATACAAGACATTGAATGTTGATAAATGTATTTAGATAGTTTCTTATTCAGATTTAGATCTTCAGTTAGAGGTCGACAAATGTGTTTGATCATCTCTAGTGTCATAAGATAGATTCCAAGTCTTTTATTATCTTTATCATTTAACGCTTACCTCATTGACCCATGTGAAACCATTTGATTTGGAAGGAGGTGTAGAGTTGAAGTATAAGTATTTATTCTTGGTCAAAAACCGTCATGCTTTTGAAATGAAAAGATAAGGGTGGGAAACTTGCATTTTGTGTCTTAATTAAGTTGCATGCGATGATTCTTGTGTCACTATTATCTTGAAGACCTTTATGAATCTAAAACTTTAAACTTCAGGCTTATGGGTAACGGTATCATATACTTGAGTATGTTGTATAAACTTATGGAAACCGTATGGCCAAGTTAGAGACCACTTAGGAGTGGATATTTATAAATGATGTTTTATATGATTATGGGATTATTATTGCATTACAAATGCTATCCATATAAACAATGAAATAGAAAACCCATTGTACATCATGTAAACAGAGATGAATCCATAAACTCAGGAATAGAGTAAACATTTGTGCCATGCGCTATTGCATGAGGAAATTCAAATACCTTGAGGTCATCAAGGTCAACATTTATATAAACCTTACAAATAGGAATACTATAGGATTGCGATTAATTCAAGTCAAGTAGGGTGGGTGAACTATATTCATGCATTCTTATAGCGCTATTTAAATACAAATCCTTTGGCCAAGGTGATGCACGATCCTCAAGTGCATTGAATGTTCACTGTGACTGGATGGTGTTTCTTGTGGAGAGTCATGCATGACTAGAGGGTATCTAGGGATCTGCATGATAACAAGATATGTAAGTTACAACACTAGAGCTCAGATGGCAAACACCGATGGTTATCCTAAGTCTATCCTCTTGAGTAGGGTAGGGCCACTTCCGGTTAGGAAGGAGAGCGGTAGACCAACAGTCTATGGTTGGAGGTTAAGATCCTTGAAGATACTTTCTCTTCCAAATATTGAGGATTGTCGAGTCTTGAATGTGATGGGTCGACAATCGGGATGCAGTGATAATGGTATGTTTCTAATATGGTATTTGTTTATGAATATTTCAAATTGTGAGAAAACAAAATGTTTATGGTTTATCAATTCTTTTCGCTTTGTGAAAAATGAAATCATGTTTTTTTGTTAAAGTGAAAAATGTTATACTTGATAGTAGTAAAATATATTTGATTACAAAGAGAGAACAAAAAAAATATTTATACCTATGTTAAAACCTAGTTTTCAAGTAAAATCAGTTTTGGATTTTACAAAAAAGGCTTTAGAAATGTTCAAGCAAGAATGAAGTTCAGGAATAGAGTATGGACATTTGTCCTAGCATAATAAAAAAAGGGGGTTTATGTTAATGAAGTAGTTACCAAAACTTTTACAAAAACTTATACACAGTTTTCAAATTGTAAATATCCTAAAACATATCATCAAAATAAATTTCAAACTAAGATTTATTAACAAAAATTCAAGAACCAAACTTTCAAAGGAAAAGAAACACAATGATGGGAGGAGAACTCTTACAGATTTCTCTAACACTCCAAAGAAGAATTTTGTGTGTCCCTCCCTCAACAATTCCATGCTATTTATAGAAAAAAACTTAACCCATATGGAGGAAAATTGAAGTCTTGAGTCAAGTCTTCTAATTAAATGCTCTCTATTTTTTCCAAATTCAATTTTTGTGGAAAAGGACTTGTTAATCCTAAATGTTTTCTCTCAATTTTTCCAATTGTCATAACTTCAAGGAGAAAAATCTCATTTTATTAACTTTGACTCTTGACTTGAGAATGAGGAGGGGGGGTAATCCTCATTTCTTATTTTGTTTAAAAAAAAAAATTATTATCTAATTCTACTAGCTTTTATGTGTTATTCAAAATTTGGTTGTGAGACATATCTAACAATCTAATGCAAAGTACATGAAAAATTGGGGATCACTTTATAATTTAGTGGGACCTCTTTTACATTGCTCAAAGAATGAATTGAATCTATACAAGGTATTCCTTATGTCAAAAATAGAAGATTCAGTTGGATGTGCCCTAGGCATGCTTTGCCTTTGTTTATTTTCTACATAATTTGTCAAACACTTGTTTACTCTATCTTCATCTGGGCCATCAAGTCAATCTAATCTGAATTTTATCTATTCAAAATTCTTGTGAACAAATTCCACCCACCCTTTCATTGTTTGAATATCCTTCTCTATTACTTTGAAATTGAACTTGATTTCAAAACACTTGTCTAAAGTTTCTTTACAAAACATAGAGGATTCATTGAGTTCCTTTTTCATTTTCCTCCTCAATGCTTCTCTTATGACTGCCAAAGCATCCAACTTGCACATGTTTTCAAAAAAGAGATTAGCACCAATAACATCTTTAACAAACTCTTCAAAGTTTCCTATATCTTGATACATATTTGTTGTTCTCAAAATCAGCTATGCTCGTTTTTGTAGATAACCCCTACAAAACTTGTTTGTTTCGTAACCTACACTCTAAGTTTGCAAATCAAGACAAGTACTCTTGGCCTTGTGTAAAGTCATCTGACATCCTAGAATAGTTTGCAATATTCCCTTATGTCAATTCCTCGAAATTCATACAAATCGATTAGGTTGCAAATTGATCAAAATATCAATTTTGATCATTTTAGGGTGTTAGAAGGTTTTTATGTCTTCATGTGCATAAGCGGTTAAAAATACCGCTCTTGCATAATCTTGATGTTTCCAAATGTATGTTTTTGAGTAACATGTATGGGCGGAAAAAATCACCGCCCATACATGTCAGTTCTCCCTTATGAAGATGTAAGAGTGGTAGTTTTACCTGCCCTTACATCCTCTTCTTTCTTTCATGCTAGACCAGCATTTTTGGCTGACGGCACATCTTTTTCCTCGCATTTATCTTAACTCGTGTATTTATTGCACCTTTAATTTTTGGATTTTAGCAATCTTTGAGTTTCTTTAAATTGTTTTCAATTAGTATCTTGTTTTACTTTTGATTATTCATCTTACCTAAACCTTGGAGAGAACTTGAAGCTGACGCTTTCTAGCTTCCACGGATTTAATCTTACTGAAGCTCTCGTGTTTTTCCTTCGTATTTAATATAGGTAAGTTTGTTTTATTTTTTTCTTTGTTTTTGAGGTTTTTGTTAATGGTAAATAGTGTTCATATTGTTACTCAAAATCATCTTCTGGTTGTCTTTTAAAACCCTAGTTTTATTTTAAATTTGTATGTATTCTCTTAAACCCCAAATCTTAATAGGTTTTGGGTTTTTCAGTTTCATTTTCATCGCCTTGCAAGATTTTAGGTTTTCTTTTTTATGTGTGTGTGTCGTTAGTATTTTTCGCTGATGGTGTCTTAGGATTTTGTTTTGTTGTTTTGTAGTATGCAATAGCGGTCAATTCAACCGACACATACACCTTTTTTTGGACTACCCCACATACATTTAAGGGTAGTTAAAATCGCCGCCCTTACAAGAACTTTATGAATTACCTTCCAATGTATAGGAGCAGTTGAAACTCCTACCCTTACACATATAACTTGGAATTTGTAAAAATGCCTGCAGTAGCGGTCAATTTGATTGACTATACATCAAACCCTTTCACCCAACATGCACAGGCAGTTCTTTTTACTGACGTTGCATGTGTCTCAAGAAACTTGCAAATTTTACCCTAATGTAAGGGTGTTCATTTTGACCACCCCTACATCTAAAACATGTTTTCCCAAATACATGCAAAGGTGGTCCTTTTAGCTGACTTTGCATGTGCATTTTAATCAAACACTTCCTATTCACATGTAATAGCGGTCAATATGACCAACTTTACATAAGTAAATGATCCTCCATGCAGGAGCGGTCATTTTGACCGCCCATGCACATTTTCCTGAATTTTTCCTAACACTAGGAAAATTCACCTTTCAAGGCCTATTAACCCTCTTTCACCCTTTACCTTGATTTGCACGCACTCAAGCCCTTCAACACATGCTTTCCTGTTCATGATCATCGAATTGCAGTTATCCCAATTTATTCATTTTTCCCCTAACTGCGAGATCATGGATTTTTGCAGTTTTTGACAGACATCTGTGGTAGGCGTTGTTTCTAGTTTCCTCTTCAAAACTGATGTTAGAGCCGTCTCCATCCAAAGATAAAATCATGAAGTACAAATGCCAAGGGATCTTCCCTGTGACTTTAGTACAGTCAAATGTTCATGAAATCAGAGATATAGAAATAGGGCATGTGGATATGACAAAATTTGTGGATAGAACTAAATAGACAAACCCTTCTAGACACATGTAAAAGATCATTGACAACAAAATTCACTTGGATGCCTCTTTTCCAGTTTTTACCCATAACCCTGAGTTCGTTCTTTAGGTGGCCAGCGATTACAATAGGGATACTAGGGTTGTGACAGATTCAGAAGGGAATGTGATCATGAGGTTGGATGCAGAATTTCTTGATAAAATCTTCATGTGTCCACCTATTGAAAATATTGGACAAATTGATTTTGCTCAAGGGACAAAAGACTATGATACAGATGTGGAAGCTCCAAGAAGGTACATAAAAAATAAATGGTTGAAAATTCCTCAAAGTAATCTAACCAGATGGCCAAAGGATCTCCCTAGGAGTGACTTTGTAGAGGAAGTTTGTGATTTGATCACACTTTTGAGTCATATCAGAGGACTCCCTTCTTCCTCCAAGTTTCATGAATGGATGTACACATACATCAAGATGATTCTTTAGGGCACACAGAAAATATTCTGGGGAGAGTAGATCAGTAATACATTGCATGAACAATTGGTGAGGGTCAACACAACATTCAAATTCTATATGACCTCATATCTTGTATATGCTACCGCAAGCATGAGAAGTTTCCCTAGTCTTAGTTAGGTTAGTGACAGGAGATTGGTTCTTGTGTATGAGTATTATCCTCAAATTACTCTGAAGGGATCAATCCATCATTTCCGTAGGGTTAATGATGCTTTCTTTCCAGTATTTATGTGCTTATGGGACAATGAACTTGTTTAAAAGAGGGTTTCAGATGAAGCCTGAGAAGTTGTGAATTCTTTTGGCTATTTGTTCTTACAATTCCCTACTTTCACATATCTCAGAGTAGGGTATTATCCTGGTTACCCTTATATTCCTCAATGATATCCCAGTGACCAAATTGTTCTCATGGAATTATGTAGGTAGCTGATTGTAGTACAAAATAAACAAATGGAGCTGAAAAAGTCAGGGATAAAGTTTTTCGTAGAAAGCGGAAGGTACTCAGTTTAGTTAGCTAACAAGGCAAAAATAGTTGATTCTGAATTGTAGTTGGTCACCATGAAAACTTTCAAGAAAAGGGACCATTTTGACTTCAGGAGAGTACAAGATAAGATCAAAAGAAAGTCAACTTTCTATGTGCCTATGCTGGAAGATATTTGGGTTGAACTCAGGACACAAAATAAGATTAGGAAGTTAGACTATTGTAGACTTCATTTGAGTCAGATTGAAGAGCTGGGCCTTGCAGATATCCCAGATGGAATGGAAGATGATAGGGAGGTTCTAGACCCCAAATATAACACTGAGAATGTTGAAGTCTCACCTCTTCCAGAGGTGAAATGGTCAGTTAAAGAGGAAACTTCCATAAGAAAAGATTTCAGCCAGTCCTGGCTAACACAAATATATGGTTAGAAAGCAAAGGGATTAGATTGAAGGAATTTTTCACAGGGTCAGAGACTGAAATTCAGGAGCAAACAGGCAAGAAAGTAGAAAATAGGACTAAGAATAAAAGTGACATCCCTTCTTCCTCTAAAATATGTAAGACACAAATTAAGTTTGTATCCAAGGGAGGGAAGAAGAAAGAGGTTGCAGGAACCTCTAATGTCATTGAATCAGGTGCTGAAGATACAAATGTTGAGCAAATGGAGGTTGAAGATGTTGAAACTAAAAAGCAAAATATTGAGAAATCTAAGGATGCCCAACAAATAGAAGTGTCTGATAAATATGATGAGGAAGATGAAATAGAACAAGATAGAAATGAGAATGTAGAACAGGAACAAACTGGTGATCTACATTAGTCTCCTAAGAAGGATCTTCCAACTAAATCATAAGTTTCTACACCTCTAGCTCATGCTCCTGTTACTGGTAGTTTTCCAGTAGTTTCAAATATTCCTATTTCTCCTATTTTGGTTGTTTCCTTTGATAATACTCCTCCTTCATTAAGAACTAGTTTTGGAATAGTGTTTGATTCATCTGGGTCCATTCCTAGTTTGTCTTCCCCATCTTTTGATATTGGTGAACATACAGTGTTAGAACATTTTCTAGATAGTTCTTAAAAGGTTGTTTATACTACTGCTATTTTTACTCCTACCAGTCCCATTGTTACAATAATAGGAATAAGCATGGACCTGGCAAAGCAAGTGATTGATTCTTCTCCTAATGTGGGTCTTTCTGTACTTCCTCCTAGGTTGTCCGCATATACCCCAAAGAGAAAAAAGAAAGCAATTTCACCAGATGAAATTGATATAGAGAAGCTGTTGCCTTTAAAGTCAAAAACTCTGAAGAAAAAGCCTAAGACTATTTCTAGGATTATCAATGAAAGAGGGATCAGATATGCAGAGATTGCTAAGCCACCAGAGGATGCTACTATTGACAATTTTGACATGAATGATTATGTCATCTCAAGGGTTGAGTTAGGTAAGCTAACTCAGGAAGGTGTAAAAGTAGATTTTCAAACTACTGCCATCACCTTGCTTGAAAAATATGATGAAGTCAAAAAAGGAAAAAGAATAGTATAAAGCTAAAGAAGAACAACTTGCTGCTGTTCTTCAAAAAATAGTAAAGTCATCTGAAATTGTGGAACCCATGGCAGTGACTGTAGAAGATCCTCTAATACTGAAGGTTGAAAAAGGTTAGGCCAGAGGAAGAGTGGTAGCAGATATTGTGGAACATTTGCTAGCTCAAGAGAAAATTCTATTGAGGACCATTGTAGAAAGAAAAGAAAAGATGGCTAAAGTGAAAGCTGAGCTTGATAACATGGTTGACTTACTCTCCCAAGAACTGCAGGATTAGGAAGAGAGCTTGGAGGAGTGGATAGAGATGAAAAAGATTAAGATAAAGAATTTGATCACCATCAGGGTCATCGCAAATAGGGAATCATAACTTAAGACTAAGGAGTCTCTGGTTCATCATATCCATATAATAAAAGGTTTACTTGAGGATTTATGTCAAGCTTGTGAAACCAGTGAAGACAGTGATGTCATGCTCCTACACAGGATAGAAGAACTCCCATGCATCCTCATAGGTGAAGATCATAAGTTCCTTTCAGTAGATGAAATGATAAGCTCCTTCGAAAAGATGGTTCAAAGGAAATTTGAAGATGAAGTGCCCTCAGTACTTTCCATGGACAATCTTTATGATCAGCATTCGACTTTTGAGAACTTGAAGGACAATCTTGACAAACATGAGAAGGCAATAAAGGCAGTAAAAGATGCAATACTTTAGGCCCACACTATTTCAAAAAATATAGCTAAGCCAGATGCACGTGAAATGGCATCTATATAGGCCATGTACTAGAATTTTCTAAAGAAGAATGATGGAGGAAGCTAATACCTTGGTTTATTTTATTCTTCTATATGTAATTTGAATTTTATTGTGGACATATTCATATGTAATTTTCTAAAATGTAATTACATGTGAGGCAAAGGAAGTCCTAAGTCAAATAGGACTCTTTTGTTTGAATAAGTCAAAGTAGTTAGGATTTTCCTATTTTTGCTCTCGGTTTCTCTTATAAATAAAGAGGACCCCCATTGTAAAGATCATCTTTTATCTATAGCAAAGAAACTCTACCAAATTGGAAAACATTTCAAGACTTTGAGCTTTTTATGTTTATCATATTTTTCAAAGTGAATATCAATATAAGCAAGTAATTTGAGTATCAAACTTTGAGTTGAATCATATTGTTTCATGATATCAGTGTTCTTATTGTCGGCAAGAGACACTATATAGATTCATGATTGTTGTCATTGATGGCAACAAAGTTCATCCCACACATCCATAGGACATGGTGTGTCTCTACCGGAAGTCAGACTGAAGAATGTTGTGGTCTGGTAAACAAGAATAGAGCATATGGCGAGGTCTGAAAGACAGGTCCGGATCTCTCAGAGGAAGTATCCTAGTGAAGTGCGGATTTGGGGAAGTCAAGAGGACTACCTTGAGTAATATATTCCAAGGATTTAGCCTCCAGTGATAGATGAGGAAAAAGATATGAATACTTGAGTATTAGGTTCCTGTGTGACAAAGGAAGAACTGACTGGCAGAACATTAGACATTATTCTGGATGTGTTACTGATGTGGGTAAAGGTTATGAAGGCATGAATTATGTTTGGCCGACATGACTAATGATTTCCACAAGTATATCCCTGATCCACAATACTTGGTAAGCAAGGATTCAGCCGACAGATCAAAGTTTGTGAAAAGATTGACTATTCCTGATGCCGACTTGAAAGGTGATGAAATCACTTTTGCAGATATATATACACGATGGATTTAGTTGTGAGAAGTGTTGTTGTTGTTGGTTATGTGCGAATAAAAGTAGAAGAGCAGAGCAAAAGCAGTAAGGAAGGTCCGGTATGTGAAAGGAAGGCAGCATAAAAGAAGAGGAAAGATGAAGTGCAGCAGATCAGTGTATTGAACCTAACTGGAACTAAACTCTAGCATATGTAGATACTCCCAATCAGTTCAAGTATTGTTTTACATTCTTTTTGTAGACAGTGAGTCTCTTGCAGGTAGTGTGCCTCTTGTGAGCAGTGAGCCCTAATTGGCAAGTGCCATTTTGTATTTCCATTCTTCTAACAGAGAATACAATCTTGGGTTAATCACCCCGTGGTTTTCTCCCTTAACAGGGTTTCCACATCAAAAATACTATGTCATGTGTATTTCCATTTCATGGTTATGTTTGCTTGTTGAATTAATGCTGCATTGATTATTAAGAAAGTTCAGAAAGCAGAAATAATTAGGATAACTGATTCACCCCCCTCTTAGTTATCAACAATTGGTATCAGAGCTAAGTTCCTCCTAACAGAGTTTAACAGTTTGAGGAAGATCTAGGAATCCAAATGGATGCATATTGTTTAAGGGAGCAACTCAAGACTGCCCTTGATGATCTTGAACAGTCAAACTCTGAAGTCAATGAATTAAAGGAAAGACTCAAATAGGCTGATGATTTCATGAGAGAACTAAAAGACAAATTAAGTCTCTCTATGAAAAAGAGAAAGGAGTTGCTTCAGCAATTGGCAAGTCAAGGTGAAGCAAATGATGCAAATGAAGAGCTGAAGGAGAAAACCAAGTTATGTGAAAAATTATCAAAAGAAATCATTATGGTAAGACATGAAATGGAATAAGGAGTTATGAAGTTTACCCAAGAAGTTGAAGAGAAAAGAAAAACTGAAGATAATCTAAGACAATCTCTCAAGGAGAAATTAGAAGATTGCCACCAGATGGATAAAATTATCAGACATCTTGAATCTAATCTTTAAGATGCTAAAGATAATGAAGAAAAACTTGAGGATCAAATTGTCTCTCTCAAAAGGGATCTTCAAACAACAAATGAATATAAAGAGAAATTCAAGATAAGTTCTGCTCAACTTGAAGTTCTTCTTAGAAGTCAAAAGAAGGTAGATGACAAGTGTGGTTTGGGATATGAGAAAGGAGAAAGCTCTAGATCTGATCAGAAGAATTTTGGATCAGAAAATCCAAGGAACAGGCCTAGAAGACCTTCGGTAAGACAGCCTAATGCTCAAAGATATCCATCCTTCAATGGATACTACCACAACTGCAATAATTTTGGTCATAAATCTAATCAGTGCAGAAAGAGAATGAATCATACTAATTCATCCTTCTTCAGACAGTGTTTTAACTGTAAAAGGTATGGTCACAAATCTCATGAATGTAGAAATATGCAAATGAACAAATCATTCAATGGTAGATGCTTTGCATGCAATAGAATAGGTCATATGGCTAATCAATGCAGATCAAGAGGATATCAGTCAAATATGCAAAGAAATGTTGTTTGCCAAATCTGTAATAGATTTGGTCATAGTGCAAAATTTTGTAGAAGGAAGAATCAGGACAAAAGAGGTCTGGTATATCCTAATCAGAATCAAGATAAGGGTAAACAAAAAGTGAATGCGGATGAAGTTAAAAGTGAGATGAATAAGATTTGGGTGAAGAAAAGTATAGAGAATGTAGAGGATGGATCTGCACTAGACTCTGGTGCTGATATTCCTTCCAAAAATTAAAAGATGAGCTTTGGCTCAGGGGGAGACACAAAGAAAACCTTGTTCCCCCAGCCAGTCAATTGATGCCAGAACTGGCAAAAGGAGAGTTGCGAATTAAAAGGGGTCATACAAGAAACATTTAAAAGGGGTATAGTAAAGATTTGAGAGATCTGCAAGAAGTTTTGAAGAGTCTAATCCTACCAGAATTGATCTAGTAAAACAGTCTTCCAGTAAAAATAGATTCCTTACAAGTTTGTTCTGGTATGATTCAAACTATGGTGTCTTGATCTGCAAATAGATCAAATGACTAATGAAAGGAAGATAGATTATCACTACCCTCCTAGAATAATTTCAAAATCTATCTTAGTGATCTGGAAAGGTTTTGTCTCTGAATAAGACAAACAAGGTAAACTGGAATGAATTAGGTTGCGCATTTATTGCCGAATGAAAATTAGGGCTTCTCAGAAATAAAAGAGTTCATTCGCTCATCATCTATACACTCACATGTGAAGAAAAGAGAAAAGGAGCTTTGTAACTACTTCTCCCAAAGATCAAGATGATTCTTCATACAGCTCAATCTGGATTTCATCGTGTGTGCCCTAAATAGCGTAAAAGGTATTCTTCGTTCTTGATATCTTTCAGTAAAATTCCTTGATGATGGCTACTTCGAATATAGTAAAGATTTCTGATAGACCTCACCCCATTTTTAAGAAGCATCCATACAAATCCTTGGCGGTAGAGCCCCTAGGAGCCTTCTCTAGTGTTCCACATGGTGTTTTGCACACCGAAGATATTAGTGTTTACATACACGCAAATGTTGAAGAGTTTGGGGAATTCAAACTAAGAGATATCTATCACAAACAACTGTTAGATGATTCATTTGAGCTCTGTAAGAGTCAAGGACAACACTGAGAGGGGGGGTGAATCAGTGTTGTGTGAATTTTTAAATCTTTTTCAAAATTTAACTTGCAGAGCACAAAGGAGAGAAAGCTATTATTGATTTGTCAACCACATATACACAAAACTAAGAATGAAGAAGGAGAACAAAACCTTATAAGCAACTAATTAACATACACACATACAGATGAAAATAATATGACACATAACACAAATTTGCACGAGTGGAAAACCCTCCTGGGGTATAAAAACCACTCCAAAACTGCCTCACTGGCTTAACCTTGAAAATATATTTACAAGCCTCACTGGCTGATGTAAGTGTCTCACTAACAAATGGTCTTACCGACCTACAAGCCTCACTGGCATACTGTTGTGCCTCACTGGCATTTCTCAATCAATGTAAATCTCATGTGCAAGAAGTGATTGCTGCTCAATCTGATTTGCACCATTTAAATCAACTCATCTACATCATATATTCCATCATTCAAGTTTTTTGACATTTTATCTTTGAAATCATTTAATTCACCGGATCAGGGAAATATATCTTTTTCACTACAAATTAATGTGCACATTTTTCTGGATCATTGTCTTCACCATGGCATGTTGATCTGCATAACATCACACACACAATCAATGTACCTGAAAGACCATTATATAGAATACAAATGCCTTTTCACATTCTTCTAATTCATAGTCTTCATTTTGGATTTTTCATCTTTTTCTCTCTGTACTTCAATGACTCTTTCAATTTCTACAATCTGCAAGATCCTTTCAACTTCTTCTCCTTCAACAATTTATTTTTCAATCTGCCCTTGTATTTTTTTTTATCTACCCTGCATAAACAAAAACATGAAAGAAGTCCAAACATTTTCAATAAAATCTGATCAATAAAATCTCTGAGAACTTTCATCTTCTCTGCAAAAGAAAAACTCCTTTGTCTTCTTCAAAAAATCTTTCAATATATTATTTATTATCTTCTTGTTCCTGATTCATAAAATAAAATCCTTTCTCACAAGACAAATCTTCTCCATTCAAATTTGTCAATGAAAACCTTTCGCCTTCTAATCTCTGATAAAAATCTTCATAAAAAATATAATCTTCTCAAAATTTCACTAAATTCTTCACTAAAACTAGAATGGATTTTTCTTAAAAAATTGCCTTTTAAAAAAAATCCACCAACTCCTTGTAAAACTCCTATGCATTCTATAATGGATCTCAAGCCTTTTAAATAAAATAGAAATTTAAAAGGTTTCCAATATAAAACATGCCCACTTATATCGGGCTTCCTCCTTGAGATATATACCATGCACCTATTATAAAAATTTACATTCTTAAATGTCATAAAATGTGACATAGGTAAAAAGACCACTGAAGTTTCTAATTTTAAACCAAAAAACAATTTATAATACACCGCGGGCCCTTCATAATGCATAAAGCATTTTCAATGCTTTTTAAACTCATAAAAAACTTGAGTATATTGCGCTCCACATAATTCAAACCTTTATTGGCGCTCATGTACCTAGTGCTCCCCTTTGAATATTCATTAGGATGTATACTATGCATATTCGATGCGCCTTCATATGATGCCTTAACTCCTCCAACGAAATTTGTGCTTTCACAAAACATATTACATACTCTGCTAGCTAGTATTTGGAATGTGCTCCATAGATTTGCAAAATGGATGAGGACCGATGATCTCCACATATGTTCAAATTTAAACTTGAACATAGATTTAAGGTTGGCACTCAACATAAGATGCAAGTGACCGATCCCATCGGTCTTCCTTGAGATAGGGGGCCGGTTCCTCATGGTAATAAATCCCTTAAAGTTGCCACTTAAGTGGCTTTTGACCTGTTCAAAAGGTCAATTTAAAATTAAAACAAACAAGGAGCACTTCAAATGTGAATAGAGATCAACATTCTAAAACTTTAGAATTTCTTTGAACATATCCATATTGAGGCATTCTTAAGAGATTTTTTTAAACATAAAGATTGATGCAAAGTGATTTATAATGATATGCCATCCTGTCTTGGCTTGAAGTTATCATTAGATGGAATAACAACTCTTCCTTTGAACACTTTGCTTCCTCTATCCTTAAGACATCCTGAAACAAACTTTGTAACCTGATTGTGAATAGTATGATAACAATCTTGGCATCAAACAAACAAAGTCTGAAGCATAACCATATATGCACTGCATATTATCATTACTGTACCAATATCTTGATTCAACCATTGTGAGCTCCTTAAGTAAAATTAGGGCTTTCAACTTCTTCATCTTGAGAATATAAATTTAGTGCAACAACAAGTTACCATGAAGGGCATCATGAATCACTCTCATCCTTTGCATGTAACATTTTTAACTCTTGATGATGTTCTTAAACAAATATCACAAAATTAGACATCATACTCACCCTGTCACTTCAACTTTGTCATGCTTGGACATATTCTAATTGAAGACCACATCTATGAAGATCAAGAATATAATTCCACAATATCATTCTGCAAGCACATGCACATTCTTGATGGACCTCTTGAAGAACCTTTTGACATCAATGACAATCTGACATCATCAATCTCCCCCTTTGTCATTGATGACAAAACCACCTCATGCAATTTATCTTTCTCCCCCTTTTTGACATCGGATGACAAAGACTATTATCTCCCCCTGAGAACAACTCTACTGAAAAGATGTTATAGCTTGATAATTACAATCACCCTGCAATATGAGAAATCTGATGACAATACCACTGTGAAGATGAAGACTGACACACTCCTTCCTGATAACATCACAAACTTTCAAAACAAACAGTTCTTCTTTAATCAACAACCTTTTTGACCTGAAATAACAAATCTCCAAGATCTCCCATGTATTAAAGTTCACAAACAAATTACTACTCAGAAATACCATTGGTAAACACTGACAAGACTAACCAACATAACTCAACTCAACTCAACACTTATTCACTTCCAGAATTAGTCCTGAAGCAACATATCAACCTAAAGTATACCAACCAATTTCTGAAATCCAACCTTCCATGCTAAGAAAAATCATGACACCATCAAACACCATTTGACATCGCAATCAACTTTATGAACATTTAGCAAAGAAAACATAAATACACCAGTATTCTTTGATGAACAATTTTGCAGGCAAAAAATCATGAAGACTCCTCATCACATAGCTCTCAACACAAGATGTTATGAAGATCATTTTATAAGACTTTTACTTGCCTCTGATTTGATGAAATACAAGACTCACCAACAATGTCAGAAGAAACTCTAGATTGTTATAGCTTAAAGCACATACCTGATACCACTTCAGAACTGGAGCCACACAATTTGAACAAACCTTTCTGAACCATTTTAAAGAGGAAGAACATGTCAAAATATTATACCAATGATCACTTCTATATGAGCATCCAGTCCATCAATTTTGCATACCAACTGCATTAATAAGCTCTTCCTGCATCACTGATATACACTAAAAATCAACTTAGTTAGTAGCATCTTCAACAACTATCTCACAAGATTGAAAATATGATAAACAAGACAAGATCACCATTCAAATGATCTCCTTCCTGAAACTTCTTGGGGTCAATTGATAGCACATGAACAACTCCCCCTCACTTCATGCTATCTGTTATGCAACTGATGAAGTGACTTGTGCAGGATGCACAAGCTTAGATTCTGGCTTCTCTTTACTTTCTTTTTGCTTCCAAATTTTCACAGGTGCTATCTTCCTCCAACCTTTTTCTTTCCATTTCAACCTTTTTAAATCAGGTGAAGCATACATTGTGCAACTCTGTGCTTTGTGTCCAAGAGTGTTGCAATTATAACAAACTATGTCAAAATCATAATCAAATGAATGATAGTACCTTTTTAACATCCCCTGAGTAATTATGTTATGCTTCCATGCAGGATCATACCTTCCATTCATTTTGCAGTTTCTTTGTATGTGACCAATATTATTGCACTTGTAACAAACAAGGTTAGTATTCCTTCTGCAATCAACTGCTTTATGTCCAAATTGATTACAAGTATAACAATAACCATTAAATGAATAGTTATACCTGTACATGTATGCTTGTCTTATAGGAGCATTTCTTCTTCTCTGATTATGCATTTTATTTTTAGTGGCAGCATTCAAATCAATCTTCTTTCTGGGAGTCTCTCTAGCTTTTGAACATTCTCCTTCTTCAAAACCAAGTCCAGTAGTGTCTCCATATAGTTTTTATTTACCAAGCATCTCATTTAACCTGCTTGTGCTCTCTTCCAATTTCAGATTCTTTTCTAATTGCTTCTTAACATCCTCAAGATTTTTTCTCAAAGAAAACATTTCTCTTTCAATTTTTTGACATTCAACTGATTTAGCTTCTAACTCTAACTTTGTTACATTAACTATTCTCTTAGCTTCCTCAACCTCTTTTTTCAAACTAGTGATTGATTTATCTGATTCACCTGCTTGATTTCTCAAATCTATAATTAGGTTTCTAGCACATTCAAGATCTGTAAGAGGTTTGTCTTTTAAATCTTTTTCTTGTTGCAACTACAAATTTAGTTTCTGATTTTCTCTCCTATACTTCTTGAGCTCACTCAAAGCATATATAAGCTCTCCTTCCATATCAATTTCACATTCTTGTTCTTCATCACTTATAATCTGATCTTCTTCAAAATCTGATTGAGTCTCATCTCCTTCATGTGAAACATTGTCATCATTGTCACTTTTCTCAGATAATAAGTTGTTTTCTTCTTCAAGTGTACTATCTTGATAAATTTTTATCAATCTCCTCCACATATCCCGAGCTGAAACACAGTCCATAATTTTATAAGAAACATCATTAGATAGAGGAGACAATATAGCCTTCTTTACAATCTGATTACATTCAAGGGCTTCTTTGTTATTTGCAGAGTTAGAATATCCATTCTCAACACACATTAAAACATCATATCCTAAAGAGGATAAATACACTTGCATTCTAACATACCAAAATGAAAAATTTGAACCATTAAACTGAGGAACATCTGAAAAATTTTCTTCTAAGACAATATCAGATTGAACTTGGTGAACAACTTTATCAACTGACTTTTTATCAAAATCTGGATTTGATATGGTTGATGTCTTTTTACCAGAATGAATCTTAACATTTCTCATGTTCTTATTTCTCTTGCACTTACCCATTGAACTCCACACACAAGACCTACCCAAGCTGATTAAGCTGCAAAAGGGAAATTGGCTCTGATACCAATTGTAGGAGTCAAGGACAACACTGAGAGGGGGGGTGAATCAGTGTTGTGTGAATTTTTAAATCTTTTTCAAAATTTAACTTGCAGAGCACAAAGGAGAGAAAGCTATTATTGATTTGTCAACCACATATACACAAAACTAAGAATGAAGAAGGAGAACAAAACCTTATAAGCAACTAATTAACATACACACATACAAATGAAAATAATATGACACATAACACAAATTTGCACGAGTGCAAAACCCTCCTGGGGTATAAAAACCACTCGAAAACTGCCTCACTGGCTTAACCTTGAAAATATATTTACAAGCCTCACTGGCTGATATAAGTGTCTCACTGACAAATGGTCTTACCGACCTACAAGCCTCACTGGCATACTGTTGTGCCTCACTGGCATTTCTGAATCAATGTAAATCTCATGTGCAAGAAGTGATTGCTGCTCAATCTGATTTGCGCCATTTAAATCATCTCATCTGCATCATATATTCCATCATTCAAGTTTTCTGACATTTTATCTTTGAAATCATTTAATTCACCGGATCAGGGAAATATATCTTTTTCACTACAAATTAATGTGCACATTTTTCTGGATCATTGTCTTGACCATGGCATGTTGATCTGCATAACATCACATACACAATCAATGTACCTGAAAGACCATTATATAGAATACAAATGCCTTTTCACATTCTTCTAATTCATATTCTTCATTTTGGATTTTTCATCTTTTTCTCTCTGTACTTCAATGACTCTTTCAGTTTCTACAATCTGCAAGATCCTTTCAACTTCTTCTCCTTCAACAATTTATTTTTCAATTTGCCCTTGTATTTTTTTATCTGCCCTACATTAACAAAAACATGAAAGAAGTCCAAACATTTTTAATAAAATTTGATCAATAAAATCTCTAAGAACTTTCATCTTCTCTACAAAAGAAAAACTCCTTTGTCTTCTTCAAAAAATCATTCAATATATTATTTATTATCTTCTTCTCCCTGATTCATAAAATAAAATCCTTTCTCACAAGACAAATCTTCTCCATTCAAATTTGTCAATGAAAACCTTTCGCCTTCTAATCTTTGATAAAAATCTTCATAAAAAATATAATCTTCTCAAAATTTCACTAAATTCTTCACTAAAACTAGAATGGATTTTTCTTAAAAAATTGCCTTTTAAAAAAAATCCACCAACTCCTTGTAAAACTCCTATGCATTCTATAATGGATCTCAAGCCTTTTAAATAAAATAGAAATTTAAAAGGTTTCCAATATAAAACATGCCCACTTATATCGGGCTCCCTCCTTGAGATATATACCATGCACCTATTATAAAAATTTACATTCTTAAATGTCATAAAATGTGACATAGGTAAAAGGACCACCGAAGTTTCTAATTTTAAACCAAAAAACAATTTATAATACACCGCGGGCCCTTCATAATGCATAAAGCATTTTCAATGCTTTTTAAACTCATAAAAAGCTTGAGTAAATTGCGCTCCACATAATTCAAACCTTTATTGGCGCTCATGTACCTAGTGCTCCCCTTTGAATATTCATTAGGATGTATACTATGCATATTCGATGCCCCTTCATACGATGCCTTAACTCCTCCAACGAAATTTGTGCTTTCACAAAACATATTACATACTCCGCTAGGTAGTATTTGGAATGTGCTCCATAGATTTGCAAAATGGATGAGGACCGATGATCTCCACATATGTTCAAATTTAAACTTGAACATAGATTTAAGGTTGGCGCTCAACATAAGATGCCGATCCCATCGGTCTTCCTTGAGATAGGGGGCCGGTTCCTCATGGTAATGAATCGCCTAAAGTTGCCACTTAAGTGGCTTTTGACCTGTTCAAAAGGTCAATTTAAAATTAAAACAAACAAGGAGCACTTCAAATGTGAATAGAGATCAACATTCTAAAACTTTAGAATTTCTTTGAACATATCCATATTGAGGCATTCTTAAGAGATTTTTTTAAACATAATGATTGATGCAAAGTGATTTATAATGATATGCCATCCTGTCTTGGCTTGAAGTTATCATTAGATGGAATAACAACTTTTCCTTTGAACACTTTGCTTCCTCTATCCTTAAGACATCCTAAAACAAAATTTGTACCCTGATTGTGAATAGTATGATAACAATCTTGGCATCAAACAGACAAAGTCTGAAGCATAACCATATATGCACTGCATATTATCATTACTGTACCAATATCTTGATTCAACCATTGTGAGCTCCTTAAGTAAAATTAGGGCTTTCAACTTCTTCATCTTGAGAATATAAAATTAGTGCAACAAGAAGTTACCATGAAGGGCATCATGAATCACTCTCATCCTTTGCATGTAACATTTTTAACTCCTGATGATGTTCTTAAACAAATATCACAAAATTAGACACATACTCAACCTGTCACTTCAACTTTGTCATGCTTGGAGATATTCTAATTGAAGACCACATCTATGAAGATCAAGAATATAATTCCACAATATCATTTTGCAAGCACATGCACATTCTTGATGAACCTCTTGAAGAACCTTTTGACATCAATGACAATCTGACATCATCAATCTCCCCCTTTGTCATTGATGACAAAACCACCTCATGCAATTTATCTTTCTCCCCCTTTTTGACATCGGATGACAAAGACTATTATCTCCCCCTGAGAACAACTCTACTTAAAAGATGTTATAGCTTGATAATTACAATCACCCTGCAATAGGAGAAATCTGATGACAATGCCACTGTGAAGATGAAGACTGACACACTCCTTCCTGATAACATCACAAACTTTCAAAACAAATAGTTCTTCTTTAATCAACAACCTTTTTGACCTGAAATAACAAATCTCCAAGATCTCCCATGTGTTAAAGTTCACAAACAAATTACTACTCAGAAATACCATTGGTAAACACTGACAAGACTAACCAACATAACTCAACTCAACTCAACACTTATTCACTTCCAGAATTAGTCCTGAAGCAACATATCAACCTGAAGTATACCAACCAATTTCTGACATCCAACCTTCCATGCTAAGAAAAATCATGACACCATCAAACACCTTTTGACATCGCAATCAACTTTATGAACATTTAGCAAAGAAAACATAAATACATCAGTATTCTTTGATGAACAATTTTGCAGGCAAAAAATCATGAAAACTCCTCATCACACAGCTCTCAACACAAGATGTTATGAAGATCATTTTATAAGACTTTTACTTGCATCTGATTTGATGAAATACAAGACTCACCAACAATGTTAGAAGAAACTCTAGATTGTTATAGCTTAAAGCACATACCTGATACCACTTCAGAACTGGAGCCACACAATTTGAACAAACCTTTTTGAACCATTTTAAAGAGGAAGAACATGTCAAAATATTATACCAATGATCACTTCTATATGAGCATCCAGTCCATCAATTTTGCATACCAACTGCATTAATAAGCTCTTCCTGCATCACTGATATACACTAAAAATCAACTTAGTTAGCAGCATCTTCAACAATTATCTCACAAGATTAAAAATATGATAAACAAGACAAGATCACCATTCAAATGATCTCCTTCCTGAAACTTCTTGGGGTCAATTGATAGCACATGAACAACTCCCCCTCACTTCATGCTATCTGTTATGCAACTGATGAAGTAACTTGTGCAGGATGCACAAGCTTAGATTCTGGCTTCTCTTTACTTTCTTTCTGCTTCCAAATTTTCACAAGTGCTTTCTTCCTCCATCCTTTTTCTTTCCATTTCAACCTTTTTAAATCAGGTGAAGCATACATTTTGCAACTCTGTGCTTTCTTTGCAATCTGATTACATTCAAGGGCTTCTTTGTTATTTGCAGAGTTAGAATATCCATTCTCAACACACATTAAAACATCATATCCTAAAGAGGATAAATACACTTGCATTCTAACATACCAAACTAAAAAATTTGAACCATTAAATTGAGGAACATCTAAAAAATTTTCTTCTAAGACAATATCAGATTCAACTTGGTGAACAACTTTATCAACTGACTTTTTATCAAAATCTAGATTTGATATGGATGATGTCTTTTTACCAGAATGAATCTTAACATTTCTCATGTTCTTATTTCTCCTGCACTTACCCATTGAACTCCACACACAAGACCTACCCAAGCTGATTAAGCTGCAAAAGGGAAACTGGCTCTGATACCAATTGTAGGAGTCAAGGACAACACTGAGAGGGGGGTGAATCAGTGTTGTGTGAATTTTTAAATCTTTTTCAAAATTTAACTTGCAGAGCACAAAGGAGAGAAAGCTATTATTGATTTGTCAACCACATATACACAAAACTAAGAATGAAGAAGGAGAACAAAACCTTATAAGCAACTAATTAACATACACACATATAGATGAAAATAATATGACACATAACACAAATTTGCATGAGTGGAAAACCCTCCTAGGGTATAAAAACCACTCCAAAACTGCCTCACTGGCTTAACCTTGAAAATATATTTACAAGCCTCACTGGCTGATGTAAGTGTCTCACTGACAAATGGTCTTACCGACCTACAAGCCTCACTGGCATACTGTTGTGCCTCACTGGCATTTCTCAATCAATCTAAATCTCATGTGTAAGAAGTGATTGCTGCTCAATCTGATTTGCACCATTTAAATCAACACATCTGCATCATATATTCCATCATTCAAGTTTTTTGACATTTTATCTTTGAAATCATTTAATTCACCGGATCAGGGAAATATATCTTTTTCACTACAAATTAATGTGCACATTTTTCTGGATCATTGTCTTCACCATGGCATGTTGATCTGCATAACATCACACACACAATCAATGTACCTGAAAGACCATTATATAGAATACAAATGCCTTTTCACATTCTTCTAATTCATATTCTTCATTTTGCATTTTTCATCTTTTTCTCTCTGTACTTCAATGACTCTTTCAGTTTCTACAATCTACAAGATTCTTTCAACTTCTTCTCCTTCAACAATTTATTTTTCAATCTGCCCTTGTATTTTTTTTATCTGCCCTGCATAAACAAAAACATGAAAGAAGTCCAAACATTTTCAATAAAATCTGATCAATAAAATCTCTAAGAACTTTCATCTTCTCTGCAAAAGAAAAACTCCTTTGTCTTCTTCAAAAAATCTTTCAATATATTATTTATTATCTTCTTCTCCCTGATTCATAAAATAAAATCCTTTCTCACAAGACAAATCTTCTCCATTCAAATTTGTCAATGAAAACCTTTCACCTTCTAATCTCTGATAAAAATCTTCATAAAAAATATAATCTTCTCAAAATTTCACTAAATTCTTCACTAAAACTAGAATGGATTTTTCTTTAAAAATTGCCTTTTAAAAAAAATCCACCAACTCCTTGTAAAACTCCTATGCATTCTATAATGGATCTCAAGCCTTTTAAATAAAATAGAAATTTAAAAGGTTTCCAATATAAAACATGCCCACTTATATCGGGCTCCCTCCTTGAGATATATACCATGCACCTATTATAAAAATTTACATTCTTAAATGTCATAAAATGTTGCATAGGTAAAAAGACCACCGAAGTTTCTAATTTTAAACCAAAAAACAATTTATAATACACCGCGGGCCCTTCATAATGCATAAAGCATTTTCAATGCTTTTTAAACTCATAAAAAACTTGAGTAAATTGCGCTCCACATAATTCAAACCTTTATTGGCGCTCATGTACCTAGTGCTCCCCTTTGAATATTCATTAGGATGTATACTATGCATATTCGATGCCCCTTCATACGATGCCTTAACTCCTCCAAAAAATTTGTGCTTTCACAAGACATATTACATACTCCGCTAGGTAGTATTTGGAATGTGCTCCATAGATTTGCAAAATGGATGAGGACCGATGATCTCCACATATGTTCAAATTTAAACTTGAACATAGATTTAAAGTTGGCACTCAACATAAGATGCAAGTGACTGATCCCATCGGTCTTCCTTGAGATAGGGGGCCGGTTCCTCATGGTAATGAATCCCTTAAAGTTGCCACTTAAGTGGCTTTTGACCTGTTCAAAAGGTCAATTTAAAATTAAAACAAACAAGGAGCACTTCAAATGTGAATAGAGATCAACATTCTAAAACTTTAGAATTTCTTTGAACATATCCATATTGAGGCATTCTTAAGAGATTTTTTTAAACATAAAGATTGATGCAAAGTGATTTATAATGATATGCCATCCTGTCTTGGCTGGAAGTTATCATTAGATGGAATAACAACTCTTCCTTTGAACACTTTGCTTCCTTTATCCTTAAGACATCTTGAAACAAACTTTGCAACCTGATTGTGAATAGTATGATAACAATCTTGGCATCAAACAAACAAAGTCTAAAGCATAACCATATATGCACTACATATTATCATTACTGTACCAATATGTTGATTCAACCATTGTGAGCTCCTTAAGTAAAATTAGGGCTTTCAACTTCTTCATCTTGAGAATATAAAATTAGTGCAACAACAAGTTACCATGAAGGGCATCATGAATCACTCTCATCCTTTGCATGTAACATTTTTAACTCCTAATGATGTTCTTAAACAAATATCACAAAATTAGACATCATACTCAACCTGTCACTTCAACTTTGTCATGCTTGGAGATATTCTAATTGAAGACCACATCTATGAAGATGAAGAATATAATTCCACAATATCATTCTGCAAGCACATGCACATTCTTGATGAACCTCTTGAAGAACCTTTTGACATCAATGACAATCTGACATCATCAAGCTCAAACCCCAATATAAGGGTCTCCGGAATAAGCACCTTGCACAATACATACATATCCCCTGTTTTACTGAGGATGAATGGGTCAGGTACATTTTGAGTAGAATACATGACAACTTCATGTGGTTAAATGGACCATTCAAAATCACAAAAAGATGCCATCAGGGTATATACCAGATTACACTCATCCGGTGGGATTCCTATTCTTAAATCTGTGAAGAATCAAACTGTGAGTGAGGCTACCGGATCCAAGTTTGACAAAAGAGCAATGACAGTAGATGACATCTTTGATCTAGATGTCAAGTTTGCCTCCATGATCATTGGATATAAAATATATCATTCTAGCACGGAAAATTTAGTACCTAGAACTGCCATCTACACCGCTTATGAAATGCTAAGAAAGGACACAGACTACGATATTTGTCAACTTCTCTTGAACCAACTCTTGGAGAATCTACAGAAAATAAAGAAAGATAAAAAGTATTCATTCAAGTATGGTGGACTAATATTGTGCTTATTCTTCTACTTTATGAATGAGCTTCTCGGATCTAGTGGCTGGGTGTGGGAGAATGATAGACCAGTTGCTATCCAAATTAGATATTATTTGCATGGACTCGGTGATGACAAAGCACAAAATATAGCTCTGTGGGGATATTTCAAGAATTTTCAGAACATGATGGAAGCAAGAGAAAGGATTCCCCAGTCTCTTGTTGAGAAATACAAAGACACAGTTTATTTTATGGTAGAGACTGATCAGTGCCTAATGGAGGTAGTAGAACCAAGAACTGTATGGATCATGCCCATGGGGTATGAAGTTGATGAACAAATTGTGGAGCTGCATGTTCAACACATGCTAAGTCAACCAAAGGATCCAAAGACAGAAAGGTTTGGAACCTTTGAAGAGCTAAGTGTAAAAGTTCATGTGGAACTCAGACAACCAGAAATAAAGAGGAAAGTAAGACAAGAAGTTGAAGAAATTGCCAAAGGCTTAGGCATCTCAAAGGAGGCTCTTTATGCCAACAGAGAAAAGGTGGAAAGGGCAGAGAAAGAGGAGAAAGAGGTAGAAAAGAAAAGTGAGGAAAGTGTTCTGGTCAAATCTTCCACCTGGACCAGATCATCAAAGAGATTAGCACCTGTCCCTACTGAAAGCTCAAAACTAGAAGTCCAGGCATCCAGAAAAGGAGAAAAGAGAACAAAGAAAAAGGCAACAAGGTCCTATTTTAGCCTAAAGGATGATGAGGAAACTGAATCAGATGAGGAGATAAAGAAACTGAAGAAGAAGAAGAAATCATCCTGTGAACACTCTACTAGTCAAGGAGAAGAAGAGAAGGAAGAGGAATTTGTTTTAAAACCCACTCTATCCTTAGATGTTGTAGTGAAAGTAGTCACTATGGATGGGAACCTGCAACCTTTAACAAAATTCTATGATGAATACAATGAAGCAGATAAAAAGATTCTGGAGGAAGCCACAGTTCAGTTTTTAAACACTTACAATAAAGCTTTTATTGAAATTATCTCTCTAATTCCCAAAAGCTTAGAGAAAAGGCTTGAAATGAGGAAGAACAATGCTCGAGAAAAAGATCTCGAGATCTGGGAATAGGTTGCCATTCAACTCTTCCCTTCAATCACTCTGAAACAAATGAATATGATCTTTAAAGATTGCAAGGATGAGTTCCAGAGCAAAGCCAGGATGAATCAGCTAATGCTTGGTGAAACTGACAAAGTGGCAAGAGAGACTAAAGAGATCCCCCGAAATGCTTTTAAGAAATTCAACATTCCAATCATAGAGGACTTGGGTACTAACCCCTTGACCACAAGTGTTGGAAAAGAATCGACTGAGAAAGTCATGGACACCGGTGCAAAAAAGGATAAAGACTTGGAATCTTCTACTCTGGAAGAGGTGGCTCATGAACAATCAAATATTTCTCCTCCAATTTCCCCTACAGTCTCCGGATCTAAAGGAGAAGAAAGAATATAGGAGAAAGAAGTAGATGTGAAGGGAAAAGAAGATGCTAGTGATAAGAATGTAGAAGGAGAGAAAACTCCAAGAGATAGCTCAAAGAATGCAGAAGAAAAGAAAAATCTGTCTTCGGCAAGAGACATTGCAAAAACTGTCCAAGAATTTCTGAACAAAGAAACAATGGAGATTGATGAACTGAAGCTTCTACAAGGACCATTCAATTTTGATTCTCTTTCTCCGGTACAGACAGTGAAGATAGCTTCATTTGCTAATGCAAAGGCTAAAGAAAAACTCCTAAAGTCTCACATGGAAGACTGTGAGCTTATAGAGGCAGCATCCGGAGTGTTGGAAAAGATCATGCCATCTTTTCAAAAGGATCCCACAGCCTCTTCTTCCAGTAATCTCAAAACTCTAGTCAATAGTGTTAGCACACATTTTGATTCACTAGAGAAGTCAACAGAAGATAAGGTCTGGAAGGAATTTCTTGCAAAAAGATTATTAGAGGTACAAGGGTTGATAAGTATTGATAGGAGAAATATGAATATTGGGATAAAGAGCTTAGAAAATGCTCTTAAAGATGGTGGAGAAATGTACAAATTTTGTTTATCATGGTCCAAAACAACAGTGGAGATTGAGAAGAAAATGAAAGAACAGGAGGATAAATTGACAAATCTTTCTCAAAATTTTGATCCACTTACTGCATCCATAATAAATCAAGAATGTCAAATGGTTGTAGTTTTGAATGAGATTAAGAAGCTTGAAAAAGAGAAGAAAAATAGAATCAGTAGGTTGAGTGAGCTCAGAGGGATAATTGTCCCTAAATTAGAGGCCATGCATGAGGCCATAAAAGAAGCTAAAATCACAGCCCAGACAAATGATCCAACAAATCTAAAAAGGGCAGATGCGTTTGCATTTCTATTGAGCAATCATATATCAATTTTGGATAGAATGAAGCAAAGTTGGGCTACATAATTCATTCATTTGAAAACCACTTTTGCAGACATACTGCAGTATATGTAAGTATTCCATATGTATATACTTATGCAGCTAAGTATAGTTAAATTTTTGAACATTTTGGTATGTGGACCCTACCCTTTGCCATTGATGTCAAAGGGGGAGTGAGGAGCAGTGAAAAATGAGGAATCCAACTAAGGGGGAGCTCCAGAATATGTATATAAAAATAGAGCATCAGCCAAGGGGGAGCATAGTGTAAACACTTAGTCATTTTTCACTAAGTGTTTCCATCAATGCCAAAGGGGGAGATTGTTGGAAAGAGACACTATATGGATTCATGATTGTTGTCATTGATGGCAACAAAGTTCATCACACACATCCGCAGGACATGGTGTGTCTCTACCGGAAGTTAGAGTGAAGAATGTTGTGGTCTGGTAAACAAGAACAGAGCATATGGCGAGGTCTGACAGACAAGTCCGGATCTCTTAGAGGAAGTATCCTGCTAAAGTGTGGATTTGGAGAAGTCAAGAGGACTACCTTGAGTAATATATTCCAAGGATTTAGCCTCCGGTGATAGATGAGGAAAAAGATATGAATACTTGAGTATCGGGTTCTTGATTAGTAGTGTGACAGAAGAAGAACTGACTGGCAGAACATCAGACATTATTCCGGATGTGTTACTGATGTGGCTAAAGGTTATAAAGGCATGAATTATGTTTGGCCAAAATGATTAATGATTTCCACAAGTATATCCCTGATCCGCAATACTTGGTAAGCAAGGATTCAACCGACAGATCAGAGTTTGTGAAAAGATTGACTATTCCTGATGCCGACTTGAAAGGTGATGAAATCACTTTTGCAGATATATATACATGATGGATTTAGTTTTGAGAAGTGTTGTTGTTGTTGGTTATGTGTGAATAAAAGGAGAAGAGCATAGCGAAAGCAGTAAGGAAGGTCCGGTATGTGAAAGGAAAGTAGCATAAAAGAAGAGGAAAGATGAAGTGCAGCAAATCAGTGTACTGAGCCTAACCGAAACTAAACTCTAGCTTATGTAGATGCTCCCAATCAGTTCAAGTATTGTTTTACATTCTTTTTGTAGATAGTGAGTCTCTTGTAGGCATGTGCCTCTTGTGAGCAGTGTGCTCGGGCAGTGAGCCCTAATTAGCAAGTGCCATTTTGTATTTCCATTCTTCTAATAGAGAATACAATCTTGGGTTAATCACCCCGTGGTTTTCTCCCTTAACAAGGTTTCCACTTCAAAAATATTGTGTCATGTGTATTTCCATTTCATGGTTATGTTTGCTTGTTGAATTAATGCTGCATTGATTATTAAGAAAGTTCAGAAAGTAGAAATAATTAGGATAACTGATTCACCCCCCTCTCAGTTATCAACACTTATGTCATTGGTGTTATATTATTTTGAATTATTATTGGAATCATGGAGTTTATTGAAATTTGAGAGGAGTGTTCTTGTTTTGGTTGAATAGACTTTGTGCTATTTTCTCATTGCGGGAGTTCAAGTTTATTTGTGGGAACGGAATTGTTTAGAGACTTTGTGCTATAAATTGTTGTGTTTGAATTAGTTATATCATATTGGGTGAAAGTGTAGACTTTGGGCTGCATTTGAATTCAATTAATTTTGTTTGTGAGAAATAAGTGAAACGATAGGAGACTTTGTGTTTCTATAGTTTATCTCAGTTCAAGAATTATCAAATATCATTTATTTTGAAGTTGTTATTTTGTAATAGAGAAACATCTATTTTGAAAAAAGAGAATAGGATGAAATGGAAACACCCTAAGAATAGTTTTAGTTTATCTGAATATTAAAAGTTGTTTGTTAGAAAGAGCTGATTATCTAGAGGGAACCTCCCCTTGCTGAGAGGAGAGACTCAGTCTCATCATAGCTATGGCGATATAACCATTTTGTCGTTAGTTGGCTAAATGACAAAATATTCAGCCAACAATATCTCTATAAAGATTTAGAATCCTAGGCTTGTAAATCATTAGATCTATCCTAAAATCTAGTATATCGATACACCTGGTAACAAACCTAGGCTCTTCATCCTAAAAGATGTCTACTTTTTTCATCTCTTATGGTCTCATGTGGCTTAGTTCCTTCAATAGCCTATGGTTCATTTCAAGCTCTTACCTTCTTCTTCTTCTTGAAAGTTATTTATAAAGAACATATTTGTCCCCCTAACTAGTGAGCTCTTCCATAATATATACAAACTTGATCTAAGAGCTTATTAGCTTCATCAAAAAATTGAGCTATCTGTTGGTCAATAACATTTGACCTTATTTGTAAAGAATCAATATCTTGTTTAGTCATCAAAACTAGGGTGTCTAAAGATGTTACCTGTTGTTGTGAAATAGGAGTGAGAAGCTCCTTTATGAATATCATCATTTTGTCCAACTGTAACTTCAATTATTCTTTTGTTTGCTTATCCTTATTCATTCTTGACACCACTGTGTCCACTACTGATCCCAGTGAAGCTATTTCTTCATCTTTGGTTTGATTACCCAAATTTACCCTAGTTAACTGTTAGTCAAAAGTTGAAAGATTTCTTTCATCTTTATCCACCAAGGGTGTAGCTATCTCTTCAACTCTTTCTCCTAGCTCATTGGTCCTAATGGAGAGGGTTCTTGATTTCTTTGTAGATTTACCCTTTTCTACCTAGACTACTGTGTCTTGTAGATTTAATGCATTTACCACAACCTTTTGCCTCTTCTCAAGATTCATCTTTAGCCAAATTGGGACAAAAATGTCTTCTTGTGAGATCTGATCATCTTCTTTGTCTTCATCTTGCTCACCATGATCAGGATTTTCCTTATCCAGGGTTTCTTCTTCTAGATTCTCCATTTCTTGTTGAGGGGTTTCCTTTGGAATTTCCTTCCCTTTATGCATATCTTCTCTATTGATAGAGACATTGGATAAGGAGGTATCAACAAATTTGGTTTCTTTCTCAATGGTCTCTATTAACTCTTATTGCTCTTGATATGTCAAAACCTCTTCTTCCCCTTCTTCCTCAGTTACTTGTTCTTACTGATGGGGCTTCTTTGCAAAGACATCCTTTGATGAGTTATCCTATAACTCATCCTGATCCATTTGATCTTGTGTATCCTCCTTCATGCACATCTTCCATTGTAAATTTGTCTTGAAGATGCTTTTGTGCCATGGAAGTGTCCTTTAGATCTTTTTTATCAGCTTCCATCTAGTCATCTCTTTCTTTGACAAGTTGATCTTCATGCTGTTCCTTCTAAAGGATAGAATCTTCTTCATCTTGTGGCTGTTGGAAACTATGCAGACTAGCTTGAGGACTATCTTTCTTATATTGTTCAATCTACTCTTGATGGATTTCTTCTTCTTGATTTTGTTCAAGAGGAAGAGTGGTATCATTCTTAGGAGAATCCTCAGAAATATATATGATCGGGCCTTATGGTGGAGGATACATAATATGAACTTCTTCTATTACCTTTTCAACACCTTTACCTGTGGATGTCCTTGGTATTTCCATGGAAGGAGGAGAAACTATATACATTGTAGGTTGAGAGGTTTGTTTTGTAGGTCCTTGATGGACTTGTTGTTTTGATTCGTCTCCTTGTCCTAAATATTAACCCAAGGCTTCCCTTGTAGGAAGGACTTGTTCCATAGGAAGAAATCCTAATACAACCACTACTCATTCAACATTATAGGTAATTGATGCTTTTCTGTAGGCCTCATGAACCATGCCTACAACTTGTAGTGTGGTGCTAGTGTCTATGGATCCCATCATCTTGGGTGCACCAGAGTCTTTCTTACCTTTCTGATGCACTCTTGTTCTAGAGGATGTTGGTCCTTTAGTGGCATGTATTTTATCTTTATTTCCTTTTCCCTTATTCTTACCCAATTGGGCAATCCTTTTATCTAGCCATGAATGGATAAAGTCCAAGATTGGTTTGGTTATAGACTAGGGAAAAATGCTCTTTCAGAGATAATTTTATGCTTGGTAATGGGTCATTGTCAACCTTCTTTAGGTCATAAGTGTGGTTCAGAGTGTAACCATCATCCGTCAATTCTTCAAGAACATCTCCCCTTATCTCAAATGCTCTCAGCTTATAAGCCATCGATTTGTAATAACTCCTTTTTTTAACTTCAAAATCATCTTTGCAATTAGACCAAAAGTCCTCCAAAGTTTCTTCATGATTAACCATAGTGCCAAGAAACTTCTTCATTCTACCATTTGGGTCAAAGTTTGTCCTAGGATCATAAACTTTCAAGTTCAAAGTTTCTAACTCTTCGTTGGTAGACTTGGCTGCATTAATGGATGGACATGTGTAGAATCCCAAATCAAGATGAAACTGCACAACTGGCTTGTGCTTACTCTGTAATTTCAAATGAACGTCTAGTATTTGTCTAGAGAATTCCAATAAAAAAATCTTATTAGTACAATACCTTGGCAACATGTATGGTGCCTTATTGAATCCTAATATTCTTATGTAAGTTAATCTCTGGAACTATATAAACCATTTTCCCCATCCCTTGATTAGGCCCATTGCTAAGACATACATCCTTGCCCCAATGTATCCTATCAATTGTCCAATTATTGCATATAGAAACACATCATTAACTCTCTTGAAATTCTTCTCAACCTTGTTGAGTTCTAGTTGAGGGTAATAAGTCCAAATTCTATTTTATCTTGGGGCTTCACCTCTTACTCATTTAGTAGTCAAGCCTAGGAAGTTTCCCGTCCTTGCTGCAATATAGATGATATAAGAATTCATATAAAAAAATTTTCTATTAACTTCATTGGTGAGTTGAGAATGTAATTGGATAGACACAATTTATCTCCAGTCAAGAAAATTTTCATTCTTAAGAATGATATTTATGTATTGGAACATCCATGTATGGTAGGGCTTTCTATCTTCTTTGTCCAAGGCCCTACTAAGTAATGTGATCATATCACCAATCTCAGAATGAAATTCTAATCTTGTCAACTTGGCTAGGATCTTTGCCACAGACTTACTTTTAACTTTAAGCTAGTGTCTATTTAAATGTTTTGAGTTGTCAATGGTGTTATCTTCAATTGTTGTTTGAGCTTGTTCTTAAGTCAACATTTGTAGTTGTCCATAAGGTGGAAGATCAAAAATTGTTCTAATCATAGTAAGAGTTATGTCCAAAGTTTTGTTACCATATGGATCATAACATCTTCTGTCAATTAGGTGATATTGTTGTGCACATGCAAGTATCAACTCATGGCTTTGTACTATAACTAGAAATCTTGCAACATGAGCCAACCTCGATCCTACTATAATCCTTGCTCTAATGAAGCGGTAGTAAAATGTTTATTGATAATGTAAAATGATACAATGCAGTGGTGGATTTATACAAGGGAGATGTAGTTCACATAACTGTATAACAGTCACATAACTATATAACAATTTTAACTACAACATTGTAAATGACAATGTAATACAATTATTAATATAACTACTATGCCAACATTCCCCCTTATGACATTGTTCCTGCAATAGTACTAAGGGACCCCCCCTGAATGCTAATATACTCAACAAAGCTGATTACATAATATGAATACATATTTTATAGAAGATCTTCTCCTAAGAGAACAAATCCTGAACCAAGTGGGGCACCATCAAGTTATCTCTTGACCCTCGGAAAGGTGTAGCTTCAAGCTATGTTCTTGAGCTCTCAGTCCTGAACTCTCAAATCATAGAATCTTGAATTATTCGACAACAATCCCTAAGAGACACGACAGATCTCTATCATTGTCTAGTGACCATGAAAGGGTATAATTATCGATCATATACTATTAAGCTCGCTTGACAACAATCCATATTGAGCTCAACACCAAATCCCAAACCTGTCTCCAGAACATAATCTTCACAAAACATGTATTCTTCAAATCTATTAGCAACAACAAGAAAAGAGAAAAACTAAAACCAAAAATGCTTCTCATGCAAAGCATCATCTCAAAGTGAGAAGCTAACTTGAGATGATGAAAATTCCTCCATCCTCTGATGCCATCAGCCTCCAATATGACCCTGTTACACTTTAACCAACTAATGTCTTGGATGAGTCTTTGGAGGCCTCATCCGGAATAGAAAAGATGGCCCTGAAAGCATAAGTTATCTTTGACTTATGTGTATTCATGATGATAATGTCAATTTAAACCAATGATAGACCCATACACTAATCAAACTTATACATCCATAAACACACCTTTATTTTCATGAATAACTAGAAAGAAGATTTTCTTTCCTCCCTCAAGAAAGATATCTAAAACTTAGACAATGTTTAATGGATATAAAATGACTATCTAATACCCCTTTTTCACACCATGATCTATACCCTTCCTTCTGAGACAATCTATTCAACATCATTCAATTGAATTTGGTGATGAATGGATAATTAGGGAATTGGATCTTCTCTATAAACCAAACTTAAAAACAACTTTTGTAATTGAAAAACTAACAGAATGTCCTCACACTTACAAACAATAACACAGGGTTATAAAATCATAAACTGTTAAATCTCCCATTTTTAAAATACTATTGATTCTACATCAAAGGCTTGCTTCCTTTCACATAATAGCTGAGATGCCTTAGGATATTTCCATGCTCAACCTCTTTGCATAAGACAACAGATGTTTAACAACTTCACAATGCTCACACATGAGGAGTGATTTTTATCTTTAGATTTTCATCAATATAACCTTTAACAAGAAATCTTTTTTTAGTTCATGCATCACGACCTCAGTTGTTATCGCTACACATCTTCTCTAACTCTCTAATTGAACGTAATCTGATATCTAAGATGTAATGAAGAAGGAACATATGATCATATCAGTAACAAATAATATAATACAACAGATGGCAAAATGTCACCTTTTACCCTCAGCGTATGCAGAGATTTATACCAATTCTCCAAACCATTGATCGCCACGTAGTATGTAGAGATTTATACCTTCTTTTGCCGACCAGATTTAAACATATACATTAATGCCTCAACATCTTTATTTCTGCTTTATATTGGATTGATAACCATGCCCTAAGATTCCATTTCAACGCATCTGGAGTGTATTTACATGGCCTCTTCTTTAGATCACAGCCTTAGCAATTTTCAACAATTAACTCCTCTTTCAAAGGTGACAGTGGCTCCTAATAGAGAATGCGTTTGGAAATAAAACTTCGAATAGTTTGTAATGCAAATCTGCATAAATTAATAAACCTCACAATAAAACTTTAATGCATCATAGGCTTTCTCAAATTTTAGTTACCTAATGAACACAACGCTTGACGGTCCGCATTATAGAGAGATATTTTATCAGCGTCTTTACAATAGGTTTCAAACGCCACCCTTCTATATAAAAAACCTTCTCACATCCTTCAAATGACAAGTAATAGTGGCAGCCCCGAAGCTATCTCCATGTCTTTCCATCAAATGGATGCAACAGACTAAATCATGCCTTCCTCACAATGTAGAAGCTCTAATACCAAATAATGAAGGGTTAGTAAAATTTTTATTGATAATGTAAAATGATACAATGCAGTGGAGGATTTATACAAGGGAGATGCAATTCACATAATTGTATAGTAGTCACATAACTATATAACAGTTTTAACTGCAACATTGCAGATGACAATGTAATACCATTATTAATATAACTATTACGCCAACATGCTCTAGGAGTAGGATTTTCTCCAAATGTATATTTATTAAATTCCTCTAGATCTACATGACCTAGATCTGTATCAGTGATATTCACCAAATCTGAGGTGAATTGGGATGCCTTAGGAACTCCTTGAAACTTATACTTCATTGTTAGAGGTAGCTTGTCTATCTTTTTAGGCATTTGGAGTCCCTACAAAAATGAAAAAAATCATATAAGCATCAACATGACAATAAAATCCTTCAAATCTATGAAATTATGAATGTTTTAGTCCTTGGTAGAGTTTTCAGTTTCGAGCGGACACAGGGATGTGGAACTTAAGTGCATAGGTGTGAAAGAAACCTATAATTTTGATGATTTTCTTTGTTAGTAGGGATCAGGATTTTGGAAGGAACTTGAATCTTGGAACTTGGTGCAAAAGGGCCATCGAGATCTAAATGTCTACAAAACTACTCTTTACTATAGTGAGAATTTGGCAGTTCAGGGAACACTCGAGGCAAAATATGTTTAGAAGGGATGGATTTTGGTAATATGGCTGACAATTTTTTTCTTAGAATTTTTTGGATGAAATTAAAACCCATATCAGATGACAATGTCTAGTTGTGAAACATGTTTTTTTATTGTTGAACACATTTTTCTATTTATTATTAATTTTTAAACAAAAGCTTCAATGTTTTTTGGAAGGAATGAACTTTGACAATATGGTTGATGACTTTGTTATGAATTTTTAGATGAAAGTAAAACCCATTATAGATGACAATGTCTAGTTTTCAAATATGTAATTTTTTTAGTGTTGAACATACTTTTCTATTTATTAATTATTTTTTAAACAAAAACTTTCATAAACTTGAATAACATATATTACTATTTTTTAATAACTTTTGATTTTGAATCTTTTTGAAAAAAAAATCTCCGACCAATCTAGACATCATTCTATACATAATTAAAAAAAGATATTTCATGTTGTTATTAATTTATCTCAAATTATGTTGGCCATACACAAAGGGGCTTTAAAAAAACACAAATTAGAGCTAGAAAAAAAAAATAAAAAATATATTATCAAAAAATTACAAAAAATATCCTGACCAAACTTTAACATAATATGCATATTTCCATAAAAGAAATTATAAAAATTCCTTCATTTAGGTCAAATTATGCTAGACGTACACGTGCATGCTTTGGCCCAAAATAAGAGACTTTTAAAAAGCCACTTTTTGTACATCCTATATAAAACCAACTTTTATCATCTAGGTATTAGAATAAATTACATATTTTAAAACTATCTAAATATAATCCTATATTTCATATTTTTATGTCTTATTAATGTTCTATGTTTAAGTGCTTCAAATGTTTACTCCAACTATGACAAATTTTGAAAAATAGGAAAAACACTTCCACTTTTTGGCCAAAAAGTGGACACATCTTGCACTTACGCCACTACCAATAACAAAATACTAAAAACTACCAAAGCACTCAAAATATATGCTAAACCTAACTACAAAGGCACTCACAAAGAAAAAACAAGGGGAACAAAAAAGAAACCCTAGGCCCCTAAATTTAAATTGAATTCGGGTTCATGGGAATAAACAACAGAAAAACCAACAAAAGAGAAAACAATGAAAAATAAAACAAAAAACACAAAAACAATAAGGGAAGAAGGAAATGGAAACAAAATAAAATAGAAAACCCACCTGGCCAACTGTAAAAATGAAAGAAACCAAAGTAGGAGCTTCAGGTCCATGACTCAATAGAAACCTGAGGTACAAAAATTCCTAACAAACTTCTAATTCATCACAACAAATCAATGCATTCGATTAAAGTAGTCACCAAGGACACATTATTCATTTGAAAACTTGAAAATTTGAAAGCAAATGTGTGTAAATTGATAAAAACAATTAAATACATGGTTGTTCAATCATTTCATGCACCATTAATGTTGAGAACACGATATGAAGTAGGATTTTGGGAGGAACTTAGACATTGGAACTTGGTTTTGATAATCCAATGTTCCTTAAAACTCTGAAAGTCCAATGACAATGAAATAATGAGCAGGACAAAATTTGGGTCAAGAACAAATGCAAGACCTAAGAACCCAAGGTTTTGAGAAGCCCAGCACCTGAAGAAAAATCCCTAAAATCAAAAGAAAAAAGGGCAAAACCAAAACCAAAGGAAACAACAAAAGACCCAAAGGGCCAAAAAACAAAAAAAATGAAGAAAAGAAAACAAGAAAACAAAGGGAAAAGAAATCAAGTAAAGGAGGTCCCCAATTTATTTAACTAAAAAGATGGGGCATGTATGTAGGCTATAACAAATGGTGACTTTGTTGGAAAAATGCTCCTAAGTATTTTAAAATATAGAACCTTTTACTTGCTTAGAGTTTAAATTTTAAATTCATCAAGAATAATCAATAAAATGTAAATCATATAAAAGAAATGATTAGCAAAAAGTTCTTGAAATAAGGATAACATCTATAAGTGTGTGTAATTGATTCATTCCTTTCCAGAAGTATCACGAAAATCTCAATACAACAAAGCCCTCCTTGAGCTACTTGGTTATAGTTACATTTATGCATGATGCCCATAAATGGATTTTCATCATGGTACTTGTTCAAGGTGTCATATGAATGGTTTTCACCAAAGGATGATTTTTCTCTTTAGTTTTACCTTTTCTTTTATTTCCTTTTTTTATTATTTTACTTTTGATCATATTTAAACTGATTCGATGGTACCGATAATTTGCTCTCCATAAACTTTGCTAAGTTTGATTCATCTGACAGTATAATCAATGATGCTTTCAAACTTGATTCGCTCTTAATAAACAATCTTGAACAAACTACCCTATTGTAATATTGATAAACTAATAATGCTAATGATGAATTTGCTGAAACCCAAGTGCTCGTATATTGTCCTTTTAGAAATTCTTAGTAATAGCCAAGTTGGCCTTACCAAAAGGTTTCATCTCCATAGGGTTTCATCATAGTCCTTAGGTAAAACTAGCTTAGGATGCAAAGGTTATTGAATAGTATGGTTTTGGATGGATGGATGAAGGATAGCTTAGGTTTGATCCCAAAATTTTTAACTTTGTTGAGCCTAATGGGATTATAGGTGATGGAACATGATGGATGATAGGAACTGACATCAAGATAATTGAAGTACTAGATTTTACTTTTGATCGTATTTGAACTGATTCAATGGTACCAATAATCTTCTCTCCATAAAATTTGCTAAGTTTGATTGATCTGATAGTACAATGAATGATGCTTTCAAACTTGATTTTCTCTTAATAAACAATCTTGAACAAACTACCCTGTTGTAATCTTGATGTTGATAATGCTAATAATGAATCTACTGAAACCCAAGTGCCAGTATATTTCCCTTTTAGTAATCCTTAGTAATAGCCAAGTTGGCCTTAACAAAAGGTTTCATCTCCATAGGGTTTCATCATAGTCCTTCCAAAAAACTGGCTTAGGATGCAAAGGTTATTGAATAGAATGGTTTTGGATGGGTGGATGAAGTATAGCTTAGGTTTGATCTCATAATTTTTAACTTTGCTGAACTTGATGGGATTATAGGTGATTGAATATGATGGATGATAAGAACTGACATCAAGATAATTGAAGTACCAAATTGTTTTAGGTACTTTGGATATGGTTCCATACTTGAAGATGATTGTATGACCTTGAGTATTCTGTCTTCAGTCAATTAATAGATTGTCTCTATTTTTCTTTTAGATGACCCAACTGTCTTGGATAGTTTATTTTGGATTGTGAACTCATATATCTTCAAGATATTTATGATTTGGATCTTGGGGCTTAGATTAGTTTATACTTTAGTTGACCTTGTTTACTAGATACAAGATATTGGAATAGATAAATTAGACCCTTTGATGCCATTTTTTGGAATGAGAAGGACAATGGTGTGAAGTGTGAAGGGGAACTAATGATAAGGACATACAAATAACTCTATTTTGACAATCCCAATTAGGTATGGTTACCTCAATTGCTACTCATAGTATTATAATGATCCTCTGTTAGTCAAAAGAGATTATCACTGATGTCTGGGATATTTCTGCTACAAATCTAAGAGTAATTCTTAACTTATCTATTCATGAATGTCCCATTTATTTTGTGGACGAACTTTTGTGTTTAGAATCTTTACACTCAAGCCAGTGCTGTCTTATAGATATATAGCTAAAAACCATTACGGCTAGCCACTATTTGGCTTGTAAGAAAAAATCTAATTTTGGTGAATAGAAAATATTTTCTAGCTGATTTCACCTTCTATGCATGTTGTCATATGATCTAATCGAATATTCAATAGAAGTCTTCTTTGTGATGAAGTTCTGGGAAATAGTAAAAATTGTGTATGACCTTATTCTGAAGAAATGTAACTTTGTGTTTTTCACTTGAGGAAGAAATTGTTGTACCTAAACTTAGGCTAGTATTTGAAAACATTAAGCTATGGAAAAATATAGTAGACTTTTAAAAAAATCTTGCAAACTTCACAATAATAAAATCTTTTATAAAAGCCTTATGTTATAAAGTTCATAATGGATGAAAGTAAACTAAGAGCTCCAAATAAATAGCTGACTATATATATTAGAAAATACTTAATAGCTGAATTCCAAAGAGGGCTACCTTCTAATATTTCTTGCATACAAACTAAACCTTTCACTTAATAAAGAGGGAACACATCACTCAAAATAACATGATGGAAAACAAACATACAAACAAAGAAAAACAAACAGAAGAAACAAAACACACCATATAAACAAAAGCAAACAACATACTAATCTATTGTACATATTTTTTAAAATAATCATCAAGGACCAAAATAATGTTTGAGAAACTATCGATTGATACGCAATGAGATAGACTCATCAGTCAAGGAACTAATCCTAAAGGTATTTTCTCTAAGAATCTCAAAGATCTAGTATGGACCTAGCCAATGTTTTTTTAATTTTTGATGATCTCCCTTCTTTTCTTTAGCTTTATCTCACAAGAGAACTAAATAAGATATTCTAAAGGCTATCACCTTAGCTTTCCTGTCAAAACATCATTTAACTACTAGCTAATGTTTGACAAAATAATGGAGGGTAGCATCTCTCTTCTCTTCTAGACTCAACAGGTTCATAAGCCTAGTTTCTACTTTGTCCTCATCCTCAATAAAATCTCTCATGAATTTTAAGACTGTGATTTGCAAGTTTATAGGAAAATCTGGGTTTAGCCCATAAACTAGCTAGAATGGTGAGGTTCCTAGGGAGGCTTTACTTCTAGACTTGTCTTCCCATAAGGTAGACTTAAGTTGAGTAAGACAATCCTTAGGATTCTTTTCTAACAACTTCTTAATTACTTCAAGTAAATTCTTGTTAATGGACTCATCCACTCCTTTACCATGTGGATAGTAATTAGAAGAAAATTTCAAAATTACCTTATGCTCAAAAGACCATTGCATTAATTGTGTAGATGAAAAGGCATGGCCATTGATACATACCAAAGAAAAAGGTATTCTAAACCTCATAATGATGTTTTCTTCTAAGAACTTGATTACCATATTTGTAGTATAGTTCTTGCAAGGTTGAGCTTTCGTCCAGTAGGTGCAATAATCTAATGCTGTCAAGATGAACTTGTGACTTGTAGAAGACTTGGGATTAATAACACCAATAAAATCTAAAGCCCATTGGGAAAAGGTTCTAACCTCATACATTGCTTGGAAAGACATTATAGGGTTTGATTCTCTAGAAGTGGCAGTCTGACAAATGTGACACATTCTCACATGTTGACGTGCATCTCTAAAAATATGGGGTAATAATATCTTTCTCTAAGCATCTGATTTATCCAGTAGAATCTCTTGAACCATGTCCAGTCCCATATATGCCATGAAACTCTGAGAGAACTTGTTTTTCTTCAAGCTGTTCCAACCATCCTAAATAAATTCCTTCAAAATTCTTCTTGAGTAAAACTCACATTTGATCATGTAGTTGACACTTTTCAATCTCAATTCCCTCCATTGTGTAGAATTCAAACCTTCAAGGCACTAGTTATTTAAAAGGAAATGCACTATATATTTATACCATTCATCTTTTGTGATGGAATCAACTATATATTTTTGACAACTTATATGTGGGTCAAAATCTACCATAGATTTGGAGATTACTTTCCCTCTAATAAATTTCATAGGTTGGATCTCCAAATGAAATTCCTATAGGATATCCATCCATTTACCTCTTCTTTCTCCCATCTCACTTTGCATCAGTAAAGACTTTACAACTTGACCTCAGACAATAGAAAAAATTTTATTGTGCAAGATGTAGTGTCTATATTTCTTTACTGCTCTTACTAAAGTAAAGGCTTGTTTTTCAAGGTAACGGCACCTAATTTCAACATTTTTGACAAGAGAACTAATGAATGCTATTGATCTCTTATCTCCTACTTCCTTTCTCTATGTTAGAACAATTGCACATGAATTCTTTGATGCAAACGAATAAATGTAAAATGGTTGTGTGTAATCTAGACTAATTAGGATAGGAGATTCAGAAATGGACTATTTTATCTGTGTAAAAGTTGATTTGGATTCATTACTCCATTTGAATTTAGTAGCCTTCTTCATCATATCAATTAGAGGATTAACTATCTCTGCAAAACCAATGATGAACTTCCTAACAAAGTTAATCTTCCCAAAGAAAGATTTCATTTCCTTTTTACTGCCAGGCATTGGTAACTTTGGAAATGTTTCTACTCTCTCAGGGTCTATTGAGATTCCTTTCTCTAAAATGACATGTCCTAACAAGTTTCCTTTAGTTACCCAAAAGATACATTTCTTTGGTTTCAGAGATATTCTACACTGCCTACATCTTTCAAGTATTTTCTTTAGATCTATTACATGATTAGCTCTATCTTTAGAGAAAATTGTCATATCATCCATATAAATGATAATACACTTATCTACCAAATCTTTAAAGGTAGTGTCCATTGCTCTCTGAAAAGTTGCCCTTGAATTTATCAAACCAAAAGACACCATCCTATATACGAAAGTTCCCCACTTGGTTGTGAAAGCGGTCTTAATCATGTCTTCATATTTTACAAAAAACTTGATTGTAGCCTTAATATCCATCTAAAAGGGACATCATTTGATATCCATTGACTATCTAACATGCTTCATCTAGGGAAAATAGTCATAAGGTTATCATGTCCATTAATAAGATCTACTAATAAAAATAACAATAATGAAACAACATAAGATACAAAATCAGAACTATTGTACATGTATTATTAGCCTACAAACTTGCATTGACCAAAACCTATTGAAGAAGAGCAATATCAAGAGCAACTTAGGGATCCACCCTATGTAAAAAAGAACTAATATAGGAACATTGAGGGGTAGAATGATGGTGTGCCCTCTTGCACCCACCATGCCACATAATTGGGAGTGACCCCATGTTATCCACATTTCCTCTCTTTTCTATGGAGCCTACATCACCATCATCCATCCCCAACTACTTTGTGACTATGGAGCTCTCACCCTCTCTCCTTGTGGAAATGGTGATCTCTAATGTTGTTTATACAAATATGGCCCCAAGGGTACTATTTATCTAAGGCCAAGCTAACACAACAAATTCTCATAATGAAATATCTCTACAACTATGGTTCATCTGCAAAAAATCCATTGAGAGCACTAAATATGACCCAATTAAAATCTACCATTCACATCTAGGGCCAATTGTCTATAGGCCTCCATGTAACATTTTTTTCCCCATTCAATAAAAAATATATCCCCAACTATATAGCCTCAACTTCATGTTATTAGTTCCATCAAAGAGCTTCCTAGAAGCTTCCATGATAAGAGATCCCCAACTATCCCATGTAACACAACTAACACATAATTTCTTAGGTTTTCCCCTATAGGTTTCATCAAAATTTATTTTGAACACTCCATCAAGGGGAGGAATCTATATCACCTTATTCCTCTCAATATTTGGGGGTTAACCCAAGATCTCTCATTAATGAGGCACTAAATACAACCAATTATTATTGATCTAGAGACTAGGGGTAAAGCCTAATGGACAACCCAATTAAAAATATTCAATTAGGTTATATGTGCAAAATTTTTATAATTATGACAAGGATTATAATACATAAATAACAATTAAATAGGAAATTTGAAAAGACAATAGACAATAATTAGAATTGTAAAAATAAATTTACATTATAATATTTTTTACACATGATCTATGAGAAAAGACATGTTATGGATATACCTTCCTATCCTCTCTTACAACCATCATTCAACTATCATCCTTAAAAGATTCCAGCTATGTATATTAATAGGTAAAGATGGAGGAAGATGAAGCATTAAATAGGTTCATAATTAGTTTGAACTGTCACAACCATTGATGACAAGTCAAGCCATGTGGTGATGCTAACATGGAGTTATGACTTATGGTTTGGAATACATGTGTCAACTAGGATGAAAATCTTACTAGTGAAACTAAAAAGGCCACCATGCAACAATTAAGATTTGCAGTATGATCTAGTGACCTAGATCCTTCTATATTAGTCACCCTTCATTGAAGAAAATGGTCTCCAATGTAAGTAGGTGTGGAAAAAGATATGGGAACATATTGGAAGTTTGCACTTCTATGAACCAATCTCCTTGGGAAGAAACTTGACCATCTTTGATGATTTGAAATAGAGGGATCTCATGTTGTCTTGTCCATTTCACCCTAAATGTGTTAAATGTACTTAATGAACAAATTTGTCAACTACCTTTTGAGCTGAATGAGTTGTTACTATTGATAGAGGAACAAGATAGCTACATTAATGGTGGAAAAGGTTGGAAATCCAAGAAAACCAAAAAAGGGTACTATACTATAGATCCATAGAGAGATCTATTATAAATATGTTGAATGAAAGACATGACTTCATCTCAAGTGTGATGCTTCTTTGAATTGTTCAAATTGAGAAGATACACTATAATAAACTATCTATCACTTTCCTTGATCCACTAGTATTTGGGATGGAATATGATGGATTTGTTCAACATTGTGTCTAGCATAGACCAAATTTCTTTCATGAAATTGTTACACAAGATTTGTAATCCACTTTTTTTTGTTAAAGCTAATTATATATCAAAAACATAAATAAAAATTAGAATTTCATATGCAATACCTATTGCTTTATCCTAACTCTTAGACAAAGAAATTGATATAATTCAACGTCAAGTTTCATACCTTACAAAGTTAATGAAACTTTAATTCTTAAATTACTATGATTAAATTATATGGGTCAAAACACAATAAATATTAAAATATTATATTCTAGGCTACCAATAAATAATACATCAAACATATTATTTAACATGAACTTTCTCATGAGCGAATCCATTTCAACTTCTAATAGCGCAAGTGGTAATTTAGGCTATGACACCATTATTCTCCTTTGTCAAGGATTCTTAAAGTGTTGATATAAGATTGTGGGGTTCATTTATTGAAATGGTGTCCCCATGATCTATATGAAAATTGTATGTAGAAGTAGACATCTCAAGTTTGAAAGATACTTGTGAGTTTTACAAGGAGAGAGGCAAAGTTTTAAAATACTATACCACAAAGAAGGATTGCTATCAATAGCTCAAAATAGCACCAAATACCTACTTTTAAACTATACGTACTAATCCAAATAACATATTTGGTACACCATTAATTTTTTATATCTAAAAATACATACCTAATAATGAATGGCATACAATTATTCTTTATCATATCTTTTTATAATAATATTAGTAAATGATTATTAGCCTTGTTGAAAGATATCTACTTGTCTTTACAATAAACTAGTTTATAATAATACTACTGAATGGTTGTTAGCCTTGTTGAAAGATATCTACTTGTCTTCACAATATACCTTTTTTTCTTCCTAATACACCCTTTTATAATAATATATTAAATGTCTTTATAATAAGACTTTTTATAATAATATTAGTGAATGATTGTTAGCCTTATCGAGAAATTTCTACTTGTTTATATACTAAACCTATTAAAACAAATCACATGCTATTTACCATTAAAATATATTTAAAAGGCCATACTACATTTAACCAAAACTAAAAGGTCATACACATCTCTCCCCAAAACCAAAAAAAAGAACTCTTTTAGGGAATTGTATTGTAAAACCTTACGCAATCACACAAAGCAAGGTAAAATGTAAAATGATACTCTCACGTAAAGTTGAGAGGCATGGGTAATATGCAGCCTTTAAATATTGGCCTTGTACCTTTCATTTCTTGAATGCCAGCATGGAGGCAAATGAAGCGAAAGCAAGGAGGTGTCACTTTGTGATGGTTCATGGAGCAAGCTTTGGGGGTTGGTGTTGGTATGAAGTTGCAGATCTTCTTGTGAAAGTAGGTCACACCGTCACTTCCCTTGACATTGCAAGCGGAGTTATCAACCCAATTGATGCCAATCACATTTCATCTTTAGAAGAGTACAATCAGCCCCTCACAGAATTCTTTACAGCCACTATAGCTGTTGTATATTGCAGAATTCAGGTTGTAGTGGAGTGTGTCTCAGTTTAAACAGTAGGTGTATTGGCTACAATATATAATATTTTGCCTATTTTTATTGGACAAAATTGATTTTTGACTGTTGAAATGAATAATATTTAAAAATAACTCTAATACATTGAGCACTATACATAATTTTTAGCTATATGTCTATTTAGGTTATATTGGTTGGCCACAGCGATGGTGGCTTCAATTTGAGATTTACAATGGAGCATTTTCTAGATAAAATTATTGTAGCTGTGTTTGTTACTACCTTCATGTCCCTCAGTAGAACAATGATCCCTGATGTGATGAATGAGGTATAATGAATTCCCTCTATCTACTAATTCCTGCACCACCATTGAATGACATTTCTCTAAAGCATATAATTTAACAGATCTCATCAATAACTAGAGGCTTCAGAGACTTCACATTTTACTATGCAAATGGGAATGAAAATCCGGCAACATCTATCAAATTTGGCACGCAGTTTGGACGACAATTTTTTTCACAGAACAGTCCTCCTTGGGTAACTCACTTGAGAACACAGACAGATCGGTTGCAAACTAAAAAAAAATGAATTGAATTAGTGGTTAATGAGGTAAGTTGTTATGGAATTTCCATTGATTGATACGTTAATATGGCACAAATGCAGGATCTAATTTTGTGGGAATCGCTGGAGAAAAAGTTTCCTATTTGGAAAGAACCTCTTTTGTATACAGCTAAAAACTATGGAAGCATTGACAGAATATACGTTGTGAGTAAGGAGGATAAGTGTATTGTGGAGGCGTGGGTGAGAAAGATGATTGCTGAGAATCCTCCACAAATGGTATACGAAATTGAAGGCTCTGATCACAACGTATTCTTCTCCAAGCCTCTTCGTCTGGCTGAGGTGCTCATACAAATTGCCAATATGTATGTGTAAGCAAATCAATCACATTTTAAGGTGATGCAGATGGATATTAGTAAAGTTTGCGATATCTAGTAATCTAGAATAAACTTGTCACACAACATGGCAAGGTTTTTAATATTGTAGTGGTGAAATTGGCATACTAATGAAGAGGTAATGTCTTAATGTATATAGTGACAAATAATATGACAACATGTCAAGGTTCTTAATATTGTAATGGTGAAATTTGCATACTAATGTTATTTTCAGAGGATTTTGAAAGGTTGAAGGCGTTTTCACCTTCCGAAGTTATAACGGGTAAGCAAGAAATGATATATTCACAAAGGAGTCTATCAAGCCCAACACTACTTGCAGTTGCTTCAAGTGAAGAGCTTGTCCATACTTCAAGAGAATCAGTAGGCTCTGGTGAAGAGAGAGTTAAAGCTTCTGTAGTTGAGCAGGGATCTGTTAGCCAAGATGAGATCCAAGTTTTATTACCAGTCTTAGACGAGGCAGGGACGGAGCTCAATGAGGAGGCTTTAGCTAGCGTCAGTGATAAGGTCCAGCCCATGTGTGTAGAGGTTTCTAAGCACGAAGAGATGATCTTTCAGGAGAGAAGTCCAATGACAGCTTGTGAGAAAGAGGAGGGAGGTCATGTGTCTCCAAGGGATGAGGAGGATTGGCTTAACTAGGAGGAGGATATCACTCTATGAGAAATGATTCAACATCTGAAAAATGATCTTGTGGTAAATAAGGGAAATGATCCTATGCCCAAAGATTTTTTAGACGAGTTGTTACAGGACAATGAGACTTTGCGAGACCTTCTGGATCAGGTAGTGGTGAAGGTAGCAACTAGCGTGATGGAGGAGATAGCTGATGAAGTTCTTCAAGAAGATTCAGACAAGATGGAAAATCTTCCACTAGGTCTCAACCAAACATACATGAATAGTCCCCTTGTGAAGGGCACCCCTTCTCTCAGGAAAAGTACTAGACATAAATAGTTGAAAAAGTTTAAAGATCAGTCAATTGGCCAAAACCACCATGACACTCACTGTCCAAGCAAGAGGAGAGTACAAAGCTCTCCTCGGAAATCATAATGATACTTACGTGGAATGTTAGGGGCTTTAATGCCCCTAACAAAAGAAAACTCATCAAATCCCAAATTGATGAGGAAAAGGATGACATCTTGCTACTACAAGAAACCAAATTATCTGTTGATTCAAATGAACAAGTCTTCAACAATTGGAGTGGTTGGTCCTTCGAGGTCAAGGCTATGCGAGGTGCCTTTGGAGGACTTTCTATAGGATGGAGAAAGCACATACTACCGCTAGAAGTGATGGAAAAGGATGATAACTTTCTAATAGGTAAGTTCCCCTCTCTACTTTCTAGATCTAACCTCTGGATAGTAAATGTTTATGCCCCTATTGACTTGTCTCAGAAAAGCCTACTATGGGAAAGACTGTCTATGTGGTTAGGGCTCTTGGAAAGATCTATATGTTTGTTGGGAGATGATTTGAACTCCATTCTTTATGACTCTAAAAAAATCAGGGGTATCACTCATCCGGTTACATCATAGAGAGATTTCAAAGAGTTTGTTAGTTTGAATCTACTTCTAGATTGCATGACTAAGAATGGAATTTTTACCTGGATGAATAGAAGGAAGGACTTTCTAAAGATAGTGGAAAGATTAGACAGATTTTTGTTATCCCCAGAATGCTTCAACATCCCAAAGAGCTTTGAGGTAGAGATTAGGCCACTGATAGGGTCAGATCACTTCCCTTTTAGGTTAAGAATAGGAGGAGATTTTGTTCCAAGAAAGAAGAAATTCAGATTTCAGACTATGTGGCTCAGAGATGTATCCTTCGGTGAAAAGGTCAAAACCTGTTGGACTCAAATCCCATTTGTAAATGGGTCGCGCATGTTCCAATTAGTAAGCAAACTAAAATGTCTGTTACACAAGATGATGGAGTGGAACAAGTCCCAGTTCCGTAATATCTTCTTAGAGAAATCTAGATTACAAACGGAGATGAGATATCTGGCTAACTTCATAATCAAAAATGGAATGGATGCCCACTCTTTTCAGTGTGAGAAGCAGCTCAAAGTTGAGCTGGAGGAAACTTTAAAACGAGAAGAAATATTCTAGAGGCAAAGGTCAAAGAAGTTATGGCTAAAGGAAGGAGATAAGAATACCTCTTTCTTCCACCTCTCATCCAAGGTACGCAATTTTGCTAACTCTATTAAGTCAATTCAGCTAGAAAATGGATCTGTTTGTACGGATCCCTCAAAAATTCTTTTTGCTGCAAAATTTTTCTTCAGAAATCTTCTATCCAAATCAACCTCCATAGATTCAAGTGATCGGAATTTCTGTAACTTTGTTCCCAAACTGGTCAAGCAAAACCACAACTTGGATCTAATGAAAGAATTCTCCTTAGAAGAAGTAAGAGTAGTGATGGACAGGGATCTTCTTTCAAAAATGCTGGGATACAGTAGGCAGAGATGTTTTTTTGGTAGTGGAAGAATCAAGAAAAAATAGAAATGTCCTCAAGGAACTCAAGTCAACTTGCTTAATGCTCATCCCAAAATCTAACTCTCCCCAATCTTTTGAAGACTTCAAGCCAATTCTCTATACAATTTTATTTATAAAATAATCTCGAAAGCCTTAGCGCTGAGACTTTCCAACTATTTACCCGATCTAATTTCAACTGAGTAGGGGGGTTTTGTCCCAAGCAAAGAGACGCTAGAGGGTGCTATTTTAACACATGAAATACTCCATTTGGTTGACAAAGATAAAAAGGCCACCATGGTGGTTAAACTAGATATGTCCAAGGCTTATGATAGAGTAGATTGGAGCTTCCTCCAAATCATCCTGTAGCAGCTAGGTTTTTCCAAGGAAGTGGTAAAATGGATTTTTTCTTGCATTTCAGGATTTCAGGTTTCAGTTCTTATTAATGGCAAGGAGTCTGAAACTTTCAAACCTTCACATGGGCTGAGGCAAGGGGACCCTCTATCACCCTACCTGTTCATTCTTATGATAGAAGCCCTCACATGGGTAATAAAGGAAGCCAGGAGAAGGTTAGAATGGGAAGGTATTAAGATCAATGGGATCCAAGAATCCTTTACCCACATACTTTTTGCTGATGACACAATTCTTTTTGGTCAAGCTTCAACCCATGAAGCCAGCACCATGATAAACACTATAAAGACGTATTGCCAAATCTCAGGTCAATTGGTTAACTTTAACAAATCAATGGTCTTCTTCCAAAATGTTTCTAGTTAGCTGCAGGTTAAAATTCATGGTATTCTTCACTTGGACAATCAGCCCTTACCTGGAAGGTATCTACCTCTCCCTCTTTTCAGTGGCAGATCCAAAAATGTGCTATGGATTCAAGTTCTGAGAAGCTTGAATACAAAATTATCTAGTTGGAAAGGGCGAAAGTTGTCTCTAGCAGGTCAAATTGTAATGATTAAAGCTGTCCTCTCAGAGGTGTCGGTTTATATGATGTCAGTCTTCCACATTCCAAAAGGCATTCTTTCAAAGATTGATGGGGTCTACAAGAAATTTCTATGGCAAGGTACGAACCAGGAAAAGAAAATTCATTTACTAGCATGGGATAAGGTGTGCAAGTCTAAACAGGATGGAGGAGCTGGAATCCTTAATATGGACCTTCAAAATCAAGCCTTAGGTGCTAAATTGGCATAGAATATGTATGCGAAACCTAATGCCATATGGGTAAGACTCATGAAAGCAAAGTATCTAGATTCCTTTCACAATGAGAGAATTTTCACAGTAAAGAACCCTCCAAAAGGATCTTCAATTTGGAATTTTCTCTCCAAAAGCAGAGAGATACTACAGCCCAATTTGACTTGGATAATCTATAATGGTGAAAAGGTTGACTTCTGGTTCGATTCGTGGGGAGGTGGGCCAACATTGGCCTCTAGGAGTGATCTAATAGATGCTAGAATTTTTCTCCAATCACACTGGGGTTCTAAAGTGAAAGACTACTGGACTGTGACAAGGGACAGGCTTTCAGTTTCAGTAAAGTCGAAGAGCACCCGTGAATGTGATTTTCCAAGGGGCCAGAAAGCTCTGTTGTGCCTAATCTTAAGTAACAAATTGGTTATTTTCTCTAATGCCGATGATGAAATAGCTTGGACGGGCTCTAAATCAGGCCGTTATTCAGTCAAAGGGGGATATAGAGTTTGTTTGCACAAAGCCTCTACACATTGGCCTTCACACCTATGTTGGGGAAATGCTCTACTACCTAAAGTAGGTGCTTTTGCTTAGTGTGCACTCCACAAGAAAATATTGATAGGTGATCATATTAAAAGATTGGGATTTGGACAAAATTTTGCATGTGTTCTATGTGGAGGTGCGCAAGAGTCGACCAATCATCTTCTACTGCTATGTCCCTTTAGCAGAGAGTGTTGGCTTTCGTTTCTTAGAAAGTTAAATTGGTCTAGTCCCATTTCCAAATCCTTGCTCCTTATGTTTAGGAACTAGCCCCGTCTGATGGCGAATACTCACTTATCTTGCCTGTGGGATATAGGCCCTTCGATGGTTATTTGGCATCTGTGGTGGGCAAGGAACCTCTACATTTTTAGAAAGGAAGCAAGTTTAGTTTATCAGGTTTGTACTAAGTTAGAATCTACAATCTCTGATCAGGTGGTTTCCTTTCTTAGACGCACCAACCTCAAAAATTTATTATGGTCTAAATGGGATGCAGCAACTCTCGTTCTCTGGCCATCACTGAGCAAGGTTAATATAGGCAGCCTGTCAGGGGCTGTGAAGACTATTTCTAAAAGAGATCAAGTTAGATGGATTCCACCATCCCCTCCTTTCTTCAAATTAAACTTTGATGGAGCCTATCGAGGTAATCCTGGTCCTTCAGGCACAGGCTGTATCATCAAAAATGGGAATGGTTCTCTGGTAACAACTAAATCCTCTAAACTTCCCTCAGGAACTAATAATGAGGTGGAGGCATGGGCTCTAGTTCATGGTCTACAACTAGTAGTGGAAAAAGGCATTAAAAATGTGTGGATTGAGGGCGATTCACTGATAGTGATCAATGCCATTAAAGGAAGAGGTATGGTTAACTAGAAACTCAATTATATCCTAAAACAGGCTGTCTCCCTTCTAGACAAACTAGATAATTATCTTGTTTCACACACGTTAAGGGAAGGTAACAAGGTGGCGAACTGTTTAGCTAACCTAGCTATTGATCAAGAAAGTGCTTTTGTCTCTTATCTACATGGTCTCCAAGATCTTCTGACCACCCTTTCCAACCTTATTTCTTTTGAGATGGAAGAAGTGTTGGGTTTTCAATCTGTTTAACTTTTATGGCCAAATACTACACCTGAAGGAAGGTGAATCCCATGTCTGCATGCTTTCAAATAGTGTCTTCTGAAGGATTTTGCTAGCTTCAAGTTGGGATGACAAGCTATGACACACCTCTTGCCATCTGGGAGGGAAGAAGTGAAATGATATTTACTCACCTTTCAAATTGGTGCTGCCCAGCAATGGTCCTCTATCATGTCCTATCCTATTCCTTAAATACGGCACATTTTGTCAACTTTAGCATCTGACAAGCCCGTGGATGAGGTTTATTTAATTTTTTCCTTTGGTTTAGTGTTCCAAGACTACTATGTGCCCCTCGCTCATGTGGATGGGCAGATGGGGATAACAAATCTTTCTTCTTTGTTAATTCTTTCATGGGAGATGTCAAACCATAATTGCAATCTCTTTTGTGGGCTAGTTTATACCCTGATGGCGGTAGTCAGTATTGAAGGGAGGCTTTAGTAGCGGACACGTGGTTGTCACTTATGGTGGTCTTTGTACAAAGATGTCCTCCAAATCTCTTCACCTGATGTCTACTAAATTCTTGATGTCACCAGAGTACTACGCCAGCTTTTCTCCATTACTTCCTATGGGTAGCTAGAAGTGTTAAAGGTTGATGTTTTTTTTCTCTTTTACCATCTTCCCTCAGCCAGTGCATTCCTCTCTATCAGGTATCAGTGCCTATAGCTACTCCTTGCCTCTGTGCACAGTGATACGTGCAAATGGCTGACACTCATCTTAACCAAAGGTTATTTTTCATAGCTCTTGATTGGGAACTAGAGATTTGAGGTAGGGTCAAGTCAGTAGATCTGATGACGCTGCTTGACTGGGATTGTACTCTCATGCAGTTTTCTGTCAGGAACACCATTGGGCATGCCTGGATAAGAGGCTATGAGGGACGAGTGTTAAACTACTCAAATGTGGTTTCTTAGCTCCTTTCTAATATCATGGCCTTAGTCGTGGATGGTGAGTTTGTTCATGCGCTAGCTACAGGTTTGTTCTACAAAAACATTTATACTATTGATAGAGGTGAAACGGCGATAGCAGCTTACAATATGGATCAAGGGGATGCTCTAATTAAAGGGCTTTTCAATCTCACTTTGATGTGAGTGTCTCCCATGTAGCAAGCCATCTATTAGGTGTTACAAACCAGTATTAAATCCTTATGTAGCGATGAAATAAATAGGGTGCTACAGTCCCATTATTTTCTGATAACTAAGAAAAAAGCTTCCAGAATCAAAGATGTGTTTATGGCCATCCACTTTTTAAGAATTCACGCACCGGATTTAGCTCTATGAATGCCCAGGTATGCTTTGGACAATCCTGAAGAAGGCTTTTATCATGATGCGAATGAGGTACTGGATGAGCTGAATCTTCCGGCTACTCTGGCTGTAGCGTGATGTGTTGGTGTCAGGTCTTCTGTGTGACGAGCTGCCCTCATGTTTCGACGTCAAGTGTTTTTTGGCTTCCATTTTTGGTGGTGGGGGCTATGTTTTGTTTCTTCGGCCAGTCTTTTTCTTCCGTCAGTGCTGCTTCTTCTGTTTAAATGTTTATTTCTATCTCTTCCTACGGCTGTGGTGTGGGTGGTTGGTGGCAGCGATGGTTAGTTTTAATTTTCTCCCCGTGTAAGAGGGTTTGTCTTTTTTCTATTATTTTTGGCTGTTCTCAAGACTGTTAGGGTCCTCTCTTGCTACTTTTACCAAGCTACTTGGACTATCTATATTATTTTTTATACTTAATCTATGGGTGCTTTTGCACCTTTTTCTGGTTTTAAAAAAAATGTTATTTTCCATTTAATTTAGTTTTGTTTGTATTTTGAGGTAATATCTTAATGTATATATTGACAAATGACATGATATTGTGTGAATTTAGGCATTGTTTACCCATTTCTTAATTTATTTACACATAAACATATTTCTCTACATTTAGTCATACTCTATCTATTTATGTACACACTCGTGTGTGTGTATATATTAATGTATATAGTGACAAATGACGTGATATTGTGTGAATTTAGGCTTAGTTTGCCCATTTCTTTATTTATTTACACAAACATATTTCATTACATTTAGTCATACTCTATCCATTTATGTACACGTGTGTGTGTGTGTGTGTGTGTGTGTGTGTGTGTGTGTGTGTGTGTTATCTACTTGTTTATCATGTTTGTTTATGCACCTACCTTAATTTAGTAATTTGCTATATATTTTGACCACTATTCCATTCTAGGATAAGTCTATAGACATAGAGGTGGCCTTATAGTCATGAACTTGTCCCTTCCCAATTTAAAATGCAAAATTCAAATTTAACCAATTGATGTCCTTTACCCTTTAACCTTAACAACTAATTGGTGTGTGTTTAAACACTCCATGTTGGTTGGAACAAATTGTTCTCTCTTGAAAGGAATCACTTCCCTCAATATTTCTATAATCAAGTCTTGGCTTGCTTAGATAACTTAGAGGTCTATGTGTATACACTGAGGCATAAGCCTACTTAGATGTACCCTTACACAATCTTGACACATGCCTCATTGAGATGTCAAGGTTGTTGGGCGGTTAGGATAGGTTGCATCAAGTTGCCTACTAACTAGCCAATCACACTTATTTGTAGTCAGGCAGCTCGCTACCACTCTTAGTTGAGGAGTGTTTTCCTCAACTAAATAACTTCCATACCTCTCCTATATGTACATGCTTATTTGTCTAATCAATTAACTTCAAACTTGTAATCAGTAATGGCTTATTGATCTTGGCTCAACTTCTTATATGTTATCAGAGCTTGTCTAAGCTCATTTGTAGGTTCATTTGGTAAGTTATATTGGTTGACATAGTGTTGGTTACCATGGATAATTTTCCAAATAAAATCATTTTAGTTGTAGTTGTTTTTGTGCTCATTCCCATTAATGTTGAAAGCATTTTGTAAAGTTAGTTAAGGCTATGGAGACTAGTGTTGGAAAAATGTGAAGCATTTTTATGGTTAGTGAGATCAAAATTTTATTTTGAGTGTATGCATGGGTTTTACATTTTTATCCATGGTTTTAAATCATTGATGAAAATTGTAAATCTAATTTTCCTATTGTTAGAAACAAGAATCGACTAAACGCATGCTGATCACAAATTGGAGTAAATTGATAAACAATGTGTGTACAATATATAGGAGTAGAGGTTGAGTCGACTCAGAAGTTGACTTCAACACTCAACTAGAGGTGGAAGAAAGAGTATCGACAAGTGTCTGGGAGAGTTGTGTAGAACTCTCCAAGTTGACTTAGCAACTAATTGATGTGTGTTTAAACACTCCAACTTAGCTAGAACAAATTGTTCCCTCTAGAAAGGAATCAATTCCTTTAATATTTATATAATCAAGTCTTGGCTCACTTAGATAACTTAGAGGTCTATGTATCCCATTTGTTTCAAAAGGCTACATTGATCCTAGGCAAAAATTTTACAATATTTAATTTCAATTAGTATATTTCAACAAATATTTCAAGTTTTCTTTTACAATGATGACTTTTCATAGTTAAATTGATTTCAACAATTTGCATAGCTCATGAATAATTTAAATTCAATTTAACCAAGTGAATTGAAAATATAAATATAATATAACTATTTATACTATTCCAACAATAATGAGTTTTCAATGAAATATCAAAAGATAAATCTAAGCTCTCGAGTTCTATTTAGTACAAGTATATCCAATTAACAAAGTAGATAATTCAATTAGATAACCACAACTAGTAGTGCCAATTGAAACATAGTTTCCTAACTATGACGATGTAATCTCTAAAGGATCTCTACATTTGAAATTGTAACATATAAAACCATCATATAACATGTATATTTTAGATGTTAAAACTCATAGACAAAAGAATAATACTTATCTATTATTTCATCCATTGCTTATAATTAAATTCTAGATACATATTAATTACTCAATCCCCCACACTTATTTTTTAAACCATGAAAATAAAGTAAACTAGTAGATTGTTTTCAAAACATAAATAAAATTCTAGTAGAAATAGCATAAAAAGGATTAAAACATTTTACAAATTCAAACTGCATGCTATATACACAACTTCCTAGTAAATAAGCATGCATTGATGATTAAATCTCATAAATCCTTAACTAAAATCATTTATAGTGTTGACCAAACTATACTCAAACCTAGAAACATATCTAATCTTGACACATGTCCTCTTATCCTAAGCACATCCCATGTACCCAAGACTTCATTTATGTACTAAACTAGAGATTTAGCAGTCCTCTTTACTCTACTTGTTCAAGGTAGTCTACATAACTATTTTCTTCATTAATGATCCTCATATATACCAATGCCAAGTAACTATTTACTTTATCTCACTTCACATATTCTGCAAGTGTTCATCAATAATTATAGTGGCATTATTCAATATATCCATCCTAGTGCAAGTGGTTTTAGGGAATATTACACAATAGACTTATCTCCTTCCTTTTCTATAGATTCTATTTACTCTAAAAGTTCTTCTTAAATTCATCTACCTTGGTCTATAATACATGTTTAATACCTAACACAAGATCTAAGACTATCAAAGTCTATTAACTTTTCTTCCTTCTCTCTAGTTTTTCCTTTGACTTTGTCAATATACATCTGTAATTACCTAGCATACTTCAACTATTTATATAATTGACTAGACACCTTTTCTATCAATCTATCTAGAATTTCCATCAAATACCTCTTTTTCAACTCTTTATTTTCTTTAATAAAAAATTGGACCTGATCCATTGTCACATCTAAGATTGATTTGGCCATCGATGGAATCTACTCTATACCTTTTTTATTTCTCTATACACTTAAAATGTCTTGATCTAGTTTAACAATAATATAATTGGTTGATGACTTTCCCCTTTTCTTCAACAACCTCTTCACATTCCATATTCCCTTGTCATATGCAACTTTAGCTGAAATCTCTTTGATTTGTATTTCTTGATTTTACTTGTCCTAGCTTGTTGACTCATCCAATTCATCAACTTTGTATCCTACACTACTAGTGTTATGATTTGTATCACATCTTATGTGGTTGATATTTGAGCTGTGGTAGTTGGGATCATTGAAGTAATTTGAGATGATACCAAGGAAATTGATAAGAGTGGTATCTCTAGGGATGTAGATATCATTGGACTAGAATTGAAAAAAGGGACATCTTGTAGGGAACTAAGGGTAGGTAACATGAACTAACAAATACATAAGTTTCAAATTTAAATGTGGAAGAATATGGTATTGAAACTATTGGTAGAGGTGTATGCATTAATCAAAGACCTTAAAGAGACATGTTCATTGTGCTTCATGTATCTCTTATTTACATAATAATTTACTCTCCTTTAAATAATCAATGGGTTGTGGTGGAGAGTGTCTTCATTTAAAGAGATTTTGTTGGTCAATACCAAGGATGCCATTTTAATTTGTAGGTATATGCCTATGTAAGTTATATTGGTTAGCATAGTGTTGGTCACCATGGATAATTTTCTAAATAAGATTGTTTTTGGTGTAGTTGTTGTTGTGCTCATGCCCATTAATGTTAAAATCATGTTGTATAGTCAGTTAAGACTATGGAGACTAGTGTTTGGAAAAATGTGAAGCATTTTTATGGATAGTGAGATCAAAATTTTCTTTTGTGTGTATACATGGTTTTTCTATTTTTATCCATGGTTTTAAATCTATTACCATCTTTTGACCAGATCTCAAAAAATTAGCTGTGTAGTTGAAACATTTATCATTTTTGAATGGGGTCTGATTTATTTTTGTTATGAGTTAGTTGCACAATGATTATGTTTCAGTATTGGATGCAGTTCAGTTGATCAAGAAAGAAGGAGAGTTTTTGGATCAATCATTGCATTACAGAATAGTCAAATGAGATAAGTATTCATTCACCACAGTGATTATTCATTTACAATTTTGAATACATAAGAGAACAAACATTGCATTGAAGGAAACTAAGACATATCAGATATCCCACACAAGCGGTGGGTTATAGCTGAACTCATGCAAATACGAGTAAAATACTATGCATCTAATGCAAAAGAGGGAAAGAAATAGCCATCATTGCCTTGTTTTGGTTGATCTTCATAGAAGCCTCCAGTACCTACTCCCAACCTCGGCATGTACCTGAAAAAATGCAGGAAGGTCCAATTAGAAGCTCCGGTTATAAAAATCCTTCATCAATCAAGAGAGGCATAATACTTTAGTTGTGATGCATTGATCAAATGAGAGCATCCATATGCAGAATGAACTAAAGAGAAGTAAACATAGAGCATCATTGTTTTATTCTAATATATTTCTTTCATGTGCAAGTATAGGACAAATCATGAAGTTGATTGAAGATATTTAGCATGTGGTATCAAATGGGCTCCCACAAGGGTTGAGCCTAGCATGTTACTGCCCCTTGATCTCAGAAGGGATGAATAGAAGAAGATCATTGATGACATTCACATGACAAACTGAATTAATAGTAAGACTATCATGTACATCAGACCCATTTCAAGATATGACCATGAATACACTTCAAAGTATGAAATGCAACCAAGAACATGACCTGAACAGATGGAGGACAAAATTCAATGCATATAAAAACTGATATACTTCTCCAACTATTATAAAAATGACATTCTCGGGCATGATAATAATTAGGAGTATACAATGCATTTGTAATCATCAGACTGATAAAAGAGTAAGTGTTCACAAGTATTGACTATCTGAAAGTTGCTTACTCATCCATGATCAATAATCCAATTGGAGTATTCATTGTAAACCAATAAGCAAATTGCAAAGATAGATGAGTACCAAACTTCATACTTTCTCATTTAAGTGGAGTGACAGAATCAAATTCAGAATTCAATGACATAAGCTACCTTTTAAATGATGAAATATATCCAATTATGCCTCACTTTTTTCTACTGATAAGTTGAGCATCAGAACAAGTGTTATCACATGTTGCATTCATTACATATCTATAAAAGAAACATGATAAGTATTGCACATTTGTACCAGAAGAATACATGACAGCAAATTCAGATGGCTCATTTTGTCTTTGACAAACTCCAAAAGGATCAAAAGGAACATTTCATTACATGTGTGTAATAGAGTGTCATTATCATGCGACAAGGAGTAGTTAAACTGGTATGATCATCATCCTTATGCTACAGGGTATCATTTTGTGTCAAAATGAAATGTATAAGTGTATGGTTGCATCTATGGTTGAGTGAGTTCAAAAGAAGTTTTCATTATAAGAAGTGATCTACTGAAACTAGTGACAATAGATATAGTGGACCTGATTGATGTCCTACAGGACATTTCATATAATGCATTTGATATGATAAAATATAGTAAAGAGGAGTAGTAGAGGTTCATGTTGTTACAATTTATATAGAACATGTAAGTGTTGCCTTCATTTGTTACAATGCCTCAACGCCATGACACAACCATTGTCATCATCATATATGTAAAGTGTCTAATAAACACACTCCACTGAATGGACAAGTAAAAGTTACAGATCAATGAAGACATGTATGCTACTACAGTGGAGGAGTTCAAAGTTCAAAACAAACAATATCATTCCATATGCAAAGTTCACTGAAAGAGTAAGTAGAGCTACAGAGATAGAAACGGTGCATGTAATCATCACTTCTTTTGAAGAGTAACAGTAACTATGACTAAACAGTGACAGCATGAGAAAGAAAAAGAGATACCATATGCCATATATGCTACAGATAGAGATCTTGTGCTCCTAAAGATAAAACATTGCTTCAATTTTCAAATATGAGTTTATACAGTGAAGAGGAAAAATACAAAGATATATTCATAGTGAGGCTATGGCATATAATTCCATTTACATTCTTTTCTCAAATACCCACATCGACTTTCAGAAACTAATGCTTTTTGCAGTGTTAAAGAGAAAGGAAAATGTTAAGTAAAACTATCCAGGTAGGCCGTAGATGAGTATATTGTTTACACAACAAAAACATGAAACCCTTATTGGGTTTAAAAAAGGAGTTTCTTTCTTCTTACATACATTTGAGCAAAGTAAAAGAAATTTCTGTGTAGTATGGTTGCGTGCATAAAGAAGGTTCTGTGCAAGATAAATGAAACCATCACTTTGAACACCAAAAACTTCACATTTTTACATCAAAAGACAAGAGTGAAGCTACAAAATATATTACATGAAGTGGCCATGCCATATGAGAAGATATTTCACATACCTAGCTAACATGAAATGAAACCCTCATCATAGTTGCATATACAAAACTAAAAGAGCAATGATGGAGAGTAACAGTGAGCTCACCATATGATAATGCAATAGAGAAGGAGATAATGGCCATGACCAGTTGAACTGGACCTTGTCATTTTGTCATTTTTTTCACAAAGTTCAACACATAGAATCCAAGCAATACATACATCAAAGACTGAGAAACTAAAGGAACATCTACATGGTTGCGGTCATTTTATGAAATATAAGGCATGAAAATACAGCAAAATGCCATTGAAAGTTTCAGATTCAAGCTTACTAGAAGTGGCCTGTCATTTTGGCCAAAGAAGTGCAGTGCATTCAACCACTGAAGACCATCGAATGGAGAAAGAAAACACACAGAGCATGAAACCCCAAGTCGGTAGCCACAATTGCAGAGCCAACTCAATGCCAACAACAAAATGAAATGACCAATGTTTTAGGGTTTCACACTTGCTTTTTTTTCAACTTCCTTTCAACATTTTGACCATGCAAACCATATAATCATTTTTATCCAAATAAGATCAGGGTCAACAGTTTGAGTTCTATAATGCATAGTAATCATAAGCAGAAGTGGCTGACAACACAAAGAATAAGGTTTATTTTGTTAAGTCAAAGGTAGATATTATCATAAGTGGACAAGGTTGTGCCTTTAGAATCTTGCAAGACCTTAATCTCATTTGTGGTTGACTCACTTTAGAGTCCAATTATTATTTGATAATGCATGTGGTCGAGTGTCTTTGACCTCTCATTTATGCATTTTTTTCTTTCCTTTATATATTTTGAATATATGCATAAAGATCAAACAAGAACCTTGGAAATGTGAAGAGTATGCAAAATGAAGACATGGCCAAAGGGGTCAATGTAATATGGTGGCATGCTATAGAGGTAGTAGGTTGGCATTTTTCAAGCCATATGGATAATGATGAGGTGGTAGAATATCGACACATGGTGGCCATGGTGTCAAGCCTTCAAGGCTTTTATTTATTTTTTGCAAATGTGTGTAATAGTTCATATTTTTTATGATTTTTATAGAAAATCATTTGTGATATCTTGTAAATAAGTTGGTGAAATTATAAACCAGATATCATTTTATTTTTGTAAAAAATCATATCGATAAGATATTGATTAAAATTGCCATATAACTTTAAAGCAATAAAATTATGAATTGCTTTTAAAGTTTAACTATTTTTAGGCAATTTATAGGCTAATAAAATAGATCAAATATTCTATTTTGATTTGTCTTATTTAGAGTCATATAGGACAAATTTTGGAGCTTTCATGAGCAGAGAAAAGTAGTTTTATGGTGGGACCACATGAGAGGGCAGTTTTGCAGCTTTATTTCACAGATTGGTGGCAGATTCAGTACTTATTTTTGGCTTTCATGAGCAGCTTAAAAATGGACTTAGGGTCTATTTTTAGGATCTTTTTCAACTTTCTTCAAGGGAGATCATTTGGAGTCATTTATAGGAGAAAAACTTAGTTTTTTCTTAGTCAGTTAGCATCAATTTCTTCTCTCTTACAGAGTTGTATACAGGCATTTGGCTTACACATTTATTTTTCATGCATTGTATTCCTTTCAGTTCTAATAGAAAATCATCTTGTTCCATATATTTTTTGTAGTCTTGATCTGATGTTATATTATGACTATTTTAGTCATTGATTGTGTCTCAATACTGTTTATAACTTAGTTCTTCCTAGCTGCATTTTGTGTTTAATCCAAACCTTGTTGCAAATTACTTAAGGAGTAACTATCAGTGAAATTGTGAGGATTCATGTTAGAGGATCTATTTGTGAGTGATAGGATTTCATCTAGTTTAGATTCCAAAATTAGTTTACATTTTAGTTACATCTTTCTATCCCTTTTCCCCTCAAGTCAGTAGTTTAGAAGTTATAAGAGAACCGGCTCACTTTGGAGATTCGTTCTCATGAAAGGAGACCCACATCTGTGAATGATTCCATGTTTCAGCAAGTAGTTAAGTTTTCACAAAGCTTAACAAGGGTGCATACTTGAATTGACAACAAAATCATTAATTAAAATTGTAAATATAATTTTGATGTGCCTATTACTATTCACATATGTATAAAGGATGGATAAGATATTTATTATTAAAATATGAATAGTTGAGTTATTATGCAATGGTAGGGAAGGTTATTGTGATAGGATTGTTCCCCAAAATGGTTTTCTCAAATGAAATTCAACATACTATGTCTTTCATTTTTTATTTTATTTAGATTGTGTATGAATTACTTCTATTATGTAGGGTTATCAGTATTCTTTTTCTACACTCACATAAACAACTACATCTGATATGATCTCTCTACCAATTCCTACTTCACCAATGGTTTTAAACTTGATGTATCATTATTCTAAAAGGATATATTTTAATAGGTTGTGCATCCATAGTTGGAAGCTTTATAAATTCCACATTTTACTATGTAAATAGGAAATAAATTTTGGTACCATCCCTCAAGTTTTGTAGCTAGTTTTTGCAACAATTTTTATAGAATAATCCTCCTTGGGTAGGTCACTTGTAAATAGATATATTTGATTGTAAATTAACCACTATAAGAAAATAGGATCTTAGGTTACTAATCGTTACAAATAAAACATAAAATAAATTACATGAGAATGACAAGATGCACATATTTAATACATTATACAATATATACATGGGGAAAACTATTTTGGGTAAAAAAAAACCATAAATCACCATTCTATTATTAAAAAAAAATACATTTATGTGTATAAATTAATAGAAAAAACATAGAGTAATTCACTTCTTTGTACTTCGACATGGATGATAACACCTATGCATATTGATAAGCTTCACAATAATCTCCAAAAAATAAATTACTTCTCACTAAGAGTGAAGCTCTTTAAATATAGGAGGAGAGGTGGAATAAATACTTGAAAGGATACTTGTCACACCTATTCAAAACTATCATTTGTAAATAATTAATAGTCTAATATTAGATTATAAATTATTTGAATGATATTTTATTTATAAATCATATCACAAGGATAAGATTTTCTAACCTTATATTTTTAAGTATCAAATTGTTTTAGGTACTTTGGATATGGTTTCATACTTGAAGATGTTTGTCTGACCTTGAGTATTTTATTCTCAGTAAATCCATAGATTGTCTTTATTCTTCTTTTAGATGGGCCAACTATCTTGGATAATTTATTTTGTCTTGTGAACTCATATATCTTCAAGATATTTATGATTTGGGTCTTGGGGCTTAAATTAGCTTATACTTTAGTTGACCTTGTTTACTAGATGTGGGATATTGGAATAGATAAATTACACCCTTTGATGCCATTTATGGGAATGAAAAGGATAATGGGGTGGAGCATGAAGGGGAATTGATGGTAAGGACATACAAATAATGTTATTTTGATTATCCCAGTTAGGTATGGTTACCTCAACTGCTACTCATTGTATTATCATGATCCTCTCTTAGTCAAAAGAGATTATCACTAATGTCTAGGATATTATTTCTACAAATCTAAGAGTAGGTATAAAATAATCTATTCATGAATGTCCCATTTTCTTTGTAGATGAAATGTTGTGTCTATAATATTTATACTCAATCTAGCATTATAGTCTTATAGATATATGGCTATAAACCATTACACCTATGCACTGTTTGGATTGTAAACTTTTTAAATATCTAATTATGGTGAATATAAAATATTGTCTCAATAATTCCACCTTCTATGCATGTTGTCATATGATTAAATCAAATATTTAATAGAATTATTCTTTGTGATTAAGGTTTGGGCAATAATAAAAATTGTGTATGACCTTATTATGAAGAAATGTAACTTTGTGTTTTTCATTTGAGGAAGAAACTATTGTACCTAAACTTAGGCTAGCTTTTGAAAGCATTAATTTGTGACAAAATATAGTATACTTTAAAAAAAATCTTGCAAACTTCACAATAATCAAATCTTTTATAAAAGCCTTATGTTATAAAGTTCATAATGTATGAAAGTAAACTAAGGGCTCCAAATAAGTAGCTAACTATATATTAGAAAATACTTAATATCTGAATTCTAGAGAGGGCTACCTTCGGATATTTCTTGCATACAAATTGAACCTTTCACTTAATAAAGAGGGAACATGTCACTCAAAAATAACAAAATGGGAAAAAACAAACAAACAATGAAAAACAAATAGAAAGAAACAGAACACACTATAGAAAAAACAACAACAACATACTAATCTAACTATGGTACATGTTTTTCAAATAATCATTAAAAACCAAAACAATGTTTGAGAAGCTATCCATTGATAGGAATTGAGGTAGACTCTTCAGTTAAGGAACTAATCCTAAAGGTATTTTCTCTTAGAATCTCAAAGATCTAGTATGGACCTAGCTAATGTTTTTGAATTTTAATGATCTCCCTTCTTTTCTTTAGGTTTATTCCACAAGAGAACTAAATCAAATATTCTCAAGGCTATCACCTTAGCTTTCTTGTTGAACCATAATTTAACTACTACCTAATATTTGACAAAATGATGGAGGGCAACATCTCTCTTCTCTTCTAGAATCAACAGGTTCATAAGCCTAGATTCTACCTTGTCCTTATCCTTAAGAAAATGTCTCATGAATTTTAAGACTGTGATTTGAAAGTTTACAGGAATATTTGGCTTTAGCCCATAAACTGGCTGGTATGGTGAGGTTCCTAGGGAGGCTTTAATTCTAGTCCTATCTTCCCATAAGGAAGACTTAAGTGGAGTATGCCAATCCTTAGGATTCTTTTCTAACAAATTCTTAATTACTTCAAGTAAATTCTTGTTAATGGACTCAACCAGTTCTTTACCTTGTGGATAGTAATTGGAAGCAAATTTTAAAATTACCTTATGCTCAAAAGACCATTGCATTAATTTTTTACATGGACAGGCATGGCCATTGATAAATACAAAAGAAAAAGGTATTCCAAACCTCATAATGATGTTTTCTTCTAAGAACTTCCTTACCTCATCTGTAGTATAGTTCTTGTAGGCTTTAACTTTCATCCAGTAGGTGCAATAATCTATTGCTGTCAATATGAACTTGTGACATGTGCATAATTGGTATTAATAACACCAATAAAATCTAAAGCCCATTGGGTAAAGGGTCTAACCTCATACACTAGTTACAAAGGCATCATGGGCTTTGATTCTCTAGAAGCAAAATTATGACAAATGTGACACATTCTCACATGTTGATGTGCATCTCTAAAAAATATGGGATTAATGTTATCTTTCTTTAAGGATTTTATGTGCAATAGAATCTCCTAAACCTTGTCCAGTCCCATATTTGGCATGAAACTCTAAGAGAATTTGTTTTGCTTCATGTTGTTCCAAGCATCTTATATAAATTCCTTCAAAATTCTTCTTGAATAAAACTCCACCTTTGATCATGTAGTTGGCACTTTTTAATCTTAGTTCCCTCCATTGTGTAGAATCCAAAATTTCAAGGCACTGGTTATTTAACAGGAAATGCACTACGTCTTTATACCATTCATCTTTTGTGATGGAATCAACTATATATTGTTGACAACTTATATGTGGGTCAAAATTTGCCATAAATTTAGAGAGTCCTTTCCCTCTAATAAGTTTCATAGGTTGGAACTCCAAATGAAACTCCTATAGGATAGGCATCCATATACCTCTTCTTTCTCTCATCTCACTTTGTATCAGTAAAGACTTTATACCTTGATATAAAATAATATCAAATGTTTTTTTATGCAAGATGTAATGTCTAATTTTTTTTATTGCTCTTATTAAAGCAAAGGCTTGTTTTTCAAGGTAAGGGTACCTGATTTCAACATTCTTGAAAGGAGAACTAATTAATTCTATTGATCTCTCATCTCATGCATCCTTTCTCTATGCAAGAAGAGTTGTACATGAATGCTCTAATGCATATGAATAAATTTAAAATGGTTGTGTAATCTAGACTAATTAGGATATGAGATTCATAAATGAACTATTTAATCTTTATAAAGTTTGATTTGGATTCATTAATCGATTTGAATTTAGCATCCTTCTTCATCATATCAATTAGAGGCTTAACTATCTCCACAAAACCAATGATGAACTTCTAGACAAAGTTAATCTTCCCAAAGAAAGATTTCATTTCCTATTTACTGTTAGGCACTGGTAACTTTAGAAATGTTTCTACTCTCTCAGGGTCTTTTGAGATTCTTTTCTCTAAAATGACATGTCCTTACAATTTTCCTTTAGTTACCCTAAAGATGCATTTCTTTGGATTAAGAGATATTCTATACTGCCTACATCTTTCAAGTATTTTCTTTAGATTTGTTGCATGATTAGCTCTATCTTTAGAGAAAAAGGTCATATCATCCATATAAATGATAATACACTTATCAACCAAATGTTTAAATGTAGTGTCCATTGCTCTCTAAAAAGTTGCTCCTGTATTTATCAAACCAAAAGGCATCCTCCCGTATGTGAAAGTTCCCCACTTAGTTGTGAAAGCGGTCTTCAGCCTGTCTTCATATTTTATAAGAACCTAATTGTAGCCTTAATATCTATCTAAAAAGGACATCATCTGAGATTCATTGACTATTTGAAGTGCTTCATCTAAGGATGGTAGTCATAAGGTTCTCTCATCCATCAATAAGAGGTGCTAATGAAAACAACAATAATGAAATAAGATAAGATACAAAATCATAACTATCACGTACATGTGTTATTAGCCTACAAACTTGCATTGACCCAAACCTATTGAAGTAGAACAATATCAAGAGAAACTCAGGGTTCTGCCCTACCTACAAAAAGAGCTACTATAGGAACATCAAAGGGTAGAATGATGGTGTACCCTCTTGCACCCACCATGCCACATAATTGGTAGTGACCCCCATGTTATACATATTTCCTCTCTTTTCTACAGATCCTACATCATCATCATCCATGCCAAACTACTTTATGACTGTGGATCTCACCCTCTCTTCTTGTGGGAATGGTGATCTCTTATGTTGTCTATACAAATTTGGCTCCAACAGTACTATTTATCTAAGGCCAAGATGACATAACAAATTCTAATAATGAAATATCTCTATAGCCATGGTGCATCTACAAAAAATTCATTGAGAGTAGTAAATATGACCCAACTAAAATCTATCATTGAAATCTTGGGCCAATTGTCTATAGGCCTCCATGTAGTATTTGTTGTCCCCATTCAATAAAAAATATATCCCGAACTATATAGCCTCAAATTAATATTATTAGTTCCATCAAAGAGCTTCCTAGAAGCTTCCATGATAAGAGATCCCTAACTATCCCTTGTAACACAACTAACACTCAATTTATTAGGTTTTCCCCTAGATGTTTAATCAAAATTTATTTTCAACACTCCATCAAGGGGAGGAACCCATATCACCTCAGTCCTCTCAATATTTGGGGGTTAACTGAAGATCTCTCATTAATGAGGCACTAAATACAACCAATTATTATTGATCTAGAGACTAGGGGTAAATCCTATTGAACAACCCAATTAAAAATATTCAATTAGGTTATATGTGTGGAAGTCTTATATTTATGACAAGGATTAAAATACATAAAGAACAATTGAATAGAAAATTTGAGAAGACAATAGACAATAATTAGAATTGTAAAAATAGTTTGATACTATAATATTTTTTACACATGATCTATGAGAAAAGACATGTCATGGATATACCTTTCTATCCTCTCTTACAACCATTATTCAACTATGATGCTGAAAAGAACCTAGCTATGTATATTAATACACAGAGATGGAGGAAGATGAAGCATCAAATATGTTCATATTTAGTTTCAACTATCAAAACCATTGATTACAATTTACAACATGTGGTGATGCTAACATGGAGTTATGACTTATGGTTTGGACTACATGTGTCAACTAGGATGAAGATCCTACTAGTGAAACTACAAAGGCCACCATGCAATAATTAAGATTTGTAATATGATCTAGTGACCTATATCCTCCTATATCAGTCACCCTTCATTGAAGAATAATGGCCTCCAAAGTAAGTAGGTGTGGAAAAAGATATGGAACATATTGTAAATTTGCACTTCTATGAACCATTTTTCTTGGGAAGAAACTTGAGCATCTTTGATGATTTGAAATAGAGGGATCTCCTACTATCTTGTCCATTTCACCCTAACATCAATGACTTGATCCAATTATTTTAAGATATTGCATTTTGGATTAATCTTTATCTACTAAAGTCTATCTATAAGGTCTAAATTATTCAACAAAGGTGGAAAATTAGAAACATAGGAGTTTTGGTTGAAGACTAGTTATAACTAAAGATAAGAAGGCAAATTAATCTTGAAAGTGTTATCTCCTACTTTCTTGGTGATGGTGTAGGGCCTATACTAAAGTGTATTCAAAGCTTATGACAAGGTCCAATCAATCTTACCTTCTATTAGTGTAGTTAGACTAGATCACCACCTTGAAAGGTGTGTAATGATCAATGACTATCATGGCACTAGTACTTTACATTAACCAACTATGGAATGGTCTAAACTTGTTGCTAAATGTGTTAAATGTACTTAATGAATTGATGAAATTTGTCAACTACTGTAAAGTACTAAAAATTCCACAAACACACATAACTGAAGAGAAACTAAATTAACTGTAACTAAAGTAAAGTAATTACATCTACATCATCAAGTAAAAGAGATAAATTCAACATCTATTATCTATGGAGATTTCATTCATAAGTTTTTTATATACAATCATGGTACAAATTATCTTTCTGAAGTATAATATATACAAGTATCAATAACGGCTTACGCCTTACAAAACATTTTGAGTTCAATGAAGATATACATATGTCCACAAGATCATGTAGATCCAAACAATCACTCCTTGACCGCCATTGACCATCTGGCCATCTACTATGTCGAAGGACAAGAAAATGGTTTAGGGACTTTTCCACCCAACCACTGCACTTCCCTAGTATTCCTCAAATTGAGGAATGCCTGACCCTTCTCAAAGGGCCTAGCAACCTATAAACAAATGCAGGGTGGAATCTAGTGCATGACTATTAACCTACATGCATCCTAGCTAGAATGCAACATCACATTAACAAGATATGGCAAGGAAAAATATAAATGTATCAACTAGGCAATCAAAACAATGTATTTCAATGGTACACATATCTATTTCAATATCAAATTTTACTTTGGCCAAAGTATAAAATGATTAACAGTGTGTAAGTTTTGAAAAGAATACCTACTTCCATGTTTCCCCACATTTGGCACCCGTCCCAGAAGGCAACTTTCCACAAAAAAATAAAGACACAGAAAACTCAAGTATCACATATAGCATTTTTCATTCATAGCATAGTTTACAATTTAATAAAAGAGGAAAAAAATCACTCCATGCCTGTAATCATTAGGAAATAGGAAATATTTCAGGTATTTTCATTCATCATTTGTCTCATATGCAGTTAGTTTTATTTTAAATCATATCTTCATTATTGTGAGATGAACATAAGGTTTTCCTCCATAAATGCAAAAAGGTTATCTCAACATGTTGTCTATCTCCTAGGCATGTATTTAATACCTATATAATATATCCACATTTTTATATATATAAGAAAATTTAACTCTAGTTATTAAAATTAACTTATTTGGGATTTGAATACATATATATAAGGAATACTAAATAATATTTCAAATTAGCATATGCCTCGTAATAATAATATATAGAAAGTTCTTGATTTATAATATATTCCCATCACTAATACCTATCTTTTAAAGAAATCTTCATAAAAATAATAATCAAGGGATTCCACACACCTAAATCAATAAAGTATGAAACAAACGGTATTGACTGATAAAGACTTTGAAGAAACCTCAAGTTTGAATGAGTTATGAAAATGGCCATTCACATGGTATGACATCAACCAAGGTGCAAGGCATAACATGAATTACTTCTGGAAAAACTTATATTGAAAAGGTAGACTAATTTTCTTAGACACAAGTCACTTTTCTGAGTCAAGTCAACCCTACTTAGAATGAGGATGTTAAGAATAAATAGTAGATATTGATTTTGGGTCAATTTCATTTATGAAGAAGGGTAGATGAGAAATTTCTACAAGGCTGATTAGGAATAAACAAAGAGGTGGAGTAGACATCTATAAAGGTTGATGAGAGACTCAAAGTATCGAACGATACATGAGTCTGGGAAGTAGATTAGTTCAATAGGCTGGCTGAAGCCAACACAAGGAAGAAGACATGGATCCTCAGGTTGATGGGGAAAAATAACGTTGCAGGACCATTAGGCGCATATAGTTGATTTCATCTATAGATCAAAAACACTTACAAAGGAAAGAAATTATATCAAGATGCAAGTTCTCTTAGTAGGTCGATCACACAACAGGATGATTCAAAGTGATAGGAAAAGAAAATTTTAAAACAATGAATACTCGAGTGAACTTCCCCTGAGTTCAATTACATAGATCAACACATACCACAAGGATAGATGCAAATTTAATCAAGTTCAAAGGCCGATTAAGTCTTTGGAGGTCGTTTCAAGGTAATTACTTAGGCCAAACAGGAAAAGAAGAGGTCGGTCTAATAATATGTGAGGCCAAAATACATTAGAGGAGGTGCATAGTGTCATTATAGAGGCAGTATAAATCAAGTATATATTAGGAAAATCAAAAGAAACAAAAGAAGTTTTAGAGCTCAAACTATTTCAATAGGTTGATTTAAATGACTAGAGATCAATATGTTTCTCCAAAATGGCCATTTAGTTTATGCAGGCTGATGAAAGGACAAAAAGAAACATAAATCAATTCTTAAGGCAGATCCATTTATCATTACTACTATTATATAGATTTTAATTGACATTGGTGACCACATAGTCAAGTTTCATCAAGAAGAACATATTTGATAAAGAATTATAAGGAAAATACTTGATATAGGTCATAATACCAATCTTGGGTTGTGCTCTAGTGAGTACCTCTTTGATCTCCTCTAATCCTCTCCTCCTTGTCGTATGTATGTGTTCTCCTTCTCTCCAATGTGCCTGCCTCCCCCTTTCTGTCAGAATTTTTCTTTTTAATTCCCTCTAGAACCCTAATTTTTGCATCCTTTTCCCTTTTGATCTCTTGCAAACAACCTTTTTTTTAAAAAAAATTACACCCCTCTTTGCATGTCGCGCATGCATTTCCTTCTTCCATTTTTAATAAATGCAAGGATATTAATAAAATAATTCTAAATATATTTATATATTAATGTATAGTCTATAATTAAAAATATGTATTTTATTCTTTTCTTATTTGTTATAAGTTTTATTTATTTTAGAAAGTTTTCACAATATTATTTAATTTAACAACTATATTTTACTACAAGTAATATAATTTTCATATTATTTAATTTCTATATATATATATATATAATTACCAAAAATAGACACATCAATAATAATGCATTAAGGCATTTATATTTATATAGTTATTTTAAATTTTTCTTTGAAATAATACCAATACCACATATTTATATTGATCAAAATAACAAAACTAGTTTCAGAAAACAAGCATAGAGGCATGTAAAAAGTTACAAAATCAAACGAAAGATGATAGATGACAACCACATATGTATGTGTTAAGAAGATCATTAGACAACTAGTCAATTGTGCAAGAATGCAATTCTAAGTGTGTGTGAAAGAACACCAGATAGAACCCATCTGATGGTTGCCAAGCAGCTAGGTCCCCTCTACCTATCACATGTTCTTGCCTTTGACAATACCTATGGTCAATCCCACTCACTTCCCACTGTCAATAGGTTAGTTCTAAAAAATATAGCTGAAGATACATAGTCATAAGCCAAATAATATATCCTTATCAAATATCATCAGTTAGTGCCCAATATTTCTATGCATTAACGTAATGAATTCAATTAGAAAAGTCTGAGACATGACATACTTCCCCACTTGGAAGAGACATCATCTCGATGTCTTACTACATCCAACAAAACAATAAAGTATCACACTAACACTAATCAATGTATCAAATGTATTATCATCAAATTATCAAAGTACTTCTAATGTGCATGAAATAAAAACATCTATGCTAATTCCCCAAATGCGCGAATGATCTATCAATCTCTACAGCATCCTCCCAAGTGGCACTGTCCACTTAATACTGATCCCATTGGACCTTATACTATACTACGTCTCTATTACACAACTTAAAATTGCACTTCTCCAAGACTCAAATGGGCTCCACTAGTACCACTCTTGGATCTTGCACCTATAGAGCACACCAATCAAGAATATGCAATACATCATGGTGATAAGGTTTGAGAAAAGACACATGAAAAATATTATGGATCTATGTGAGAGCTAGTGGCAAAGCTAGTCTATATGCAATGGGATTGATAATTTCAAGAACATCAAAAGGTCCTACAAATTTGGGTGCAAGTTTGGATGCCTTTCCAAATGAAATTGAACTCTTATGAGCTTTGACCTTTAGAAACACTTTGTCACCTACTAAGAATTGCCTGAAAGTCCTATTTCTATCTACATAACCTTTCTATCTATCTGCGGCTTTCTTTAATTTTTCTTTCATTAGCCTCATTTGATCTTCCATTTCTTTTAACATGTCAGATCCAATCACTATCCTATCTTATACCTTATCCCAACTAATGGGTCTCTGACACTTATGCCCATAAAGAGCCTCAAAAGATGCCATTCCCAAAGATGCATGATATGAATTATTGTAAGAGAATTCTACCAATGGTAGATATTCCTCTCATTTATACTGTTGATCTATACAATACATCCTTAGAAGATCCTCCACTAACTATTTGACTCTTTCTTTTTGACTATCTATTTGAGGATGATAAGCTATGCTAAAGCTCAACTTAGTCCCCAGTGCTGCATTAAGCATGGTCCAGAACCTAGAGGTCATGCAAGTGTTGCGATCTGAGATGATCGTCTCTAGCACTCCATGTAAGAAAAATATCTCTTGGACAAACTTCTTCGCTAAGTTCAATGATCCATTTGAAAGATTTCTAGGAATGAAATAAGCTACTTTTGTCAACATGTCCACCACCACTAAGATGACATCACGTTGGTTCTTAGACATGGGCAATCCCTAAATAAAGTCCATGCTAATTACCTGCCACTTATACTCTAGAATACTGTGTGGATAAAGAAGTCCTATAGGGTGGACATGGTTAGCCTTGATGCATTGACACTCTAAACATTGACCAACAAACTTAGCTACATCCTTCTTAAGCTTAAGCCAAAAGTACAATGGTCTCAATTCTTCCATCATCTTCATCACTTCTGGGTGTCCAGAATATGGCACACTATGGACCTCCTTAAGAACTAATTTCCTCAACTCACCTGAATCTGGGATATACATACTCCCTTGGTATCTCAAAATCCCATGTAACTCTATCACATATCGATTAAATCGATGATTTGAGGGGTCTGCTTCTAATGCTTGCTTAACTCAATCATAATGCTCATCCCCTTGCATGTTTTGGATTACCTATTATCTTAGATTAGATCTTGTAGTCACCATGGAAGCTAGATGTTGTCTCCTACTATGAGCATCTGCGACCCTATTCTCCTTTCCCTTTATATACTTAATTCCAATGTCATACTCACTAAAGAATTTTAACCACCTTCTCTATAGTGCATTGAGATTAGGTTGGGTGAAGATATACTTGAGCCCCAAATGGTCTATCTTTAGCTCAAGGGGCTTACCCAAAAGGTAGTGTCTCCACATTTAGAGTGCATGAACAATGGCAACCAATCAAGATCATGGGGTGCATAGTTTAATTCATGTTGCTTTAGCTTTCTAGATTTATATGACACCACTTTCCCATTCTACATCAACACTCCTCCCACATCTTCACTTGAAGCATCTATTATCACTATGAAATGACCATTTAGATCAGGTATGGTTAGAATTTTGAGTTTCTCCTTTAAGAGCTAGAATACTTGTTCACATTTATCTGTCTAATCAAACTTCTTACCCTTCTTTTGTAAAGAGGTTATGGGTGTTGCAATTGTCAAGAATCCTTCTACAAATTTTCTATAATATCCCGCCAGCCCCATAGAGCTTCTCACCTCAATTACATTTTGTGGTGCAGGCCATTCCATTATTACTTCGATCCTTCTGGATCTACTTCCATCTCATCTGCTGAAATTACGTGTCCCAGATAGTCTACCTTACTTTGGTAGAGCGTACACTTAGATAATTTGCCAAAAAAATTACACTCTCTCAAATGTTACAAAACTATCGACAAGTGTCTCTCATGCTCCTCTACTGACTTAGAATAAATCAGAATGTCATCTAAGAGGACCAACACAAATTCATCTAAAGAGTCCCTGAACACAGTATTCATCAAGTTCATAAAAGTTTCTAGTGCATTAGTTAACCTGAATGGTACTACTATGAACTTGTAGTGACTATATCGTGTTTTGAATGCTATTTTAGAGATATCCTCATCCTTAATCTATAACTGATGGTAACTAGATCTAAGGTCTATTTTAGAGAATACCTTTGCACCCTTCATTTGATCTAACAACTCATCTATCCTTGGAAGTGGATACTTGTTCTTTATAGTTGCCTTGTTGAGCATTCTATAATCAATGCACAACCACAATGTTCCATCCTTCTTCTTTACAAAGATTACTAGTGCACTCCAAGGTGACACACTAGGTATAATAAACCCTTGTTTCAATAATTCCTCTAATTGTTCCTTAAGCTCATAAATTTCTGTTGTCATTCGGTAGGGTGCCTAAGATTGTAGTTCTGTTCCTTACATTAGATCTATTGAGATATCAAATTCCCTTTTTGGTGGTAGTTCTGTCAATTCATCAGGAAAGACATCTATGAACTCTCTAAGGATAGGATACTTATCAAAATATGGTTCATGATTATCCAGATCTCTTATTTTAACTGCATAGATTGAAAAACCCTTTCTTTTTGCCTTCTTCAATTGCATGGCTGAAATCTATCTTAGCTTAAGGGGTGTTCTAGAACCAAGAATCTCTACCCGATTCCCAAAGTCATCAAGGCATTTCACTACTTTCTCTTCATAGTCTACTAAGGACTTATGTTCAAATAACCAATTGATTCTGAGAATCACATTGCAAGATCCTAGAGGTGTAACATAAAGGTTGACTTGCATTTGGAAGGTTGAAAGATCTAATTCACTGCATACTAGACATGAATCTACTCTTTTCTCTACATTGTTACCATAGTGCACCATCCAAGAATTTTCCATGTGTCCTAGTTTTACAGATAACTTAGCTACAATTTTAGGATCAACAAAACATTCCGTAGCTCTAGTATCAATTAAAATAGAAACTAGAAGGCCAAACAGCATGCCAGATAATTGAATGGGTGTAGCTTGGAAATTAGCTTGATGATGATTTACTGTCACATGAATTTGGTGTTGAGGAGCTCCTTGTCGATTTCTAGATCTTTGGTTCACTGTTCGTTGAGGACATGCACTAACATAATGCTCTCCTCAACAATTATAATCTCCATCTCTAGGTCCTCTATTTTTAGGTGACATGTCCCTTCTATTATTGTTTCCATTGTTGCCATAGTTACCTCTCTTATTATTTTCACCTTGGTTCCCATTGTTCTTTTCTTGATAATTTTTGCCCCTCTTGAAATTTCTTATCCGATGCTTGTTGTTTCCTTGTTTGTTGTTAGTCTAATTGTGATTGTCATTCTAAAACTTTTTATTCCCATATTTCACATCCTGACTCTTATGGTAATTGGAAATCTGCTGCAGTTTCTGCTCCTCTTTAGTTTCTTTTTCAAACACTTCATCCATGGTCAAGGGGTTATGAATATCCATCTGTAACCCAATCTATGGCCTTAATCCCAAGATAAACTTACGGATTATAAACCTCTCATCTAGCTAATACTTTGGAACATACTTCAACAGGTGAGAGAATTTCTCCCAATATTGCGTCACTATCATACATCCTTAAGTGAGGTTTTGAAATTCTATCATTTTCTTGGCAAAATAGAGTTGTGGCTACCACCTCTTCCTGAAGAGCTTGAGGAAGTGGTCCATGTGACTTCTCCTAGTAATAGTTTCTTTTCAACCTTTTCATTATCCCACCAAGTCACTGCTTCCCTATACAAGTCTCGGAGATCAAAATATTTTTCCACATCAATTATCCATGCTTTTTCTCCATCACCAATAGTCTTACAATCAAACTTAGGAGGGGTAATCTTTTTGAGATCCTTTCCCAACTCCTCAGCACTTTTTTTCAGTTGTTCACATTCACTTCACCTTTTGGACCTCTATCTTCTTCTCTTCATTTCTCATTCTGAATTCCTCTAATTCCTCTGACTTCTTATTCTAGATTGTTCATTTGAGTCACTTGTTGAGTCAAGAGAGAAAGAATTTGGTCTAGTCGGTTATTCTATCCATCATTATTCTGACCAGCATTGTTATTGTTTGCATCATTTCAGTTTCCTTCATTATTTCTGGCATTATTTCCTACATTAGCTCCTCCTTCATTAGTGATAGTATTGTTCCCTACATTGGCTTCTTCATTGTTTCATGTATTTGGGCCACCACCAGATCCTAGGGTGGCTGCCCTATGTCCAGATTTTCTAGTATCCATGATGAATTATCTGCAAGAAATTTTCATCTTAGCGTAAAACTCCAAAAAGGCCTAGTATAGAACCATCGCTCTAATACCAAACGAAAAGTACTAAAAATTCCACAAACATACATTTAACTAAAGTGAAACTAAATTAACTACAAGTAAAGTAATTACATCTACATCATCAAGTAAAGGAGATAAATTCAACATCTATTATCTATGAAGATTTCATTCATAAGTTTTTTATTTACAAATCATGGTGCAAATCATCTTTCTGAAGTACAATATATAAAACTATCAATAACAGATTACACCTTACAAAACATTTTGAGTTCAATGAAGATGTACATTTGTCCAAAAGATCATGTAAATCTAAACAATCATTCCTCGATTGCCATCAACCATCTGGCCATCTACTGCGTTGAAGGACAAGAATATGGTTTAGGCACTTTTCCGCCCAACCATAAAGCTTGCTCTTCCCCAGTATTCCTTGAACAGAGGAATGCCTGACCCTGCTCAAAGGGCCTAGCAACCTATAAAAAAGCACATGGTGGAATCTGGTGTGTGCCTATTAACCTACATGCATCCTAGCTAGAATGCAGCATCACATTAACAAGATATGGTAGGGAAAAATATAAATGTATAAACTAGGCAATCAAAACCATATGTTTCAATGGTACACACGTCTATGTCAACATCAAATTTTACTTTGGCCAAAGTATAAACCGATTAACGGTGTATAAGTTTTGAAAAGAAAACCTACTTCCCTATTTCCCCATATTCTACATCCGTCATGGAAGGAAACTTTCCATAAAAAAATAAAGACATGAAAAACACAAGTATCACATATATCATTTCTCATTCATAGCATAGCTTACGAAATAAAAGACAAAAAATTCACTCAATGCATGTAATCATTAGAAAATAGGAAATCTTTCAGGTATTTTCATTCATTGTTTGTCTCATATGCAATTAGTTTTTTTTGAATTGTATCTTCATTACTGTGAGATGAACATAAGGTTTTCCTCCAGAAATGCAAAAAGGTTATCAAGATGTTGTCTATCTCCAAGGCATGTATTTCATACCTATATAATATATCCATGTTTTTATTAATTTAAGAAAATTTAACTCTATTTATTAAAATTAACTTATTTGGGATTTGAATACATATATATAAGGAATATTAAATAATATATCAAATTAAAATATGCCTTGTAATAATAATATATATAAATTTCTTGATTTAAAATATATTCCCATCACCAATACCTATCTTTTAAAGAAATCTTCATAAAAATAATTATCAAGGCATTCCACACACCTAAAACAATAAAATATGAAACAAATTGTATTGACTAATAAAGATTTTGAAGAAACCTCAAGGTCAAATGAGTTATGAAAATGGTCATTCACATGGTATGACATTGACCAAGGCACAAGGCATAACATGAATTACTTCCGGAAAAACTTATATTGAAAAGGTAAACTAATTTGCTTGGACATAGGTCACTTTGTTGAGTGAAGTCAACCCTACTTAGAATGAGGATGTTAAGAATGAATGGTAGATATTGATTTTGGGTTAATTTCATTTAGGAAGAAGAGAAGATCAGACATTTCTAAAAGGCCAGTTAGGAATAAACAAAGAGGTGTCTAGTAGATGACTATAAAGGTTGACGAGAGACTCAAAGTACCCATCCATACATGAGACCAGTAAGTAGATTGATTTAACAGGCTGGCTAAGCCAACACAAGGAAGAAGACGTGGATCCTCAGGTTAATGGAAAAAAAAAACCTTGCAAGACTGTTAGGCTCATATAGATGATTTCATCTATAGATCGAAAGCACTTACAAAAGAAATAAATTATATCAAGATGCAAGTTCTCTTAGTAGGTTGGTTGCACAACAAGATGATCCAAAGTGATAGGAAAAGAAAATTTTAAAACAATGAATACTCTAGTGAACTTCCCCAGAGTTTGATTGCATAGATCAACACAGACCACAAGGATAGATGCAAATTTAATCAAGTTCAAAGGCCGATTAAGTCTCTAGAGGTCATTTCAAGGTAAGTGCTCAGGGCAAATAGGAAAAGAAGAGGGCAATCTGATATTGTGTGAGGCCAAAATATGTTAGAGGAGGTGCATACTATCATTATAAAGGAAGTATAAATCGAGTATACGTTAAAAGAAACAAAATAAGTTTTAGAAGTTAAACTGTTTCAACAGGCCGATTTAAATGACCAGAGATTAATATGTTTCTCTGAAATGGCCATTTAGTTTCTGCAAGCCAACAGAAGGACAAATAGAAATAGAAATCAATTCTTAAGATAGATCCATTTATTATTGCTACTATTATATAGATTTTAATTGACATTGGTGACCACACAGTCGAGTTTCATCAAGAACAAAAGATTTGATAAAGAATTATAAGGAAAATACCTGATGTAGGTTGTAACACCAATCTTGGGATGTGGTCTGGTGAGTACCTCTTCAATCTCCTCTAATCCTCTCCTCCTTGCCATATGTATGTGTTCTTCTCTCTAATGTGCCCGTGTCCCCCTTTCTTTCAGAGTTTTTCTTTTTAATTCCCTCTAGAACCCTAATTTTTTATTCCTTTTCCCTTTCAATCTCATGCAAACAACATTTTTATTTTTTTAAAATTACACCCCTCTTTGCATGATGCGCATGCATTTCCTTCTTCCATTTTTAATAAAAGAAAGGTTATTAATAAAATAATTCTAAATATATTTATATATTTATATATAGTCTATAGTTAAAAATATATATTTTATTCTTTTCTTATTTGTTATAAGTTTTATTTATTTTAGAAAGTTTTCACAATATTATTTAATTTAACAACTATATTTTACTACAAGCAATATAATTTTTGTATATATATATATTATATATATAATTTTTCTTCGAAATAATACTAATATCACCTATTTATGTTGATCAAAATAATAAAACTAGCTTTGAAAATCAAGCATAGAGGCATGTGAAAAAGTGACAAAATCAAATGAAAGATGATAGATAACAGCCACATATGTATGCGTCAAGAAGATCATTAGACAACTAGTCAATCATGCAATATGAGTACACTTCTATGTGTGTGTGTGTGAAGGAACACTAGATTGAACCCATCTGATTGTTGCCAAGTGCCTAGGTCCCCTCTACCTAACACATGTTCTTGCCTTTGACAATACCTACACTCAATCCCTCTCACTTCCCACTGTCAATAGGTTAGTTCCAAAAAGTATAGCCGAAGCAACATAATCATAATCCAAAGAATATATCCTTATCAAATATCATCAGTTATTGCCCAATAGTTCTATGCATTAATGTAATAAAATCAATCACAAAAGTCTAAGATGTGACAAATACCTTCTGAGCTGAATGAGTTGTTACTATTGATAGAGGAACCAGATAGCTACATTAGGGTATGTGCAAGATCATCGTGGGCCAAACAGTGGCAATGGGAAAAAAATCACGTCTTTACTTAGCTAAGTTTGCAAATTGGCCAACTTTGACTTTCATAGGTATGTTTAAAATATCCAAATTTTGGTTTGGATACCAAACCAAAATGGATATCTATTTGGAATGGATATCCATTTGGAATGGATATTTGTTCCAAAATGGATATCCATTTTGTGGATCCCAAAACAGATATTTGTTCCAAGATGGATATCCATTTTGTGGGTCCCAAAACAGTATCCCTTCCAAGACGGATATCAATTTTGGGGGTCCCAAAATGGATATTTGTTTTCCAGAAACACATATCCATTTTTTGGAACTCTAAAAAATGTTTTTTTAAAAATTATTTTCATTGTTTTTTGCTTAGAACTTACAATTCAACTTGCAAATTTCTAATGTTACATGGTTAACATCTTTTCAATCAATCGACAAAGTTGCATCTCTTTAAAATTTGAACCTCTCTCTCTCTCTAGTAATTCCTAGTGAGTCTTGTTTGCAATGTGTGAGATGTGCTAAGAAAACCTTAGGATTGATGTTTAATTGGTAGTGGTTTGTAAAGCTATGCATGAGATCTAAATTGAATTCATAGAACCAAGTAGTAATGTGTCAAACCATACAAGGGCATATTATATCAACGTGGAGGGAAAATTCTTAGCAAGGACATAATCATCAATGGTTACAATTGTGGCTTGGACAAAGAAGTGTATCATATGTGCAATGAGATCACCTTGGACATTATATTATCAAATTTAAGCAAGACTATTTTATGAGTAGATGGTTGTAAGATGATGTCAATTGATAGTGGTGATTCAATCCATCATATTATTGAGGAAGGAAAGGAGGACGGTTAAGGTCTTCTAATTGCACTTACAACACCTTGAGTTTTGTGTATATATAATTATAATTGAGAATATGTGAGATAAATCTCACATGGTGGAGAGATGGTGTCAGGATGAGTGATGATTGTTATGGCAATGTTATGGTTAAATGTGTTATGAAAAGGAGGTGGCATGGGTAGTGGGCTATCAATGTTGGGAAAGGGTTAGGGAGGATGTAATGGAGGAAGGTATGTGTGTCATTGTATGATGTTTCAAGGAATGGGAAGAAAGGATGGTGATTCATAAGATAATATGGAGAATGGTGGTAGAGTGAATTGGCATTATGGCAACTGTAGCATGTCATGGCATGAATCATATGCTAATATAGGTTGTGGAGTGAGAAAGAGGTGGTATGGGTATATGGTTGAATGGATTAATGAGGTGATTTAATTCGTGATGACCTAGGTGAAGTAAACTGGGTAAGGTGTCTTATGTGGGATTGCTAAAGGTGGGGATAGCTAAATGTCATCTTCTGAGGGTTCCAAGGTGAGGAAAGTGTAAGATGGGGATATGGGATAATCCATGGTTTAATGATTATTCAAGGGAGACTCCTTAAAATGATTATTAGTGATGGTTTCGATAGGGGGAATGGAGTCTATGAATGTAGGTGTGGGAATGTGAGCTATGACATTAGGATTGAATTGGATGAATAATGGAAAGTAGGGGCACCTGTGACCTAGTGATGGAAGGAGCCACATGATCAAATGATATTTGGGGAAGGGCTTTTCTTAGGAAAGTAAGGATTTGGGTGAGGGTCTAGGGTTTGGTGGAGAAGAATTTATGGAAAATTTGGAGGTCATTAAAATTGACATGAATAGAAGAAGTACAAGACATGGTTATGGATAAATGGTAGGCTCAAAATAGGATAACTAGGACTAGGATAATGAAGATTGAAAGAAAAGTCAACAACAATAGTATGATATAGTGATAGGATTAGAAAAAAAGAGTACTACAACTAGCAAGAGGAAAGTGGGGACATAATGCAAAGTTAACATGGCATGAACTCTCTTGGAAGGATAAGCATGGACTATAAGAAGATTGAACTAGTTGGATCTGTAATGCTCACCAAACGAAAGAACCTTAAAGGTTAATCTTAATTAGGTAAGGTTATTTTTTAGTGTGGTTGTTTGTGCAACAATGTGTAAATTAATGTTACCTAAGGATAAATCTAAATATATTAACATTCTAATAACCAGAGCTAGGACTAACAATTAGACTGAAAAATTGACAAATAATACAACTTGGACACATGTAGGACTTGGCAAATTGGAAAGAATAAATATTAAATGTGGAAAACACTGAAAAAGTGGTATTAGTTGTACCTATGTAGAGAAGTGGTCTTTATGAAAGATGCTTAGAATTATTCTCTATATCGATTTGTGAAGTTTGGAGGTGATTGTACCTAAAGGATATGACCACCATATGCAAAATAGCCTACCTAATGGATATGTGCATGGAGAGAGAGAGAGAGAGAGAGAGAGAGAGAGAGAGAGAGAGAGAGAGAGAGAGAGAGAGAGAGAGAGAGAGAGAGAGTCCTTCTTTGCATTTACTTTATCGATAAGGGAGAGGGAGAGATAGAGGGGAGAGATAGGGAGATATATGAATGAAGGGGGGGAGAGGCAAGGGAGAGATAGCTAGGTAGGGAGAGATAGAGAGGACACAGATAGGGAGAGATAGAGGAGATAGAGGGGAGATAGAGAGTAAGATATCTAGAGAGATAGGGATATAGATGAATGATAGGGGAGAGGAAGGCAAGAGATAGGGAGAGATAGATAGGTAGAGAGAGAGGAGATAGATTAGGAGGGATAGAGGAGATAGAGGGAGAGATAGGGAGACGGATTGAGAGGTAGAAGGAGATAAGGGAGAGATACCTTGAGATAGAGGTTTAGGGTATCTCAGGTTTAGGGTTTAGGGGTTTTGAGAGAGAGGTTTAGGGTTGCTCAGGGTTAGGGGTTAGGGTTTATGGGAATTATTTAGGCTTTATGTGTTTAGTGTTTCTCAAGTTTAGGGTTTATGGTTTAGGGGTTTAGGGTTGCTTAGGTTTAGGGGTTTAGGGGTTTAGGGTTGCTTAGGTTTAGGGGTTTAGGGTTTAGAGATAGATAGATAGAGGGGAATGATAGAGATTAAGACAGATAGAGGAGACAAAGGGGATATATATATATATATATATATATATATATATATATATATATATATATATATATAGAGAGAGAGAGAGAGAGAGAGAGGTTGAACATTGCTTGGGTTTATGGTTTAGGGATTAGGGTTTAGGGTTTAGGGTTTTGGAGTTAGGGGTTAAGGTTTAGAGGTTTAGGGTTTAGGGTTTAGAGAGAGATGGAGGACCAATAGGGAGATATAAAGGAGACTGAGGGGAGAGATAGGGAGATATAGAGTGAGAAGCATGGCTAGAGACATAGGAAGAGAGATTGAGAGGTAGAGGGACAAAGGTGATAGGGAGATAGGGGAGATATAGGGAGATAGAGGTTTAGGTGTTTTGGGTTTATGGTTTAGGGGTTTAGGGTTTCTCGGGTTTAGGGGTTAGGGGTTCAATTTTAGAGGTTTAGGGTTTAGGCTCTATAGAGAGATAGAGGAATGATAAGGAGATACAGAGGAGACTAAGGAGAGAAATAGGGAGATAGAGAGTGAGGCACATGACTACGGACATAGGGAGAGAGATTGAGAGGTAGAGGGATGATAGAGATAGGGAGATAGAGGTTTAGAGTTTCTTGGATTTAGGGTTTAGGGGTTTAGGGGTTAGGGGTTAGGGGTTAAGGTTTAGGGGCATTATTTAGGGTTTAGGGTTTATGGTTTAGGGATTGAGGTTTAGAGGTTTAGGGTTTAGTATTTAGAAAGAGAGGATGATATGGAGATATAGAGAGTGAGGGACATGGCCAGAGACATAGGGAGAGATAGGGATATAGAGAGTGAAGGACATTGCCAGAGAGATAGGGAGAGAGATTGATAGGTAGAGAAATAATAGAGATAGGGAGTTAGGGGAGAGATAGGGAGATAAAGGTTTAGGGTTGCTTGTATTTAGGGTTTAGGAGTTTAGGGGTTAGAAGTTAAGGTTTAGGGGCATTATTTAGGGTTTAGGGTTTATGGTTTAGGGGTTGAGGTTTAGGGGTTTAGGGTTTAGTGTTTAGAGAGAGAGGATGATATGGAGATATAGATAGTGAGGGACATGGCTAGAGACATAGGGAGAGATGGCGATATAGAGAGTGAGGGACATGGAAACAGACATAGGGAGAGAGATTGATAGGTAGAGGAATAATAGAGATAGGTAGATAGAGGTTTAGGGTTTCTTGTGTTTAGTGTTTAGAGTTTAGTGTTTGGGGTTTAGGAATTATGGGTTTAGGATTTCTTAGGTTTAGGGTTTAGGGGTTAGGGCTTAGGAGCATTATTTAGGGTTTATGGTTTATGGGTTAGGGGTTAGGGTTTAGGGTTTATCTTGACATTATTTATGGTTTATGGTTGTATGTCAAAAGTTGTCTCTCTCTCTCTAAATCCCTAACCCCTAACTCGTAACCCCTAAACCCTAAACCTCTATCTCCCTATCTCTCCCTTATCGCCCTCTCTCTATCATCCCTCTACCTCTCAATCTCTCTCCCTATCTCTCTAGACATCTCACTCACTCTCTATCTCTTTATCTCTCCCTCTTTCTCCTCTATCTCCGATTTAGGGGCATCTTATTAAATTTCAAAAATTGTTGTTTCCATTTGATTTTTGGTTTAAGTGTATATTGGGTCAAGTGATAGAAGCATGAGGAAAGAAGCTCATGTTGCAAAGGTGACAGGAGCAATAATAATTGATGATTATTTTATAGAAAGTCAAATAAGTGGTGAAGATGTTGATTATTGTAGGAATCATTTATAATATTTAACTATAGGAGAAGTGGCAGCAGGAGTCTCCATTACTATTTTGGGGCAATGCTCGTTTGTATAATTGTTTTGGTAATAGTTGGTTTAAATTATAAAGTACAACAACTTGAGAGGTTCTATAAAGAAAGATTCTTTATCAAAACATGGAGTAACAGTTAGTGGCTAGCGTTGGTTAGTGAAATAAGGCCGCATATATGATAAGGTGTAGAAAGGGAAGTGAATACAGGGAGGTCAAATAGGGAGGAGGCTGAGTGAAGAGAAGGACGATACAGTAGAGGGCTGAATAAGTTTGAAAAAGGCCGATAGCAAAGGTAGGCCAATATGAATGCAGATCGACTGATTGGGAGGAGAGGATGATTATGATAGGCTGACAATGAAATGAGTGTAGCATTAAGGGAAGAGAAGCCATCGTTGAAGATAGAAAGAGGGTGGTGGCAGGAAGAAACCATCGTTGTAGAAATAAGGAGTTGTCTGATTAAAGGAGGTCGAGCATAGAAGTATGGATAGTATGAAGTGAGGGAGGTTGGGGTTAATGAGAGAGATCACTGTGGGGAGCACTATAAGGAAAATAAGAACAAAACTCTACAATGGATGTGAAAGGTCACGGGGTTAGGCCGAGTGTGATGGAAGAATACAGTTAAGAGTTAAGAAGAAAATAACATCACAGAATCAGGAGAGTAGATAGAAAGGACAACCAGAGTTTGAGAGGAGGAATTCAAATGTGGCTCAAGGCTGAGTAGCTGATATCAAATAAAAGGAATTAAATCTGGAGGCTTGCAAGGTTAAGGAACTGTACCAACTTAAAGGGCATTGACGTATCAGTATAAGGATCTTGAATGGATGTAACTTGCAGAGGTTTTTGTTGTCTTGAAATGGAGGCTGATTTGGCTGTATGGAATAAAAGTTTAATTTAAGTTTATAATAATTCTATAGCTTGATGTTGATTGTTTCTATAGCATGTTAAAGGCAGAGATAGTATTTCTATGATCATTATTCTTGAATATTACCTAGCTCCTGTCGCCCATTGATATTTTGGTGAATCTTAATTGCATGAATGGCCTTGTTTAAATCTTTGATGTAGTTGTCCTAGTTCTTGTCATTCTAATGGCAGAAGTTATGTTAAAGCCTTTTTAACTGTGCAGAGACTTGATTCTCCCTTGAGTGTTGAATAGGGTATGTGTGCATGCTTTATGGGAGCGTGCTATCGGATTAGTATCAAAGCAAAAAATGATCTAAGTGTGAATGTTTAATGTGTTATTGACCTTTTGAAGGTTGTGCATTGTGTTGTTGTTACTAACTGATAGGGTAGATTAGAAAGAGAAGAAAGCCCTAAGGAGGTGATTGAAAGATGAAGGAAGAAAGAATGATACAAAAGCAAGTGATGAAAGAGAGTCTCACAAAAAGAGACAAAACAAAAGAAGGCAAGAGGATGACATATGTAGAAATTGAAAGAGAATTGATAGAGTTGAAGAGGGATCTGATGTTGGCAAAACAATGGTATGAAGAACAAGACCCAGGATATTATTGGGTTTGGCCAATGAGTAAGAAAGTAAAATGGCCAGCAAAGGAGATTGTTGAGAAGAGGAAAAGGCAAAGTATAAAAGCCTTAAGAGGAAAAGATGGGATAATAGAGAGTTCCCATTGGAGCAGCATACATTGGAAGAGGTCAAGAGAGTTCTCATAGAAGAGAACATGAGAAAAGAGAAAGAGGAAAAGGTGTAGCAAGTAGCACTTGAGAAAAAGAGAAATGAAGATGGAAGAATGTCCATGAGAAGGGAATTGATAGAGACACTATGGTCTCTCATTTTATTTTCTAATGTTATGTTTGTAGATTTGTATGTAGGTATAAAGAAAGTGATGAAGAAGGTTGAGGATGAGACCTTGAAGATAATGAGAGATAGGGCAAGAATAGCTCCTGAAGAAAGAGTGGAAGATGTGAATGAGGAAAGATTGATGGCAGCAGAATACCAAGAAGAGTTTGCAGGAAAGGTACATTACAAAGTACTTGAAAATGAACAAGAAATTGATGCTAAAGATGTTTAGCTTGATGGTAAAGATGAAGAGGAAACCATAGAGTTTCATGATGCATGTGAAGATGTTACAGCAATAACACAAGATGCTTATAAAGAAGAAAAGTTGAAAGGCCAAGAAGCTAAAGGTGGATGCAATTTGGGACAACGGGTCCTTGTACAGAAGAATGAAGGTAAAATTGTTACTTTTGGTCATGAATTTAGAGATAAGAATATGGATAGGCAAGTTGATAGGGAAAATAAATTGGAAAATATAAATGTGATTGAGGATCATGGATATGTAGTGCCATGTTGGCAAAAGAAAAAGATTGATGAAAGGAAATAGTTAGGTTGTAAAGAAGTGAATACTTTTGATTGTGTTTATGCTAAAAAGAAAGTGCATAGAAAGAGAGGTGTTTAGAGGGACAAGTGGCAACTTGATGCAAGGTTGACTTGGCCAACAAAGAGGCCTAGAGAAAATGATTTGTGGATGAAAGCAGAACAAGGAAAGAGAAGCTCGAGTGTAGTAAGGAAAGGACATTAGTCCAGTGCTAGAGTGTGGGTGGTAAAGCAAGAAGCAACAAACAAATGTGTTGTAGAAAAGAAAAAGAATTGGAGGCATGAAAAAGAGAACAAACTCCTAGGAACTGGAAGTATGATGAATCCAATACAAGATGGAAAGAAAGAGAAGGGGCATATAGTAAAGTTGCAGTGATGGAAGCAATGTATAGGTAAGTTAAGAGAAAATAAATCTGATTTTTATGTGGATGAAGCTTTCAATTACATTCATAATAATGAGGAAAATATGAGGAGATTATTAGATGAAAAAGAGATAAGGAGAAATAGATATTTGAGAAGGCAAGAATGTAGACAAAGGCAAATTAAAAATTGCAGGTATGACAGAAAAGATGAAAAGTGGAATAGAAGAGTTATATGGAAAAGGAAGACATCAAAGGTATGTGTTGAAGAGGCATATTTGACCCAGCAAGTAGCTACAGAAGAAGATGATGATGGAGTAGCTATAGTTCTAGAGCAAGAAGAAGGCAAACCAAAGAAGAATGAAAGCAAAGAAGAGATAAGATGGAAAGATGGAGCAGCAATAGAAGATGCTGAAGATGATTTATGGAAACAATTGATAGCCATTGAACAAGAATGGAATAAGAAGATTAAAGCTATGAGCATGAGTAGGACAACAGAGAAGATTGAAGACAAGGGTGCAGAAGTGGTTGCAGAAATAAAGAATCAAGATTTTGCAGATTTAAAGAGTAAGATGGTAAAAGATGAAGCTGGAAATGATGTGGTGTTGTAGCAGATGACCATGAGGGAAGAATGGCTGGAAGATATGGCAAATGAACCTATTAAGGATGATATACGAATGATAAGTATTGATAATGAAATAGGAGTTGTGATAATTTTTCCATTTGATTATGATTTGTCTAATGAAAGGAGAATTTGAGATTGGAGGTGGATTATCAGTGATGCAGACAATCATGTGAGAGTAGCTCATAGTGTTACAAAAAAATGTTCAAAGATCAATGCATATAAGATAGAGAAATTATGGAAAAGTGGAAGAAAAGGTTTGTTTAAGTTTGCAAAGGAACACATGTGCCAAAGCACATGATCTTTGTTGAGGATGATATATGAATGATAAGTATTGATAATGAAATCGGAGTTGTGATAATTTTTCCATTTGATTATGATTTGTTTAATGAAAGGATAATTCAAGATTGGAGGTGGATTATAAGTGATGTAGACAATCATGTAAGAGTAGCTCACAGTGTTGCAAAAATATGTTCAAAGATCAATGCATATGGGATAGAGAAATTATGGAAAAGGCGGAAGAAAAGGTTTGTTTAAGTTTGTAGAGGAACACATGTGCCGGAGCACATGATCTTTGTCCCCTAGGGAGTTAGATGCAGGGGCATCTAATTAAATTTCAAAAATTGTAGTTGACATTTGATTTTTGGTTTAAATGTATGGGTCAAGTGATAGAAGCATGAGGAAAGAAGCTCACGTTGCCAAGGCGACAAGAACAATAACAATTAATGATTAGTTTCTAGAAAGTTAAATAAGTGTTGAAGATAGTGATTATTGCATGAATCAGTTATAATATTCAAGTGTAGGAGAAGTGGTAGTAGGAGTCTCCATTACTATTTTGGGGAAATGCTCATTTGTATAATTGTTTTGGTAACAACTGGTTAAAATTAGAAAGTATAGCAGCTTGAGTGGTGCTATAAAGAAAGATTCTTTATCAAACATGGAGTAAGCGTTAGTGGTTGGCGGTGGTTAGTGAAATAAGACAAGAGACTAAAAATAGATTGAGTGAGTGAATGCAAGTGCAGATCATGGCAATGCAGACAATTAATTTCTAATCATGCATAATGGAGAGGAAGGAGAGAGGCCGAGTGTAAGAGAATGGCTAGGGAGAGAGACTAGGGAGAAGAAAGTTGATTAGATAGAAAAAGGAGGCAGACCATTGCAAGAAGAAAAGAGAAGTGGCAGAAGGAAATTTGTCCAAGCCGCATACATGATAAGATGCAGAAAGGAAAGTGAAGGCAAGGAGGCCAAATAGGGAAGAGGCCGAGTGAAGAGAAGGTCGATATAGCAGAAGGCTGAATAAGTTTGAAAAGGCCGATAGCAAAGGTAGGCCAATGTGAATGTAGACCGACTGATTGGGTGGCCAGAAATATAGATGAAGAGAGGCCAATTATGATAGGCCTATAGTGAAATAAGTGTAGCGATAAGGGAAGAGAAGCCATCGTTGAAGATAGAAAGAGGGCAGTCACAGGAAGAAACCGCTGCTGCAGAAATAAGGAAGGAGTTGGCCGATTAAAGGAGGCTGAGCATAGAATGATGGATAGTAGGAAATGAGGCAAGCCAAGGTTAATGAGAGAGATCACTGTGGGAAGCAGTGTAAGGAAAATAATAATAGAACTCTACAATGGATGTGAAAGGTCATGGGGTTAGGCCGAGTGCGATGGAAGAATACAGTTAAGAGTTAAGAGGAAAATGACATTGCAAAATTGGGATAGTAGACAAAAAGGACAGGTAGAGTTTGAGAGGAGGAATTCTAATGTGGCCCAAGGTCAAGTAGCTGATATCGAATAAAAGGAATTAAATCTGGAGGCCGACAAGGTTAAGGGATTGTACCAACCTGAAGGGGATTGACATACCATCATAAGGATCTTGAATGGATGTAACTTGTAGAGGTTTTTGTTGTCTTGAAATGAAGGCTGATTTGGCTGTATGGAATAAAAGTTTAATTTATGTTCATAATAATTCTTTAGCTTGATGTTGATTGTTTCTATAGCATGTTAAAGGTAGAGATAGTATTTCTATGATCAATATTATTGAATCATATTACATAGGTCCTGTCACCCATTGATATTTTGGTGAATCTTAATTGCATGAATGTCCTTCTTGAAATCTTTGATGTAGTTGTCCTAGTTCCTATCATTCTAATGGCAGAAGTTATGTGAAAGCCTTTTTAACTGTGCAAAGACTTGATTCTCCCTAGAGGGTTGAATAGGGTATGTGTGCATGCTTTATGGGAGTGTGCTATCAATCTCTCCCAATTTATCTCCTCTCTCTCTACCTATCTATCTCTCCCTATCTCTTGCCTCTCTCCCCTATCATTCCTCTATATCCCTATCTCTTTGGACATGTAGATCTCATTCTTCATCTCCTTATCTCTCCTCTTTATCTCCTCTATCTCTTCCTATTTGTCTCCTCTCTATCTCTCTCTACCTAGCTATCTCTCCCTATCTCTCTATCTCTTGCCTCTCTCCCCCTATCATTCCTATATATCTCCCTATCTCTCCCCTCTATCTTTCCCTCTCCCTTAATGTTGAAGGAAATGAAAACAAGAAAACTAGGACTCTCTTTCTATCTCTCTCCCTATCTATCTCTCTCCTCTATCTACCTCTCTATCTATCTCCCTCTCTCTATCGACCCATCTCTCTCTCTCTCTCTCTCCCATCCATCTAAAGAGAAATTGTTCAAAAAAGAAAAGGAAAACTAGGAAATCTAGGAAAAGGATTTAACTAGGAGAGAGAGAGAGAGAGTTAAAATTTATGTGTTGATGTATGTATGTAATAAATAAAATAGTTCTAAAGTAAAATAGAATAAATTTAAGTAATCAAAATACCTCGAAACTAATATTGACAGTAGTTCATACATCTTATACTAGTGATTTTATTATTTTGATAATAATTTGCACCAAATAATTAGTTTGGCCTTTCTATTAATAGATTTATTAATTATTTTATAAAAATATATTAATAACCAAATTTTCTAAGGTTCCAGAAATGGATATCCATTTCCCAAAAATAGATATCCATTTTTTGAACCTTGAAAACCATTTTCCCGCTCCACAATTTAATGGATATCCATTATTTAAATAATAGATATCTGTTATTAAAGGATATCCGTTAGTAACGAATATCTATTTTTCTTCAGTTTTGCCATGTATTTAGGCTTGGGACTGTCATAGTTGACTTTCCCTAAATTCTAACATCTTTACTGGTTTCACTCTCTTCTTTGAACTTCACCCTTCGTGCTGACAAGTTTTTTTTTTATGCAAATTTCATAAAGCAAAAAGGGTTTATAGAGGAATTTGTCAACTTTCTAAAAATATAAGATTTTATTTATTATCAATTTATTAAATAATTATTAATAATTTTCTATATAGTGTGTGTCTGATTGAAAAATGTCCCTAACTTTCAAATTGTTTCACCTTTTTCAGATCCAAAAGATGTGTCACACTCTATGCTTCATTGGCTATAGGTTTTAAAAAAAATTGAATTCTAATTTTTTTTATCAAGTTAGGTTGGCTAGAAAATTACTTTTTAGTTTTTAAAAAAATTCATAGTAAAAAAATCATAACTAATTATTTTATTAGAATTTAAAAAAAAAATGTGTCACATCCGGGCATGAGTCCTCTACTTATTTGGAAAGTTTAATTTTATTTTATTTTGCTCATAGTTAGGTTGGCTGGAATGACACTCACTTTTTATTTTTTTCTAAAAATTTTAATAGTTGTTCATTGAAATATTCATTTTTCACTAAGTAAATTTAGTTTTTTTTTAATAGTAGCCCATAAACTAGATACAATTCTCTACAAATTTTGTTCTTAGATCTTTTTCAAATTGTGTAGATAATCCATTCAAATTTTCACATGAACTTGATTAAGTCTGATTTTTTGTATTTTCATTGCTTCTTAGAGGTATAGTTTGGCCCATTATGATCTTGCACATACCCATTAATGGTGGAAAAGGTTGGAAACCCAAGAAAACCTAAAAAGGGTCCTATATTATAGATCCATAGAGAGATCTATTATAAATGTTTTGAATGAAAGACATGATTCAATCTCAAGTGTGATGCTTCTTTGAATTGTTCAAATTGAGAAGATGCACTATTATTCTATTTATCACTTTCCTCTATCCACTAGTATTTGGGATGGAATATGATGGATTTGTTCAATATTGTTTCTAGCATAAACCAAATTTATTTCATGAAATTGTTACCATTCTCTCTATTATTAATACTTGTGTAAAAACAAAAGTTCCTTCCTCATTCAAATATTTACTTGACTCTTTGTACTTGTAATAATTTATTTTACCCTACTGATGATTTATGTGAAACAATTTTTTAATTGAAATGCTCAAGAAAATCATTGATTTGAAGCAATGAGTTCCTAGAAACTAGCCATAATTCAATTGGATTGAGTCAAATTAGGCTGACATGATCAATAGTCTACAAATTTTCATCTTTGAACATTAATAGGGTGCTCAATATTGGCATACAACTACAAGAATTTTAGAGAGAGAAGAATATAACTAAATAGATGAGAGCTCACAATAGAATTCTCCCTAAGGAACAAGGTTTTTGCATTAATGTTCAATTCCTCCATTACACAAGATTTGTAATCCCCTATTTTTTGTATAAGCTAATTGTATATCAAAAACATAGATAAAAAATTAGAATTTCATATGCAATACCTATTGCTTTCTCCTAACTCTTTGATAGAGAAATTGATATAATTAAATGTCAAGTTTCATAAATAAAAAAGTTAATGAAACTTTAATTCTTAAATTACTATGATTAAATTATGTGTCAAAATAGAATAATTATTAAAATAATATATTCTAGGCTACCAATAAATAATATATCAACTATATTATTTAACATTGACTTTATCATCAACGAATCCATTGCAACTTCTAATAGTGCAAGTGGTAATTTAGGCTATTACACCATTATTCTCTTTTGTTAGGAATTCTTAGAGTGTTGAAATAAGATTACAAGATTCATTTATTGAAATGGGATCTCCATGATCTATATGAAAATTGTATACAGAAGTACACATCTCAAGTTTGAAAGATACTTGTGAGTTTTACAAGGATATAGACAAAGTTTTAAAATACAAGACAAAGAAGGATTGCTATCAACAGCTCAAAATGACACCAAATGCCTACTTTTAAACTATACATACTAATCCAAATAACTTATTTGGTATGCGATCAATTTTTATATCTAAAAATACATACCTAATAATGAATGACAATCCATTATTCTTTCATATCTTTTTATAATAATATTACTAAATGATTATTAGCCTTGTTGAAAGATATCTACTTGTCTCTGCAATAAACCTATTTATAATAATACTACTGAATGGTTGTTAGCCTTGTTGAAATATATCTACTTGTCTTCTCAATATACCCTTTTTTCTTCATACTATACCTTTTTTATTATAATATACTAAATGTCTTTATAATAAGACTTTTTATAATAATATTAGTGAATGATTGTTGGCCTTATTGAGAAATTTGTAATTTATCTTTATTCTAAACCTATTAGAACAAATCTCATGCTATTTACCATTAAATTATATTTAAAAAGATGATAATACATTTAACCAAAACTAAAAACAAGCAGAGGTCATACACATCTATCCCCACAACCCAAAAAAAAAAAATCTTTAGGGAATTATATTAGAATTACACCATTCGTTTTTTAATTGTTCACAAACTAATTCTAAAATTTAGGTATAATTTAATAATATTCTTGCAAATGATGAAAAATTGTAAAATCTTACACAATCGCACAAAGCAATTTTAAATCTAAAATGATACGCACACATAAAGTAGAGAGGCATGGGTAAAATGCAGCCTTCAAATATTGGGCTTCTACCTTTCATTTCTCTAACATGAGCATGGAGGAAAATGAAGCGAAAGAAAGGAGGTGTCACTTTGTGATGGTGCATGGAGCAAGCTTTGGGGGTTGGTGTTGGTATAAAGTTGAAGATCTTCTTGTGAAAGTGGGTCATACGGTCACTTCCCTTGACATGGCAAGTGGAGGTATTGACCCAACTGATGCCAATCACATTTCATCTTTACAAGAGTACAATCAGCCCCTCACAGACTTCTTTACAGCTCTTCCTTCCCAGGAGAAGGTATGAATTTGCTAAAGAGCTTTAAAACCCAATATATCTATTGTATATTTAAGAATTTGTGTTGTGCCACAACACACAACCTCAAATTTCATCAATACTTAAGTATGCCAACTAATTTGTAGCTATATGTTTGTTCAGGTTATATTGGTTGGCCACAGTGCCGGTGGCTTCAATTTGAGTTTTACCATGGAGAGTTTTCTAGTAAAAATCATTGCAGCTGTGTTTGTTATTACCCTCATGCCCCTCAGTGGAACGACTCTCACTGAATTGATGAATGAGGTTTAATGAATTCTCTCTCTACCAATATTCTTAAACTTGCAATGCCATTTCTTTGAAACCATATAATTTAATAGATCGCATCCATAATTGGAGGCTTTGAAGACTCCACATTTTACTATGCAAATGGGAAAGAGAATCTGGCAACATCCTTCAAGCTTGGCACATAGTTTGCACGAAATTTTTTTATCCCAGAAGAGTCTTTCTTGGGTAAATCACTTGAGAATAGAGACAATACGGTTGCAAATTACAAATAATGAATTAAATTGTTGGTTAATGAGATAATGTATTGGTTTGTTATGAAATTTTAATTCATTGATAGATTAATATGGCACTAAATGCAAGAGCTAAATATGTGGGAATCACTGGAGAAAAAATTTCCTATTTGGCAAGAACATCTTTTGTATACAGCTAAAAACTATGGAAGTGTTTACAGAGTATTCATTGTGGTGAAGGAGGATAAGTGTATTATGGAGGTGTTCCAGAGAAAGATGATTGCAGAGAATCCTCCACAAATGGTAAATGAAATTAAATGATCTGATCACACCGTATTCTTCTCCAAGCCTCTTCGTCTGGCTAAGGTGCTCATAAAAATTGCTAATACATGTGTGTAAGGTGCTCATAAAAAAAGCTAATACCTGTGTGTAAGTGAAGCAATCATATTTTAATGTGATGAGGATAAATTTTAGTAAAGTAATATCTAGAAATGTAGGAATATACTTGTCACAAACATGTCATTGTTCTTAATATTGTAATGGTGAAATTTCCATACCATGCCATTTCGCATTTAGTTTTGTGTATAATATCTTAATACATTTAAATATCAATATTATAAATGGTGCCATATTGTGTAAGATTGAATTATTTCCCTATTTTTAAAATCTATTTATACACATATATTCTTAAATATTTAACCCCATATTATCAATTTATATACATGTTATTAACTACGTATACACCCAATTGCTAATCTATCAACTTAGCTATCTATTGACACATGAGAACACTCTTAGGTCTGTGGGTCTCCTAAAACTTGGAGTGAACATCCATAGCGAGCTGGTTCTCTTGATTACTTCACATAATCTAAATGAATTTCTAAGAAAAGGGTTGAAAAAATAGCTAAAACGAAATCTTAAAACCAAATGATATTTTACCAGAATTTTAACTTATTCCAATGATCTCACTGAAAAAAAACTTCTCAAGACAATGACTTTCACAATCTCACATGTGCATACAAAACAAAATTAATTTGCATGAAGGTTTAAAATCAAACACAACATGCAACTTGCATCATATGAACTTTCTACATCCACACTTGCAATAATAGGACATAAAAAAGGATCCAAAAGATAGAATCACAATAATAACAACTAACTATTACTGCAAAATGAGACAAGAATTGAGATAGGAATGCTCTGTTGTTTCTATTGAACTAGAAGGAGTATATCAAACTAAGAATCTGAGTACAAAAGTGTTTCCAAAAATCTCTATAGATGAACAAGAGAGGAAGAAACAGTATTCTGAACTCCCAAAGAAACTAAGTTTTTCTCCTACTTATAACTCCAAAAAAACTCTCCCAAGGAAAAGTTAAGAAATCTCTCCAAAAGAGCCATCTTGATCTATTTTCGAGCTCCACAGAAAAGCCTCCCAAAAAGTAGTCAAAATTGGTCCAAATTGAGTGTAAAAGCTGACAAAACTCTCTCCAAGGTGGTCCCAATAAAAAAACCTAAAAGTTAGGCTTTACCTGATTGTAAACTACAATAAAAGCTCCATCTTTTGCCCAGTATTTTTCAATTTCTCCCAAAGAGATAAAATAAGGAATCTTTATCTTTGCTTTTCTAACTGCATTAAAATAATAATTATTTAAAAGCAATTTATAAGGATATTGCTTTAAATAATGTTTTACAATAATTTGTAGTTTTATATCTTGATTTAACTTGATTAGATTCTTTACAAAAGCAATACAAGGCTTATATGATTATTTTGCCAAGTATTCACAATTTGGGCATTTGATTTTCTATAAAAATCATAAAATATTTTTAAAGCACTATTGAAGGTCAACTTCTCCTCCCAAATTGTAAAGTATCCCCAAGGCATAAGCCTAGGCATCGAATTCAAGCAAAGGGGACATAATACCATGGGTATTAGTCGAGGCATTTGATTTTCTAATCAATGTGAGAAAAATGCTTAAGTTGAATTAGGGCTACATGGAAAAACCCTAAACACAAAAGCATTCAAGCTCGATACTTTCAGCCTCATTTGCATTTTAACTTTTGATGAAATGGCTCTGTCGAGCCGCCACCATGAAGCTAGGGTTTAGAGCTTGTGATCCTCCATTCTTGCTATCTCTGAATGATTTCTTGAAGATTCTTGAAGGAAAATGTAAGGTAAGCCTTCGTACATAAATCTTGAACCAAAGTTCTCTCTTCAACACAGGTTTTTGGCTTTCTAGCAGTGGCCATAAAAAAGCTTCTAATGTATTTTTTTTGTGTTTTCACTACTATTTCTCTGCTATGTTTTAGGGCTGCCATGGCTAACTGGTTTGAGCTCATTTGAGCCATTATAAGGGCAAAAACCTGTGGCCTCATGTATATATCTTTACTCAGAAACAAGTTAGTCTCTCTACCTTTTGAATACTATATCATTTCTTTGATTTCTCCATTGATATGAGGCTCGATACGAGCTCAGGAAATTGGTAAAGAAAGAATTCTTGTTAAAGATTATAATGAATGCAGTCATTTTCCTTTACATTATGCAAATACATTATGAAAGAATCTATAGACCGTGGCCATATGTTGCATTTTTCATCATTTTTGAATGATTACTAAACCCTCATGAGCTCAAACATTTTATTTCCTCTGTATATGGGTTTTCCTTATGCAAATACATATGGGTTTTTTTGAAAGTTGTAAATAAAATACTCTCTCAGGCCACGACCATGAGAACCCACTATATATGACATTACTTGTATTTTGTCTTTTCTATCTTGTGTGGAAGGAGCTCAATTCGATCCTGAGCCATTATAGAATGATGCAATTCTTGTGAAATGATGCAAATCTGGATGCTACTTTTTGAGTTGTGAAATCCTTCATGACCATGGCTAAAACAAAGTTTCTGGGTATTCTATGATCATTGTTTTCCAATTGCTACTTTGAAGAAGAATTGAATGAGTCATTTGACCACTACACATATGATAGCTACTTTTAATCAACATCTTATAATAACACACTCATTTCTACCCCACCTCTATATAAACTAAACATGACTAGAAGCATATTTGAGAATATAATACATTGATCACTCCATAACTCCATAGTTGACAATGGTGATTGCTTTCTTCATGTGAGTACTTACACATGTGTAGACTATGATTGTAAGCACCACCACTAGTGAAGGCTGCATTCATTTTTTTGCCTTCATTTGTACTATTTCTCATATATAAGGTTGCATGATGAGATTAGAGTACTGCTTCTGAATGCATATAAATGATAATGAGAGATAGACAGTGAATGAAATAACACAATAGTATGATGTTGACAATGCCTTTACTCAGTTCCACACATTATTAATGATATAGACAGAGAAAGTGGTAATTTATTTGATGAAGAATGTAGATACAGCACACAAATATATGCTGTGGTGTAGTTGGTTGATACAATAGCTATAGAGCAACTAACATAACCAATAGATGTAGTTACGTGTAAACAATGTAATATATTATGCTACCATTCCCCTTATTATTACACTATTTTTACAAATGTACCCCCTAAACAGTTCAAATTTGATCTTTCCAAGAGACTTGGTGAACATATCTGCTATCTGAGAGTCAATAGGGAAGTACTGGAGCTAGATGTGGTGGTTCAAAACTTGGTCCTGAATGTAATGACACTCAACCTCAATATGTTTGGTTCGCTTATGGAAAACTAGATTCTTCACAAGTTTTAACACACCCTAATTGTTGCAATAAAGAATGGGTGACTACTCTTCAAGAATGTCCATGTCTACCAGAATGTGACGTAACTAAATTGCTTCACACATAGCTCCTCATGCGGCGTGATATTCAACCTCAGTGGATGAAAGAGAAACAATAGTTTGCTTCTTACTAACCCATGAAATAGGCTCAGATCCGAGATGAAAAACATAATCTGAGGTTGATTTCCTGTCATCTATAGATCCTGCATAATTTGAGTCTATATATCCCTGTAAGAAGAACTGGTTGTTCTTTTTATATTCCAGACCATAATCAACTATGCCTTGGATATATCTCAACACATGTTTTTCTATAATCCAATGACACTTCTTTGGCTCCTGCATGAATCTAGAGAGATAGCTGACAACAAAATATAAGCCTAGTCTAGTGTAGGTCAAGTAAATGAGCCTCCCAACTAGCTACTTGTAGAGAGTGGCATCTACTTGAGGTGAATCCCAGAAGTGGGATAGTTGCAAACCTTTCTACATTGGATTGGAAATGGACTTATAGTTGACCATTCTATACTTTTCCAAGAGAGTCTTGGCATATTTCATTTGGGATATGAATATGTGGTTCTTCTTTTTCCATATATCCAATCTAAGACAATAATGAATTAGCCCCAAATATGTCATGTCAAAGGATTTTTTGAGATCATTCTTTACATCTTCAATGAGACTGTCTGAGTTGCTAGTGAGAATAAGATCATCCACATACAAAAGTAGAATTACAATCTCTGTACCTACCTTCTTAGTATACAAATTAGGATCTGAGGGGCTACGGGTGAATCCATGCTACAATAGGTGACCATCAATTTTAATGTACCATGCCCTAGGAGCTTGCTTAAGGCCATAAAGTGACTTGATGAGCTAACATACCTTGTGTGGATGCTGTTCATCAACAAAACCTTCTGGCTAGGTCATGTACACTTCTTTTAGATCACCATTTAATAAAGCACTCTTGACATCCATCTGCTGAAGTTTCCATCCCTTCTATGCTGCCAACATAGACCATTCTAATAGATTTGATCTTTGCAGTGGGTGTAAAGGTCTCCTCATAATCAATACCCTCATGTTAAGCATATCTGTTTTCTACAAGTCATGATTTGTACTTGTTGATAGATCCATCTACCTTGTACTTTGTTTTGAAGATCCATTTGTAGCCAATGGGTTTCTTTCCTTTAGGTAGATCAACAAGTTTCCATGTATGATTTTGCATCAAAAAAATATACTCTGCATCCATAGCCTTCTTCCACTAAGGTTGGCTTAATGCCTCTTGAACTATGTTAGGTTTGGTGCTATCAACAACAGTACTTATGAGCACAAGATTCACTTCATTTCTTTTCTGGCTCCTGGTTTTGATTCCTAACAAAGTGTCTCAAAGAGTGTGTAGGTTAGAGTCCTTTATTGTACTTTGGACCCACTTCAGAGGTTGACTATGTTGCTACTAGTGTGTAATGTTTTCTAGATGGCCCAAATCAACAAACAACTCTCCTTGTAGCTCCCTTTCTCCATGAGAGTCTTCTACATACTCATCATCTGATTGTGAGAGCAATCTATGAGAGGTAGGAGGCTTTTTCTCTTCTTTTTGTGTCAATGAATCAAATCATGATTCATCACATACCACATAGATCGACTCTCATATATCTTCTTTGTCTCAGGATCTATGAGACCGTATGCTTTGGATGGAATATTATATCCCAACAATATACACTGGAGTGTCTTAGGATCAGTCTTTTTTCTATTATTGCCAGGGACATGTATGTATGTTGTGCAACCAAATACCCTTATATGAGAAATTGAAGGCTTTTGTCCACTCCATACCTCTTCATGTATCTTGTTTTGCAAGATCTTTATTGGTGCCATGTTGATGAGGTATATATAGATGTTTGCACTACTTCTGATTAAAATCTTTCATCCAACTTAGCTATCAAGAGCATACGTCAAGCCATCTCCATGACAATCTGATTGTAACGTTCTGCAACTCCATTTTGTTGTTGTGTATAGGGAGCAGTCAAGTGCTGCTTGATCCCATGATGCTTCAGGTATGCCATGAACTCCTTGGAGGTGAATTCTCCCCCTCAATCTGAGTGGAGGACAAGAAGAGACTAGCCTGTTTCTTTGACAACCTTCTTGTGAAAGTCCTAAAAGTTGACAAAGGCTTCATGCTTATTCTTGAGAAAGTACACCCATGTCTTTCAAAAGAAGTCATCCACCAACAATTGAAAGTACTTATATCCTAAAAATAAGGCAGGCATGGGTTTGCACAAATCGGTATGTACCACCTCAAGGTGATGTTTGGCATGGAAGCTACTTGCCTCAAATGAATCTCAATGTTGTTTACTTGCAAGGCATCTAGAACATATAGGCAATGAATTTAAAATTTGAGGAAGTCCTTTTACCATTTGTTTGGAGATGAGCTAATGCAAGGAGCTAACTAAAAGGTGCCCATAGCGATAATGCCAAAGTGTAATAGATTCCATTGTTGAAGCTGATAGAGCTACTGTAGGGGAGGAGACAACATCTAATGCAAATAGTCTATCCTTCATAAATGCTCTAGCAAGTATCATACCTTCTCTTGAGATTAGACAGGTCTTAACCTCATCCTTCACCTGGAACTTGACTTTCAGTTTATGGTTCAATAGTTGATTGACAGATAGTAGGTTTGTTGTCAAACCAAGAACATACAACACCTTGGTGAGGGTACAATGGCTTGTCCTAAGAGGAATTATGACCTTGCCTATTCCCTCTGCAACATACTCCTTATTGTTAGCAATTCAAACTCTATCTCCAGTAGGTTGCTCTATCAGTGCATTGAACAACTCCCGATTGCCTATCATATGCTTGCTGGCACCTGAGTCTATCAACCAAATATCCCTCATGGGCTGTGAGGTTTAGGAGACTAGGAGTAGATTGTGATGAGTGTTATAGTTGTCTATTTCTAGTTCATCTTCTTCTAATGCATTATCCTATTAGACCACTACATTACATTTGTACTTTTTGTGATGATGACAGTGCTTGGATTGATGAGTATCACTACAACTAGAAAAGCCTTCTTTACTTGAATTGCCTTATGTTAAGGTATTGTACCAACATTTGATGGTGTCATGATTGTTTTTGTTGCAAATATGACACCATCAGTTTGCCTTTGGAGGCTTCAACTATTAATGTTCTTATTGTTTTTGTGGCTACTTTCTGCAGTACTTCTAACCTCTTGACTATCTAGAAATTGGGGCCTTGTCCTCAAGTTCACCTTGGACTGATCGGATGACTTCTTCCTATTGCAATAAACTCACCAACTCTTAAAATAACACCTCTTTCTTTATGATGTTCAGCATGGTGACAAAGAGTTTGAATTGAGATGGTAGAGCTCTCAGTGTAATTTGGACAAGTAGCTTGTCCTCCACCTTTTCTCTAAGTGCAACAAGCTTCGCTCGTAGTTCAGATACCTGTCATAAGAATTCCTCAACTTTCTCGCCAGCTTGCCTATAGAGTGTATATAGCTTAGACTGTAGATGGATGATCTTCATCTAGTTCTTCACTTGGTAGATTGTGGAGAGAGAATCCCATGCCGCCTTTGATGTTTTTGCATCCCAAATGTGAGATTGGACTTCATTGGTGATGCTGAGTGCTATCAACATCAATGCTTTGGCATCAGCCTTGTCAAACTTTTGCCTTTCATCTAGGTCATTCGATCGGGTTACATCACTAGTGATGATTCCCCATAGCTCCTCAAAAATGAGAATTTTTTGCATTTTTGTCTTCCATGCGGCATAATTTGGCCCTTCCAAGAACTAAGCATCGGAGAGAAGCAATTTTGGCATTGACATTGTTCACCACAAACAAAGACAAAAAACTAGTCCACAAAACAATTTTATTATTATTTTTATTTGTCAATACATTCTCTTTCAAGAAGAAATTATAGTATGGAGATGAGCACGATAGTCCTATGCTATAAGACAGAGACACTTGTGAGTACATTCTACCTCATCTTCATCATCAGCATCATAACCTTCATCAAGTTTCTCTCTAATCATCCTTGCTTGACATTGTACATCAAATAGAAAGTAATCTAACAATCCTTGCCTAAAAAATTCATCGAATTAAAGATTACCTAAGTTTTGTAGGGCATCTAGAAGAGCAAAATAGAATGCTGAGCTCTCTAAAATTGCATGACCACCTCGTGGTGGCTCAAAAGCTTGGTTACTGGCCACACTGCTGGCATCAGGTGAGGTGGACATCCACTTTTCTTTGATTGCTCAGGCATGTGGACTATATCTTCCTCCTTGTATGTTTCTAGAGATACTGCTTGATCAGCAACTACTTCCCATTCAACAAACTTGACAGCATCATCATATCAGTAAGAAGGTGATAGAAGATGGCATGCTTTCTATGGTTGGAGTCGAACACATACTGTGCCTCAGCGAAATCCCCTATATACATAGACAAACACAAAAATGAATAGTCTGCACTACGCCTCCTACACCTCAGCAAAACTTCTCTGATAGAATTTGATATAGGCAGAGAGAGTTGTAATTTATTTAATGAAGAATGCAGATACAACACATAGATATATACTGTGGTTTAGTTGGTTGATACAACAGTTATAGAGCAACTATATAGTGCAACTAACGTAACCAACAGATGTAGTTACATGTAAACAATGTAATATATTATGCTAACAATTAATCTATCTTGAATGAGTTCACTACTCATGTATGGTTCTCACTTCATCACTTGAACTGATAATCATGGATGGGCAATGAGCATGAAGCTCATGCACTCACTTGATGTGACACTCCTTCAGCTGAATTGTTCTATTTGAGCACTATGAATATGAATTATTATTTCATCCCCTCTTAAGATTTAGAGGTAGCATGCTGGGCTCAACCTTGGTGGGAGCCCACTTTACACCACATGCCATGATGTCTTCAGATAAGAAACATAACTTCACCTATACCTACATAGGAAACGAACATGTTAGATAAAAAAAGTGAATATCAATGCTCCTATGATGTTTCATTTTTCAGGTTCTCTTGCATATAGATGATTTGTGTAGACACTAAAAATTGTCTAGGTCTTGTTTACACATGACCTTGTATGTCTTTTCCCTAGGTCCTAGTTACACAACACATTGTCGACATGAACTTGTATATGTTCCCCTAGGTCCTAGTTCATCCTAGTTCATCTAACCTCATCTCACTTAATCCCATTTATCCATAGGTCCTAGTTCATCTTAATCACATTGGCCCATCTTAATCACCTTCTTGATTAATTAAATAAACCCAATTTATTTAATTAATCCCACTTGATCACATTCACAATTAATTAAATAAATCCCATTTATTTAATTAATTGCACCTAGTCACATGTCTCACATAATTCAAATTAAAAATTTGAATTATTCCCTCACCTCTCGTAACATTGTGACACATGTCACATGTCTCATCTCCCACTTAATATGCCTTCACATGTCTAATTCAAATATTTGAATTAGATTCCTCTCATTCTCCTTCACACACTTGTCACATGACCATGCTTTCTTGATGTTCAAGGAAACCTAATCAATCCTAGCCATCCATGTCATCTAAACCCTAATCAATCTTGTCCATCCATTTTAACTAGGTCTTTCTTATAAACCTAGCCTCCTCTAAGTCATTTGAGAGGATGTAATATAATTTCATACTGTTATGCTGCAAAAATCTTGAGAAACCAATATTCAACCATATCCATCAATCTCTCCCTTACATCTATTTCCATCTCCATCTTGCATCTTTCATCATATTGCATCCATCATCTTGCTGGTATTAATCAAGCCATCATCTTGTGCATATCACTCAAGGTATATTAAGGATATGGGTTTGGGTAATGTATGTCTTTGTTTCATCATTTCAGCTAATCCAAATTTATCATATACATTTTGATTATCTAATTCAATACATCATAGGCAATGCACTATATTCTCTGTTGATGAAGTACATAGTAGAATTCATATCCTGATCTCTAACAACTTTCTTCATCACAATGTAGGTCCACTCAGAATCAAGAGCAAGGATGGAGCAGCTACAATGAAGACCAACATCGAACACAATAGGCAATGATGGATATGTTTTTCATTATATGCTAATTTTCGCTTTCCATCTTTAGTTGTATAGTGCATTTCCTAGATTGTGTTGGCTCAGCTATTCCCACAGCTTGTGTCTAACACTTGGTCTCTCTTTCCTTTCCAATGAATGAAAATGTAGAATCTTTGGCAATCTTGTATATTCCTTTTGCAAAAGTGAATGAACATTGCAAAATACATGAAAGCAATCTCTTATATTTCTGTGTAATCTCTTGTAGCCTCTTTCATGCTACAAAACACTGAATGATAAACTTAATTCCTTTGCTTTCTAAAAACACATTGCATAAAAATGCTGAACTTTCCCTTTCAATTCCAGTAAATGCAATAGTTTGAACAAAGCAAAAATAAAATTGAAATGTTTCACCTTAACAAAAGAATATAAGTTGTCTCAGCTCTACCAAATCGAGTTGTGGGTGAAAAATTGGCAACATTTCTGGCAATTTTTGTTGAATGCTTGCCTCCTAAGCATTGGACCAGTTGCCTTAGACAAATCCATTGGGCATGGAGTCAAACTTTGGTCCTCCTATATTTAGAAAGCCATGAAACTGTACTGCCAACTACTCCAAATAGTAGCAAAGAAATAAACAAAACCAAACTGAAAGCAAACTAAAAGGCCCTGGTGGCCAGAGAACATGTGCAACAACACTTAGGGAAAGAAAATAACTGAAACAAATATGCCTTGAGCACTTATTGACTGAAAACACTAACTCTAACCTACTCTAAAAGCTAAAGAAATAGGTCAAACAAACCCATTCACTGGTTGGGTGAAGTAACTACCTTTTCTACAGAATATATGATGCATTACATGATTTTGGATAGCTACATGAAAAAGAACAATGGATGAAAGGCCATAAAATAGTTGCACCACATCTTCAAGAACATATACAATCTCACTAACCTCTTTGTATGGAATATAAACACTTCTACCCTGAGGTGGAAAAGTGACTTGAATCTGTTCTTCTTCAACTGCACTTTCATGCTTGGGCTCAAACATGATAGGAATCTTCTTTTTGGCCTCCACTTTAGCAATACTGATCTTGCTAGTTTCACTCTTATCAACTGCCTCTTCAACCACAACTAATTCTTTCTTTGGTTGAATCATGCCTTCAACCTCGTGATCCTCCACAACCAAGCTGTCCTCATTTATTTTCTCATGGATCAGTATTCTAACAATGTCACTTTCATGCTCTAGCTGATCAAAACTTGTCAATTTTGTTAGCTCAAATACATTTTCTTCATCTTTACTAATAAATAAAGGAAGTTCTTCAAATGAATCAATCAAATCTTGAGCTTGGATACCTCCTTTTGCCTCTTCAAGCTATTGTTCCACACTTTTTCCTTAAACAGATGATGGTTTGACATCCAAGTTTGAAACAAAAATATCAAGGTCATCCCAAAACATGTCTTCTTCATTCTCATTTCCATTTTCTTGTGAAGAGAGACTATTTATTGCCTTGCTACAACCCTCTTGAGGTATCAATACATCAAAGTTTTGATCATCTTCTTACATTTTTTGAACTAGAATGGGTGTGATCTAAGATATGCTTTCTTCATCATCCACAAAAAATGGTAATTCATTAAATAGATCAGTTAAAACTTGAGAACTATTAGTCATTCCTCAATCTAAAATTTCTCATTCCTCAACTACAGCTTCCTCTATCTCTTGCAGTAGTTGCTCCTAATTTTCTAGATCTTCGTCACTATGCCAGCTAGATACTTTGAAATACTCATTGATACTCTACTAATCCAATGAACCAAACTTCTCTAGACATGCAACATTCTTGTGTTCAGTTGATAAAATGGTACAATCAGCAACAACCTCTTGCTTTATATCCTGTTGCGCTGGTTGATCTTTTAAAAAAATTTCATTATCTTCCACAAAACAAGGAAGCTCATTAATGAAAACATCGAAAGATTCATCAGGAGAAGTCTTTTCTTGTTCGATCTTCTGTTGCTACAAATGGTAAACTTCCAAAGCTAAACGCAGTGGATTTACCTTTCTAAGCTCCTTGATGAAGACTAAGGTATCCTGATCAAAAGGTTCACTCTTGGATTCCTTAGGTAGGGAAACTTGGGGAGCTTCTTGGATCTCTTGTGGGGAAAAATGTTGCTTAAGGGCCTGATCTGTAACTAGACTAGGCTAAATATTATTATTTTCATCAACTTGCAAGGGATGAAGGCTTTTGAAACTTGGTATTTAAAGATTAAGATGCCGGCTTGAGGAATTAAGGACTTTTTTATGTCTTAAACATGGAATCTCAACTTTAGGAACACTAAGAGGCTCATTTTTTTCTAAAACTTGGAAACTTATACCTACAAACCTCCTCTTGAGTAGGATATTCTAGAATGGCAGGAGCTACTTGGGCTTTGTGCCTTTGTGTTTCCACCCCTTGCTCATAGAGATAGACCTAATAAGCCATCTTTTCCTATTGTTGATTATACTTATGTTGGCTCTTCATCTCCTCTAACTATTTTGTGAATTCATGCATCAAGTTAAACAAGATACCCTTTATGCTTGCAATCTCCTCCTTTTCATGCTCTTGGAGTTGGTTTTGAGTGTATGAAGGCTGATATGAAGGTTGAGCAGGGTTGGGTGGGAGGTAAGCATCTTGAGCATGATTCTCCTCAAATTGCCTCTTTTGAGCTACCAACTCTTTTGTAAACTACCTACCTTGTGCCCTCAATTTTTGTCTATGAAGTTGGACTTGATGAGCCAACTTTTCTTGTGAATGGGGATAAGCCTGATAAGAACATTCTTCTAGCTGAAAATTGATCTCTTGCTTCCTCTTAATGTCATCCATTTGCTTGTTGAAGTCTAACAAAATGTCTCTAAGCTCCATAATTTTAGGATTTTGAGGTTGATTGGAAGTTTGGGCAAGGGTGGATGGCTGGTAAGCATCTTGAGTAAATTGGTAGCTTGCTGAAATTGGGTAATTTGGACTAAAACTAGCATTGTGGCTACTTGGGTATGTTTGGTATGAAGGTTCATTGATAGTATTTTCATAGTATGGGTGTGGGTATACATATTGACTATGAAAAATGGACATTTCTACTCATACGAAGAGATAGAAATAAGATTTTTTTTTTAAACATACCAGCACTTGATCTATTAAAACCAGTAGATCTTTGGTTCGAAATCGCTAGATGTGTTTGAAGAACTTGCCTCCAAAGGCTAAGATTGCTAGTGCACACACCAAGAACTAGTAATGAAATGACGAGCTTTGAACTGTAAGAGTTCAAACTATCCCATTGGGCATGCCAAAAATTGTTATCAACAAAGGATGCACCCAAATACTAAGCTATCAACTTAGCTACCTGTTGACACATGGGAACACTCCTAGGCCTATGGGTTGCTTAAAACATGGAGTGAACATCCATAGCGAGTTGGTTTTCTTGATTACTTCACATATTTACCAGAATTTTAACTTATTCCAATGATCTCACTCACAAAGTGCTTCTCAAGACAATGACTTTCACAATCTCACATGTGCATACAACACAAAATTGATTTGCATGAAGGTTTAAAATCAAACACAACATGCAACCTGCATCATATGAACTTTTGGCTTCCACACTTGAAATAATAGGACATAAAAAAGATCCAAAAGATAGAATCACAATGATAGCATCTAACTATTACTGCAAAATGAGCCAAGAATTGAGATAGAAATGCTCTATTGTTTCTATTGAACTGGAAGAAGTATATCAAATTGAGAATCTAAGTACAAAAGTGTTTACAAAACTCTCTGCAGGTGAACAAGAGAGGAAGAAACAATATTTTGAACTCCCCAAAAAATTAAGTTTTTCTCCTACTTATAACTCCAAAAAAACTCTCCCAGGAAAAAGCTAAGAAATCTCTCCAAAATAGCCATCTTGATCTATTTTTGAGATCCACTGAAAAGTCTCCAACAAAGCAACCAAAACTAGTCCAAATTGAGTGTAAAAGATGACAAAACTCTCTCCAAAGTGGTCCCACTAAAAACACCTCAAAATTTAGCTTTACCTGATTGTAAATTGCAATAAAAGCTCCATCTTTTACCCAGTATTTTTTAATTTCAGCCAAGGAGATAAAATAAGGAATCTTTATCTTTGCTTTTCTAACTGCATTAAAATAATAATTATTTAAAAGTAATTTATAAGGATATTACTTTAAATAATGTTTTACAATAATTTGTAGTTTTATTTCTTGATTTAACTTGATTTAATTCTTTACAAAAGCAATAGAAGGCTCATATGATTATTTTGCCAAGTATTCAAAATTTGGGCATTTGATTTTCTATAAAAATCATAAAATATTTTAAAGCACTATTGAAGGTCTATTTCTCCTCCCAAATTGAAAAGTATCCCTAAGGCATAAGCCTAGGCATCGAATTCAAGAAAAGGGGACATAATACCATGGGTATTAGTTGAGGCATTTGATTTTCTAATGAATGTGATAGAAATGCCTAAGTCAAATTAGGGCTACATGGGAAAGCCCTAAACACAAAAAAATTCAAGCTCAATACTTTCATCCTCATTTGCATTTTAACTTTTAATGAAATGGCTCTGTCAAGCCCTTGCCATCAAGCTAGAGTTTGGAGCTTGTGACCCTCCATTCATGTTGTCTCTAAATGATTTCTTAAAGATTCTTGAAGGAAAATGTAAGGTAAGCCTTCTTTCCTCAATCTTGAACCAAATTTTTCTCTTCAACATAGGTTTCTAGCTTTCTAGTCGCGGCCATAACAAAGATTCTAATGTTTTTTTTGTGTTTTCACTACTATATCTCTCCTGTGTTTTGGGGCCACCACGGCTGACTGGTTCGAGCTTGTTTGAGATATTATAAGGGCAAAAACCCGTGGCCTCATGTATATATCTTTACTCAGAAACAAGGTAAGCTCTCTTCCTTTTGAATACTGTATCATTTCTTTGATTTCTCCATTGATATGAGGCTCGATACAAGCTCAGGAAATTGCAAAAGAAATAATTATAGTTAAAGATTATAACGAATGCAGTCATCTTCCACTACATTGTGCAAAGACATTATGAAACCTTCTGCAGGCTGTAGCCATATGTTGCATTTTTCATCATTTTTGAATGATTACTAAACCCTCATGAGCTCAAAATTTTTATTTCCTGTGTATCTAGGTTCTCCTTATGCAAATACATATGGGTTTTTTTGAAAGTTGTAAAGAAAATACTCACTTAGGTCGCGACCATGAGAACCCACTATATATGACATTACCTGTATTTTGTCTTTTCTATCATATGTGGAAGGAACTAAATTCGAGCCTGAAATATTATAGAATGATGCAAATCTTGTGAAATGATGGAAATCTAGATGCTACTTTTTGAGTTGTGAAACCCTTCATGACCGTGGCTAAAACAAAGTTTTTGGGTATTCTGTGATCATTGCTAACCAACTGCTTCTTTGAAGAAGAACTAAATGAGTCATTTGACCACTACACATATGATAGCTCCTGTTAATCAACATCTTATAATAACACACTCATTTGTGCCCCACCTCTATACAAACTGATCATTACCAGAAGCATATTTGGGAATATAATACTTTGATTACTCCATAACTCCATAGTTGACAATGGTGATTGCTTTCTTCATGTGAGTACTTACACATACATGTAGACTGTGATTGTAAGCACCATCACTAGTGAAGGTTGCATTCATTTTATTGCCTTCATTTGTACTATTTCTCATATGTAAGAATGCATGATGAGATTAGAGTATTGCTTCTGAATGCATAAAAATGATAATGAGAGATAGACAGTGAATGGAATAACACAATAGCATGATGTTGACAACGCTTTTACTCAGTTCCACACATTATTGATCTATCTTGAATGAGTTCACTGCTCATGTATGGTTCTCATTTCATCACTTGAACTAATAATCATGAATGGGAAATGAGCTTGAAGCTCATGCACTCACTTGATGTGACACTCCTTCACCTGAATATGTTCTATTTGAGCACTATGAATATGAATTATTATTTCATTCCCTCTTAAGATATAGGGGCAGCATGTTGGGCTCAACCCTTGTGGGAACCCACTTTACACCACATGCTATGATGTCTTCAAATCAAAAACATAAATTCACCTATACAAGAAACAAACATGTTAGATAAAAAAAAGTGAAGCTCAATGCTCCTGTGATGTTTCATTTTTTAGGTTCTCTTCAATATAGATGATTTGATTATCTAATTCAGTACATCATAGGCAATGCTGTATATTCTCTGTTGATGAAGTACATAGTGGAATTCATATCCTAAGCTCTAACAACTTCCTTCATCACAATGCAGGTCCACTCAGAATTAGGAGCAAGGATGGAGTAGCTACAATGAAGACCAACATCAAACACAACAAGTAATGATGGATATGTTTTTCATTATATGCTTATTTTCTCATTCCATCTTCAGTTGTATAGTGCATTTCCTAGGTTGTGTTGGCTCAACTATTCCCACAACTTGTGTGGGACACTTGGTCTCTCTTTTCTTTCCAATGAATGAAAATGCAACATCTTTGGCAATCTTGTATATTCTTTTTGCAAAAGTGAATGAACATTGTGAAATTCAAATGAACATTGCAAAATAAATGAAAGTAATCTCTTATATTTCTATGTAATCTCTTGTCACCTCTTTCATGCTACAAAACACTGAATGATAAACTAAATTCCTTTTCTTCCTGAAAACACGTTGCATAAAAATGGTCAACTTTCCCTTTAAATTCTAGTAAATGCAATATTTTGAACAAAGCAGAAATAAAATTGAAATCTTTCACCTTAACAAAAGAATATAAGTTGTCTCAGCTCTGCCAATTCAAGCTCTAGGTGAAAAATTTGCAACAATAAATATTATCTTAATTGTCTATTTATCATGTCTATTTATGCATCTACTTCCATTTAGCTATTTACTATATAATTTTCATTGTTATTCCATTCTAGGAGAAGTTTGTGGGCACCTTGTAGTGATGAATTTAAAATTCAAATTTTAAATTTTCCAATTCATCCCAGTTATCATTCTACTTGAGTTGTCTTGATCATATGTGCTTTAACACACCAATGTAACTAGAATAGATTGTTCCCTTATGAAATAATATTTTTTTTACCAAGATTTGTATTACTAGGTCTTTTTTTGCTTAGACAATTTAGAGGTCTATATATACCATTCCTTTCAAGGGGCTACAATATCCTAGGAAAAAGTTTTACAAGGTTTACTTTTAGTTAGTTTCTTACAACAACATTTCTTGGTTTCTTTCTACAACAACAACAAAACTTATCACAAATAAATTTATTTTTAATTTATATAATTTTCATAAGTAATTCAAATTCAAGATAACTAGAAAATATAAATGTAATGTAAGTATCTATATTATTCCTACTCTAACTAGTATTCAAAGAAATATTAAAACACAATGAGGGTAAAGAGAGAAAATTTAAGCTTGAGTTTTCTTGAGTACTTGTATTTGATTCACAAGGTATACAATTTAGTTGGACAACCACTTATAGTAGGACCAATTGACACAAAATTGCCTAATTAAAATAATGTAATCTCTAAAGGAACTTAACACAAAAATTTGAGCATATAATTTAATCATCATATAACATGCAGACATATAAATCAAATGTTGATTCTCATAGAAATAAAACCAACACTTAACCATTATTTCATCAAATGCTTATAATTAAACTATAGATACATATAACAGTCCTTCACACTTAGTTTGAAAACCATGAAAATAAAGTAAACTAGTGAATTGTATTCACAACTTAAATAAAATTCTAGCACAAATAGCATAAAAAGCCTTCCAACATTTGACACTTGTTCAAATCTAGGGCTATATTATCAAATCCATAGTAAATAATCATGTATATGCAATGAAATCTCATAAAATCTTAGCAAAAATCATTTAAATATAATAGTATTGACTGAAAAGGCCTCAAATCTAGCAACGAATCTAACCAATGGATGCCCTATTATTCTCTACATGTCCTAAGTATTTAGGTCTTTATTTATGTAATAAACTAGAGATTTAGTAGTTTTCTATAATCTAAATGCCTAGGAGTTCATGTAAATGTTTTCTTCATTGATGATCCTCATGTGCACTTGAATGTCTAGACTATTTCCTTCATCTCATTTGAGATGATATGAAATTGTTCATCAACATTTATGTAAGAGTTGGTATAGAATGTTCTATACCATGTAAGATCTGGCTATGGAGGTAGCCACCCAAAATCTAGGAGCTTCAATGAAAGCACAAGAGAGACCCAACATGAGAAAATAATTCTATTCTATTAAAGAATTCATATTATGCATATAATAAAAATAAAATGTGTCCCACTTTTTTGCCAAAGTGGGACATTGAAATTAACATTTTTAACCAAATCTTCACTTTGTGACACCTATAGCAACTAAACCATTAAGAATTCAAAGATGATGCGAACTAGTGATTTGTGAGATTTTGTGTGCAGATTCTAAATATATATTTTTAAAAAATTTTAAAAATAAATTGTGCATTTTTTTTTCATAATTTTTAATAACTTGTTTTTTTTATAGTAAACATCATTTTAAAAAAGTGACATTTATGTTGGAATGCATAACTTTTTTTTATAGAAAGAATAAAATTCTAATTTTTAAAATATAGATTTTTAACACCAATGTCTAGGGCATGGACATTTTTTCATAATTTTTTAGTGCATATTTTTTTAATTAATTTTTGAAGTGAGATTATTTATAATTTGGACACAGGCTTATGTTGTAATGCATAACTTGTTTTGTATGTATCAAAATTTAATTTTCTTTTCTTTTTTGTTGAAACAAGGACATCAATACCTAGGGCACAGATATCTCTTATAATTTTTTATCTATTTTTTAATTTTTTCCACTTTTGTGGAATAGAGACCTTGTTGCTCAGTGAAGAACTTATGTTCACTAGAAAAAAGAAAATAAATATAATAATCAAATTAAACTATTAAAAATTATACTTTTTAGAAAGTGTATACAAAAGGCTATGTAATTAAAAAATATAATTTACAAATGACTTCATTTGCCCCTGAAAAGGTGAAGTGATGCAATAGCATCCATCACCTCATGAAGGCGCCTCATGAAGGTTGAAAGCAGAAGAAAATTCTCCTCATGAAGGATAAAACAACAGAAGCCATATTGGTTTTAAATGTAGATCGCCAGCATCAGACTATGAGCATCAGATAAAAGGAATCTTCACAGAAGAAAGTTAATGCCTCATGGAGGTAGCACCCAACAATGAGAGTTACATAAAATTGAACATAGAGTAAAAGAAAATCCTTTGTGCTAGAAATCTGATTGGTAATACCTCAACCAGAGGCTATAAGTTAGTAAAAATGCCAGTGGTGGGGCCCATCAAGAATTAGAGAAAGCATTACATTTGAGAAAATTTCTAATGCCTCATTTGTCATAATTCCAACACCCAAGTAAAGAGTTTCAAATCTGTGCCATTTGGGAAGTTAAACACATCTTTAGAGGTGGTAAATCAAAACAAAAAAATGTAATTAAAAACATTGGTGGTGGAGCCGCCATTATGGGATGAAAACTGCACTTTTGAAAGAAGGTTTTTAATGCTTCAAAGGAAAAGAGATTGATAGCATTTTAATGCCTCTTTTGAGGTAATTATGAAAAGGATTCACCATGTGCCAGAAGGGGAGATAACACCTCGATGAGGCATATTAAAACCATCTTTGACATTCTTTTGGGGTAGCACTTGGGAAGGAGAGAGGGAGCCCTAGGATGGAGAAAAGAAAGCTCTAGTTATCTAAGAGCTAATGGCTCATCTAGAGGTAGCATAGATTAAAACAAGAGGGGATTGAAGGAGGCCATGAAGTCTATTTTCTATGTAATATTGTTGTAGATTATGGTGATTTGATTATATATATTTTTTTACAAATGCTTGTAGTCATTTTCTTTTGATGAAATCTAAATGAAATTAGGCTTTGATATTAAGCTTTTGTTTAATCTTTCCATGGTAAGTTTGTGTGCAAGCGAAGAGTCTTGCAATATCCTTGTTGCATTAATGGTATTAGAGCTGGTTGTTTCTGAGTCTGTAGGCAGATCACTAAATGTGAGGTAGCTTGTAGCAGGACTTGTGAGTTGTGGGTTGTGAGAAAGTTCCTCTGAGAGTGGTCCCATGAGGTAAGGGTAGCATGGTGGAGGTTGATATTAGAACAATAGCTCCTAAGTGTGTTGATAGAACCACTGATTTGAGGCAATCTATGTGAGGACCTAAGGGTCAGATTGTGAAAAGGAAGTCTCTAAGCATTGAAAAGAAATTGAAGGGAATAAATGTGAGACCAAGAGTCTGGATTGTCTAGTTAGAAAAAAAAATTGATTTCTATAGACTTCAAGAGAAAATGATAGAGATAAGAAAAATGACATGTACAATTGATGAGATAATGGAAGAGACCTTTGGAATTTTAATTAAAAAATAATAATGCTTGAAAGGAGGAGAAGAAGATTAGAGGAAAGAATAATATTGTAGATATGAGAGAGATGGTACAGAATGGGATGAAGGATCTCATGAATAGGGTGGCAATGCTGACTAGACTAGTTAGAAATAAAACTAGAAGTTTAGAGTTCAAATTAGAGGAACCTAATGAGGAAAGTGAGAGTTATGCTGGAGAGGAAATAAATTTGACTATTGCTGATTTGAGTAGTGTAATGGAGACTGATAGAGGTACAATATTTGGTTATAAGATTGAAGAGGAAGATATTGAAGATGGAGATGTAATTGAAGACATGCTTGAAGAAGGTGAATGTATAGAAGACATGGAAGTTTATGTGACAAGCCAAGAAGATACTCAACATGTGAAAGATGAGATGATGGACTTTGAAGGTCCTATGTTTGATGAAGAATTTGGTGATGATGAAGAAGATCTCCTACTCAAAGAGGAGATGAGAAAGATAGATATCTTATTTGAAGTGCAAATGTCAGATGAATGTGATAAGACAATGGAGAAGATGCATATGGGAGGAGATAAGCCCCATGATTGTGCTAACATTGTTTTGTTTGCAGATGATTCTTTGCATGTAGGTAAGAAAGATAAATATGAAGAGGTTATTCATGAGGAAGCTAAAGAAGTTGTAGCAATATGCTTAGATGAAAGCATGAAAGAAGAGAAGAAAACTAAAGAAGAGAAATTTGTTGCAGCATTGGCTGAAGATGGAGAGGTTCCAGAACTGAGCATTGAGGAGATTGTGAGTAAAGTTGCAATAGTTGACGATGTTGTAGTTGAAACAAAGATTGTAGTTATGTATGAAGATCAAGTGTTTGATGAGAAACCTGATGAATACAAAGAGTTTCTTTAGAAAGAGATCGTGGAGGTAGAGAAGTTGTTTAGAGAAACCATAGAGACAATAGAATTTAACAACAAGGAAGAGGATGTTGTGACAAAAGAAGTCATCGAGGTAAAATATGAATTTTATGAGTTTTGTAATTTTGAATTTGAAAAAGATTTACATTTTGAGCTGAAGAAAGAGGATTGTGTAGATGTAGAGAGGTATATGAATGTATACTTGCAGGTAGAGGTTGTAGAGGAAGCTATAGGAGAGATTTGGTGGCAGTGATCAGTTTGTGGTGGGTTGCATCCCATGAAATAGGAGAGTAGAAGAGTGAGTAGTTGGAAAAAAGAGAATAGAGAGCCTTTGGCAGAGGAGGATGGCATATCATGGATGTAGATCCATGAGTAAAGAGAAGCATGGTGAATGGAGTTATGATAGAAAGAGGACAGTTGTTCTGGTATGGTGCTAGAAAATTGGAAGGAAGAATTGATTTGATGCACTTATCCTAGTGACAGAGTTCACTGCAGGTTAGTTGCAACTTGAAAGGGTAGTTTAACTACTCAACTCCATTTTGTGAGTATATGCTCAAACTTCCTACCTGACATGTCTAATACAATAGCATCCATCACCTCATGAAGGTTCCTTATGAAGGCTAAAACAAGAGAAGCAACACTAGTTTTAAATGCAGATCACTAGCACAAGACTATGAGCATCGGATAAAAGGAATCTCCATAGTAGAAATTCAACACCTCATGGAGGTAGCGCCCAGTAGTGGGAGTTACATAAAATTGAATCTGGAGTAAAAGACAATCCTTTGTGATAGAAATCTAATTGGTAAGACCTCAACCAGAGGCTATAAGTTAGTAAAAATGCTAGTGGTGGGGCCCAACAAGAATTGGAGAAAGTGTTACATTTTAGAAAATTTATAATGCCTCATTTGGCATAATTCCATTGTGCAAGTAAAGAGTTTCAAATCTACACCATTTGGGAAATTGAACACCTCTTTAGATATGGTAAATCAAAACAAAAAAATGTAATTAAAACATTGGTGGTGGAGCCACCACTATGGGATGAAAACTCCACATTTGAAAGAAAGTTTTTAACACTTCAAAGGAAAAGAGATTGGTAGGATTTTAATGCCTCTTTTGAGGTAATTATGAAAAGGATTCACCATGTGCCAGAAGGGGTGATAACACCTCCATGAGGCATATTAAAACCATCTTTAATATTCTTTTAGGGTAGCGCTTGGGAAGGAGAGAGGGAGCCCTGGGATGGAGAATGGAAAGTGCTAGTTATCTAAGAGCTAACACCTTATCTAGAGATAGCATAGATGAAAATAAGAGGGGATTGAAGGAGGCCATGAATGCCATTTTCTATGTAATACTATTGTAGATTATGGTGATTTGATTATGTAATTTTTTTTGCAAAATGCTTGTAGTCATTTTCTTCTAATGAAATCTAAATGAAATTAAGTGGATTTTGATATTAAGCTTTTGTTTAAGATTTGCATGGTAAGCTTGTGTGTAAGCAAAGAGTCTTGCAATATCCCTGTTGCATCATGAAGTAATGTTGGTTTTTATCAACATTTTGATAGGTGCAGAGGAGACTCCATTGAGGGTTTAATTTAAGACTAGGAGGGTTCTATCCAAGGGGGTTGATCTAAGGAAGTTTTATCTAACTCTTTTCAATTAAACCCCTTTAGATTGAACCCATAAACATTTAAATCATTAATTTTTCTAAAAGATATGTGATTTCAGGCAAAAATCAGGATGTCGCATAAGTGGGGCACATTATTGTGGGATAGTATGTACATCAATATGAAATTACAATTTGAGAAGCCCTTGGTTATATAGGCCAAGGTGAAACATAGGACAAGATAAGATTATGACAAGTGTCTTAATCTTATGACTTGAGACACAAGGATATAACTATCCATACTGTACCCTAAGTATGCCCTGAGTAATCTTAACTAGACAAGTGTGAATATGACCTAATGTGGAATTAGCTAGGTAATATACCTTATTAAGACCAACACCCCTCCTTAAGTGAAACATAGGGAGAATATGCAAAGATGCAAAGATTGATCTCAACTACAAGGCCATGTTAGGTACCTATGTACAAACCAATCTCTCATAAATGGAGAAAAAGAGAAAAACTCATAGAAAAAACTCTTATATGAAAGAGAGAAAACACAAGATGTGTTGGAGTAGGTGTGTTGTACACCTTGCATAACATTGGTATTATTTTACTATGTAAAATAAATATTTATTTGTGGCGCATCATGTGATGTGTTTAGTGACATTGGATATTTATTTGGTGCCACTTGTAATTGTTGTATGTAACATTGGGTTAATTATTTTATGTGTGTGGGATACATAGAGTAACTAATTATTTATTTGTAATTATTTAATTATTGGGAAAACTTAGTACCAATAATTAAGTGGGGGTCAATGGTTTTGTAGACTCATGGTTTTGGAGAATATGGTTTTACAATACCACATGTATTTATGTGAGCTTATGTCTATAAAATCAAATGCATGAATAATTGTTGTAGAGTGAGGTGAGGGCTTGTTGCATTTGGCTAGGTTTAGTTTGTTTGAGCATCTCTTGTAAGTTGCATTTGTGTGGGTTTGAAGCATGGAATTTGATGTATGGTTACATGCTTGTTCACATAGAGTGCAGGTAGAGAGAGCTTAATGTTTCAGAGGTGATCATTGCATATATATTGTAATCTTTATTGCTGAATAATACATGAGAGATGGATGCTTTTGGATGTTGGGTTTTTCCCTCATGGAGGGTTTTCCCAGGGCATGTCTTGTGTCACCATTGATGGTATGATTTGTTGGTGATTGTTTTGATGCAATCATAACAATAAGTTAAAATTCACATATAATGAACTGAAACTATACTTGAAAGATAAGAAGGAATCATTTAAGATTCAATTAATCCCAAGTCTACAATGGTACGGTTGGTCAAGTTCAGTTGGTCAATGTGAAGTTGTAATTGTTCAAGGGGCCTTACGGAGTTTAGAGTTTCTTTGTGGTTTACTGGACTAAGATTATGCAAAAAAAAATCATAGATATCAACAAGCATTCTGTTCATTTGCATACAAGTGTTACAGTGCTGCAAATTTTAGATGGTTCTCTTGAATTACTGCAGTCTTCCCTTTATATACTTATGAAAACTGTCTACCTTAAACTCTATTATGCATGCTTCTTCAAATTTGAGACAACTTCGTTTAGATTTCTACGTTTTCAGCCAAATATTTCAGATGGGTTGGGAAAAGTTTAGAAAGATCTAATCTACACCTCATTTATTCTATCAAAGGATCTAATTGTTCTGTTATGCACTATGTAAATCCTACAATAATTTGATCAAATCCATAGTAAAAACCTTAAATGCAAGTTCTGAGCATTTTCACAAACATATATTTAAAATTGCAAGCTCTCAAAGAAAATATTTCAAAACACAAAGAAGAGCAAGAGAACACTCAGAAGATAGATGCAGAACTCCAGATTCTATGTATTAGAAACAAGCAGTCATACATGATTTACAATGTTGGAATGACTCTTAGTTTCATTGATCAAACTACAGAGAACTTACAAGCTTTATAGATACAGTAAGGAAGCCAGACATTCCATGCACACCTTACTGCAGACACAGGTGACCTCCTTCTTCTACTTCTAAACTAAAAGGTCCCTCTATTCTAACTGTTACTTCTACAAATTCCTGCTGCTACAAATCTCTATGTAGCCCCTGTGTATTCCTAAAAATCCATGTGTAAAGTATTACAGTGTAGAGAGGCACAATATAAAGACTTTCTGATTGTCCTCACTATAGGAAACACCTAACTAAACCCCTAGTTCAAACTCCTTGTTACTACAATAAATACAGGTGAACCAGTCCTCCAAAATAGCTCTGAGCAGTGTCAAATCTGGGCGAAATATTGCCCCTTTTGAGAAGCTCTGGCAACTCAGCAATAACTTATGTTTGTCTACTGCAGTAATGTTCTCAGCTATAACTTTGTCCTCCATTTGAATGGCCTTGACTCCTTCGCACTTGATCTTTATCTTCTTGCTCCTAAGATTAGATTTTATTTCTCCATGATGTCACTGTGATCAAGTTCCAGCTGCTTCCTCAACTGCAAGCCTGCAAAACAACACAAGCAATAAGTATCATAAACAGCAAGAAACTAAAATATCTGCTTAAATCAAGGTGACTGCGCAAAAATGTGGAAATCAGATCCAAAATTAGAAGAAACCGCGTTCAAAATGCATACAGACTGCTCAAAATGTCACGGGTCAACCATCGCTGACCAGAAAAAATGCCACGGGCGCCAAAAAAAATGTTTTAAAACTCCTATCACTTTCCCTTTCCCGCCCATCGGCGTGATAATCGCCATCAGCGAGTCCAAAAATACCCTGGCCAATACTCATTATTTGGCCGATGGCCTTTCTCGTTTGTTCATCCCTTGTTTCCTTCCATCGGTGAGAGCTCCGTCAATACAGCCTTATCGGCTTGTATTTTCTTCCTATTGGCGAGAGATTCACCATCAGTGAACTTGAAATCTTCGCCGCCGATCACATATATTTCACCATTGCCTTTATATCGGTGAGACTCCCTTCGATGACCCCCTCGTCATACTCTCCATCGGCGTGAGATCGCCCATAAGCGACTCACGAACTTCCCCTACCGATGCCTTTCGTTATACCGATAACCTTTTATCGGGGTGATAACCGCCATCGACGAAGACCCAACCACACTCGGCCGATGGTTTATGTTATGCCGATGACTAACCATCAGCGAGAGACACCCCTCTCGGCGAGAAAATTTTGACCACCGCCGACTGCATATGTTACACCAATGGCAAAAGGCCATCGGTGAGAGACTTCACTTCAGCGGCAGATATTCAAACTCCGCCGATCACATATGTTAGGCTGATGGCCTCTTCACTGTCTTTCCATCTTTCCTGCTTATCATTGAAGTATTGAACTTGAACCATTGAACCCCGCCAAAGAGTACGAGTGAAAGGTTCAATGCGGTGGTTCAATGATACATCCCTGCGCAAGGCAACTGCACACGACTTGACGTGTTAGAAGAAAATGAACCCCGTGAACCTTGAACCATTGAACCTTTGAAAGAAAGGTTCAATCGGATGGTTCAACGCGGCGGTTCATCGATACTATTCAAAACAATAGCTCGCCCCTTAGACATTTTTGGATATGTAGAACCATTTGAACCCTGAACCTTTGAACCAAAAAGAAAAAAGGTTCAACGTGGCAGTTCAACACGGCGGTTCAACCTAAAAAACCCAGCCAATAAATAAATAATGGTGACTCAAAAAAGATAACAAAGTCCACCGATGCACTTTCCTACAAAACAGACAAACACGATACAGAGTGGAACCCAGACAAAATTGCCCATGACCTGGAACCACTAAGTATGAATATTTCAAAATTTTAAACGAATGCCAACAAGGAAAAAAGGCAAACAACTGACTGTTTATCATGCAAAACCTGATAGTACATTTTACTAAATTGATCATAACTTGCAAAATATGATGAATTTTAAGATGGTTCAAAAAGCAACCCTGGCTCATTTTTCACCAGAAATCCAACCATAGCCTACAATGGTACTAAAAATGTATTATTCTATATTTTTAACAAGGCTTGCAAATTTGACTCCCCTTTTCCCTTACCACTAAATAGAGCAACACAAGCAGAAGCAACAGCAGGGGTCCTCATTTTGCTAAGGGGCAAAATGGGGCGTGTTGTGAACATCACAACAACTAGCAACCAAACAAAACAATTAAATTCAAAATGTTCAAGGAATGAAGATGAAATAAATCATAACTTCTGACTATCCTTCCTGCAAATTACTATTCAACTTGAGACTTAAGGTATTCAATAAGGGTGCATGAATTTCTATTTTCACTTTAATTATGTGCATGTGATTAATTATCTTCATCTTGAAGATCGGTTGAACAAACCAGTGATTGACATTAGCCTACGTAGGTGAGGATATTCCCTCATAGCCGACCGGATAGAGCCTTGCTGCCAGCGAGCGTCCATAGCCCCCGGCAAGGTTATCGTTACAATTCTCCTAAGTAGAGCCCCACTGCCAGCGAGCATCTATAGCCCCGGTAGAGTTACTTAGATGGCTTAATTTGGATTTTTAGTATAATCCACTTTATTTATTTTCATTTTTTTTTTTTTTGATTTTGAAAGATTTCACAAGATATAGCAATTTGTGATTTTATGATGCAAGGAGTGGACACTTGCTGAAATTAAGCTGAGAATTGTAATGGTAGCAAGGGTGACCTCAGATTTTTCACCTAATATCTACACTAGTAGGTTCAACAAACCCAAAGATTTTAGGTGTGTCACCATGAGAAACTTGCTTCGAATTCTCAATCACATTTATTGAATATGAAACTTTAGAAGATAAATAACTCTCTACATTCATGACAGTAACAAGTAATGTGTAAATGGCAAGTGATTAACTTGAATATTCTAAATTTTATATTGTTTTGAATGGTTGTTAGTTGTTGTTCCTTAATACTCTAAAGTAAAATAAAGATCCCTGTTGAGGAGACAACAAACCAACCAAACAAACAGGCTGTACAAAAAGTAAAAAAGGTAGGAAAACTATACAAACAGGCTATACAAAAAACAAAAAAGGTAGGAAAACTATACAAACAGGCTATACAAAAAACACTGTACAAATTGAAACCAAACAAATAGAAAGAAACAGAAAGGAACTATACAAACAGCTAACCCAAAAAAGAAAATAGCAAAAGTAGAATTGTACATTACTTACAGCACTTTACACTAAAATGGACTGCCCTTTACCTCAGGCCTAGAAGTAGTGTTTCAAATGTTGGCCATTAACTGGTAATGGCACATCTTCTCCAATCAAGGTCCTAAGTCTGAATGTGTTATCTCCTATTATTTCTAAGACTTGTAATGGACCCAGCCATAATTTATCAAATTTTCCATGGCTTCCCTTCTTTTCATGTGCTTTGTCCCATCACAACACTAAGTCTGATATCCTAAATGTTTTGACTCTTGCCCTTTTATCAAACCACCTCTTAACAACCGCTTGGTGTTGGGTAAACTTCTCGATGGCTTGATCTCTTTTCTCATCTAGTTGCAGTATTTGCACTATTCTAGCTTCCCTATGGTTATCAAAGCCTAGATACTCATTGGCAAACTTCCAAGTTGGTATTCTCAGATTTACTAGAAGTATGGGATTAGTCCCATAAACTAAATGATAAGGTGTGCTACCTAAAGCTGCTTTAAACTTGGTCCTATCTACCCATAATGCATATCTCAACAGGGTATTCCACTCTCTAGGACTTTTTGCAATTAACCTCTTGATTATGTCCAATAAAATTTTGTTCGTTGATTCAGCTAGTCTATTACCTTGAGGGTAATAATTCAAAGAAAACCTTAAAATGATCCCATATTCAAATGTCCATTTAGAAAACTTTAAAGAAGAGAAAGCAGGGCCATTATCACATACCAATGAATAGGGAGTTCCAAACCTAGTGATGATGTTTTCTTCAAGAAACTTGATAACTACCTCAGTTGTGGAAAATTTGCAGCAGGTGGCCTTAGTCCACCTTGTACAATAGTCTGTTACTGTCAGTATAAATTTGTGTCCTGTAGAAGATGGGGGATTGATGACTCCAATCAAATCCAAGCCCCACTGTGCAAACGGTCTTGATTCAATCACAGGTTGTAGTGGATTGGCCTGATTTCTCCCTTTGTCTGCTATAGTCTGACAGGTGTGGCAACTTCTGATGTGACTCTTAGTGTCTTTGAACATCGTGGGCCAGTAATAGCCTGCCCTCAGTATTTTGTGTGTTGTAGCTAGATGGGAACCATGGCCGGTTTCGTACTTGTCATGTAGTTCTGTCAACACTTTATCAGCTTCAGCTCTGTTTATGCATCTCAGATAAATTCCATCATGGTTCTTCCTAAATAGAAGACCTCCTTGCACCATATATTTTTGTGCCTTAATCTTCAAAGCTCTCCTCTGAGAAGCTTTCATCATGTTTGGGTACTTTCCAGCTATCAAGAAGGTGCTTAAATCATCATACCAGCCTGATGCGCTCTGGGAATTCAATACATATTGCTACTTTATCAGATCTGGATACATATTTTCTATTGTCTGCACCAACGCCTGCCCTCTGACCAGCTTCATGGGAATGATTTCCACATCGAACTCTTGCAGCATGGTGATCCACTTGGCTCTTTTTTCTCCAGGCTCGTTATGCATCAGTAACATTTTTATTGCTGCGTCTGGCACTATGGCTTTGATTTGGCTATGCAGAATGTAGTGTCTAAACCTTTTCATAGCCCTTACTAATGCAAATGCCTGCCTCTTGATGTCCAGATACCTCAGCTATGCATCCTTCAGAGGCGCGCTCATAAATGCTATGGGCCTCTCTTCATTGTTTTCACCTTTCTATGTCAAGGCAGCCGTGACTGAATGAGAAGATGCAAAGGAGTAGATGTAAAATGGGCTTGTATAGTCTGGACTTGCCAATATAGGGGCATTACAAATTGCCTCCTTGATATCTTCAAATGCGGCTCTAGCTACTGGCGTCCATTCCATCTATGCATCCTTCTTCAACATGGCATTTAATGGCTGCATGATCTCTACAAAACCTATTATAAACTTCCAAACAAAGTTAATTTTGCCAAAAAATGATTTCAACTCTTTGCTACTGTTTGGTATTTGCAAATTTTTTATGGATTCTATTCTATCCGGATCAATTGAAATTCCACCTTCAGAAATGACATGGCCTAATAATTTACCTTCAGTTACGCCAAATATACATTTCTTAGGATTAAGGGAAATCCCATACCTTTCACATCACTTGATTATTTTCTTGAGATCTTCAACGTGAGTGGATGCATCCTTGGAATACACAGTTAAATCATCCATATACACAACAATGCACTTACGTAATAATCCATGGAATGGAATGTCCATGGCTCTCTGAAAAGTAGCACCTGCATTGATCAGACCAAAAGGCATTCTTCTATACGCATAATTTCCCCATTTACAAGTGAAGGTGGTTTTTAGTCTATCTTCTCTATCAATTAAGACCTAGTTATAACCTAAAAAACCATCTAAAAAAGACATCATCCTTGTGCCATTTACTGCTTGCAGCACTTCATCTATTGGAGGCAGAGGATAATTATCCTTTTCAGATGCTTTATTTAAATTTCTAAAGTCTACGCACAACCTGATGTCTCCGTTTTTCTTCCTTACTGGTACTAAGTTAGCTACCCAGACAGAATGTCTGATTGGGAAAATTATTCCAGCAGACAGCAATTTTTTAACTTCCTCAAGGATTACAGGCTCTAGAATGGCATTCACAGGCCTTTGTTTCTACCTAAATGGTTTAACCTCTTTTCTCAAAGGTATCATGTGAGTTATGATGGACTCATCAAATGTTTTCAAGTCTTCATACATCCATGCTATGACATGTTTATATTCTTTCAGAACGTCTAAAACCTCTTTTCTAATTTTCTCAGAGCAAGCTTTCCCAATTAGTACATTTTGTGGATTTTGCTCTGTCCCTAAGTTATGTAAATCACACTTACCCCCTCTGTTTTGGGCAAGTCCTTCTATCTCATTACTCCATCAAAGTCAAAGATATGCTCTAATTTAATTACTCCTTTGGGTAAGAAGTTGCTCTTCAAGTTGATTATATCCTCTTCATCCCATGTTACTTCAGGCCTTTCTTGTTCATCAATGATTTGAGCCTCAAATGCCTCATTACAAGTCAGAAAATCAATAATTTGTTAGTCCCCTCCAAATACCTAAAAGTGTGTAACGTTGTCTGGTATACTGGGCACGTTAACTAGCTCAACAGCAAATCGTCTCAACCCTAACAGTGTCAATGGTTCCAATGTACTAGTAGCAACTACTAGCGCATCTGGCCTATGGTTTAGCTCTCTGGGGATGTGCTCTATGTTAAAAGCATCAAATGAATCTATTAAACCCCATACTCTATGTCTGTAACTAATCATTTTCTTGTAATTGCAGGCATATAGTTTCCTCACTTGTCTGACTACTAATTCAGAGTCTGAAAATACTCTGATGGTTTTCACCCTTTTCTTGATGGCCATGACAAGTCCTAAAATTAGGGCCTCGTATTCAGCAATATTGTTAGTACAAGAAAATTGTAATCTATATGCTGCCAGATGTGATTTACCTTGAGGATCTATGAGTTCAACACCTGCACCTACGCCCTATTTTGATTTGGACCCATCACATTTTAACATCCACATGCCATCTTTACTTTTTTGACCTTTTATCTTAGCATACTTTGTCTCTTTTATTGCTTGTGGGGTGTTGCCCTGTTTATTCATGGGTTTTTCTGTTTGGTTAACTTGCATATGTGTGTTTTTAGTTTGCAACTCAGAAAGACAACTACCCTTGTCCTTTATTTCTTTTCCTAAATTTGGAATCAAGGCATCTATATCATCCTGAACATATTTCTGTGTTGGATCAGGATTCTCATTTTCCTCTTGTAACTCTACCTTCCTGATGCATTTTTTGTATTCATATTCAATGATGTCTTTGCATATTTCACAACTCTCCTCAGAATGTTGCCTATCATGGACTCTACACCTATTTTTATATAATTTACATTGGACTGGTAGATTGTGTTTAACGCACTCTTCCACCTCTTGTCTAATGGCATGACCAAATTTGCCTATTGCATTATTTTCTTCATCTGAAGAATTCCCATTAGACTCAATGAATAATGTTGTCCTATTGCTGACACATTTTTTTCTAATGTTTAACATCATGATCTCTTCAATCTGCACCCCATTGTTAGTAATTCTATAGACACCTGGTTCAACAGCAGCATATAATATCTCATTAGTTTGGTTATACTCTGTTATCATATGTTTCATTCTGGGCTCTACCTCTATTCTGATCTAGTTTGAGACACCTCTCCAAGGTAGCCACATGTGTGAAACGTCAGTGGCCATGTATCTGTTTAATGTCTTGGACCAATCCCTACTTAGCAACATTCCATAATTTATGGGTATATCCACTACTTGAATATCAATGATTTGGCTTACCCTAGGGTCTGAGGCTAATTGCATTTGAATGTTCATGAGTTCTCCTATCATGCTAACCTCAGTCTTATCTAATTGTGTGACAACCTTGGCAGATTTGGTGGGAGTCAGCCTGAGAGTTTTACATATTCCTAAGGGCATTACATTGGCTGAGGCACCAGAATCTACCATGCAATTGTGTATATTCTTCCCACACAATCTAACAGTTAACAAGAAAGGGGGAGTATCCCTCTTATCCGCATGTATTACTACATTTGTATTGGAAGGCTGCTCAACTTTCTTATTCCTCTCTTTAGGCGGTGAATCTCTATTAGGAATAGTTATATCAGTAGACACGTCATTTGTCATGGATGTATCTAGAGATTTTATAAAAGCATTTATGATCCCTAGGGTCTTCAATAATTCATTTAGGGGTATACTGACCTTAATTTTCTTTATTTCCTCTGACAAGTAACTCATTAATCTTGTTGTCTCTATTGTTTCAGTCTTACTTGTTTGATCCTTTTGTACTGTTGTTCCATTATCTGTGTGCTGATTAGCCTTAAGTATGGTAGGATTGTTTCTAGCATTCTGATCTGGGGGTGTATTGAAGTTATTCAGAGGAACAGAAGTGGTAAAAGGTCCTTCTGGCCTAGGGTTGTTCCTCAAATTGTAGGTGTGGTTTTTATTTATCTGTTGAAAGGCCTGCACCTCTTCTGTTTCATTTAATATCTCGTTTTCAGATTCAAAGGGAAACTGAAAAGCATTTAACACAAAGGCTGATTCGGGATAAAGATTTTCAAAACAGTATGGTCCATCTTCTAGCAATTCATCCTCTTTCTCTTCTGCAGTTGCAAAGGTAAACATTTCTAAGACTAATGCTATGTCATATCCTAAGGGTACTACCTCATTACCCTTGGGAATGAAAAATTCAGAGGTAGGAGGCTGCACATCTATGTTAAAAATGCTGGCTACCAAGTGGAACTATGGACAGTCGTGCTCAGCATGGGCATTGGTATTGTGAAATCTGCACCAATTTTTGGGTTCTATACTGGCCATTTGTATGCTAGCTATTTGTTTTGCATCATGATTATCTATATTCTCAAAAGGAGAAGATAGAGTACCGTTGTTGGGCCCAGTGTTCCATGTCTTGGGTGGCCTAGGTTGATTCTGATTTCTGTTATTATTGCCCCATGTCCTATTATCTATCACTGGCCCTCTATTTTGCATTGGTTGCCCCTGGTTGGGGCCTTGATGTTGATTATAATTTTGGTTCTAATTGTACTGCTGATTTTGATTGAAACTATAGTTGTGATTTTGACCTTGGTTGTAATTTTGGTGTTAATTGCAGTTTTGGTTGCCTCTTCCATAGAGGTTCTTGTTTCTTAGTTGTGTCACTTTGGTGGTTAACCTTTTCAAATGTGCAGTGATCTCTTTGATTTCTTCCCTATCCTCTTGTGTTTTTGCCACAGTTGTATCCCTAGGAGGTTGGAAGAAAGGCTGACCATTATTTTGACTATTATTGGAAGTGCTACCTATGTAAGGAGTTATAGCTTGGATTGGGGTAGGACTATACACAGGTGTGTAAGAAGGAACCGGATTTAATAGTGGAGTGTGTTGCATAGGGGCTCCATTCCATGGTTGCGCCTGATTCTGCACCCCAAAATTTCCTCCATTAACAAATGGGCTATAAGTTGTATGCCTCATCTCTTGGTTTATTGAGGCTGCCTCTTTATAGGCTTTGGATATTGAATCTATGGCAGGTTTTCTTTTGACAAACATGGCAGTTAGAGGATCCAAGGCTACATAGTACATCGCCAACAAGGGACCATCATCTACGGTATAAGGAGCTACCAGTCTAGAATAGGCCTTTTGAAATCTGTCATTGAAATTATCAATCAGCTCTCCCTCACCTCGTTTTATAGCAGCCAATTTATGATACAAAGCGCAAGGGTCAATGGGTCCCCTAAATCTTGACAGAAATGCCTCTTCCATGAGTGACCAGGAAGAGATGTAACCGTTGGGTAAGTTTACATACCAGCTAGAGGCTTGTTCATTAAAGGTGTAGGGAAAAAATCTACACACCACATCCTCGTGCTCTAACATAGCCCTAAATCATGCTTCCTTAAATATTCTAATATGATCTTCTAGGTCCTAATGCAACTGGTATTTGGGACATATCTTCTCCAGGTTTTTGGGCATCTCATTATAGTCGTTGAAGAATATGGGAGAATTGACATTGAAATAAGCCATTGCAGGTGTTGGAGCTTGACCTGAACTTGTAGGAATACCTGGATTGATTGGTGGATTAGGATTTACAGGAGGATTGAGACCTCTAGGAGTGCCTGAACCAAGATTTAAAGATCTGAACAGTGATCTGTTAGGACTCACAATACTACGGATGTTAAAAAGTGACCCAGGAGGAGTTCTAGATGAACTTCTTGCTTGCGATATTTTTGGATTCCAAATTAAAGGGTTTCTACTTTGCCTTGTATCAAGTAGTTGCACAAATATATCTCCTGAACTGGATTTAGACCTAGTCACTCTATTACTGTTATTAGCCAGTTTGAAACAAACTCTAACTCAGGAGAGCCCTCCTTCTAGCACCAGAAAACTGTTGGTGATTGTTTTGATGCAATCATAACAATAAGTTAAAATTCACATATAATGAACTGAAACTATACTTGAAAGATAAGAAGGAATCATTTAAGATTCAATTAATCCCAAGTCTACAATGGTATGGTTGGTCAAGTTCAGTTGGTCAATATGAAGCTGTAATTGTTCAAGGGGCATTATGTAGTTTAGAGTTTCTTTGTGGTTTACTGGACTAAGATTATGCAAAAAAAAATCATAGATATCAACAAGTATTCTATTCATTTGCATACAAGTGTTACAGTGCTGCAAATTTTAGATGGTTCTCTTGAATTACTATAGTCTTCCCCTTTATATACTTATGAAAACGATCTACCTTAAACTCTATTATGTATGCTTCTTCAAATTTGAGACAACTTCCTTTAGATTTCTACGTTTTCAGCTAAATATTTCAGATGGGTTGGGAAAAGTTTAGAAAGATCTAATCTACACCTCATTTATTCTATCAAAGGATCTAATTGTTCTATTATGCACTATGTAAATCCTATAGTAATTTGATCAAATCCACAGTAAAAACCTTAAATGCAAGTTCTGAGCATTTTCACAAACATACATTTAAAATTGCAAGCTCTCAAAGAAAATATTTCAAAACACAAAGAAGAGCAGGAGAGCACTCAGAAGATAGATGCAGAACTCCAGATTCTATGTATTAGAAACAAGCAATCATACATGATTTACAATGTTGGAATGACTCTTAGTTTCATTGATCAAACTATAGAGAACTTACAAGCTTTACAGATATAGTAAGGAAGCCAGACATTCCACACACACCTTACTGTAGACACAGGCGACCTCCTTCTTCTACTTCTAAACTAAAAGGTCCCTCTATTCTAACTGTTACTTCTACAAATTCCTGCTGCTACAAATCTCTATGTAGCCCCTGTGTATTCCTAAAAATCCCTGTGTAAAGTATTACAGTGTAGAGAGGCACAATATAAAGACTTTCTGATTGTCCTCACTACAGCAAAGACCTAACTAAACCCCTGGTTCAAACCCCTTGTTACTACAATAAATACAAGTGAACCAGTCCTCCAAAATATCTCTGAGCAGTGTCAAATCTGGGCAAAATATTGCCCCTTCTGAGAAGCTCTGGTAGCTCAGCAATAACTTCTGTTTGTCTACTGCAGTAATGTTCTCAGCTGCAACTTTGTCCTCCATTTGAATGGCCTTGACTCCTTTGCACTTGATCTTTATCTTCTTGCTCCTGAGATCAGATTTTCTTCCTCCATGATGTCACTGTGATCAAGTTCTAGCTACTTCCTCAACTGCAAGCCTGCAAAACAAGACAAGCAATAAGTATCATAAATAGCAAGAAACTAAAATATCCACTTAAATCAAGGTGACTGCGCAAAAATGTGGAAATCAGATCCAAAATTAGTAGAAACCGCGTTCAAAATGCATACAGACTGCTCAAAATGTCACGGGTCAATCATCGCTGACCAGAAAAAATGCCACGGGCGCCAAAAAAATGTTTTAAAACTCCTATCACTTTCCCTTTCCCGCCCATCGTTGTGATAATCGCCATCGGCGAGTCTAAAAATACCCTAGCCGATACTTGTTATTTGGCCAATGGCCTTTCTCATTTGTTCATCCCTTGTTTCCTTCCATCGGTGAGAGCTCCGCCGATACAACCTTATCGGCTTGTATTTTCTTCCTATCAGCAAGAGATTCACCATCTGCGAACTTCAAAGCTTCTCTGCCAATCACATATATTTCACCGATGCCTTTATATCGGTGAGACTCCCTCTGATGACCCCCTTGTCATACTCTCCATCAGCGTGAGATCGCCCATCGGTGACTCACGAACTTCCCCTGCCGATGCCTTTCATTATACCGATAACCTTTTATTGGCATGATAATCGCCATCGGTGAAGACCCAACCACACTCGGCCGATGGTTTATGTTATGCCGATGACTAACCATCGGTGAGAGACACCCCTCTCGGTGAGAAAATTTTGACCACCGCCGACTACATATGTTACACCGATGGCAAAAGGCCATCAGTGAGAGACTTCACTTCGGCGGCAGATATTCAAACTCCGCTGATCACATATGTTAGGCTGATGGCCTCTTCGCCATCTTTCCATCTTTCCAGCCTATCACCAAAGTATTGAACTTGAACCATTGAACCCCGCCAAAGAGTACGAGTGAAAGATTCAATGCGGCAGTTCAACGATACATCCCTGCGCAAGGCAACTGCACACGACTTGACATGTTAGAACAAAATGAACCCCGCAAACCTTGAACCATTGAACCTTTGAAAGAAACTTTCAATCGGATGGTTCAACGCGGCGGTTCATCGATACTATTCAAAACAATAGCTCGCCCCTTAGACATTTTTGGATATGTAGAACCATTTGAACCCTGAACCTTTGAACCAAAAAGAAAAAAGGTTCAACGTGGCAGTTCAACATGGCGGTTCAACCTAAAAAAACCCAGCCAATAAATAAATAATGGCGACTCAAAAAAGATAACAAAGTGTGCCGATGCACTTTCCTGCAAAATAGACAAACACGATACAGAGTGGAACCTGGACAAAATTGCCCATGACCTGGAACCACTAAGTATGAATATTTTAAAATTTTAAATGAATGCCAACAAGGAAAAAAGGCAAACAACTGACTGTTTATCATGCAAAACCTGATAGTACATTTTACTAAATTGATCATAACTTGCAAAATATGATTAATGTTAAGATGGTTCAAAAAGCAACCCTAGCTCATTTTTCACCAGGAATCCAACCACAGCAAGCAATGGTACTGAAAATGTATTATTCTATATTTTTAACAAGGCTTGCAAATTTGACTTCCCTTTTCCCTCACCAGCAAACAAAACAACACAAGCAGAAGCAACAGCAAAGCAACAGCAGGGGTCCTCATTTTGCTAAGGGGCAAAATGGGGCGTGTTGTGAACATCACAACATGATTCTCTATTTTTTTGTTATTGTCGCACATTAATCTCTTAGTGGGTTATGAGGAATTAGTCTATATGGTTGCATATTTCCAATATTTGGTATCAAAGCTTTGTTTCTTGGTTATGAGAGGAAATTCCTTTTTGATAACCTTAGCTATGAGTGGATTTTTATGTATATTGGAATCCATGGAATTGTAGGAAAAGAATGATCACATTGCAAGATATGAGGATATTGTGCAAGTTTTATTTTATAAATTGAGGGTTTTGGGGTTGCAGATTTGTGGTGATTTTTTGTAGATCTGGGTTTATAAATCTGAGTTGGAAAAAAAAAATTTATGGCTGGATTCAATGAGGGTTTGAAGGAGAAATTTTGACAAATGATCTCCTAGGAAAAAATGGACCTCACCATTAGATTCAAGAGGCTTGAGAGACAAAGATTGATATAAAATTTGGCTTATTTTGGCCACTATAAAAAAAGGAATTTTTTTGCCCCTAGCATTAGCTATACACTCGTATGGTTGGGAGGCATCTATAGAGGTACACAATTAAAGAATTAATTCCTACATTTTTTTCATTGAAAATCCTTTTTTAAATAAAAAATATATTGATGGGGTGGGGATCAACAGATCCCTCTTGTTGGTATGTGGTGACTGATCATGCAAGTACTGTACACAAGTTATGTATACAAGTTATGTATCCTCGCTGGGGTTCGGGGCCAAGCCAGGCCTTGAGCAGAGGTTCGAGGGCAGTACCCCCAAGAAGTAGGGGTTCATGGGCGCAGCCCCTAAGAAAATTTTCTTCCCTCTTTTTGCACGATCGAAGTCAGTTGTTAGTTTTTGTTAACCAACAAAAGAAAAATGACATTGCAAAACCCTAATTCTACAAGCTTCTGAAAAGCTTGTTATAAGTGGCTAGGATGTATGGTACAGCTATGTATTCATGAGATTGTAATCTATTTTACACTAGATAATAAAATCATTGGATGGTGGAGTTTCTGTGGATGTAGCCCATATTCGATGAACCACATTAAATTTCTATGTTGATCTCTTTTTGTGTTATTCCTCATTATTATATTTGGGTTATTTAATCTACATATAATTATTAGTGTTTATTGCTTTGATCTACCCTAACCCTAACAACTGGTATCAGAGTGGGTTGTGTTTGATTATCATCTGCAGGAAGGTTTCACGGTTGAGTGGGAGTCTCACGGTTAAGTGGGAGCAATGGCAGACGACAGTAAATTGAAGGTAGATAAATTTAACTGGCAGAACTATCAATTATGGAAGATTCAAATGGAGGATTATCTCTATCAGAAGGATTTATGGAGGCCATTGGAAGGAGTAGCCAATAAACTGATAGTAATGACTGATGAGGATTGGGAACTCCTTGATAGAAAGGCATTGGGAACCATTCGGCTATGCTTGGCACCATCTGTAACATTCAATATAACAGAAGTGAAGACAAGTGAAATGATGAAAGATTTGGCCAAATTGTATGAAAAACCCTCAACCTCTAATAAGGTATTTCTCATGAAGTGTTTGTTCTATTTGAAAATGATTGAAGGTGGATTTGTTTCAGATCATTTAAATGAGTTTAATACGATTACCAGTCAGTTACCTTCTATAAAAGTGAAATTTGATGAAAAGGTAAGGGCTCTCTTGGTTTTATGTTCTTTGCTAGAAAGATGGAATAGCTTGGTAATCGCTGTAAGTAACTCTGTCTCTGGTTCAAATCCTTTGAAATTTGATGATGTTGTTGGTGTTATCCTTAGTGAGGAAATGTAACAGAAAAGCACAGGTGAGACTTCAACATCTGGTAATGCTTTGACTGTAGAGAACATGGGAAGAAAAAAGGAAACAAGAAAAAGCCCTACAAATCGTGGGAAGTCACAAGGAAATTTAAGGAAAGGTAGATCTAAATCCAGAGGAAGAATGGATTGCTAGCACTATGGAAAGCCAGGACACTTGAAGAAGGATTGCTGGTCTCGAAAGGGCAAACAAGGAGACAGACAACATGATGACAGTAAGGAAGCTAATGTTGCAAGTAATAAATTACAGGATGCTTTATTTCTATGTTTAGATAATGCTAATGATTCCTAGGTAATAGATTTAGGGGCTTCGTTTCATACCACACCCATAGGAAATATTTTGTAGATTATGTTCAAGTTGATTTTGGACATGTATATCTGGGTGATGATTAACCCTGTCAAATTGTTGGAAAAAGAAAAATAAAAATCAAGTTACAGAATGGAAGTGAATGGTTGCTACAGGAGGTAAGACATGTTCCAAATTTGAGAAGGAATTTAATCTCTGCAGGACAACTAGGTAGTGAAGGCTGTATAGTTACCTTTTCAGACAAAATTTGGAAGGTCACTAAAGGTGCATTAGTACTAGCTAAAGGTGAAAAGGTAGGTGCATTGTATTTGTGTGTTGGTAATACTTATTCTACCTTAGCTGCTACAGAAACAGTTGCTACTGAGATAGTTATAACACTTGCTGCAGGGACAGAAACATAATTGTGGCACCATAGACTTGGGCACATGACTGAGAAAGGGATGAAGATTCTTCACTCCAAAAAGTTGCTACCAGGTCTGAAGAAGATTGACTTAGAGTTCTACGAAAATTGTGTTTATGGAAAATAGAAAAGAGTCTGATTTCTCAAAGTTGGGAAAGAGAAGAAGAGTGAGAAATTAGAGCTTGTGCATTCAGATATATGGGGACCAGCTCAAGTATCTTCGCTTGGAGGCTCTTGCTATTATGTTACTTTTATTGATGATGCAACTAGGAAAACATGGGTGTATTTCCTAAAACAAAAATCAGAAGTATTTGAAACTTTTAAAAAGTAGAAAGCTTTGGTTGAGAATGAGACATGAAAAAAGTTGAAGTGTCTTAGATTTGATATTGGAGGCAAGTATTGCAACAGAAAATTTGAGAATTACTATTCATATAATGGAATCCATAGGTAGAAAATAGTTCCTGTAACCCCACAAAAAAATGGTGTGTCTGAGAGGATGAATAGGACCATTATGGAGCATGCAAGGAGCTTGAGATTGCATGCTGGACTACTCTTACACTTTTGGGCAGATGTTGTACATACTGATGTTTATTTAATAAATAGGGGACCTTCAAATCCTTTGGATGGTGGCATTCCAGAGGAGTCATGGATGAGCAAAAAGGTAAACTATTCATTTCTAAAAACCTTTGGTTGTGAAGCTTTTGTCCATATTGATATTGAAAATAGAACCAAGCTTGAGGCTAAGTCTAAAAAATGTACCTTCATTGGATATGGAGTAGATGAATTTGGTTATCGGTTATGGGATTATGAAAATCATAAAATCATTAGGAGTAGAGATGTTATATTCAATAAGAAGGTCATGTATAAGGATTAGCTATAGGAAAAGAAGCATGAATGGGCCAAAAAGGAATATGTGGTGCTAGATGAGATTCCAGAAAATAAAATGCCAGTGGTACCTGATGCTCAGCAACAACAAGTTATCCCACAAACTCCTGCAAGTGTTAGACATTCTACAAGGATAACTAGACCGCCTAGAAGATTTTCTCCATCATTATATTCTATATTATTAACTGATTCTAGTGAACTTGAAGGTTATGAAGAAGTAATGCAGGTAGATACCAAAAAGCAGCGAGAGCTAGGCATGAAAGAGGAAATGGATTCCTTGTTGTAGAATTAGACCTGGGACCTAGTTCAATTGCCTACAGGTAAAAGAGCATTGCCAAATAAATGGGTTTACAAGTTGAAGGAAGAAGATGGAGGCAAGAAAAGATATAAGGTCGGACTCATGGTAAAAGGTTTTGCAAAGAAAAGAGGTATAGATTTTGATAAAATATTTTCTCCGATTGTAAAGATAACTTCTATTAGAACAATTCTAAGTCTTGTGGCTATGGAAGACTTGCATCTTGAACAGCCAGATGTGAAAACAACTTTTCTGCATGGGGATCTGGAAGAGGAAATATACATGCAACAACCACATGAATATGAGGTCAAGGGTAAGGAATTTTGTGTACAGGTTAAAGAAGAGTTTGTATGGCCTGAAGCAAGCACCTCGGCAATGGTATTTAAAATTTGATAGATTTGTGGTTGAACAAGGTTACAAAATATGTCATTCTGATTGTTGTGTTTATTTCAAGAAATTAAGTAATAGCAGCTATATTATCCTATTGCTTTATGTTGATGACATGCTTGTTACCAGGTCTAACATGCAGCATATTAATGAACTTAAGTAGAAATTAGCAAATTCATTTGCTATGAAGGATTTAGGTGTAGCGAAGCAAATCCTTAGTATGAGGATCACATGGGATAGGACAAACAAAAAATTATTTTTGTCCCAAAGTGAGTATGTAGAGAAGGTGTTGAAAAGGTTTAACATGTAGAATGCAAAAGTAGTTAGTACACTTTTGCCTAGTCATTTTAAGTTGACTAAGGAGATGTGTCCAAAGACACAAGAGGAGGAAGACAAAATGTCTAAGATACCACATGCATCAACAGTTGGCAGCTTGATGTATACAATGGTATGCACAAGGCCATACATTGCACATGTAGTGGGAGTTGTGAGCAGGTATATGAGAAATTTGGGAATGGAACATTGGAATGCTATAAAATGGGTTCTCTGATAGTTGAGAGGTACTACTTCAAAGAAACTATGTTTTGGAGGAACAAATTCTGCTCTAAAAGGATATGTTGACTATGATCTGGCTGGTGATATTGATAGTAGGAGGAGTACTACAGGGTATGTTTTTACTTTAGGAGGTACTATAGTTAGTTGGATTTCAAGGCTGTAAAAGGTTGTTGTAGTTTCAACCACTGAAGATGAGTATGTTACTGCTACAGAAGCTAGAAAGGAGATGATTTGGTTACAACATTTTCTGGAGTAATTGGGGCAACAACAAGAAGATAGGCCTTTGTACACTAATAGCTAGAGTGCCATTCATCTTGCTAAGAACTCAGCTCTGCATTAAAAAACTAAGCATATACAGCTCAGATACCACTTCATCCAGTCAGTTTTGGAGGATGGGTAGTTGAAGCTAGAGAAAATTCACACAAGTGAAAATCCTACAGATATGTTCACAAAGGCAGTTACGTGGGAGAAACTAATTTTCTCGTTAGTTTCTGTTGGCCTTCATGAATGATAATGGTGGACTTAAGAAACCAGCCAGGCCTGTAATCCAGTGGGAGCTGCAAGCACAGCGGTGTTGTCCTGGATTAGTCTCCAAGTGGGAGATTGTTGGTATGTGGCAACTGATCATGCAAGTACTGTACACAAGTTATGTATCCTCACCAGGATTTGGGGCCAAGTTGGACCCCAAGTGGGGGTTTGGGGGCGCAGCCCTAGAGAAATTTTTTTCCCTCTTTTTTGCAAGATCAGAGTTAATTGTTAATTTTTGTTAACCGACAAAAGAAAAATGACATTGTAAAACCCTAATTCTAGAAGCTTCTGAAAAGCTTGTTATAAGCAGCTAGGATATATGGTACAGCTATGTATTCATGAGATTGTAATCTGTTTTGCACTGGATAATAAAATCATTGGATGGCTGAGTTTCTGTGGATATAGCCCATATTGGGTGAACCACGTTAAATTTCTGTGTTGATCTCTTTTTGTGTTATTCCTCATTGTTATATTTGGGTTATTTAATCTGCATATAATTGTTAGTGTTTATTTCTTTGATCTCCCCTAACCCTAACACCTGTACCCCCTACACCAGCACTAGCGGCGCCAATGGTACCATAGGGTACTACCATTGGTAACCCTATCGACCACCACCAATAGCCAGCTAACTACTAGCATAGGTGCCATAGCCAGTAGGCCATAGGCTCCCAGTCACTGGTCCCTGGTCTAGTGGGGCCAGGGTTTGCCTAACCCTTCGGGGCTTTTAAAAACTATATTAAAAAATTAAAATATTTCAAATAAATCATTTAAACCATCTGTATACCATTTGGAATCTATTGCTAGAGTGCCACCAGTACACTACCTCAACATTGCTAGCCTGCCACCTCCACTAGTAGCCCACTAGCAGGCCACCATTTAGCCACACTGTCACCACCAGAGGGCCACCAGGGCTTGGTTACATAACATAACTAGGTAGATTTTCTCTAGGGGGCATAACTTTCACCCAGTATGTCAGATTTTCAACTCTTGATAGTCGACAAAAAGATCTTCCCATGTACAACATAGTGGTGCCACATATTTTTCTAGATTTTTCCATTCTAACATAGTTTTTCCTATTAGAAGCTAGATGGACAGTTTAATAATTGATCGGGCATAACTTGTGGATACAGAGTCGGATTTGAGACTTCTTATAGGCGTTGGGAATGTATTTCTGAGAACTACATAGTGGAGTAGTTTTAGATATGATATTATAAGCTTTGTTTAGTTTATATCATTTTGAGGTTTTTTTGGTTCCTTTGACTTATGGTACGTTTGTAAGTTGATGGAAAAATGAATCTAGGATGATTTGGTGTTTGAGTCAATGCAAAATTACATGTTTATCTCTGATTATTCTTTGTTGACATCATTATATATGTATTGTTTAGTTTATGTGTTGCATTGTGAGATCTACATACATGTTGTGCAGTGTTGTAGGTTGTCTATGATTACATGTTGCATATATGAATTAGATGTGGGTTGTTTATTCCCATATATGTTTCAGTACTAATAAATATTCTTATTTGTGGCTTGGTTTAGTGACATGTTACATTAGTTTACTTGTCATTATGAGATATAGAGAGAGATTGTATTACCTGATACAGTCATGATACAAGACCTATGTTTTTTGACTATATGGTACAGTTCTATGAGACTTGAGGAGAGTTTGGTATAGGTATATTGGGTGGTAATCATGGTGTCATGGATGTTCCTTGTTTGGTTGGGACTTTAGCATGACATGAATTTTTTATAGGTGTAGTTTTGGTGGTGTTGGATTGATGTTTTGTTTTACAGCTTTTGTTCATCTCCTTGGTTTACTCTCGTGATTTGTCATAACAGTGAGTTTCTTTGATTGTGTTGGGGTCATGGATGATCTTCATTTAGGAGATGGTTATCATGATGTCATGGATAGATTGGTTACATGTTGCGATGGGAGCTTTTGACAATGACGGTTTGATGTTTTTCATGTTGCCATGTATAGCTCGGTATCATGGTTTAGTGGGAGCTTTGGCAGTATATATGGTTATCTTCTTGTGATTTTGAGATGTTGATTCTTGGTTTAGAGGTGTTGTTATTCTGTCATGGTTTAATCTTGATACCAGTTTTGAGTTTTGACATGATATAGGTTCTCTTGAGATAGGATGTGTGCATTAGTGCATGTGATCTTCCTTTGAGAAGATGATTAGATCATGATGTCATGATGTGTTCGTAGGTTATGCAAATGTACAGTGGGAGTTTTGACAATGATCTTGTTGGTTCTCTTGGTATTGAGTACATTGGTCATGTGCTTGGGAGCTTCATGATAGTGTAGTTTTGTATTTGGAGTTTAGCATGAATTAATAATGGAGGTACTCATGTATTTTTGTAGAAAATTAACTATTTAATAACTTTTGATCGGTAGCTCAAAATTGAGCACCATTTTTTGAAAAAGTGAATGGTTTTTCATTCTCTATGCATCAGTAAAATTTATTTTGTAAAATGCACTAAGTTATAGAGTGTCAAAATCTGGGGGGGTCTCTCTTTCAATAGTTTCGAGGGGGCTTTTTTACATTGTATCTTTTGCACATTATACCATGTCTACATGCTACAAAGTCAAGTGTACTTATTGTGAGATCACTCAAAATGGGGATGCACTCTGTCCTTATTTCTCTCACACTACTTTTTCAATGTTCTGGAAGACTGCAAAATCACCACTTGATGTTTCATTTAGGATGACTTTCAGTGATTCCTTGCATCAGAACATTGTCATCATTGTTCTAGATCCATCAAATTGGGATGCATATCTGGCAAACATCACATCATTGTTTGTAAAATCCCACCTTGCAGATTTGGATCACACCATTGAGGACATTCATCTTCTCTTCAATGTCAGCTTCTATGAAGCTGCATCACCATCGTCTTCAAATATACTTGTTCATGCATCACCTATTTCAGCTTATATCATGACTAATTCTCTAGATACTTATGAGTCTACATTTCAGACTCTGTCATTATCTAGTTGGACACTATTTGCAGAAGTGTTATATTCACATAGGTTCAACTTTCACCATACATCTATGGTCCCTCTTCCTGAATCTTTATCATATGACAACATTGGCTTGGAGATCATTGATCATTCTTTAAAGACATTATGGCCATCATCTAAGTCTTTGAATCTTGTGCAGAATTTAGAGACTTTCATACTTCTTCTTGTATGTTCCTATTTGGAATGGGAAGATTGTATGCACACTTTTGTGGTACTCTTTCTTCCTAAGGGGAGAAACATTGTTCAATGATCGTGGATCGTATTCATCATCTAGTGTCGCGCATATACCAACACTATAGGAGGTATTTTGAGAGGAGGCTGTATGGTTTCTCTTCTCTTGTTAGTTTTGGGAGGAAGCATTTCCTCACATGGAGTTCATCACTTCCTAGTTTGTGGGGGGTCACATGAGCTTCTCTCTTGTCTCTCCTATGGGGGAATATTTCATATACTTATGTGTTAGAAGTAGTCCTTGGGGGGGTTCTATGTCCTCCATCTATACTCTTCCTATTCACTTGTACATTTCTTTCATGCATCTTTTCTCTTTTGGAGAGGAGTTTTGTTCCCACTGTGTTTTCTCCTTTTCTCCACTTTTTGAGAAAGTTTATTCATGGGTACCTAACATGGCCTAGTAGCTGAGACCCATCATCATCTTGTATTGCTACTCCATAAGTATAACTTAAGGGGTGGGGGGTGTTAGAGTGTAGGGTTTATCCTAACCCACACCTAGGCTTAAGTCACACTTAGTGGCTAAATCTAACTTAACCTTGAAATTAAAGATTAAGTTCACTTTTGAGGTTAGTCACTTTTTTATCTCACCACATGTGCTCACATAAGGTTAGTCATTTTGACACCACCTCATTAGAGGTTGGAGATATTCTCTTGTCACCTTATGGGAGGTTGGAGACATTTGTCCATGTAACCCTCCACTTGTGCACACATGTGTTCATCACATAGAGGGTTAGTCATAGTTGGTTCTCTCCTTCTCACCTCCTTCTCCTTGCCTATATATCCAAGGCTCTTTATACTTTTTCATCTAACTCTTTATGTAATCTCTTGATTATACATTTTAGCTTTTATGGGCATATGCTTTGTGGAAGTTTGTCTTTGTTTTCGCTTGCTGATCTTGGCTGATTCTGACAACTTTTTATCTCCTAAATTCTTTTTATTTATTTCATAGCAATGACCTCTTACAACCAAGGCATCCTTCAATTGGTGATTTTCTAAATATTCTTCTTCTTATTTCTTCTAGTAATAGGGATGCTACCACATCTCCAATTTTTAATTTAGAAATAGTACTAGTGATTGCTATTCCTAATTTATCTCAAGAGTGAACAAAGTGAAGTAATACATTTCTCTTCATCATACATCTGAATTTCAATAGAAAGTAACTAACTTACCATAGTATTAAGGTGTTCAGATGTTTAGGCACAAAGTTATCATCATTCATTCTTATTGAATGTAACTTCTTTCAAAGAAAAAAATAATTTCCTAGAGACCTTTTTATACAAAGTACCCAATTCACTCCATTTTTTTTATAAACAATCTAATTAAACTCTTTGCTACCATTAATCAACCAATCTTCATCTTTTATACTTAACTATTTTGTTATTGATACATTAATGCAGGTGCACTATACAAAATAATTTAATTTTCACTACCATTTTTTGAGATTATTTGGTCAACCCACCCAGCTGTGTATTAATGTCAAGCCAAGATGTACATGAACCAAGCAAATTTAAAAATGCTTAAGAATTAATGTAGCTAATTTTGTGTGCTTAAATCAAATTTGACCATGAGTTTGAAGAAGGAAGCACATGGCTGGTATGTTCCACATTTAATTGACTTAGTTTCGGCACTCAAGAGGTTGAGGCGAGATTTTCATTAGGTTTGGAGAGAAAAAGTAGAGAGAAACAAGAAAACGTTAGAGAAGAGTGGAGTGCATAGGAGGAGGAAAGAGAGAAAAATATATAAAAGGGTATGCGTGAAGGAAGAGGCTAGGTTTATTTTGTGCAAGTGAGGTTGTGTTGATTTGGAGTTGGCTCAAAGGAATTTTCAAGGGGCTATTATGTAAGGAAAAGGAATCTACCATTCCTAGATGCTTTTGATGTTTAGTTTACCAACTGTAGGTAGTAGTAAAAGGGACATGTGGGATTAGAGAATGGAACAACAAGAGAGCACTCTTTGAAAAGAGAGAATCCATGGCTAAGGATGCCAAGTTTCTTTTGTCTTTTAGCAACAAGTTCATGTGAGGAGAAAGGGTTGTTCGTAGGGAAGAAAAGATAAGCATGTTGCCACTTTGAAGGCACATTTTGTGCTTATGTTGGAAATTGAAGATAGAGAAGGAAACAAGGTGGACTGATTAATTCAAGGAAAAATGGCTGAAAACAGTTTCGTAACATGGGAGATTGTAAAACCATGTCCATGCATGTTTACTAGTTGTATCATGAATGTAAGGGATTTATTTTTAGTTTAACGAGAAAACATAACTTATTTATGCAATGCTCTCAAATGTGTATGTGATTTAGGATTTGTTTGTTCATCTGGTGTTTGTTGTCTTGAATGAGTTGGTTTATGTGTTGTGGATGGTATATGTGTTGTTATTGTAATAGAGCTAAACGAGCAGACCAAGTAAAGTCACCTATAACAATTACAAAGCTGATCTAGAGAGCAGAAATTTACCTATAGCAACATCTAGGTATTAGACAACAAGCTGATATGCTAATTCTTCCTTTAGCATAGGGGTGTGGCTCCATCACACATCAATCCACTGATATTTTTCAACAAAGAAATCTTCCATTAAATTTTTGACATTAAATTTTTCTATCTCTATCCTTGTGCTTCATGTCATTCTAATTCACTTACAAATCATTATGTACATAGCTCTCACTCAAGATAGTTTATCAGGTGCAAAAGAAACCCTAACGAAGCTCTAACGGATCACATGTAGGGAAAAAAGAATCTCAATAAACCTATACAGTAGAAGTTGTGCAAATACAATCTAAAACTAAAAATAGATTATTGGAAAGAAAAAATTGGGAAAACTTTTTTGGGTAAAAAACCCTCCACATTAAAAATTTTCACTATTACAAAAACTCAACCATTCTCAATACTACAATGAATCTCTTTTACTTCCTTATTAAATATGTGTGAATATAAATAGACATGTCAAAAGTATTTTTATACATTGCATAAAATCATGCAAAAGATAAACATAAGTACTTTAAAACATGGGTAAAAATTGAAAGTATACAACACTCTATTTATTGAAAGGATGTCCCATATAAAATAATCAATTTTGATCTCTATAAAAATTATATATTAAATTACACTCAGGGCCTAAATTTGACGTCGACCATCCCTGTCGAGCAATTTTTTATGACAATTATCCATTCAAAGGTGCCCTTAAAATACTATGACATGTTTGAGTACAAGTAAAATTATATATAAGTCAAATATATATATATATATATATATATATATATATATATATATATATATATATATATATATATATATATATATCATCACAATTCTATATAAATTTTGACAGTCTATCCAAAATCTCTCTTTTCATATGATACAATCTTTTTTAAAATTCTGATTGTATTTTACGACAAAACTACTTAAATATAACCATATGACCATCAAATTTAGGCCAGGAGTACACTTCTCCAATTTAAAAAGAGGGATATAAGAAATAATTACAGAATGTAAGATAAAAGAAGAGCTGCTCTCAAAAACTGAAGAAAGAGCCAAATAACTGCCAGTCCAAATAACATATTTGATACACCATCGATTTTTATATGTAAAAATGCATACTTAATAACAGATGACATACCATCATTCTTTGCTGTCGTTTTGTAATAATATTATTATTGAATGGTTGTTGGCACTGGTAGAAATGTCTACTTGTCTTTATTCTAAACCTAGAAGAACGAATCGGATGCTGATTTCCTTAAAAAAAAATTAAAAAAAATAATTGTGGGCCGACGAATATGTTCAACCGAAATCAGAAACAAACAGAGAGCTCATCCACATCTGTCCCAACTACAATATCGTGAATATCTTGGCGTTACTCCATTCTGTATTTTCTTGTCCGCAAAATAAGTAGAAAAATTCAATAGAAGGGATAACCACAGTACAAAATTTTGTTCTTTCAGTTATTTTAATCACATTTTAGGTAATAGTACTGGTTTTCTCATCTACTTCAACAATTGTAAATTAGAATGACGTGAAGCACAAGGATGTGAATTAGAATGACAGTTTACAAGTAAAATGTAGTCACACGTAAAGTAGTATGCATGGGTAAACTACAGCCCTTAAATACTGGCCTTCTACCTTTCAGTTCTTGGGTAATGTCTGTGTCAGTTTTAGACTCAAGCATGGAGACAAATACAGTCAAGGCAAGGAAATGTCACTTTGTGATGGTGCATGGAGCAGGTTTGGGGGGTTGGTGTTGGTATAATGTTGCAGATCTTCTTCTGAAAGCGGGTCACACCGTCTCTTCCCTTGACATGGCAAGCGGAGGTATCAACCCAACTGATGCCGACCACATTTCATCTTTACAAGAGTACAATCAGCCCCTCACAGACTTCTTTACAGCTCTTCCTTCCCAGGAGAAGGTATGCATTTGCTGAATAGCCTTAAGAGCCAATATAGCTGTTGTATATTTCAGAATTCAGGTTGTTGTGGAGAGTGTCTAGGCACAGGTGTATTGGTCACAATACATAATATTTGTCTTATTTTTATTGGATAAAATTGATCTTCGACTATTAAAGTGGATGATATTTAAGAATAACCCAATACATTGACCACAATACAGAACCTAAATTTTCATCAATACTTAAGTATGCTTAAGTATGCCAACTAATGTGTAGCTATATGTCTGTTCAGGTTATATTGGTTGGCCACGGCGCTGGTGGCTTCAATTTGAGTTTTACCATGGAGCGTTTTCCAGAAAAAATTGCTGCAGCTGTGTTTGTTACTGCCGTCATGCCCCTCAGCGGAACGACTCTCTCTGAATTGATGAATGAGGTTTAATGGATTCTTTCTCTTTTCTACCTAATTCCTGCACTACCAACAGTCTTAAACTTACATTGCCATTTCTCTGAAACCATAAAATTTAACAGATCGCATCCATAATTGGAGGCTTTGGAGACTCCACATTTTACTATGCAAATGGGAAAGAGAATCCGGCAACATCCTTCAAGTTTGGCACACAGTTTGCGCGAAATTTTTTATCCCAGAACAGTCCTTCTTGGGTAAATGGCTTGAGAACAGAGACAATAGGGTTTGCAAATTACAAATAATGAATTGAATCATTAGTTAATGAGATAATGTATTGGGTTGTTATGAAATTTCAATCCATTGATAGATTAATATGGCACTGAATGCAGGATCTAACGTTGTGGGAATCGCTGGAGAAGCAGTTTCCTATATGGCAAGAACCTCTTTTGTATACAGCTAAAAACTATGGAAGTGTTTACAGAGTATACGTGGTATCGAAGGAGGATAAGTTATTTGTGGAGGCGTTCCAGAGAAAGATGATTGCAGAGAATCCTCCACAAATGGTATACGAAATTGAAGGATCTGATCACACCGTATTCTTCTCCAAGCCTCTTCGTCTGGCTGAGGTGCTCATACAAATTGCTAATACATGTGTGTAAGAGAAGCAATAATATTTTAATGTGATGCGGATGGATTTTAGTAAAGTTTGTGATATCTAGAAATGTAGAAATATACTTGTCACAAACAACATGTCACGGTTCTTAATATTGTAATGGTGAAATATAAATACTCAGGCCATTTCCCATTTAGTTTTGCATATAATATCTTAATACTTTTATAAATTTATAGTAAGTTGAACTTATTTCTTGAGTTTTTAAAATCTATTTATATATCTAGATTCTTAAATATTTAATTTAATATTATCAATTTATATGCATATTTTTATACATTCATCTTAATTGTTTATTTATTACGTTTATTTATACATCTACTTCCATTTAGCTATTTACTATTTGTTAATGGTCAAATTGACAAATGCAACACAAATAAGGTGGGGTTCACCTTACCTCTCTTGAAAAGACAATTGATTCTTAAAATCAATCACCTCCAAGGTCTTGGGAGTTGGGTCACAACCATACTGTGCAAATTGAGTGATCAATGTGGTCTATTTGTTCAAGGAGCCTGATGTTTTCTTTTTAGTGAAATTAGGTTATGCTTATTCTAAATCATATTCTATTTATTGGTGAAAAAACATCAAAAGGGTTATTAGAAATATAAGAAGAGTGATCTAGCTATATTTATCAACCTTTAAGAAATATTAACTAGAGAAATCAAATAACTATAATGCTAAGATCACTATTAACTCTATCCTTCACATTAACAGTGTAGGAGTTTAGATGAATAGCAGAAATAATATTAAACCACTATATTACACATGCAAGTTAAAGTATAAATCCATAATTCACTTTCAAGATTTATTAATGGAACACAATATTTTCTCAAGTAATCAATGAATGAAGAGAGATTAGGCACTACACTACACATGAGCAGATTGATTTGAAGAAAGAGGTTCAATTATATTGATTTTCTTGAAATTGCAAGTACAAATCTAGCAAAAGTGCTATAGTGAAATTCAAGTTTTTTCTTCAAATTGTCTCTTTTCTAATCTAGGATGATGAAAGCTAAACTAGAATGCTGAAAAAACTTCTAAGTAATTGGACCAATGATCTAATACATCAATTGGTGGACCCTTTGAATGAGATAGGCGTCCTCCTTTTATAGAGAAAAAGAAAACAAAAAGCTAGTTTAAAGTTTCATGCAACGCTTATCCTCATCTTTCATGCATTCGAATTGAAAGAAATATTTTTCCTATTTTACATTAAATTCATGCATATCTAACAATCTCATGCAAAGTACATGCAAAACTGGGGATCAATTTACAATTTTGCGGGACCTCTTTTACATTGCTCAAAGAATGAATTGAATCTATACAAAATATTCCTTATGCCAAAAATAGAAGATTTAGTTGGATGTGCCCTACATGCTTTGCCTTTGTTTATATTCTACATAATTTGTCAAACACTTATTTAGTCTATCTTCATCTGGGCCATCAAGCCAATCCAACCTAAATTTTATCTGCTCAAAATTCTTACAAGAAAATTCCACCCACCCTTTCATTGTTTGAATATCCTTCTCTTTTACTTTGAAATTGGACTTGATTTCAAAACACTTGTCTAAAGTTTCTTTACAAAAATTAGAGGCTTCATTGAGTTCCTTTTCCATTTTCCTCAATGCTTCTTTTATGACTGCCAAAGCATCCAACTTGTGCATGTCTTCCAAAAAGAGATTAGAACCAATAACATCATTAACAAACTGCTATATCTTAATACATATCTCTCTTATGATTTAGAATCCTAGGTGTGTATTCAATCATTAGGTCTATCCCAAAATCTAGTATATCAATACACCTAGTAACAAACCTAGGCTCTTCATCCTGAAGGATGTCTGCTTTTTTCAGCTCTTATGGTCTCATATGGCTCAGTTCCTTCAATTGCCTATGGTCCTTTTCAAGCTTACCTTCTTCTTTTTGAACATTATTTATAAAAGAACATATTTGTCCCCCTAACTGGTGAGCTCTTCAATAATATATACAACCTTGATCTAAGAGCTTATTAGCTTCATCCAAAAACTGAGCTATCTATTAGTCAATAGCATTTGACCTTATTTGTAAAGAATCAATATCTTGTTTGGTAATCAAAATTGGGGTGTCTGAAGATGTTACTCATTGTGAAATAAGAGTGAGAATCTCCTTTATGAATTCCTTCATTTGTTCCAACTGTAAATTCAATTATTCTTGTGTCTACTTATCCTTATTCATTCTTGACACCACTGTGTCCACTATTGATCCCAATGAAGCAATTTCTTCATCTCTAGTCTGATTACCCAAATTCATCCTAGTTAATTATTAGTCAAAAGATGAAAGACTTCTATCATCTTTATCCACCAAGGGTGTAGCTATTTCTTCAACTCTTTCTCCTAGCTCATTGGTCCCAATGGTAGAGGGGGTTCTTGATTTCTTTGTAGATTTTCCCTTTTCTACCTAGACTACCATGTCTTGCAAGGTTAGTGGCTTTACCACTACCTTTTACCTCATATCAAGGTTCATCTTCAGCCAAGTTGGGACAACAAGGTCTTCTTGTGACTTTTGATCATCTTCTTTATCTTCATCTTGCTCACCATGATTAGGATTTTCTTTATCTAGGGTCTCTTCTTCTAGATTATCCATTTCTTGTTGAGGGGTTTCCTTTGGAATTTCCTTCCCTTTATGCACATCTTCTCTTTTGGTAGAGATGTTGGATAAGGAGGTATCAACAAACCTGATTTCTTTCTGAATGGTCTCTATTAACTCTTGTTGCTCTTGATATGTCAAAACCTTTTTTTCCCCTTCTTCCTCAATTACTTGTTCTTACTGATAGGGTTTCTCTGCAGATATATCCTTTGATGGGTTATATTGTAACTCATTTTGATCCATTTGATCTTGTATATCCTCTTCTTAAGGCACATCTTCCATTCTAACTTTGTCTTGAAGATGCTTTTGTGCCATGGAAGTATCCTCTAAATCTTTGTTATCAGCTTCCATCTAGTCACCTCCTTCTTTGACAAGTTGATCTTCATGCTATTTATTCTGAAGGATAGAACCTTCTTCATCTTGTGGCTCTTGGAAACTATACATACTGGCTTGAGGACTATCTTCCTTATGTTGTTCAATCTACTCTTGATGGATTTCTTCTTCTTAATTTTGTTCAAGAGGAAGAGTGGCATCCTTCTTTGGAGAATCCTCAAAAATATCTATGATCGGACCTTGTGGCGGAGGATCCATAATATAAGCTTCTTTTATTACCTTTTCAACACCTTCACCTTTGGATGTCCTTGGTATTTTTGTGGAAGGAGGAGAAACTGTATGCACTATTGGCTGAGATGTTTATTTTGTAAGTCTCTGAGGGACTTGTTGTTTTGATTCCTCTCCTTGTCCTTGATATTGACCCAAGGCTTCCCTTGTAGGAAGGATGTGTGGCATAGGAAGAATGCCTAATCTAACCACTACTCATGCAACATTATAGGTAATTAATGATTTTCTATAGGCCTCATGAACCATGCCTACAACTTGTTGTGTGGTGGTAGTGTCTATGGATCCCCTCATCTTGGGTGCACCAAAGATTTTCTTAACTTTATGATACACTCTTGTTCTTGAGGATGTTTGTGCTTTAGTGGCATGTATTTTATCTTTCTTTCCTTTGCCCTTATTCTTACCCAATTGGGCAATCCTTGCATCTAGTCATGAATGGATAAAGTCTAAGATTGGCTTTCTTACAGACTCTAGGGGCAAATTCTCTTTTAGAGATAGTTTTATGCTTGGAAATAGGTCATTGTCAACCTTCTTTAGGTCATGAATGGGGTTCAGAGTGTGACCATCATTAGACAATTCTTTAGGAACATCTCCCCTTATCTTGAATTCTCTCAGCTGAGAAGCTATAAATTTGCAATAACTCCTTTTTCTAACTTTAAAATCATGTTTGCAATTAGACCAAAAGTCCTCCAAAGTTTCTTCATGATAACCGTAGTGTCAAGAAACTTCTTCATTCTAGCATATGGGTCAAACTTTGGATTGGGATCATAAACTTTCAAGTTCAAAGTTTCTAAATCTTTATTGGTAGACTTGGCTACATTAATGGAGGGAGATGAGTAGAATCCAAAATCAAGAAGAAATCACACACCTTGCTTGTGCTTACTCTGCAATTTCAAATGAATTTCTAGTATTTGTCTAGAGAATTCCAATTAAATTTTTTTATCACTACAATACCTTGGCAGCAGGTATAGCGCCTTATTGAATCCTAATGTTCTTATATAAGTTGATCTATGGAATTGTATAAACCATTGTCCCCATCCCCTGATCAGGCCCATTTCTGAGACATACATCCTTGCCCCAATGTCTCCTATCAATTGTCCAGTTATTGCATATAGAAACACATCATTAACCCTCTTGAAATGTTTCTCATACTCTTTGAGTTCTAGCTGAGGGTACTAATTCCAAATTCTATTTTTTCTTGGGGCATCACCTCTTACTCCTTTAGTAGTCAATCCTAGGAAGTTGCCCATCCTTGCTACAAGATAGATGATATAAGAATTCATATAAAGATTCTTTCTATTAACTTCATTGGTAAGTTGAGCATGTAATTAGATAGAAACATTTTTTCCCCAATCAAGAAAATTTTTAGTCGTAAGAATGATATTGATGTATTGAAACATCCATGTATGGTAGGGCTTGCTATCTTCTTTGTCCAAGGACCTGTTAAGTAATGTGATCATATCACCAATCTCAGAATGAAATTATAACCTTGTCAACTTGGCTAGGATCTTTGCCATAGACTTCCTTTCAAGTTTAAGCTAGTGTCTATTTAAATGTTTTGACTTGTAAATGGTGTTATCTTCAAATGTTGTTCAAGATTGTTCTTTAGTTAGCATTTCCAATTGTCCATAAGGTGGAAGATAAAAAATTGTTCTAATCATAACAGGAGTGATGTCCAAAGTTTTATTACCATATGGATCGTAACATCTCCTATCAATTAGGTGATATTGTTGTGCACATGCAAGTATCAACTTAGGGCTTTGTCCTGTAACTAGAAATCCTACAACATGAGCCAACCTTGATCCTACTATAATCCTTGCTCTAGGAGAAGTATTTTCTGCAAATGTATCTTTTTTAAATTTCTCTCGATCTACAAGACCTAGAACAATATAAGTGGTATTCACAAAATCTTAGGTGAACTTGGATGCCTTAAGAACTCCTTGAAACTTATAATTCATTGTTAGAGGTAGCTTGTCTATCTTCTCAAGAATTTGGAGTCCCTAAAAAAACAAGAAAAACTCACATAAGCATCAACATGACAATAAAATCTTTCAAATCTATGAAATTATGACTGTTTTAGTCCTTGATAGAGTTTTTGGTTTAGAGAGGACATAAGTGCATAGGTGTGAAAGAAACCTAGAATTCTAATGATTTTCTTTATTAGCAAGGATCGGGATTCTAGAAAGAACTCAAATATTGGAACTTGGTGCAAAAGTGCCATCGAGATCCGAAAGTCTACAAAGACTACTCTTTACTATAGTGAGAATTTGGGAGTCTGGGGAACACTTGAGGCAAAATATTTTTAGAAGGGATGGATTTTGGGAATATGACTGACAATTCTTATTTTAGAATTTTTGGATGAAATTAAAACACATTTTAGATGATAATGTCTAGTTTTCAAACAAGTAGTTTTTTTAGTGTTGAACATATTTTTCTATTTATTATTTATTTTTAAACAAAAAGCTTCAAATGTTTTTGAAGGAATGGACTTTGGTAATATGGTTGATGACTTTTTTACAAATTTTTAGATGAAATTAAAACCCATTATAGATGACAATGTCTAGTTTTCAAATATGTAAATTTTTTTAGTTTTGAACAATATATTTTTATATTTATTAATTATATTTTAAACAAAAATGTCATAAACTTGAAATAACATATATTACTATTTTTCTAATAACTTTTAATTTTGAAATTTTTTTGAAAAAAATTGTTATGTTTGACCAATCTAGACATCGTTCTATACACAATTAAAAAAAACTTTCATGTTATGATTAATTTAGCTCAAATTATGTTAGTCTTACACGAGGGGTTTTAAAAAACACAAATTAGGGTCAGAATAAATTAATTAAAAAAATGTAATTATCAAAAAATTACAAAAAAAATCATGACCAAAATTCAACATAATATGCATCTTTCCACCAAAAGAATTAGAAAAATACCTTCATTTAGGTCAAATTATGTTGGTCGTACATGTGCATGCTTTGGCCCAAAACAAGGGACTTTTAAAAAGCCAATTTTTGTACATCCTATATAAAACCAACTTATCTGGGTATTAGAATAAATTACATATTTTAAAACTAGAAACAAAATACTACATTTAATATTTTTACATCTTATTAATATTCTATGTGTAAGTGCTTAAAATTTTTACTCCAACTATGAAATTTTTTAAAAAAAAGGAAAAACACTTCAAAATGTCGACCCATCATCTTGCACTGATGCCACTACTAAAAACAAAACACTGAAAACTACCAAAGCACTCAAAATCTATCCTAAACATAACTACAAATGTAGTTGCAAAGAAAACAAGGGGAACAAAAAAAAAACCTAGGCCCCTGAATTCAAATTGAATTTGAGTTCAAGGGTACAAACAAAAAAAAATCATCAAAAGAGAAAACAATGAAAAATAAAACATAAAAACAAGAAGTAAAGAAGGAAATGGTAACAAAATAAAATAGAAAACCCATTTGGCGAACTGTAAAAATGAAAGAAAACAAGGTAGGAGCTTTGGGTCCATGACTCAATAGAAACTTGAGAGATGAAAATTCCTAACAAATTTGTAATTCATCCCAACAAATCAACATATTTGACTAAAGTGGCCACTAAAGACAATATTCATTTGAAAACTTAAAATTTTGAAAGCAAATGTGTAAGGAAATTGACAAAAACAATTAAATATGTGGGTGTTAAATTATTTCATTCACCATTAATGCTAACAACATGATAAGAAGTAGGATTTTTGGATGAACTTAGACATTGGAACCTGGTTCTGGGAATCCAGTGTTCCTCGAAACTCTGAAAGTCCGATGACAATGAAACAATGAGTGGGACAAAAGTTGGGTCAAGAACAAATGCAAAACCCGAGATCCCAAGGTTTTGAGAAACACTACACCTAAAGAAAAAGCTCTAAAATCAAAAGAAAAAGGGGCAAAACCAAAACCAAAAGAAACAACAAAAGACCGAAAGGGGCCAAAAAACACAAAACTTAAGGAAAAGAAAACAAGAAAACAAAGGGAATAGAAAACAAATAAAGGAGGTCTCCAATTTGTTTACCCAAAAATATGGGGCATGTATGTAGGGCATAACAAATGGTGACTTTATTGGAAAAGTGCTCCTAAGTATTCTAAATTATAGAACCTTTTACTTTCTTAGAGTTTGAAGTTTAAATTATCAAAATAATCAATAAAATGCAAATCATATAACAGAAATGATTAGCACAAAGTTCTTGAAATAAGGCTAAAATCTATAAGTGTGTGTAATTGATTTATTCCTTTCCAAAAGTAATACTAAAATGTCAATACAACAGAGCTCTCCTCAAGCTACTTGGTTATAGTTACATTTTATGCATGATGCTTGTAAATGGGTTTTCATCAGGGTACTTGTTCAAGGTGCCATATGAATGGTTTTCACCAAAGGATGATTTTTTCTCTTTACTTCTACCTTTTCTTTTATTTCTTTTTTATTAAATTATTTTACTTTTTATCGTATTTGAACTGATTCAATGGTATTGATAATCTACTCTCCATAAACTTTTCTAAGTTTGAATCATCTAATAGTACAATCATTGATGCTTCCAAACTTGATTTCTTCTTAATAAATAATCTTGAACAAACTACCTTGTTGGAATCTTGATGTTGATAATGCTAATGATGAATCTACTGAAACCCAAGTGCTACTATACTATCCTTTTAGCAATCCTTAGTAATAGCCAACTTGGCCTTACCAAAAGGTTTCATCTCCATAGGGTGTCATCATAGTCCTTAGGCAAAAATGGCTTACGATGTAAAGGTTATTGAATAGTATGATTTTGGATAGATGGATGAAGGATAACTTAGGTTTGATCTCAGAATTTTTAACTTTGCTGAACCTGATGGGATTATAGGTGATGGAACATGATGGATGATAGGAACTGACATCAATATATAGGAACTTTGCAAAATAGGAAGCTTCTAGAGATAGGTGTCCAACTTAGCCTCATTGCCCAAAAGCTATGCCTAGGGACACTTGTCATACATTACAACATGATTTTACACTTGTCGTAACATGCCTTCCCAATGTGGGGCACTCCATCCAAGAATGGGCTATGACAGATGCTCTTACGCACCTTACAGCTATCATAGAATCCATCATACATGAAAGCACTTACAACTGTAGGAGAATAAAAATAGCATATTCCTCTTACAACATGTCATAACCCCCCTTAGGTACCCAAAGATGCTTTCCTCAAAGATGCTCTTCGACACATGTCTTCACCTATCATAGAACCTTCTATTCTTGACTCTTACGCATCATAGAATCTGTCATAGGAATCTATCATAATACTTACAGATCATAACTCCTTACACACTATACAAGATGCCAACACATGGCAGAAAACTTCTACCACAATATGGGATGCTTATATCCACATGGGATGAGTTGACCATCCTAGTCACACTCCAAGTGGAGTGACAACACACCCTGCCACTTCACACTAAATGACAAAATAGGATGTGCAACATAAATTACAACATAGACAAATAAATAAATAAATAATCAAATAACCAATGCTACGAATCACCAAGGTTGAGACAACTTAATTCCCAACATTCTCCCACTTGTCAAACACCTTGTAAGAGCCAATAGAAATAACAGGATTTTAACTGCTATAGGTAGAGAGTCCGATAGACTCCGAACACCATCTAAATTTATCAGTGCCCATTGGTTTCGTCAACGAATCCACAATATTCTTCAAAGTATCTATCTTCTCCAATGTCACCTTCCCATCTTCCACCATGTCTCGTAAAAAATGAAATTGTACATCAATATGCTTTGTTCTGGCATGGAAAGTTGGATTCTTTGCTAAGAAAATCACACTCTGACCATCACAACAGATAGTAATCTATCCTATATCAACACCAATATCTGAACACAATCTTTTAAGCCAAATGGCTTCCTTTTAAGCATGAGTAGCTACCATATACTCTGCTTTTGTTATGGACAAAGTGACCACATGTTGCCACTTACTCATACAACTGATTGCACCACTGAACATAGTAAACACACAAGCACTGGTGGATCTCCTGCTGTCAATGTCACTCGCCCAATCAGAATCCACAAATCCTAAAATACTCACAGAATGCAGAGGTCCTGTAGGATGACCATGATAACATAGGGAATACTCAAAAGTACCTTGCAAATATCTAAACTCTCTTCATTACATCCCAATGTACCCGTCCAGGATTATCCATAAACTGACTAAGGACTCACACTACTTGGGCAATGTCTGGTCTAGTACAGATCATAGCATTCATCAAACTACCAACATCACTAGAATAAGGTACTCCACTCATCTCCTCCTTCTCAGAGGAAGACTTTGGACAATCATTAATAGATAACTTGGTTCCCAAAGAAACAGGAACACTCAATGGTCTACAATCTACCATATTGAATCTCTCCAACATGGTCTTCACATACTTACTCTAGCTTAACCAAAGTTTTCTATTTGCTCTATCTCTTCTGATTTCCATTCCTAGAATGTACTCGGCTACCCCTAAGTTTTTGATCTCAAATTATGCTGACAATTGAGACTTCAAATCAGAAATCATATTCTTACCATTCCCAATTAACAACATATCTTCAACATACAATGTAATAACGAGAATGTAATTATTGTCAAATTTGTAGTACACATAATGATTTGATTTCGACCTCAGAAATCTATAAAGGCATCAAATTTCATGTACCACATGATAGGAGATTGCTTCAAACGATACAAAGACTTCTTTAACTTGCAAACCAAATGTTCTTTACCTTTTTCTATGTAATGATCTAGTTGTGACATATAAATCTCTTCCTCCGAATCACCATGAAGGTAAGTTGTCTTCACATCCATCTACTCCACTTCTAAGTCATAAGCTGTTGCAAAAGATAACAGGTTCCAAATAGATGTCAGCTTTGCAAGGGGAGAGAAAATTTCAACATAATCAATTCCCTCCACTTGTGAATACCCCTTCGTAACCAATCTGGCCTTGTACTTCTCAACACTACCACTTGCACTGAATTTCTTCTTGAACACCCATTTACAACCAACAGGTTTCCGTCCTTCAGGAAAAGGCACAAAGTCCCAAGTTTTATTCCTCTCCAATGAAGCCATCTCATTTTCCATGGCCTCCTTCCAATAACCTGTATCTTTCATGCCCATAGCCTCTGTCACAGTTCTAGGCTCATCAGTGTTAGTAATCAAGGAAAAATCACAACTAGAATCTAGCAATGAATATCCAAACCTGTCAGGTTGCTTTCTAGTTCGTGTAGACCTCCTCAAAGGCTGAGGTTGAGGTTTTGCTTCTTCTTCTAAACTTTAAGAGCATCTAGAGCTCTCCTCCTCATCAGATCTCATAGGGTCTTTCAGTTTAGTCTTCTCATGGGTAGAAGGAAACTGAACCACATCTTCTTTCTTTTCTTTCTCTTTTGGCTATAGAACAATAGGAGAAGGTGTTAGCTCTCTAAAAATAACACTTCAGCTATACAACACTTTTTCACCCACAAGATCCCAAAGCTTGTACCCTTTCACACTGACACCATAGCCAATGAAGATACACTTAATAGCGTTGTTCTCCAATTTTGACCTCTTCTCCCTAGGCACATGAACATATGCCTCAGAACCAAAAAAATAAAGATGTCTTCATGAAGGCTTCTTACCAGACCACACCTCCATGGGTGTCTTATCAACAAGAACTGATGTAGGAGACCTGTTTACTAGGTAGGAAGTAGTGGCTGCAACATCAGCCCAAAACTTTTGTTCAAGGCTAGCATCACTAAGCATACTCCTAGCCCTCTCCACCAACATCATGTTCATTCTCTCTACAACTCCATTTTGCTAAGGGGTGTATGGAGTTGTCTTATGTCTTTCAATCCCATGTTCTTTATAGAACTTATCAAAATCTGCGGAACTAAACTCACCACCATTATTAGTTCTCAAACACTTAATCTTTTTACCAGTCTGATTCTCAACAAAAGCTTTAAACTATTTGAACCAACTAAAGACTTTAGATTTGCTTCTAAGAAAATAAACCCATGTCCTTCTACTATAGTCATTAATGAATGAAACAAAATATACAGATTTAGAGATTGAAGGAACATTCACAGGACCAAACACATCAGAATGAATAGGATCTAACACACCAGAAGACTTATGAGAACTAGAGTGAAATTAAACACGATTTTTCTTTACATATATACAATGTTCATAAAAGTCAAACTTGAGATTACAATCATTTAACCCCTCAATGAGGTTTTTATTTTCTAGGCCTCTAAGACCCTACTTATCAATGTGGCCATGTCTCTTATGCCATAAAATTGTCTTCTTAGTTGGACGTTTCATTTCTAAAGCATGAGCACCCTTAGATACACATAACGCACTACCATTAGAAGGTCATACAATGATCCTCCTCCTCCATCTTCACACCAATGGATGTCAATTGTGCAACTAGCATGTTAAAGGCATTCAGGCGATCTACAATGGACCTTGCATCCTCCATCCTCAGAGAATAAAGCTTCTTCCTTAGGAATAGCATGTTCACTAGGGACTTGTCCTGATAAATGTCTCCCAGCTTCTTCCAAAGTTCTTTCGCAGTCTTCTCCTCATGGACATTTAACAAGATAAAGTTAGCTAGAGAGACTCTCACAAGATCCTTAGCCTTTGAATCCTTGAGATCCCAATCAAATTGAGACATTACCATAGGTTTTACACTAGAAATGGTTTCCCATAGGCCTCTATCAACAAGCATGTCTTCCATTTTAAGTTTCCACAACTTGAAATTGCTACCATTAAACTTCTCCACCTCTACTCTTACAGATGTGCCTGCCATCTCCTTCCTACAACAAGATTACATAATACTCTACATAGATTCCCACTCAATCTAATATCAGTACGAAAAACCCCTACCCAACAACTAGGACCAAAGGTGATCAAGCTTTGATACAAACTGAAAGGAAGAAAGGTACATAGAACACACTTTTTGCACCAACCTAATGAGGGGAATAGTATGCAAATTCTTTTAAATCCTTACAGTTGCAACAATCTTAATCATATAACATAAAGATTACAGTAGCAACACAATACACAAAAAGAGAGAGACAAGATATACCATGGGGAAAACCCTTTTAGGAGAAAAACCCCACACTCCAAAGCATAGCTCAAATGTAGTATAGTAAATAATAATAGATTACAATACAGTTTTAGAGCCAACGCTCTTTCAAGAGTTTTTGACACTCGTATCTAGAGATATTTTGGTAGCATAACAGTACCTATCAATAACTATATGTGTCTTCCATCCAAGAAACTGTTTATATTGAGTTTACAAGGCAAAATAGGAAGCTTCTAGAGATGGGTGTCTAGCTTGGCCTCATGGCCCAAAACCCACACCTAGGGACACTTGTGCTACATCACAACATGATTTTACACTTATCATAACATGCCTTCCCAATGTGGGATGCTCCATCCAAGAATGGGCTATGACAGATGCTCTTACGTATCTTACAACTGTCATAGAATCTGTCATACATGATAGCACTTACAGCTGTAAGACAATATGTCATAAACTGACTAAAAATAGCATATTCCTCTTACACCATGTCATACCCCCCCTTGGGTGACCAAAAATGCCTTCGTCAAAGATGCTCTTTGACACATCTCTTCACCTATCATAGAACCTTCTATTCTTTACTCTTACACATCATAGAATCTATCATAGGAATCCATCATAACACTTATGTGTCATAACTCCTTACATACTACACAAGATGCCAACACATGACAGAAAACCTCTACCACAGTATGGGATGCCTATATCCACATGGGATGAGTTGACCATCATAGTCACATTCCAAGTGAAGTGAAAACACACCATGCCACTTCACACTAAATGACAAAATAGGATGTGGAACATAAATTACAACATAGGCAAATAAATACATAAATAATCATATAACCAATACTAGGAATTACCAAGGTTGAGATGTGCCTTAATTCCCAACAAATTTTATGGCTTTTTAATTGTCTTTTTGATGGCAAATATATTATCCCTTATGTTGGATAAATTATTGAGGCACTTTAGGTAGCCTTAATTGGACCTTAATTTATTAAGGTTACTATAGTCTATTTAATAGTTTTATGTTGTATTTAATAGTGTAAATTTTATAACGTTCCTCTTTTGTGCATGCTTTATTCTATTGAATGTTTAGTTTTTATATAATAAAGTTTTTGCATTATAATGAAGTAAATCTTTAATTTAATTAATTAGATTTAATTGTTTTAATTGGGGCTTTAGTTCCTACTTCTAAAGTGGATCATCTCACATTATCATTTAGAAGACCCTAGGGGAAACATCACCATGTAGTAGAGACTTCTCTTAAAGCAATGCACATTGGGTAACCTAACCCTAACTAGGTTGTCTTCATAATTGAAGGGGTGTGAAAGGAGTTTTGCACTACCCTTCCTACATATCATTCTTTCCAACCTTAGGGTGGTGTACCAAACATATTAGGTGCATGTGTTTAACTTACATACATGTTGCATGTAAGTGAGCTATATGATGTTTATCATGTTGTTTTAAAAAATATTTGGTTGTGTTTCATGTCCACATGTTAAATTGTGGGCATGACAAAGGCCATCTAGAAAATTGGGTTCACAACACAACACAAATCAAGCCATACATTTTTTCACAATCTTAAAAATACAAAACACCCAAAACTTCTCATGGCTTACACAACACAATGAAATCCAAAATAAACCACAAGTAGGGGGATTAGAATGGAACTCACTACCTTGGGGAAAATGGACCCAATCTCCTATCAAAACATAGTCACATTTTCTTTATTTTCCTTCCAAATTATCCACACTTCTCACACTTAATACAATCCATTGCTTATCATACTTCAAATGGCACTCATGCCAAATAAATACTTATGGTACTCATGCCAAATAAATACTTATGGCACTCATGCCAAACTATCTCTTAACAAAGTGGAATTTCTGCAAGGAGGTTCCCACCTCCCTCAACCCCTCACATGGGTTGCTCTCATCCATGAGGGGAGTTACCCAACACAAACACCCTTAACCCAACAAAATAACAATACTATTATAATAAAAAGGAGAAAAAGAGAATAACACCACAACACAAGATTCTTGAAACACATTCATCCATTCAATACATATAATTTTAAACTACTTGTAAAAGAAGATGGAGAGCCTACCTTCAAAAGCTATCCCAAGGTTGAAGTTGAGGTAGATGAAATCCTCTCAAAAGTCCTACAATCCTTCTTCTCCAATTTATCAAGACTTCAAAGCCAAGACTCTCCTAGAAACAAGAAGTAAAAATGAAGTAAAGTCCCTTTCTCAAGTTCCAAGAGATGTATATGTAATGGGTGACATGTCACAACTCCTCCCAAATGGGGAGGTGCCACATGTCACCAATCTCATTTCCTCTCAACCAATCCTCAACTCTCAATGAGTGATTTGACTACTCATGGTTCTCACACATGTGTGAGACCTAGGGGAGAGGAGTGTACTTTTACATTGTTCTCTGAAACCATCCTAAGATTTGCTCTCACATGTCTAAAGTATGGGGATGAGTGTGTACTTGATCCAACACTCATCTTTGACCCTAGGAAGGTGGGATGGGATGGTGACAAGTGCACCATCCCCCTTCCCAAAACATACCCATGCCACTTTTCTTCTAGTGAACTTGGAAGTGGTTAAATCCTCCCAAAAATTAAAAAATTCAAAGCCCAAAAGGTCCCCAATCTGAAGGTATATGACCTAGGGGTCCAAAAACACTAAAATATACAAGAAAATGATATTTTAAGACCCTCTAAAGTGGCCCCAAATACAAAGTACGAGATTGAATACATAGGATGGCCACTTATCCTTCTTGAGCCAACTCAACATCCTACACACTAAAATAAAAATCAAATTAATATCACAAAATAAATCACATTACACTAGTCCACAACAATTAAATACTTTACTACCCATCATGGACTAAGGTCAAGCTTCACTCAGAATTCACATAGGGTTTCTAGATGATCTCCAAATTTCCATAAAATATGGAAGGTACCCATACAACTCAATTGCACACATCAATATGTCGAATATGCATATATAGCCAAATCAAATTGAATATGATTCTGATCATAATCGCATTCAATACAAACATCTATACTTGAAATGATAATCAAAGTTGATATAGACATCAAATACATATCAATTCAATTTCAATCTTCGTTCAAGAATATCTCCTAGTGACATCCCATATGCACCGCACTAATCTACTAAACACACACACACACACACACACACACACACACACACACACACACACACACACACACACACACACACACACACACACACACACACATATATATATAAAATTTCAATTCACATAACCTATTTAATACCATAATCCATAAAACATAACTGGACAACACATAAGATCAATTAAAAAATATCTCTATCACATAAATCAAACTATAAGAAAACTATCTCATAATTAGGTCATCATCACCATATGCAAGTAAAGAACTAATCTAATCAAAGTAACAATGTCTACTAGAGTCTATCCAAATATCATAAATCTAAAATCAACAATCTAGTGTTCAGGTATCCCAATAATAATAAGTCCCAATGTCTAGATATAACAACCATAACATATCTAATAGTGTAACTAAGTATGCCATTTATGAACGGGCCTTCATAAAATCCTTGATTACACAAGATTTGTAATTCCCTCTTTTTTTCTAAAAGCTAATTGTATATAAAAAATATAGATAAAAAATTAGAATTTCATACGCAATACGTATTTCTTTCTCCTAACTCTTAGATAGAGAAATTGTTGTTATATGCAACCTAATCAGACTTAGAGGTTAAATTTTCCCCACTTTTATTAGCGTGGTTTCCCCCCAAATTCTTATGGGGTCAAGGGGCAACACCCCTTGTGGGGTCCAGGGGTAGCGCCCCTAGTGTGCTTCTTGTCGCGATAAAGGGCGGGGTCCAGGGGAAGCGCCCCCATGGGGGCTCGGGGGCAATGCCTCTAAAACCTCACACGGTTTTTTATTATTTTATAAAGGCACCGGGAGTTATTTTTTCATTGGCTGACATAAGAAAACCCTATTTTTGTAACCGATAAAAAGCTTGATAAAAGCAGCTAAGGGTTAGGGTTTCTATTGATTGTATTGTAGCATTTGCACCGGTATTGAGTTGTAGGGATTACTGGTTGTAATCGGTTTGATTTAATGGATAATAATATTGGACTCTCTATTTGGTGGATGTAGCCAGAGTTTGGGTGAACCACATTAAAACTTGTCTCTCGCTGTTATTATTTCTGTGTATTTTCATTCTTATATTTAATCTTTATTTGCATTTAATTGATATCTTCTCTCGGCTAACTCTAACAGAAATTGATATAATTAAATGTCAAGTTTCATACATAACTCTGATCAAGCTTTCCAGTTGGAGGTCTATGTGCTTTTCAGTTTTAATGTGGAGGTTCTTCCAAGTGTATATCTGGGTATACCTTTGTTCAATGGTAGAAACAAAAGAGAATTGTGGAAAGATGTCATAGACAAAATGAGAAATAAGATTGGCTATTGGAAGGGTAAGCGGTTTTCATTTGCCAGAGGGATTACACTTATCAAAGGCATTTTATCACTAGTTCTAGTATATTTGATGTCATCACTTCAACCTCCAAAGGCCTCCCTATCAAACATGGAAAAGATTTGTAAACAATTTTTATGGTAGGGTTCAATGGATAAGAAGAAAACCCATCTGCTAGCCTGGGATAGGTGTGTAAGCCAAAATCATTGGGTGGTATTGGAATTATTAATTTGGAACTCCATATGTAGTACCCCACCTTGTCGTCTATCAGACTGATGGGTTTTCTAGCAGGATTGGACACTATGACACTCTATTGGGTGATGGACACTCTGTTTTATGATAGCTGTTAATGAATCTATGTTAGGATGATGCTTGATCACTGATACTTTATGGTATCACAGTCTGATGCACATATTAGATGTTGTAGATAATTTAATTTCAGCTCCATGTGTTATTCGATCATGATTATGATGACATCTATTGAAGTTTTAACTATTGACATTTTATGTTTTCACAAGTTGTATGGACATACTAGATGTGGTGGATTAATTTAATTCAGAGCTTTATGTTTTATCTAATCTTTCTGATGATGTTACTATTGATAACTGCACAGTAGATAGTTGTCATGTATAATGTAGTGACTTGTCAATGTGCTCATGTGAATGGAACAGTATCGCATTACTCATTTTGAGTACCCTGCCACGCTGCGACTTCCATTCACTGTATGATTATATATATATATATTTTTTCATGGTTGATTGTGTGATTTGCTGCAGGGTACAGGTACCGGGCATTGACTCCACCTGAACTAGCAGGTCTAAGCATGCCCTAGCCAATGGAATTGTTGATCGGAGTTAACCTAAGGTCCCCTGCCCAGTCAACATCCTCGAAGAGGATGAGTGTATTGTATCCTATTGTCATCGTCTGTTGAACTATTTGCCCCCTGCGTCATGGTCTTGTCTTGTGGTCTTGTATGAAGGTTAGGTGCCATCCGGTAGGTTGTGCTTATCAAATTCATAATGCTTGATTTAAGTCTGGTGCGTGTTTCATTAAAATAAAGATTAATTTCAAGTTAAAATTAAATAAATTTTTATAAAGGAAAATTATGAATTGTGTACTAAACATAAACAATTCAATTATGATAAAATTGTAAATATTAAAATAAGTATCGCAAGTTGTAAATCAGATTATAATTTGTAATATTACAATTTAATAAATAAAATAAATTATATTAAAGTTTAAAATTAGATTGTAACTTGTAATGTTACAATTTAATCAATAAAATAATAATGTGGGCAGTGTAAATTGGTCAAATTATATTTGAATTAAAATATATAGATTAATCATAAAATGTGATAAAATTATCTGATTTGAAACATTGAAATAATATATATATATATATATATATATATATATATATATATATATATATATTTATGAATACTATAATTGGTTATGGGGTTTATTATTTTTTTTGCTGAAGGCAGCCTATGGATTTTTTATGTGTCGTCATTATCTACAAAGAGGGTTTTTGGTAGGCTAGGTGTGGGGCAGGTGTCTCGGCCCAGGGCTTGTGGAAAACAGGTGTTTCCTCCTGCGTTGGGTGCTTCCCAGCTAGAAAGAGCTTTAATGGCTGTGGGAGGAGATTGTAAAAAAAAGGAGGAGGATGATGAAGGGCTATCGCTGGGTTTCCATCTTGAATCTCTTGCTACAATACTTTGTGTGTTTTTAGTCTGTGTCATAGCTATTTTGTTACTTAGAAAATGGAGGGCAAATCACTGTTATCTGATAGCATACACCTACTATAAGCCTCAGAGGAAAGAATGCTCAACACAAAGACCTCTGAATATGTTATTTCAAAAAAATGTGGTGTCCAGTATGAGCGAAGGTTGGCTGAAGTAGTAAGAGGCACATAAACTATAAGCATGGATGCACAGGTACACAACTTCGCTACTTCTCCTTAAATATTATCTTTGGTAGAGGTGTGAAGTCCAATGAGTGAAATTTTTTATCAAAATTTATTGGCTATTGCAATAGATGAATTCTCTGATGAATTTAGCAGAAACTGTGATTATTAGGCCTAATATATTTTATTTCTTCTTAGGTAATAAAATTTATGGATTTCATTCCAGGAAATCTGTTTGGGATTGGTATCCCAAATTATAGCTATGGCCCTCATAGTAGTACAAACTGTTGTAGTCTTAGAGTTTCCCTATCATATAGGATATTTTGCCCAGAAATTAGAGGGATTAACTTGTTATACACTATACAACGAGTATTCTTAGACGGAAAGTGTTTGCTATTATATATTGAGCTGAAAGGTCTCTTCTCCATAGGTAGTGTCCACTTGATGAGGGTGCTAACCCTTCTTTTGCCCTCAACTTAGATGCAGAGCAAGGAGTGTTATCCTGGCAATCGATTAAGGATTTTACTCTTATCTAATGTCTTGGCCTCCATTGAGACGGTGGTCTTGAACGGATCTCATCTTCAAAATACCTTGCCATAATCCTCCTCTGAAAACTTTATGGGTGAGCTGCAATATGTACGATCTGAATTCCATAGATTATGTTTTAATTTGTTTTTCAGGGTAAAAGGTTGCAGCTTTCTTGTTTTAGGGTTTAGACCTTAGCTTGGTTCAACGAGAACTTATTGTGTTAGTTCATATTGTGAGTGCATTGTAGCAAAATGTATAAAAATATATCTAGTTCTGGGTACTGTGTTTTATCTACATTTTATAACCATTTGGTTCATGATAGAAATAGAAAAATAGATTGGTAGTTACTAAAGAAATGCAAGGTAAAAATAGACAGAAATACTAGAATTTCTACATATCTAATCCAAGTTAGTTATAGTTGATCAACTGTTCCTCTTGAACCTTAGTTAATCCTTTAAAGTACTTGAAGTGACAAAGATATAGACATGTGTCTCAGATCTATCTATCATCAGGGATCTCTATAGTGCATGCCATGTTGAAATGTGTTAAGAGGTCAACAGTCAAGAAGATTCATTGCATCTTGGATGATGGCAGGCACCATTAAAGGGTTGGTGGATCCTGAATCCATGCAATGCTTATATGGCCCAATTAGGTGGCAATCACTTGTTATTGAAAGGTAGAATGATCGCCAACCTTCAATGGTGGAAAACGTATCACAAGGATTGCGTCTGTAAGTTATTATCTGCATTAAACAGAAAAGCAGGCATTTAACGTGAAATGCCACCTTTGGAAGGTCACCCTGGCCCATGGGGATTTGTATCAGACTTTGTTGTAACCTTCTGTGTGTGTGTGTGTAATGTAGCATGTGTTAGAGATAGCTGGTGGGTAATGGGATAATAGTTGATTGGAGCTCTTGGCTTAGTTGAGTGTTGTTCATTTCTTTGGCCATGTGCCTATTGTAAAGCTTTTTAAATGTCCAAATATGTAATGTCATCCATTCTTTAATCAAATAGATATCTTCCCATCCAATCTGTGTTTGCTTCCACATGTATGCATTGTCTTAACTACTGCTTGGTCTGACAGAATTGGGTTCTCTGACCATGGCACTACATCAGAAGGTTAATAACATAAAATTGCAATTCAAAATAGTAATCTAAAGCTTGCTTGAACAATCCTTCATGAGGATATGGTTGACATCCAAAAGAAGGAATATTTAGTAAGCAACCCTTAGTGCCATGCACTTCAGCCAGACAGCCTCTCATCTTTGCTGCCAGCCACATCAGCTATCCAATTGATATAACAAAGAAAGCCCATTGCATTGGAATTAAAGAACCACATCAGCCATCCAATTTGCCATTCAATAATCCATGGTATTATTATTATTTTTACTATATTTATTATTTCAAGGCGGAAGAGGTGTTTAGTTAAATGCCCAATTAAATTAGAATTTTAGAATAATGTTATTATTCATTGTTATTTGTAATTATACATCATTATTCAATTATTGATTTAAAATAAACATTATTGTTAGAAACATAACTGTTGCATTGATTTAATGTGGTTAAACGAGAACCGGCATGAATATATAATAATGTAGATAAAATTTAATCTAGTTTGACTTGATAGTGAAAAGATCTTTTATAATGATTGGATTAAGATTGGAGTGAAAGGTTGGAATTAGGTGAAATAACATTGTATTTGAAAGTCTAGACTTATGAATAAAAACTTATAGGTAACTGGATAACTAAGGGATCGAATTGCTCTAGTTAGAAGAATTTATGTGGTCAATGAGTTGTTTCGTGGAAATCACATATTGCAAGTAAAGATTTCATGCGAGTTGGTCTATTTGAAGGAGTTGTGCTTTTAAGAGTAAATGTTAATGTGGGATTATCGTGTTACAGTGGTGTCTAGTGGAAGTTGACTCTAGAGGCTAGGAAGGGTAGTTGTGGGTTTGACCCTTGTGATATGGCAATCTTGTTATAGGATGAACTTGTTTTGGTTTATATGATTTTAACGACTATGTAAGAAGGATAATGCCTTGCTCAGTATATCTAGTACTATTGTTATGTCTTGAATCCATGTTGTTGAGCTCTTCTTAAAGGTTGTGGTTCCCTATTGTGTTGAGCTTGTTTTAAAATTCTATGTTGGTCTATGTAAAGGATTGATTTTGGGAGCAAGAGGACCCATGCCTTGCTCTGGTTTACACCTTGTCATGGTTGAAATTTTGGGAGCAAGAGGACCCATGCCTTGCTCTAGTTTACACCTTGTCATGTTTGAAATTTTGGGAGCAAGAGGACCCATGCCTTGCTTTGGTTTACACCTTGTCATGGTTGAAATTTTGGGAACAAGAGGAGCCATGCCTTGCTCTGGTTTACACCTTGTCATGGTTGAAATGTTGGAGCAAGAGGACCCATGCCTTGCTTTGGTGAATTATTATGTTGTGATTGGTTGCAAGATGGTTGATGCCTTGCATTGTTATGTATGTTTGATGTTATGATGATAGTTGCTATGTTTGATGGATAGGGTTTCCTAGGTGTAGGTAAGGGAGTGGCTTCCAATGTGGGGGCCGGTGCCAAGAGGCTAGCCAGGGTAACCCACTGGGAGTTGGTAATTCAGTGATAACATAATAAAATACCTAGGGGTTGGGTAGTTTTCACACTAACAAGATAATAAGATGTTTTGTTCCTCACTCATGCCTGTAGTGCTAGTTCAGACTAAGGATGAGGAGAGAAGGCCGGGATTGGTAGATCTACTTCCTTGTCATCACGAAAGGAAGGTTGATTTCGCATGCGTCATCCTATGGGGCCGGTGTCTAGAGAGAGACTGCCAGGGTAACCATAGATGGGAGCCGGTGTCTAGAGAGAGACTGCCTGGGTAACCCATGATAGGACCGTGCGATGACACTCTCCTTACTACAGCCTAGTACTCCCTAGTTGTACTTTCCCCATGTGTTAAGTGTTGCCTCTAGAAGTACTATTGTGTTGTTTATGATATTGACTTGTGAAGTTGGAAGTCATGTGTTGTCCTTGTTCTTATAGTCCTCTGTCTACCTATCTGTCTATTGTAGTGGGACCTTATGTTATCTCCTAGCTTGGGGGGGTGGACCTCAGGGTTCCACATGGTCGGGTGGAAGAGCTTTTTCCATTAGTTTTTCCCTTGCCATTGTTCGTAAGCGAGGGGAATGTTCCTCGTGCATCAGACATCAGATCTTGTACCTGTTTATGAAGACACTTATTATGCTCATGTTCTAGCCAGTGTATCAGGTGATTTAGATTGTATGTATTCAAACATAATCAAAATAGTGATAATGTAAATTACATAATGTTGTACTCATTTGTATAGACTTGGAAGATGTGCATGTAATCTTGATTAAAGTTGATTATCTGATTGATGTCATGAAATGGAGATGTATATGTATAATCAATAATATAATAGAGTTAGAATGATTTGTCAATGTCAGTTAGTTATGCATGTAAATTATGTTGATTAATTTGTCTAGTAATGCAACCATGGCACCTTGGGAGACAAGTTGACAGTTATTGATGTGTATTGAACTGCAAAAACCTCACTTGTTATTTTAATCAAAAAAAAAAATATTCCACTTTGCATAGCATAGATGTGTTGTTTTCTAAGGTGTATGTGACGGGGCATTACACCATAACCTTGCCCTGGGAGCTAAGTTAGCCTAGGGGATGTATAGTAAACCCAACAAAAAATGGGCTATATTACTACAACATAAATATTTGGATACACCAGATAAAGATAAAAATTTTATGGTGCAAGATTCTCCCAAGGGCTCTTCAATGTGGCAATTCATTTCCAGATGTAGGGATGTTATTACTCCTAGCCTTTCACATAAAGTAAACAAAGGGGATAAGGCTAACTTCTGGATGGATTCTTGGAATGGGTGCCCAAAATTGTCTTGTAGAGAGGATATGAGGGAGGCAAGAGACTATTTGGAGCAGCATTGGGGGCATAAAGTTTAGGATTATTTCCTCTCTCAGCCAAATTCTCTACTATAGAAAGTTAGATGGAGATGTTTTAAGGACTGCTCCTTACCAAGTGAACAAAAAAGAATTCTATCCAACATGGACTAAGAAAACGGATTGTTTGCCTTTCACCAAAGGAGGATGAATTGATTTGGGTAGACAGTCCCTTGGGGTAGTACTCGGTAAAATTAGGATATAAAATTCTAATGGCAGGCCCATCATTAAACCGGCCTTCAATTCCTTTTTGGAATGACGTTGTCGACCCCAAGGTTGGAGCCTTTTCTTGGTTAGCTTTATAGGGCTAGATTCTTAGAGGAGACCTATTCAAAAGCTATCCTTTTGCACAAACTTTAAATGTGTGTTATGTGGGGAAAAGGATGAAAGTGTTGATCACCTTATCCTTCAATGTCCATTCAGTAGAGAATGCTGGTGATGGATCTGCAGAAGATTTTTTTGGGTTTTGCCACTTCCTCAGACCCTTCTCTCCCTTTTTAAGAGTTGGCCAAAGCTTAATTCAGATGCAACCTTTACATGTCTCTAGGATTTCTCTCCTGTGATGATCATATGGCTCATATGGAAGGAAAAAAATTTCAAGATCTTTATGAAAGCCCCGTCACCATTGGCTAAAGTGTGCGACAGTATTGACAAAGCCATATTTGAGGTTGCAATGGCAAAAGTGGAAAGATCTATAAGTCAGAACACTATGTGGATGTCTTGGGATAGTAGTATGGTTAAATCTTGGAAATATTTGGAACCAATAAGGTTTGGAGGTTCTTCTATTGCGCTTACTATTAAAGTAGATAGGTCTAAGGTCTGATGGTAGTTGCCAAGCACTCCCTTTGTTAAGATAGATTTTGATGGGGCGAGTAGAGGTAATCCCAGCCTTTTGGGTACATGTTGCACACTTAGGTCACAAGAATGTAAGTTATTAGTAGCCAAAGCGAGCAAGATTCCCCTTGGGATGAACAACATGGCTGAAGCGTGGGCTTTGGTGCATTGTCTTTAGCTAGTGATTGAGGAAGGTGTTAATGATTTGTGGATAGAAGGAGACTCCCTTATTATTATAAATTCCTTTAAGGAGGGGTCATCTAGTACATGGAATGTGGATTATATCTTATCTCAAGTTAGGGAGATGATCAAATCTTTTCTTAGCTTCTAGGTATCTCACTACTATAGAGAGGATAATCAAACAACAGATTGGTTTTGTTGGAGAGTAATTTCTCTCACATAATGAAAAAGATAAAAAGGCAAAAAGATAAAAGAAGAAACTAGAAAGTTTCTAAAATAGTCTATATAAGACAAACAAGATTATAGAAAGAAGGTTCTAGGTTAGAATGTTCTAGAGGAAGTCTCCAAAACTAGATTATTTCTAGATAGGGAATGGAAGAACCTAGAAAGGCAAGGCATGAATGAAAGCCCTCTATAAAAGAGGCATAATGTAATGTAAGTGATCAAGCAAGTGTATGATCAAGTGATCAAGTCAAGTGTGAGTCTTGAATGCAGTAGCATTCCATGTTTGTAATGTAATCATGTTTTGAGCTAATGGAATTGTATAGCAACATATTGAGCATTGAGGGTTACATGTGTGTTTCATATTTCTGTGTATTTTGTGTCTTGTGAATGTGACATTCACCACCTACAAGTGGTATCAGAGCAGACACAATCTAGGGTTTGTTCTTGAGTTTTGTTGGAGCTGCAGAAGTTAGGGTTTGTAGTGTTTGTAGGTTGTCATTTGAAAGATGAGTCTATTGCAAAGGCTAAGTAGCTGATTTGAGGAGATAAGGCAAGTGAAAATAAAGTTTACTAGACCTGTAGGAAGAATCACTGCAAAAGAAGATCGATCAAGCCCAGATTTGCAATCGCTGCAGACCAAAGAGAAGTCATAGATTGCAAGATCAGGTAGGTCCATTTGAAGGAGATCACAAGAGGCTGCTTAATGCATGAATCACTATTTTTTTTAGGGGCTTTGATTTGAAGCCATTTAGTTTGCAGGCAGTAAAGAGCCACAGAAGAGGAGTGCAAGAAGATTGCTATCAAAGAGATCATAGAAAATCAAGGTGCTAAAGCAAAGATAAGATTCTACAGAGGAAAGGCACATAAAGTCATCAGAGATCGTAGCTGATTTATTTGAAGAATACCAAGATGATGCCAAGGAAAGAGATTGCTGCATATTTTAACAGTGAAGGAATGTCAAAGTCTCTTCATTATCTGGTGTTTGGACTTATTTGAAGTCGCAGAAGAAAACAAGCCATGCTAAATGTTATGAGACAGTTTGAAAGATCAAAAGGGAGTATAAAGGATGCTAAACAGGCATTTTCAAGTAGATTTCTGGATAAAGCCATGGAAGTCGTAGCTACTTTGGCCACCAACAATAGAGCCCCTAAAGATCGAAGGATTTACTGAAGCTGACCATAGAAAATTACAAAAAAGGAGTTCACCATTTACACTAAGGTTTCTAGTGCCCAAGTTTATTCACTAAAGTTACCAGAGCTACACTAGATCATGATGGAGGATCACAGATCTAAGGTCAGTTTGTGATTTAAAAGAGTGTCATTAGAGATTATGTCAAAATCATAATCTAAGACTGAGCAGAGATTATATTGGAAGGAGATTGTGAGAAGAGGTTGTGATTGATAGTCGCAAAGGGTTGAAAGTCTCAAATATACACTGCTATTAAAAGAGGTATATAAACTATGTCGCAAAATTTTCAAAACAAATTGGCAGTTTTATTGTTTGATCTAAGGTAAGACAGAACGCTGCAGTCAAAAAAGATCAAAATTCTGTAGGTTTAATTTTTTTACTGGAGCCATAACTATCCAACAAGATGATCATAGTATTTGAAGGCCTTTTAAGCGCCAAGCATAAGAAAAAAGAGATTGCACATGCTAAGGGATCGTAGAGGCTGAATTGCAGGCATCACCGCCAATCTAGGAAAGGAGATCAAGAAAGCCCATTTGGATTGCTAAGTCATGTGGGTTTAGGTTGCATCTAGTTGAAGACAAAAGTTAGCAGACTTAAAATCTATAGTCTTGGAAGGGTTTAAGTGTTCCTGTAAAATTCACAATTTAGAATTGTCAAGCCAAAGTTGCAGTTGTTCCTAGCACTTGTAAAGAAGGATGCAGAAGAACAACAATTCAAGGAGCAAGGTGAGTAAAGCCATCAAACAATCATAGTGAAGAACAACAATTCAAGGTAAGTTTTAATTCATTTTCAATGGGAAAAGTTAAGAGAGAAAAGACCAAAAAAAAAGATTGGCAAAAAGAGAAAGAAGATTGGAAAAAAAGAGAAAGATGATTTGGAAAAAGAAAAATCTGAATTAATAAAAGAATTACATCAAATGACAATAGAGAAAATTGGCTTAAGGTCAGAAAGGTTTGAAGCTAATGTTGAATTGAGTAAAGTTAAAAGAAAAAATGAAGAGTTAGAAGAAAACTTGAAACTATTTGATAAGGTTAAATAGAGGAATGAAGAATTAGAAGAAGAGATTAAAAGATTAAAAGAGGAAAGTAGTTTACAAAAAGATGAAATGTCAAGATTGAAAGAAGAAAATAAGCTACAAAAAGATGAAATATCAAAGTTGGAAGAAGAAAATGAATGTCTGAGGACAAAACCATTGGTTTGTGATGTTTCATGTGATACAAATGACTTATGTGATGACGCTAAAGCTTGCTTAGAGAAAGAATGCAAGGTTGAAGAGATTGGATCAGCAAAATTTGCATGTTGTGATATTGATGAAAATGACAAGTTGTTTGAATATGAAAATCATTGTAATGAAGAGAATGTTGGTTTCAAGATGATGAAAAAGATGGGATATACAGGTCAAGGATTAGGCAAGTATGGACAAGGAATTAGAGAAGCAATTGATCCGATAGTAAGGACAAAATATGTAGGTCTTTGATATGGAAAAGAAAATCATGTTACAAGTACAAACAAATTGGTTCAGGAAAAGAAGAATGTGCAATGTTTTCATTGTCATAGGAAAGGGCATAGTAAGGAAATGTGTTGGGATTTACATCTGTGTAGCATTTGTAGATTGAGAAATCATTGTGAAAATATGTTGGAACAAAGAGTGGAAAAGTGAATCTATGACAGGGTGCATGAAAATGGATTGTGGTTGGAGCATTGGATTGAGTTGGCAACAAATTATAGGCATGTTGAAAAATTTGTTCAAGTATAAATGTCCATATGTGAAAAATGATAGCAAACAAACAAGGTGTGAAGATTTGACATATCATGAAAAGAGGAAAGCTATAGAGAGTGAGAAGACTTCTAGCTTGTTGTTTTAAAGACTTAAAAGGTTGAAGGACTACTGCAGCACTGAGTTGAGAGTTAGAGATTAGTAGATCTTGAAAATAGTCATGCAAGAAAAAGATTGATTGAGTCAGCAAACTTGGAAGACAAGACTTGGAAGATAAATTTGGAATGATAAATATGTGGTCAAAATTAAGGGGGAGTGTTGGAGAGTAATTTCTCCCACATAATAAAAAAGATAAAAAGGTAAAAAGACAAAAGAGGAAACTAGAAAGTTTCTAAAATAGTCTAGATAAGACAAACAAGATTCTAGAAAGAAGGTTCTAGGTTAGAAAGTTCTAGAGGAAGTGAAACAGATTATTTCTAGATAGGGAATGGAAGAACCTAGAAAGGCAAGGCATGAATGAAAGCCCTCTATAAAAGAGGCATAATGTAATGTAAGTGATTAAGCAAGTAATGATCAAGTGATCATGAATGCAGCAACATTCGATGTAAGGAATATATTCATGCTTTGAGTTAATGTAATGTACAGCAGCACAGAGTTGTGGATTATATTTTGTGTTTGATGTTTGATGTGTTTTGTGGATGTGTAATCCACCACCATCAGGTTTGCTAATAGGCCATTGATCAATCAACAAATGAATGGAGGATCAATTCTAAGGGACAATTCATGATTAGTTACATTTCTTGTTGGATCGAGACAGACAAGGAGTGAATTTGGAAGCTTAGGTAAGATGCTAAGTCAACTTCTTTGTGTAGGTCATTGTTGGGGTCAATGTTGGGGTTATTCCTTGATTTCGGCTGTGTGGCATATTTCGTGCCCAAGAAACTATAATGGTTCAATTATGGTGGCTTTAAAGGAAGGGTATATCATCTTTTAAAAGTTACTCATCCTAAGTAGGCTTATATTTGAAAAGAACAGGGATTTATTCTTTTTTACTTGTTTGCTCGAGCATTGGAGGACCGTTTGGTTTTATGACGTGAGGATGATCCTTGAGTATCTAGCAAAGTTTTAAGATGAGCAACTGAATGTCTTTTCCCTCTATCTTCATGTGCCTTCTTGTATCAAGGTTTAATTTTCATGCCTGTTGAAATGCGAGGCATTAATGAGTGAAATGGTTACTCCATAGGGGAATTTATTAGATAGGCATTGGGCCTTAGATATGTTATCCTCTGTCTTCTCTTTTAGTCATGGACGTATGATCTCATTGAGTATGTTGAGTTATGATGTACAATTGGGACATCAGTTGGTGGTGTCACCTCTCTTTTTATCCCTCCTAGCCATAACCACTTTGATTATTCCCTGATTGTCTTTGACATTTCCTTCTGAGCATCTATCTTTCCCTCTGTAGAGCCTGCAAGGGTGAGAAGTGAGGTGTTTTCCTTTAACAGGTTCATGGTGAATTATATCTCTCCTTTTATGTGACTGCAGTTCTTTTTGTTTTGTTTTGTTTCTATTTTGACCACATTTTGATAATACAATCCTATGTGCTCATGGCGTTTTCTAATGATGGCTTATATTCAGCCTTTTGGTTGTTTGTATGTTATTGATATCAGCCTTCTAATGGGCTCTGAACTATATTATGTATCTTCATTTTATTTATAAAATTTCAGTCTGAGGGTTCCTCTCCCCTCTTTTTAAAAAAAAAAAGTTTCATACCAAACAAAGATAATGAAACTTTAATTCTTTAATTAATATGATTAAATTATTTGGGTCAAAACACAATAATTATTAAAATAATATCTTCTAGGCTACCAATAAATAATACACCAAATATATTATTTAACATGAACTCTCATGAGTAAATCCATCACAACTTTTAATAGCGCAAGTGTTTAGGCTATTACACAATTATTCTTCTTTGTTAGGGATTCGTAGAGTGTTGAAATAAGATTACGGGGTGCGGTTATTGAAATGGTGTCCCCCTAATCTATATGAAAATTATATGCAGAACTACACATCTCAAGTTTGAAAGATACCTGTGAGTTTTACAAAGATAGAGGCAAAGTTTTAAAATACAAGACAAAGAAGGGTTATTGTCAACAGCTCAAAATAGCACCAAATACCTACTTTTAAACTATATGTACTAATCCAAATAATATATTTGGGATGCCATTAATTTTTATATCTAAAAATACATACGTAATAATGAATGGCATACCATTATTCTTTATCATATCTTTTTATAATAATATTAGTAAATGATTATTAGCTTTGTTGAAAGATATCTACTTGTCTTTACAATAAACCCATTTATAATAATATCTTGAATGGTTGTTAGCCTTGTTGAAACATATCTACTTGTCTTCATAATATACCATTTTATAATAATATACTAAATGTCTTTATAATAAGACTTTTTATAATAATATTACTGAATGATTGTTGGCCTTATTGAGAAATTTCTACTTGTCTTTATCCTAAACATATTAAAAGAACTCACATGCTATTTACCATTAAAATATATTTAAAAAGGCAATAATACATTTAACCAAAACTAAAAACAAGCAAGGGTCATACACATCTGTCCCCACAACCCCCCAAAAAAAAACTCTTTTAGGGAATTATATTGTAAAATCTTACGCAATCGCAAAAAGCAAGTTTAAATGTAAAATGATACTCTCATGTAAAGTTAAAAAAAAAAAAACTGTAAAATGATTCTCTCACGTAAAGTAGAGAGGCATGGGTAAAATACTACAATGTCCCTTACCTGATTTGCCCTAGAATTCTCTTGGGAATTAGGTTTAGGGTTTCTACTTTTTGAATTCTTCTTTGAGCCATACCTGTAACAACACACACACACACACACACACACACACACACACACACACACACACACACAGATATATATACACAAAACCCATATTGCCATATGTCAGTTCTAGTACCTATTACCTAGCAATTCAACATAATCAACTTACAACTGAAAACACATAAAAAAAGAAGAGTCACTCAGCATGCCAGGGAGGAGAAGTCGTAAATCCTTAGTAGCCTAAGGCCTACCACAGTCCTATTGCCCAAACCCTTGATGAGGGCCTATGGGGGCTGGTGCTTTTGCCCAATCCCTCATCTTAGGCCTATGGGGGCATGTTCCAATGTGGGACCCCCATCCCTCCATGGTCCAAACACTTGACTCAGGCATACTAGAGCATGATGCCCAACCCTTGTCTCGGGCCTATAGGGATGGAACCTTAGATGGGGTTTATAGGCAATCTACTAAGACTTATGCATTCACCCCTCCTCGTTGAATCACAAACAAAATATATGCAGTTTCCACACAGTTCCAAATTATACAATTTGCCTTTATCACTAGGAAATGAATCATACAGTAGTATATGATGCAGCATACGATATATCAAGGTACAAACAGTTTCTAGCCAATTTCAAATATGCAGTTATTCTTTTATCTTTTTCCATTCTACTTTCATTACGTTATAAGAGATTCAAATAGAAATGTAGATGCCAAGACAAAAACAATCATAAGAGAAGTTATATTTATTCACAATCATCCTTCTTATAGTTTTCTAGTTTTATGGCTCAGTTTTGATACAAACTACTGTACAATCTAACAGCCATCATTTATATATACCTGCAGATGGAAATTAGTACCCAGACATACCATAATGATCTAAAATTATTATTCTAATGAAAGTCACAATTGCCATGACACAGTTCCCTTATTTCCCAGGCCCACTTTCCTCACAGTGGAATGAATTAAACCATGTTTTATGCATTTTAAATGAGAAAGACAAAGCATATGAAAAAATATTACAGTTGAATAGAGGGAACTAGATGCTAGGACTGAGTGAGGAATCTCACCTGAGCCTCAAGTCTGTTAGTTTCTACTTTTAGATTATTCAAAATGTATTATGTATGTGATCAACAATTGATCGATGTCCTGAAGAGTATACTTCCTGTTGGCTGAATGGATCGATGCTGTTCCGAGAGGATATATATATTAAATTGTATTGATGGCGGTGTTATATTAGAACTAATGTTTTGTGTATTCTGATTTGGATCAATCAGGAAGTGTTGTAATGCGATGATGTTGCTGTTGTATTGCTGTGTCTTTATATATTTTCTTTTACTTGTACCCATAGATTATTATCGTGGCTGTGAATGATCGATGATGGTCATCACAGGGGTTGTTAATAAATTAATGTGTGGATTATTTGAGACTTACAAAAGAAAGGGCAGAGTGGATGTCTTTAAAGGATAGAATTCCCATATGGGCAGCCAAAGCAAAAGTTCATTGAGATTTATCTGTTTTCCATATAAAGTAGTTGGCCTAATACTAAAATGGTGTTGATAATGATCTCCAATTCCCACATTTGAGTTTTACATGGGATTTCCATCTTCTATTGGCATATTCCTTGAGCTTCCTATTCGATGCTTTTACTTGCTTCCCTTTTCTTTTTTGTTCGATGGATTAAACCTAAAATGATTGTTGTGATGTAATGGTCATTGTGGGAGTTTGCTTGAAATGAGGATGCTTGAAGTCTTTTAGATTTTTCCCTCGTATCCCCTTTGAATGAAAGATCGATTCAATTTATAATGATCAAAGGGTTGTAGATTGAAAGGGCACGAATTCCTTTGCCTCTTTACCTAAGATCGTACCTTTCGTAGGGCCCTTGTCATGCCCATTGTGGATAGTGTATATTTAGGATGTTAATCTGCTATATGCATAGTCATGTTTTCTCATTTTATTTCATTAAGATAATCACATCTTATATGATGGGTTCAAGGTAATTGTTGTTTCTTTTTATGGATCATAACTTCCAACATGGGGACATGATAGTCCTCCCCACTAAAAATTGCTTGTCCTCAAGCAATCCCAATGCATTACCTTGCACACTAATGCTTACCCTCAATGTGGAATAGCTATATCCAGAGTGATTAGAGTTCACATCTTTTGCTTGATTATACTTAGGTTTTGAAATAGAGCTTGGGTGGTTTTGTCATCCTATTCTATTAATGCTTGGGTTTTCTTATCACTAGTTTCCCTGAAGGTCCTAAGTTCATCTCATATTGGGTTATCCATGAGGTTTTTTCCTAGGGTATTGTTCCTAGAGTCTCGTCGATGGTAGATTTGCATAATTTCCCATGGGATGCAAGGAAAGATGCTCTAATACCACTGTAATGTCCCTTACCTGAGTTGCCCTAGAATTCACTTGGGAATTAGGTTTAGAGTTTCTACTTTTTGAATTCTTCTTGGAGCCATACCTATAACAGCACACACACACACACACACACACACACACATATATAGAAAACCCATATTGCCATATGTAAGTTCTAGTATCTATTACCCAGCAATTCAACATAATCAACTTACAACTGAAAACACATAAAAAAGAAGAGTCACACAGCATGCCAGGGAGGAGAAGTCATAAATCCTTAGTAGCCTAAGGCCTACCACAGTTATATTGCCCAAACCCTTGATGAGGACCTATGGGGGCTGGTCCTTTTTCCCAATCCCTCGTCTTGGGCCTATGGGGACATGTTCCAATGTGGGACCCCCATCCCTCCATGGTCCAACCCCTTGACTCAGGACTACTAGGGCATAATGCCCAACCCTTATGTCGGGCCTATGGGGATGGAACCTTAGATGGGGTTTATAGGCAATCTACTAAGACTTATGCATTCACCCCTCCTGGCTGAATCACAAAAAAAAAATGTAGTTTCCACACAGTTCCAAATTATACAATTTGCCTTTATCACTAGGAAATGAATCATACAGTAGTATATGATGCAGCATACGATATATTAGGGTGCAAATAGTTTCTAGCCAATTTCAAATGTGCATTTATTCTTCTATCTATTTTCATTCTCCTTTCATTATGCTATAAGAGATTCAAATAGAAATGTAGATGCCAGGACAAAAACAATCATCAGAGAAGTTATATTTATTCACAATCATCCTTCTTACACTTTTCTAATTTTATGGCTCACTTCTAATACAAACTACTGTACAATATAATAGCCACCATTTATATATACATGCAGATGGAAATTAGGACCTAGACATACCATAATGATCTACAATTAGTATCCTAATGAAAGTCACAATTGCCATGACACAGTTCCCTTATTTCCCAGGCCCGATTTCCTCACAGTGGAATGAATTAAACCATGTTTTATCCATTTTAAATGAGAAAGAGAAAGCATATGAAATAATATTACTATTGAATAGAGGGAACTAGATGCTAGGACTGAGTGAGGAATCTCACCTGAGCCTCGAGTCTGTCAGTTTCTACTTTTAGATTATTCAAAATGTATTATGTATGTGATAAAAAAATGATCGATGTCCTAAAGTGTATACTTCATGCTAGCTAAATGGATCGATGCTATTCTAAGAGTATATATATAATATATATATATATATATATATATATATATATATATATATATATATATATTAAATTGTATTGATGGCAGTGTTATATTAGAACTGATGTTTTGTGTATTCTAATTTGGATTGATCAGGAAGTGTTGTAATGCGATGATGCTACTATTGTATTGCTATGTCTTTATATATTTTCTTTTACTTTTTGTACCCATAGATTCTCATTGTGGCTGTGAATGATCGATGATGGTCATCACAGGGGTTGTTAAGAAATTAATGTGTCGATTATTTAAGACTTAGAAAAGAAAGGGCAGAGTAGATGTCTTTAAAGGACAAAATTCCCATATGGGTGGCCAAAGCAAAAGTTCATTGAGATTTATCTGCTTTCCATATAAAGTAGTTGGCCTAATACTAAATCGGTGTTGATAATGATCTCCAATTCCCACATTTGAGTTTTACATGGGATTTCCATCTTCTATTGGCATATTCCTTTAGCTTCCTATTCAATGCTTTTACTTGCTTCCCTTTTCTTTTTCATTCAATGTATTACCCCTGAAATGATTGCTATGATATAATGGTCGCTGCGAGAGTTTGCTTGAAATGAGGATGCTTGAAGTCTTTTAGATTTTTCCCTCATATCCCCTTTGAATGAAACATCGATTCAATTTATAATGATCAAAGGGTTGTAGTTTGAAAGGGCATGACTTCCTTTGAAATCATATCTCATTGCCTAAGATCGCACCTTTCGTGGGGCCCTTGTCATGCCCACTGTGGATAGTGTATGTTTAGGATGTTAATCTGCTATATGCATAGTCATGTTTTCTTATTTTATTTCATTAAGATACACACACCTTATACGATGGGTTCAAGGTAATTGTTGTTTCTTTTTATGGATCATAGCTTCGAACATGGGGACATGATAGCCCTCCCCACTAAAAATTACTTGTCCTCAAGCAATCCCAATGCATTACCTTACACACTAATGCTTACCCTCAATGTGGAATAGTTGTTTCCAGAGTGATTAGAGTTCATGTCTTTTTCCTAACTATACTTATGTTTTGAAGTAGAGCTTGGGTGGTTTTCTCATCTTGTTCTATTAATGCTTGGGTTTTCTTATCACTACTTTCCCTGAAGGTCCTAAGTTCATCTCTTAGTGGGTTATCCATGAGATTGTTTCCTAGGGTATTGTTCCTAGAGTCTCTTCGATGGTAGATTTGCATAATTTCCCATGGGATGGCAAGAAAGATCCTCTAATACCACTGTAATGTCCCTTAACTGATTTGCCCTAGAATTCACTAGGGAATTAGGTTTAGGGTTTCTACTTTTTGAATTCTTCTTGGAGCCATACCTATAACAGCACATATATATACACAAAACCCATATTGCCATATGTCAGTTCTAGTATCTATTACCCAACAATTCAACATAATTAACTTACAACTAAAAACACATAAAAAAGAAGAGTCACTCAGCATGCCAGGGAGGAGAAGTCATAAATCCTTAGTAGCCTAAGGCCTACCACAGTCCTATTGCCCAAACCCTTGACGAGGGCCTATGGGGGCTGGTCCTTTTGCACAATCCCTCGTCCTGGGCCTATTGGGGCATGTTCCAATGTGGGACCCCCATCGCTCCATGGTCCAAACCCTTGACTCAGGCCTACTGGGGCATAATGCCCAACCCTTTTCTCAGGCCTATGGGGATGGAACCTTAGATGGGGTTTATAGGCAATCTACTAAGACTTATGCATTCACCCCTCCTGGCTGAATCACAAAAAAAATATATGTAGTTTCCACACAGTTCCAAATTATACAATTTTCCTTTATCACTAGGAAATGAATCATACAGTAGTATATGATGCAACATATGATATATCAGGGTGCAAACAGTTTCTAGCCAATTTCAAATGTGCAGTTATTCTTTTATCTATTTTTATTCTACTTTCATTAGGCTATAAGAGATTCAAACAAAAATGTAGATGCCAACACAAAAATAATCATCAGAGAAGTTATATTTATTCACAATCATCCTTCTTACAGTTTTCTAGTTTTACGGCTCAGTTCTGATACAAACTACTGTACAATATAATAGCCATCATTTATATATACCTGTAGATGGAAATTAGTACCCTGACATGCCATAATGATCTACAATTATTATCCTAATGAAAGTCACAATTGCCATGACATAGTTCCCTTATTTCCCAGGCCCGATTTCCTCACAGTGGAATGAATTAAACCATGTTTTATGCATTTTAAATGAGAAAGACAAAGCATATGAAATAATATTATGGTTGAATAGAGGGAACTAGATGCTAGGACTGAGTGAGGAATCTCACCTGAGCCTCGAGTATGTCAATTTCTACTTTTAGATTATTCAAAATGTATTATGTATGTGATCAACAATTGATCGATGTCCTGAAGTGTATACTTCCTGCTGGCTGAATGGATTGATGCTATTCCGAGAGGATATATATATATATTAAATTGTATTGATGGTGGTGTTATATTAGAACTAATGTTTTGTGTATTCTGATTTGGATCGATCAGGAAGTGTTGTAATGTGATGATGCTGCTGTTGTATTGCTATAGCTTTATATATTTTCTTTTACTTGTTGTACCCATAGATTCTCATTGTGGCTGTGAATGATTGATGATGGTCATCACAGGGGTTGTTAATAAATTAATGTGTGAATTATTCGAGACTTACAAAAGAAAGGGCAGAGTGGATGTCTTTAAATTAAGGAATTCCCATATGGGTGGCCAAAGCAAAAGTTCATTGAGATTTATCTGCTTTCCATATAAAGTAGTTGGCCTGATACTAAAACACTGTTGATAATGATCTCCAATTCATACATTTGAGTTTTATGTGGGATTTCCATCTTCTATTGGCATATTCCTTGACCTTCCTATTTGATGCTTTTACTTTCTTCCCTTTTCTTTTTCATTCAATGGATTACACCTGAAATGATTCCTATGATATAAAGGTCGCTGTGGAAGTTTGCTTGAAACGAGGATGCTTGAAGTCTTTTAGATTTTTCCCTCGTATCCCCTAGGAATGAAAGATCGATTCAATTTATAATGATCAAAGGGTTGTAGTTTGAAAGGGTACGACTTCCTTTGAAATCGTATATCTTTGCCTAAGATTGCACCTTTCGTGGGGACCTTGTCATGCCTGCCATGGATAGGGTATGTTTAGGATGTTAATCTGCTATATGCATAGTCATGTTTTCTGATTTTATTTCATTAAGATACTCATACCTTATATGATGGGTTCATGGGGACATGACAGTCCTCCCCACTCAAAATTACTTGTCCTCAAGCAATCCCAATGCATTACCTTGCACACTAATGCTTACCCTCAATGTGCAATAGTTGTTTCCAGAGTGATTAGAGTTTGCATCTTTTGCCTGACTATACTTAGGTTTTGAATTAGAGTTTGGGTGGTTTTCTCATCCTGTTCTATTAATGCTTGGGTTTTCTTATCGCTACTTTCCCTAACTGTCCTAAGTTCATCTATTAGTGGGTTATCCATGAGGTTTTTTCCTAGGGTATTGTTCCTAGAGTCTCTTCGATGGTAGACTTGCATAATTTCCCACGGGATGGTAGGAAAGATGCTCTTATACCACTATAATGTCTCTAACCTGATTTGCCCTAGAATTTGCTTGGGAATTAGGTTTAGGGTTTCTACTATTTGAATTCTTCTTGGAGCCATACCTATAATAGCACATATATATATACACAAAAACCCATATTGCCTTATGTCAGTTCTAGTATCTATTACCTAGCAATTCAACATAATCAACTTACAACTAAAAACACATAAAAAAGAAGAGTCACTCAGCATGCCAATGAGAAGTCATAAATCCTTAGTAGCTTAAGGCCTACCACAATCCTATTGCCCGAACCCTTGATGAGGGCCTATGGCAACTGATCCTTTTGCCCAATCCCCTGTCTTGGGCCTATGGGGGCATGTTCCAATGTGGGACCCTCATCCCTCCATGGTCCAAACCCTTGACTCAGGCCTACTGGGGCATAATGCCCAACCCTTGTCTTGGGCCTATGGGGACGGAACCTAGATGAGGTTAATAGGCAATCTACTAAGACTTATGCATTCACCCCTCCTGGCTGAATCTCAAACAAAATATATGCAGTTTCCACATAGTTCCAAATTATACAATTTGGCTTTATCACTAGGAAATGAATAATACAGTAGTATATGATGCAGAATACGATATATTAGGGTGCAAACAGTTTCTACCCAATTTCAAATGTGTAGTTATTCTTCTATTTTCATTCTGCTTTCATTATGCTATAAGAGATTCAAACAGAAATGTAGATACCTAGACAAAAACAATCATCAGAGAAGTTATATTTATTCACAATCATCCTTCTTACAGTTTTCTAGTTTTATGGCTCAGTTCTGATACAAACTACTGTACAATCTAACAGCGATCATTTATATATACCTGCAAATGGAAATTAGTACCTAGACATACCATAATGATCTACAATTATTATCCTAATGAAAGTCACAATTGCCATGACACAGTTCCATTATTTCCCAGGCTCGATTTCCTCATAGTGGAATGAATTAAACCATGTTTTATGCATTTTAAATGAGAAAGACAAAGCATATGAAATAATATTACGGTTGAATAGAGGGAACTAGATGCTAGGACTGAGTGAGGAATCTCACCTGAGCCTTGAGTCTGTCAGTTTCTACTTTTAGATTATTCAAAATGTATTATGTATGTGATCAACAATTGATCGATGTCCTGAAGTGTATACTTCCTGCTGGCTAAATGGATCGATGCTATTTCAAGAGGATATATATATATTAAAATGTATTGATGGCGGTGTTATATTAGAACCGATGTTTTGTGTATTCTGATTTCGATCGATCAGGAAGTGTTGTAATGTGATGATGCTGCTGTTGTATTGCTGCGTCTTTATATATTTTCTTTTACTTGTTGTACCCGTAGATTCTCATTGTGGCTGTGAATGATCGATGATGGTCATCACAGGGGTTGTTAATAAATTAATGTTTGGATTATTCAAGACTTACAAAAGAAAGGGCAGAGTGGATGTCTTTAAAGGACAAAATTCCCATATGGGCGGCCAAAGCAAAAGTTCATTGAGATTTATCTGCTTTCCATATAAAGTAGTTGGCCTGATACTAAAATGGTGTTGATAATGATCTCCAATTCCTACATTTGAGTTTTACGTGGGATTTCCATCTTCTATTGCCATATTCCTTAAGCTTCCTATTCGATGCTTTTACTTTCTTTCCTTTTCTTTTTTGTTGGATGGATTACACCTGAAATGATTGCTGTGATATAATGGTCGTTGCGGGAGTTTGCTTGAAACAAGGATGCTTGAAGTCTTTTAGATTTTTCCCTCGTATCCCCTTTGAATGAAAGATTGATTCAATTTATAATGGTCAAAGGGTTGTAGTTTGAAAGGGCACAACTTCCTTTGACATCATATCTCTTTGCCTAAGATCACACCTTTCATGGGGCCCTTGTCATGCCCACCGTGGATAGTGTATGTTTAGGATGTTAATCTACTATATGCATAGTCATGTTTTCTTATTTTATTTCATTACGATACTCACACCTTATACGATGGGTTCAACGTAATTGCTGTTGCTTTTTATGGATTGCATCTTCCAACATGGGGACATGACAAATATAGGCTTCAAATATTAGTCTTGTACCTTTCATTTCTTGAATGCGAGCATGGAGGAAAATGAAGCCAAAGCAACCAGGTGTCACTTTGTGATGGTGCATGGAGCAACCTATGGGGGTTGGTGTTGGTATAAAGTTGTAGATCTTCTTGTGAAAGTGGGTCACACCATCTCTTCCCTTGACATGGCAAGCGGAGGTATCGACCCAACTGATGCTCCTCACAGATTTCATCTTTACAAGAGTACAATAAGCCCCTCACAAATTTCTTTACAGCTCTTCCTTCCCAGGAGAAGGTATGCATTTGCTAAAGGGCTTTAAGAGCTAATATATATCTGTTCTATATTTCAGAATTTAGGTTGTGCCACAATACACAACTTGAGATTTCATCAATACTTAAGTATGCCAACTAATTTGTACTTATATGTCTTTTCAGGTTATATTGATTGGCCACAATGCTGGTGGCTTCAATTTGAGCTTTACAATGGAGCATTTTCCAGATAAAATTGCTGCAACTGTATTTGTTACTGCCTACATGCCCCTCAGGGAACAATGCTCTGTGATATGACGAATGAGGTATAATGAATTCCATCTCTACTAGTTCCTGCACCACCATTCAATGACATTTCTCTAAAGCATATAATTTAATAGGTCTCATCAATAATTGGAGGCTTCGGAGACTCCACATTTTACTATTGAAATGGGAAAGAAAATCTCCCAACATCCTTCAAATTTGGCACCTAGAAAGATAGTTCGGTTACAAATTTAAAAAAAAAATGAATTGAATCTGGCTAATGAGGTAAGTTGTTATGTGATTGATAGGTTAATATGACACTAAATGCAGGATCTCATTTTGTGGGAATTGCTAGAGAAAAAGTTTCCTAATTGGCAAGATCCTCTTTTGTATACAGCTAAAAACTATGGAAGCATTGACAGAATATACGTTGTGGCTAAGGAGGATAAGTGCATTGTGGAGCCGTTGCAGAGGAAGATGATTGTAGAAAATCCTCCACAAATGGTATATGAAATTGAAGGATCTGATCACACCGTATTCTTCTCCAAGCCTCTTCGTCTGGTTGAGGTGCTCATACAAATTGTTAATACATATGTGTAAGTGAAAGTAATCACATTTTAGGGTGATGGAGATGGATATTAGTAAAGTTTGCGATGTCTAGTAATCTAGAATAAACTTGTCACACAACATGTCAAGGTTCTTAATATTGTAATGGAATTTAATTTAGTTTTGTTTGTATTTTGAGGTAATGATTTAATGTATATAGAGACAAATGACATGATATTGTGTGAATTTAGGCTTAATTTCCTTATATATATAATCTACTTGTTTATCATGTTTGTTTATGTACCTACCTTAATTTAGTAATTTGCTATATATTTTAACCACTATTCCATTCTAAGATAAGTCTATAGACATAAAGGTGCCCTTATAGTCATGAACTTGTCCCTACCTAATTTAAAATGCAAAATTCAAATTTAACCAATTGATGCCCTTTACCCTTTTACCTTAACAACTAATTGGTGCATGTTTAAACACTCCAACTTAGCTGGAACAAATTGTTCTCTCTTAAAAGGAATTGCTTCCCTCAATATTTCTATAATCAAGTCTTGGCTTACTTAGATAACTCGGAGGTCTATGTATCCCATTTCTTTCAAAAGGCTACAATGATCCTAGGCAAAAGTTTTGCAAGGTTTAATTTTGAAATTAGTGTATTTCAACAAATATTTCAAGTTTGTTTTTCCAATGATAACTTTTCATAGTTAAACTGATTCCAAGAATTTGTATATCTCATGAATAATTTAAATTCAATTTAATCAAGTGGACTTGAAAATATAAATATAATATAACTATCTATACTATTCCCATTATAATGAGTTTTCAATGAAATATCAAAAGATAAAATCTAAGCTCCTGAGTTTTATTTATTACAAGTACATTCAATTTAAAAAGTAGACAATTCAATTAAATAACCACAAGTAGTAACACCAATTGACTCATAGTTTCCTAACTATGACAATGCAATCTCTAAAGGATCTCTACACTTGAATTCTAACATATAAAACCATCATATAACATGTATATTTCAGATGTTAAAACTCATAGAAAAAACACTAACACTTATTTGCCATTTCATCCAATGCTTATAATTAAATTCTAGATACATATTAGTCAATCACCCACGCTTACTTTTGAAACCATGAAAATAAAGTAAACTAGTAGATTGTATTCAAAACATAAATGAAATTATAGCACAAATAGCATAAAAAGGATTACAACATTTTACAAATTCAAACTATATGCTGTAAATAAGCATGCATCAACAATTAAATCTCATAAATTCTTAACTAAAATCATTTAAAAAATTAGAGTGTTGACCAAAAGTTCTCAAACCTAGAAACATATCTAAGCTTGACATGTGTCCTCATATCCTAAGTACATCCCAAGTACCCAATGCTTCATTTATGTACTAAACTAGAGATTTACCAGTCCTCTTTACTCTACATGTTCAAGGTAGTCGACATAGCTGCTTTCTTCATTAATTTTCCTCATATGTACTAATCTCTTAACTATTTCATTTATGTCACTTGACATATTATGCAAGTGTTCAATAATTATAGTGGCATTATTCATTATATCCATCCTAATGCTAGGTTTTAGGGAAAATTACACAATATATTTATCTCCTTCCTTTCTTATAGATTCTATTTACTCTAAAAGTTCTTAAATTCATTTACCTTGGTCCATAATACATGTTTAAGACCTAACACAAGATGTAAGACTAGAAAAGTATGTTAAATTTTCTTCCTTCTCTCTAATTTTCCTTTGACCTTGTCAATATACATCTGTGATTACCTAGCATACTTCAAGTATTTATATAATTGATGCAATTGACTAACCACATTTTCTATCAATCTATCTAGAATTTCCATCAAATACATCTTTTTCAACTCTTTATTTTCTTTTATAAAAAATTGAACCTCATCCATTGCCACATCTAAGATTGATTTGGACATCGATGGCATTTACTCTATCCCTTTTTGGTTTCTAAATACTCTTAAAATTTCTTGCTCTAATTTAACAATAATATAATGGGTTGATGACTTTCCCATTTTTTTAAACAACCTCTTCACCTTCCATATGTCCTTGTCATATGCAACTTTAGTTGAAATCTCATTGATTTACGTTTGTAGATTTTACTAAAGGCTAGCTTGTTGACTCATTTATTTCATCCACTTTGTATCCTAGGATAATATTGTTATAATTTGTATCACATCTTATGTGGTTGATATTTGAGTTGTTGTAGTTGGGAACATTGAAGTAAGTTAAAATGATACAAAAGAAATTGATAATAGTGGTATCTATATGGATGTAGATATCATTGGAGTAGAATTGAAAATAGGGGCATCTTGTAGGGAACTAGGGGTTAGTAACATGAACTAACAAATGTATAAGTTTCATAGTTTAATGTGGAAGTAGATGGTGTTGAAATTAATGGTAAAGGTGTATGCATTTATCGAAGACCTTGTGCATTGTGCTTCATGTATCTCTTATTTGCATAATAATTAAACTCCATAAAACAATCAGTGTTTTGTGGTGGAGAGTGTCTTCATTTAAAGAGATTTTGTTGGTCAATACCAAGGATTCCAATTTAATTTGTTGGTTTATGCCTATGTAAGTTATATTGGTTGGCATAGTGTTAGTTTCCATGGATAATTTTCCAAATAAAATTGTTTTACTTGTGGTTGTTTTTGTGCTCATTCCCATTAATGTTTAAAGCATGTTGTATAGTCAGTTAAGAATATGGAGACTAGTGTTTGGAAAAATGTGAAGCATTTTTATGGCTAGTGAGTTGAAATTTTCTTTTGAGTGAATGTATGGGTTTTCTACTTTTATCCATGGTTTTAAATCATTGATGAAAATTATAAATGTAATTTTGATGTTTGTATACTATCCTCAAACGTATAAAGGTTGGGTAAGGTATTTATTAGTAAATTATGAATGGTTGAGTTTTTATGCAATAGTAAGGAAGGTTATTGTTCTAGGATTGTTCCCCAAAATGGTTTTATGAAATGAGATACTACATAGTATGTGGTTTTTTTTTTTTAAATATTTAGATTGTGTATGCATTACTTCTATTATGTAGGTTTATTGGTCTTGTTTTTCCTACACTCACCTAAACAACTACATTTGATATGATCTCTCTACCAATTCCTACTTCACCAATGGTTTTAAACTTGATATACCATTTCTCTAAAAGGATATATTTTAATAGGTTGTTCATCCATAGTTGGAATCTTTATAAACTCCACATTTTACTATGTGAATAGGAAATAAAATTTGGTAACATCCCTCAAGTTTGGTAGCTAGTTTTTGCAACAATTTTTATAGAATAATCCTCCTTGGGTAAGTCACTTGCAAATAGAGATAGTTTGATTGAAATTACAAACTATAAAAAAATAGGATCTTAGGTTACTAATCATTTCAAATAAAACATAAAATAAATGAAATGAGAATTATAAGATGTACATATTTAATACATTACACAATTTATACATGAGGAAAACCCTTTTGGGTAAAAACACCATAAACACCATTCTATTATAAAAACAATTACATTTATGTGTATAAATTAATAGAAAAAACTTAGAGTAATTCACTTCTCCTCACTTCCACATGGATGATAACACCTCCTATGCATATTGATTAGCTTGACAACAATCTCCAAAAAATAAATTACTTCTCAATTAGAGAGAAGCTCTTTAAATATAGGAGGAGAGGTGGAATAAATACTTGAAATGATACTTGCCACACCTATTCAAAACTATGATTTATAAATAATTAACAATGTAATATAAGATTATGAGTTATTTAAATGGTATATGCTTTATAAATTATATCACAACCATAAGATTTTCTAACCTTATATTATAATAATATATAAGTTATCAAGATATGACCCCTAATAAAGTTATCTTCTTAGAGGCCCCCGTAATGTTAATAGGGGTAATTGTTAGTGTAGGTTTTTATTTCCTAGTTGGGTTATTTATTTTTCTCTATATTCCTAAGTTTTTCCTACACTTCTATTAATCTCACTTAGGTTAATAAAGTGTGTCTTATTAGGTGAGTGGTTGCGAGGTGTCACCTTCCTACATGTGACCATCCATTAGCTATCTTGGGAAGATACTTTGCTATCTTTAGTCTGATAGATGGTTGCTCCTGATTGGTCAGTGTTGCTACCTCCTCCCTCTCCCTAGTCTATATAAGCATGCTACCTGGCTTGTATTTTATATATTTTACTTTTGCATCCTCTTAATGCTATTTTGCTTCTAGCATTTGCATTACTCTCTTGGAGACTAACTCTATGTTGCTATTTTGATTTCGTATCATTTGCATTCATAGTTTAGATATATATTCTTTGCACTAGTTTTCTGGGTTAATAATCTTTTTAGATTCTAATATGGTATCAAAGCTGTTCTATGTGCAAGATTAGATTTTAGTTTCCTTATTTGAGAGATTCCGGGGGGGGGGGGGGGCTAATAAAGATTATTGCAATTTTTTGAAAAACCCAGTATGCTCTTCTCTTACATCTTCGAATGATCTTGAGAATTTGAAAAGTTTGATGGAAACTTTTTTGATCTCTGGGGTTTGCACATGTGTTTAATGAAATCTAGGTGATTGCAACATTTTTGGTTATACTGGCAGTATTTCCAGCTATTCCAACACATCCAGGAGGCTTGAGAAAGTCAGATTTGGCTTTCATTTCACCGAAATCAGAGATCGTCATACACAGTTGCGGAACCGGGGTTTTGAGCTCAAATCTAACAACCAGCTTGCATATATGGTTTTTTCAATCAATATTGTAGGTTTCAGCATGCCATTTCTTGTCTTAAGTAACTGATTCAGTCTTTGCATGTCATTTTTTGGTTGTTGGGGTCATTTTTTGTAGCTAAAGGCATTCTATTTACACTGGAGCAACATCTTCTGTACATCAGAAAGAAAAATCCCTTATGGGTTTTGTTCGTAGCATAGAAACACCATTTGGGTATCTTTTCATTTTTGCATGTAGTCTATATATTTTGTAGAAACATGCTTAGAAAGCTACAGTAGGACCCCTCTCCATTGGTAGTTACAGTTTTGAAGGTAGTTTTCAAATGCTTTGTTCTTGCTCATACGGACTCCTTTTCCCACAAATTTTATTTGATTTTGATGCCGAGATTTTTTAGAAATTGCAGATTCTCAGTCGTGACACTACATAGTTCTTGTTTTGGGAACTTCGGAGGATCATAACTTTCACATACGACCTCGTATCGAGGCGATTCTTTTTTTGAAAGTCAATAATTTTTTGAGTTGATCATAGTGGTGTTGTTTATTTCTTTGGATATTGTGCCAAAGTTTTATTTTCAACATATGCTCTCCATGAGAGTTTTGTAATGCATTGAAATCAAGACCAGTTAGTATTTCTTGCTAGTGGCAGTTGTAAATGCACTAATATAAAGTGCCAAATCATATTTTCTTGGGGGGGTTCTTTGATTGAGTGAAAAGGAGGGGGTTGTCTTGGTTGGGTTCTCTTCTTTTCAACACTTCTTCTCTGCATTTCTTCATCATGGATCAAACAAATCTGCCCATCCTAACTCCATACAATTACTTTGAGTGGAAATCACGCATGACAATTCACTTAAGGAGAGCTGGATTAAATAGGATAACTATGGGACTTGAAACTGAACTTGCTAAAGATGAAGGTAAGCCTAAGTGGTTTAACAAATGTGATGAAGCATATGGAACATTGTGTTTGTCTGTTTATCCTAATTTTCTCTTTCACATTGAGTCTTTGAATACACCGAATGAAATCTGGACAAAGCTAGAAAAACTATTTGGCACACAAGATTCAATGAGGGGTCATATGTTGGAAAATGAACTAATTAGTTTAAGTCCAGGCAATTTCAACACAATCCAGGATTTCTTCACTAAATTGAAATCACTAAGTCTGTAGTTAAAACAATGTGGAATTGAAAAGAAATATGAACAACTGATTCTTAGTATTCTCTCTAAGCTAAGTTCAGAATATTCTATGTTTGTTTCTACTTTCTATGCTACTAAGGGTGCACTTGGTACTTAGTTCACCATGCCATCTTTAGATGAGTTTGCTGTCAATCTCACTCATGAACAAGACAAGCTAATCCAGACAGGCACTCTTAAGTCCTCTAAGTCACATGCCTTGGCTGCCAACCAAGGTACAAAAGAACAGAAAGGACAAAGTAGTAACAATAATAGTAAGGATAAGAAATAGAAGAATAGTAAGGAGAAGAAGGATCAGATATCAGTTGCTTCAAAAGCAACTAATGAGACCCAATCTTCCAAGGGTGATAAGCCTAAGAAAGAGATGGTCCAATGTGCCTATTGTAAAAGACCCAGTCATGATGAACATAAATGTCTGAAGAAACAAATTGATCACTTGACACACATTCTTGAGAAGAATAATATCAGTCTTCCTGAGTCTATCAAACAGAGTTCTAATGAGGGGTCTAACAAGGCAAAAGAAAATAGCAAGGGGAAAGGAAAGGGCAAGGCCCTTGTTGCAGTTGCTTCTTCACCATCCACTTGGGTTCTTGATTCGGGTGCTTCACACCACATGGCTTCATCTAAGGAAGAACGTGCATCTTTGGAGCCATGTACTATGCCTTCTATTTTGATGGGTGATGACACTCCTGTTGAGGTGTGTGGGAGAGGGTCTATTGATGTGGGGGATGGCACATTCCATGATGTTCTTTGTGTGCCCTCATTATCAACTAATCTCCTATTGGTATACTAGATCACTCACATAGGTTCAGGTAAGCGGGTTGATTTCACTCTTGATTCAGTGGAGATTCGTGAGTTGCACAGTGGTTCTACAGTTGCAGTTGGGAGAGCAGATCATCAATCATGGCTCTATCTATTTTCTCACTTTGTTCCTGATCCTCCTTCGACTATTTTTCTCATTCATTCTAATGATGTGAGTAGATTATGGAATGAGTGGTTTGGCCATCTTAACTTCCGCTACTTGCAGTAGCTCAACCAACAGAGCATGGTCATAGGGTTGCCTTCAGTTCAGTTTTCAGGTGGTGTTTACCAAGGTTGTATTCTTGGTAAGCATCCTAAGGAAAAGTTTGACAAAGGTAAGGCATGGAGAGCTTCACAGATACTAGAGTTAGTTCGTAGTGATTTGGCTGGTCCATTTCAGCATCCTTCTTTCAGCAGGGCTCGATATGTCCTCCATTCATTGATGACTTTTCTTGATATACTTGGGTGTACTTTCTCAAAGAGAAGTCAGAGGTATTTGATCATTTTCAGGACTTCAAGACTTTTGTAGAAAAGCAATCTGGGAAAGCCATCAAAGTTTTGCACACTGACAATGGTGGTGAGTATGTCAACCATCAATTTGAGAGGTTTTGCACTTCAGAGGGGATTGATTTGCAACATTCAGTTCCATACAATCCTCAGCAGAATGGTGTTGCAGAACAAAAGAATAGGTCCTTGAAGGAAATGGTGAATTGCATGATTCACTCCAGATCTCTTGCACCACAGTATTGGGCAGAGGCCATTAACTGTAATTGTTATATCCAAAACCGTGTTCCTCACCAAGCCTTGAAGGGAGTCACTCCTTTTGAAGCTTGGAGTGGTCAGAAACCATCAGTTAAGCACTTTCAAGTTTTTGGTTCTCCTGCATGGGCCCACATTCCTGCAGGGAAACACAAGGCCTTGGATCCGCAGAGCAGACCTTACATATTTTTAGGTTATCCTGATTGTATGAAGGGTTATCGGTTGCTCCACCCTACTACACATGAGTTGTTCATTGAGAGGAGTGTTCAGTTTGAGGAGGGCTCTTCAATCTCACTTTCTATCACTTCTCCAACTCCTTCTACTTTGACATTGGAGTCACTTGGGATACATGACAGATCTTCTGATGAGTCAAATTTGCTTGAGCAGTCTTCTACCTCCACTTCTGATGCAGAGAGTGATTCAGAGGACTCATCTCCTTCCTCTCCTAGTCATCATTTAGAGGTTGATGATTCTCCTCTAGATTCTCCATCTCCTGGTCCACTTTGGGCTAGACAGACCTTGCAGTTTGTAGGTGATTGGGTTGGGGATCCATCAAACACCAGGCAGACTCGTCCACAGTTTTAGGATGCTCCACATGTCTTCATTGCTACTGCCTCAGATCCACAGTCTTTTCATGAGGCTTCTGGTATTCCTGAGTGGGATACAGCTATGCAGGAGGAGTATAGTTCCTTGATGAGGAACCACACTTGGGATCTTGTCCCTTTTCCTAAGGGAAGAAAACTTGTTTGATGTAAGTGGATCTATCAGACAAAATTTGTAGCAGATGGGTTGGCTGACAAGCATAAGGCTCGCTTGGTCGCCAAAGGATTCTCCTAGGTTCCTGGGATTGACTACTCTGAGACTTTTGTGCCAGTTGCCTGAATGAATTCTATCTGACTTGTTCTTGCCATTGCTGTAGTTAATCGTTGGGAAGTACACCAAATGGCTGTTAAGAGTGCTTTTCTTCACAGTGACCTTCAGGAGAAGATCTACATGGAGCAGCCATAGGGATTCATTCAGGATTCTTCACTTGTGTGCCATCTTTGGAAGTCTCTCTATGGCCTCAAATAGGCTCCTCGGGCCAGGTATGCCAAGATGGACTCCTTCCTTCTATCAGTTGGGTTCACTCAGTGCCATCCTGATCCCAATGTCCACATTCTGCAACAAGATGATTCACTCCTATTTCTAGTTCTGTATGTTGATGACTTGCTAATCACAAGGAGTTCTTCATCCACCATTGGGGCTGTCAAAATTGCCCTTCATGATAGGTTTTTGATGACTAACTTGGGCTTATTGCATTACTTTCTCAGGATTGAGATCTTTCAATCTTCTTCTAGGATCACCATCACATAGTCCAAGTATGCTCTAGATTCGCTCTCAAGGCTTCATATGGCTGACTGTAAGCCTGCTCCGACTCCCTTTCTTTTTGGAGTCAAACTTGAGGCTCAGTGTTCTTCTCCACTTGTTGATGGCACTTTGTACCAATAGCTTGTTGGGAGTCTCATTTATCTGACTCATACGAGACCTACATTTCATATGCTGTAGGCATGGTCTCTCAATTCATGCAGGAGCCTCATGAGTTGCACTGGAAAGAAGCCAAGCAGATCCTTCACTACATTCAGGGTTCTCACAGTTTTGGGATTCACTACGCAGCGGGTATTGAGTTTGACTTGGTGGGCTACACAAACTCAGATTAGGCGGGCGATTCTTAGGATCGCAAGTCTACTTCAGGATACAGCTTCTCACTTGGTTTAGGTCATGTTTGTTGGTCAAGCAAGAAGCAATCTGCTATTTCTCTATCTTCTACTGAGGCTGAGTATTGGGGAGCTATGAATGCCACCACTGAGGCCATTTGGCTTCAGATTCTTCTCACTGAGTTTGGTATCCAGATCAGACGGCCATCAGTCATATTTTGTCACAACCAGAGTGCCATTCAGATCTCATGAAATCTGGTCCATCATCAGTAGACCAAACATATAGAGGTCCACATGCACTACATCCGAGAGCTCATCCATGGCCACATCATCAACCTTCGCTACTGTCCAACTTTCGAGAAGGTTGTTGATATCTTCACCAAACCCTTCATTGAGAGAAAGTTCCTTCATTTGCGAGCTTTGCTGGGGGTGTCAGATGCTTCATCTTCTCAGGGAGCTTCTTCCTCTCACTCAGAGTCCTGACTCTCTCTACTTTGGGGGGTCTCTTCTCTCTCTATTTTTTTGGGGGGGCTTTTCTCTCTCTTTGGGGGGGGAATTTGATGTACATGGGTACCTCATCAGGCTTGATTTACCGGGACCCATTTCTACATCCACCTAAGCTTCACTTATGGGGGGGTGTTAGTGTAGGTTTTTATTCCCTAGTTGGGTTATTTATTTTTCCCTATATTCCTAGGTTTTTCCTACACTTCTATTAATCTTGCTTAGGTTAATAAAGCATGTCTTATTAGGTGAGTGGTTGCGAGGTGTCACCTTCCTACATGTAAGCATCCATTAGCTATCTTGGGAAGATACTTTTCTATCTTTAGTCTGATAGATGGTTGCTCCTGATTGGTCAGTGTTGCTACCTCCTCCCTCTCCCTAGTCTATATAAGCATGCTACCTGGTTTGTATTTTGTATCTTTTACTTTTACATCCTCTTAATGCTATTTTGCTTCTAGAATTTGCATTACTCTCTTGGAGACTAACTCTGTGTTGCTATTTTCATTTCGTATCATTTGCATTCATAGTTTAGATATCTATTCTTTGCTCTAGTTTGCTGGGTTAATAATCTTTTCAGATTCTAACAGTAATAACCTATCAATTTCTATAAAAGAAAAAGAGAAGTACCCTAGTAATGTAGGTCTTATTTGACAAGATAAATATGGAATAAAATATATGCCAAAATGAAGATCATCCATTCCAAACTACATGAAAGTCACCTTGTAATTATTTATAATCCTAAAATTTTAAATAATTATTTTAATGGGGTCTTATGAAGTTTTTATTGGATCTTGAGTCTCCCCGAATTAGCCTCCCTTAGTTTCATTACATAGTGCCCATAGGTCTTATATAATGCAATACTTTAAGAGTGGAAAAATTATAGAGAAGAATTAAAATATGCTAGTTCAAGAATTATACAATAATGTGATAACCATTAGGAGGTGCATTGTAATGCACAATCCCTCTTAACAGTAACTCCTTAAGGCCAAGCATTGATCTAAGTTTGGAGAATTTTATATTGTACAAAGGTTTGGTATGTGATAATTGGAATTCCATCATAGTTGTTCTTGATCATAGTATATGTATCACCTAATAATCAATCTAATAGAATTAGAGAGTAATTTTATGATAGAAAACTTTCCTTGAATGAAGTTCCATCAAACTTGAATGTGCTTTATTTCTTGATGTTTGAATATGAGTCTATGGTAAGTGTAAATAAATTTGGTTTTCATATAATAAAAAGGTCATTTTAGTAGTACCCAAATGAAACTCTTCAAATAATCTCTTGAGACACATTGATTCTTTTGCAACTATTATTGTGTTAAACCACTATAGATTAAGGAGCCATAGAAGGTTGTTGTTTTTAGTGTTACTCCATCCATGTGATATAACTTGCACCATATTTTGGTGATGTAGGAGCATTCAAACAAATGAACTATCCAGCATCAACCCAAAAAAAGTACAAGTTTAATTTTTCATTTTTGTTTGTTTGTTTGGAATTCTTATGGAATTTCTTGGCAATGTTTTTTCTTATGCGATTCACATCAAGTGAATTCAATCTTTCATTTCTGAATGTTCATCGAAGAGTTACAATGGAAGTTGGTTTTCAGCATTGGCTCCCATCAAAGTTGCACAATTGAAGTTTTCCAGATCTATAAGGGATATGACCTCTTGGGAATGCGATTAAATGAACAAAAGGTTTTCCTTGCAATAGATAATGCCTACACCAATGAATCACCCATTCATAGTACTTGTAAGTTTCTTAGTCTTAGACTCAACAAGAAAAACATAGTTCTAGTTACTCCTTGCACACAAGATCTTTTGGATGTGATTGGGTACAACATATATTGGAACTATTTTCATCTTCCAAATTTCACTGAAGAAGAGGCTATTCAGATAGTACTTAATCGATCCATACTTAATTGCAACTTTACATCATTGCCATATTGTCACCGAGAAATATTAGATATTGCACTTCCCTTTGCAAGATAAAATATACCATACAAAGGGATTCAATGACGAATGGAAGTTCAATAATAAAGTACCATTATCATCCCTCTTCTTTGATTTAAATGGGTGTAGAATAGGTGGCAATTCAAATATCTGGATTAGCAACGTTCATCATTTGTTGAAAACACATAATAGAATGATGTAAATGGGATGTATCATGTTGCTAGTGAGCAATATGAAGCACCATACATTCTGAGAGACATTTAGTGGGAACTTGTGCGGTGGAGAAATTCAGTTGCTAGCATGAAAGAGTGGTTTCGATCTTTGATTGCATTCAATCAAAAAATATAAACACTCACATTTGAAGACTCGAGACATAAAAGATTACAAACATTCAGCTAAAAATGTAAATGCCTATTGATAAGAATAAAAGCATCAATTTTCTATATTATTTTTAACTAAAGTCTATGTTCTTTTGTTTAAATTGCTTAGACATTTTTATTAAAAAAAAGGAAAAGAAAAGATGACTAGGGAATGGGAAGGGGTGATGGAGGTGGATATCAAATCCACAAGATACATAAAAATACAAATCATAGAAACATGAAACACAAAAATTTATCAAACACATATAGACACATAGATATTTAATCCATAACCGTGATGCTGCACCTCATGCTATTGCTTGCTTGAATCAATTACATCATGTCTCTTTTATATGGGTCTTTCATACATGTCTTGCCTTTTTAGGCTCTTCTAAACTTCATCTAAAAACAATATCCTCTAGAGCATTTCTCTTCTAGAACTCTCTTCTTTCTAGAAACCTTCATCTTTTTAAACTCATCTCTCTTTCTAGACTTTTGTCTTTTTGCCTTTTCATCTTTTCTAATAATCTAGGGGGAGAAATTACTTACTTCAACACCCCCCCTTAATTTTGACCTCATATTTTTCATTCCAAAATTTTCTCTTTCAAGTATACTGATTCATTCAATCCTTTTCAAACTATCTTCAAGATCTATAGATCTTTCCAACTTTCATCAACTCTTACCAACTCTCACCAACTACTACAGTGGTCCTTCAACTTTGATTTTCAAATCTTTAGAACTTCAATATGGAAGTCTTCTCATTATTTGTAACTTTCCACTTTGCTTGACATCTTACAAGACCAACAAACTTTTCTTAATCTCTATCCTTGTTTACATATGAACTTCTATACTTGAACAATCTTTTCAACATACCTATAATTTGTTGCCAATTTGATTCAAAAATCCAACCACAATTTATTTGCATGTATCCTGTCATAGATTTATTTTTCCACTCTCTATTCCATTACATCTTGTCTAAATGATTTCTCAAACCATAAATTCTACAAGGATGAATATCCCAACACATTTCCTTGCTATGTCCTTTCCTATTACAATGAGAACAATGCATTCCTTGAACAAATTTCCTTGAACCTATAACACCTGTAACATCATTTCCTTTACCCGTGTATCCAAGGCTTTCGTACTTTAGCCTTATATTTGGCTGAATCGGCTCTTTGATTCCTTTTCTGTACTTTCCTAAACCTTTTTCTTCATATCTCATCTTTTTCATCATCTTGAAACCAATATTTTTTATCATTACAACTAACATCATTTGCAGATTTAAACACCTTATCATCTTCATCTTTACACTCTTCATTAATATCATCACAACTTGCAAATTTTTCTAATCCATCCTCCTTGATATCTTAAACACTTCCAAACAAATCACTTGTATCACACAAAACATCACAAACTAATGGATTTGTCTTTAGACTTTCATTCTTTTCTTTCAACTTTTATATTTAATCTTTTTGTAATTTATTTTCTTCTTCTAAGCTCAATATTTCTTCTATTTGTAAACTATTTTCTTCTTCTAATCTCTTTAACTTCTCTTCAAGATCTTTATTCTTCTTCTTAACCTCATCAAACAATTTTTATCTTTCTTCTAATTCTTCATTCTTTATTTTAACTTTACCCAATTCAATATCAAGTTCATACATTTTTATTCATAATCCAGTTTTCTCTATTGAACCCTATTGTAAATCTCTTAATAATTCATTTCTCTCTTTTTCCCAATCATCTTTTTCTATTTACCATTCTTTTTCTATCTTCTTTCTTTTAGCTTTTCCCATTTCTAAAATAAATAATTTACTTACCTCAGACTATTGTCCTTGTCTTCGATTGTCAATTTCCTCTTTGTTTGGCAGCTTTGTGTGCCTCACTCCTTTTGATATTGTATTCAAACTTCTCGATTTCTTTTCTTACTTCCTTTTGGCTGTAATCTCCTTGTCTTTTTCTTCTATTGTTCTTACAGGCAACTTCCTTCCTCAACTGTTGACTTAATCTGTAGCCTCTTATCTTTTCTTTTAACAGTGACTTCTATTGAAAATTTGTGATTTCCTTTGATTTTTTTTACCATAGCCAGTTGTTGATCATGGATTCCAATTGAGTGGCTTCTTGCTCCTTTAACAATTTGTCATTTGTAAAAAATCTCATTCGATTGTTTTCAAACTGCCTTCCTATGTTGACATCAAATCCACAAACTCACGACTCCTTCCTTAGCCTTAAAAGCATCTACAACAACTTTAATGATTTCATAAAACCTGCAATGACTCTTCTTTACAAACCCTAACAATAACATTTTGTCTCACTCAATGAGCTTTTTCTAGATCTTGCATCAAAAATAGATCCACAACCTTGCAATGCCATAATACCTTTGATCTTCATGCAAACAAGGTAAACACAATCATTGCAAACCCTAGAATCTGTGAACACAACAAACCATTGATGACCTTTTCATTAACTTGGCTCTAATACCACTATGATGGTGGTGGATATCAAATCAACAAGCCACATAAAAACACAAATTAGAAAAACATAAAACATAGAAACTTATCAAACACATATAGACACACAAATATTTAATCCATAACTATGCTGCTGCACCTCATTCTATTGCTTGCTTGAATCAATTACATAATGTCTCTTTTATATGGGTCTTTCATACATATCTTGACTTCCTAGGATCTTCTAAACTTCATCTAGAAATAATATCCTCTAGAACATTTCTCTTCTAGAACTCTCTTCTTTCTAGAAACCTTTACCTTTCTAGACTCATCTCTCTTTCTATACTTTTGTCTTTTTGCCTTTTTGTCTTTTCTAATAATGTAGTGGGAGAAATTAATTACTCCAACAACGGGCATGACCCTTGAGAAAGAATCAGATCATCATTTTCAACAGAAAAAGAAAGAAAAGATGCTACAGATAGAGTGGAAAGAGGGTGCATAGAGGGGAAGTAGTCATTGCTAGACAGAGAAGGCATTCGATGCCATTATTCTCATCCCTCATCGGTGGAGTAAGAGAGACACAAAAAGAAGAAAACTAGGGGTAATATTGTAGAGGAGTGTGGGATAGAAGGCAGCCATAGCCTATAGAAGATTGTTATGAAAGAAAAAAGTTTCAACACCCATGAAATTTGTGAATGAATATGGGCAAAGGGAGAGAATGTGGAAGGCTAAGGAAGGGATACGTAACCTGTGACAAAAAGAAAAAAATTGCTGTATAGATAAAACACAGTTTCATGAAAGGCAACACGGGGCATCAGCCTGGTAAGAGAAGAAGTTTGGTTGCAGTCCATAGGGGAATAAATAGTGGAGGAAAGAAGATCGGTTTGGAAAGGAGATGAGAGTAGCAGACAAAAGACAAGACAATAGAATGAAATCGACTTATGGTTTAAATAGTTATTGTTAGACTAATGATAGTAGCTGGTAAAGTGTTCATGAGGAATGTAGGTGAGAACTGTTTACAAAAATTAAGGTAGGATGAGTCCATGGAAGGCCATCTAATTATAGTTTGTAATTGAATAAATAAATCAATGCTGGTTTGCAATCTTTACTTGATTACATGTTGAACTAAGGAAGAGCATTGTCTGTGTGTTTGTGTGTTTAAGTTTGTGTATTTGTGGATGTTTGTTACTTATCCATACAAGAGTAAAGATCCATACTGACCTATATGGGCCTACAAGAGTAAAGAGTCAACAAGGTGAAATGTATTTCATGAACTACTTATTGATGATTATTCTAGAATGACTTGTGTTACTTTCTTAAGACAAAAATTAGATGCCTTCGATAAGTTTAAGGTTTTCAAAGCTATGGTTGTGAATGAAATGGATACTAAGATCAAATGTTTAAGGTCTAATAGAGGAGGTGAGTTTACTTCAAATGAATTTGATTAGTTTTGTGAAGATCATGGTATTAGGAGACATCTGTCAGCTCCTAGGACCCCTTAGCAAAATGGGGTAGTGGAAAAGGAGAATAGGACTATGTAAAAGATGGCTAGGGCATTGTTGAAGGATGCAGATCTACCTAACATGTACTAGAAGGAAGTAGTTCACACTGATGTCTATCTAACTAACAAAGTACAATTAAGGGTCAATAACACTAAGACCCCTTATGAGCTATGGTATGGAAGACCTCCAACTATTAGATACTCTAGGATCTTTGATAGAAAATGCTATATAGGAAGAGATGAAGAAGACCTAGGCAAGTTTGACTCAAGAATTGATGAAGGGATATTTCTTTGTTACTCAACTAGAAGCAATGCCAATAGATGCTACAACAAGAGACGAAGAAGACCTAGGAAAGTTTGACTCAAGAATTGATGAAAGGATATTTCTTGGTTACTCAACCAGAAGCAAGGCCTATAGATGCTACAACAAGAGATTGGGAAAGATGATTGAAAGCACAAATGTCAAAGTAGATGAAGACTAGTATCAGATCTCGCAAGAATCAGAGGACTCTAGATCTGATATCTTTCCATGCACTAAAGATGAAGTAGAAGAAGGGAAAGAGGAAAAGGAACAAGAACCAAAGATGATACCCAAGACTCTAGCAAACTATGTTTAGAAGAACCATTTAGTAGATCAGATCATTGGGGATAAGAATAAAGGTGTGCTGACCAGGAGAAGTTTTGAAAAATCATATGAGCAAGTGAACTTGTGTTTATTATCAAAGGTAGGACCCAAAACCTCTGTTGATGCTAGAAAAGGTGATGGATGGATAAAATCAATGGAAAAAGAATGGGATTAGATAGAGAAGAATTAGACATGGGAATTGTTCCCTAGACCAACCAATAAGAATATCGTAGGAATAAAGTGGGTGTTTTGGAACACGCTGAATGAAGAAGGTGAAGTTGTGAGAAACAAAGCAAGACTGGTGTGTAAGGGGTATTCTCAAGTTGAAGCCATTGATTTTGAGGAGACACAAGCTCCAATAGCCAAGCTGGAGGTAATTAGGATGTTTTTTGCACTTTCTACACATAAAAACTTAAGTCAACATTTATGAATGGTGATCTAGAGGAAGAAGTCTTAATTGAGCAACTAGATGCTTTTTAGATATCAAAAGATCTAGACATGGTGTGCAGACTCAAGAAGGCCTTGTATGGTCTCAAGCAAGCACCTAGGGCTTGGTATGCTAGGTTGGATAAGTAATTACTTCATCAAGGCTTCAAGAAAGGTACTATGAATAGAAATCTTTACATCAAGGAAGAAGAAGATATGATATTGATAGTTGCAGTATAGGTTGATGGCATCATCTTTGGTGGAGGTGATGATATGTGTAAGCTCTATTTGCAGAGGAGATGCAAAAAGAGTTTGAGATGTCTATGATTGGTGTGATGTATTTCTTCCATGGACTTCAAATTTCTTAGCTAGATGATGGTATCTTTATTTGTCAAGCTAAGTATGTTAGTGAGATGTTGAAGAAGTTTGGTATGGATGATTCAAAACTAGTAAGTACCCCTATGGTCACTAGATGTCACTTGAGCAAGGATGACGAGTCTCTAGAGGTTGATTAGACTTCCTATAGATTTATGACTAGAGGATTGTTGTACTTGACTACTTATAGACTGATATCACCCATGCAGTATGTGTGGTTGCTAGATATTAAGCTAATCCCAAGTAAACACATGAGAAAGTAGTGAAATGTATGTTCAGATACTTGAAGGGAACTCCATATTATGTATTATGGTATCAAAGAGGTAATGAGTTTGATCTGAGTGCCTACACTGATGTTGATTGGGTTGGTTGTGTTGATGATAGAAGAAGTACAAGTGGTGGTGCTTTCTTTTTAAGAAGCAGATAGGTTTCATGGAAGATCAAGAAACAAGATTCAGTGTAATTATCAACTATAGAGGTAGAGTATATTGCAGTAGTATCATGCTATAAACAAGTATTGTGGATGAAATAAACCCTGAAGGATATCAAGGTAGTGTATGATGAGGCTATTCCTATTTTTTGTGATAATACAAGTGTTACCAATATTTCCAAGAATCCAATGATGCATTCTAGAACCAAGAATATAGCAATCAGGTATCACTTTTTGAGAGAGAAGGTTACAAATAAGAAAGTATGGTTGGAAAATGTTCCAACAAAGGATTAGATTGTAGATATTTTCACAAAGGCTCTTGCAAAGGATACTTTTGAGGAACTTTGGTAGAGGTTAGGGGTAATTACCCCTCCTTCTTGCTAGATGCATAGTGGTGTGTATGTCCAGGGGGAGTGGTTCATGTTATATCTATTTCCTTGATTGATGGTGGCTACCTCCTAGGAGGAGTAGGTAGTGGTTATTGATGATAGGGGGAGTCTATTTGTTGCAAGAAGTTATGCCCTAAGGGAGAAGAAGTCTCCCTTTGTCCTTGATGTGAAAGGGGGAGAATGAGAGGTGTGTGTAGCAAGTGTATTTCCATTAATGCCAAAGGGGGAGATTGTTACACATATGGTTCTTAAGGTTGTCACTGATGTGAACATTGTCATGAATGTGTGATGGTGTTCATGGTCAGATGTCATGTCCTAAAATAGATATATTAAGATAAGAATTAGAAGTTCATGATTGGATGTCATGTCCCCATCCAACACAGAAGATATAGTTCATGGTTGGATGTCATGTCTTATCTGATTAAGATGGAAATTAGAAGTTCATGGTTGGATGCCATGTTCCAAAAGCTCTTAGTCAATAGAGTGTAACATCTTGCCCTGCAACCCTGAAGGGTAAGGGCCAAAAGAGGACAAGATAATTTTTTTTTTGACATTAATAGATAACTTACACATGATACAGTTTCTGATTCTATAGATCGATGACATTCATGGCCAAGTATGGCTGAATGCACAACCTATAGGAGAGCACTAAATTCATTTTAAATACCAACCAAAATGTTCCTATAACCCATCCCAGATTATAAACTGAATCCAAAAGCATCATAGTACAAGAAAATCTGATACCCACACCAGAATCTGTAAACTAAATAGGAAACATCTCATTTCTTCTCATTAATTTGCATGATTACATCTTCTCTCTTAAGAGAGTACAATTACATAAGAGAATATACAGTGCAATGGCATAGCCATGAGTATGATATACAAGTGCAGTAACATAGTCTTGAATATGATACAGTGAATAAATAGGTACAACAACAGATAGGGTAATAGAGAGTGAGAACATCTCCAATCTGGTGCTCCAACAACCTGTTCACCGGTCTCTAATGGTGGTGGCAACACCTCCCAACCATGTGGACTCATATGACACCACCCCACTGTGCTTAGAGGTAGTCACAAGGCCTAAATAGAAGTAACAAAGCAAGGGTATACAAGATGACCAACACTCACATCAATCACAGAGCAGACACAGAAAATAATGAATAAAGCCAAAGTCATAACATAGAGATGCTCATCAAATGTAATGTTGGGTACTACTTAAGAATACCAAGGAACTAGACACTAGAGTGTAAACAAAATGGAGTGTCGTCATGCATGCTCAAAGGGTTGGCACCACAAGGACTCAAGTGCACTACTCATACCGACAAGGAGACTCAATCATGCCCGAATCAATGCTGCACAGATGAATAACTTGATGCCCTGCAGACGGATCAACCTTCTCGTATGCATCCTTAGGATTTATAAGCACTTAAGGCCATGCACGAGGACTCAATATCCTAGACCTAGGCTCATCTCATTTAACCAAATGGAGCATACAAAACCCAATCAAAACAATCCAATAAAAAATAGGTGACACAGTGACTGTCCCATCTGCATCCCCAAAGTATTCAGAATAGCCACAAAGGGCACGAGACATGTCTTAAAGACATCACATATAACTCAGTGAAAACACAATATGTTTTTAAGTATTAAACATAAAATTGCAAAAAATGTGATCTACAACCCAAAAGATTTTGATCACAGTGAAATTTTATTGAAAACAACCCTTTGTTAGTTAGGTCAGTTGTGTAATAAAACCATGATCCAAAACAAATCCTAAAAAAGTGATGCCTCCACTATTATAATGTAGATATGTTACATTCATCTAAAATCATTGAAAAGACCATATCACGATTTCTCATGTGAAGATTACCCAAGGAAAACATGCACCATACAAATTGGTAATCCATCACACGTTTGAGGCAAGTTTACTCCAATAATGTGGTACAATTATTCCACTAGGTAGTCTCCATTAAATGTTGAGAAAGTCCGCTTGACAAATGTGTTCCTATGCTTAGTAGGTGTATATATTTCACATGTTTTTTTTAACCTATCTTTAATCCATGTATAAATTATCTTGACATGTCTAGTCAGCTAGCACTATCTTTTTACTAACAGCCACATAAAGTTATGCATTTTTCTCTTTTTCTTATGAGTTACAAGTAAACTCTTTTAATCAAACTCTTTACAAAGGACACACTAGGTTTTGCAACCATGTATGGATGGATGAATGTATCAATAGATGTAGGATTCTTTTGCTAACACTTTCCTCATCACAAAATCTTGATATATTATCATATTATCATTTTTAGAATTCCAGAAGGATGTATTTTTATTAAGACCATTATTGACAATTGAATATGCTATTACTACATTTTGACCTCCTATAGAAATTCATTCTAGATGCTTCTTTAGGCTAGATGCAATGTAGGAATCCTAGTTTCCCTTCCTCAGTTCTCATGGATTTTTTGACATTAGGGCAGTCCTTGGGCATATGATCCCTTTGGCTTAGGAGTGGCATTTGTACACTTTTCTCTTGAATTTTTTCCCCATGACTCAACCTCAAATTTAAGCACATTTCCTTTATATTTTGTTTTCATATATTTATTATTTTCCATCCACTATATCTAGTGGATAGAGATTAATACCTAATTTGTATCAGTGCCAGATTAGTAATCTTACAAATCAAGGCCTAAATATTTTGTTTAGTCAAAATGCTAGTCTATGGGCATTTGAAATTATTCAAGAATTTGTAAGAAATATAATTTTGTGAAAATGCTAAATCTCAGTTTATCCTACTCAAACCAAGGATAACATTTTTCCCTTATTTCTATTGGTTACAAAAATTTGTAGGTTTGAGAAGATAAAAGAGAAAAGACTTCTACTGCATAGAACTTTTAACAATTCTTTCCATAGTTAGTAGGATGAGAATCACATCTCCTTGTTGTAAACAAATTAACAATTTTCTAGTTTAATTGGAACTCTTCCACAAACTACCATAGAAAATCATCATGCCATTGGGTTTGAATATTGACCAAAGGATTGCCTCATTTGGAAAGCTACCACTATATCCTTTGAAGTAAACATGAAAAATATTTTAGATGACTCAGAATCATTATCTGGATCTACTGTGGGGAAATAAGTGATATTACTTGGATTGTGCCCAAAAGAATCAGACAAATCTACTTTTTTAGAATAATAGGCACCATGAGAGGATAAGGGCTATAACAAATGCCATCTAGTGACCATGGAGACATGTCCTTGAGCTCTATGAGTTATCTTTGTAGCTCCCAATAGACAAAGCAAGAAATCGGTGAGCTAAACTGCAGAGTAATCCACCAAATTGCCTGCAATGGTATGGTAACTGTCATAGACATAAACCATAGAATTTTGTGTAGAAGCTCGACAAGGAATGATCGTAAGAGAATCCACTCTACTAGTTTGAATGAACTCTCAAATACTTTGTCTGGTTGGATTATGTCGGTAATGAAATAGTGTAACAGAAAGTTAGTGTTTTTTCTTTCTCTTTTGAAGGAATCTAATGCTTTTCAACAAATTTCATTGAAATAGAAATGAGATATGATCAACACAAGAATTATCCCCCTGGAGAATGGGCATCTAGGCCCTTGTTTAAACCATTGAATCAGCTCTCTCTCCAACCACAAATCACCACTGCTTCCTCTACTTGTAGATTGCAGAGAGGACATCCTGGCAGGTGAAATTTTCTATCCTTAATGCTTTGATGGATGTCCATACCCTACGACATGTCCTCTCTGCCAGAGTCATAGAAGTTGGACCCCATCTTCCTCCTAGGGCACCCATACTCCCTGGTCATTCATTTCTCTCCTACCCCCAAAGACATAAATTTGGTCACCTACACCACATAGATATTTCCCAGCTGCAATTATCACTCACCAACTCTCCCCAAGAACCATCATATATGGAATGAGAAAATAAAATAAAGAAACTAACTTTTAATAAAGTCCAATAGGGAGGGTTGTTACATCCTACTCCCTAGGACTAGGCTTACTCCTGGAAGCTTACAGATGTTAAGATGTAGCCAAAGCACACACTAGCCCACAAAACTCGATACTGTTATAAAAATCAAGTTATCACATGCACAATTACATGCAATCAGTCCTAGTACATGGGTAAGGAATAGGCAAGGCACTCATTCCTACAAAATATACATTAGCATAAAATAATTTTCTCCAATCAAGATAAAGATTGATGCCAAGGAAACCACATTGAACAATTAATAGAAACCAAGGAGAAAAGCCTCAACCACTGCACCGGAAAACTACACATGACCATAAGGGGCAATCTGGACATTAGCATTAGGTAACCAAATGATAAGACAACAACACGGGAACATTGCACTAGCAGGGTATAGTGGCTAGGGTAGGGAACAGGGCTTGTGACTATCTCAAGTAACCACCATTGGGGATAATAAGAGTACGCTCAGGCTTGTGAGTCCAGGTGGAATCGATACTCAATATCTGCATCACTCTAATCACATGTGCATATAACATACATCATAGCCGAAGCAATAACAAGCATGTAATCAAACATGATAACCAATCATGTCAACATCATAATAATATCGGAATCCATCAAGGAAAAATAACAACCATCAATTTGTACATATATACTAGCATAAATCACACAATTTTCTCATAATTTGTAGCAAAATGCACTTTCAAGACATAAATTTTTTCAATGTTCTAACTTTTATATGTAGCTATCTATAAAATGGAGCACATAAACACACATAAACATAATTTCAACCTTTGATTTCATAGCATGCATGACATCTCATTACATATAATACAATAGTTTGTCACTTTTCAAGGCATAATGACGTAATTTTGTTCTCTACTATATTTTAATATGCAACCACATACATGACAAATTATACAACCCATATATACATACATACTCATTCACATCACAAGGCTACATTAGGCATTCACGTGGATGTCATAGTACCATCCAAATCCAATTATAACCATGAGTCTCTAACCAATAACCATGTCCAATATCCATAGCCATGTGTCTTGATGGTATTGACCCACCTAGTGAGCCCTTCCATACAAGCCACAATGACATATCTCTTGTTTATGTAAGGGTTTAAGCCTCCAAGAGATAGTCAAACAATAGGAAGGTAGTGAATTAAAGCTTAGAACAACTCACACATACCCCCATCCTTAAGGGTTTCCCTACGTCTACTTCCTCGTATACACTCAAACGGATGGATGTTACCATACCCGATGAGGAATTACATCACAATACAAGACCAACATTCAAAAATAGAAAAGTTAATTAGTTTAGCCACCAAGAATGTGAATAAAGAGAAATAAATCTCAATTCCAACAATAAGATAAGAAAAAAATGTGCATAGTATCAACACTAAATCAAATGTAACCACAAGAGTTACATGCTAAAAAAAATCATAATCCGTGGCTAAACCAATACAAGCAAGATAAACTACAGTGCTAGTCCATACAAGAAAAATAAAACTCAATAATAACTGAAAGGAAGATTCGCAATCTTCAAAATATACACATTACAACACTACACGACTATCGTTAGTCACCACACGAGGAAGGAGGAAAACAAGCGTGACTATCTTCACAGTCCTTCAAGTGGGTGTGACCAACTACCATAACCTTCACATGGAAAAGTATTGTGTTGAAACTCCTAGGTCACATACCTCATGCAACGCGACCACACATGGTATACACCAAGCGAAGAAAGCATGCAATGGATGTATATTGCATGGAAATATCCTACTCAGAGGAACATCTTGCATAGTGTGTACCCACAGAGAAAGCACGTACGATAACACACCGAGCGAGAGGTACACATGGCTAGGTTCCACTCGCATGCCAACCGATCAGAATCAAGGCCCTCTTGATTGAACCCTCTACTCTATGTGAGCAACCACTCCTCTCAGTACAAGTAGGAACACAACATATATACTACGTCATCATGTATCTAGGTACGTGGCATCATGTCCTCGATCTCGGCTCGCTACCATCAGCGACACGACATCCTCACTAGCAATGTATCAGAACACTAGTGGGGGTGGCATCATATCTAAAACAATCACATCAGGGTAAGATCATAGCTATAACAAGTGCTCATACCACAACTTATATCATCCTCAAGAATTGTGCAGATTAGGCTAAAATTGTATGAACCAAGTATTTGGTCCATTAATAAGGGGAAGTAATGAGTACTTTCCTGGGAGGTTCAAATGATCTGTAACATCCCGCCTTGCAACCCCGAAGAGTAAGGGACAAAAGATGACAATTTTTTTTTTTAATAACAATTGGATAACATAACCAAATATGGTTGTTGACTCGGTATGTTGAAAACATTCATGGCCAAGTATGGTGAAATGTACAACCTAAAGGAGAGGAGTAATTCACCCTCTAGGAAAACATTAATACAACTACATTCATTTGAAACATCAACCCAAATGTTCCAATAACCCATTCCAAATGTAAACATGAATCCATAAACATCATAGTACAGGTGGATCAAATACCCACACTGGAATCCGTAAGTAAAATAAGAAACATCTCATTTCTTCTCATTAGTAAGATTTACATCATCTCTTGCAAGAGATTACAAAATTTACTTAAAATAATATACAACAATAGATAGAATAAGTACAAGAGAGAATATCTCCAACTAGTGCTCCAAGACCTGTACACCAGTCCCCAATGGCAGTGGCAAGGCCTCCCAACCATGTCGACTCACAAGAGACTACCAAACCCTGCTTGAAGATAGTCACAAGGCCCAAACAGAAGAATAAAGGCAATAGGGACAGGAAGGCATAGATACACTCAACCTCACTAGGGATGCCACAAGACCTAGAGTTCACATGATCATGTCATAAACACATGCCTCACAGAGAGGATAAAATTAGGCACCTAGTATTCATGCCAGTGAAGTACCACATGGATAAGGAGGGTCCACTTTCATACCAACATTTAGTAATATTTCCATAATCAACTCCATACACCAAAATATGCATTACAACATAATCAATATAACAATAATCATAATATCCTTACAAGGAAACAATCATGCAAAGTCTAGATATGGCCCCACATGATGTACCAATACAATATGATTCGATGATATCAAGTATCATAATAATATTATATTATGACACCCTTCTTGACAAATCACATCCTACGTCAACAAGCTAGCTTAAAGAAAAAAAACATCTAAACTTCAAAAGACTACAACAGTAATTGTAATTTTGCCTTAAGCATGATCAACAAACATGATGAAAGCCTAAGTTGTACTCAAGACAGCTGACAACACTATAACCAAGAGATCATCGTATGACGATGTGTACTCAATCATATTAATAGTAAATCTATTCTCAACCTTTTGGTTCATTTATTTGGTGGTGCAAACCCATATTCTTATAATAGTCTAGTTTATAGACAAGATAATGCTTGCACTTTCCATTTATACTAAGTCTGACCTTAATGGTCATTAGTAAGTGATTTCATATAATAGCTATATGCTTTCAAATCAACCCCTTACATTGAGGTCAACCAAGCCTTACCATGGATCACTGGATTCCACCTAAATACTTATAAGTCTATGCATAATTTCAAAGTTGAATATCAAGATTAACCTTGACATTGTTGTCAACACAATCTAAGGCACAATTATCAATGGGAATGCTTGCAAAATCAATGATAATGCTGTCCCATTCAGACCATTTTAATATTCAGCCATAAGTATATTAATTCTAGTCACTAATATCTCACAAGGTCCATTATCAAGTCCTCAGATTTAGTTATCATCGGTATCATGTATACATTGTACTCTAGTTGCTAAATCTTTCAAGTGGTTCAAACTACCTACAACATTAATAGCAACCAGCAGTCATGTAAAAAGGATCTTTACCAAGGTTTATAATAGTATACAATCAGAATCAAGGAGACCATCAGTTTATAAATAGTGTAAAGTTGGGTATATGAGTTCCATCACCAGAATGACCATATGCAACTATGTGCAATTTTTTTTATAACAGTAAACAATAAACATGAAACTAATTAAATCTATGTAGGTTAGTAGAGCCCACTTTGTCCATGACATGAGGTGTTAGGCAACTATGAGGAACTTCACCTCTTATTCACATAATATAAACCATAAGAGAAATAATTGCAATTTGACTCATTCAAGAGCAGGTTGTGCATAACTTCTTTATTTTCTACACATCAATTTTGTCAAATATAATAGTTGTACATGCTCTCATGAGCATGTATGCAAAAGGTGGAGGCATAGACAAGGCATGATCTATTTGACAGAATGCCAAAGAGAATTCAGTCTCATGGAGTGCAGAAGTTGTAGGGTATGTACATAATGGATTTGTTGAATAGTATTTAGAAACTATCAAGAAAATGCTAGTGGTAGGTGCAAAGCCCAATTCCTAACCTTTGCCAGCATCCACACTACCTATGCCAAGATGTGGCAGTAGAGACAAAGCACATGAACTATTTGACAAAATGACTCAATGAAACGTGATCTCATGCAATGCAACAATTACAGGATGTACACAAAATGGATTTGTTAAAAAGGATTAAGAACCTTCCAAGCAATGCGATTGGCAGAGGTAAAGCTAGGTTCCACAATCATTGTTAGCATTCACACTGCCTGCACCCAATTGGGAGACATGGAACAAGGTATGGACGCCTAACAAAGCATAATAGAAGGGGAATTTTTATCAGATATTTTAATTGGTAATGCTCTAGTAGACATGTATGCAAGCTTAGGAGCACAGGCAAGGCACGTGATCTATTTCAACTGCTACCTAAAAGAAATGCAATCTTAGGACAACAATGATCATAGGATGTGGACCAAAAATGGATCTATTAAAGGTTTAGGAACCTACCTGTATGTAGTTGGTAGAGGATACATGCCCACTCCTAGCTGCCTCTAGCTTGGCCGCCCATCCTCCTCCATTCTCTTCCAAACCCTCGCTTCTCCTTCATTTTTTCCCCCAAATACAAAGCCCCCTTTTTCCAAATCATGAGAGCATCTCCAAATGAATGATCCCCCTTTTTATTTTATTTTTTCTCCTCTTCCTTAAGTCAACTAAGACCATGAACCCATTAATTTGATCAATTGCTCAGAAGATATTTTCCTTGTTGACTTAACCATCCTCACCAACATCTTCAATTCACTCACCTGTTGACTAAGATATTTTCCTCTGTCAAAAACAAACTTACACACCAATTCCCTAGAGCCATCGTATATGGCATGGTAAGAGTTAAAGAAATCTAACTTCTAAAATATCCAATGGGGAGGGTTGTTACATCCTACCCCGCTAGGACTAGGCTTACTCTTGGAAGCCTACAAATGCTAAGATGCAGCCAAAGCACACACTAGCCATGAAACTCAATACAATAAAAAAATTAGGTTATTACATGCACCATTACATGCAATCAGTCCCAGTACATGGGTAAGGAATGGGCAAGGCATTCATTCCTACAAAATATATGTTAGCATAAAAAAAATTTCTCCAATCAAAATAAAGAATGATGCCAAGGGAACCACATCAAACAATCAATAGAAAGCAAGGAGAAAAGCCACAACCACTGCACTGGCAAACTACACATGACCATAAGGGGCAATCTAGACATCACCATTAGGTAACTGGATGATAAGACAACAACATGTGAACAATGCACTAGAAGGGTACAGTAGCTAGGGTATAGGGACTATGACTATCTCCAGTAACCACCATCAAGGATAATAAGAGTACGGTCAGGCTTGTGAGTCTAGGCTGATTTGATACCCAATACCTGCATCCCTCTGATCACATGTCAATGAACATGTGCATATAACATACATCATAGTCGAAGCAACAGTAAGAATGTAACCCAACATGATAACAAATCATGTCAACATCATAATAATATTTGAATCCATCAAGGAAAAGCAACAACCATCAATTTGCACATATATACCAGCATAAACCACACAATTTTCTCATAATTTGTAGCAAAATGCACTTTCAAGACATAAGATTTTCAATTCTCTAACTTTTCATATGCATCTATCTATAAGATGGAGTTCACAAACACACATATATGCACATTTACAGGATTTACGACCTCCACTTTCATAATATGCATGACATCTCTTTACATATAATGCAATAGTTTGTCACATTTCAAGGCATAGTGATGTAATTCTTGTTCTCTTTTATGTTTTAATATGCAACTACATACTTGACAATTGTACCACCTACAAAACATACATGCTCATTCTCATCACAAGGTTACATAGGGGTTCACGTGGATGCCATAGTACCATCCATATCCAACATATCCATGAGTCCATAACTAATAACCATGTCCAATATCCATAACCATCTATCTCGATGGCATTGACACATCTAGTGAGCCCTTCCATACAAGCCACAATGACATATCTCTTGTTTGTGTAAGGGTTTTAGCCTCTAAGAGATAGTCAAATAATAGGAAGGTAGTGAATTAGAGCTTAGAACAACTCACACATACCCCCATCCTTAAGGGTTTCCCTACATCAACTTCCTCATGTACTCTCAAATCGATTGATCTCACCATACCCAATGAGGAATCACATCACAACTGAAGACCGGCATTTGAAAATAGAAAAGTCAATTAGTTTAGCCACCAAAATATAAATAAGGAAGACTAAATCTCAATTCTGACAATGAAATAAGAAAAATACGCATAGTTTCAACAATAAATCAAATGTAACTGCAAAGTGTTACATGCCAAGAAAATCATCTATGGCAAAACCAATACAAGAAAGATAAACCAAAGTGCTGGTCTGCACGAGCAAAGTAAAAATTACCAATAACTGAAAGGAAGATTCATAATCTTTGAAATATACACATTACAGCACCACGTGACTATCGCTAGTCACCACATGAGGAAGGAGGGAAATAAACGTGATTGTCTCAATAGTCCTTCATTGGGGTGTGGCCTACTCATGCAACTTCACACAGAAAGGTATTGTGCTAGCCACCTAGGTCACATACCTCATGCGGCACGATTGTTCATGGTATAAACCAAGTGGAGAAAACACACAATGGTCATATACTGCATGGAAATGTCCTACTCAGAGGAACATCCCGTATATTGTGTACCCATAGAGAAAGAACGTGTGGCAACACACCAAGATAGAGGTGCACATGGCTAGATTCCACTCACATGCGAACTGATCAGAATCCAGGTCCTCTTGAGTGAACCTTCTACTCTATGCAAGCAATCATTCCTCTCTGCACAAGTAAGGACACAAAAAATATACTACACCCTCACACATCTAGAATCGTGTCCTCAAGCTTAGCTCTCTACCTTTAGCGACACAACATCCTCACCAACACTATGTTAGAACACCAGTGGGTGGGTGGCACCATATCTAAAACAATCACATCAGGGTAAAGATCATAGCTATCATAGGTGCTCATACCATAAATAATATCATCCTCAAGAACTAACGGGATTAGGCTAACACTATATGAACCAAGTAGATGGTCCATTAATAAGGGGAAGTAGTGAGTACTTTCTCAGGAGGTTGAAATGATCATTGTCATTTTGTGTCACCATTATATATATGTCATGCAATTCCCTCCCTAGGAACTTTGTTACTGCTACTAGCCTCCACATATTGACCTATCGACAACCCTCTGGTTGGTAGTCAATAGGGTGACAATAAGAAAACACATAGATGGTATGGTTTTCTCCCATACACATAATCCATACATATCCTCCATGGATGAGTACATAGTATCACCATCCCATGAGCCCACATCTCAAGGACTGGTTATTCACAACACTCAACAGGAATACATCAATGGATGTTCACATAATGGGGAATACAATCATAATTTCTCTTACCCAGGCATAACCATATCCCACATATGACTATGTAAAATATACAACTTTACCCAAAAATAAGTATTTCCAAACATCCATACCAATTTTCTCTTTCCACAAGGGCAACTCATTTACCCATAACATCATAATTTCACTTTTCAATTCTATCTTCATAACACAATAGTCTATGAACATGTATAGCATCATTACTATCACTTTTACATCAATGCATAAATATAAGTATCATTTTTCACAATCATTAGTACAGTCACTTCTATATTCACATAATGTTATACATCTCATTTTACACCCATTACACTCTCATCTCATAATAACACATAATGTGACATCATAACACAAGTCTCAATAATACCATTTATTCACACAAAAATGAGAAACTAGAAACACAATTAAAATGAGTTTGGTAGAGGAAACCTAGTCATTTCTCAACGTTCACATCCATACATATAAGCATAAGTAACCTCAACTATGTCAATGACATGTAATTTCTCATCAAGGAAGATATACAACATTCATATTACCCTACATTAAGTATTTGCAGTTGCATTAAAGTACAAGTGTTCATCTATATGATCTCATTAAAACCACAATGCAATAAAGGAGATCAAATTTCATCAACAAGATATACCCACTAAGAAATTATCGTTCTCATGTAAACTCAAAGTAAGGAGGTACTAATAAACATGTAAACATTTTCAATTGCATAACCATAACAAACATAAGTTATTCTTCACTAATTCTTTTACTTATTGCATCTTTCACATGCTAATTAAATTGATAAGTCATCAATCTAACATCTTGACTAGAAAAGGCAAGTGTTACATAAAGTAAGTACTAACAACCTTAATTGCACACCATTGAAAACTAAGAAAGGAGAGCCAAATAAATTTCTCCTCAATCAATACCTTACATGCCATCCAATATTCATTATACAAATGTGTAAATTCTACTAAGGGAAAGTTTAAGTTACCATTAGTATTCCAATGACTTCAATATGTTATCAAGGATGATAAATGGTAGCAACTCAAGCACATTAAGAGGTTATAAGAAAAGTCAACAATCATCCTACACTTACAGGAGAGCATGGAGCAATCAAACTAATCTGTCCACATTTGCAAATAGCTACGTCGTATCGTCCTTTACATCTATAATACAAAAGGAAATTGCAAGAGCAATTCATGACCAATTAGGGTCATTTCATTCACTAGCAACATAAAGGAAGACACAAGAAGAACATTCCCACAAACACACAAGGTAGAACATTCCCACCCTCATCTTATAACATGGGAGAGTGATCACTCTTAATCATGGGAGACTCTCAACTAAGGTCAACACTGTAGTCCCATCGAGTAAGGCAAGGCCAAGGAGGCTATTTCCTCCACGATCTCTAAGCATGGGGTTGTAACTTAACCCACGAATGCCTTGCTAAGGCATGAAAGCAATCAAGACTATAAAAAATATAACAATCTCATGCCACACACACCAAACACAGTGAAAAATAGAAGGCTCAAGTATGGCAGAGTTTGGAGTGTTTGAGAATGGGCTCTGATACTAAATGTAACATCCCACCCTACAACCCCGAAGGGTAAGTGCCAAAAGAGTGAAAGAATTTTTTTTTTTAATAACAAGTGGATAACATAACCAGATATGGTTGTTGACTCAGTATGTTGACAACATTCATGGCCAAGTATGGCCAAATGTATAACCCAAAGGAGAGAACTAATTCACCCTCTATGAAAACATTAATACAACTACATTCATTTGAAACACCGGCCCAAATGTTCCTATAGCCCATTCAAAATGTAAACATGAATCCATAAACATCATAGTACAAGTGGATCTAATACCCACACTAAAATCTGTAAGTCAAATAAGAAAAATCTTGTTTCTTTTCATTAGTAAGATTTACATCATCTCTCGCAAGAGATTACAAAAGTTACATAAAACAATATACATAAGTACAATGGTATAGCCATGGATAAGATACAACAATAGATAGAATAAGTACAAGAGAGTACATCTCCAACTAGTGCTCCAAAACCTATACATCAGTCTCCAATGGTGGTGGCAATGCCTCCCAACCATGTGGACTCACAAGAGACCACCCCACTGTGTTCGGAGATAGTCACAAGGCCCAAACAAAAGAGTAAAGGCAATAGGGATAGGAAGGAATAGATACACTCAACCTCACTAGGGATGCCACATGACCAAGAGTTCACATGATCATGTCATAAACACATGCCTCACAGAGAGCATAAAATTAGGACCTGGTATTCATGCCAGTGAAGTACCACATAGATAGGGAGGGTCCACTTTCATACCAACTTTTACTAACATTGCCACAATTAACTCCATTTACCCAAATACGCATTACAACATAATCAATATAACAATAATCAGAATATCCTTACAAGGCAACAATCACACAAAGTTCGGATATGGCTCCACATGAGGTATCAATACAATATGATTCAATAATACCAAGTATCATAATCATATTATATTATGACATCCTTTTTGACAAATCACATCATGCATCAACAAAGTAACTTAAAGAAAAAATCATCTAATCTTCGAAAGACTATAGTAGTAATTGTAATTTAGCCTTAAGCATGATCAACAAACATGATCAAAGCCCAAGTTGTACTCAAGATAGCTGACAAAATTATAACCAAGAGATCATTATATGATGATGTGTACTTAATAATATTAATAGTAAATCTATTCTCAACCTTCTATTTCATTTATCTAGTGGTGCAAACCCATATTCTTATAATAGTCTAGTTTATAGACAAGATAATGTTTGCACTTTCCATTTATACAAGTCTGACCTTAATGGTCATCAGTAAGTGATTTGATATAATGGCTATATGGTTGAAAATCAACCCCTTACATTTAGGTCAACCAAACCTTACCATGGATCATTGGATTCCACCTAAATACTTATAAGTCTATCCATAATTTCAAAGTTGAATCTCAAGATTAACCTTGACATCGCTGTCAACACAATCTAAGGCACAGTTATCAATGTGAACACTTGCAAAATCAATGATAATGCTGTCCCATTTAGACCATTTTAATTTTCATCCATAAGTATATTAATTCCAGTCACTAATATCTCACAAGGTCCATTATCAAGTCATCAGATTTGGTTATCATCAGTATCATGTATACATTGTACTCTAGTCACTATAGATTTCAAGTGGTTCAAACTACCTACAACATTAATAGCAACTAGCAATCATGTAAAAAGGATCTTTACCAAGGTTCATAACGGTATGCAATCAGAAGCAAGGAGGCCATCAGTTTAAAAATAGTATAAAGTTGGGTATATGAGTTCCATCACCAAAATGACCATATGCAACTGTGTGCAATTTTTTTTATAACAATAAACAATAAACATGAAACTGATTAAATCTCTGTAGGTTTGTAGAGGCCACTTTGTCCATCACATGAGGTGTTAGGCAACTACAAGGAACTTCACCTCTTATTCATACAATTTAAACCATAAGAGAATTAATTGCAATTTGATTCATTCAAGAGCAGGTTGTGCATAACTTTTCTATTTTTTGTGCATTAGTTTTGTCGAATATAATAGCTAGAAATAATCTGGTGAACATGTATGCAAAAGGTGGAGGCATAGATAAGGCATGATCTATTTGACATAATGCCTCAAAGAATTTGGTCTCATGGAGTGTAGAAGTTGCAGGGTATATACATAATGGATTTGTCAAACAATCTTTAGAAACTAGCAAGTAAATGTTAATGGTAGGCATAAAGCCCAATTCCTAACCTTTGCTAGCATCTACACTACCTATGCCAAGATGTGGCAGTAGAGAGAATTGTCATACCATCCATATAAATGATAATACATTTATCAACCAAATCTTTAAAGGTAGTGTCCATTGGTCTCTAAAAAGTTGCTCCTACATTTATCAAACCAAAAGGCATCCTACTCTATGCAAAAGTTCCCCACTTGGTTGTGGAAGCATGGTCTTCATCATGTCTTCATATTTTACAAGAACTTGATTGTTACCTTAATATCCATCTAAAATGGATATCATCTAAGATCCATTCACTATTTGAAGTGCTTCATCTAGGGACAATAGTCATAAGGTTATCATGTCCATTAATAAGATGTGCTAAGAAAAATAGCAATAATGAAGTAACATAAGCTACAAAATCACAACTATCACCTACATGTATTATTAGCCTACAAACTTGCATTGACCAAAACCTATTGAAGCAGAGTAATATCAAGAGCTAGTTAGGGATCCATCCTACCTACAAAAAAACCTACTATAGGAACATTGAGGGGTAGAGTGATGGTGTGCCCTCTTGCACCCACCATGCCACATAATTGGGAGTGACTCTCATGTTATCCATATTTCCTCTCTTTTCTATGTAGCCTACATCATCATCATCATCCATGACCAACTACTTTGTGACTATGGATCTCACCCTCTCTCCTTGTGGGAATGGTGATCTCTAATGTTGTTTATAAAAATCTAGCTCCAAGGGTACTATTTATCTAAGTCCAAGCTGACCCAACAAATTCTCATAATGAAGTATCTCTACAACTATTGTGCATCTACAAAAAATCCATTGAGAGAACTAAATATGACCCAACTAAAAACTATCATTCACATCTAGGGAAAATTGTCTATAGGCCTCCATGTAATATTTGTTGTCCCTATTAAGCAAAATATATCCCTAACTATATAGCCTAAACTTCATGTTATTAGTTCCATCAAAGAGCTTCCTAGAAGCTTCCATGATAAGGGATCCCCAACTATCCCTTGTAACACAACTAACACTCAATTTCTTAGGTTTTCCCCTAGAGGTTTCATCAAAATTTATTTTGAACACTCCATCAAGGGGAGGAATCCATATCACCTTAGTCCTCTTACTATTTGGGGGTTAACCCAAAATTTCTCATTAATGAGGAGCTAAATACAACCAATTATTATTGATCCATAGACTAGTTGTAAAGTCTATTGGACAACCCAATTCAAAATATTCAATTAGGTTATATACATGAAAGTTTTATATTTATGACAAGGATTAGAATACATAAAGAACAACTGAATAGGAAATTCAAGAAGACAATAGACAATAATTAGAATTGTAAAATTAAATTTATATTATAATATTTTTTACACATGACCTATGAGAAAAGAAATGTCATGGATATACCATTCTCTCCTCTCTGACAACCATTATTCAACTATTATCCTGAAAAAAATCCAAGTATGTGTATTAATATGCAAATATGGAGGAAGATGAAGCATCAAATAGGTTCATATTTAGTTGCAACTATCACAACCATTGATGACAAGTCAAGCCATGTGGTGATGCTAACATGGAGTTATGACTTATGGTTTGGAATACATGTGTCAACTAGGATGAAGATCCTACTAGTGAAACTTCAAAGGCCACCATGCAAAATTAAGATTTGCAGTATGATCTAGTGACCTAGATCCTCCTATGTCAGTCACCCTTCATTGAAGAACAATGGTCTCCAATGTAAGTAGGTGTGGAAAAATATATGGTTACATATTGGAAATTTGAACTTCTATGAACCATTTTCGTTGGGAAGAAACTTGACCATCTTTCATGATTTGAAATAGAGGGATCTCTTGTTGTCTTGTCCATTTCACCCTAACATCAATGACTTGATACAATTCTTTTGAGATATTACATTTTTGATTAATCTTTATCTACTAAGGTAAATCTATGAGATCTAAAGTATTTAGAAAAGGTGGAAAATTGGATGTAGGAGTTTTGGTTGAAGCCTAATTACAACCCAAGGTAGGAAGGAAAATTAATCTTGAAAGTGTTATCTCCTACTTTCATGGTGGTGGTGTAGGGCCTATACCAAAGTGTATGAAGCTTATGACAAGGTCCAATCAATCTTACCTTCTATCAGTGTAGTTAGACTAGATCACCACCCTAAAAGGTGTGTAATGATCAATGATTGTCATGGCACTGGTAGTCTGCATTAACCTACAATGGAATGGTCTAAACTTGTTGCTAAATGTGTTAAATGTACTTAATGCACTGAACAAATTTGTCAACTACCTTTTGAGCTAAATGAGTTGTTTCTATTGATAAAGAAATAAGATAGCTACATTAATGACCAGTGGAAAAGGTTGGAAACCCAAGAAAACCTAAAAAAGGTCCTATACTATAGATCCATAGAGAGATCTATTATAAATGTGTTGAATGAAAGACATCATTTCATCTCAAGTGTGATGCTTATTTGATTTTTTCACAGTGAGAAGATGCACTATTATTTTATTTACCACTTTCCTTGATCCACTAGTATTTGGGAAGGAATATGATGGATTTGTTCAACATTGTGTCTAGAATAGACCAAATTTCTTTCATGAAATTGTTACTATTCTCTCTATTATTAATTCTTGTATCAAAACAAAGGTTACTTCCTCATTCAAATATTTACTTAACTCTATGTGCTTGTAACAATTTATTTTACCCTACTAATGATCTATGTGAAACAATTTTTTAATTGAAATGCTCAAGGAAATCATGAATTTGAAACAATGAGTTCCTAGAAACTAGCCATAATTCAATTGGTTAAGTCAAATTAGGCTGACATGATCAATAGTCTACAAATTTTCATCATTGAACACTAATAGGGTGCTCAATATTGGCATCCAACTACAAGAATATTAGAGAGAGAAGAATATAGCTAATAGATGAGAGCTCACAATAGAATGCTCCCTAAGGAACAAGGTTTTTGCATAAATGTTTAACTCCTCGGTTACACAAGATTTGTAATCCCCTCTTTTTTGTAAAAGTTAATTGTATATCAAAAACATAAATAAAGAATTAGAATTTCATATGCAATACCTATTGCTTTCTCCAAACTCTTAGATAGAGAAATTGATATAATTAAATGTTAAGTTTCATACCTAAAAAAGTTAATGAAACTTTAATTCTTAAATTACTATGATTAAATTATATGGGTCAAAACATAATAATTATTAAAATAATATATTCTAGGCTACCAATAAATAATACATCAAATATATTATTTAATATGGACTTTCTCATCAGCTAATCCATTGCAAATTGTTATAGGGCAAGTGGTAATGTAGGCTATTACACCATTATTGTCTTTTGTGAGGAATTCTTATCTAGTGCTGAAATAAGATTGTGCGGTTCATTTATTGAAATGGTGTCCCCATGATCTATGTGAAGTACACATCTCAAATTTGAAAGATACTTGTGATTTTTACAAGGATAGAGACAAAGTTTTAAAATACAAGACAAAAAAGGATTGCTATCAACAACTCAAAATAGCACCAATACCTACTTTTAAACTATACGTACTAATCCAAATAACATATTTGGTACGCCATTTAATTTTTATATCTAAAAATACATATTGCTATCAACTGTGCCAAATAGCACCAATAGCTACTTTTAAACTATACGTACTAATCCAAATAACATATTTGTTACGCCATTAATTTTTATATCTAAAAATACATACATAATAATGAATGGCAGGCCATTATTCTTTACCATATCTTTTTATAATAATATTACTAAATGATTATTAGCCTTGTTGAAAGATATCTACTTGTCTTTTCAATAAACCCGTTTATAATAATACTACTGAATGGTTGTTAGCCTTGTTGAAATATATCTACTTATCTTCTCAATATACCCTTTTTTTCTTCATAATATACCATTTTATAATAATATACTAAATGTCTTTATATAAAACGACTTCTAATAATATTAGTGAATGATTGTTAACCTTATTCAGAAATTTCTACTTGTCTTTATTCTAAACCTAATAAAATTACTCACATACTATTTACGATTAAAATATATTTAAAAAGGGCAAGAATTCATTTAACCATAACTAAAAACAAGGTCATACACATCTGTCCCCACAACCGAGAAAAAACTATCTTTAAGGAATTATATTAGTATTACACCTTTTTTCTATTGTCCGCAAACTAATTCTAAATTTTAGTTATAATTTAATAAATATTCTTGCCAATGAGGAAAAATTGTAAAATCTTTGTGCAAGGATAAAATTCAGGCTTCAAATATTGGGCTGGTACCTCTCATTTCTTGGATGCCAGCATGGAGGCAAATGAAGCGAAAGCAAGGAGGTGTCACTTTGTGATGGTACATGGAGCAAGCTTTGGGGGTTGGTGTTGGTATAAAGTTGCAGATCTTCTTCTGAAAGCGGGTCACAATGTCTCTTCCCTTGACATGGCAAGTGGAGGTATCAACCCAACTGATGCCGACCACATTTCTTCTTTACAAGAGTACAATCAGCCCCTCACTGACTTCTTGACAGGTCTTCCTTCCCAGGAGAAGGTATGCATTTGCTGAAGGGCTTTAAGAGCCACTATATCTGTTGTATATTTCAGAATTCATTTACAGCTCTTTCTTCGTAGACCAAGGTATGCATTTGCTGAAGGGCTTAAATACCCGTGTGCGTTGTGATCGATGTATCTCTTCTTTACATAAGAATTCAGGTCATCAGTAGCAAGGACGCCAATTAATTTGTGGTTATATGTCTGTTCAAGTTATATTGGTTGGCCACAGCGCTGGTGGCTTCAATTTGAGTTTTACCATGGAGCGTTTTCTAGAAAAAATTGCTGCAGATGTGTTTGTTACTGCCGCCATGCCCCTCAGCGGAACGACTCTCACTGAATTGATGAATGAGGTTTAATGAATTCTCTCTCTCTTTTTCTACTAAATCCTGCACTACCAACAGTCTTAAACTTACAATGCCATTTCTCTGAAACCACATAATTTAACAGGTCGCATCCACAATTGGAGGCTTTGGAGACTCCACATTTTACTATGCAAATGGGAAAGAGAATCCGGCAACGTCCTTCAAGTTTGGCACACACTTTACGCGAAATTTTTTATCCCGGAAGTGTCCTTCTAGGGTAAATCACTTGAGAACAGAGACAATACGGTTTGCAAATTACAAATAATGAATTGAATCATTGATTAATGAGATAATGTATTGGGTGGTTATGAAATTTCAATTGATTGATAGATTAATATGGCACTAAATGCAGGATCTAACGTTGTGGGAATCGCTGGAAAAGCAGTTTCCTATATGGCAAGAACCTCTTTTGTATACAGCTAAAAACTATGGAAATGTTTACAGAGTATACGTTGTGGCGAAGGAGGATAAGTTACTTGTGGAGGCGTTCCAAAGAAAGATGATTGCAGAGAATCCTCCACAATTGGTATACGAAATTGAAGGATCTGATCATACCGTATTCTTCTCCAAGCCTCTTCGTCTGGCTGAGGTGTTCATACAAATTGCTAATACATGTGTGTAAGGTGCTCATAAAAAAAGCTAATACCTGTCTGTAAGTGAAGCAATCATATTTTAACGTGACGCGGATGAATTTTAGTAAAGTTTGTAATATCTAGAAATGTAGGAATATACTTGTCACAAACAACATGTCATGGTTCAAATTTCCATACCCATGCCATTTCCCATTTAGTTTTGTGTATAATATCTTAATACATTTAAATATATCTATATTGTGTAAAATGGAATTATTTCCTTAGTTTTTAAAATCTATTGATACATATATATTCTTAAATATTTAGCTCCATATTATCAATTTATATACATATTCTTATATATTCATCTTAATTGTCTATTTATCACGTTTATATATGCATTTACTTTCATTTAGCTATTTACTATCTAATTTTCTTTGTTATTCCATTCTATGAGAAGTTTGTGGACATGGGGGCAACCTCGTAGTGATCAACTTATGCCTTCCCAATTTAAAATTCAAACTTTAAATTTGCCAACTAGCCCCCTTTATCCTTCTACTTGACTTGTCTTGATCATATGCGCTTTAACACACCAACATAACTAGAATAGATTGTTCTCTTTTAAAATAAAATTGCTTTTGCGAAGATTTCAATTACTAGGTCCTGATTTGCTTAGACAACATAGAGGTCTATATATACTATTCCTTTCAAGGGACTACAATATCCTAGGGAAAAGTTTTACAAGGTTTACTTTTAGTTAGTTTCTTTCAACAACATTTCTAGGTTTCTTTCTACAACAACAACAAAATTTCTCACAAATAAATTAATTTTTAATTTATATAATTTTCATAAGTAATTCAGATTCAAGATAACTAGAAAATATAAATGTAATGTAAGTATCTATATTATTCCCACTCTAACGAGTATTCAAAGAAATATTAAAAGACAATGAGGGTAAAGAGATAAAATTTAAGCTTGAGTTTTCTTGAGTACTAGTATTTGATTCACAAGGTATATAATTTAGTTGGACAACCACTAATAGTAGGACTGTTTGACACAAAATTGCCTAATTAAAATGATATAATCTCTAAAGGAACTTAGCACACAAATTTGAGCATATAATTTAATCATTATATAACATGTAGACATATAAATCAAATGTTAAACCTCATAGAAAGAACACCAACACTTAACCATTATTTCATCAAATGCTTATAATTGAACTATAGTTAGATATAACTTAGTCCACCACACTTAGTTTGAAAACCATGAAAATAAAGTAAACTAGTGAATTGCATTCACAACTCAAATAAAATTCCAGCACAAATAGCATAAAAAGGTTTCCAACTTTTGACAAGTTCAAATCTAGGGCTATATAATTAAATCCATAGTAAATAAGCATGTATAGGCAATTAAATCTTAGAAAATCTTAGCAATTTTTTTTTAAAACATAATAGGATTGACAAAAAAGGTCTCAAATCTAGCAACAAATCTAAGCAATAGATGACCTACTATTCTCGACATGTCCTAAGTATTTGAGCCTTTATTTATGTAATAAACTGGAGATTTAGTAGTCTTCTCTAATCTAAATGCCTAGGAGTCCATGGAGATGTTTTCTTCATTGACGATCCTTATATGCACTAGAATATCTAGACTACTTACTTCATCTCATTTGAGATGTTATGTAATTGTTCGCCAAGATTTATGTAAGAGTTGTATTAGAATGCTCTATACCATGCAAGATTTGGCTATGGAGGTAGCCACACAAGATCTAGGAGCTTCAATGGATGCACAAAAGAGACCCAAAATGAAACAATAATTCTATTCTATTAAAGGATTTGTAATATGCATATAATATGTACATCAATAAGAAATTACAATGAGAAGCCCTTGGTTATATAGGCCAAAGAGAAACATATGACAACATAAGATTATGACAAATGTCTTAATCTTATGACTTGAGACACAAAGAGATAAGTATCCTTAGTGTACCCTAAGTATGCCTTAAGTAATCTTAACTAGATAAGTGTGAGTGGGACCTAATGTGGAACTAGTTAGGTAATATACCTTGTTCACACCAACTCCCCTCCTTAAGTGCAACTTAGGGAGAATATCTAAAGATGGGTCCCAACTACAAGGCCATGTGAGGTATCCATGTACAAAACAATCTCTCATAAATAGAGAAAAGGAGAAAAAACTCATAGGAAAAACCCCTCTATAAAGAGAGAAAACACAAGATGCTCTCTAAAGTATGAGAAGGAAAAACTCCATGCAAATGAAAAGTTTCCCCTATAAAAGAGAAGAAGAGAGACCATGTAGCCCCCCCTCAATGTAGAATCTCTTACATTGATGGTGGATGCTTGACAATGAATGCTAAAGATGATCCAAGAATGTCAAAAATCATTCCTCCCCTTAAGAAGACACAAAGGATGAATGTAAGTTGTCTTCCCATTTCTGAAAAGAATATGAGGGAAGAAAACTCAAGATGTATGATGTCTCTGAAAGCTTCTCAAGTGTCACCATGTTAATGCTCAAAAGGTGCCACAATTAAATGAAAAGTCCCAAGCCAAACTAAAGAGTGTGACAATCTAGAACCTAGTGGAAGGTGATGTAGAACATGGTCTAAAGATAATGAAGGTGAGTCATTTGAATTATGCTCAAAGATTTCCAACCCATTGCCAAACTATGACAATTTAATAGGTGGAGAAAGAACAAGAGGGTTTGAATGTACCTTCATTACATCTAAATAACATGATGTAACTCCATAAGAGCTAACATCAAAGAGGAGATGAATGTCCTTAGTAGTGTCCTCCAAATTTGTAAGAGAGAAGTCACAAAACAAAGCTATAATGTCTATCAAGTACTAATCCCAAGCAGTTGCATCTAGAAGACAATGATCCTACTACACAAAATCACTAGAAACCATGGATGTAGCAACACTAAACTCTATAGAAGCAACATGAGATGATGGAGGATATGGAATGTTAGTACAAGTCTCTAGAATCTCAGTTAATGAAAGATTACAAATATTCAAATGACCATACTATATCTCATCAAAAGTGTCCACACTAGATGCCTAAGTGTGTACATACATTGAAGGAACAATAGGAGCAGAATGTGAGAAGGTGTACACTTGATATTGATGATCTACCTCCCCAACTATAACAATATGTCTGCTATACAAATCTCAAATAATCACATAATCTAGTGTGAACTCAACACTCATCCTTGCCCCACCATGTGTGATTTGATAGATATAAAGGATATTGAATGACAATGAAGTTACACAAAGGACAACATTGAATTATCCTTCATCCATGTCAATACATCCTTTCCCACAAACACATATATATGTGTTGTTGGCCTTCAAGACGTCTAGTGATGAACAAGTCTCAAATGAAGAGAACATATTCTATGATGAAGCCATGTATGATGTGAAGCTCTAGAATCAAGGATCCATCTCCTTGACTTAGAATCTAGAACTATAAAACATGCTTTCCCATTGTATTTCTCTAACTTTGAAGATGATGAAGAAGAAAATGAACCTATTGACATAGTTGAAGGCAAACTAATTTGATTATTCTTTAGAAGATTCTTCAACTTAAAAATTAGTTTTGAGTAACATAGATTTTCATTATGCCCTAGTTTCTTACAATATGCACACTTGGGCTTCTTCTTCTTAAATCATTTCCCATCAAAAGAGGAATTTCTATGTTCTTATGTGGAAGTGGATGTGGATTGTTGTTGTGTGTTATTCTTAGGTTTGCTATTTTTTTTTCTATTTTCCATGATAATTCTTTTCATCCTTTGCAATCAAGGCTAATAATTTTGAAGACTTCAAGGTGCTCATTTGAATACGCTTATCTTGCTCCCTAGTGAGTCACATAGGAAAATCCTCAAGGAAAGGCATCTTAAAATTAGTCCCCAAAGAGCTCTTTGTAGCATAGAACATAGACACAAAAACTAAATAATGAGGTTCTAGCTTAGAGATAACACTTAATATCAACCATGTATCTAATTTTTCAATCTTAGAATCCTTCAATTTGGCTCTTAGTGACTTGAATTTGGTGACGAAGTCTTGTATGTTGCCAAAATTGCACGGATTGAAACTTATTAGTTTATTTTTCTAGTAAATGTTCTTGGATTTCATTTGTTTATCCAAATAATTTTGACAATGTAATCTACATAGCCATAGGTGTATGCAAGTGCTCAATGTGAAATAGCAACTCAGGAGAGACATACAATCATAAATATCCAATAGCTTCTTCACAACTATTCAACCATTTATTCTTTTGACTTCATCATTAGTTGGTTCACCATCAAGCCCATGAACTATCCTATACAACTTCTTAACTCTTAGCAATTTATTCATTTCACATTTCTATTTAGGATAGTTGTAAGGTGTTAGAAAAAAAATTGTAGATTTCTCCATGATGAAGAAAGAAAGAACACAAATCAAGAAGAATGAAAACACAACCACAAGAAGATGCCCCCAAAATTCACTCAATCATTGATCTCCCTAGCAAATTATGATCTTGGCACTTTATATACATAGTTGAAGAACACATTGAACATCAACTAAAGGTATTGTCTAAATCTTTGAGAGAACATGGCAATGGCACAAAATAGAATGAAGCAACAAGAAGATCAATGCCATAGTGAAAGGACTTTTGAAGTGGGAGATAGGGTCTTTGTATGATTATAACCATATAAGAAAATGTATCTAAAATAGCAATAGAAAGATAAAAAGCTTGTACCCAAGTACTATGGTCCTTATAAGGTGTTGCAGAAGATTGACAGTGTAGCATATAAATTGGTGTTCCCTATGTCAACAAAAATTCATCTAGTTTTCCATTTTTCATGCTTGAAAAAGGTTATTGGGAAGAAAATTTGTAGTACAAATTGAGGTACCTAAGCTTGATGAGGAGAGAAGAATAGTTTTGTATCCTGAGAGAATTCTTCAAACATGCACCAAGAAGTTGAGGACAAGGGCAATCATATAATATCTGATAAAATGGAAGAACTCTCTAGTTGAAGAAGTTACATTGGAAAATGAGGATTTTGTGCAAAAGCATCCACTTTTGATCAACATTAAGGACAATGCTTCTCTAAAGAGGGGGCATGCTATGCCCTTCATCCTATAGTGTGTATAGGGTTATGAGTAGTTGACTTGTGGTTACCTTAACTCTTAATTATGATATATAGTCATTATTATAGTTAATTAAAGGTTATTAGGTTGGCCTAGGGGTTATATTTAAGTATGTAAGTTCGCTTGGGTGACATCCAAGGCATAATTAGATATATATATATAGGATCTAGTGGTAAGTTTGTGATTATCATATTACAAATTCTGTTCTTCATTTGTAGACTTTTGGAGTTTGCCCCCTCGAAGTGGCATATTATAATAAAGTATTTACAACATATTTCTTATTACATACTTATTTTGTGCAAGTTGTTTCATTACATAAATCCTATGATTTGGAATGGAGTAATGTGGTGGAGCACATTCTAATGAATAGTTTTTGATTTATTGATTCAGTAATGAAATGCAAATTCATCCATGTACATATACTATGAGGGAGTATAGTTATAATAGTTATATGGTTATATGAAATTGAACCATAACTTGACTGAACCATAACCAATCTAACCAACAATGTAATACAATATGTTAACATTCCTCCCTTATTAAATTGTTCTTGCAAAAGTACCAAGGGACCCTCCCTTAATGCTAAAATACTCAACAAAGCTGATTACATAATATGAATACATAATTTATAGAAGATCTTCTCCCAAAGAACAAATCCTGAACCAAGTGGGCCTCCATTATGCTGTCTTGTCTACCCTCAGAAAGGCATAGCTTTGAGCTGTGTTCTTGAGCTCTTTAGTCCCAAGCTTTCAAATCACACAGTCTTGAATTATTTGACAATGAACCATAAGAGATACGATAGATCTCTGCCATTGTCTAGTGATGGAGAAAGGGTATAATTCTCAATCATATACTCTTTGAAGCTTGTTGGACAACAATCCATATTGAGCTCAACACCAAATCCCAAACCTATCTTGAAAACAAAATCTTCACAAAACATACATTCTTCAAATTCGTTAGCATCAACAAAGAAAAGCAAAACAACCAAAACCAAAAATGCTTCTCATGCAAAGCATCATCTCAAAGAGAGAAGCTAACTTGAGATGATGGAAAATCCTCCATCCTTCGATGCCGCCTCCCTCTAATATGACCATGTTACACTTTAACCAACTGATGTATTGGATGAGTCTTTGGAGGCCTCATCAGGAATAGAAAAAATGGCTCTGAAAGCATAAGCTATCTTTGACATATGTGTATTTATGATGATAATGTAAATTTGAACCAATGATACACCCATACACTAATCAACCTTATATCTCCAAGGTATTATTAAACATTCATCAAATTAAGCCTTATTACTCCAAATAAACATATAAAAACTCTAGAATTTCACAACCACCTTCATTATATTTGACAAAATTATCACACTTTCTCAAAATTTAAGATCCCTCTTTGAATTTCTATCCCACTTAAAAATATTCACATGCCACTTCAAAATAGAAACCCAAAGAAACTAAATCTGGCTGTGTGCAAACATTGAACCATACCACTTCCAAGGATGCAAGACCTTTTGAATGTCTGATTACACATGAAATATTCTATAGGACCCTTTCCTCCACAAAATTATTCCATGTAAACTATATAAAATTGCACTGATAATGCCTATATGGTTATTGACCTAATAGGCATTGATGTCAAAAAGATTTTTAAAAATAAACTCCAAACCTTTTCAAACTTTCAATAGTTATTGAGATGGAGAATGCTGGCTTTTAAACCTTTCAATGATTTTATATTGATCTTCAGATCTGTACCTTTGTCATAGTCCTCACGGGCACACAAACACCTTCCAGGCGTCAATAGTAGCAATACATCTCACAAACATAAGATCACATACGTCAACAGTAGCAATACATCTCACAAACACAAGATCTCATTGCTCTTTTCATACAAACTAGAAGTGCTTTCATACAAACTTACATATGTGACAACATCTCCAGATTTTGGCACCTTTCAACCTCTTCAAATTTCCACAAACCCTTGTATAAAAACTCACAAGTCTTGTATATGTAACATCCTTGATGCAGTCATTCCTAGAAACATAAGATGCAGCATTTAATGGTCTTCTCCTGAAGCAATCTCCAAAACTACATACCTGGTAAAACTGAATTCAACTCCCACATTTCATTCTCTTCTGCAGTCCATGAACAACTCCTTGCTTAGGTCATGAATAAATAAATTTACACTAAACACCTCACATTGCACAAAAATAGCTAAACCACTTTGATACCAAATAATGAAGAGATTTTGATTTATTGATTCGGTAATGAAATGCAGATTCATCCATGTACATATACTATGAGGGAGTATAGTTATAATAGTTATATGGCTATATGAAATTGAACCATAACTTGACTGAACATAACCAATCTAACCAACAATGTAATACAATACGTTAACACATTCAAGGCATGCTAGCCTCATGTAAAGGTAGATGGTTATCATTGGCTAGTAGAATCACTCTCATTCAGGCTTCCTTGGTGGTGGATCCCATATATACCATGTCTTTCTTTTAGATGCCTAGCAAGGTGGCCAAGGTGAATGAGGTTACTTAACACATTTTTCTGTGGTGGGGTAATGAAAATACATACAAATATAATTTGGTTAAGTGGTAAGATGTGTGCAAGCTTCTTATCTAGGATGGGCTGGGCTTTAGAAATTATAATAGTATGAACAAGGCCTTGGGGGCAAAAATGACATGGCGCATTTATGAAGAGAGTCACAAATAGTGGAGTAAGATAATTCAAGCTAAATATTTATAGAAATAAATAGATAATTTGTTCAAGGACACTATTCCTAGGGTTTTAGTGTATGGAATTTTATCAAAACTTGCATGAAGACACTTGCTCCGAATGCTAAGTGGAGGCTAGGGAACAAAGAGAAAATCAAATTTTGGAAGGATAGTTGGCTAGAAGAGACATCTTTCAAGGATCAACAATGCTATCATCCTTAAATTCATCATTTGAAAGAGGTAGAGGAGGAATGGGTGAGAAATTATATAATTGGAAGAAATGATCAAAGACATTGGAAAACCGTGGTGGCATCAGTAGAGGAGCTAAAGGAGACATGTAATCTATTGCAGAACAAAGTTGAAAGGTGGTCAATTTAGATTATGTAAAGGGAGGATCATATGGTATGGGGTGGTCAAGAAAGTGGTAGAGTATCGGTTAGTGCTACTTACAACACATATTTTAATGAAGGCATACAGATTAAAGTTGCTAAGAAAATTTGGAACAAACAGAGGTTACCGAAAGCCAATGCTTTCTTGTGGATAGTCTAGAAATGTAGAGAACTCACATGGGACAAACTATAGATTTTGGGAAGGAAAAGGCCTTCAAGATACATTAAGAGTAGAAGAAAAGAAGAGAGTAATGGTCATTTGTTCCTACATTGTGAATTTTCTAATTAGGTATGGACTAGTTTAATGAAAAGATGGTAGATGGAGTGAGTAATGCCAGAAAACATAAAAAAGATGATGGACAGTTGGAACTTCAGGATTAAGGGCCTCACTTTACAGTTCATCTAGATGGTGGCCTTGGCCATGATTGTTTGGAACCTATGGCTAGAGCACAATAGGAGGCTTTTCCAAGAAGTAGAAAAGGAAGTGGAGAAGGTTTTGGACTTGATATAAAATGTAATATTTGAGTTTGGGGAGATTCATGGGAAAAATAAATGGATCATCATGAAAGAGGAATTAAGATGGGCAAATGCATGGCCAAGATTCAGATGGTTAAGTAAATAGAGTCAGGAGGACACAGAGAAAGATAAAAAGTATGTGTGGCCTTTTCCAAGAATTGGGTGGATTAAACTTAATTTTGATGTTGCAATGAAGGGCAATCTAGGTGAAGCAAGAGGTGGAGGTATGTTTAGGGATAGATAAGGACAACTAGTGGGTACTATCTATACTTTCAATCTTGATAAAGAATCAAATAACATGGTGGAGGCCAGGGCTATGCTATGGGGGTTAAAACTTGCTAGGAAGAAAGGATGGAGGATAATTTGGGCTAAGGGAGACTTCAAATCAGTTATCAAAGCTATGAAAGGGAAGGAAGTGATAAATTAGATACTGGGGGTGATTGTTGAAGCTTCCAGATCTATGATTAGAGAATTCAATGATATTCAATTCTCCCATATTGGTAGGACTGGGAATAAGGTGGCTGACTGGGTGGAAAATCAAGGGGTATACATAAGAGATAGATCTGGAGCAAGATCTAATTATTGGTGGAAGGATTATCCATACAAGGTGATCAAGTTAATGCAAGAAGATATTAAGGAACACCTATCTGATAAAAGGATGGAAGTAGGGGGATTGATCTAGAAGTAATCATGATCATTAATGATAGAGGGAGGATTATGTGAATCCGTGCATCGCTAGCATGTGAGAATTCATGGTATGAAGTGGCTTCACATGATAATAGTTGGAAATGACAGAAGAAACTTGTAATGTTGGCGTTCTTCCTTTCTCCACAATGGAAAGATTTTGGGGTTTTTGTGTAGTGTTCACCATGGATGTATCTACAGCGAAGAGACACATAGGTGGAATTATACTTAAGGAGGAATGGAGCAAGGGGAAAGGGAGTGCAGTGGTTGGCAGGTGGAAGAGGAAGAGGATGTCAAGTGAGGAAGCGATTGGGGGCTTCATTAGGTAAATCAATAAATAGATTGATAGCCCAAACTTGAGAAGGTGGATGAAGAAAATTTGGGTGCCATCCAAGGATTTAGATGGAAAGCCAGAAGTGGCCTAGCCATGGAAAATTACATGCTGGACTCTAAGTATACTTGGGGATGTTGGAACATATTCAGCATGGCTCAGTCAATTGCATGTGCTTCTATCATGATGGTGGTTGCATGTTCATATTTACTCCACAATGATGTCAGGGATATAGTTCAGCAGACAGATGCAAACCATGAGTGTCTCATGGCCCATTCACATGCAGTGAAGACATGGTAAATTTGTCTACAACTAGGAGTGGAGGAGATAGCGAAAAAGCTTAAGATTGACCTACCTAAGGAGGATAATCCTATGTTCTTGAATTTGTTAGGGTTAGCCGGTAGAAGATATCAATTAAATGCAAATAAAGATTAAACAGATGAATGGAAATACACAGAAATAATAATAGCGAGAGACAAGTTTTAACGTGGTTCACCCAAACTTGAACTACATCCACCAAACAGAGACTCCAATATTATTATCCAGTAAATCAAACCGATTACAACTAGTAATCCCTGCAACTTAATACCGCTACAAATGCTACAATACAATATCAACAGAAACCCTAACCCTTAGCTACTTCTATCAAGCCTTATGTCAGTTACAAAATTAGGGTTTTTTTTATGTCAGCTAATAGAAAAATAGCTCTCGATGCCTTTATAAAACAATAGGCAATTTTTGCTTCAAGGGCGCTACCCCTAGCAACTCCTGTTGGGGGTGTTTCTCCCAGATCCCCACCATGGGCTCCGCCACCGGGCCCCCACTAGGGGGATAAGCCCCTTGGGCCCCACAGGAGGGGCTCTACCCCCCCTTCACTCCCTTGTTAATTGATTTGGGGGGAAACCACGCTGATAAAAGTGCGGAAAATTTAATCTCCGACTTTGATTAGGCTCCATATAACAATAGAAGAGGGACTGGTAGATGGAACTAATAAGGTATGCCATGATAGTAATGACAAAATTTAGGGTGGTTTAGGGCCTTTGTAATTTGCCCCACCCCCTTATAGATAAATAATAAATGTTTAGGTGGTATATATGGGTGAAAGTCACAGTTGGTGGGGTAGTTTCTGTTTTAATGGCTTCGGCCTACTCTATACAGTTATTGGATAAGTAGGGTGGTTTGATACATATATTAAGTTTTTACAGTTCTTGTTTGGACTCTATACTTGGCTCAAATTTTGAAGGTTCCTGGTCTTGAAAACCAGGTAATACAAAACAAAAAAAAACACAAATAAAAAATTAGAATTTCATATAAAATACCTATTACTTTCTTCTAACTCTTAGATACAAAAATCGATATAATTAAATGTCAAGTTTCATAACTAACAAAGATAATGAAACTTTATTTCTTAAATTACTATGATTTAATTATATGGGTGTTGAAATAAGATTGTGGGGTTCATTTATTGAAATGGTGTCCCCATGATCTATATGAAAATTGCATGAAGAAGTACACATCTCAAGTTTGAAAGATACTTTTGAGTTTTACAAGGATAGAGGCAAAGTTATAAAATACAAGACAAAGAATGATTGCTATCAACACCTCAAATTAGCAACAAATACCCACTTTTAAACTATACATACTAATCCAAATAATATATTTGATACACCACTAATTTTTATACTTAAAAGTACATACATAATAACGAATGACATACCATTATTCTTTACCATATCTTTTTATATTAATATTACTAAATGGTGTCTAGTTGAAAGATATTTACTTGCCTTTACAATAAACTCATAATAATAATATACTAAATATCTTTATAGGAAAACTTTTTATAATAATATTAGTGAATGATTGTTAGGCTTATTGAGAAATATCTACTTGTCTTTATTCTAAGAACAACTCACATACTATTTACCATTAAAATATATTTAAAAAGGCGATAATACATTTAACAAAAAGTAAAAACAAGCAGAGGTCATACACATCTGTCCCCACAACGAAAAAACATAAACTCTTTTAGGGAATTATATAGTGTTATACCATTCTTTTTTCTATTGTCCGCAAGCTAATTTTAATTTTCAGTTATAATTTAATAGACATTCTTGCCAATGAGGAAAAATTGTAAAATCTTACACAATCCCACAAAGCAATTTTAAATCTAAAGTGATACTCACACGTAAAGTAGGGAGGCATGGGTAAAATGCAGCCTTCAAATATTGGCCTTCTACCTTTCATTTCATGAACGCGAGCATGGAGACAAATACAGTCAAGGCAAGGAAGTATCACTTTGTGATGGTGCATGGAGAAAGCTTTGGGGGTTGGTGGTGGTATACAGTTGCAGATCTTCTTGTGAAAGCGGGTCACACCATCACTTCTCTTGACATGGCAAGCGGAGGTATCAACCCAACTGATGCCGACCACATTTCATCTTTACAAGAGTACAATCAGCCCCTCACATACTTCTTTACAGCTCTTTCTTCGCAGGCGAAGGTATGCATTTGCTGAATAGATTTAAGAGCCGTTCACGTTGTGATCAATATATTTGTTGTATATTTCATAATTCAGGTTGTGCACAACCTGAAATTTCATCAGTGCTAATCTGTAGCTATATGTCTGTTCAGGTTATATTAGTTGGCCATAGCGTTGGTGGCTTCAATTTGAGCAATGTAATGAAGCGTATTCCAGATAAAATTGTTGCAGCTGTATTTGTTACTGCCTTCATGCTCCTCAGCGGAACAACGCCCTCTGAAATGACGAATGAGGTATAATGAATTCCCTCTCTCTACTAATTCCTGCACCGCCATTCAATCATGTTTCTCTAAAAGCATATAATTTAACAAGTCTTGTCAATAATTGGAGGCTTCGGAGACTCCACATATTACTATTCAAACGGGAATGAAAATCCGGCAACATCCTTCAAGTTTGACACCCAGTTTGCACAAATTTTTTTATCACAGAACAGACCTCCATGGGTAAATCACTTGAGAACAAAGACAGTTCGGTTGCAAATTAAAAAAAAAGAATTTAATTATTGGTTAATCAGGTAATGTATTGGGTTGTCATGGAATTTCAATTGATTGATAGGTTAATATGGCACTAAATGCAGGAACTAATTTTGTGGGACTCGCTGGAGAAAAAGTGTCCTCTATGGCAAGAACCTATTTTATATACAGCTAAAAACTACGGAAGCGTTGACAGCATATACGTTGCGGCGAAGGAGGATAAGTGTATTGTGGAGGCGTTGTAGAGAAAGATGATTGCAGACAATCCTCCACAATTGGTATATGAAATTGAAGGATCTGATCACACCATATTCTTCTCCAAGCCTCTTCGTCTGACTGAAGTGCTCATGCAAATTGCTAATACGGGTGTGTAAGTGAAGCAATCACATTTTAAGGTGATGCAGATGGATTTTAGTAAAGTATGCGATATTTAGAAATCTACAATAAACTTCTCATGCTATTTTCTATATAGTTTTGTTTATATTTTGAGGTAATGCTTTAATGTATATAATTTTAATGTATATAATGAGAAATGATGTGATACTGTGTGAATTTAGACTTATTTTCCTAATTTTTTTATTTATTTACACATACACATTTTTCTATATATTTAGTCATACTCAATCTATTTACATACATACTCATATATACATACATATATGTATGTTTGTATGTAAATGTATGTATATACATGCATATGTAAATGTATGTATATACATGTATATATACATATACATGTACATAAACATACATACATACATACATATATATTTGTCTTATCTAGATGTTTATCATGCTTATTTATGCTCTTACCTTAATTTAGTAATTCGCTACATATTTTGATCACTATTCCATTTGAAGACAAGTTTATAGACATAGAAGTGACCTTGTAGTCATGAACTTATCCCTTATGAATTTAAAATTCATAATTCAAAGTTCAAAATTAATTAATTGATTACCTTTACCCTTTTACCTTATCGACTTATTGATGTGTGTTTAAACACTCCAACTTAGTTGGAACAAATTGTTCCCTCTAGAACGGAATTGTTTCCCTCAATATTTCTACAATCAAGTCTTGGTTTACTTAGACAACTCAAAGGTCTATGTATCCTATTTATTTCAAAAGTCTATAGTGATCCTAGCCAAAAGTTTTACAAGGTTGACTTTCAATTAGTCTATTTCAAATATTTCAAGTGTTCTTTTACAATGATGATTTTTCATATTTAAATTGATTTCAAGAATTTATATATCTCATGAATAATTTAAATTTAATTTAACCAAGTGGCCTTGAAAATATAAATATAATATAACTATCTATAATATTCCCACTATAATGAGTTTTCAAAGAAATATCAAAAGAATAAAAAGGTAAAGAGAAAATCTAAACCTGAGTTTTATTTAGTAGAATTACATCTAATTAACAAAGTAGACAATTCATTCAAATAACCACAAATAGTAGCACTAATTGACACATAGTTGTGTAACTATGAAGATGCAATCTCTTTAGGATCATTACACTTGAATTTTAACATATAAAACCATCATATAACATGTAGATTTCAAATGTTAAAACTCATACACAAGAGACTAACACTTATCTACTATTTTTTCCAATGCTTATAATGAAACTATAGATACATATTACTTAGTCCCCCAAACTCAATTTTGAATTCATGAAAATAAAGAAAACTAGTACATTGTACTCACAACATAAATAGAATTCTAGCACAAATAGCGTAAAAGAAATTCCAAACATTTTACAAGTTCAAATCTCATGCTATATAAAAAAAAAATACCTAGTAAATAAGCATGCATGAGAAATTAAATCACATAAATTCTTAACTAAAATCATTAAAAACATTATAGTATTGACCAAAAAATTCTAAAATCTAGCAACATTTCTATGCTTGACAGTGTCCTCTTATCCTCAACAAATCCCAAGTACTCAAGTCTTCATTTATGTACTAAACTAGACATTTAGAAGTCCTCTCTACTCTACATGCTTTGTAGTCCATATAGATGTTTTTTCATTAATGATCCTCATATGGATATAATAAATATAATATGTATAATTTAAATAAAAATGTAATGTATATGTATTCTAGATTAATTATTTAAAAACATAAATAAATAAATCAGAGGTGAGTTATATGTATATGATATTTGAAAGAAAATAACTTTTCAAAAAACTTCTAAGTTTTAAGCTTTGTATAAAACAAAATATTTTGGAAAGTTCTTTTTAAACCAAGAAAGAGGGCTTGTTGTGTCAAGCTAGGTGGGAAAGGCTGAAACACTACCTAGTCATGGTCTCTCCTATGGAGGCAAGGGTCAAAGACCTCGATCCCACAACACTTGCAGTCACTATAGGGGCAGGTGCTCCACCCCTCTGTCACCCACAAGATTGTGGCCTATATAGGTTGTAGGGAAAACCCTGCAAACTACACAAGTCCGCAGACCTATGGGTCTACAGATCCCCTTTGGTACTTCTCCAAATGTGCACTGTGTATATTTTTATTCTATTTTAAAACCTACAACCATTTTTCTAATTTTGGTCCTAGTAAAATATAAAAATTATTTATATACTATATATATATCAAATATATATTGTGTGTATACATAGTGTTGTGTACACATAGTATATATTGAGTATTTGTATATCTTGCATTTTATTGTGTGTGTGTGATAAAACAATATGATTCAACTGAGAAAACTCATTATATATATGGGGAAAATATATATATGTTTAATATATACATTATTCTCTTAGTGATCCCCATAATAATCATTGGATGATGTTTTAAACAAAAGGGAGTTTTTAGTTTTATTCATTTAAACAATAGTAAACCTATAGAAAACTATAGAAAGCTAAATATAGGTGAAATAGAGGGAATATGCTTGGTTGCAAAAACAAAAATGTAAACTTTTGTGATTTGAAATCTATTCTAGGATTTATAGAAAACATATAAACAAATTATTTTAGCATCTAAAAGTAAAAAAAATAATCTATCGCATAAGGAAAGAGATTTTCTCACTTGGCCTCCCTTCAAACCTCCAAGTAAAAATGACCTCTCTAGAAGATCTTTGAAACCTATAGGCAAATATTAGGGTTAGAAAGTTGTCCTAAATCGTTTGGGCCTTTAATATGATTTTTTAGTTTAATTAACCTATCTTTAGAAAAAATAAACCGTCTTCCTAATGATCGATAGTTAGGAATTTGATTTTTGATTAATTATTAATTAATCCTCAACCTTAAGGAAATTTATTTTCCCTATATTTTAATTAATTTTCTTGAGTTAGGATTTGATTTCCTAAGCAAATTTTGAAAGGTAGCAAGGTACGTGAAACACACTTCCTACACCAACCTAATGACAGGAATAGTATGCAAATTCTTTTAAATCCTTACAATTGCAGCAATGTTAATCACATAATATAAAGATTACAGCAGCAACACAACACACAAAAAGAGAGAGACAAGATATACTATGGGGAAAACCCTTTCAGAAGAAAAACCCCACAATCCAAAGCATAGCTCAAATGTATTATAGTAAACAATAACATATTACAATACATATTCAAAGTCAATGCTCTTTCAAGAGTCTTTGATACTCGTATCTAGAGATATTCTAGCAGCATAACAATACTTGTCAATAACTATATGCATCTCCCATCCAAGCACCTATTTATATATAGTTTACAAGGTAAAATAGGAAGTTTCTAGAGATGGGTGTCCAACCTGGCCTCATGGCCCAAATCCCACACTTGGGGACACTTGTCCTACATTACAACATGATTTTACACTTGTCATAACATGCCTTCCCAATGTGGGGTGCTCCATCCAAGAATGGGCTATGACAAATGCTCTTACACACCTTACAACTGTCATAGAATCCGTCATACATGACAACACTTACAGCTGTAAGAGAATCTATCATAAACTAACTAAAAATAGCATATTCTTATTACAACATGTCATAAACCCCCTTGGGCACCCAAAGATACCTTCCTCAAAGATGCTCTTCAACACATGTCTTCATCGGTCATAGAACCTTCTATTCTTGACTCTTACACGTCATAGAATATGTCATAGGAATCTTTCATAACACTTACATGTCATAACTCCTTACACACTATACAAGATGTGAACACATGGCAGAAAACCTCTACCACAATATGGTATGCTCATATCCACATGGGATCAGTTGACCATCCTAGTCATATTCTAAGTGGAGTGACAACACACCATGCCACTTCACACTAAATGACAAAATAGGATGTGCAACATAAATTACAACATAGGCAAATAAATAAATAAATAATCAAATAACCAATACTAGGAATCACCAAGGTTGAGACACCTTAACTCCCAACATTCTCCCACTTGTTGAACACCTTGTAAGAGCCAATAGAAATAATAGGATTTTAACTGCTATAGGCTGAGAGGCCCATAGACTTCGAACACCATCTGAACTTATTAGTGCCCATAGGTTTTGTCAATGAATTTGTAACATTCTTCAATGTATCTATTTTCTCCAATGTCACCTTCCCATCTTCTACCATTTCTCACGCAAAATGAAATTGTACATCAATATGCTTTGTTTTGGTATGGAAAGTTGCATTCTTTGATAAGAAAATCACACTCTGACTGTCACAATAGATAGTAATCTGTCCTGCATCAACACCAATATCTGAACACAATCTCTTAAGACAAATGGCTTCCTTTCAAGCATGAGTAGTTGCCATATACTCTACTTCTATCATGGACAAATCAACCACATGTTGCTGCTTACTCACACAATTGATTGTACCACCGAACATAGTAAACACATAAGCACTAGTGGATCTCCTGCTGTCAATGTCACCCGCCCAATCAAAATCCACAAATCCTTGAATACTCACAAAATGTAGAGGTCTTGTAGGATGATCATGATAACATAGGGAATACTCAGAAGTACCTTACAAATATTTGAACACTCTCTTCATTGCATCCCAATGTACTCATCCAGGATTAGCCATAAACTAAGGACTCTCACTACTTGGGCAATGTCTAGTCTAGTACAGATCATAGCATACATCAACTTGCCAATAGCACTAGCATAAGGTACTCCGCTCATGTCCTCCATCTTAGAGGAAGACTTTGGACAATCATTAATAGATAACTTGGTCCCCAAAGAAACATGAACACTCAATGGTCTACAATCTACCATGCTGAATCTCTCCAAAATGGTCTTCACATACTTTTTCTAGCTTAACCAAAGTTTTCTATTTGATTTGTCTGTTTTGATTTCCATTCCCAGAATGCACCTGGCTGCCCCTAAGTTTTTGATCTCAAACTGTGCTGACAACTGAGACTTCAAATCCGAAATCATATTCTTACCATTCCCAATTAACAACATTTTTTCAACATACAATACAATAATGAGAATGTGATCATTGTCAAATTTGTAGTACACACAATGATTTGATTTTGACCTCAGAAATCCAATTGATAACATAAAGGCATCAAATTTCATGTACCACATCCTAGGAGATTGCTTCAAACCATACAAAGACTAAATCTTTTCCTCCAAATCACCATGAAGTAAAGTTGTCTTCATATCCATCTACTCCACTTCTAAGTCATAATATGTTGCAAAAGATAATAGGAACCAAATAGATGTCAGCTTTGCAAGGGGAGATAAAATTTCAACATAATCAATTCCCTCCACTTGTGAATACCCCTTCGCAACCAATTTGGCCTTATACTTCTCAACACTGCCATTTGCACCGAATATCTTCTTAAACACCCATTTACAACAAACAGGGTTCCGTCCTGCAGGCAAAGGCACAAAGTCCCAGTTTTTATTCTTCTCCAAAGAAGCCATCTCATCTTCCATGGCCTCCTTCTAGGAACCTATATCTTTAATGCCCATAGCCTCTATCACAGTTCTAGGCTCATCAATGTTAGTAATCAAGGAAAAATCACAACTAGAATCTAGCAATGAATATCCAAACCTATCAGGTTGCTTTCTTGTTCGTGTAGACCTCCTGAAAGGGTAAGGTTGAGGTTTGACTTCTTCTAATCTTTCAGAGCTGCTAGAGCTCTCCTCATCATCAGGTCTCACAAGGTCTTTTAGTTCAGTCTTCTCAGGGGTAGAAGGAAACTGAACCACATCTTCTTTCTTTTCTTTCTCTTTTGGCTATAGCACAATAGGAGAAGGTGTTAGCTCTCTGAAGATAACACTTCTACTATACAACACTTTTTTAGCCATAGGATCACAAAGCTTGTACCATTTCACACTGACACCATAGCTAATGAAGATACACTTGACAGCCTTGTTCTCCAATTTTGACCTCTTCTCCCTAGGCACATGAGCATATGCCTCACAACCTAAAACACAAAGATGTCTTAATGAGGGCTTCTTACTAGACCACACCTCCATGGGTGTTTTATCAACAAGAGCTGATGTAGGAGAACTATTTACCAGGTAGCAAGTAGTGGCTACAACTTCAACCCAAAACTTTTGTTCAAGGCTAGCATCACTAAGCATACTCCTAGCCCTCTCCATCAACATCATGTTGATCCTCTCTGCAACTCCATTTTGTTGAGGGGTGTATGGAGTTGTCTTATGTCTTTCAATCCCATGTTTTTTACAAAACTTATCAAACTCTGCGGAACAAAACTCAACACTGTTATCAGTTCTCAAACACTTAATCTTTTTACCAGTTTGATTCTCAACAAAATCTTTAAACTCTTTGAACCAACTAAAGACTTCAAATTTTCTTCTCAGAAAAATGAACCCATGTCCTTCTACTATAGTCATCAATGAATGAAACAAAATATACATATTTAAAGATTGAAGGAACATTCATAGGACCAAACACATCAGAATGAATAGGATCCAACACACTAGAAGACTTATGAGAACTAGAGTGAAACTAAACACAATTTTTCTTTCCATATATACAATGTTCGCAAAAGTCAAACTTGAGATTACAATCACTTAACCCCTTAATGAATTTTTTATTTTCTAGGGCTCTAAGACCCTCCTCACCAATGTGACCGCATCTCTTATACCATAAAATTGACATCTCAGTTGAAAGTTTCTTTTCCAAAGCATGAGCACCCTTAGGTACCCAAAATGCACTACCATTAAAAGTGGAAGCAATATATCTTTTAGCAGCTGGTTCCAATGGTGAAGATGAAGTGACTAAATCTCTTTTCTTTGAAATAGAAGCACTATTACGCTATGTAGTGCATGAATCTAGCTGGAACATAGCACCTCTCTAAGTACCCTTCGCAAGCACCATAGCATCTCTAGTCATCTTCCATCCTCCTTTCGAGAAGACAACCTACACACCTACATCATTCAATTTACTTATAGACAACAGGTTTTGTGCCAAGCCTAGGATGTGCATAAGACCAGAGATCCCCTTCACTCATCCATCAAGGAATCATATTGTGACTCTTCTACGACCAACTATCTTTAGATGAGAGTCATCACCCAGGTACACTCTTCCACCATCAAACTCTTCATACATTGTAAACCAATCTTGATGCCAGGTCATGTGAAAAGAGGCACCAGAATCAATTAGCCACACATCATCAGATACATAGGTGGCTAAGGCTACAATTAAAGCATAACCATCATCTTGTGACTTGTCAGAATCTGAATCTGACAGATTCTTCTTCTTTTTCTTTTTCTCCTCTTTGCAAATTCATTTCAGAAATGGCCAGATTTAACATAGTTCCAACAAAGAGCCTTGGTCTTTCTAGAAGATTTGGATCTCCCACGGGATTTGGATCTGCCCTTATCATCTTTCTAGTCCTTCTTTTTCTTCCCTTTCTCCTTGGATCTACCACGAACTGCAAGAACCTCTTTGGTTGTTTCAGAAGACTTTCTCTACATTTCTTTAGATAATAGGGAAGACACCACTTCATCCATTTTGAAGGTGGATGTGGTACTCCCGATAGCCATAACAAGATGGTCCCACAAGTCTGGAAAGGAACAAAGCCAAGTTATACAACGACCGTCCTCCATCTTCACACCAATGGATGTCAACTATGCAACTAGCATGTTAAAGGCATTCAAGTGATATGCAATGGACCTTGCATCCTCCATCCTTAGAGAATAACTTCTTCTTCCTTAGGAATAGCTTGTTCACCAGGGACTTGTCCTAAGAAACATCTCCTAGCTTCTTCCAAAGTTCTTTTGTAGTCTTCTCCTCGTGGACATAATTTAACAAGATAGAGTTAGCTAGAAAGAGTCTCACAAGACCCTTAGCCTTCTGATCCTTGAGATCCCAATTAGATTGAGACATTGCCATAGGTTTTACACTAAAAATGGTTTCCCATAGGTCTCTATCAACAAGCATGTCTTTCATTTTAAGTTTCCACAACTTGAAATTGATGTCATTAGACTTCTCCACCTCTATTCTTCTAGATGTGCCTGCCATCTCCTTCCTGCAACAAGAATAAATAATACTCTGTATAGACTCCAACTCAATCTAAGATCAATACAAGAAAACCCTAGCCAACAACTAGCACCAAAGGTGATCAGGCTCTGATACCAACTGAAAGGAAGCAAGGTACATGGAACACACTTCCTACACCAACCTAATGAGGGGAATAGTATGCAAATTCTTTTAAATCCTTACAATTACAACAATGTTAATGACATAACATAAAGATTATAGCAGCAACACAATACACAAAAAGAGAGAGACAAGATATACCATGGGGAAAACCCTTTTAGGAGAAAAACCCCACACTCAAAACCACAACTCAAATGTATTACAGTAAACAATAACAGATTACAATATAGTTTCAGAGCCAATGCTCTTTCAAGAGTCTTTGACACTCATATCTAGAGATATTCTGGTAGCATAATAGTACCTGTCAATAACTAAATTTGTCTCCCATCCAAGCACCTATTTATATAGAGTTTACAAGGCAAAATAGGAAGCTTCTGGAGATGGGAGTCCAACTTGACCTCATGGCCCAAAACCCACACCTAGGGACACTTGTCCTACATTACAACATGATTCTACACTTGTCATAACATGCCTTCCCAATGCGGGATGCTCCATCCAAGAATGGGCTATGATAGATGCTCTTACACATCTTACAACTGTCATAGAATTTGTCATAAATGATAGCACATATAACTGTAAGAGAATATCTCATAAACTAACTAAAAATATCATATTCCTCTTACAACATATCATAAGCCCCCTTGGGTGACCAAAGATGCCTTCCTCAAAGATGCTCTTTGACACATGTCTTCACCTATCATAGAACCTTCTATTCTTGACTCTTACGCATCATAGAATCTGTCATAAGAATTCATCATAATACTTATGCGTCATAACTCCTTACACACTACACAAGATGCCAACACATGACAAAAAACCTCTACCACAATATGGGATGCCTATATCTACATGGGATGAGTTGACCATCCTAGTCACATTCTAAGTGGAGTAACAACACACCATGCCACTTCACACTAAATGACAAAATAGAATGTGCAACATAAATTACAACATAGGCAAATAAATAAATAAATAATCAAATAACCAATGCTCCTAGGAATTACCAAGGTTGAGACATGCCTTAATTCCCAACAAATTTTATCAGTTTTTAATTGTCTTTTTGATGGAAAATATATTATCCCTTATGTTGGATCAATTATTGAGGCACTTTAGGTAGCCTTAATTGGACCTTAATTTATTAAGGTTACTATAGTCTATTTAATAGTTTTATGTCATATTTAATAGTGTAAATTTTATAACGTTCCTCTTTTGTACATGCTTTATTCTATTGAATGTTTAGGTTTTATATAATAATATTTTTGCATTATAATCAATTAAATCTATAATTTAATTAATTAGATTTAATTATTTTAACTAGGGCTTTAGTTCCTACTTCTAAAGTGGATCATCTCTCACTTTATCATTCAGAAGATCCTAAGGGAAACATCACGTTGTAGTAGGGACTTCCCTTAAAGCAATGCACATTGGGTAACCTAACCCTAAATAGGTTGCCTTCATAATCAAAGGGGTGCGAAAGGAGTTTCGTACTACCCTTCCCACATATCATTCTTTCCAACCTTAGGTTGGCATACGAAACAAAAGTTACACTTGCAATGACATTAGGTACATGTGTTTAAATTACATACATGTTGCATGTAAGTGAGCTATATGATGTTTATCATGTCATTTAAAAAAAAAATTGGTTGTGTTTCATGTCCACATGTTAAATTGTGGGCATAACAAAGGCCATCTAGAAAATTGGGTTCACAACACAACACAAATCAAGCCATACATTTTTTCACAATCTTAAAAACACAAAACACCCAAAATTTCCCATGGCTTACACAACACAATGAAATCCAAAATAAAGCATAAGTAGGGGGATTAGAATGGAACTCCCTACCTTGGGGAAAATTGAACCAATCTCCTACCAAAACATAGTCACATTTTCTTCATTTTCCTTCCAAATTATCAACACTTATCACACTCAATACAATCCATCACTTATCATACTTCAAATGACACTAATGCCAAACAAATACTTATGGCACTCATGCCAAACTATCTCTTAACAGAGTGAAATTTCTGCAAGGAGGTTCCCACCTCCCTCAACCCCTCACATGAGTTGCTCTCATCCATGAGGGGAGTGTACCCAACACAAACACCCTTAACCCAACAATATAACAATACTTATAAAATAAAAAGGAGAAAAGAGAATAACACCACAACACAAGATTCTTGAAACACATTCATCCATTCAATACATACAATTTTAAACTACTTGTAAAAGAAGATGGAGATCCTATCTTCAAAAGCTATCCCAAGGTTGAAGTTGAGGTTGATGAAATCCTCTCAAAAGTTCTATAATCCTTCTTCTCCAATTTCTCAAGACTCCAAAGCCAAGACTCTCCTAGAAACAAGAAGTAAAAATGAAGTAAAGTCCCTTTCTCAAGTTGTAAGAGATGTATATGTAATGGGTGACATGTCACACCTCCTCCCAAATGGGGAGGTGCCACATGTCATCAATCTCATTTCCTCTCAACCAATCCTCAACTCTCAATGAGTGATTTGACTTATGATGGTTCTCACACATGTGTGAGACCTAGGGGAGAGGAACTCATGTACTTTTACACTATTCTCTAAAACCATCCTAAGATTTGTTCTCACATGTCTGAAGTATGGGGATGACTGTGTACTTGATCCAACACTCACGTTTGACCCTAGGAAGGTGGGATGGGATGGCGACAAGTCCATCATCCCAATTCCCAAAACATACCCATGCCACTTTTCTTCCAGTGAACTTGGAAGTGGTTAAATCCTCCCAAAAATAAAAAAATCAAAGTCCAAAAGGTCCCCAATCCGAAATGTATATGACCTAGGGGTCCAAAATCACTAAAATATACATGAAAATGATATTTTAAGACCTTCTAAAGTGGCCCCAAATACAAAATATGAGATTCAATACATAGGATGGCCACTCATACTTCTTGAGCCAACTCAACATCCTACGCACTAAAATAAAAATTAAATTAATATCACAAAATAAATCACATTACACCAGTCCACAACAATTAAATACTTTAGTCCCCATCATGGACTAAGGTCAAGCTTCACTAGGAATTCAGATAGGGTTTCTAGATGATCTCCAAATTTTCATTGGATATGGAAGGTACCCATACAACTCAATTACACACGTCAATATGTCAAATATGCATATATAGCCAAATCAAATTGAATATGATTCTAATCATAATCACATTTAATACAAACGTCTATACTCCAAATGATAATTAAAATGCATATAGACATCAAATACATATCAATTCAATTTCAATCTTCATTCTGTTAGAATAAATTAAAGTTTACATTTATTAGTTAAATGTTGGTTTTATAAGTTAGGGAATTAGTTATTCCAGTAGTAGTTTTTAAGAAGTTATTGTGGTTAATTGTAAAATCATTTGAAGAAATAAATATTATATTATGTTTTATGTTTTTGCTATGTTAAAATGATTTGATCTGGTTATCTATGTTTGTGCTCACCATATTTCAATATGGTATCAGAGCAATATAAAAGTTTGTGCTTGTGAGTTAAATGTTGCTTCCAATTTTGAAGATGTTGTTGAAAGAAATTTTCAAGATCTGTGTTAGTCATTAAAGCTGCCAAGTTTAAGGGATTGATTTGGATTGAAACAAGCCATTCCATATTAATTCCAAGGCATCAGCATGAAGTGTGGACTAAGTTTAATGTTATGTGAAAGGGACATGCTGCATACAAATTCATTAACAACATTATTCAGACTCCGGTCAGTAGTGCATTCTTCTACTTCCATATATATATATTAAATGGCTTCCATTCCAGTTAGGGTTTTTATATAAAACATAGGAGAATTAAAGAATGAAATTAGAGGCGTATCAGATCTATAGAGGTGTTTAGTCAAGAAGATTGCCCACGTGGAAGAGAAGACATGCAAATATCATTGCTTGCCCAAAATCCTTTATGGTAGCATTTGAAATAAGAAGAGTTTCTATTGATTTTATCTGCATAAGGAAAGTGTTTGGAAATTAGAAAGAAGAGGTGTGTAGATATTTTTTTAGTGTTTCACAGCCATGTAAGGTGCAGTTTCATTCCAACGTGTGAAGTGTAGTATTGAAGAATGAAGGAAGAGGTTTGCAAAATAAACCCTAAATTTTACATTATCAATTGATGCATTGGAAAGTTGATAAGAGAAATGATATTAAAGTGTATGCTATTCAACAAATTTGCACATAAATGTGCCCAGCATAGTTGATTTTCAAATCATTATTTTTATTGTGAGTAGTGACATGATTAAAACTATGCAATTATATTTTTCAAGTGGGGTTATAAGGTGTGAAAAAGAGAAGTAGTTGGTTTTTTGAACTTAAATAAGTTGTTAGGAATTTCATTGTAAGGGTGCATTATCAGTTGAATCTGACACCCAATCTCATACTTTTAATTATGGCCACATTTATTACATGGATAAACTCTTGTATGCTCAAGACCATCAATGATACATCTAATAGTGCTTCAAGGGGCTCACACATGGCATTACCTAAGTAAGGTGTAACAAAATATATTGGAGGTAGGCGGCATCAGAGGATAGAGGATTTTCCATCATCTCAAGTTAGCTTCTCGCTTTGAGATGATGCTTTGCATGAGAAGCATTTTTGGTTTTGGTTGTTTTTCTTTTTTTTGTTGATGCTGACAGATTTGAAGAATGTATGTTTCGTGAAGATTTTGTTTTGGAGATAGGTTTGGGATTTGGTGTTGAGCTCAATATGGATTGTTGTCCAACAAGCTTCAGAGTATATGATTGAGAATTATACCCTTTCGTGGTCACTAGAAAATGATGGAGATCTTTCATATCTCTTAGGGATTGTTGTTGAATAATTCAAGACTCTATGATTTAAAAGTTTGGGATTAAAGATCTCAAGAACATAGCTCGAAGCTATGTCTTTCCAAGGGTAGATGAGATAGCATGATGGCGCTCTACTTGGTTTAGGACTTGTTCTTTGGGAGAAGATCTTCTATAAAATATGTATTCATAATATGTAATCAGCTTTGTTGAGTATCTTAGCATTCAGGGGGGTCCCTTGGTACTATTGCAAGAACAATGTAATAAAGAGGGAAATGTTAGTTTTATTACATGTAAACCTTAAGGGGTGTGTTAGAATAATTTATGGTTTACATTTATTAGTTAAATGTTGGTTTTATAAGTTAGGGAATTAGTTATTCCCATAGTAGTTTTTAAGAAGTTATTATAGTTACTTGTATGGGAATATATGGCTTTATAAGCCATGTAACAACCTCCCCATTTGTTGCGTTGGCTCTTGAAAGGACACGGGAAGATAAGAGAAGTGGGTGTATGAGTTTAATGCAGCCAAGAAAATATCTTTGTGACATGGTGAGGTGGCAAATAAGGTTAATGTAGAAAGAAATATCTTTAGTGTAGGTGAAAGAATTTATGTTTTGGGGGAGAGGTCACCCTTTTCTATCAACACCATGTCTAGAGGATGGGAGAGTAGTCAACGTGTTTGGAAAGGGGTTTTTTTAAAAACACAGAAACAAAACAGAGGAGAGGCAGCAGACTCAGAGAGAAGGCGATCAGATTTTAGGAGATGAGGTGCACTGATGGGAGTGCGAACCAGTCCCAGGAAAGCATTTCAAATTGCAAGACCTGAGGCGAGTTGTAGGGAGTGTGATTAGAGGTATTTGCCTCTATGTTTATGACTTTTCTAGCACAAAAAAAAATGTTTGTGTCTATTTCATTAAACATAGAAAAACAAAAAGAAAACCATCGCTGCCGTTGAATGGAATATGCTAATTTTATTTCAATGCAAATTTCAAACTCTTCTAAAAAAAATTTCTTAAGGACTTGCCCTCATATGATTAAAAAAATAGGTTTTCCAAATGGATTCATTTGTCTTAAAATCCCTATTCTCTTTGTTGTGGCAAAGCCATATATTCTATATTCTATTGAGGGATGGGAATTTATAATGTTAGGCTTTAGTTCTAGGTACAAAATCTACTCATATACCACATCGATATTGCATTGGTAATCATTATTAGTTTGGTATGACATCAAATAAAACTATAGATAGAACAGGCCTGAGAATTCTTTCAAAATAAAATTCCATGCCATGCTGCATAGTCTATTGTATCCAATTGATTTTTATCAGACAGTTAATAAGTTTGAAACCCTATATCTCTTCAAATGGGGTTTAAAATCATTAGAAAAGTCTTAGCTTAACAACCATCAATCATACAGGGTGGGAATTAGTATGAAGTAGTCTGCAGAACCATTTATTAATTCTTTAGATAATGGGTTTTCAAGGAAGATCATATGATTTCTGATTTACCAGTGTTGGTGAAAAGAAAATAGGGGTACAATTGTTTTAACGAACATAGTAAGTGTATCCATATAAATAAATTGGGACATAATGATTGAGAATGAAAAGATCTAAGCCCACGTACCCTTTTGTTATTCGATGCCTTCTCTGATGAGATTTTCCTTGCATTTCTTATTCATAAAATAGAGTTGCTTTTTGTTTTGGTCATCACCATCATTTTTCTACTAAACGGTCAACCTTGTGAAAAAAATTGTAATCTTTGAGTTAAAGAATGAAATGGCACTAAAAGACCTTAGAATCATCTACTTGTGTTTGTGCATTAAAATTGGTCACATAAACCCTTTTTGGAAATAAAATCTGTCACTCAACCCAAGGATCTAAGGGAACTACTATAGGAGGGAAAATTGAGAATTCCATTTTGTAAGTCCTTTTAACATTTTATTTTGCTATGTTAAATATGGCAGTCATTATGTAAATATTTCGCTGTGAGGAGGCTTACAATGCCATTTGCCATGCTTATTCTTATTTTATCTCTACATTCCTTGTGAATAGTGATTAAATTAGGGTCACTGAAGTTATTACAAAACTAATCTAACTAGTAAAAGACTATTTTCAATAAAATTACACTATTACTGCAAGTTGTCGTCTTGTAGATCACTTCTCTTTATTTACTATTTCATAGTTAGAATTTAGTGTTTTAGTCTTCTTGGACTCCTCTTTTAGTCAAACGAGATGAACAAGGTCTAGGCATTAGAGTAGTCTATTGGAGTGGCTCTCTATGGGCCTGTGGCCCGTAAGTGTCTGCCAGGGGAACTAGTAGTAGTGTTATAGTAACAAGTGTTAACTAAATTAAAACATTGGGATAAAAATACTAATAAGATAATTAAACCTCTTGCATGGCCTTGAGTGCTTGTAAAGGCTAAGGATGCAATGAGAAGGCCTATCTATTTGTGGGGCATCGAGTCATCCATCTACGGGGCGTGGATTTGGGCACGATTGAGTCTCCTCATCTATATGAGAGCTACTTGGTCCTGTTTGTGGCATCCCTTTGAGCACACATGATGACACTCAATATGATTACACTCTAGTATCTAGCACCTTAGCAGTCATGAGTAGTACCTGACTTATGACTTAGATGAGTACACCTATATTATGACTTTGACTATAAGCACTGTTCTCCATGTCTGCTCTGTGTCTGATGTGAGTGCTGGCCATCTTGTATCCCCATATTGTTGTTCATCTGTTTGGGCATTGTGACTATCTCCGAGCATGGTGGGGTGGTCTCTTAGGAGTCCACATGGTTGGGAGGCATTGCCACCACCATTGGGGACCAGTGAATAGGTTTTGGAGCACCAGTTGGAGATGATCTCTCTTTCCATTACTTCATTTAGTTATTGTAACCATTGAGTCCTTGTATCATACTCAAGACTATGTTATTATACTTGTATCATATTCTAGAATATATCATTGTAATTGTATATGTAGTTACGTAATTCAACTCTCTTAGGAGAGAAGTTGTAATGATTATATTTAATGAGAAGAAATGTGATGTTCCTTTATTGCTTTACAGATTTCAGTGTGGGTATCGGATTCGCCTGTATTTTATGCTTATGGATTCATGTTTTTATTAGATGGGATTAGGAACATTTGCTTTGGTATTTAAAATGAATGCTATTGATCTATCATATTGGCAACCAAATATGTGTGTTGTCTACTTATGTAAAAAAAAATTTATCTTGTTCCCTTTTGGCTCTTATCCTTCGGGGTTATGTAGCGGGATGTTACATCCGGTATCAGAGCCCATGTTCACACACTAGGAGCTCTAGCATACTTGAGCCTTCTATGTTTTGTTATGTTTGACGTATGTGGCGTGAGCTTGTTATATTGTTATATAGTCATGTTGTTATGCTTTCATGTCATAGTATGGTGCTTACGTTGTGTTTGTGATGATCTATTTTGATGTGTTCTTTATTCATTTAGGATGCCTCCTAGGTGTAGAGCTAGAGGCAGAATTAGAGGTATAGCCACTATTCTTCGATGTAGTACCTGACATGATGCCAATCAGGGCAATTAGGGTGAGTGTCAAGAGGAACTGCATATTAAGAATCAAGTCAAAGGGCTTGGGGGTGCTCATGTTTTAGCTATTTTACAGAAAATTTTGGACCAATTAGGACCTTGTCAAGAGGTATCTCATGAGGCAGAATCACACCCTTCTCGTTAGGATGGTTAGGATGCTAGAGCTAAGCGTGAACTTTCTCATAGTCCAGATAATTTGAGAGTAGTTGTTGTGAGGGATAGGGTGGATGGAAACAGTGTTACTATAGGTCACATGAGGGATCTTCTTAGGGCTCAACCCCCTACTTTCGATGGTTCTAGTATAGGGACCGAGGCAGAGACTTGGTTGATCAATCTCGATCGATGCTTTGCTATGCATCCTTATAATAACAATACTAGAGCTTGATGTGCCGTTATGCATCTCAGATGTTTTGTATCTACATGGTGGAGAGTAGAGGAGCAGAAGCTTCACCTAGATATTGCTTCCATGTCATGGGGACTATTCTTATAGAGCTTTCATGCACAATTTCTTTTAGACTACTATCTACAGAGATGTGCTAATGAGTTCCATGAACTTCGTTAGTTGACTATGATAGTAGATCACTATCAACACTCCTTCTTTGAGCAAAAGCAATATGCTAGCATTTCTGATGATAAGCCGATGTTAGTACAACATTTCATCAGGGGCTTGAATACCTATATCAGTGGTGGTGTCTGTGTGTTTAGGCCGAAGACCTTAGAGGTTGCCATGGAGAAGGCGACGTTGACAGAGGAGAATTTGACTAGAGTTTTCGGTGGTTAGGCAGGTGTTTAGATTGGTAGTGCCCCTCCTTCAAGATCAGTTGCTCAGGGTACACAGTCTCAGGGAGTTGGACCATCTAGACCACATACTGCACCTCCTAGACATGGTCAGCAATAGAGACATAGGCCTGCTCAGTCTCAGCAGAGTGGGCAGAACCCTAGTACTCCGTTTCCTAGAGATCGTTCACGTCATCGCTCTCAAAGTAGGAAGCAGAGTCATCCATCATAGAGTTTTTAGAGTGCTCAGTAGAGTTCTAGGGGTGGTGGATCCCAGTAGTCACATGCACCATTTTCAAGTTGAGGTTTTGGTAGGGGTGGTTGTTATGCTTGTGGGTAGCATGGTCATATAGCTGCTCAGTGTCCTCAGAGATCAGTGGTTGGAGGTAGTTAGAGACAGGCTACTTCAGAGCCTACAGTAGGTGAGGCTGGCAGATCACATAGAGTTTTTTGCGGTGGTTGATAACCATCAGGCTAAGCATCAGGGTACCGTAGTCAAGTATTCAGGTGTGTTATGTGGGATTACCACATCTATCTTGTTTGATTTAGGAGCTTTAGATTCTTTCATTTCTCTTTCTTTTGTGGAGCGTTGTGGACTCATGGTGGCAAGGCAAGACATTGGTTGGCAGGTTGAGTTAGCTACTGGATCCATGGTGGCTGTAGACTCCATTGTTTGTGATTGTGTGTTGGATTTGGGCACCTTCACTACCACAGTGGATCTCCATGTGTTGCTTTTGGGGTCCTACGGGATTGTTTTAGGTATGGATTGGTTGGAGACCCACCTAGCTAGTATAGATTTTCAGTGTAAGTCAGTTCAGTGTGTTGACAATGTTGGAGAGTGTGTTGAGTTAGTTGGGGTTCATAGACCCATTTCTCTCTGTGTGATTTCATCTATGCAACTGAAGCATGCCATGCGGACAAGTTGTCAAATGTTTGCTATTTCAGTTAGTGATCTTGCTGAGGGTGGGATTCAGAAGGTATCTCTTGATGATCAGCCTATTCTTTAGGAGTTTGTAGATGTCTTTCTGAGTGATATTCTAGGTATGCCGCCTAAGCATGACATAGACTTTTGTATCGATCTCATTCCCGGGGTGGAGCCTATTTCTTGGGCACCGTATCGCATGACTACTCAGGAGTTGGGTGAGTTGTGGTTTTAGTTAGAGGAGTTACTAGAGAAGGGTTTCATTCATTCTAGTGTATCCCCTTGGGGAGTATCTATCATCTTCATGAAGAAGAAAGATGGATCTCTTCACTTGTGCATTGATTATCACCAGTTGAACAAAATGACGATGAAGAATCGATACCCATTGCCTTGGATAGATGACTTGTTCGATCAAATGAGGGGAGCCAAAGTGTTCTCCAAGATAGATCTAAAGTCAGGATACCATCAGCTTCGGATTCATGAGGCAGACATTCATTAGACAGCATTTTACACATGCTATGGGCATTATAAGTTCACGGTTGTCCTTTTTGGGTTGACCAATGCTCCATCAGTTTTCATGAGTTTGATGAATGGGGTGTTTTGCACTTATCTTGACTAGTTTGTTCTCATGTTCCTTAATGATATTTTGATTTATTCGAGGACTATAGAAGAGCATGAAGGCCATTTGCGGCAAGTGTTGCAGTTCTTGTGAGATAATCAGTTGTTTGGCAATTTGGCCAAGTGTGAGTTCTTCTAGACTGAGGTGAGATATTTGGGCCACATCATCTCAAGAGAGGGTATCTCAGTGGATCCTTCTAAGATTCAGGTTATTGTGGATTGGCCAGCACTAACGAATGTGACTGAGGTTCACAGTTTCATGGGATTGCCGGGTTACTATCACCGATTTGTTAGAGATTTCTCTCGGGTAGCCATCCCATCACTTCTCTTCAGTGGAAAGGGAAGAAGTTTGTGTGGTCAGATTAGTGTGAGTCATGATTTTAGGCTCTTAAGGAGTGGTTGACTAGTACACCTATCTTGGTAGTGCTAGATCCTACATGTGATTTTGTAGTGTGCACCAATGCTTCATTAGAGGGTGTGGGGGCAGTTCTGATGCAGGAGGGATGAGTGATTGCATATGAGTCCCGTAAGCTCAAGGATCATGAGCTGAACTACCCCACCCATGATTTGGAGTTAGCAGCTGTCGCCCATGCGCTTGTGCATTATAGACATTTCCTTTTGGGACATTGGTTTGAGTTGCATAGTGATCATTGCAGTTTGTAGTATATCTTCACTCAGCTAGATTTGAATGCTCGACAGTGCCATTGGATGGAGTTTCTCTATGAGTATGACTTTGAGGTTCACTAAATTTAGGGTAAGAAGAATGTTGTTGCGGATGCCTTGAGTAGTGTTGTGTGGTTACACAACACGCCCCATTTTGACTTGGCAAAACAGGGACCCAACTTTTTGTTCTGGTTTGTGTTGTCTGCTTTCTGGCAGTTTGGTAAAAATAGGTCAGGTGCATCATCATCATGAAGGTCAGGATGAGGTAGGTCATCATCATGAGGTTAGTTTGTCAAAGTTCATATTTTGTTTCTATGATCTCATGGTTAGAAAGAGCTTGAAATTCCATGCAGGTTTGCCTTTTACATCACTTGAAAATTCGTCCATATGAGGGAGTTGTGAGCAGTCAAAGTTTTGGTCAAACCTGATAATTGCTGTATGATGAACATCATCATCATGATATTTGAAAAGCCCCCCAATAATATCCTGAGGTCGAAACATCCAGACGTCAAGTTTAAGTCGTAGTAATCTTTTCCCATCGAGCGGTCTTTTTGTATCGCGAAAGGTCATCATCATGATCTTACTCTATCACCTGATAAAAATCATGCAGTCCCGAAACATCCGGACGTCAATCTTAAGTGCTAGTGTGTTTTACCCGTCAAGCGATCCTGGAAACATCGCGAGCATCATGATATTCATCATCACCCTACTTAAGAAATCTGCCATCTGTAAAATTTACACGCGCACGTCAAAGTCCTGGTGATCATCATCATCATGGTCTTTCAAGGTAGGGTCGCATTTCGTAATATCCTCCTGATCTCCTTTTTTGCGTGATCATGATGATCACCTTATCTTTCAAAGCGGAGGGTGATATTTCATATCTGCCTTGTTGACAAGATCATCATGATCTTGTTCGTCTACCCGACAGTTCATAATATCATCCTGCCGAGAAGTATAACCTTTTGCAAATATGATGATGACGATGACGTCACCATCACTTTCTCCTTCGGTAGGATATTTTCCAAGGTGTGATCCTGTTCGCCAATATGATGATGACGATGACGTCATGTTCGAAGATTAACACAAGCCCCGGATATCCTGATGACGTCATCAGGACCTTCAGCAGGATCATATTTTAAATCACCCAGTGTGGATATGATGATGATCATCATCATCATCATCCTGATCTTCCAAGCAGGTTACCTTGGCTGAAAAGGGGTCAATTTACATGCACCACCTGATCATCTTCCTTAGAGGTGACCCGATATTCCATTTGTCTCCTGATCTTAACGAAACATGACGGTGACGTCATCCCTTTGCATTTTATTGAAGCCTGATGATGACGATGACGTCATCATGATATTCCTCAGCGGCAGGATCATTTTCCAAGTCCTCCTGTTTGTCTTCATCATGATGATGACGATGATGTCTTTCTTTCCCCAGTATGCAGAAATGAAACATCCTGATGTGCTTTTCATCAGAGCATGCAGAAAGGAGAAGCATCATATTTTGTGATATCCTGCGGCTAGATAAAAGACATAGAGTTGGGCATCATCATGATTTTTGACGTAGGTATAACTGTAGCCATCGGCCAAGTCTAATATTGTCAACCTGATCATATGTGGTCGCACCGATGTGAACATGATGATGATGACCCGAAACATTCAAACAGAGCGTGCAAAGCCAGGTATGAAGTAATTTGTTAAGGGCGGTTATTTCCTTGTATATGTTGACATACCTGATCATATTTGAACCTGATATACAAGAAAATGGGCTAAAACATGAAGCGATAGAAATTTGAAAGCCCGACTGCCTGATTTTGGTCAACGAGGGTTGACCTGGTTGTTTTATGTTGTTTATGCATTTAGTGCATATTTTCCACAGGTAAAGCCTGATTGCCTGTAGCTGCACATTGGGAGGTATGTTTAATAAAATGTTTACTTCCTGTTGTTTATCCACATGATGATGAACTTAATGTTTGTCTGTTTATTTGCAGGAAGTCATGATGCTGCTGCTGAAGCTGAACATTGAAGTCATGATGATGCTGCTGAAGCTGAACATTGAAGTCATGATGCTGCTGAAGCTGAGCATTACAAAGTTGCGCATGGAGTCAACATGGGCCAGAAATGAGGAGGATATTGTCAAATATGCTGTTCGCCAGCTGGAGACCGAATCAAGTTGAAGATGCTGGAATATTCTGTGCCAGCTGTGCATTTGCCAACTGACGAAGCATGTGCTTTTCATCTGGACCGTTGTTTGTTACGAGAGGATCCTGATCCTTGGATCATTGTAACCGTTTTTTGGCAGTTGTTCTATATAAGAGCCAGAGCTTGTCATCAAGTAGAGGAGGAATACATTAGAATACACAGACGCATCTGGCGCATTAAAGTCAATTACTGTAGAATCAATTAAGAGATCGGATTACTGAGACTAATGAGGATAGAATTGTTGAAATGTCAAGGTTCTTTCTTCAGATCACTGTAAATGTACCTGTTCTTGAGCATACTGAATGGATATGAAGTTCCAGATTACATCCTAATTGTAAATTTTACGTAATCTTTCTGTTGATTTCTGGATATGTACTGGTGAATGCTGTGTTCAACTGGAAGCGCTTTCATTTCATTACATGTTGTTGTCAACTTTTCCTTCGAAGATTTGCACTAGATCATGCGGATTTGTGGAATGTCCTGGTGAAGTATGATTTTAGTTTTCCTTCTTTTCATTGCATGTATGGGAGCTTGTATGTGGATCAGTGATCTAAGTCCAGTAGTTTTGGGAATCTCATTCTTTAACCCTTTTCCTTTTTTCAATTTCATTAATTCATCACCATAACTGCAAATCATGATAAATAACAAGCAGAAACAGTGAAATATGCTGAAATCCCGTAGGTAACTGAAGATCATTAGCATATTTGAGTTAAATGCATGTATTATTGAAAATATCATGCAAAGAATCATAAATAATGATAGAAATCATGCAAATATCAGCCTGTAGGCACATTATTTGACTAAATTTACAGTGCAGAGGTAGAATTGTTGGAGACTTATGCAGAGCAAACATCCAGAGCAGGATATTTGAAGGTAATGATGATGAACAGTGCAGAAACACGTAAGGCCCCTGAATGGAAAACAGCAGCACACATCAACCACTGAGTAACGTCAGTAGATTAAGACCTAATCAACGGAGACTTGGGATCATGAATTCTTTGAATTCATCGTATCTTTCAAGATGAGTAAAGGTTGTTGTGTAACTTTTATTCTATGTTTGCGAATGACTAACATCATGACCAACACCATAACTGCAAATCATGATAAATAACAAGCAGAAATAGTGAAATATGCTGAAATCCTGTAGGTAACTGAAGATCATTAGCATATTTGGGTTAAATGCATGTATTATTGAAAATATCATGCAAAGAATCATAAATAATGGTAGAAATCATGCAAATATCAGCCTGTAGGCACATTATTTGACTAAATTTACAGTGCAGAGGTAGAATTGTTGGAGATTTATGCAGAGCAAACATCCAGAGCAGGATATTTGAAGATAGTGATGATGAACAGTGCAGAAACACGTAAGGCCCCTGAATGGAAAACAGCAACACACATCAACCACTGAGTAACATCAGTAGATTAAGACCTAATCAACGGAGACTTGGGATCATGAATTCTTTGAATTCATCGTATCTTTCAAGATGAGTAAAGGTTGTTGTGTAACTTTTATTCTATGTTTACGAATGACTAACATCATGACCAACATAAATTGGTGCTAGAAGGAGGGCTTGAGTCCAGAAGATCACGTTCATCATCAGTACTTTCAGGTTTGATGACGCTTAGAGTAAGGTAACCTCAGATCGTTTGTGAATTTCATCATATTGCGTAAATATTTGCTGCGACAAGTTTGTATATGCACATTCTATGTAAAGATTTCCAAATCTCACATAAATATTGCAAGCTTTACAGTAGATTTCTTTAAATTCACTAAATATTAGCCAAAGATGTGTAAATTTGTTCAAGCTTTGAGAATTTGAGCCTTAAACATGTGAGATCTGGTGCTACCAGTCAGAATATCCTAATATCCTGTCATATTTGTAGTGTCTTCGCAAATATCGCGTAAATATTCAGTCTGATTTGCAAGTTGACCGCAAATATCACCTCGTCCGGTGGAATCCAGCCAATATTTGCAAAGTTTCAGCTAGTTGGCCTCCAAATCGAGAAATCCTGGCTCACAGGATAAATACCAGGTCTAGACATAGTGAAATTTTCGAAGAATTGCCTATTAGAGGTTTTAGACCTAGGACTGTGGACATTCACCATACTCGAGAGTCTAGTGCGTCCAGAACTTCACCAGGACCTCCTCCTGTAACTCCTGTTGGTTTGCAAATACCTTCCGGTATATCTGTGACACCTCCTGTTCAACCTCAGGGTATACCTTTAGTCCAACCTCAGCCAACTGCACCACCAGTTCAGCCCCCTCAGGTTGCAATGTCTTTCTTTGCAGCAGAATCACCATTGACCTTTACGGCGTATCATGAGTTACCAAAGTATCCGGACAAACTTTGTCCAAAATACCATCCTTATCAGGATGCGGATGATCATATCAGGACGTTTAAAGAAGCTTGCTGCAGAGCTAGAATAGAACATCAGGACGTGGTGTGCAGATTATTCCCTTTTTCCTTAGGGGAAGAGGCTTATAATTGGTTCATCAGTCTTGGTCAATCTTTTGTCGGTTCGTGGGCTGTCTTAGAGAAGGCCTTTCTTGACAGATTCAAGGTCCCTATTGAAACATCCATGAATTACCACATGTTTGCCACAATTAAGATTTGAGCATGAACCTATTGCAAATTTCAATGCTAGGTTCCAGAAAATGTTGTCCAAGCTAGTTACCCCATATGTGGTGGCTGATGATGCTGCTAGGAGTATTTATTATTCAGCCCTAGATCCATTAACCTCCATGTTCATCAGGAGAACACATCTTGAGATCACCACATTGACAGGAGCTTTTCAAGAAGCTATCAAGGTAAATCAGCAGCTGATACCTGCTCCTACTCCAAATATAGCATTCCCTACTTTGCCTGGCATGCAATCACAATATCCAGCACAGTATCCTGCAGCTTATCCTTCACAATATCCTGCACAATATCCAAATGGATCAGTGATGCCCCCAGCAATCATGCCTGCACCTTTGCAAGTACCTCCATTGAGTATCATGCCTCCTCCTAATGGAAATGGCCAATTGCCACAATATCCTGCACATGCTCAGACACCTCAGGTTACAGATCTATCCCACAATAACCATGGATCTTCCTTTTTCCAGCCTCAGCCTGAAAATGTAGTGGCCAAAGCTCAAGAGGAGAAAGAGGAAATCAAAGAAATTTCTGCTCAGTTGAGAAAACTCACCACAGAAGTAACACACTTGAGAAATCAAGGGTTTTATTCACAGTCAGGTCAGAATAGGAGTTATTCCAATGACAGACCAAATTACCCTGACAGAGGATACAACAATAACTTCAACAGTAGTGCTGCAAATAACAATAATCCTCCTAGGCAGCCCAGAGTGTGGAACTCCAGGCCAAATAATGGTTCATTACCATCACCCCTAGACAATCAGCCTCCTGGTGAAGCCAAACAGACTACTAGAGTCAATCTTGCTGAAGCAGCCCTTACCAATTGGTGCCGGATTCACAATACCAATGCACATGCAAAATTAGATTGTCCACAATTTAGGATTGCTGCCAACATCTTTCAGACTGAAGTGTCTAATACTTCTAGAAATCCACCTCAGGCAGAAGGAAATGAAATAGTTCCTTGTGGATATGACTCAGCTTTTGTGCTGGAAACATACACTAATCAGCCTCATCAGGATTATAATCAGACCTGTGAAGAATCTGCCTTAACCTTTGAAGCAAACTATGTCTTCCCTTTTGAGGATGAAAACGAACCTACAAGAGAGCATGAGGAAGTACATGCATACCAGCAGCAATACCCTGGTAAGCACAATTATAACCTGAGGAGTAATGCCAACAGACCTGCCGGTCCATTGACATCATCTCTACCTCCAAACAACTTCAACACACCTCCTGATCCTAAGGCTAGCAATAACCCTGGGTTCCCTAAGGTGAATGCTCAATACTTGTCTCCTCAAAACATAGTAACAAAAGTCGCAAATGCACCTCATGAGTCTGACAAGTTAGTCAGTTACTTGGCTGATGAAATGAAGAAAATCAAGATCAGCCTGTCCCTATCTGAGTTACTGAAAACTCCTGCCATCAAAAGGGCATTCATGAAGTCGCTAGATGATCCTATTCCTAAAGAGGATAATCACCTTTCGAGTCAATCCAATAGCAGAGACCATACTGCTAAAGATAATAATGTCAAGCCCAAAGTGTCAGCCACAGTCCAAGCTGCTGAAACCTCTCACATGACCTTGTACAGAGATAAAACTGAATCACCTCCGTTTCTCCTCACCATAAGAATGTTCAGTAAGAATTTGCACAACTGTTTAGTTGATTCAGGAGCCTCAACTAATGTTATGCCTTTGTCAATATGCAACGCATTAGGACTGCATCCTGCTAAATCCTTAAAGAAGGTCACTCAACTGGACAAGACAGAAGTAAGTGTCGTAGGAGAACTCACTCACATTCACATGCAGCTAGCGTCTGATCCTAGGATCCAGTATTACATTGACATTCAGGTAGTTGACATACCTGATACATACGGGATGTTGCTTAGCCGGGACTGGTCTAAAACGCTTAACGGATACATGTCCACAGACTTCAGTCACATGTGGTTGCCATGGAAGGGTATACCTAATCAGATCAGGATTGATGCTGAGCCTAGGATGAAACATATGATCACGGAATATAACAGAACAAATGAGATCATGTATGTAAACGTAGAACCTGGAGTTTATCACATCAGGCTGCAAACTGTCCAAATAGAAGAGGTCCTGATGCTTGATGTTCATCATCATCATGACGATGATTATCATGAGGATATGCCAGTTGTAGAACTTAATAATGATCCTGATAATGAGAATGAAATAGATCGCTTCAGGGATTTTCAGATGCATTTATCTACTCAGATAAAACGTTGTCAATTATTAAATATACCTGCTAATGATATTTTGATTGACGGATGGTGCAGATTACATGGCGAAGCACACTCGGAAAAGACTTGTGAACCATGCCTAGACATGATAATACTGGAGCAGACGTATAGTGAAGCATCATCATCATATTCCGAGGTGAGTGCTACATCTGATGATGATGATGATACTAATTTTTATTTGTCTTCTGCAGGAACAGAAGAGTCGACGGATCCTGATGAGGATCATATCCGAAAAATAGAAGAGATCCTGGTGTCCAATCAGACGAATGATGCGAGAAAGGAAAAGATCACCCCTGGTAGTGATTGCTTCATGGAACCAGATTACGAGTTGTCTGATGAGGACAAAGGCAGTGACCTGATGAAGTTCAAAGAATTTCTGGTCAAAGAAATAAAAAAAATGACACAACAGTGTAGATCTCCCCAGGAGGTTTTAATTAAAGGTTGGTGTAGGCTGCATGAGGCGCCTCACTCAGAAACAACTTGCTCACTATGCTTACACATGTTGAAGAAGCGTGCAGCTGTATGTGCTGAACGCCATCCTCCGGCTAGGATGGAAGAGAAAACAGAAAAGCCATCAGGCTCATCAGATAAAGGAAAGAAGAAACTTGAAGATGACACCCCTAAGTTAAAGTGGGTATCAGGCGGAGCAGCAGCCAGAGCTGCAAAGAAAAAAGAAAGCTCAAGCAAATGTCCTGCTGAAGATAAGCCTTGGATCCTGAGGTTTGATGGATCCAAATCTAAGCAGGGTGCTGGGGTAGGAATTGACCTTATTGATCCATCAGGAAAATCCTATTTAGCAGCTTACAGATTACAGTTCCCCTGCACTAATAATGTCACAGAGTATGAAGCTCTGATTCATGGACTGTTGTTTGCCCATAAGAAGAAGGTGAAGATCCTGCATGTCTTTGGAGATTCAGAACTAGTTGTGAGACAAGTAAGAGGAATTTACTCTTGTAACTACAGAAAGCTGTCAAATTACATACATCGTGTGTGGGACCTGATTGAAGACTTTGATGCCTTCAACATCATTCACGTGCCAAGAGAACAGAACCAAAGGGCAGATGCACTTGCTCAGGCCGCCAGTACGCTGGAACCGCTGACTATATCTGGTCTAAAGAGATTTTCAGTAGAATTGGTGTCAGTACCTTCGGTACCTAACAATGTGACTAATCTCCAAGTGTTTGATGATGATCAGCACATCCTGGACTTCATATCAAACAGAGACGTATTTGAAGCTCAGATCATAGATGAAAATGGTATAGAAGATCATATCTGGGAAGAAAATGAGATATTAGAGTTGCCTAGCAACACAATTCCCAAAGGTATGATTGAACTAGAAAGAGCCTTTGATCTGGATAATATGCTTAAACATAAGGATCTGCCTAAGGCAGATGGAGGTCAATATTCACAGGTGAATATTGGACAAGCTGATGACAAGAGAAATGTCTTGTTGGGTAAGGTTTGTACACCTGAAGAGTTAGAAGGAATAACTCAGGCCCTTAAGGATTATATACATGTAATTGCATGGACTTACGACGAGTTGAAGACATATGACACTTCTGTCATAACTCATACTATACCTCTCAAGCCAGATGCAAAACCTTTCAGACAGAAGCAGAGGCCAGTCAATGCTCTGCTTGAGCCCATCATCCTTGAAGAGGTCAAGAAATTGTTAAATGCCCGGATAATATTTCCTGTAAGGCACTCCACTTGGGTGGCAAATCTGGTGCCAGTCAGAAAGAAGAATGGAGACATCAGATTGTGTGTAGATTTCAGGAACCTGAACAGAGCATCAGAAAAGGATAATTATCCTTTGCCCTCTTTGGATGAAGTTCTGCAGATGGTAAATGGAGCCAAGATGATGTCCTTCTTGGATGGTTTTTCAGGATACAACCAAGTGATGGTTGATAAAATTGACAGATTAAAAACTGCCTTCACCACAAAGTGGGGGATATTTGCATATAGACGTATGCCATTTGGACTGATAAATGCTGGAGCTACATTCCAGCGAGCAATGGACATAGCCTTCAGAGGCTTAGTAGGAAAATGTATAGTCATCTACATGGATGACCTGACAATATTCTCCAAGGAAAGAGGAGATCATGTTGCTGACCTCAGAAGTGTACTGAAGAAATGTGAAGAATATGGAATATCTTTGAATCCCAAGAAGTGCATATTCGGGGTCACAACAGGAAAGTTACTAGGCCACCTGATCACAGAGGATGGGATTATCATTGATCCTGACAGGGTGGAATCCATTATGAAGTTACCACTTCCAGGAAGCAAAAAGGAGCTTAAATCTTATTTTGGTAAGATAAATTTTGTGAGGAAGTTCATCACCGGCTTTGCTAAGATTGTCAGACCACTGAATGCCATGTTGAAAAAAGATGCACAAATTGACTGGACACCAGAAGCCAGAGCTGCCTTTGAAGATATAAAGAAGGCCATTTCAGATGCTCCTGTCCTCATTAGTCCAGATTATACAAAAGATTTCTACATCTACTCATTTGCTTCAGAACATACTTCTGCAGCAGTGTTAACTCAAAGAAATGAAGATAAGGAAGAAAAACCAATCGCTTTCATGAGCTGTCCTTTCAGGGATGCTGAGTTGAGATATGTAGATGTTGAAAGACAGGCACTTGCATTAGTCAGAGCAGTAAAAAAGTTCAGACATTATATACTGAGAAGCAAAGTGATTGCTGTGGTACCAGATGCAGCAGTAAAGATGCTGCTGATGCAGAGTGAACCTGGTGAAAAAAGGGCCAAATGGATTACTGTATTACAAGAATATGACATGGAGATCACACCAATGAAGCTGGTAAGAGGACAAGCTTTGAGCCAGATGATATCTGAAACTGATCCAAACATCATCAGTCAGCAGTATGTGATCAATGAGAAAGACAATAAAGAATGGTATTCAGACATCAGGCACATCCTGATCATGGGAAGATGTCCTTCAGGAATGCAAGCCTCACAGAGAAGAGCCTTAAAGATAAGATCCCAGAAATATATGATGAAGGGAGGAGCCCTGTTTAAAAAGAATTATGAAGGGATATACCTGAGATGCTTAGAGAAACCAGAAGCCAATAAAGTTTTGACAGAGTTACATGACAAGTTTGGAACTGCCCACGGATCAGCGTTGGCCACAACACATGCAATCCTCAGAGCAGGATATTACTGGCCTACAATTTTTAAAGACACAGCTGATCATGTTAAATGTTGTCATGTTTGCCAGGTTGCTGCCAACAGAGAAAAATATGCTGCACAACCATTGCAGCCAGTGATGGAAGAGTGCCCATTTGCACAGTGGGGCATGGATTTCATAGGACCGATCAATCCTCCGTCTTCTTCAGGCCAGAGGTATGTCCTAACAATTACTGATTATTGTACCAGATGGACTGAGGCTATCAGCAGCAAAACTTGTACTGCTGATGATGTCATTAAATTTCTAGAAAGCAACATTGTCACCAGGTATGGAATTCCTTATGCATTGGTAAGTGATAATGGTTCTGCCTTCATTTCCACTAAATTGTCAAGTTGGGCTTTTGATCATGGGATCATACTTAAGTTCTCATCCAATTACTATCCCCAGGGAAATGGATTAGCAGAATCCACCAATAAGAATTTACTGAGTATCATAAGAAAATTGATAGAGAAAAATCCCAGGGAATGGAACTCATTTCTGAAATATGCCTTATGGGTAGACAGAACTAGAATGAAAATTGCATTAGGAAACTCACCCTTCCAGCTAGTATATGGGGTGGATCCTATCCTCCCTGTAAACTTGAAAATTCCTACTCTGCAGTTTGCCCAAGACTATCTAGGCATAGATAATAAACAGGAAGTCAGGTTGCTTCAATTGATGCATCTGGAAGAAAAACGAAGTCAAGCGATTGACCAATTTGCAAAACATCAGGCTGTTGTCAAACGCTGGTTTGACAAGAGAGCCAGAATTAAAGCTTTCAGGATATCAGATTTAGTCCTGATGTGGGATAAAGCCCATGAAAGGAAAGGTGATCATGGTAAGTTTGATAGACTATGGATAGGTCCCTTTCAGATTTCTGAAATTTTAGGAGACAGCACTTATAGGCTTAAGAACCTGACAGGTGAGGATGTCCCGTTGCCAGTCAATGGACAATTCCTCAAACATTATTTCCAGGCCTGAGTGACTTCATAACAGTCTCATGTATCATATTGTATATTTGTATAGTTGTTTGTACAGTTTGCTTGTTGTTGTTGTTGTTTTGTTGGTTGGGACCTTGTTCTGGTAAGTCAGGATGATGCACTTCATCACCTTAAGAAAATAATTAAATTGTTAGGATTCAAGTGATGAGATCACGTTTAAATATAGGTTATGATTCATTCTAAGAAATGTTCATGATCAGGTTTATGATGTCTTTTCATCAGGGTGCTTTTTCTTGTCCAAAGTGAATCAAACACAATGAAACACCTAACAGCCTTGGGTTTGTTGAAGATATGAGTATAGGTGTTAAGTGAAAAATCTAAAGGGACTCCCTTGCTACCAATACAATCTCCAACCTAAAGCTGCAAGTGACTACACCTTGTACAAATGAGCTGACATGATGATATCAAATTTAAATTTTTAAAGGAAAATCAGAAACGAAATAAAATTAGGCCATCTAAGTAACTCTACCGGGGCTATGAACGCCTGCTGGTAGTGGAGCCCTACTTAGGGAGATTGTATAGATAACCTTGCCGGGGCTATAGATGCCTGCTGGTAGCAAGGCTCTATCCAGGTTGGCTATGAGGGATGATCTCCAACTATGTAGTTTAACACCAGTTACTTATGTTTTCAACTTACTTTCAAGATGAGGATAATTAATCATATGCACACACCTGATCCTTTGTTAGCTTTATCACCATAATGAAATTTTATCATTCAAAGATCATGATGATTCTACTTAGAAAGAATTAGAACACTATAGATAAATGTGATCACATCACTTGAATCATTGGAATTTGTTATTTTCTTTGGTGGCAAGTTGTTGTGTGGTTACACAACACGCCCCATTTTGACTTGGCAAAATAGGGACCCAACTTTTTGTTCTGGTTTGTGTTGTCTGCTTTCTGGCGGTTTGGTAAAAATAGGTCAGGTGCATCATCATCATGAAGGTCAGGATGAGGTAGGTCATCATCATGAGGTTAGTTTGTCAAAGTTCATATTTTGTTTCTATGATCTCATGGTTAGAAAGAGCTTGAAATTCCATGCAGGTTTGCCTTTTACATCACTTGAAAATTCGTCCATATGAGGGAGTTGTGAGCAGTCAAAGTTTTGGTCAAACTTGATAATTGCTGTATGATGAACATCATCATCATGATATTTGAAAAGCCCCCCGATAATATCCTGAGGTCGAAACATCCGGACGTCAATTTTAAGTCGTAGTAATCTTTTCCCGTCGAGCAGTCTTTTTGTATCGCGAAAGGTCATCATCATGATCTTACTCTATCACCTGATAAAAATCATGCAGTCCCAAAACATCCGGACGTCAATCTTAAGTGCTTGTGTGTTTTACCTGTCAAGCGATCCTGGAAACATCGCGAGCATCATGATATTCATCATCACCCTACTTAAGAAATCTGCCATCTACAAAATTTACACGTGCACGTCAAAGTCCTGGTGATCATCATCATCATGATCTTTCAAGGCAGGGTCGCATTTCGTAATATCCTCCTGATCTCCTTTTGCGTGATCATGATGATCACCTTATCTTTCGAAGCGGAGGGTGATATTTCATATCTGCCTTGTTGACAAGATCATCATGATCTTGTTCGTCTACCCGACAGTTCGTAATATCATCCTGCCGAGAAGTATAACCTTTTGCAAATATGATGATGACGATGACGTCACCATCACTTTCTCCTTCGGCAGGATATTTTCCAAGGCGTGATCCTGTTCGCCAATATGATGATGATGATGACGTCATGTTCGAAGATTAACACAAGCCCCGGATATCCTGATGACGTCATCAGGACCTTCAGCAGGATCATATTTTAAATCACCCAGTGCGGATATGATGATGATGATCATCATCATCATCCTGATCTTCCAAGTAGGTTACCTTGGCCGAAAAGGGGTCAATTTACATGCACCACCTGATCATCTTCCTTAGAGGTGACCCGATATTCCATTTGTCTCCTGATCTTAACGAAACATGACGGTGACATCATCCCTTTGCATTTTATTGAAGCCTGATGATGACGATGACGTCATCATGATATTCCTCAGCGGCAGGATCATTTTCCAAGTCCTCCTGTTTGTCTTCATCATGATGATGACGATGATGTCTTTCTTTCCCCAGTATGCAGAAATGAAACATCCTGATGTGCTTTTCATCAGAGCATGCAGAAAGGAGAAGCATCATATTTTGTGATATCCTGCGGCTAGATAAAAGACATAGAGTTGGGCATCATCATGATTTTTGACGTAGGTATAACTGTAGCCATCGGCCAAGTCTAATATTGTCAACCTGATCATATGTGGTCGCACCGATGCGAACATGATGATGATGACCCGAAACATTCAAACAGAGCGTGCAAATCCAGGTATGAAGTAATTTGTTAAGGGCGGTTATTTCCTTGTATATGTTGACATACCTGATCATATTTGAACCCGATATACAAGAAAATGGGCTAAAACATGAAGCGATAGAAATTTGAAAGCCCGACTGCCTGATTTTGGTCAACGAGGGTTGACTTGGTTGTTTTATGCTGTTTATGCATTTAGTGCATATTTTCCACAGGTAAAGCCTGATTGCCTGTAGCTGCACATTGGGAGGTATGTTTAATAAAATGTTTACTTCCTGTTGTTTATCCACATGATGATGAACTTAATGTTTGTCTGTTTATTTGCAGGAAGTCATGATGCTGCTGCTGAAGCTGAACATTGAAGTCATGATGATGCTGCTGAAGCTGAACATTGAAGTCATGATGCTGCTGAAGCTGAGCATTACAAAGTTGCGCATGGAGTCAACATGGGCTAGAAATGAGGAGGATATTGTCAAATATGCTGTTCGCCAGCTGGAGACCGAATCAAGTTGAAGATGCTGGAATATTCCGTGCCAGCTGTGCATTTGCCAACTGACGAAGCATGTGCTTTTCATCTGGACCGTTGTTTGTTACGAGAGGATCCTGATCCTTGGATCATTGTAACCATTTTTTGGCAGTTGTTCTATATAAGAGCCAGAGCTTGTCATCAAGTAGAGGAGGAATACATTAGAATACACAGACGCATCTGGCGCATTAAAGTCAATTACTGTAGAATCAATTAAGAGATCGGATTACTGAGACTAATGAGGATAGAATTGTTGAAATGTCAAGGTTCTTTCTTCAGATCACTGTAAATGTACCTGTTCTTGAGCATACTGAATGGATATGAAGTTCCAGATTACATCCTAATTGTAAATTTTATGTAATCTTTCTGTTGATTTCTGGATATGTACTGGTGAATGCTGTGTTCAACTGGAAGCGCTTTCATTTCATTACATGTTGTTGTCAACTTTTCCTTCAAAGATTTGCACTAGATCATGCGGATTTGTGGAATGTCCTGGTGAAGTATGATTTTAGTTTTCCTTCTTTTCATTGCATGTATGGGAGCTTGTATGTGGATCAGTGATCTAAGTCCAGTAGTTTTGGGAATCTCATTCTTTAACCCTTTTCCTTTTTTCAATTTCATTAATTCATCACCATAACTGCAAATCATTATAAATAACAAGCAGAAACAGTGAAATATGCTGAAATCCCGTAGGTAACTGAAGATCATTAGCATATTTGAGTTAAATGCATGTATTATTGAAAATATCATGCAAAGAATCATAAATAATGATAGAAATCATGCAAATATCAGCCTGTAGGCACATTATTTGACTAAATTTACAGTGCAGAGGTAGAATTGTTGGAGACTTATGCAGAGCAAACATCCAGAGCAGGATATTTGAAGGTAATGATGATGAACAGTGCAGAAACACGTAAGGCCCCTGAATGGAAAACAGCAGCACACATCAACCACTGAGTAACGTCAGTAGATTAAGACCTAATCAACGGAGACTTGGGATCATGAATTCTTTGAATTCATCGTATCTTTCAAGATGAGTAAAGGTTGTTGTGTAACTTTTATTCTATGTTTGCGAATGACTAACATCATGACCAACACCATAACTGGAAATCATGATAAATAACAAGCAGAAACAGTGAAATATGCTGAAATCCCATAGGTAACTGAAGATCATTAGCATATTTGGGTTAAATGCATGTATTATTGAAAATATCATGCAAAGAATCATAAATAATGGTAGAAATCATGCAAATATCAGCCTGTAGGCACATTATTTGACTAAATTTACAGTGCAGAGGTAGAATTGTTGGAGATTTATGCAGAGCAAACATCCAGAGCAGGATATTTGAAGATAGTGATGATGAACAGTGCAGAAACACGTAAGGCCCCTGAATGGAAAATAGAAACACACATCAACCACTGAGTAACGTCAGTAGATTAAGACCTAATCAACGGAGACTTGGGATCATGAATTCTTTGAATTCATCGTATCTTTCAAGATGAGTAAAGGTTGTTGTGTAACTTTTATTCTATGTTTGTGAATGACTAACATCATGACCAACAAGTAGGAGGAGACATGGGATTTCACTTTTGTCTCTTGGAGTGGATTTACAGAGCCATATTTTGGAGTCACTTCATAGTGATAGTTGGTATAAGGAGATGAGAGTAGAGATTTAGTCTGGAAGAGTCCTTGAGGGCAGGTTTTCCAGTTTCTCACTTGAGCCTGATGGACTTTTGTGACATCTTGGTCATATTTATGTTTTAAATTATGGTGATCTTCATTCCTTGGTTTTATCAGAAGCCCATCGTGCACACTATTCAGCTCATCCAGGTGTCACGAAGATGTATGCTGATCTTCAATAGTTGTATTATTGGGTAGGTTTGCAATGAGATATTACTAATTTTGTGGCTTGGTGTTTTGAGTGTCAGTAGGTGAATGCAGAGCATCAGCACCCAACAGGATTGTTGTAGCCTCATTCCATCCCTTGATTGAAGTGGGATACGATATCTCTGGATTTCATAGTGGGACTACCTATGTCTTTGTGTCACCTTGATGCTATTATGGTCATAGTGGACAAGTTGTCCAAGGTGGTACACTTCTCACCCATGAGATCTTCCTACATTGCATCGTTTGTAGCTCGAGTGTTTATGGAGGATATTGTGCGTTTGCATGGTATTCCTCATAGGATCATTTCTGATCATGATCTAGTGTTCACTTCAACTTTGTGGACTTCTCTATAGCATGCTTTAGGAGCTCAGCTTAATTTCAACTCTGCATACCATCCTGAGACTGACGGATCAAGTTAATTAGGTCTTAGAGGATATGCTTTGGATGTATGTTATGGATCAACAGTCTCATTGGGAGGACTATTTGTACCTAGTTGAGTTTGCTTATAACAATGGGTATCACAGTTCTCTCGGTATGTCTCCCTTCTAGGCCTTGTATCATAGGCCATGCCGTACTCCGTTGAGTTGGGATCACTTAGAGGATCGAGTTATTTTGAGTCCAGAGATGCTTTAAGATATGAAGATGCTTCAGGATATGGAGCAGCATTTGGCTACAGCTCAGGATCGGTAGAGGAAGTATGCCGATGCCCATAGGTTGGATCACCAGTTCTCAGTAGGTGACCGTGTGTTTTTGAGAGTTCATCTTCAGAAGAGCCCCATTCATTATGGGAAAGGCTCAAAGCTAGCACCTCATTTTGTTGGACCTTTTGAGATCCTTGAGAATATTGGTCCTATTGCCTATCGCCTTGCATTACCACCGAGTCTATCATGTATCCATGATGTGTTCCATGTTTCAGTTCTTAGATAGTATATTCCTGATGTGACCCATGTTCTTGATTGGACTACTTTGCAGGTCGAGGTGGACGGGCAGCTTTCTTTGGAACCCATATGCATCCTTCAGCATTGGAGGTTGATCCTTAAGGGTTGGGAAATAGAGCAGGTAAGGGTCCAATGGGATCCTGATGGTAAGTCCTCAGCATCTTGGGAAGATGCGATGAGGATGAGAGACCTTTATCCATATCTTTTTGTAGACTTCTAAGGGATGTAATGACCCTTGTGTTTGTCTTATGTTTTTCTTATCTTGATGGACTTGGATGATTGTATACTTTATTTTAGGTTATACATCTTGTTATTATTTTGTATTGGCACCGGTGATGTGCAATCTTGATACTATTATGATGTGGACATTATTATTACTTATGATGGATTTCATACTTACATGATTGTTGTTGCTTCAGCTATATGATGTATATATATGCACAGGTACCTTGATGTGTGCTTGGAGTGTTGAAGGTATTGAGTATCGACTTCGCCTGGATTCATAGGCCTGAGCATACTCTTATTATCCCTAATGGTGGTCACTGGAGATAGTCATAGGCCCTATTCCCTATACCCTAGCCCATTGTACCTTGTCAGTGTTATGTTTTCATATTGTGGTCTTACCGTCTGGATTACCTTATGGTCATGTGCAATTTGACAATGTGATGGTTGAGGCTTTTTTGCTTGGCTTCCTTTGACTCTATCAAGTTTCTTGGTCTAGTGTGTTCTTTGGATGCATCTTAGTATTTGCAGACTTCCAAGAGTAAGCCTAGTCCTAGGGGGTAGGATGTAACAACTTCCCCATTTGCTGCGTTGGCTCTTCAAAGGACACGAGAAGATAAGAGAAGTGGGTGTATGAGTTTAATGCAGCCAAGAAAATATCTTCGTGGCATGGTGAGGTGGTAGATAAGGTTAATGCAGAGAGAAATATCTTCAGCATAGGTGAAAGAATTTATGTTTTGGGGGAGAGGTTGCCCTTTTCTGCCAACACCATGTCTAGAGGGCGGCAGAGTATAAGGGATGGAGAGTAGTCAACGTGTTTGGAAAGGGGGTTTTTTAAAAACACAGAAACAAAACAGAGGAGAGGGCAGCAGACTCATAGAGAAGGCAATTAGATTTCAGGAGCTGAGGCATGCTAAGGGGAGTGTGAACCAGTTCCAGGCAAGCATTTCAAATTGTAAGACATCAGGCAAGCTGTAGGGAGTGCGATTAGAGGTATTTACCTTTATATTTTTTACTTTTCCAGCACAAAATCAAAAACTATGTTTGTGTCTATTTCATTAAACATAGAAAAACAAAAAGAAAACCATCGCTACCATTGAACAGAATATGCTAAGTTTATTTTAATGCAAATTTCAAACTCTTCTAAAACAATTTGTTTAAGGACTTGACCTCATACGATTAAAAAAATGGGTTTTCTAAATAGATTCATTTGTCTTAAAATCCCTATTCTCTTTGTTGTGGCAAAGCCACATATTCTATATTCTATTGAGGGATGGGAATTTATAATGTTAGGCTTTAGTTCTGGGTACAAAATCTACTCATTGTTGGCAAGAGACACTGTGTGACTTCATTAGTGTTGTCATTGATGGCAAGAAAGTCCATCCCACACATCTGTATGACATGATGTGTCTTTACCAGAAGTCAGATTGAAGGTGTTGTGGTCCGGTAAGCAAGAACATAGCATGCAGCAGGGTCCGACAGTCAGGTCTAGATTTCTCAAAGGAAGTATCTCAGTAAAGTGTGGATTTGGGGATGTCAAGAGGAGTACCTTGACTAATATATTCCAAGGACTTAGCCTCCGGTGATAGAAGAGTGAACATATATGAGCACTTGAGTGTTGGGTTTCTGATTAGCAGAGTAGACAAAGGAAGACCTAACCAATAGAGCATCAGACCTAAATCTGGATGTGATATTGATGGTGATTAAGTTTCCTAAGGTATCATTTATGATTGGCCAACATGATTGATGACTTCTATAAGCATCTCTTTGATCTGCATTACTTGGTATGCAAAGATTTAGCCGACAGATCAGAGTTTGGGAAAATATTGAGTATTATGGATGCCGACTAGAAAGTGGATGAAATCCTTGGTGCAGATATCTATACTAGATGGATTTAGATATGAATGAGAGTGTTGTGTGTTGTGGAGTGCAAAGAAAAGTAGAAGAGCTGAGTAAAAGTAGTAATACAGGTCCGGTATGTGATAGGACAGCAGCACCAAAGAAGAGGAAGAATGAAGTGTAGTAGATTAGTGTATTGAGCCTAACCAGAACTGAACCTCAGCATGTATGGATGCTTCTCATTAGTTTAAGTATCTAGTTTCCTCGTATAAACTATTACAGGTAGTGAGCCTCTTGTGAGCAGTGTGCTTGGGTAGTGAGCCCTAATTAGCAAGTGCCATTTTGTACTATCTTATTCTTCTAACAGAGAATACAATCTTGGGTTAGTCACCCCATGGTTTTTCCCCTAACAGGGTTTTCCACATCAAAATCATTGTGTCATGTGTATTAATGTTATTTCCATTTCATGGTTATGTTTGCTTATTTGATTTGATGTTGTATTAATTGTTAACAAAGTTCAAAAAGATAAAATAATTAAGATAACTGATTCACCCCCCCTCTCAGTTATCAACAATTAGTATCATAGCCAAGTTCCTCCAAACAGAGCCTAACAGCTTGAGGAAGATCTGGGAATCTCAATGGACATGTATGGTATGAGGGAACAACTTCAGTCTGCCCTAGATGATCTTGAGCAATCTAACTCCGAAGTTAATGAATTGAAGGAAAGACTCAAACAGGCTGATGATTTCATAAATGAACTAAAAGAGAAACTAAGTATCTCTATGAAAAAGAGAAAGGATCTACTTTAGCAATTGGCAAGTCAAGGTGAAGCCAATGATACAAATGAAGACCTGAAGGAGAAAACCAAGCTATGTGAAAAATTATCAAAAGAGGTCATTACGGTAAGACATGAAATGGAGTCAGGAGTTATGAAATTCACCCAAGAAATTGAAGAGAAAAGAAAAAGTGAAGATGATTTAAGGCAATCTCTCAAGATGAAATCAGAAGACTACCATAAAATAGATAGAATAATCAGACATCTGGAATCTGACCTTGAAGAAGCAAGAGATAATGAAGATCAACTTGAGAATTAGATTGACACTCTTAAAAGGGATCTTCAAACAACAAATGAATACAAAGAGAAATTCAAGATAAGCTCTGCTCAACTTGAAGTTCTTCTTCAAAGCCAGAACAGGGAAGATGATAAACAAGGCTTGGGGTATGAGAAAGGTGAAAGCTCTAGATCTGGTCAGAAGAACTCTGGATTAGGAAATCCAAGGAACAGACCTAGAAGACCTTCGGTAAGGCAACCAAATGGTCAAAGATATCCATCCTTCAATGGATACTACCACGACTACAATAACTTTGGTCATAAAGTAAATCAGTGCAGAAAAAGAATGAATCAGACTAATACATCCTTCTCCGGACAGTGCTTCAATTGTAAAAGGTATGGTCACAAATCCCATGAGTGTAGAAATGTGCAAATGAATAGTTCATTCAATGGTAGATTCTTTGCATGCAATAGAATGGGACATATGGCTAATCAGTGTAGATCAAGAAGATATCAGTCAAATATGCAAAGAAATGTTGTTTTCTACAATTGCAATAGATCCGGTCATATTGCCAAATTCTATAGAAGTAAGAATCAAGACAAAAGGGGTCCGAAACAGCATAATCATAACCAAGACAGAGGGAAAGGAAAAGTGAATGCAGATGAAATTCAAAGGGAGATGAATACGATTTGGGTGAAGAGAAGCATAGAGAATATTAGGGATGGATCTGCACTAGAATCTGGTGCTGATAATCCTTCCAGAAATTGAATAGATGAGATCTGGCTCAGTGGGAGTCTCTAAGAAAAAACAATTCCCCCAGCCAGTCAATTGGTGCCTGAAATTGGCACATGGGAAGTCACAGATTAAAGGGTTCTCAGAGAAACATCTAAAGTAGGTTTGGTAAAGATATGAAAGATCTGCAAGAAGATTTGAAGAGTCTAATCTACCAATATTGATCTAGTTCAACAGTCATCTGGTAAAAACTGGATTCTCACAGTTAGATCTGGCTTGATTCAAAAATTGTGGAATCTTGATCTACAGATAGGTCAAATGATTAGGGAAATGAAGATAGATTGTCACTATTCACTAAGAATAACTCTAAGTGTATCTCAGTGATCCAGAAAAGATCTGTCTCGGAATAAGAAGAACAAGGCAACTAGAATGACCTAAGTTGCGCATTTATTGCAGTGTGAAATGCCCTAGAAATAAAAGGGTTCATTCATTCGTCATTTGCACATTTGCATTCAAGAAGAAAAGAAAAGGAGCTCTACAACAAATTGCTTCAAATTCTCAAGATCAAACATTGAAGTCGATTCATCCAGCAAATTAATCTGGCTCATTCAGCGAACCCTAGAAGCGTAAAAGGTATTTTCTGTTGCTAAATATCTCTCTGTAAATCTTTGAAGATGGGTACTCCAAATGTTGTAAAGATTTCTGAGAGGTCTCGCCCTAAATTTAAGAAACATCCCTACAAATCTTTAGAAGTGGATCCCTTAGGTGCATTTTCCAGCACTCCGCATGGGGTTTTACATGTTGAAGACATTAGGGCATATATTCATGCAAACATTGATGAATTCAGAGACTCCAAACTAATGGATATTTACCATAAGGAACTGATAGATGACTCTTTTGATCTCAAACCCCAATACAAGGTGATCAGGGATAAACATTTTAGTTAGTGCATTCATTTCCCCTACTTTACTGAAGATGAATGGGTCCAGTATGTGTTAAGTAGAATACATGATAACTTCATGTGGTTGAACAGGTAGTTTAAGATCACTAAGGATGCCATTAGGGTAGTTACTAGATTGCATTCATCTAGTGGGATACCTACTCTCAAAGCTGTCAAGAATTAGACACTGAGTGAGGCTACCGGATCAAGGTTTGATAAGAGGGCAATGACAATTGAAGATATCACTGATCCAAATATCAAATTTGCATCCATAATAATTGGTTACAAGATTTATCACTCCAGTAGGGAAAATTTAGTACCTGGAACTGCAATCTACACAGCCTATCAGAAGCTAAAAGAAATTCTAACTATGACCTTTGTGAGCTTCTCCTAAACCAACTTTTGGAGAATCTACAGAAGATAAAGAAGGACAAGAAGAATTCCTTCAAATATGGTGGCCTGATACTCTATCTGTTCTTCTACTACATGAATGAGCTACCTGGATCTAGTGGCTAGATGTGGCTAAATGATAGACTGGTTGCCATACAAATCAGGGATTACTTGCATGGTCTTGGTGATGCCAAGGCACAAAACACAACACTATGGGGTTACTTCAAAAACTTCCAAAGCATGATGTAGGCTAGAGAAAGAATTCCCCAATCCTTAGTTGAAAAATATAAAGATATAGTATGCTTTATGGTAGAAACTAATCAGTGTCTAATGGAGGCAGTGGAACCAAGAACAGTGTGGATCATGCCAATGGGGTATGCAGTTGATGAGAAAATTATAGAGCTGCATGTTCAACACATGCTAAGTCAGCCCAAGGACCCTAAGGCAGAAAGGTTTGGAACCTTTGAAGAATTAAGTGTGAAAATCCATGTGGAGCTCAGACAACTGGAGATGAAGAGAAAAGTGAGAAAAGAGGTACAAGAATTAGCCAAGAGGCATCGAATTTCAAAAGAGGCACTTGATGCCAACAGAGAGAAAATGGAAAAGACAGAGAAAGAAAAGCAAGAAACTAGAAAAGAAAGTGCTCCAGTGCAAGCCCCCTCCTAGACCAGATCAACCAAAAGCTCTGCACCTGCCACTTCCAAGGGTCAAAAGGCTTCAAAATTGGAAGCTTAGACATACAGAAAAGGAGAGAAGAGAACCAAGAAAAAGGCAACAAGGTCTTACACAAGCCAAAAGGATGAAGAAGAGACAGAATTAGATGAGGAAGTAAAGAAAATGAAGAAGAAAAGGAAAACATCCGGTGAACCCTCTACTAAAGAAGTAATAGAAGAATTTGTTGAGAAGCCTACTCTATGCATTGATGACATCATAAAATCAATTACTATGGATCGGAACCTTCATCCAATGGCTGAATTCTATGATGATTACAATGAAGCTGACCAAAAGATATTGCAAGAAGCCACAGTTAGGTATCTGAATATCTACAACAAGGCTTTTATTGAAATCATATCTCTTATTCCCAAAAGCCTAGAAAAGGAATTAGAAATAAGAAAGAATAATGCTATGGCAAAGGATCTGGAGATCCAAGAACAGATAGCTATTTAGCTATATCCTTCAATCACTCCTAGGTAGAAGAATATGATCTTCAAAGATTGTAAGGATGAGTTCTGGAGCAAAGCTAGAATGAATCAGCTTATGCTTGGAGAAACTGACAAAGTAGCAAAAGAGACAGAAGAGATCATCCAGAATGCATACAAAAGATTCAACATTCCTATTATAGAGGACTTAGGTAATGATCCCTCAGCTACAGATGTTGAAGAAGAATCTACTGAGACAGTGGCAGAAGAGGTAAAGGAGACAGGTGAAGAAAAAGGTAAGGACTTAGAATCCTTTGCTCCAGAAGAGGAGGTCCATGAACAAGCAAACATCACTCCTCTAGTTTCCCCTACAGACTCTGGATCCAAAGAAGAAGAAAGAGCAAAAGAGAAGATCAGTCAAGAAGTAGAGGAGACGGAAAAAGAAGATGACAGTAGTAAGGCTACAGAAGGAGAGAAAACTCCAATAGAGAAGGCCACAGATGACAGTGGTAAGGTTGCAGAAGGGGAGAAGACCCTGTCACCGACAAGAGACATAGAAGTAGTCAAGGAATTATTAACCAAGGAGATGATGGAATTTGATGAACCAGAACTTCTTCAAGAACTGTTCAATTTTGACTCCCTCTCCCCGGTTCAAACCATGAAGCTAGCATCCTTTACTTCAGCAAAGGTAAAAGAAAAGCTTCTGAAATCTCACATGGAAGACTGCAAGCTTATAGAAATTGCATCCAGTGTATTGGAGAAGATCTTGCCATCTTTTCAGAAGGATCCCTCAGCCTCTTCATCTGGTAATCTCAAAACTCTAGTTAATAGTGTTAGCACACATTTTGATTCCTTAGAAAAGTTAGCAGAAGATAAGGTCCAGAAGGAGTTTTTGATAAAAAGATTATCAGAGGTACAAGGGTTAATATCAAATAATAGGAGAGTTATGGATATCAGAATAAAGAACCTAGAAAATGCTCTCAAAGATGGGGGAGATATATATAAATTTTGTTTATCCTGGCCTAAAGTGATCAACGACATTGAGAAGAAAGTAAAAGAGCAAGAGGATAAACTGTTAAGTTTATCTCAAAGTTTTGATCCTCTATCCTCCTCCATAGTAAATTAAGAGTGTCAGACTATTGCAGTCATAAATGAAATAAAGACACTTGAGAATGAGAAGAAATATAGAATAAACAGGTTGAGTGAACTTAGAGGGATCATTATCCCCAAGTTAGAGGCCATGCGTGAAGCCCTAACTGATGCTCAGGGCATAGCCCGGACTAGTGATCTGACAGATCTCAAGAAGGCAGAAGCTTTTGCATTCCTATTGAGTGGTCACATCTCAATTTTGGATAGGATGAAGCTGAGTTGGGCAACAGAACTTGTACAATTGAAAAACACTTTTACAGATAAACTAAAGTATATGTAAAGTATAATCGGATAATACACTTATGCGATTAAGTATAGATTGAGTTTTGCAAATTTTGGTGTGAGAACTCCACTCTTTGCCATTGATGTCAAAGGGGGAGTGAGGAGTAGTGAAAAATGAAGAATCCAGTGAAGGGGTAGCTCTAGAAAATGTTCATAAGAATAGAGCATTAGTCAAGGGGGAGTATAGTGTGACACTTAGTAATTTTTCACTAAGTGTTGCCATCAATGCCAAAGGGGGAGATTGTTGGCAAGAGACACTATGTGGCTTCATTAGTGTTGTCATTTATGGCAACAAAGTCCATCCCACACATCCGTAGGACATGATGTGTCTTTACCAGAAGTCAGATTGAAGAAGTGTTGTGGTCCGGTAAGTAAGAACAGAGCATGCAGCAGGGTCCGACAGTCAGGTTCAGATCTCTCAGAGGAATTATCTCAGTAATGTGTGGATTTGGGGAAGTCAAGAGGAGTACCTTGACTAATATATTCCAAGGACTTAGCCTCCAGTGATAGAAGAGTGAACATATATGAGCACTTGAGTGTTGGGTTCCTGATTGGCAGAGTAGACAGAGGAAGACCTAACCGACAGAGCATCAGACCTAAATCCGAATGTGATATTGATGGTGATTAAGTTTCCTAAGGTATCATTCATGATTGGCTGACATGATTGATGACTTCTATAAGAATCTCTTTGATCCGCATTACTTGGTATGCAAAGATTCAGCTGACAGATCAGAGTTTGGGAAAACATTGAGTATTCTGGATGGTGACTAGAAAGTGGATGAAATCCTTGGTGTGGATATATATACCAAATGGATATAGATATGAATGAGAGTGTTGTCTATTGTGGAGTGTGAGGAAAAGTAGAAGAGTTGAGTAACATCAGTAATACAAGTCCGGTATGTGACAAGACAGCAGCACCAAAGAAGAGGAAGAATGAAGTGCAGTAGATCAGTGTATTGAGCCTAACTGGAACTGA